>OY754313.1:20633034-21981460 GCA_963573325.1 Astragalus glycyphyllos | reverse complement strand
AAGGGTATTAATAACATTGTTATATCACCTGAGGAGATGGTTGGGAGCCCAAACCCTCTTCTTCATGTTGCAAAAAATATTCCTACTGAACATAAGAAGATGTAAAAGGATTCTTCGATTTTGCCGGCTCCTCAATGTGAAATCTCTTCTAAGAAATCTTCTTTTGTTTGTAGCTCTCCTGTGAACGCCCCCACTTTAGGGGTGTTGGTGGTTCCTTCTTCATCGATGTCTTCAATTTTAAAGTCGCGGGAGGTAGATTTATCTTCCACTCAATCTCCCACGACAAGGCTTGATTCGCTAAATGCCTCAATGTCTGATGCTACTTCTACTGTGAAAGCAACTGAGATGAGAATTTTAGGGAAGAATTGGGGGGATGTCTCAAGTGATGAGGTTGTTTCTACTACTCATGAATCTGTGGCGCATAATGTCCAAATTTCGCTTGCTGCCTCGGAGTCTGTTGCTACATCTAATCCAATAGTAGAATCTGACATGAAAATTTTAAGAAAGCTTTGAGGTGAGTTGTCAGACGATGTTGGTGATCCTGTGGTTTCTGACTCCCAGGGATCAACTGCGCGATATGATTACTTTGAACCAGTTGTGTCCAAGACCCAAAAGAAGAAATTGAGGCAAAATAAGAAATTAGTCGTTGGATACAATACTCGTTCAAAAGCAAATTCTGTCTCTGACTCCTTTTGATCTGGCTCTGTAATTTAGCCGCTTAATTTGACTTTTTTTTACTATTTTTATTTTTATTTTTATTTTTATTTTTATTTTCATTTGGCTGGTTAGTTTTAGGGGGTCTTTAGCTTAGGGCTCCCTATTTTTGTTTTGTCTCTAGTTTCTTCTTACCTCGGGTTTTGGCCTAGTCCCTCGGTCTTTTTTCTGTCTTCATTTTTTCCCTTTTTTAATAAATGTAGTGCTTTATAGAAAAAAAATTCAGACAAGCTATGTATTAGGTTTTAGATCTCCAAGAATATGAATATTTCTTGCTAGAATTTAATACTAAAGTGATAGTTAATCCTATTAAGGACACAAATGTTAGGGCTTCTAGTTAAAGACTTAGCCTCGACTCCCGACATCATAATGATTAAAATGAGTTATGGGTTTCATTATCAATGAATGCAAGCAGAACTTTTATGTTTATGTGATTGTATAACAAGACTATATGCCTTGTTGATATGTGATCTCTTTTACATCATATAAATCCGAAAGAGTTATTTATATGGATTATGTTTTAAAACCAAGAGCAACCAATGAATGTTACCATGTGGGCTTCAGTCTGAAGAGAAGGTGAATTTAGATTTTAAATAATTTTCCCCTTTTAGACGACTTAGATTAATTTTCACGCGGGTTTATGGAATGAACGAATAAGAAACTGAAAGCAGTAAATAACACCGTAATTTATACGGTTCATCCAACTAGTGACTTACTCTGTTCCTCACAAACCCTTGTGAGCTTTTCACTATCAAATTAAAATAGGTGCTATGAAACCCTTACAAGAAATTGACAAACAAGAGATACAACGCCCTCGCTACAATCAAAACATGAAGTGATCCACACATGCATCACTAAATTTAGGATCTAGAAAATTATAAATCTATATGAATTTCTAAGTCATGATGATGAACAAGAACACAATTTCAATATTAGATGTTGACACTTACTTGAAGAACACAAAAGTGAAAAAAGAATCTGTTGTCGTCAAACTCTTAGGTCCTAGCCGTGGTATCGGCCAGAGGTTTGGACAGTCTTTAATTCCTTTTCTTTTCAAGCAATTACGTCGAGGAGGGAACTCTGCTCCTCAACTATGGGTTTCCTGACTCCTCTAGAAAGGGTCAGGCAAGGTGAGAAGGGACGCGAGTGTTGGATTACTACGGCTAATGCATAAAAATAAAATAAAGGCAAAAATGCGATAAAGAAGATAAATGAAATAAACGTAGAGTTTGATTTGATTGATGTGTGTCCTTTACATTTCACTCTAAAGCTATATATATACACAGACCCTCGTCGACCACTAAGGTAGCCAACATTTGCCAGTCGTTGGATTGATCTAAGATCAACGGCTCTCATCGCATCATAGGCCCTCAACGAAGTGGAGTAACTGCCCACGATCCCACTGGCACGGTTAGTGGGGTGAGTGCTCGTTGCTCGGAGTTTTCCGGCCTCGCTCTTCCATCTGAACTTCAACCGCTCCCACATTCTTTCTTCGTGCCATGTCTTGCCTTCCAAGTAACGCCCACCTTGGCTCGGCCGTATGGTGGCTCGGCTGTCCTGGCCCCACTTTAGGTAATGGTTCAGGTGTCCGAGCCACGAAGGCCTTGGCACTCTATAGGATGGGGTAATTGCTTTCCCTTGGCTTGGCTCATTGTCCTCGGGCATAGTCCTCCCTCGGGGGGGTTCTTTCATTTAATGCGCCCCGAGGACCTCCTTGGGTTCACTCTTTCTAGCAAATACCTTTTCTGCTCTTGTCGTATGGCTTGTCTTCACACTACCATTCCCTTTTTTCTCTCTTTGCCCTCGGCCTACGACTTATTTATTTTTGGGTGTTAACAGAATCAAATGTGTAAAGAATAGAGATGAAGTGGAGAATGATGTCCGCCACTTCTTTCTTGAGAAGAATATGAAGACCACATGCCGCTTTGAGCTTCTCCAAGCCTCAAAGGTAGGTGCTCAAGGTTCCATTCCAAGAACCAAGGAGAACGTAATGAACTCACTTCTACCATGCTCTCAAGCTCTCCCACCTCCCGCCTCTCTTTGCCTCTCACAGCTCTAGCTTTTGCAAAATGCAGCTAATGATTTCACATTCATCAAAGTCTAAGGAATTACAAGGAGTTGAATAGTATTTATATGTTGGGTCTAATGGATCCTAAGCCCAACATATAATCCACTTAGCGATAGGAAAACAAGGCCCATGGCCACATCAAAGTAACGAAAGACCTTGACTTTCTATTGCCAACAAGGCTCAAATCAAAAGCACATTACACTAGAAATGAAATACTACATTTATTGAAAACAATTACAAGGAAATAGAAAACCCAAGAGTTTGGGATGTCTAGGAATTTCCATCCAAACTCTCATGAGAAGGCTAGCCATGCATGTGGGCTCACATCATACTCCCCCTCTTGAATTTCACTTGTTGTTCTCAAGTGAACTCTCCTTCTTGGAAACTTACATCAAACATGGAGAAAATTACTTATTTTGAAAATAAAAGACAACTAATCTGAAGAATTAATTTCTTAGGCTCCACCGGGATCAAAAGGAAAGTGAGTGACCCTAAATAATAGTCTAGTCATGCAAAATTCAAGCACAAGGAATCTTACATTCTCATTTAATACAATTAAGCATTGGATAGGGAATTGAGAATATAGGGAGCAGATTATACTTTTGCAATGTTTGTAACACTAACAACCATTTCCATTATCTTTTTATTGCTACTTGGTGGATTTAAATTTAGGATTCTATCTAATTCCTTGCCTTGTCCACAATATAGTGGCTTATGCAACACATGCATACATTCCCTTTAAAAGGATGTCATAAAACATTGTGCAAGAAAAGAATTAGTAGTAAAAACCATTTTATCATTTGACATGCAAAACTTTCCTAGGATACTTAACTCTTTCCCATGTTTTTCTTTTCTTATCATTTTGAGGGTCATGATCATTATGAGAGTTGCCTACCACAACTACACTTGTAATGCTCTTTTCCTCATAGACCTCACAATTTGTTTTCTTTTCATCAAAGTGGTGCTCTCGGCCACCACACTCGCTTGGGCTTTCCAACTTGACTTTGGTGTTTTGTTTTTTTCCTCCACCCCAATTTTATTTTTCAAATTTATTTGATATTTCAAAACTTCTTGAGGACTAAGAGGAGAAAGAACAATTTTCAATTTATTATGCATAAAGGAGTATTTGTTAGTAATTCATAATAGAGAGCTTTTGTATCAGTTTGCCATGGCCTTTCTTAGATTAGGTGACCGGCCTCCATAGGGACAACATCATACAAGACATTGTCTTTGTACCTATGAATGGAAAAACTAACAAACACTTGTTTATCGACAACCATTTCTTGTTGTTTTTTAGGCTATTGTGTTTTGTATGGGTTTGGATGATTGATGGCGGGAAGATTGAGCTTTGTAACTAAGCGAGTGCTAGCCCAATTAACACAACTTCTAACATCAATTTTCAAACAACATAATCTAGTTGACACAATGCATCTAATATGAAAGGTAGAAGGAGTAAAATTTCCTTACTCTTTGGCACTCTGGCCAAAACTTTATCTCTTACCGTTTTAGGTGTATAGGATTCCTCCCACTTTGAATTGGCCTTCCAAGTATTGATGTGGGTATACTTGGAGGAGTTTTCTTCTTTGATGTCCCTCCTTCTATGGCTCCCTTCATCCTCCTCAACAACATATCCAGGCCTCCTATTTCTTTTGTCATAATATTCAAAAGAAGAGTCATATCTAATAGTGGAATGATACATGATACCTTCTTGGGGAGTGATACCTTCTTGGAGAATCATACCTCATTGGAAATCATGCCTCAATGGTGAATCACACCTCCTACCAGATATGGACTTCATAATGAAATAATTTGTATGTACCTACAAGAGAATGTTAGTATAAAAATAGTCATCAATAAGTCCTCATAAAAAATATTTACCTCACCAAGTGGCACTCCACTCGTGTTTAGGTTTTTTAGGAACAAGCACTCTTCACTCAAGGTTTTTTTGGGCACACAAATAGAAAGTAGGTCACTCAAGTCACTCTTATCCTCCTTTAGACCTTGAAAAGAAACCTCAAAAGCCTCTTTCCACCTTTGATGTTGATATTACTTGAGATCTCAAAGGGAGGAGTAAAAAGAATAACAAGAAAGGAAGAAACTACTATGACAAACTTAGGAATTTTAAAGACTAAAATCAAAAGCAAATATTTAGAAAAAGCTAAACCAAATATAGAGTATTTAAATATAAATTTAAACTATAAAAAAGAGACTCAAAAGTTTGCTAGCAAGGCACCAACAAATATTGCAACTAAATAAGCATATAAGCCTCCAAGGGCAAAATAGTCCAAATCTTCTTAAAAAAATTTAACAAAATTTCACAATGATTCAAAAAATATATTGTAACAGTAGGAATGTTTCTGGAATTTTTTGAATTATTTTGATGTTCCTGCGGTTAGGTTTACCTTTTTTCTTTTTATTATTTTACTATATTTTGCTATTTTTTCGGTATTTCTTTTTTTCATAATTTTTTTTCGAACTATCAAATAATACTAGATTTTGAGATGAATAACTTGGGTTTTGAATCACCGTAAATGGAGCTATATTGAATTCACTAACACAAATTGAAGTTTGACATCAACAGTTTCGAATCAAAGTGCAGAAATGAAGAACAGATTATCAAGAACATCAAGACCAAGAGCAATTTCCAGATTTCTCAATTTAGCACCAAATCATACAAACGAGTAGTGAATCTCATAGAAATTTCACAAGGATTCCAAATATACCATCAGTTTGAACAAAAGATGCACAGAACTAAACCAAAAAGCGATTATACGAACCAAAATCGTGTTTAGGTTTTGTGATTTGGGGAAACGCTCAATACTCAACCAAAAAGCGATTTGGCAACACTTTTCTGTGTAACTAACTTTCCGTCCACAAAGTTTGTTAGACCTAGATCTCAAATTTTTAGGCAATTGTGACTCTAATTTCAAGATCCAACTGAATTTAAACTTCAAATATTCAAATCTAACACTTTAACAAAAGAATGTCACAAGAATTGAAGTGAAATTCAAATTGCTAAAAAATAAAAATGGCTCCAAAATTGAAAATGTTTGAGGAAAAAAAATTGTGCGAAATTTTGATTGAATGTTGGCACCAAAACTTAATTGAGACCCAAATTTTGTAAGATTCATGTAGCTCTGAAGACCACTTAATGTGATCCACACATGCATCACTAAATTTATGATGTAGAAAATTACAAATCTATATGAATCTCTAATTCATGATGATGAACAAGAACACAATTTCAATATATATGATGACACTTGCTTGAAGAACAAAAAAGTGAAAAAAGAATCAAATGTCGAAAGAATAGAGACGAAGTGAAGAATGATGTCTGTCACTTCGCCAAGCCTCAAAGGTAGGTGCTCAAGGTTCCATTCCAAGAACCAAGGAGAACATGATGAACTCACTTCTACCATGTTGTGAAGCTCTCACGCCTCACCCCTCTCTTTGGCTCTCACATCTCTAACTTTTGCAAAATGTAGCAAATGATTTCACATTCATCAAAATCTAAGGAATTACAAGGAGTGGAATAGTATTTATATGTTGGGTCTAATGGATCCTAAGCCCAACATACAATCCACTTAGACCTTAACTAAAGACCCTAACCTATTCTATTGCCAACAAGGCTCAAATCAAAAACACATTACACTAGAAATGAAATCCTATATTTATTGAAAACAATTACAAGGAAATGGCAAACCTAGAGTTTGGGATTTCTAGGAATTTCCCAAAGTAACATTGTTAATTACAAGTCTTGATATTTGTGACTTCCATTCAAGCTCTCATGAGTAGGCTAGCCATGTATGTGGGCTAACATCAAAACCCTAGAGATATTTCCCACTCTATAGTACAACTAACTGACAAACAAGAGACACCCCACTTTTGTTACAATCAAAACCCTAGAGAGATTCCCCACTCTCTAGTACAACCAATTTACAAACTAGAGATACCCCAACGTTGTTTCAATCATAACCCTAGAGAGATTCTCCACTCTCAGAGGCAACCTTAGAGAGATACCACACTCTATATTACAACCTTAAAGATTACAATTAAAAGGATTACAATAAAGAAGAAATACCTCAACAGGCAAAGACACAAATTGGAGACCCGAGAACTCTAACCCTTGAGAAAGATTGGCTCAAAGACGATGATAATGGTGATTCCAAGTTGTAGATGATTCTAGGGTTTATTTATGCTCAAATGCCCAGAGTTCTTTTATTTTTCGAAGTCACGTGTTCAATTTATAGTTAGGTTAGAAAATATGTCTGTTGGGACCTATTTAATGTAATTTAAAATTAGTTAATCGATTAATACAATTTGGTCAATCGATTAATGCTAGTTTCTAATGGATTAATGTGATCAAAACACACACTAATCGATTAGCATAAGGTTCCTAATGAATTAACATAACATTTCTAATCCATTAACACAAATTTTGCTCAACTAATTGATTAATAAAATGTTGCTAATCTATTAACACGGTTCTTACTTCAACTAATGGATTAACCTGAGAGTTCTAATCTTTTAACAAGGCTTTTACCTTAACTAATAGATTAAAGAATAGTTCTGATCCATTAACAAAACTTTAACTCCAACTAATTGATTAATGTCAGAGTCCTAATCTATTAACAAAGCTTTCACTCAACTAGTTGATTAATGTATGACTTCTAATCTATTAAATAGGTATGAAATGAGTAACAAACTCTCTAATGTTGAGTGAACATAATATTGAACCTATTATGTTCACGTGTACAACATTCCTACTTAAGTTCATTTCATCATGAGCCTATTATGTTTTACTTAAGTTCATTTCATCATGAGCCAATCCTCAAAAGAGGTTTACAACATTTCTAAGACACAATACAGTTCCAAGTAAACCTCTGTACGCAGGGGCGGATCTTCATATGGGCTGGGCAGGGCCACGGCCGGCCCTAAAATTTCATGTAAAATTACTATAATACCCTTGTTTCTAAAAACATAGCTACTAAATATATAAAACGTTTCCGCAAACCTGTGTAACCGAATGTTCTGGCGCAATGGTTGAGGGACTTATACACTTGTTGCTCTGTCCGCCACTTAAACTACATGGCACTTAAACTACATGGCAGCCACTTAAACTACATGGCAGCCACACTGGCATGCCAAAGTGGATTAAAATTAAAAAACAAATTTTTGTTTTCTTTTTAATTACTAATTCATAAATAAAAAGTAATTAAATAACCTATATTCCTTCTTCTTCCTTCCATCGTGAAACAGAGACATTTTTCAAGAACCCTAATCAAATAGCCCAGAGCTTTAAATAGCCTAGAATCTCTTCGTATCCCCTCACGATCTGAACCCCCATGTCTGAGTATTCGATTTCGTCAAAGCGTACGTCCTTTTCATTACCCACTGTGCGGCAGTTTTTTCTCTTTTTTCATTTCAGTTGAAAAGAAGGCGCTATACATAAGTTTTGTTCACAAAAAATTATAAAGAAACATCTCTACCATGGATCAAATTGAATCCTAGAGTATGCAATTAGAGTTAGTTACAATATGGTATATTAGATCAATTATTAGAAATTTAATAGATATACATGTTGCCAAATAATAATTCTTATATTGTTTTTGACAAATATTTATTTATGTTTTTAATATTATATAATAACACTTTTTCGCATGTCATATATTTTTTTCACCAAACATATCTTATATTATAATCAGAAATTATGAAGTAGTTGATAATTTAAAAAAAAAAAGTTTTAGCTTTTTAAAATTAAATTCAACTTAATTTAAAAATTATCTTTTCACAAACAGGTTCAATTGAGCCTATATGTGAAATTAAAATTACTTATTTAGTCATTTAATTTTGTTTATAATTAATCATTAAGTTTTACTTATCTATTTTAATTGTATTTTTCTTCCACTATTCTTACACATGCGTAACCCTTTTTCTTCCTCTTAGTCTCTCTCACGCTCCCCATTCCTTATTGACGCCGGTCCCTACCTCAACATTCCCCATTTATTTTTTTTACGGCCCACCCGAGCTTTTTGGCCAAGATCCGCCACTGTCTGTACGGTACCGTATGAAAAAAGTTCCAAGTTGTGTCTACTACTGCATGCAATACACCAATTAAGAAAGGAGTTTTGATGGTAGAGGTTCACTACCATAGATTACCATTAACTCGATACAACCGAGAGGCCGTCTTTTCGAGTCGTTGAAGCCGAAGAGGTCAGATCCTCAATAAGGGGTGAGCTCTTCCTTTGAAATTCCCAACTTAGCCATGAGATCGACAAACATTATGTCACCCGAACCATCAATGAAATTCTCCATTTTCAGTCTTCAACATTTTCAAAGATCTTCCTCATGTTCATACGAGAATAAACCAAATTTTCTTTGTTTTAGTTTTTTAGCATTACTAATCTTATTTAGCTTGGCCCATCACTATTCAAAAGACAAGTAGTACTAGACGAAACTTTAATTCTCACAATATATAAACCATCTTAATTACAAATAATTACAAACACACACACACAGATATATATATATATATATATATATATATATATATATATATATATATATATATATATATATATATATATATATAATATTAAGACAATAACATCATTTTTTATATATTTTGATATCTCTCCACCTTGATTCCATATAATTGCTTATATCAACAGGAGCAGCATAGACTCCACACTTGAAGTACAAGTCACCTGGCCCATGATCCTTAGTCTGAAACTTCTTCTCTCCATCAATGAACACAGTAACTGTTCCTCCATTAACATCATGGATTATATTAAGTCTAAACCACTTATCATAAAGGTTTTTGGCCACCAATTCTCCATTGTAATATCTCATATCTCCATTGTATATTCTTAGTATAAGGGTTGTAGCACCTTCCGCTGCACCATGGATTTGTGCTACTGTAGCACCTGATGTTCCCTTTGGTACATAACCATAACCTTCAAATTGCCATACCCCTGAATGGTAGTCAAGCCCCTGCATATAAAATAACAAATAATAAATTCTTTTGTGGAAAGCACAAGCAATGTAATGTCAAATAATTGTAGTTAGGGATCAACAAACTCGTCCCAACCCTAATATCTGTCTTGTATCTTCGTCTCATTTAACCCGTAAAACATCGGGTTTGTTTGTGTTCAAGAACGGACTAGGGTCTACAGAATTGGCTCGAGCAAAATTTAGGGATGAGTTAGGGTTAGGTATAACCCATCCCAACTCGTCCCTTACTCACTCATCACCATTAAATGTTATCTCTATTATATTTCAGTAAAGTACTATTCTAAAAGTCTTGTTTTGAGTTTGAATACATTTAAAATACTAAAAAAAATCAATTTTTCACTTTTAACTTTTAGTTATATCTGAGGGTCACTTTATAATTTTGTTTCAATTGTCATTCGAATGTAACCTATCCCAACTCATCCCTTGCTCCCCCTTATTGTAGTTATTAGTTATAAGACTCATAAGGTTTATGATAGAGTGGATTGGGTCTACTTGCAGCGTATTCTTGTGAAGATGGGATTTGATGACCAATGGGTTCGGTGGATGCAAATGTGTTTGGAAACAGTTACTTACTCAGTTATGATAAACGGTGAAAAAGTGGGACCTATCATTCCAGGGAGAGGACTGAGGCAGGGTGACCCACTGTCACCTTACCTATTTATATTGTGTGCAGAGGGTCTCACTACTTTACTACAGAGAGCTGAGAGCAGAGGGGATATTCATGGTGTGAAGGTGTGCAGAGGGGCTCCTTCTCTCTCACACCTCCTTTTTGCTGACGATTGTTTCTTGTTTTGCAGAGCCGATGCTAGAGAGAGTAGGCATCTCAAGGATATTCTTAACACCTATGAGAGAGCATCGGGGCAAGCTATTAACTTACAAAAATCTGAAATTTATTTTAGCAGGAATACTTAACAGGAGGCTCGCTTTGATGTTACAGCTATATTGGGAGTCACAGAATGTCTTGGAACAGGCAAATATTTGGGACTTCCGTCTATGATTGGAAGAAACAAGAAACAACTCTTTGGCTACCTGAGGGATCGGATTTGGAGGAAGATACATCATTGGTCGGGGAAGCACTTATCTAAGGCTGCCAGGGAAGTCTTAATCAAGTCAGTTGCTCAATCCATTCCAACTTATTGTATGAGCACCTTCATGCTTCCATCTACACTGGGTGAGGAGCTTGAAAGAATGATGAATTCATTTTGGTGGGGTACGAACCGTGGCACGAGGAGGGGTATTCATTGGTTGAGTTGGGAGAAGCTTTCGGTTAGAAAGGAGTTTGGAGGTATGGGCTTCCGTCATCTTCATGGCTTCAATTTGGCAATGCTAGGGAAGCAGGCATGGCATCTTGCTACTCGTACAGATACTATTGTAAGTAGAATCTTTAAAGCTAAATATTATCCTAATGATGACTTTATGGGGGCTCGCTTGGGCCATAATCCCAGCTTTGTTTGGCGTAGTATCTTCTCTTCCCGGGTAGTTGTGAATTTGGGGGCACGTTGGAGGATTGGGAATGGCGACAAAATTTCAGTTTGGAGAGATCCGTGGTTGAAGGGACGTAGTGATAGCTTTGTTAGATCACCTATGGCTTAAGGGATGGAAGAAATGAGGGTTAAGGACTTGATGAACCAAGACAATAGTGGTTGGAATTATGGCTTAATTGATCAACTTTTTTGTCAAGAAGAGGCTATGCTCATCAAAAGCATGCCAAGGTATAGTGACTTGGAGGAAGATAAATTATCTTGGTGGCGGAGTCGGTCCGGTCTTTATTCGGTTCGCTCGGCTTACTATGCGCTTATGGATACTTCGGAAATTATTAATAATTCACATGCTAGAATTGACGGTGATTGGATGTCCATTTGGAAAGCGGGCGTTCCACCGAAAGTTAAATTATTAATTTGGAGGCTTGCTAGGGGGTGTCTTCCTACTCGTAGTAACTTGGTTAAGAGACATGTTGATTGCACCGTTTTGTGTCCTTTTTGCGAACAAGAAGAGGAAACAGATAGTCATGTTTTTTTGGAGTGTAGCGCTGTACAGGAAGTGTGGCAGAAGCTGGACTTGTTGCTGCCCTTTCGGGTTGCAGCAGAAAACGCAGCAACTCTGCGTGATGCCATTTTTTCGATGCTGGGTTCGATGTCCGTGGCTAGTAGAAACAGGTTTTTAATGGGTATTTGGGCTCTTTGGCGTCGCCGTAATGACAAGGTTTGGGCTGGGGTGTTACAACCGGTTGAGAAAGTCGTTCACGCCGCGAAGGATATGTTTGACGCTTGGTTTGGAGCGCGCCAGCAACAGCACCATCCTCCTGTGCTCTCGGGCCAGCAGCTGCCACGGGTATTGAGGTGGGTTCGGCTAGCAGCAGGAGCTTTAGAATGTAACGTCGATGCGGCAATTTTTGCGGAAGACAACAAATATGGTATTGGTTTGTGTATTCGAACGTCCACAGGTGATTTCTATAGAGGCAAAACTATGTGGTTCCATGGAGTCCCAACACCGCAAGAAGCGGAGGCAATTGGTCTTAAGGAAGCATTGGCTTGGTTGGAAGCTTTGGGGCTATCTTCTGTTTCCATTGAACTGGACTGTGCTCCAGTTGTAAATGGCTTGAAGGTAGAGCCTTTGCCGAATACCGAGCTTGGTACTATTTTATTGTATTGTCGTAATAGATTACGTCTTTTTCCTAGCTTTGAGGTTAGCTATATTCGGAGACAAGCTAATCTTGTTGCTCATACGTTAGCACGGGCATCAAGATTGTTTGCTAGTTCCCACTTTTTTGATTTCATTCCAACCTGTATTGAAACAATTCTGTTTAATGAAATGAATTAAGTTTGTTCTTGTCAAAAAAAAAAAAAGACTCATAAGGTTATTAAAGTCCTAATTTTAGGTTCTCAAACAAAAAAACATATTTATCATTAGTTTTTATATTATAAAAAGGTTATGCCCGACTAAAAGATTGAACCTAAACCTTTCTATTCAAAGGAAGAAAACCTTGGGTAAAGTTTGCTATAGTATTTTACCTTAGGTAGTTTGACCTCCAAACGTGTCTTTCATTACTCAATTTGATGTCAGAAATTGCAAATACTCCCTCTATCCTTACTTATGAGACCTTTCTGACACTTTTGATTGTCTTCAAATATACGACCCTTTATAAGTATTTGGATACATTTATTACTTTTTTTTTGCGAATATATATTTTATTAATACTACTAAATTGTTTTGGTGTAAAAAAAGTTAACATTAAGTGCTTCACTACACAAAAGATATTTTCGTAATACTCATACACAAATTAGACACATTAATTGCACTACAAACTTTTCTTAATATGTGTAAAAAGTGTCATAGAATCTTATGTTAAAGGACAGAGGGAGTAGAAGACATACTCGAGAATGTATATGAAATTTCGACACATTTAGAGATTATAGCAACAATATCTCACAATCTAGAGACTAAAATGATTATTTGTTTTTAGTGTGCAAAGGAGAAAAGTATATACCTTAATGCGGATTTCTGTGCGTGGCTGCGTAGGGCTGCCAGGAGAATAAGGCTTGTCATGAGCATAAACCCAAAATCTATGAACACCATCTTTGTAACTATACCTTTGATCAAGTGGTATGTTGTATGGCTTTTGCACCTCAAAATTTGCTTCAGTTAATGGGACAGAGATGAAGCCATCAGTAGGGTCTTCACCATATACTAACTCAATAGAGAATAACAAGAAGAAAGATAGAATCACAAAAACAAAATAGTTACTCATTTTTCTTTGCTTATACTCCACACTTTTGATTCTTTGGCATGAGCCCTTGTAGAGATTTAAGGGTATATATATATAGCCACAAAGAGAACATTTTTCTTTTATTTTTTTATTTAAATGAGAGTTTCAATTGGTTGAGCCAATTAGTTAACGTAAAAGATATTTGGACACATGTGTAGTTAACATAGTTTAGAATTGTATTCAAAATATAGTCAATATCATAGCCTCTTATATATCCTATTTTTTGACAATAAAACCAAAGCAAGGTTCATATTATGTCTCTATGGTGAAGGATATTGCATAATTTATTAGTAGTTCAGCACCTATCTTTTGTGCCATTTCATCATAGTATTGGAAGAAACGTACAGAAATGTCTGCTACTTATAAGCCTTAAACGTTAGGGGATGGTAGTTGTTCATTCAGGACAAAGAAACATTCCACCCAAGTCCAAGTGCAAGGATTAAATTTCTTGTCAAAAAAAATATGCGAGGATTAAACAACATATAATCAAACCACCGAATTAATAAATATAAACTTCTTATGTTACACCTTAATTTTAACAAATATTCGATACCATATTCACTTTTTAAATTTTTTCCCAATTAATGTATTAATACATAAATTCATAATATATATTTTCATTCAGGATTTATGTATTAATACATAAATTTGTAATGTATTTTTTCATTCCGATTTTATGTATTAATACATAAATTTGGAAATATTTTGAAAAAAAAAACATTTTGGAACTAAGTTTAAATGGTAAATCCGGAAAATAAAAATATTGATATTCTGAATTTAATTGGTGTATTTTTATCCTTACTAAAATTGGTGTAGTAAGAGTAAAATTGGAATAACACAAAAAAAAATGGGGGTGCACATTTGTTTAAAAACACACATCGCTAAAAAAGTAATAAAAATAAAATTTAAATATATTAAAATATATATATTACACAACTCATAATTGGTCGCTTGAAGGAAAAAAAAGAATAAAGTAGAACAGACTCAAGAGTGAGTGTAGCGACCGAAAAATCCGGATGATAGATTCTTCGTATTTTAATGAAGTCGCCACCAAAGTTTAGTTAAAGGGCAAACATTGATAAATAAGGGTCTTTACGGAATAGGTTTAGGTCCGGGAGTCGTTTATGAGTGGGGACGGTATTAGCACCCTACAACATCCTTCTTAGAGAATGTTACCTTTCAATTAATTGCGCAAAAACCATGTTAATTTTAGAAACTATTTATTTTACCTTTTTTATTATAAATTTAGTGAGAGAAAAGAATTATGGAGCACTTAAAAAAGGGGGTTTATTAATGCACTTGACACAGGTGGGCCCCCTTCTGCTCCTACGTATCTCCGAGTAGAGAATTAAATACTATATAGTTTTTAGTAGAAAATATTTGTTTGTTGTTAAGTTTTTTTATATAATGAAAAAGTTGGTTGAAAGAAAACCTTATTTTGTTAAAAAGAAAAATCTAGAAGAGATATATGTTGTAAAAAAGAAAAAAAAAATTGTGATCTATATATAAAAAAAAGTAAAAGAAAAAAATGAAAGGGGTTGCAGAAGTAAAAAGGAGGGGTCCAATTAGCAGCAGCCCAGATTCGCTCTTTGGCTTATGAGTTCCTGGCCTGCTAAATCCGGGCCAATATAGTTAAATATGTTTTTCGCCATTGCAAATATAGTTGATTTTTAAAATAAGTCCATCAAAAATTGTCTTTTTTTTAAATAAGTCCCTGCAAAAAAAAAATGTTTTAACTATGCTCTTATGTTAACTTTCTGTTAGCCAGCTGCTGATGTGGCTAACAAAGTTACACGTTGGTATTGACCAAGTCGTATTTGACTTTATATGTCATTACTTTTTATTTTTATTTTATTAAAATTTGCTAGTTAGATAATTCCTATTTGACCCACTCCTTCTTCTTCCTCTCGCCAAACCCCAAATTGACCCATTCCTCGCCACTCCCTCTTCTTCCTCTTCCTTTCCCGCTCTTTCGCCACCCACATCACCAACCCTTCCTCACAAAATCAACGAGCATCTGAGAAAGAAATCAAGCGACAATTTGTCCCAAAAGTCAAAAATCAAAAATAGAAAGAGAGGAGCATCAGAGAAAGAAACCAAGGTTGCAGATGATGTTTGAGAAATGCAGCAGATTCAAAGGAAATGCAGATCTAAATTGTTGTTTTTGAGTTTAAGAAAATAATTTCAGAAAATCAATCCACCGAAGAAATTACTGGGTTGAGTTGCGGACTAGGTCGCTTTCTTTAAGACGTTTCGTGGCACTGCTCAAAATTGTGCAGGCAGACTATCAACCATGACGTCCCCAGGATAAAACAGCCTAGTAGACCACTCTTGAATACGGCTCGTAGGCCATTCTTTAAAGTAGAAGAGAAAAGAATTAACGAGGGAGAGGAGAGAAAACTGGAGGAAGGATTTATCGTCCAGTGGTGTCAGGAATGAAGTGAGGGAGGGGCCTATTTATAGGCTTCAATCTGACTTGTTGCGCAAGTAGGTTGTTGGAGAAAAATGCTCAACAGATAAGAACGACCTACTTGCTGCGCAGGTCAAGCTGTTAGAGAAAAATCTTCAACAGCTAAAAATGGCTAGTTCAGCGTACCTGGTTAGTTCAACGAATCTGGACAAACAACGCACCAAAATAAAATAAATTAATTATTTTTGCAAAAAATAAATTACACCTCATAGCCCAAGCCCGAGTATGGCTCGGCCCGGCCGAGCCGATCAGACAAATGGCGGGGGCACTCACGCATGTGTGGTGGTCAGTTTATGTGCGTTCTCTCCATTTCACAAAATTGGGTACCCATTAAGCTCCAACCCAAGGTGTAAAGTCCACACTTTTAAACACTCTTAAAGTGTTTATTCTATCCAATGTGGGACTTTTTCAATTCACAATTACCAAAGTTCCAACAATCCCCCACTTGAATTTAAAAGGAAGTTTCAGAAGTAGCGTCAAACGCCTCCATAAAATTGTGCATAAGCAGAGGTGTCGTACGACTTGAACCTTTGCGTAGCGGTTAAGATTTAGATTCAACAAGAGTGACTCGTAGTCTTGAACTCTATCTCTAATCGTCAAAACCACACACAACCTTTTCCTTAGGTGTATTCTCAAAAGCCCGTGCGTTTATGGCTCTGCACGTCTATCCCATTTTAGTGAACGCTCTAGGAATTTCTGCCAAAAATTCCATAGGAAGCGGCTCCACTTCCACATTCACAAAGGTGAGCCTATCAAAAGTACTCCTATAGCTAGGTACTCCACTCCACATAGAGTATAGATCTCATTAAGAGTTTCTATTATCTCAACCTTACAATTCTTTTGGAATCATGCTTCTTTACTTTTAATGGCATGTTCATCTCCTATCACTTCACAACTTGTTATTACTATTGAACCTAATTCTTTGTATCTCCAGTGTTTTAGGTCGGGTTACCATCGTGAGTAACTAATGATTCAAAAGCCAGTAGTCCCATCCTTTGAGTA
Organism: Astragalus glycyphyllos; assembly: GCA_963573325.1. Lineage (NCBI taxonomy): Eukaryota > Viridiplantae > Streptophyta > Magnoliopsida > Fabales > Fabaceae > Astragalus > Astragalus glycyphyllos. The sequence continues at coordinate 21,964,426 of OY754313.1, read as the reverse complement.
TTTTGGACTTTCTCTCTGGCTAATCATTTCGTCAAAGGATCGACTAAGTTCTGATCAGTGTGTACAGGATCCACTCTCACAGCTCCTTTTGAGAATAACTCTCTAACTGTGTTGTGCTTACGACATATTTGTCGTCTCTTACCGTTGTAATAACGATTCTCTATTTTTCCAATAGCCGCGGTACTATCGCAGTGGATCAACACAACTGGCATCGGTTTTTCCCATTAGGGAATCTCTGCAAGCAGGCATCTTAACCAGCTAGCTTTTTCACTAGCTGTAGCCAATGCTATCATTTCAGACTCCATAGTGGACAAAGCCAAAATGGTATGTTTCTTTGATTTCCAAGAAACATCACCACCGGCTATACTAAAAGTATAGCCGCTAGTAGCTTTGAAATCATCTGATAGAGTATTCCAATCAGCATCACTGTACCCTTCAAGTACAGCTGGAAATCTCTGATAATGTAATCTAAGATTCATGGTCCTTTTAAGGTATCACGTGACTCTCTCAATAGCGTGCCAATGCTCTATACTACATCGATTGGTAAACCTGCACAACAATTCCACGACATAGGCAATGTCGGGTCTAGTACGATTAGTGGCATACCTTAGTCTGCCAATGATGCTCGCATATTCCGTTTGTCTAACACTGTTACTAGTGTTCTTAACAAGTTTGACAATTGGATCGTATGGTGAGCAGGAAGGTTTACAACCAAAGTAGTTATATTTCTTTAAGATCTTCTCAATATAGTGAGATCGATCCAAAGAAATTCCTTTCTCAGACCTAGTGATCTTAATACTGAGGATTACACTTGCTTCTCCGAGGTCTTTCATATCAAGTTGTTACACAACAATGATTTCACATTATTTACAGCATGAATGTTTGATCCAAATATGAGTAAGTCGTCTACATAGAGACATATGATAGTGCAAATGTCATTCTCGTTTTTGTAATAAATGCATTTGTCACTTTCATTCACTTTAAACCCATTCGATATAATCAAATTATCAAATTTCTCATGCCATTGTTTGGGAACTTGTTTCAGACCATACAGAGACTTATCCAACTTACAGACCTTGTGTTCTTGCCCATGGATTACAAAACCTTCAGGTTGCTCCATATAGATTTCTTCTTCTAATTCGCCATTTGAAAAAGCAGTTTTTATATCCATTTGGTGTACTTCTAAATTGTAGATAGCGGCCAACGAAATTAGTACCCTTATAGATGTGATTCTAGTAACGGGCGAGTATGTATTGAAGAAATCTATATTCTCTCTGTCTAAAACCTTTGGCTACAAGGCGAGCCTTGTATTTATCAAAAGTGCCATCAGGTTTTAGTTTCTTTTTCGAAAGTCTATTTACAACCAATTGGTTTGCAACCAGGAGGCAAGTCCACTAAGTGCCATGTCTTGTTAGACTCTAGAGAATCCATCTCATCATTTATGGCTTCTTGCCACAAATTAGCATCCAATGAAGACACAGCTTCTTGAAGGCTAGTAGGATCCTCCTCTAATGTGTAGACCGTATAGTCGGGTCCATAGTCTTTAGCAACACGTGCTCTCTTACCTCTTTGAGGTTCTATTTCCCTTTCTACGTTGTTTTCAACGCTCCTAAGCACAGAAACTTGAGCAGTTCTGGTGCCCCCACTATTTCATGATTTAAAAGGGAATCTACTTTCATAGAATTCAACATCATTTGACTCTATGATCACTTTCGCATTAAAGTCAAAAACCTTGTATGTTTTGCTATTTATTGCATACCCAATGAATACACATTCATAGGGTCTACTGGCGAGTTTAACTCTTTTTGGGATTATGACATAAGCCAAGTTATCCCAAATTCAAAAGTAAGACAAGATGGGCTGTCTTTTCTTCAAGATCTCCGAAGGAAATTTTTTATTTCTTTAGATTTGGCGAATCTATTCATAAAATAACCAACGGTTTATAAAAAATTTCACAAGAGAGACCAAGTGCTAGAATTCAGTAAAATAGCAAAAACCAATTAAATAAAGGTTTTTCTTTCTGTTGTACCATTCATTTCAGAAAAAATATGATGCAGTTGTTTCATATACAATTCCATTAATGAGAGTCATACTCCGTTCCTCAATTACTATAAAAGCTCTTAACCTTTCTACTTAATTCATTTTCAAAAATCTGTAATGGAAAACTTTGAATATGTCAAACACTTCACTTTTATTTTTCCCAAAGTATACTACAATGTAGTCAAAACAATTATAATTAAAAGTGATAAACTATCGTTTTCCGTTTCGGGTTAATGTTCTATCTTATTCGCATATATCTGAGTGAGTCAAAATTAATACTCAGATTTCCATTTTGATTTATGCGAAGTCTTGAAAATTATTGATTGACTGCAAAAATCACAATTTTTCATAAGTTATTTAATTAAATAACATTTGAAAAATGTTATTTGGCTCTTATTGAAAAGAATTTGTTTGTCAAAGTCAAACACGTGTAAAAATTAGTACAGCGTACAAGACTTCCAATAGACGAAGTAAACCTGGTGTTAAAAAATCATTGTTTAAAGAAAATTTTCACCAGACTCAGCATCATTTTCTTATTTTCAGCAACCTGTATGTTCAAAACATACTCAATAACCATCCACCAATCTTCGCATTCACCAACAATGTTGATTTCAAAAATTATAACAACAAATTGCTATTCAGTCAGGTTAGTCTGCGGGGCAGAGCTTGGCCTGTTCATACACTTGCGTGTCGTATGACCTGGTCTCTCACAATTGAAGCAATTAAATTGAGGAGCAGTGTCATTTCTAAGTGGGGGGTCCCATTCCAGTTGCTGTTCCTTTGAGCCTGATTACTGTTTTAATTTTGAAATGTTTTCTCAAAATTATATTGCAATCAGTATTGCAATATATCGTAAAGGTATAACTTCTCAAAAATAATGTTATTGCTAAAAAGCAATTCTATTATTTAAAATCATTAACCGCCACTAACGGCAACAATATGAATTAAGATACCAAGTCTTTCCTAGCAGAACTTTTCTCAAACAATATGAATTAAAATAATTCATTCTTATAAAGATGATTATTCTCTTTTCGTAGAATTAATCTCTTTCCATCGATAAATAGCATAGAGAAAACAATTCTCTTTCCAATGATAAATTATATGGAGAAAACAATTCTCTTTCTATAGAAATTTATTCTCTTTCCATAGAGAAAATAATTCTCTTTCTATTGAAATATTTCTTTAGCTATTTTATCTCTTCCTTTCTGATCAGCTGTTTTGGTGAGCACTTAAATGTCATCTTTTAAATGTTGGCAACATTTTAAAAATTTATTTTGTTGCCATTGTTTTAATTGACATTCTTGAAAATTAAACGATTTGTTGAAGTTAGAAACAGCAGATTCAGAGCTAGTAATGTCTTCGGTAGTCATGGCTAAATTTTGAAATGTCTTGTTGTTTTTGATTTTCAGAAAATAATTTCAGAAAATCAATCAACCGAAGAAATTACTGTGTTGAGTCGCGGACTAGGTCGCTCTCTTTAAGACGTTTCGTGGCACTGCTCAAAATTGTGTAGGCAGACTAGTCAAAACTGTTACGAAATTGCACAGTGAAAGAGAAAACTGGAGGAAGGATTTATCGTCCAGTGGTGTCAGGAATGAAGTGAGGGAGGGGTCTATTTATAGGCTTCAATCTGACTTGTTGCGCAAGTAAGTTGTTGGAGAAAAATGCTCAACAGATAAGAACGGCCTACTTGCTGCGCAAGTCAAGCTGTTAGAGAAAAATCCTCAACAGCTAAAAACGGCTAGTTCAGCGTACCTGATCAGTTCAACGAATCTGGACGAGCAACGCACCAAAATAAAATAATTTACTTTTTTTCGCAAAAAATAAATTACACCTCAGAGCCCAAGCCCAAGCCCGGGTACGGCCCGGTCGATCGGACATACGGCGGCGGCGCTCACGCATGTGTGGTGGTCAGTTTATGTGCGTTGTCTCCATTTCACAAAATTGGGTACCCATTAGGCTCCAACCCAAGGTGTAAAGTCCACACTTATAAACACTCTTAAAGTGTTTATTCTATCCAATGTAGGACTTTTTCAATTCACAATTACCAAAGTTCCAACAATAACCAAGGAATATCTTCAGGAATAGATGTTAGAATAAGGAGATGAAGAAGTGTGTGGAGATAGGGTTTTGGTATTAGGGGTGGTGATGATGTGGAATAGATGATAGAAGAAGGAGATGAAGATAAAGAAGATAGATTTTACAAAACTAATATCCTTCTATTCCTTGAACCTAATACTTTCATATGTTGTTTTTTGGTTTTGTCGTAGCTGACTAGCAAAATAGGTGATTGATAAAATAACTCAGAATGTTTTTTGTAGCAATATACACACAAGTACATGAGTGAACAACCTGGATTTCTGAATAGCCGTTTTTCATGTGACCACTATATTACTACTACTTCTTCTAATCGAACCCTAATTTTTTAGAACTAAAAAGGACCAAAAACAAATTGACTCAAAAAAATAACTCAGTATTTGAGTGTATTTTCAGTGTTCTTGTTGAATCACAGTTATCGTTTTTTCTATGTGAATTGGCTCTGTTTTATAGGAAAAGAAACACAATTAAAAATTATGATGATTGATCTTTTCCTCCCATTATCAGAATAGGTCTGAGATTGGAGACTTCTTCAGCAAGGAGAAGTGTTGACTTGCTTAGCAATAAGGAGAAGGGGTTAGGCTAAAGGCTTGCAGCAGCTGCTGCGTTTATCTTTTTGTGTTTTTATAAATTTTGTTATTTTTTCTAATTTTGTGTATTTGTTTTCTTGATTTTGATTTTGTAAGAAAGAAAATAATTAACATATTATTTAAAAACTATTTGTTGTTTTTAGTTTTAAAAAAAAAGAAAGATGATTGTTTTTTTTATCAAAAGAATGATCTAAAAAAGGACAAGTTGGGACAAGCCTAATCAAGAAAATTAAAAATAGGCCCAACTCAACAAAAAGACTTCTAAACAAGTCCAAACACTAATCCCGCAGTCATTGGACCTAAGGCTTACAACACGTAAACTAGTAAATTAAAATGACCGTAGTAATAAAAAGAATGCGGAAAAAATTTGGGGATAACAATCGTAAAATGCGGGGAGACAAAGACTTAGAAATGTGTGGGAGTGTGAGTGATTGTGTGAGCGTGGTGCATTTTTTGGGTGCTCCAGATAAGATCCAAAATGGAATCGAAGATGAGGTGCCAGTCACTAATAACATTCACCTATTTCCTCTCCAAATTATTGAAGAGCCAACTGTACCAATTCATGTCAAAGAAGAAATTGAGATTTGAGGTACCTCTCAATTGTAACCAAACCACCAAGGATTGTTGGCAATCTCTGAATCTGTGAAGAAGGGATTCATGCATGATTCCACAAACAGGGCAGAGAGCAGGTTGGTTAAATGTCTATACCTTCTCTCGTGGTTTTTCATATATAAGAATTGTTGAGATGCCTTCTATACAGAACCCCATTTACCCGTTGAGGCTCATTTGATCGCCATATACTGGCAAATAGAGGGGACTTTCATTCTGGAAGGGGCATAAGCAGCAACAATGGAGAATCTACCATACAAGCTTGAGCCCTAAGAAAACATGTCATCATCATTGAGAGGGGGAGAGATTTTAGCAATATCCTTCACTGTACTTTTAAGAAGTGAAGCCCGTAATTGGTGGGCATCACAGTTACCCCAGCCATCAATCCAAGCACTATTGATTCACCCCTAGTAGTTGTTTCATGCTGTCCATACCTAGTAATAAGAGTGTCGTGACCAGGGAGCCACACATCGTCGCAAAATAGAGGATCCTCACCTAGGCTAAACGTCCAAACTAGAGACCAAAGAAAATGCTTCCAGATGCAACATAAACCTTTCCAAAGGTAGGAACAAGAGCGGTTTGTGTCAATCTTGGGGAAGCCAGTTGCCCCACAAAAATATTTCACCGAGAGAGTAGAAATTCAAAGGTTATTTGGCTCATTACATGTAACATCCCCAAATTTGGCTAATTTCAATTAATGAAATTAGCAAGTGTTTTTATTTAATTAGTGAGTCAATTTGTGTAATTTAGCATACTTGACTATGTGATAGTAAATTTAATTGCTAAATGAGGTTAGTGATTATATGATTGATTGGATTAAAGTGAATTATTGGTGATTGTGGAATTTTGTTGCAATGGGTAGTGTATAAGCAGTGGGGAAGTGTGTTTAGAAATGGGACACAATGGTTTTTTCCTATCTTTTTTTTCTTCTTTTCTTCAGCTCATTAAAGCCACACTTAACATACACTAAAACCTACAAGACATGTTGACTCACACACTCCACTCATATAAAACAATACCCAAACCCACACACTCACACCACTCATTTCAAAAAGCAAGAGACACACAACACACTTTCAGAATTCTGAAATTGAGAGAAAGAGAGAGCTTGAGGGAGAGGGACGATGGAGAAGGAGAGAAAATCATTCATTCATGCATACTTCTGTTTCACTTAGATTTCAGAATGTAAACCTTGCTACACTCATTCCAGCTTCCTATCACAACAATTTCAAAATCCATTTTTGACCAAACACTCCCAAAATTCGAAAGCTTCTTCTCCACTTGCATGTTCGTTTTTCTTCAAATTGGGAGCTAGGGAAACATTCAACAAGCTGGAACTTCACTCCATTGGGGTTTTAGAAGCCTAGTCTTCCCTCTTCATCTTAGGGACCAAACTCATCTTCTTCTACTTTCCCCATTTTCGTTTGGTTGTATTTTAAGTTCCATGTTCTGAAAATCTCCAACTTCCTCACTCCTAGAACTACATTTCGATTTGAATGTCACTTTGGGAAAGCTGGGAATTCGTTTTTGGGCCTTGCATGTACGATTAGGGAGATGATATGGAGCCTGGGTTTGCTTGCATGGGTACTTAGAGGCTTGGATTGGGTATTGGGGAAGCTAAGGTGAAGTTTAGAACATCAAGGAGAGGGATTTGGGAGCTGAATTTGAAATTCTAGGAGCATGTTTGAGTAGTTAGGAAGTTCATCTGTGATTTGTGATTTTCATCACAATAAGGTGAGTTTTACTCCGCTTACGATTTGTCGTTTCTGAAATTATCCTTGCATGTCACTGATTTGTGGTACTCTGTTTCGTTTCGTAATTTTGGAATTAAAAACCGTATTTTCGAAAACTATGCATTATTGAGTCTCGGAACGAACGAGTAATTGTTGTTATATGTTAATATTGTGACTGTTGTTATTGTTTGGACTGGTTGTGTTACTGTTATAATGTGGGTTTAAGTTAGGGCATAATCGGAATGAGTAACGGAAACGAACGGAATGGCTAAATTATAAGGAAAAGCTGAGTTTTATTACAGACAGCAAAGTTGTGAATCGATTCTCAGACTGTGAATCTGTTCACAGATTAGGAATCTGTTTCCATTCAATGAATCGATTCCCAGAAGTGTGAATCTGTCCACAGACTGTGAATTTGTTCACAGACGGTGAATCTGTTCACAGATTGGGAATCTGTTTTCATTCTGTGAATCGATTCCCATAAATGTGAATCTATTCCCAGATTATTTTATAAAACCAAAACATTCCAAACCCATTCTATTCCCTTCCCCAACCCTATACAATGTTAAAATAACTGTAATTCGTTAAATACACTTATGTTTGAACTGCATTAAATGAATTCTTTAAGTTAAACGAATTGCGAGAAATTGTTAGTGATCACGAGTGAGGGAGATATTAAGACATGATTATGTGTTGGACTATAAGTTCATTAAGGCTAGTACTAAGGTTAATGCTTATGAAAGACAAGTCATAATGACATGTGATTAATTATCAATAATAAGGGGGACGACCCAAGAAAATTAGCATACTAGGGTAGGGAAGTCATGAGCCCAAAACCCTAGGCCCCGTTCATGTTTGCTCGCTAGCGCAAGGTTAGCAGATTGGGTTCACCGGATATTGTGTGGTAATTGGCGGTGTTGTGCTATGTCATGAAAAGATTCACACGTAGCTTGAAGAATTGGGCTACGATCAAAAGAAACATAATGAACCGAAAGTGTAGTAAGGGGTCCCGGTAGAACTCACTGAGATGTTTATCTCACTCTATATTTTGTGGTTCTACAGAGACACAGGAAAAGGAAAAAGCACAGAAGCATGGTTAGATGGTGCATCAATTGAAGATATTGAAGATTTATTCTTGTTGCCTATATAGTTTCCCAAGTGGTTCAAGTATTTCGATTATATGACTTGTACTAGTTCAAAAGTTACATATCGCTTCCCTGATTTCTAATATTGGATATTGAACTCTAGGATGAGGAAATGATTAATCATGGAATTTATGTTATCTATGTACTTCTATGTACTTGAAGTCATGCTTAGGAGTGATTAGTTAATGAGTTTTCATTAAGTGTTTTAGTTGAGTTCAATGTTCATATACAGGAAATTACTCTGATGTATGCAAGTTTGTATATTTTAATATCCCGATTATGTTTGTGATACTAGGGTATTACATTACACAAGGCCCACGCAAACTTCATCATGAAAACTTAATGGCCCATGCTTTCCCAGTCCCCTTCCCCCTAGTCATTGCACACCCCCTAACCCCTAAAATTGCAAAACTACCCTCCACCAAAACTCTTCCTTCCACACTCACCCTCTCTCACAAAATCCGACCTCCCATTCTTTCTCTCTTCTTTCTCCAATCACATCTCGCCTTTCTCCTTCTCACACCCATTCGACTCTCTCTCTCTCTCCCCCTCAAGCCATCACTCCCATTGGCCTCTCTCTGTGTATCTCTTTCTCTCATTCGCACACTAGGTATGCCACCCGTCTCTCTCTCTCTCCCCCCCTCTCTTTCTTTTTGTTTTTCTGCATCCTTTTTCTGGGATCCGCTTCACTTTGGTTTGGCACTACAGGGTCGAATCAGTTCGGCACTATAGTGATGTACCTTATATTTTAGATTCCTAAAATCAAGGTCCGGTTGTGCAGCACCGAATCCTTTTAACCATATAGTGCCAAACTGTGCCAACGTTATTTTTCATTAACCTAAATGCCAATTTTGTTCTATTGTTTTGATATGGAATTTGTTATTGCTATCCAGGGAACTAATGTTAGTTAATTATTTAGTCTATTTACTCAATTTATCAATGCAAATTAGTTAAATATTTATAATGATAGGATTGATATTTTATTGCAGAATCACTTAGTTCCAACACCAATTGAATTAAAAGGTCATTGTTTCTAAATTCACTTAGTTCCAACACCTATTGAATTATAAACTCAAGAAATATCTTTCCAACATAAATGTATTACAAAGGGAACAAAGAAATTCGACACATAAAAGCTTGAGGATGTTTCATGTGGCTCGCATGCTCAACATCAGCTTCAACAAAGAGATTGAGATCATCTGCAAAGGCCGGGTGAGAAATCTTCGGCCCTCTACGGGACACTTGGACAAGTCGCCACTCATCATTATTAACAGATATCTCTATCAAATGAAAAAGACACTCAATGCAAAGAGCAAAGAGATATGGAGAAATAGGGTCGCCTTGTTGAATTCCCCTAGAGGGGTTAAAAAAATCAAGGGCTTCAACATTCCAGAGTAAGTGCATGCGAGGGAAGAGGTACAATGCCAGAAGAGGAGAATAATGTTTCGAGGAAGGCCAGTATCCTCTAAAGTATCTTTACTGAAGTCCCACTTCAATCTATCATAAGCCTTTTCGAAGTTAATTTTGATGGTCATCCAACCTTTCTTGCCCTTTGTTCCGGATTGGGTACCCTTCATCGAACTTGGCCCTGGCCCATTACCGTACTCCGTCGCGCCTGTATCCGCGCCTGGCCCGTATCCAACGGTCAGGACTTGTCCACCCGATCCAACGAATTGGGTGCAGCGCCGTTATCTATAAATAAGTGATCAACCCACCATTTCCAGGTACGCACTCACTTCTATCCCCAAATACCTCTTCTCTTCCCTTGCTGACTTAGGCATCGAAGTGCTTGCAGGTACCCCACCTGAGGCGCGGGAGAAGATCACCTCGGCCAATCCGAGATCCACATCCATCCATCCGAAGTCAACCTTCCATCCTCGCGGAGCATTCCAACTCGGACCTTCAACCCGTTCTCCAGTACCGAACACCCTTTTTTTGTTTCATTGAGTAAAACACCTCTTAGGCAACAACGATATTATCCTGACTGTGGCGTTTTGGAACAGAGGAACACTAAGTTGGGCCTACCAACTTAGGTAAAAATCCTCTAGAAATAATTAAGAGTCATTGTTTCTAAATTCACTTAATTAGTTCCAACACCGGTTTGTACACTAAAACTTTTACGGAATATTACTTGTAGATTTATCAAATAAACTCAAGAAATATCTTTCCAACATAGTTGTATTACAATGGGAACTAAGAAATTCGACTAGTAACTAACCACTAGTAAAATAAACTCCCATTAATACATTCCCTTCTATTCCCTTTTCTATTTAAAAGCATATAATTAACAGTAGAGTACCTAAAATTACATATAAAATGTTTTGTTTCTTGCAACATTTAGAATACAAATGGTATAAGAGCCTTAACATTTTTGGGGGAATCTTCAAACTTAGAAAGATACCATTTCTTTGTAGCATAACTCCTCCCCAACAAGTAGAAAACACAACCTATGGTGAAAGAGAATGCATACAAAGTTTGAGAAATGAAGGAAACCCCAAAAAACCCAATAATCTCAAAAAGATAGTGAGGGCATATCACAATCCCAAACAAGCCACCTTTGGGAATCTTGTATTCTTTTTCGCCCTTTCCTCTCAAATTGGAAAGAAGAAAATGGTGATAGAAATTTCCACTTATGCCTATTAGAAACAACAAAATTCCAGGGTACATCAAATTAATTGGTGGTTCTGGAATCTCCAATGTGAAGTATTGAGCATAGAACATAGTTACAATTGATATAAAATAACCTAGAGCAACGGTGATTGCAGAATCAAGAACCATAGAACCACTATATTTGTGAACAAACAGAACCTACACAATAAAGTAGAGTTAATCAGAAAGTTATTTAGTTCTTGAAAATTGAAGTGTAGTAAATAATCCATAATAGTATTAATATTTCAAAAAAGTCCCTAAAATTGAAGAAAAAAACCGGTCAATTTAGTCTCTTAAACTTTCATGTAGAAACTAATTTCATTAAGAATTTCCAAATTCTTCGCTAGGTTTAATAACATTGTTGTTTGAGCTAAAAATCCCATATAAGAACAATAATAAAACACTGTGCTAAGATTTGACATAGCAAGTGTAAGAGTGGTGTTGAAAATATAATTAGGAGTGTTGGAAATACAATAATTAATGTTGCACATTTTAAGTATAATAAGTAGGGCTCTAACCAACATCATTGGCCCAGTGGCTCAATCTACCCTAGGACATGGGTGTCGACCCGGTGCTCCCGAGTTCGATTCCCGTAGTGGACAAACTCAGTGTTGGCCAGTGCGAAATTTGATCCTAAGCACGAGCAGATATTCTTTCGTTGAAAGCGTTGGGATACTCCCTAGATAGCCAGCAATGGTCCGGACCAAAAATAATTAGGGTTCATTGTATCATAGAGTTCATTACATTTCTAGATTCATTGTATCTTAGGATTTAGTGCTAGACTTAATTTCTCTTCTTGTAAGTTGTACCCATCATATATATAAATAGATGCTTTGGTTGGGTGTGTTAGAACACTCAAGCATTTTACCAAGTATTCGGTCTTTTCACATGGTATCAAAGCAAGTTCTGATTCTTTGACCTATTTTTGTGGTTCGCCACCGCTGCTAGCAGCGACATTTGTCGCCGGCAGCATCACCTTTTCACTTTATCTTCTCTTGTGGTTGTGATCACCCTTTATGTTTGTGTCTTCTTCCGATGTTTTCAACTTTCAGGCGTGTCTTTCTAGTTTCTGGTTTTGGCAGACTCACCAACGTCTGCTATGGCTCGCCACCACCGAAAATAGTTTTCAGATCATATTCTTGGTCTGTTACTGGTCTTTTTCAGTCAAGATACCTATTCTTGGTCCTCTCATTATCATCAAAAATGATTTCATATTTAGATCTCTAGTCTTACGTACTTTTGGGTTTTGGTGCCAGAACACCAATGTTCTAGTTCAAACCATCACATTCTCTCTCTTGGTTTAGGTTGTTCGATGGTTTTTTGTTGGTCATCTGTCCAAGTCACTCTTATCCAGTGTACCTTTTGACTTGTACCAAATTTATTTTTAATAGCAAGCTCTTTAATCAACGATCCCAGCACACTGTAGATAGTCTTTGACAGTTTTAATTTCCTTTATTGTAGACTTAATTTATATTTTGAATAAGTAAAAATCATTATGAATTTTCTTATTTGTTGGTTAAGTTTAATATGTTAGTTTCAAAAGCTTATTTCATTTTTTCTTCACATTTTCTTCTTTGAAAATTATTGACTAGCTCCGCCATAGTGAGTCCACCTTGTCAAAACAAGTTGACTCACGCATGAAATAGGAATGTTGGTAGGCTCGGCTAGACTTGTGTAGACTTGGTCGAAATCGCGAGTCAATGGCAAGTTCACGAGGTCACTGCAAATTTTTTAAAAAAAGTCCAAAAAGAATCGGGCTACATCGTTTCCTTTGATTCCAAGGGCCGCGACTCACTATTTCCTTGCGTATCGTCTCATCGCCGCATTTGATTGCTCTGTGCTTGCATTTATTGTGCATGCCCTCTATATTTGTTATATATGCGTGCTCTTTGGGACTCTTTGTTTGTGTTTGTTTTATGTTTCTCTCTACAACTTGTTTTTGTGCTTTGCTGTTAGTTGCTCTGTGTCATTTGTTTGTGCTTTGGTTCGTTTATTATTCTTTTTGCTACTAGTTTCCATGCGCGTTCTTTGTTATATGAGTTCTCTGGTTTCTGTTGGTTTACAATTTCATCTGTCACTGATACCTTCCATCAACCTTGGCTTCAAGTTTGAAATGAGAGTGACTACCTCTTCTAGAATGACAGTATACAACATAAATAACCTGCTAACACCATCAACTAAAACATCATAAATTCTCAAGTGACTATGATGTATGTCAACTGCCCATACAAGACCAAAAATGTGTTGTTGCATCAGCCACAAATCAAACCAGGAATTTGTATCTCCACTACCAAACTTAAATTTGAAACCATCTATAAGCAAATCCAAAACTGTATTGATCGAATTCCAAGTTTTGGATCCCCTTTTTCTGGGCCTTAAAACACATGGTGGTGCTTGAAATAGAAAGGTTTTAGAACTGAAACCCAAAGTTTGTTAGGGAATGTAACAATGTCCCAAAGAAGCTTGCCTAGTAGAGTAACATTCTTGTATTTAGTTGTTCTAATACCAGTCACTATATTTCAGTCACTATATGATACGTTCTCGGAATTCGAGGACTGAGATACCTCCTAAAGAATGGTTAAAGAGAGGAATTAGACTTGAATATGTTTCATTTGATACCAATTATGAAGTCAATACAATGTTTATATAAGCTAGTGGATACACACCATAAAGGAGGATACATCACTCACACAATAACATTGCTACCTAACAAACTAAGAAGATAATATCTCTAAAAACCCCTTCTAGAATATACTAAAAGAGTCATTATTTCATTGACCTCCATGATCATATTATTACCTCCCCCTTCAAAATCAACCTTGTCCTCAAGGTTGTAGAAATTTTCTCCATGAAAAAATTTCCTAGATCCCATTGCTTGGATTGAAATGACCTAAGAACTCTAGACAGTTGAAAATCTTCACCTGGATCCCACGTTTGTTCTTTTCCCAGCAGTCTGCTATAGCCAAAAGGTCCCAAACTGAGAAACATGAATTTTGCCTTTTCACTTACGAAGGTAACAATTTTGATATCTCCAAAATCCGGCCCTTTTGCTAAAAACTCTCCATCAAACAAATTGTTATAACCAATGCTTGAGATACAATTGTTATGAGAGTATATAAGTCCCTCAGCAGCACAGATCACAAATTTGTACTTAGTAAGCGCATCTAACATGCATTTCTTACTATTCAAGATATCATGAATCAAGCCCTCATTGGAAGAGTACTTATAGACATAGAGCTTGCCATTACCTTTGCAGCAGCACCACACCCTCCCAAGCTTCTTGGATCCATTTTGCTTCACCAGTCCATAGTTGGCAACTTTAATGTAGTAATTAGTTTCCTCACTGTGAAACTTCCCCTCACTGTGGAACATCATCCTTGCCAACAGATAATGCATTTGCATGAAAAACTCAATGCAAAGCTCCCTGGGTAAACGACTTTGTGATAGAGCCAGCTCCCACATTGAATCACTGTCCATCCCATTCACACCATTATACATTATGACAACTGGATACCCATTAAGCATTGTGAACAAACCAGCTAATCTATACCCATAAACCGGTAAGTTCAAAGAAATCACAACCACAGGCTTGTGAAGCATTTTATCAAACATGAGGAGCACAATCCAGTCAGGCATTTCATCAACTACCTGGTGTGCAGTCTCTACATATCCAATTTTGAAGTGCAAATAAAAGAGGGCAGTTTGTTCATAACCAGCAACACATACAATTGAGTGAACTTGCTTATCAATTAAAACAAAGAACGAAATATCGCTAGTATCCCCAAAGCAATTTCTAAATCCCATGTAACGGAGGAGCTCAACACAATGAATTGTAAACAATCTTACCGTCACAGTGGAGTGTGGCCGACTTAGGGACGACTTGAGTATAAGTGGTTGAGGTTCCAGCAACAACATCGGATCAGTAACAATGTCAGGTGGTTTCGGTGGCGGCAACGACAGCGTCGTCGTGAGCATTGTAAGGAACTCGTTCCACATTGTGAAAACGCCAGCATCTGCAGTCGAAAAAGCAATGTTCAATGATTCTGAAGCATCACGCAATGAAGAATCAGATTCCAAAACAGGATTATCCGCTAATCTTTCTTCCTCGTTCAAGGCAGTAGGTCCGCCAGGGTCGAACACGTGATGTAGGTGTCGCGGCGCCGTTAATGAGAGGATATTCATCACTATCGTTTCTGGTGACATCGTGGTTGTTCCCATAGCAAACAATTTGAGCTCCGGCGATGATGAGAATTTGGGGAACTGTGTGGCTGTGGCGTTAAATATCTCGTATGAAGAATCACCATCAGAGTCACTGACGGAGCCCAACTTTGAAGCAGAATCAAAATTTAAATTTGACGATTGCGACGATAAATCACGCTCCTCGGAGACAGAGTCATCATGCAAGAGTTCATCAGAATCAGGATCGGAGGGGATGAAGGGTTCCCACACAGAATCAGTGACAAAAGGATCGGAGGGGGTGAAGGGTTCCCACGCAGAGTCAGTGACAAAAGGCGAAACAAATTCCAAATTGAAAGTCCGAATCGGTGCTGAAGGAAGCGAATAAACATCACCATTGACGGAGGGAAAACGAATCTCTAATTTCCAAAGAAATTCCGCCCAAGAAGTGATCTGGTAATTCCTATGCATCCATTGATACCAAGCGAGTGCTGCGCCATCGAGGTAGGACGAGGCAATAGCGAGGCGCTGATCTTTAGGTGTTTGTTGGTGACTGAAAAAGTGAGAGATCACGAAGATCCAATCATGGACATGTGTACCATCGAACCGAAAAACAGGGGGGAGTGAAGAACTCATGGTAGGGAGGGGTTCAACACAATGAAAGCACCATTGATACGTTCTCGGAATTCGAGGACCGAGATACCTCCTAAAGAATGGTTAAAGAGAGGAATTAGACTTGAATATGTTTCATTTGATACCAATTATGAAGTCAATACAATGTTTATATAAGCTAGTGGATACACACCATAAAGGATGATACATCACTCACACAATAACATTGCTACCTAACAAACTAAGAAGATAATATCTCTAAAAACCCCTTCTAGAATATACTAAAAGAGTCATTATTTCATTGACCTCCATGATCATATCACTATATTTCAATTAACCATATTCATTCCCCTCTTCTGTATAGTTCTTTTTATTGTGAAAATATTACAAATAACTTGTTTACTTAAGGTAATGGAATCATTACTAACCTGATGTAAGGCTCTAACAACATCACCATAATTTTTCAAAGCCTCCTTAACCCATTGTAATAATCTTTATGTGTACACATTAGAGACCAGACGACTTCTCCTTTTACCATGCCAAGTAAACTGAGACCCAAAGAACTCCATATTTATCATGTCACACTCATCTAACGTATGAGCAAACTTTTCAGCTCTAACCTGAAGAAAGTCCCCTCCACGTTGCTCAGAGGGAAGAAGAATCTCATTAAAATCCCCATTAAGGCCCAAGGCATATTAATATTATTTATTGTAATTTTTCAAGTACTCCCAAAACTGACAGCCATATACCCTTGAACAGACCCAAGAGGAGGCTCCACGAGACACGGTCAAAGTGATACATTGGGGCATGGTGTCAAGAACATTGTACATAAAAGATTCTTCTTCGGCAACACAACTATATCTCAACCTATCTCAAAAAGAAAAATTAAATCTGGTTTAAATTGTCTTATGACTCCTCTATATTTAAATCCCATTTTTGGTAAAATGTAAAGGGTCAAAAATAACCGAATTAAATACTTGGAGCATTACAAGGAAACAACTCTAAAACTGCTAGACCAAACTCTCACAAAGAAAAAATAAACGGACTATTGTTAGTGATGGATGGAGTGATCCATAGAGAATACCTCTTATTCCGATTCAGGACGACATTACATCCAAATGAGCGAAACCATGTGGAGAACTTATTGCAGCCATTAAAAGATGCATGGAACCAAAAGGGTGTGACTATTGTTAGTGATGGATGGAGTGATCCACAGAGAAGACCTCTTATTAATTTTATGGTTGTCACAGAAAGTGGACTGACGTTTCTAAAGGCTGCAAATTGCTCAAATGAGGTTCAAGATAGGGAATTCATTGCCAAACGCAGGAGGGAGGTAATTATGGAGGTTGGACCCTCAAATGTTGTGCAAATAGTGATAGATAATGCAGCTGTTTGTGAGGCGATGGGTTTAATTATCGAGGCTGAGTTTCCTTATATTTACTGGGCTCCATGTGTTGCGCATACACTAAATCTTACTTTGAAGAACATGTGTGCTCCCAAGAATAGTGAGAAAAATATGGTTGTTTATCAAGAGTGTTCCAGGATCACCCAAATTGCAGATGATGCAATGTTTATTAAGAACTTTGTCATGAATCTCTCTATGAGATTATCTATTTTCAATTCATTTAATTCATTTAATACATAGGTCGTGAGTGTCGGGTAGAAGCTGCAGATACGGCGAGGCCTTGTGATGAGATCGATTGCGGGAGACAGTGGGGGGTCACCGCGAGCAAGCCTCAACGGTGACGACTAGGGTTCCAGAGGAGAGAAATAGTAAGTAATCTCAAGGAAGTAATCTCAAGAGGCCAGCACAATAGCCACATATAGGAGAAATGGGGAGTGGGAGCGTCGCATTTTAGTATACACCACTGGGACTAGTATTATAAACATTTATTACAACTTTAGTTGTAACAATTTCCTCAAACCTCTTTTAATTTCAATGGAGTTGGAATCACTAAATTTAACAACCTGCACTATTTCACTTGTGTTTGTAAAAATGAACTTCCATAGTCTTTTTTTTCGAGCTAATTAACGTGAGTTTCAGGCGATAAACTTCCTGCACTTGCTAATTAACTTTATTCCAATGACAACTTAAAAGTTAAAACCTATATATAATAACCTGCATTCTAATTTATCACAATTTCAATCCAAATATAAATAATCTAATTGAGATCTACCTGGCAAAATGTATGAAAGAAAGTAAAGCATTATTACCTCAAGGACTCTTTTGAAGAAGTGGAATGTAACAGCAGATTGAAGAACAATAGATCTAAAACTTTGATGAGGAAATATCCAAAACGACGCCGCACCAACAAGAAACGCATTAGTATACCACAATAACATACCAGCTTTGCTTGACAATTTAATCTTCCTTTGACCAGTGGCATTATCGTTAATATTAATATTAACATTCCAGAATTTTGAATAGTTCAAGTGTTTCCCTTTAACCTCACTGAAACCCATAAATATTGGGTAGACAAAGCTTATAACAGACATCGTGGTGAGAAATAGAAAAGGAGGAGGTGCAAATAGGAATTTCTGTAACACCGACATCGCCATATGATTTTGAGGAAAATAGTGTTGTTGAAGAATACAACGTTAAATGATGAGATGAGACGACTTTTGAAGTGTAATATATGCTGGTTTAAGGAATTGGTCTAAGGATTTTCCATTTTTAAAAAATGATTATGTCAACTCTCATATTGAATTTTTGATGTCACGACTAAAAAAAGCAGTGGCTGCCTTTTTTTTTTAAGATAAACCCAGTGGCTGCCTTTTGAAGCTAAGTGAATGAGTCAAGATTCTCTTCATTACTTTTCTCTATTTATTCTCTTTATTATTATAGTTTAATGGAATTCTCTTCATATGTTGCACAGTACGTTAACCGGCCTCCGACACTTAATTAGTAAGAAGGAGCAGTCTATAGTGGATGAACACACCAAATAGAATGTCAAACCAAGACACACTTATATTTCATTGAAGGAGCATTTTTAAGGATAACGTGACTACTATCTAGTAGCTTTATACGCAGTGCACCATGTACCGATTAACATCACTACTATCATATGGGCACATCGTGATTATGTCAAGTTACTGAAAATGTTTCTTACGGTTTCGATTATGGACGAAAATACAAAACCAATTGGTACAAATATCCTCTACTAGAGATTATCAGTGCCACTTCCACCTAGTTGACATTCTCAATTACAATGTATTTGTACTGAAAACTTGTTGTATTAAGTAGTTTTGGTGCAATTAAAATAATATATAAGTTAGTCTTTCATGAACATACTAAATACATTGAGATTGATTGTCACCTCACATACCACATCTTCAGCATGATACCGTTACTTTACCATTTGATTCTTCCTCCATACAGACTGTTGACGTGTTCACAAAAATGCATTTTATTAATGTTTTCGTTGCTTAGGGATGACAATTGATACCTGTTGTCGTCAAACTTTTAGGTCCTAGCTGTGGGGTCGGCCAGAGGTTTGGACAGTCTTCGATTCCTCTTTTTTCAAGCATTTGCGCTGAGGAGGGAACTCTGCTCCTCAACTGCGGATATCCTGACTCCTCTAGAAAGGGTCAGTTTGATTGAGTGGGACGCGAGGGTTGGATTATACTACTGACCTAATGCATAAAGTAAAAGATAAAGTGTGGTAAAAGAAAGATAAATTGAAATAAACGTAGAGTTTGATTGATTTGGATGTTGTCCTTTTACATTTACTCTGTTGCTATCTATATTCACAGGCCCTCATTGACCACTACACGAGCCATCACTTGTCTGCCGTCGGATCAATCTAAGATCAACGGTTCTCATTGCTTCCAAGGCCCTAAAAGAAGCGGAGTAACTACCGATGATCCCACTAGCACGGTAGGTGGGGTAAATGCCAGTCGCTCCGTATTTTTTGGCCTCGCTCCTTCGCTTGATCTTCAACCGCTCCCACGTCCTATCTTCATGCCGTGTTTTTCTTGCCTTCCAAATAACGTCTGCCTTGCCTCGGCCACTTGGTCACTCGGCTGCTCTTTACCCTTAGGCAATAGCTTAGGCACCCGAGCCACCTGGGCCGTGGCACTCTATAGGCTGAGGCTCTTACTGTCCCTCGGCTTTGCCCATTGGCCCTCGGGCACCATTATCATCATCTTGAGCAAACAAGCAGCCGATGGCTTGATCTTCGGCCGCAATATATAGCTTCAAAGGCTTTCTAGGCTGCGGAGGTACCAAGACAGAGGGGTTGGTCAAGGCAGCCTTGATCTGATCAAAGGCTTCCTGTTGTTTAGCTCCCCATATCATTTCCTCGTTGGTCTTCATTTTCAACAAGGGTAAGAAAGCTTTCATTTTCCCTGCCGAGTTGGCAATGAATCTCTTTAGGAAATTGATCTTGCCTAGCAGACTCTGCAGCTCCTTCTTTGTTCTGGGCTGCTTTGCCCCTAGGATAGCCTGAGCTTTGTTTTTATCTACTTCAATGCCCTAGTTGTGCACCAAGAAGCCTAGAAAGTTGCTTGCAGACATGCCAAAAGCACATTAAGTAGGGTTCATTTTGAGATTGTGGAGTCTCATCTATTTTAGAGCTTGCTCAAGATCAGCCAGATGGGTTTCAAAGCTCTTGAATTTGACTGCCACAACATCAATGTATACTTCCATTGTTTTACCAACGAGGTCATGGAAGATGGCATTCATGGCCCTTTGGTACGTTGCCTCAGCATTTTTAAGGCCAAAAGGCATAACCAACGACTCATAGATACCTAAGGCACCGGGGCACCTAAAGGCAGTCTTATGGGTGTTGGCCTCGGCCACATATATCTGGTTATAACTATAATAGCTGTCCATAAAAGTCAAGATGGCGTTTTTAGCCGCGACATTGACAAGTATATCGGCCACGGGCATCCCAAACTCATCCTTTGGAGTGGTCAAGTTCAGATCTCTGTAATCAATACAAACTCTGACCTGGCCATTCTTTTTTATCACAGGGACTATATTAGACAGCCATTCTACGTACCTGGCAGTTATGATGAACCCTGCATTCAGCAGTCTCTCTACTTCAACTTTGATCTGCGACATTAACTGTGGGTTGAACCTCCTTGGTGACTGCTTGTGGGGTTTGCAACCATCCTAAATGGGTAACCTATGCTCCACCAAGGCTCTATCAAGGCCTGGCATCTCATGGTAGTCCCATGCAAAGCAGTCGCGATAGTCATTTATCAAAGCTACCACCTGGTCACGCTGTTGGGGTTGAAGCTTGCCACTCACCTTGGTCATCCTCGTTTCTCTCTTTGTCCCTAGATTTACCTCCACCAGGGGGTCTTGAGCATCAAATGTAGGTATTCTCCTCTGGATAGGTTCTATATAGGGAGGTTCGGCCAACGTTCTATCATCAGGGTCATTCGAAGCCTCTTGGGAGGAGTGTTCTGAGCTTTCGTCTTCTCCATACACAACACCAAACATCGCCTCTTCAATGCTGAACTCGATTTGGAATAGGTGCAGCCGATCCAGTAGGCTTTGTACCTCTGAGGGGAGACTAATCATTATTCTCTTTGTTAGGCCTTCGGTTGGCCAACATTTTGAATTCAAAGCCCTTCTTCGTCTAGTCACATGACTCTATGCCACCTTCCTCATAATCTCGAGTGATGGCAATAGGACGCAAGTGTGGGGAGTAAAACACAGCCTCAAACATCTATACCTCGGCAGGAAAAGGATTAGGGTCAGCCTCCACTATCTCCACCTTGTCTCCTATCCATATCATTAGCTTTTGGTGCAAGGTAGAAGGGACACATTCACTGGTATGAATCCAGTCTCTTCCTAAGATTACTGCATATGAAGGATTCTCTTCTGTGACGAAGAAGGCCGAGTGAATAACCTTAGACCCAACCATCACACCGACCACAAACACTCTCAATGCATGAGATGGGTGGCCCATGAAACTTGTCATGGTCATGGTGGTTTGAATGAGGTCCTCGGCGTTCTTCCCAAGCTTCTTCAATGTGGCCAGCGACATTATATTTAGCACGACACCACCATCCACGAAGACCCGATTGAACAACTTCCCATTCAGGTGAGCTTTAATGTACAATGGCTTCAGGTGTCTAGTCATGTCTGCGGTTGGCTTTTCAAACAACATACCCTCTGTAACTAGTCCCTCGGCTTTTGGCAAGGCAACCCATTCGGCTCCCTCGGCGAAGACATCTCCTTCGAGGGTCTTTGGTTGGTCCTTAGTTCCCCAGAATTCAGGTGGGAAGAGACCCACCATTTCTATATCAGCACAGAACTCCCCATCTGTTCTATCCATTAAGCCATCTAGTATTGACTCGGTCATGAAATTTCCACCAAAACCTAGTGGACCAAAGGGATTTTCTGCTTCCTCTCCCAGGAGGTCATCTTCCTCAAGCTCTTACTCTATCATCGTCCCTTCGACCTGGGGTTCGTCAACTGCCTGGGGTTGCTTAGGACTATGAGGTCCATAAAGGCATTCTATCATAGCTTAGTGAGTGGGCTATGAGGGGTGTCTACCATCCCTATCATGGTGTTGGCTTCTCCCTCTTGGTCAACGGATGCATCCGGGACAGTTGGTTCGAGGGCCTGTTGCTCTGGAGCTGTGTCCTCGGCTGGTTTTGGGAAAGCTTGTTCTAATGTCGTAGCAACAGATGTTGCGGGATGGTTTGGGTATTCCTGTAACACCCCGGAAATAATTTAATTAAAATAGTTGATTGAATTATTAAAATAATTTGGAGGCGGGATATAGATAAATTAAAAGGTTAATATTTTATATGCGTAGGAGGTGAAACGAGTAAAGGAGGTGGTGACGTAGAGAGCCCAGTGTTTACTGAGCCCTCAACTTAAACCCTGGGGGTTTAAGCCAAACCCTCATTCGCAGCAAGCAAAAGAAAAACGAAAGTGAGAGTGAGAGAGAGAGCACGCGGCGCAAAGAGGGAGAGAAGAGGAGGGTTTCGCGAAGAATTTCAAAAGGAGATCGTTCGTGTTGCTGTGGTTTTGTTCGTGTCTCGTTCGTCGTGTTCCGGAGCTTACGCTATTCGAGGTAAGGGTGGGCTTAACCTTGATAATGGGTTGATGATAATTATGTGTGGGTAGTCTAGGGTATTGTTGAATTGTTCGTGTTGTTGCATATCGTGTTTTCGTTGAGATTGGTGCTTTGATGATTATTGCACGTTATTGTGATTTGTTTCGTTTTTTGTTGTTGCGTGATTGTTGTATCACGATGATGGTGTTGTTATTGTTCGTGTTTTTGTTGTTGCTGTGCGTGGTTGATTGTTGTTGTCGCATTGTCGAATTGTCGTTTTTGTTGTGGTGGTTGCGGTGTCGTTGCCGTTAGGGTTTGGTGTTTGGCAATTTAGCGATTCTGGACACAGGTTCGGTTTTTCTAAAACTGGCGCTGTTTGGTTGATCCAAAAATTATGAGGTTGATTGTTTTTGAAAATAGACTTAACGCCGGTCGTTTTGGCACTGGTTTCGTCAAATTCGGAGTTGTATAGCTCGAGTTATAGGCGATACAAGTTAGGTTAAAATTCTGGAAACGATTTGGGTATAGATTCGGTATTTCGGTGACTGGGAACGTTGTATTGACCGAAAAATTATGTGGTTTATTTTTCTGGAAAATAGACTTAATGCTTGTTAATTTGGCACTGGTTTGGTTGCGTTTAGAGTTGTGTAGCTCGAGATATGAATTCCACAAGTTAGAGTAAGATTCTGGAAACAATCTGGACACAGGGTCAGTGTTTTGGTTACCACGTTTTCAAAAGAACTCCTTTTCGAACGAATCCAATTTCTTTGAAAACTAGACAAAATTTGCCCCAGTTTATGCACAAGTTTCATGCAATTTGATTGAGTTTTGGTCACTTTGGAATTGCTTGAATTTGAAGGACAGAAACTGTCCTCTTTTGCAACTAGCCTGTGTGCTTTTCGAAAACTGTACCTATTGGACACTCTCCTTCAAAAACTGAACTTAGGGATGATAACCAGACCCATAGGGCTTTCCAACAAGTATTTATTTGTTGAAATCCGATGTCGTTTGCTATTTTAATTAATTCGCTGAAGTAGGTGCGACGTGCCTAGGCGCTGTGCGCCAGTCTTGTGCGTGGTGTGCGTGCGTTATGTCCGCGTTGTGGAGCCGTCTGGTGTTAATATTTCAGGTGCGGTGCTGGTATGCTCAGGAGAGTTTAGTGGTAGCTGTGATGCTACAACTTGGTGCTATTTTTGGTGAAATCATTTGTTTTGATTCTGGTGATATAGTATTTATTTTAAATACTTGTTATGGTGAGTTGGTGCATAATCATGGTGTCGCATTGTCATATGCATGTTTTGGTGATATAGGCTCTGCCTCTGGTGTTTATTGGTGATATGCCCGTCGTGGCTCATTTTGGTGATCGGTACCGCATGCATATGCCCACTGGAGGGGTTGCATATCATCCCATTGTCTATGAATGTTATAACTTTGGTGGTTCACTGTCAAATGGACTTTTCCTTTGGTATCTGGTGCTGTGATATGGTGTAATTGTATTGTGTTGCTGTAGTTACCTGATGCTAGCATATTTTTATCATCTGCTTATTACCTCTGTTAGACTCACCCCTTCTGCTTGGAATGTTGCTCTCATGCGGCAACGCTGCAGGTGATCGCTAGTGCTCGTGGAGGAATTGCTAGGTTTTGCTTCCTCTCTCGTTTGGGTCTGTGTCAGCTCTGATATGTAGCACCGGGGGGTCGTTAGTTATCGTTTTGAACTATTATTTTAGTTATTGGAAATTGTTTTAATTAATTTTGGAGATGTCTCTATTTGTTAATTCTGGAGATGTTTAAACTGGTTAATATTTCCGCTGCTTGGTGATTTCTTTTATATAAATTATTTTGGAGATTTTTTTTTTGGAATAAATGGTGTTTTTTTTTTTAAAATGGTGAAAAATGTAGCGCCCTTCGAGGTGACTCTGATAATTGTCTATTTAGTTGTAATAGTAAAAGGGGGGTGTTACAATTCCCATCTCTAGCCGAGGTGAACATCTGGAGAGTTTCCCTCATTCTATTAAAATCTCTAGCCTTCTACAGCCTCCTCTTCTGTGAGCGAGATTTAGGGGCCATTAGGGACTGGCACTTCCACGGCCGCCTGTGTCATCCATTGATCTTGTGGCACCTCTGAAGGTGGCTTCACAATCCTAGTGGCCCTCAACTCGCAGTCATTTAGAACTGTAATATCCACTAAGGTTGGCATGGTGGCCTGTCCAATGTGTTCGTCGGCTTGGGATGCTTCTTTTAAGGCTAACTCGGTGCTTCTATCTGCAACTTTTCTTGTAAAAGGGCTATACGTTCTGCTACTGTGGATCCTTTAGGAGGTGAGCCCAAACAGTCAAACATGGGTGTCTTCCTTTCTGCGGAGGCCTCCTGTTTGGGAACCAACACATACTTCTTCTTTCCTTTCCCCCTGATGTGAGTCAAGCCCATATCATGGGACCTATCACTAGAGGAAAGCTCAACCTCCATTTCTGCCCCTCTGAAGCGACTACCTACTCCTCAAAGGAAAATAGAGGCTGGCTCTTTTTAAACTTGGTTTTGATTTCCACAATTTGGGAAGACACCCAATGGTACGACTCCAGGTCAACACGATATTCCTCGGCCTCTGCGACTCCTGTGACATTTCCCGACATCGCCTCAACAACATTCGCGGTCGAATTTGAACCCTCCACCTCGAGCTTGGATCCTCGAGACGCAAACCTTGGAGGGGATGAATGTTCCTGGCTCTCCTCCAACGGCGACCCCATTATATCAGTATTTGACATCAAGATGAATTTCTACTCAGAACTTTGAATAATGAACTCGGGGTAAAGAAAAATCCAGAACTATGAAGAAGGTGCAACTCGGCACGGCGGTCAGAGAAGTGAACAGAGTTGCTGGTTATCAGGGGCGTAAAACTCTCTAGCTCACTCGAAAGGGCAAAGTGTAAAATGGAACCCCTTACAAAAGCTTATATACTCCCTGAACTCGAAATTGAACGGGCACATCAAATCAGCGCCACTTCAAGGCACTGACATGGGGAACTGAACTATAATTATGACAGCCCTGCCTCAGTTTCCCAAACGTCACGCCTTTGTTCCTTCCCACTAGCAAGCTGACATGTGGCACAGCAATCATTACTCCCTTTTCAAATGCAACGGTTCAATCAAGCCGAGTCCGACCTCATCCTTAGGCCGACCTTGACTTGGGGGGCACTGTTTCGGACTGGGCCGAATCCCATACGGTTTGGGCCTGGCCCAATTCCGCACTTGGAAAGACCCGACACACGCTCCATCATTAAGTGTCTACATCCAAAGGTAATGACCCAAGCACCCGTATCCGACGCCTCAGGTACGACGCTACTGTCTATAAATAGAGGTGCAACCCTCGATTTCCAGGCACGTCCTCATTCCTTACACACCTCTTCTCTTCCCTCACTGACTTAAGCGTTGGAGTGCTTGCATGTACCACCCCCTAACGTGTATGAGCAAGTAACCTCGGACCGTCCGAGGCTAATCTCCATCCATCCGAAGTCCATCTTCAAATCTCCAGAAACACATCAACTTGTACCCCGGGCGCAACTGTATCCGATGTCCAGGTACCGAACAGAATTCCTCCCCCATCCCAGTCCCCGTGGATCCCCACGGGGACCCCACAAAACTACAAAATAGCAAAAAAAAAATGTGTTTTCACTTGTAAAAGATAAAATGCGGTAAAGAAAGATAAAGTAAAATAAACGTAGAATTTTTGATTGATTTGGATGTGTGTGTACAATTACTGTTTTCTCTATATATACACAGACCCTCGTAAGCCACTATGCGAGCCAACAGTTGCCTGTCGTTGGATCAATCTAAGATCAATAGTTCTCATTGCTTCCTAGGCCCTAAAAGAGGCGGAGTAACCACTCACGATCCCTCTAGCACAGTTAGTGGGGTAAATGCTCGCTGCTCCGTATTTTCTAGCCTCGCTCTTCCGCTTGATCTTCAACCGCTCCCACGTTCTATCTTCGTGCCACGTCTTTCTTGCCTTCCAAGTAATGGCTGCCTTGCCTCGGCCACTTGGTCACTCGGCTGCTCTTGACCCTTAGGCAACAACTTAGGCACCCGAGCCACCTTGGCCGTGGCACTCTATAGCCTGAGGTCATCCCTATCCCTCGGCTTAGCCATTAGCCCTCGGGCGTAACCCTCCCTCGGGGAGGTTTGTCTTTTAGTGTGCCTCGAGGGCTTCCTTTGATTCCACTTTGTCAGCAAGTATCCCTCTTGATTTTAGTAGTGAGGCTTGCCTCAACACACAAATTCCTTTTTTTTTCTTAGTCCTCGGCCCACGCCTTAATCATTTTTGGATGTTAACAATTGCCCCCCTTTTTGTGTTGTCGTATGGCCTTGAGGTCGCAACTGACAGTGGAAAAACCCTTGATATGACTTGATATGACGGTTGGAAGCGACATAACTGCCGCTATGTGACACTTGGTGCTTCGTGTGAATCGAAACTACGCGACAGTTCCCAAGGACACACCGGTTGAGTCTTGTCATAAATAGCAGTGATGCCTACTCCGCAAGGTTCTCTGCATCTTCTCCCTTCTCGCTCTATCCTCGACCCCTTTGTACTTTTGTGACACTTGGCTCTTCGTGTGAATCGAAAAGACTGCGCGACGGTTCCCAAGGACACACCGGTTGAGTCTTGTCATAAATAGCAATGATGCCTACTCCGCAAGGTTCTTTGTATCTTCTCCCTTCTCGCTCTATCCTCGCTCTAACATTCACTCGGTTCAATTTATAAACCATAGCATTCGTAGTTTAATTTATAAAGCACTAGCTCCTTATATTAATCGAAACACCGACCACCTTACAATTGCTAATCTCGGTTATTCATGCAACAATCATTAGCATAACATCGGCCACCATAAAGTTGCTTACTCCCGATGAACCCCCGCTAGTACTTTCGCTAACGGATACTGTGCTTAGGTTAAGGGCTCATGACTTCCCCGCCTAGTATGCTACTTCTAGGGTCGTCACCCATATTCGATATAATCTATATATCACACCCGCATTGGGCCGTCAAACTTATTTGATATAATCTATATATCATATCCATGTCAATGATAGAACATAAATTTCCGTTTTGTTTTCAAAATCTTTGCTCACACGCATACTAATTTCGGTTTTTCGAAATATTTATAACTTCCAATACATTTCTTAAAAACCCAAGTTGAACTAGTCATAATCATGTTTTTATAATGTATATAACATCCCAATTGGTTAAGAAAAGGTTTAGAAGTGATTTGGAACAAAAAGGAGCGATGAAACGTCAAAATTGCACATTGAACCCGAGAGCCACGCACGGTCGGTGCCATAGGGGCGCATGATCCGTCCCATAGGGCGCACGGTCTGTGCTACATTTTTTTTAAAAATTAACGCGTTGGTGCGTAAGGGACGCACGGTCCATGCCACTGGGGCGCACGGTCTGTGTGCCCTGTACAACACAGATTTTCAATACGATTTTGTCTGTTTCGCGATTCCGATTGATTCCAATCCGAAACCTAAACCATTTCCAACTGAAAAACAGAAGATTTCACAACATATACCAGTCCTAACAATCACAACCAATTCAAATTCCAATCACAATCAAAGTATAAATTGAAAAATAAACCGTAAAATGTTATTTTTCGAAAACGGTTTCGACTCGATAAAAACTTTCGAAAAGAAACCACCTTATGGAACCAGAATTTTAATAATGTTCAAAACACTAAAACAATTCCCTAATCGTGAGTAGAACTCACCGGTTTGACGATTTTGCGAGAATTCACGTCTTCACACGAAACGATCGAACGGTAACCACTCGAACAATCCCCGTAATCACGAACTCGCTCTAACCGCTTCTAAAACCGAAACTAACAAGCCAAGACTTCGAAACAACAAATCAAACTTTCAAATCCCTCCTTGAATTTACAATGTAAACCTCAATTTGCAAGAATCTACTCCCCAAGTTCCAATAATCACATGCAAGGCAAGAATCAATGATTTTTGGTCAAAGTGAGCTTCAAGCTCCAACAATGGCAAAACGAAATTGAGAGTGATTGAGCTAGCGAAATTAGTACCAATGGATAGAGCTCGAAAAATGGAGAAGAAAGGATCAAGAATTACTCACATGCATTGAAGTATGGAGGAGTTCTTCTTCTTTCTTTCTTTCTTTCTTTCTTCTCTTCTCTTTCTCCCTCTATATTTTATGTTTTCTAAATTTTATGCAAATGGGAGTGAGAGAAGTGAGTTAGAGTGTGTACTCAGCTGAGGGTTTAAAAGGGGTAAATGACCAAAATGCCCTTTGTTTAAATTTTCATTTAAACTCTCCTTTTTAACCCAATTTCTTCCCAATTTACCACATAGTTAAAATACTAAAATATTCTTAATCTCGACTATCACATATCCGAAACTTGATTTATTTTTCACTTCGAATAATAAATCACTTGTTAATTCACAAATCGAAATTAACGGAGTTAGGGATGTGACATCACTGATGATGTCCACGTCAACAAAGCATGTCACTCGGATGCCACCTGTTCCTGGCATCTTAATCTTAATCTTAATTATACACAACCACAAATAATCCACATATACCTTCCATGTCACTAACTAAAAATGCCACGCAGTATTATTAAAAAATACGTGTCAAACATGTCAGCATCTCCATGATCTCAACGGCTAATACAACTTTTATCAATCCTGTTGGAGATCTCAACGGCTAAAAATGAACAAAATTACGGCTGGGATTTAAATAGGAAACAAATATGGTCTACAATAATCGTTTGAATCTTGATGGCTGGTAATGATTGTTTCATTTTGGCTTTATATCTGAACGCTTACCCTCAGGCCAAAATTCAGCCTCCAGGTTATGGCATCAAAACAATTTCAAATCCTACATTAATATCCAGCACAGTGTATGATTTTTGACAGTAAAAGAAGGAAATGAATTAAATAATTCGGCTGAAATTGTTGCATAAATTATGGATCAGAATTTATGGTCCTTATTCAGCCAATTACTTGCAACCAACGAAATTATTAGCATGCTCCATTTTTAGAAAACTGGAATTTATTATACGCTATCAACTATGATACTGATTCTCCTCAAATTTGAAAATCATAAATACTATTGCATCTGAATGCCTCCAATCATTATATATATTGCTACAGGCTCACGAAAATAAGGGTTACAATATAAAATTACCTTCAAGCGCTTCAGCCGTCACACTATCAGTACTCATAAACTTCTCCTCCAAAACCAATGGCCTCATCAAGCAAGAATGCAATAGTTCCTCATCGGAAACTCCAGTCTGTCGCCAAGCTCACCCCAGATGATGAAAACTCTGCTATCGTTGTTAGGGTCATCAGGAAGTGGCGTGTCTATTCTGCACATGGCGGGAAGCAACCCGTTGCTGTTGATTTGGTCTTCGTCGACAAAGAGGTATTAGAAAACGAGACGAAAGCTTACCATATAACTTATTCATCTTTTATATATTTTGCATATAAACTTATAATATAACTTTTTGTTGATTGGCTTATTCTGCATCATATGGGTAAGATTAAATTCAGATCTTTTCCTGACCAACAACTTAAACAGGATGCATTTCGAAATATACTCTTACTTAATGTTTAACAGGATATAGCTATTCATATTGAATATGTTCTATTATTAATGGATAAAGCTGTCAACCTTTAAATCTCATTGTCACACATATGGTTCATATTAAAAAAAGATGTGAACCTTATAATTTATGAATCACTATAGTTAACAATATAATTTATAAATAATCAAAGAACAAAATCTATACACAGAAAATCAGACACCCTAGGCCCTTTTCTTACTTAGTAGGCTACCCACAAGTGTACCTTCTCTACCCCCCATGTAGAGTTTTTGCCTTCCGTGGGAATCGAACCTTGTACCTGGGGCCTAAGTACAAGTTCAATGCATTCCCACTACCAATTGAGCTACTAGCCCAATTGGTAGTGGGAATGCATTGAACTTGTACTTAAGCCTCGCCTTTTTTTTTGTAACACCCTGGGCCCTTTTCTTACAATGCATACCCACAAGTGTACATCATGACCTTCTCTACCCCCCCATGTAGAGTTTTTGCCTTCCGTGGGAATCGAACCTTGTACTCTGGGGCTTAAGTACAAGTTCAATGCATTCCCACTACCAATTGGTAGCTCAATTGGTAGTGGGAATGCATTGAACTTGTACTTAAGCCCCAGAGTACAAGGTTCGATTCCCACGGAAGGCAAAAACTCTACATGGGGGGGTAGAGAAGGTCATGATGTACACTTGTGGGTAGCCTACTAAGTCAGAAAAGGGCCCAGGGTGTTACATATTTAATCTTTCATGCTTGATGTTTTTTTAAATGTTTATGTGCGGAATGTTATGTAGATGTAGTAACTGCAAACATGTTTTTTCTTATTATCCTTTGGTGATACAGTATTTTGTAAATAGATTAGGTTTTAAAAAATATCATTAGAATGTAAATAAATCAGAGTATTGAAAAAACAGTAGGTTTGTAAATAGATTAGTATCTTTTTATCATGAACAGATAGTTGAAACAACTAAAACGAAAGTAAGACTCCAAATAGAACCATAGGATTCAGTTTTTTTGAAATAGTTTTTTTTTTGTTTAAAAATAGGGTTCAAAAGCACACAATCAGAAATCAAAAATATGAAACAGGCACAGCCAAAGATTAAATTGAAACCCAGAATCAGAAGGTAAGGGGATGAAGAGAGCTGAAAAACAAGCAAAAAAAAAGGGAACTCACCTCTGTTTTTACGGTGGCCGTTCACGTCCCACTAAGGTCGCAATCTCTCCCCCGTAGCCGTTTTCCGTCATTCTCACCGCCACACCACCGTACCAAATGATGTTTACTAAGTTTCAGCACAACTGTGTAAATTAAGAAATGATGTATCATTGTTTAATATGTTATATTAAATTGAATTCAATCAATGTTTACTCATACCATGCTATGTCTACATAAAAAAATGGTATATCAAATATAGAACAACAATGAATACGTGAACTAATGTATATATACCTCACTTGCTATAGGGGACCAGGATTCAAGGACATATAGATAAACCATATATCTACAAGCATGACAGGACGATCGAGGAAGGTTCTGTGTATCACATATCCAAGTTTGCGGTTGGACTCAATTCCGGACAGTACCGTGCTGCGCGACACGAGTACCGTCTCAATCTGAAGTTGGGGTCTTTAATAAGACCAGTAGCCACTGGTGAAGTCCCTGTTCCTGTCTATCAATTCACCCCTCCAGACCAGTGTTTCAATTCAGATTACAATCAGAACTTCTTGGCCGGTAAGAAGTCTAATTTGTTAAATTCTTTTTTCTTCACACGATTTTAACGTGGACGTACTAATACGATTTTTCTTCAAAAAATAGATGTTGTTGGAGTCCTTACAGGGGTAGGTGACGAACAAGAGTTCTACAAGCCCTCGGGGATGAGCACACGACTCAAAATAGAACTTGACAATCGGGGGTAGAGTCAGTTGTATTTTTACTATTTGTGCTTCCTATAACACTTATTTGGAGCCATTCTAGGGGGTTTGGGTATATGGTATTAATATGTTTGACATTATATTACTATAATGGGTATTAAATATTATTCATTGGTGCAGATTTCAATTCAGCGTAACTCTCTTTGGGGAGTACGTTTCTGAATTTAAGAAATTCATCGAAACTGGAGGTGCGCAGTTGTAATAGCTGTTTTGTTCTCTAAAGTCGGCACATGGCCAGGTAATGCTCAATGGCCCTTAACGTAAGTTATGTGTAGCTATACAACATACAATGGAAAATCAGTAGGGGAATTCATTTTTCGTTGGTCGCTATTATATATACCATAGTTGTATTTGCAGGAGGTATTTCTATACAAACCAGCATGCACACCTCGAAGCTGCTGTTCAACCCAGATATACCGGATGCCAGTGCATTAAGAGAAAGGTAAGCATGCTAAAATATGTCAGTCACACTATAAATACCTCGATCACATATTACCCACACTTTTTTATTGTACTCATAAGTATGCTGATATTTTTAACCCCCGATTAGAATCTGTTCCGTCTATTATTATCTACAAATTTACGGTATTACAGCATCACCTAATCAATCACCTCCCCTACTTTGACCATCACTAAGTCGACCAAGAAAAAGCCAGCACATGATGAATTCCTCAACGTTGATGAGAAATATACACTTGCTGAGGTCAAGGACTTAGTCGAGGTGGGCAAATATTTTAATAACGCTATATGCTTTGAATCAAAGGAAAGTAAATTGTCATGCTTCATAATTTATAGTCTGTTTATAACGAATTTTTGTCCCTTGCAACCATTAATGCTATCCTAAATGATGAAGAATGGTGGTATTGGGGCTGCCGCTGTGGCAAAAAATGTAGACAAGAAGAAGATGAACCAGACCTGTACTACTGTCCAGGGTGTGATACACATGTCACCAGAGTCACAAAGAAGTAAGTTATTTCTTAATCGTTTATCTATGGTTGTAAATCTTGGGGTCTTTGGTTACATTTGTCTGATTGGAGGTATTTATATACACAGGTTCTTGCTGAAACTCAGAATCATCGACGAGACAGACTCTCTTAATGTAATTCTGTTTGACACTTCTGCACATGCGCTGATTGGGAAATCAGTAGACGAGGTTTATCTGAAGTGGAGTGAGGTGTGTTTAAATAATTTAGTCATTTAGGAGTATTTGTTACTATATATTTGAAGCGAAATGTACTAAACGTACCATTCTTATATATTGCCCTATATTAGAACTTGGTACAATGTGTACCCTTTGTGCAACAATCTGTTTTCAAGTATAGTGCTAACGAAAATTCCCAATTGAGAAAACATGAAAAAATTATAACAACTGAACATGATAATAATCAGGAGCCGAAAATCAACAAGAAATTCCGCAAGCTAATGGTGGAACAAATCAAAAGAATGAGAATGAACAAACAACAAAGCAACATGATCCTTGAGTAAGTAAACACAATAATCAGACCTGATCTGGTAATCCACGAAATTAACCAAAATAAGAATTGGAGAACCCATACCTCAGCCTGTGTCTTGAACAATTCTTTCAGAAACCCTCCTACGTTGCTGCTTGGGACGAATTGATGAAGATGCATAGTCTGTAACCATTCTCGATCGGAAGCAAAACCAGAAGATTCTGGTATAACCGACGAATTCGAATCGAAAAGTCGTTCAAGAAGAAGAAGCTTGGACGGCGACGGTGGTAACAACGTTTGAGCTGCAGCATGTTTTGGGAAAGTCGTATGTGTAGGGTTCACAAAAGGAAAGTTGACATTAACTCTCAGTAAAATTACTATAAAGTATCCTTATCCTTCACTGAAAAACCAAAAAAAACCTCTATTCATGTTTTAGTAATACCTGGCAAATGTAAATTAGGAAAGTGACCTTACAATTTCCAGGAATTTCCAAACAGACCCCTCTTTAATAGATAAAGGCAATAGATAAAGTTTATACATCTAATAAATTATATAAAATTAACTATAGAACTAAATATTAAATTCAACAACAATTTAAATATAAAGTTAAGTATTTTAATGTCATAATGTTGGGGATAAAATTAACTAATTCTATGTTACTCAGTAAAAATTAAGTAATTTTATGACTAAATGGATACTTTGAAAGTAATCAACAATGTTGAGATTTTGTATACAGTATTTTACAAATTTATGTTAATAATATATTTATATCAATTTATTATTTCTCATAATAGCTTAGTTTCAAATCGTGTCCAGAGTATTTAATCTGATGAAAAACCCACTTCGATTTACAAATACTATTTTTAAATTTCGTCAAAAAAATTGTTAATTTTTAATTTACAAGTCAATGTCGACCCCAACACCAACATTATAATAATTTTTGTCTAAAAAATTGTATACCCGTGCTGGCACGGGTGATACATACTAGTTAAATATAAAACGAAACTAATTAAAATGGTCCTTAACTACACGGATTTGGCTGAATCATATTTATAACGAATTGGAAACAAAATGACCTGTTGCTGCCATTTTCAATTAATACCGAAATTTGAAAATTAATTCATGGTCTTGATCAAACGGTTCAGGCACCTAATTAATTCAAAAATTAATATTCCACAAATTTTGAAATTTTCCTAAATCAAAACAGCAAAAATTCGAAAATGAATTAATGTGGAAGAATCAATAGGGTCAACTGTATTCAATGTTCTTCAATTCAAAATGCATTTTCAAATTTAAGTTTAGAAACAAAATATTTACAGCATATTCCTTAAAACTCTTCCAGTTCATGATCAGATATTTCCGCAAATTCCATAGGGTCTTCCATGTCATATTGCCAAAGGTGATATATTCTAAATTGAGTGGTGTTCGTGTTCTAACTCAAGAGAGAGAAAAGAAAAGGTACCTGACAGAGGTAAATGGCTTGTCCGGGTTGGTGAGGTCTTCCATCCGAGGTAGATCTTCGTCCGAGGTGGAGCTGTCCGAGGTGGATCTTCGTCCGAGGTGGAGCTGTCCGAGGTGGATCTTTGTCCGAGGTGGAGCTGTCCGAGGTCAACCTTCAAGTGGCTGAGGCCAACCTTCAAGCGTCCGAGGTCAACCTTCAAGCGTCCGAGGTCAACCTTTGAGCCAAGGTTGAGGTCAGTGGTGGTGGTACCTGCAAAGAGACTCTGACGCTCAAGTTAGAGAGGGAAGTCATAATGAGCAAGCGTTAAGAGAAAATGAACTGTGTACCTTTTGCATGGGGTGGAGGCCTATTTATAGGCGCTAGGAAGGAGTAAGGTGTGCTTTGGTGCACAAGGAATAGGTAAGATCTAAGCCGTTCAACTAGAAAGCGCAAACTCCACCGTTCTTGAGGCATGGCACACAGATTGCCAATGATGTGAATTCCTTGGTGTGCTTGGGCCACCAAGTTGGGCCCAAAATCTGGATTGGGCTTGAGCCCAGACCGGAACAGTTGCCCCCCAAGTCGAGGTCAGCCGAGCAAGGCAAGGGCAGCGTCGGCTTGAGATGCCATGGGTCAAGTAGATAATAGTAGGATACATGAGAGAAATAGAAATAGAGATAACTGAAGTGAGGCTTGGGCGTTTAGCCTTGACATCCGGGATCGCTGTGGATGCATCTCCGGTATCGCTATGGATCCATCTGGCTCTTGACTGAGCATTGAAGCTCGGAGTCAAGAGGGTCCGAAGCCACAAGGACTTCTTCCTCGGTCCCTAATGGAGCAGAGCTCAAAGATCAGGGAGGAGGCACAATCGCACGCGGCGAAAGAGGGGCGAAGCCACAAGGACTTCTTCCTTCGGCCTCTGATGGAGTTCCGAACTCTGACATCAGAGGGAAGGCACAATTGCACTGGGCGAAAGAGGGGCGAAGCAGCAAGGACTTCTTCCTTCGTCCTCTGATGGAGTTCCGAACTCTGACATCAGAGGGAAGGCATAGGGCCGCTGTGGACTTGAGCCGCTGTGGGCCTAGGCGCACTCCATGACTGAGCATTTAAGCTCGGAGTCAGGGAGGACGGAGTCGCTGTGGACTTAGGCGCGCTCCATGACTGAGCATTTAAGCTCGGAGTCAGGGAGGACGGAATTGCTGTGGACTTAGGCGCCCTCCTTGACGGCCTCGCCTCATACCGTTGTCCACCGAGTGGCCAGCTCGGTGTCGGACTCAGGTGAGAGGGGCGTTGTAAAGAACTGGGAGCTAGTGTCGCCGAGGTTCCTGCATGTTAGGAAGACAGGAATATTCTAAACAGAAATTTTAAAGTGGCTAGGTGTGAAACCTGACCGAAGAGAATAGACTGAGGTCGGGGCTGATCTGGAACCCGACAGAAGCTGAGAAGCTGAGGCCAAGGTTTATTAGAAACCTGGCTGAAGATAATAAGCTGAGGCCGGGGTTGATCTGGATCCCGGCAGAAGATAATAATCTGAGGTGGATGTTGACTTGAAACCTGGCTGAAGATAATAAGCTGAGGCCGGGGTTGATTTGGAGCCCGGCAGAAGATAATAATCCGAGGCCGAGGTTGACTTGAAACCTGGCTGAAGATAATAAGCTGAGGCCGGGGTTGATCTGGAGCCCGGCAGAAGATAATAATCTGAGGCCGAAGTTGACTTGAAACCTAGCTGAAGATAATAAGCTGAGGCCGAGGTTGATCTGGAGCCCGACAGAAGATAATAATCTGAGGCCGAGGTTGACGTGAAACCTGGCTGAAGATAATAACCTGAGGCCGGGGTTGATCTGGAGCCCGGCAGAAGATAATAATCTGAGGCCGAGGTTTGTGGATATCTTGCGTTGCAGGTTAAGTTTTGATGATGAAGTAATATAAGACAAAGTGACAAATGGACCTAGGAATGAATTGTAAACCGCTTTTGAAGATCGGCTCAAATCACTAAACACACTAGCACTCAGACAAATGGACCTAACATATGTTTTCAATTGATAAATAGGTTAGGCACTTGTTGTTTTTGAAAGAAATAGATTCATGGCTTAGTGTTTTTAAAAGAAATTGTTTTTGAAGTAAAGAAATCGATTTCATTCATATTGTTTAAGCCAAAATCGATTTCATTCTCATTATTTAAAGCCATCAATCGATTAAATTCATAAAGGACTTGGTTTTGGAAGCAATGAATCGATTCCTTACTTGTTTTCTAAAGCAAAGAATCGATTTTGAGCTTGTTGGTTGCAAGCACAAAATCGATTCATGACTTGTTAGCTTTAAAGCTAGCAATCGATTATGGGCTTCCTAATTTTGTGAAACTTTCCTATTTTTAAGCAAACAATCGATTCCCTTATTATTTCTTTAACCAAACAATCGATTTCTCACCTGTATATCAAAGAGGAAAATCGATTGTCTACCTGCCTTCCTTCTTTTTATAAAGCCAACAATCGATTATCTACTTGCTTTACTAAAGCACAAAATCGATTTCTCACTTGTTCCCACAAGCAAGAAATCGATTTCTCACCTATTATTTTTAAAGCACATAATCGATTTTCATCTTATCTTTTTCAAGTCATTAATCGATTTTTCACTTATCTAAATAGAGTTAAAAATTGCTTCAACGGTCACATTTCTACAAACTCTATAAATAGGATCTAGGTTTTACGATCAAATCAACAACCTACAATTCTAAAGAGAAGAACGCAAACTCTCTCACTGTCACACTCATTCTTCACGTTCTTCATCACTTTGAGCTGATCTCTCTCAAGGGTTAGGTTGGGATTCTTCAAGTTGTCATATTCACCTTCTCAGAGGTATTTGTTATTTCATTGTAATTTCTTCTAAAACTGTTATTGGTTTGTACTAGAGAGTGGGGAATCTCTCTAGGGTTTTGATTGTAACAAGGGTGGGGTATCTCTTGTTCTCAATTGGTTGTACTAGGGAGTGGGGTATCTCTCTAGGGTTTTTGATTGTAACAAGGGTGGGGTATCTGTTGTTGTAATTGTTGTTTAGGGCTCTTGCACAAGGTGGGGTATCCTAGGTGAAGAGTGCCTGTGTCTGTAAGGGTTTTAAAGCACCCGGTTGAAAGCTTTGTTTTGATAGTGAAAATCTCACAAAGGGTTGTGAGGACTGGACGTAGGTCACTGGGAGGTGACCGAACCAGTATAAATCTTGTGCGTGCTTTACTGTTCTTTATTCTAATTCGTTCATTTCATAAACCTGCGCGAAAATTAATCTAAGTCGTTAAAAAGGGGAAAAGTTTTTAAAATCTCAATTCACCCCCCCCCCCCCTCTCGAGACTGAAGCCACTTGGTAACAAGGTTGACTTGAAACCTGGCTGAAGATAATAAGTTGAGATCGGGGATGACCTGGAGCCCGACAAATGATAATAATATGAGACCGAGGTTGACTTGAAACCTGGCTGAAGATAATAAGCTGAGGTCGGGGTTGATCTAGAGCCCGACAGAAGATAATAAGCTGAGGCCGGGGTTGATCTGGAGCCCGGCAGAAGATAATAATCTGAGGCCGAGGTTGACTTGAAACCTGGCTGAAGATAATAAGCTGAGACCAGAGTTGATCTGGAGCCCGGCAGAAGATAATAATCTGATGCCGAGGTTGACTTGAAACCTAGCTGAAGATATAAGCTGAGGGCGGGGTTGATCTGGAGCCCGACAGAACTTAGTAATCTGAGGCCGGGGTTGAGCTGGAGCCCGGCCAGCGGTGAGTGAGAAGAAAGAGCCAAGATTGCTCCCACCGTGGTCGCCAATGTTCGTGTCCGAACTCAAGAGAGAGAAAAGAAAAGGTACCTGGCAGAGGTAAATTGCTTGTCCGGGTTGGTGAGGTCTTCCATCCAAGGTAGATCTTTGTCCGAGGTGGATCTTCGTCCGAGGTGGAGCTGTTTGAGGTGGATCTTTGTCCGAGGTGGAGCTGTCCGAGGTCAACCTTCAAGCGTCTGAGGTCAACCTTTGAGCCAAGGTTGAGGTCAATGGTGGTTGTACCTGCAAAGAGACTCAGACGCTCAAGTTAGAGAGGGAAGTCATAATGAGCAAGCGTTTAGAGAGAATGAATTGTGTACCTTTTGCATGGGGTGGAGGCTTATTTATAGGCGCTAGGAAGGAGTAAGGTGTGCTTTGGTGCCCAACGGAGAGGTAAGATCTAAGCCGTTTTACTAGGCCGCGCGATCTCCACCTTTCTTGAGGCATGACACACAGATTGCCAATGATGTGAATTCCTTGGTGTGCTTGGGCCACCAAGTTGGGCCCAAAATCTGGATTGGGCTTGAGCCCAGGCCGGAACAAGTGGTATATTATAAATTGAGTAATGATTGATGTAAACTTAATATACAAATATACAAATAAAACTAAATCAAGAAGTGTCATTGGGTCGTGTATACAAAATATACAACGGAAATAAAATAATTGATTGTTTTTGACTCAAGAAATAATTGATTTTTTAAACATTAGTAGAATCAACTTAAAATAACATAAATCTCTTTAAACGTAGAAGGTCAACTTAAAATGGGAAATTAAATGTGAAATTAAACGTTGGAATCAATTAAACGGGTAGCAAAATATAAATAAGATAGCAAATAAGGACAATCATCTTAACTTCTGGACAAAACATAATATTAGTGCAAAAGAATTTTAACCTTTTTTTTGTGAAATAAAGAATTTTAAATTTTCCATGTTCAAATAGCTGTACAATCTTCCATTAATATATTAATATATTTTCACGAATAAATTGATAGAGATTTACTCACATATTTTAACTAAAATTTTCCTATATTTATATATTTATAATCTATATCTATATAATAATAAAACAAAGTAGAATGTTTTTTAATGTCATTTATCCAATGTGTCGTTCATACATGCATTTGAGAAGAAAACAAAAATTGGTAATCCTATTAGGCACACCTATGAGCTTAGTTGGACAATTATGTTGTCATGTTGATGCTGATTTGGCGCATTAAACAGTAGGCTAACATTATTACCATTCATCTTATTTAGAAAGGTTTCAAAAACATGTCTTATATACACACATGGTAATTTTTGAATTTGTTAACATAACACTACCTACCACTTCATTCCCAATTCAAATTTGCATTAAAAATTTGGTTAAAAACAATTTGGTTGGTAAGTAAAAATATGCAAACAATAATGGTTCAATTCGCATTTGCATGTATCTCTTATTTTATTTTTTTCTTCAATTGTTGTTGCATTGGTTATATTTTCTATTTATTCTATAGGAATTGTTGCATTGGTTACATGAGTAGACTTTTTTGGTATGAATGAATGAGTATTTCGTTCTTCATTCATGTTTTAAAGTCTTGATTTTATTGTGTGGCTTTAGAATGATTTACATGCCCAATTCTATTGTTTTTATTTTTCGTTATTAGATTTGTTAGTCTTTTGCTGACTTGGCTCACATGTTTGTCTAGCTTTCCTAGACGTTTACTATGACAATGAGAGCATTCAAGGTGCATTTATCATAAGTGGAAGTTTCCAAATGGCTATCCAATTTTTTGATTTTTGTAGGACTACTGTCAAGTAAGTATATGCAACTTTCTTTTAGCCTGCATGCAAGCAATAGTGCTTACGATTTCTCAATTTTATTGTGTTGTAAGATTTTGAAATTGAATAAAACTTCAATAAAAATGCATTTAGTGGATTTTGACCGTGTATATCCTCGATCAGAAGAGAATACTCCAAATATAAGATGGATAAATATTTGACACGTTCTCAGCTAAGTTGATATTGAGTCGTCTTATAATGCGCACAAGATATGAGTTTTGCATATTTTATATTGTGACTAAGAGGGCTTCCAATTTAATCAATTAAGTTTTATTATGAACTACTATGCAACTGGGTTATTGATTAATATTGTGAAAGGTGTTCTATTACTTTCTCTAATGCTATTTTTGATGCTGCATTATGGAATTCACTTGCTATTCTTTCAAAAATACTTAATAGGCCTTCTTTTACATATGACAGCTTAATATATAACCTGTTATATATATATATATATATATATATATATATATATATATATATATATATATATATTCCTTCTTTCATTATGCTTTCTTCACATACAGTATCTTAGTGACAATATTGTATGACCAATTGTTAAATTCTGTTGTTGTAAAGGTTAGCGAAATCCATTTATGATCAGTTGGATAATTTTCTCCTGCGTTTAGTTGGTTATCAACGAGATGTTATTTACATGCTATTTTGCAGCTACAGGAAGGAATTAGTGACAAGTTATTGAAGTTGGGAGGTTGTTGCATTGCATGACTAATTTATACGGGTGTTGCTAATATTGTTTTGACGTCAATGAGCCAAAGATTTATCTTGCTGAAATTCAAGGTACATCTCTGAGGGAGCTTTTGAATTTGTTAATTTTCTATGGTGGTTGCTGCAATATTTGATATAAAAGTTGTAGGATGAGTGAAAAATGATAGATAGCTGAAATGTAAAAGGTGAAGGAACTCAAAAACATGTAAGGGTGATATTAGAAATCTCCATTACAAACGCTGCTCCATAAGCTTCAAATTTCATACACAGTCTTGACTTGAGGTTCCGCAAAACACTTCATGCAAATAGAGCAAGTAAAGGACCTGAGACTGGGAGGTAGACGACTCAAATGTTGTATAATGCCTTGACCGACATGACCATGTCATGATATGCTCATTATTATTGTTATTATTTAGAGATAGAGTGAAGAACTCTATTAACCATAATATGATATCATTTGTGCTTAAAAATACATATTAACATGAAATTTTGATAGTTTAAATATCATTTTCAAATCACATAAAATTCCACTATTTACTTATACATGCATTTTGCTCCCCGTGCAAGGCACGGGTCAAAAATTCTACTAGTAATACAGTTGAGAAGACAAACCCCACAGAAAATTAACAAATTAAGAACCACCACACCACCACCACGCTGGAAATCCCCATAGTTCTCAACCCACCGAGAATCACCACACCTCCACATTGTTGGTTTTTGCAAAAATTAACACATATGGTACCATAAATGCCCAGATGCGTTCACAAACTTATGTACAAATTTATACACTCAGATCAAAACAACAAATCCAAAGCTGAAAATAAAGGAAGAAACTTTTTTGATTGCTCAAAATAAAGAAAGAGGGGAAAATTGTTCAGAATAAAGGAAGAAAAAAGGGGGGGGGGGGAATGATAAGTGTGAAGTGGTTTTGAGATAAAACCATTTCCTTTGTTTCATAACACCATCCTCTTCCTCTCTCTTCCCTCTCATCATATAATCACCTATCTGATTTAGGTTTGGTTATGGTTGGTATTTAGTTGTAACTGATACAAATCTTAATTAGGTTTTCGTTTACATTGGGGATTTTGTTTTCTGAACTCAGATCAGGAATTTCTTCCACTGATAGCTTCAATAAATCAAAGACGAGGGAGAGGAGAAAGCTTCCTCCACTGGATTTCGGAGCAGAGATTGTTGTTTTAGGAGAGAGAAAGAGAGAGAGAGAGAGAGAGAGAGAGAGAGAGAGAGAGAGAGAGAGAGAGGATTGAGAAGGGGATTTAATTGTGGAGATTTAATGGTGGTGATTTGCACAGTGGTGAAGGAGGAGATGGTGGAGGGAAGAATTTCATGGTGGTGGCTTTCATCTCTCTCATGTGGTTCTGCGATGGAGATGGTGGTGCTCTGTTGATTGCAGAATGAGAGATGATAGAAAGAGGAAGAAAGAGAGAAGATAGAAAGGAAAAAAAGAAACACAAATGTTATTTGAAATCCACCTCAGCTTTTAAAACAAAACAAAAAATAAAAATAATGATGTGTGATCAGTGCATTTTAATGCACTCTTTATAGCTTTGCATTTGGTGTTTTTAATTGTCTTTTGTTCCTAATCTTTAAGTCTTAGCACGTTTCTAGACTTTGGGTCTTATTTGAGCAATATAGTAATTTCTTGATTAATTCTTGTTTTTATTGCATATTGACTCCTG
Source organism: Astragalus glycyphyllos (assembly GCA_963573325.1). Taxonomy (NCBI): domain Eukaryota; kingdom Viridiplantae; phylum Streptophyta; class Magnoliopsida; order Fabales; family Fabaceae; genus Astragalus; species Astragalus glycyphyllos. The sequence goes on along the minus strand of OY754313.1, from coordinate 21,921,300 downwards.
TCTACTATGCATTCCATAACTTTGGCTGTGCTTATCCGATTGAGGCGTGCAAGCATGCGTTGGAAACCTAAGGAACAAAGATACAAATCTTCAGTTGACCTTGAAACCCAGTTCGGAAGTCTTGAAGGACAAAACTGCGAAATACTGAAGAAGTTTAATGTCAAACGGGTTTACGGGCCATTTTACTATTTTTATCGGGCTTTTATCCAAGAACCCGTAAGGGATTAGGTTTTTGGTTTATCTTATAGACTTGGCTGACAAGCAGCCGTTACTCACTCTTTTACTCATTATTTACACTTTACAAGACTTTTGTGCTCTAGCCTCCATGGAAGCTTAAACTCCTAGGTCGATTCATCGGTGAAAGGCTGCCGTTTTACGGATTTTGAGGTTCGGTGTTTAATGTTATTTCGTCTACTTTTTTTTTAGTTCCATTTCTTTCTTCTCTATCAATTTCACATTTTAATTCTTTGTTTGCAATTTTCGTCTTGTATGATGCTTAATTACCCAAATTCGATTTACTTGCAATACGTGAATCATTTATGTATGACGCTTGTTTATATGTGAATCTGTTTTCGCAACTCTTAACTATTCGAGTTATTTAATTGCTTGTTTTATTTAATTCGAGTAGGAATTGATAGAAGATTGATTGAATTCAGTTATGATATCGATTGTGTTAAGTGGCGCTTGTTCACGATCACGATTGATTGAACACATTGCTTTGTTGCTTGCTTTTAAAACGGTGTGAGTTCGCATAAACTAATTGACGCTTGCTTGATTAGTTTATTATCAATCAAGAACTGAAACTTTGACAAGTCTTGCACGATTATTTGGAACCAATGATAAATCCAAACGCGCACCAGGAAACCGGTGGATCGATTGACTCTTTAATTTCATAAAACCCCCAATAGAAATCGTTTTCTTCATAAACAAACCCCCATTGTCTTATTGTTAATTTTGTTTCTGATTGTGGTAATCTTAATATTATAAATCCTTGTGAAACAACCAAGGTTAACTTACTTTGTTACTATATTTTAACTTTTTAAATTATTTTGACCTGCGTACCAACGCTGATCAAATTGGCGTCGTTGCCGGGGATCTCTAATAAGGGATTGCCAATTTTAGGATTGACTAACCACTAACATTCGTCTTTGAGTTTTGTTGCCTTGCAGGTTCTATTGTTTCAGCCCTCTTAAGTTTTGTCTCTAATTAGGTGAAAAAATGGTTTTCAGGTGATCTTCTCCGATTGCTCCGAAATTTTACTAGAAAATCAGAAATAAATCAAGGAATGGGACTCCGATATAATGGGAGATGTAGCGTAAAAACCTCAAATTCGATCGTTTTCTATTTGTAAGTAATTATTTTAATTTTTCATATCTCCAAAAAAATCCCAAAAAATTTGCATATCTCTCTTTTGATTCAATTAGATTTTTTGTAGTGATTTTAATTTTTTTTAGATTAGATTTGATACGTTTTCTATTTTCTGCCTTAATTTTAGCATAATCTTTGATTCTGATTTTGTTGACTATAACATGGCTGGTAGAACTCTTAGAGAACTTGCTGCACCTGATGTTACTTATAGTGCTTTGCGTATTACTTACCCTGATATTGCAGTTCCTTTTGAATTAAAATTTGGTTTGATACACTTGTTGCCCAAGTTTCATGGTCTTGCAGGTGAAGATCCTCACAAACATCTCAAGGAGTTCCACATTGTGTGTTCAACCATGAAACCCCAAGGAATTCCAGAGGAGCACATTAAGCTTAGGGCCTTCCCCTTCTCACTCCAAGATGCAGCTAAGGATTGGTTGTATTACTTCCAGTCAGATTCTGTGGAAAATTGGAATGACTTGAAAAAGTTGTTCCTAGAGAAGTTCTTTCCTGCATCCAAAGCAGCTTCAATCAGAAAAGAGATATGTGGTATCAGACAAAACTCCACTGAGTCTTTACATGAATACTGGGAGAGATTCAAGAAATTGTGTGCAAGCTGCCCTCATCATCAAAGCTCCGAGCAACTGCTCATCCAATATTTCTATGAGGGTCTATTGCCCATGGACAAAAATATTATAGATGCCGCTAGTGGAGGTGCATTGGTAGACAAGACCCCAGCATATGCAAGAGCTTTAATAGAGAATATGTCCATTAACTCCCAACAATTCACAACTAGAAGCAATTTTGCAGTTCTAACAAGGGGAGTAAATGAGATACAGGCCGCATATCATAAGAGCTTAGAAAACAGGTTGGATGAACTCATAGTTTTGGTAAAAAAATTGGCAACAGGTCAGAGAGCAAGAGTTTGTGTTATTGGCACCTCTCCAGAGCACCCCACAGATTCTTGTCCTTCATTGCCAGAGGATCCTAATGCTGATACCTCTCAAACATATGCAACTAATATATTCAACCCTCAAGCCAATGTTGATTTGTCTTCTAACAGGTACCACCCAAGCTGGAGGAACCATTCAAACCTGAGATGGGGAAATCCAGCTACACAACAACAAGATGCTGCAAGGCTAGCACTTTCATTAGAGGATTTAGTTAAGCAGATGACTGCCCAGAATCTCCAGTTCCAAGAGAGGACAGATGCCTCAATTCAGAATTTGCAGACACAAATTGGACAGATGGCTACCACAATTAATCAGATGCAAGCTCGGGGGTCAAACCAACTACCTGCTGAAGCAGTGATTAATCCGAATGCACCAAACCCCAATGTTAATGCTATCACACTGAGATCTGGGAAGGCTGTTGACACTCCAAAGGCGTCTGAAACTGTTGTTTTTAAAAATAGAAAAGCACCTGAACCTGTTGATCATGAGGAGTACATACCACCACTCCCATTCCCTCAAAGAGCATCAATGACTAAAAAACAATATGAGGCAGATAAGGACAATGAGATCTTAGATACTTTTAGGAAGGTGGAAGTCAACATTCCCCTTCTTGAGGCAATTAAGCAGATTCCAAAATATGCCAGATTTCTGAAAGAGTTGTGCACATACAAGAGAAAGAGAAGACTGAAAGGAATTGAAAAAGTCATCGTGGGGTATAATGTTTCTGCCCTCATGTTGCCCATGCCTCAGAAGTGCAAGGATCCAGGAACTTTCTCCATTCCATACACCATAGGCAACAGTTAGTTTTATGATGCCATGCTAGATCTAGGAGCTTCAATCAATGTAATGCCCACATCTATTTTTAACTCTCTTGCTCTTGGACCTTTGCAGGAAACAAGTGTTACCATCCAGCTAGCAAATAGAAGCAATGCTCGACCTGCTGGACTGGTCGAGGATGTTCTTGTTAAAGTTAATAATTTGATCTTTCCTGCAGATTTTTACATTCTAGACATGGAGGAAGAAACTAAGTCCAGCAAGTCGCCTATCATTTTATGCAGACCATTCTTGAGGACTGCCAAAACCAAAATTGATGTACATGCAGGAACTCTTTCCATGGAATTTGGTGATACCACTGAAAAATTCAGCATTTTTAATGTTAAGAAACACCCCATGGAAGAGCTTTCCCTTTGTAAAATTGAATTGCATGATGGTTTGGTTGATACTTTGCAGGTTGACACACCTCCTATAGTTGATATTGTAGATACAGCTGTTACCATTGAGCAGCCCATTGTTTTAGAGCTTGAACCACCCCCTAAAAAGTTTAATTTTGCATATTCAGAGGGGAGTGGGAAGCTTTATGAGACTAATACAGCAGGGCTTAAATCTGAACACGAAGAGAAGCAGCCAATCCTAAGGAAACATAGGAGCGGCATTAGTTTAACCTTGACGAGCATTCGTGCCAAGAAAGTGTGGAAAGCTAAGCATGATAAGATGATTTCCAAAAAGGAGTTCTCCATTGGGCATAGAGTTTTATGGTTCAGACCCCGCCTGAAAATTATGGCTGGGAAACATCGATCCAAGTGGATTGGTCCTTTTCTTATTACTAACATTTTTCCCCAGAGTGTAGTGGAAATAAAAAGGGAGGCGAAAAACAAAGTTTTCAAAGTCGATGGAAAGCGTCTCAAGTTATTCCATGAGAGTTTCGCAATTGAAGATGAAACCATAAGAGAACTCTCATTGGAACATCCCACCTACACTGAAGTTTGACCAGGGAGTCCCTCCTCCTTACTCTTACTTTAGGCTTGTTGTTTTCATTGAGGACAATGTATAATTTAAGTCCGGGGGGGGGGGGGGTCTTTTAGTAGCTTAGTAGTTCGTCTTTTTCTTTTAATTTTTGGTTTGTTTTTCAGTTTTCCTTATTTAAAAAATTTTAAAATTTTTTGATATTTTTAGCATGTTTTTCCATGAATTCTTGGTTTTTGTACAAGTTGTGAGTTATGTTACTATTCTAGGACCAAAGGTGTTTTGACATGACTTGATTGATTTCTTGTTACTCTTGGTATAATAAGTTGATTATGAGCACTAGATTTTGCATCATTTGTGATAGTCAATGTCCCTGGTGAGCCTTTTATTGGATGGACTACATTTTGTCATTCTCTCCTTTCTTGTGTATGACTCACTCATGTTTGTTAGTTACTCTAGAACTTGACTTGATTATTGTTGAAACACTTGTTCACATGCATGTTTGAAATGATCTACGCAATTTTGTTCTTTTTTTAGCTACTAGCCAAATAAGCCTACCCTGAATTTATCCCTTTGTGTAGCCCCTTTGAGCCTTTTTATCCCATTCTTTGTATTATAGCTCATTACAAGCCTAAAAGTGAAAAACAATGATAGTACCCAATCTTAGAAGGTGAAGAAGCTTTGAATTGAATTTTGTCAAATCGATAAGTGTGGGGATGTCCAAATTGTTGCAATTGTGGTTCTCACTTGGGTTACTTCTTGGGTTCTCAATGGAAATTTTGGCAAGTACATTTGTATAGAAAAATATTCCCCAAAAAGAAAAAAAAAGAAAGAAAGAAAAAAGAAAAAAAAAGGAAGTCGGACCCTCTCATGCTCATTCTACAATTGATTTTCATTGCTTCTTTATCTTCTTTGATTCTTTTTAGCCTAGTTCCCTTTAGTATTGTCTCACATTGACCTTGGCCCCATTACAACCCTTATAAAGACCTTTTGATCTTATGTGCATGTGTTCTTAAGTGTGGATGTTAGAAGCTTGTCAAGCATATGGTAGTGCTAACTTTCATTGATGTGCTTATTATATATATGAGAGTAAACACAAGCCTAAACACTTGAGTGATTGAGTGTATTACTTATACACAGTGTTATCAAAACTAGACCGCCCAGTCCGGTCGAGCCGGCCCGACCGGGAACCAGTGCCCTTCCCGGTCCGGATGACTTGCATAAACGGCTCAATTGCTATTAATTTAATTTGTCACGTTTTTTGTTACAAAAAGGCTTCCTGCGGGAAGCGAACCCTGCAACAAAAGGTGGTGCCGTACCTGTTAACCACTACGGCAGCTTCATATGTTGTTAATAAGCTTACAAACATGATATATATTATATATCTTAGGTAAAGTATATATAATTAGGTACTAATTATGAATTTGGATATATTGAGACCATTATTATTTCATGGTTGTTTATTTAATTAGGTACTTACGATGTGGTTATGGACTTATGGTCCTTATGGATTTGAACTTGTATAGTAAATTTGAAGAATTATGTTAATTTTGTGTTGAGAATTTGTTTTGTATATTACTAAGATATATTACAAATTTTTGATGGCCTTGTTACATACAAATTTATACATATTTGGTCTATTTTTAGTTTGTCCGGCTCATGCGGTCCGACCAAAGACCCGTCGGTCTGACCAAAAACCCAGTGACACAGTGCCTTGACCGGCTCGATGACCGGTCCGGTTCTGATCTCTGATTGTCATTCTCCTTGAAGCTTAGGAAAAGAACCTCTCTTATGACTTTGCATTCTTTAGGTTTAATGGAAATTCATGTATTGTTTTTTTGTGTTTTGTTTTGCGTGTTTTGCCCGGAGTGCAAAAGCTTAAGTGTAGGGAAATTTAATGAGTGCATTTTAATGCACTCTTTATAGCTTTGCATTTGGTGTTTTTAATTTTCTTTTGTTCCTAATCTTTAAGTCTTAGCACGTTTCTAGACTTTGGGTCTTATTTAAGCAATATAGTAATTTCTTGATTAATTCTTGTTTTTATTGCATATTGACCCCTGTCTACTCTGCATTCCATAACTTTGGCTGTGGTTATACAATTGAGGCGTGCAAGCATGCGTTGGAAAGCTAAGGAACAAAGCTACAAATCTTCAGTTGACCTCGAAACCCAGTTCGGAATTCTTGAAGGCCAAAACTGCGAAATACTGAAGAAGTTTAATGTAAAACGGGTTTACGGGCCAATTTACTATTTTTATCGGGCTTTTATCCAAGAACCCGTAAGGGATTAGCTTTTTCGTTTGTCTTATAGACTTGGCTGACCAGCAGCCGTTACTCACTCTCTTACGCATTATTCACACTTTACAAGACTTTTGTGCTCTAGCCTCCATGGAAGCTTAAACTCGTAAGTCGATTCATCGGTGAAAGGCTGCCGTTTTACGGATTTTGAGGTTCGGTGTTTAATGTTATTTCGTCTACTTTGTTTTTAGTTTCAGTTCTTTCTTCTCTATCAATTCCACATTTGAATTCTTTGTTTGCAATTTTCGTTTTGTGTGATGCTTAATTACCCAAATTCGGTTTACTTGCAATACGCGAATCGTTTATGTATGACGCTTGTTTATATGTGAATCTGTTTTCGCAACTCTTAACTATTCGAGTTATTTAATCGCTTTTTATTTAATTCGAGTAGGAATTGATAGAAGATTGATTGAATTCGGTTATGATATCGGTTGTGTTAAGTGGCGCTTGTTCACGATCACGATTGATTGAACACATTGCTTTGACGCTTACTTTAAAACGCTGTGAGTTCGCATAAACTAATTGACGCTTGCTTGATTAGTTTATTATCAATCAAGAACTGAAACTTTGAACGAGTCTTGCACGATTATTTGGAACCAATGATAAATCCAAATGCACACCCGGAAACCGGTGGATCGATTGTCTCTTTAATTTCATAAAACCCCCAATAGAAATTGTTTTTTTCATAAACAAACCCCCATTGTCTTATTGTTAATTTTGTTCCTGATTGTGGTAATCTTAGTATTAGAGATCCTTGTGAGACGACCAAGGTTAACTTACCTTGTTACTATATTTAAATTTTTTAATTATTTTGACCCGCGTACGACCGCTGATCAATGTGTAAAAGCCAAATGAGACACACATTGCCACATCAGCTTTTTTTAACGGAGAACTTAACAGAAGGACTTAAATCAAAATGTGTATTTTTGCAAGAACTTTTTTAAATAAAAAAATTTGTAGGGGGTAAAAGCAAAACACCCCCTATTTGCAGGGGGTAAAAACATATTTAAGCCAAAATTCTAGTAATAATACAGTTGAGAAGACAAACCCCACAGAAAAAAAAATCAATGTATATATTTGTTGACACGTGGGCTTATAAAAGGTCATGCTATTAAATCATATGAATCTGATCTAGCCTTTTGTTTATAAACTGTCATACATGTTTTTTTTACCATTCTAAGTCTAGGATAGGAATGGCAATGGGGCGGGGCGGGGACGGGGTGTACTCCCCCGCTCCCTGTCCCCGCCACCCAAATGTTCCCCCGTCCTCGATCCCCGCCGCGGGGAGAATTTGTTCCGGACTGGGCCGAACCCCATACTATTTTGGCTTGGCCCAGTTTCGCACTTGGAAAGACCCGACACACGCCCCATCATCAAGTGTCCATATCCAATGGTCAAGGCCCAAGCACTCATATCTGACGCCTCAAGTACGGCGCTTCCGTCTATAAATAGAGGTGCAACCCTCCATTTCCAGGTACGTCCTCAATCCTTAAGCATCAGAGTGCTTGCAGGTACCACCCCCGACATGCATGAGCAAGTAACCTCGGACCTTTCCGAGGCTAATCTCCATCCATCCGAAGTCCATCTTCAAATCTCTAGAAGCACATCAAGCTGTACTTCGGGTGAAGCCGTATCTGATGTCCAGGTATCGAACAATGGCGACCACAGTGGGAGTATAATCACTTGCTTCCAAAATCATCTGCATCCGTACCCATTGTCTGATTTTGCTTAACTCATGGCTCAGCGAGGACGTCCCCCTACTCGACCTCAGTCTCGGGGCCAAACAGCGAATACTGTAGCTCCACTCCTAGACACGGAAACACCCGAATGCCATGTTCAAATGCTACAATATGAAGAGGCATCGGAAATCCCAACCTCGGGCCGACTTCCACCACTGGCTCCAATCCCACCTGCCGATGCTATCCCCGCTCAAATCCAGGCTGTCAGCCACCTCCTTGACATATTGGAACACCGGAGCCGGGATCTAATCCAACAAGAGCAATCCCGACCAGAAATAGCTACCATCGCCCAAGCGGCCGCCGTTCAGCCTGCAGGCCGACTTCCGTCCTCTCCTCCTCAAACAACCGCGTCTCGACGGCACCGAAATCCCCCTCGTCACAAGGAAGCTCGTTATGACAAGCACCGCGGGAAACCTCCAAATCCCCCATCTCCTCCGAGGTTAGATTCCACGAACAACTCGGGTAAATCTTCCTCTAATTCGTCTTCGTCCCGAAGTCCCTCCCTTCTTGGGAAGGAGGCTCACAAGAAGAAGTCGGAAAAGCAAGACCGCTGATCTCATGCTAGTCCTTTTACTCCGGAAATTGCCAATTGCCGCATTCCAAAATCTTTGGAGAAACCTCCCCGATTGAACGTGTATGCCAGGAAAGGAGACCCTGATGAGTACGTCGACACCTTTGACCTAATGCTTGATTACCGCGATGCCTCGGATAACATCTGGTGTAAGCTGTTCCCTCTCTCCTTAATAAAGAGTGCGCTGAAATGTTACCGGGATCTTCCCCCAGCCTCGATCTCATCATGGAAGCAGTTTACCAAATCAGAGGATGTGCTGAGGATGTGCTGAGGATAGTCTGCCAAGGCGAGAAAGAATCCTTGAGAGATTACATCGAAAGATACAACAAGGAGGCGGACGAGGTCCTCCACCTGTCGGAAGACGTCAGAATGATGTTCATGGGGCACGTCTTAGGAAGGGCTCACTATTCCCAGTGGCGGAGCCACATATGGTTGAGGGGGTTCAGTTGAACCCCCCAAAATTTATTTTTTTTGGCTTACCACCCTATAGAAATATTTTTTTGACACACCTGAATATTTTAAATTGCACCAATAGCCTAAATTTTGCACCCACTTGCACCAAAGACCAAAATTTAATTTACCCAAAACACAACAAAGACACTGTTTCACGCACGCACAACTCTCTCTCAGACACTCACGTTCTCTACGAGCTCTGTCAGACTCTCACGTTCTCTACGAGCTCTATCACTCAACTCTCTTCTCACGGTGGGCGGTGGCGTCTCTGTTCTCTCTCTCTCTCTCTCACGGACCTGGCTTCTCTGTTCTCTCTCTCACTCAGTCTCACGGCTTCTCTGTTCTTCTCTCACAGCAACAACTTTCTCTTTTCCATTGAACTCTCAAAAACACTAAAACAAGTTAGATTTCTTCTCTTTTCTAGTCTAATCTACTGAAGTGATTGTTTGATTCTTTGATTGAAAACTCTAATTGTTTAATTTTTGATTTGGGAAAAATTGAAAACCCTAATTGTTTAATTTCTGATTTGGGGAAAATTGGTAACCCTAATTGTTTAATTGCTTAATTTCTTCCTCAGGCAAAGGCAAAGATGCCAAGGACAAGCATAAGAAAGACCACGGGTCCGGACCAAAGGAATGGCGCCGGAGGTTCGCTGAATATTCAGACTTCAATGCCACAAGAGACTGAATTTTGGCCGAGTGTGCAAACACTGAATTTCGCGATGTCAAATGGCCGACGTCGATTCCCCAGCGTGACAATATGAACAAGAAGACCTATTGTAGGTACCACAGGAGTCATGGCAACGACACGGATGCTTGCAGAGTGGTAACAAATGACATAGAGGATCTGATCCAACGAGGAAAGCAAAAGCAATATCTGAAGTCCAATGAAAAGAAGAGGGAACGTTCCCCCCGACGCTCACCACGGAAGTCAAAAGCCGTAGTCAATGAAGTAGCCAAGACCCCCAAAGATTATAGCAGCGACTCAGCTGAAGAGGTGCCGAGGTCTTAGCGTCAGCGACCTGTAGCTATAGTGATAATGGGAGGCTACTCCGTCGAGGTCAGGCAGATGAAGCGCTCGATGAAACGACGGTGGAAAGAAATCTTAAGAATCGGAAGCAACCCAATTCCTGTTCCGACCAAGTCGAACAGGCCACCGTTGTCATTCGCCGACACCGACCTCCTCAAAGGAAAGCCGAACGAGGACATTCCACTCATTATCTCGGTCGTCCTAGCCGAGGTCGAGGTAAAAAGAATTCTGGTTGATCAAGGAAGCTCAATAGACATTATGTTCAAGGAAATTACTCCCCAAACTCAAGATCTCCGAGGCCGACCTCTCTGCCTATGATGGTTCAGATTTAGTTGGATTCAGCAACTCCTGAATAAAGCCATTAGATTAGGTTAAGTTGCGAGTCATGTATGGAGAAAACGAGCTCTCAAAGACCATCAAGACAAGATTCTTGGTCGCCCGACCTTGGGGAAGCTCGTGGCCGTCGCCTCTACAGTCCACCTCAAAATGAGGTTCTTTTCAGATCAGGACGAGTTAGTCACGGTCCCAGTCAACCTCGACTGGGCGAGAAGATGCCAGTATTTGTGCCTCAAGTCAGAGCGTCGAGAGGAGAAGCAACAAACCCTTGCAATTTCGAAGAAAGAAACCGAGGCAAAGGAGAAATGAAAAGAGAGCTGGCACAACGCCAATTGAAGAACGGACGAGAAACAATGTAATGACCCAATGTACTATGTCGTTTTTCAAATAAGAAAAGATTGCAGAACCACGCCCTGTCAATTTAATATTACTGTTTAGAATTTTTTGTGTTGCTAACACACAGGACCCTCAGCGACCTTGGTTCCTGACCTATCGCAACGCCCCTCTCACCCGAGTCCAACCCGGGCTGGCCGCGGACGACGGTATGAGGCGCGGTCGTCAAAGAGCGTCCTCCGTGATTCCGAGCTCAGACGCTCCATCAAGGGGTGCGAGAGAAGCCCACAGCGGCCCTAGCAGTCTCGCCTCGTGTGGGCATGCCTTCCTTATGATCTCCGAGCTCAATGCTCCATCAGAGGCCGAACGAAGAAGTCCATAGCGACTTCGAACCCAAAATCCCTCTGATCTTCGAGCTCGATGCTCCATCAGAGGCCGAAGACGGAAGTCCACAGCGACTTCGACTCGAAGACCACTCTGATCCCCGAGCTCAATGCTCCATTAGAGACCGAAGACATGGAGTCCCCAGTGACTCCTAATCAAAGACCTCTCTGATCCCCGAGCTCTATGCTCCATTAGAGACCGAGGAAAGGGCCCACAACGGCCTAGGAACAAAGGAACATGAAGGCTATAATGTAAGTCATTCGAATTCAGTTTACCTCGGCCTCGGCCAATTCGCACTCACATCTCACTGTACGAGAATCTACTCATTTATCATCAATATAAAGAAAGAAACAGTAATTACTTAGGTAAAAAAAAGTTCATACAAACTGAAATTTTACAAAGGAAAACTAGACCATGGGTCGGTATTTACAAAAAGGAATACAAAATAAACTAAAGTTACAAGGTGAACTAAGGACTACTAAGATTCCTCAAGAGAGTTGGACTCGGTCACCTCTTCGTCCTCTTCTTATACACTAGAACATTCAAAGATGACCTCGGCTTCCTCTAGTGATAAGTCAGGCATCGACTTGACAAGTTTGCCTTTGTAGATCTCATGACCAGGGTCCAACAGCTCCAAAGGGAGGTTGGGATTTATTACTGCCACTAACCCTTTACAACGTGCAAAGCTGAGTCCGACAGAATTTGCCACTCGGGCTACGGCAGCATCATTCTCATCCTTCACCTTCCACAGGCCTGAAGCTCAGCCGCAGAGGGGACCTCGAGCCCGACGTCCTCAACAATCAGTATTTTTGGTTTTTTAAAAGGGCAGGAATAGTCTCCGAGCTGGGAGTAGCACGCTTCCGGCTAGAAGCACCTTTCCTTGACTTGGATGAGCAAGGCCTGATCACGGACGACTAGACCCCGGCCTCTTGTACAGGAAGGTCGAAGTCAATACCCTTTGCCAACTTGTCTGCACAAAACAGAAAAATAAGGTGAGTCAGTAGCTGAAGAAATAAAACGCTCAAAAAAAGACAAAAAAGCAGAGAATTACCCGAGGTAGACTTCAACTTCTCCTCAGACTCAGCCCCAGCTCCGATGATTGAAGCACAACTAAACTTCTCACCAGCCTCATGCAACTTGCTGCCCCATTTCTTGAGGAGAGTGTAAGTGACAGTGCCTCTTCTGTAAGGGACTCTGGCTTCACAGAGTAAGTATTGCCTCCCCAGGCAAAGTGGAACTCAGACCAAGAAAGAGGAAAGTGGAACCTAATCAGTTCGTTACCATCGTAGGCAACAATGGCCCTCTTAACCTCTCAGTTCGCCGCTCTCACGAAGAAGAAAATGGACTTAAAACCTTTATTGGAGTCATTGACCAGGGTAAAGAAAGCTTGACCTCAGGAGCTACGAAGACAGACATGACCTTGCCAAGAGGCGTCATCCTTGTCTGACTGGTGGAAGACCTCAAAAAATGCGAAGAAAACCTTTACTGTAGGGCTCCGTCCAATGTAAGCCACCACAGCCTCGAACGGCTTGATATAACCCCATGCCTTGGGGGCCAGCTGAGAAGGGGACAACCATAAATACTCCAGCACGCTCTGCTGAAACTCGGTCAGAGGAACTCGGACCCCCATGGTATCCCTACACCTCCCATAGAAAAAATAGCCGACCACCTTCCCTGGGAGTTTGGTGCAGACTTTCAGGTGCTCCTCCCCTTCTAACCTCCATTTTTGCCCCTCCGGAGCGACTACGTACTCCTCAAAGGAAGACAGAGGCTGGCTCTTTTTAAACTTGGCTTTGATTTCCACAATTTGGGAAGACACCCAATGGTACGACTCCAGGTCATCACGATATTCCTCAGCCTCAGCGACTCCTGTGACATTTCCCGACATCGCCTCAACAACATTCGCAGTCGAATTTGAACCCTTCGCCTCGAGGTCGGACCCTCGAGATGACCTTGGAGGGGCTGAATGCTCCTAGCTCTCCTCCAACGGCGACCCCATTATATCAGTATTTGACATCAAGATGAATTTTTACCTCAGAACTTTGAATAATGAACTTGGGGTAAAGAAAAACCCAGAACTATGAAGAAGGTGAAACTCCGCACGGCGGTCGGAGAAGTGAACAGAGTTGCAGGTTATCAAGGGCGAAAAAATCTCTAGCTCACTCGAAATGGCAAAGTGTAAAATGGAACCCCTTACAAAAGCTTATATACTCCCTGAACTCGAAAATTAAACCGACACATCAAATCAATGCGCCGCTTCAAGGCACTGACATGGGGAACTGAACTGTAATTATGACAACCCTACCTCGGTTTCCCAAACGTCACGCCTCTGTTCCTTCCCACTAGCAAGCTGACATGTGGCACAACAATCATTACTCCCTTTTCAAATGCAACAGTTCGATCAAGCCGAGGCCAACCTCGACTTGGGGGGCCACTATTCCGGACTGGGCCGAACCCCATACGGTTTAGGCCTGGCCCAATTCTGTACTTGGAAAGACCCGACACACGCTCCATCATTAAGTGTTTGCATTCAACGGTCAAGACCCAAGCACCCGTATCCGACGCCTCAGGTACGACGCTTTCGTCTATAAATAGAGGTGCAACCCTCCATTTCTAGGTACGTCCTCATTCCTTACACACCTCTTCTCTTCCCTTGCTGACTTAAGCATCGGAGTGCTTGTAGGTTCCACCCCCTGACGTGCATAACCTTGGACGGTCCGAGGCTAATCTCCATCCATCCGAAGTCCATCTTCAAATCTCCAGAAGCACATCAACTTGTACCCCGGGCGCAGCCTATCCAATGTCTAGGTACCGAACAGAATTACACCCCCATCTCCGTCCCCACGGATCGCCACGGGGACCCCATAAAACTACAAAATACCAAAAAAACAATGTGTTTCCACCTGTAAAATATAAAATGCGGTAAAGAAAGATAAAGTAAAATAAACTTATAGTTTTTGATGGATTTGGATGTGTGTGTACAATTACTCAGTTTGCTATATATATATATATATATATATATATATATACAGAGACCCTCGTAAGCCACTATGCGAGCCAACACTTGCCTGCCGTTGGATCAATCTAAGATCAATAGTTCTCATTGCTTCCTACGCCCTAAAAGAGGCAGAGTAACCATTCACGATCCCACTAGCACAGTTAGTGGGGTAAATGCTCGCTGCTCCGTATTTTCTAGCCTCGCTCTTCCCCGGTTTTACTCCAATTGCCATGGCCGCTTCCAACAGTGCTCCTTCTTCTTCCAAGACCCCCGTTCCCACCATCTTCCAATCCATAGGCGAACTCTCTGCCCTTCCCCCAACGGCTGCCAATGTGATCTTGGTTTTTCTCTCTTTGAGAGGTGCTTCGACGCCGGAGACCTCCCCCTAAAATCCTCCCGAGTCACCGCAGAGGCAAGTTCTTTGATCTCCGAGGGTGGCCGAAGCGTTTGGTTGTCCACAAAGGCGAGTCCTGGAAGGAATGGGGCATCTATGACATGATTCAAGTGTCGACCAAAGAGGTTTCACATAGTGTCGATCTCCTTTTTCCTCTAATGTCCTTTTGGTCAACGACCCTCAACGTCTTTATTTTCCCTAGGGGATCCTGACACCCACTCTGTTTGATGTGGCCGCTATCCTAGGGATCCCTGCGGGCGGCCTGGAGGTTCATGCCAACTCCAACTTTATAGGCGAGGATCCTCCTTACACCTTCGTCTCCAACTTTTCCCCTTTGTTGTCCAAAAAATGTCAAGACTTCTGGGGATATGACCGATGGGGAACACCACGCGTTCTTGATGTACTTCTTCAACAAATACTTCTACAGCACCAAGTCCTTTAGCATTGTTAAGGAACTTTCCGTTTTTGTCCATTTGCTGCAGTCGGGCAACAAGTACGCTTGGGGTTCTTTCTTCCTCGCTCTCCTCTACCAGAGCATGGAGAGCTTTGTGACTCAAGTCAAAGAGAGGGGCTACTACTCCAAAGCCGAGGGTCCTATCTAGTTCCTCCAACTGTGGGTGCAACTTTATTTCCCCAACTTTGCTCCTAGCCTGGATACCAAGTCCCACCATGTTTTGGGCACTGCCCTTGCTGCTACCCCTATTCTGCTCGTGGATCGTGTAGAGGTGTTCAGGGTGTTACTGGACCTTGATCCTGCCACTGGGGATGATTCTTTGGAACGTTTATGTTGGTATCCTTGGCTGAAGTACGACCAGGGTCCTTGTTGGATCCTTTCTCCTTTGGGTCCAGACATCTCCCTTTCTGACAGGAGTGACATGATTTTCCACTGGAGTCGTGTCCTAGTTTCCCGTGACATGGTTCTCGGGGCCAAGCTCACCTCTGTCAAGAACCCCCTCGCCATTGAGCCTTATACCCTAATTACGTGGCCCGACAATTTGGGGTGGGGTAGCACGTGCCCGCTCCTTATTCCTCTTTGTACGTGGTGTTTCACCGAAAGAAGATCCTCCCCTTGGATCTCACCAAGCTTCTTGAGGATCAAAAGGCGGCGTTCCTCGCTTTCGACTGGGGTACATATCACAGTGTCACTGGCGAGACTCTTGCTTACCGTTCCTGGTGGGCAAGGGTTCAGGAGTACGTTTTTCCTCGACCCACCACTGAATATCTCCAACGCTACTTGGGTTCTGCCGAGGGGCTTTCTGTTCAGCCTATGTATGTGGCTGCCGGAGTGAGTCCACCACCCCATACGGGAAGACATTCAACAAGTAAGCCGTCGGAGAAGAAGAAGAAAAAGCCATTGGCTTCTGGTCCTCCTCCTCGGTCTTCCTCTTGGCTGAAAGCCCTTGGTCAACCTCCTTCTTCTAGTGGTGAGCTTCTGACTCCTGTATGTTTTGCTTCTATCGCCTTTGTTTACTTACTTATTTGTTGGGATATTTTCTTTTAGCCCAAGCTCCTATCACCATAACCCTGGACGACGACAGTGAAGACAATGATGAAGATGATGTCCCTCTCATGCACCACAAGAGGATTAGGGACTTGCTGGCCCAAAGTTCTCCTCAGCCTGTAGTGTAGACTCCTAACCTGTCACCCCTTCTGGAAAATGACTACGGGTAGGTTCTCTTCCTTTCCGCTGCTTCATTTTAACCATTTCTTTCGTCTAACCCTTGGGGGTTTTTGTGCAGCGGCTTCGCAGATCCTACTGACTCTCCGCAATCTCCTAAAGCTCAAGTTAATAGCCCCCAGGCCCTGATTCCTGTAAGTTTGCCTTTTTACTCTTGTGGTTTCTGTTGTGCCTGTTCCCGTCTCTTATTCATTCTTCCTTGCTGGAGATCATTGATAACACTACGGCAGCCAACCCAAACCCCCTTGAGGTGGCCGAGCCTACTGTGGACAAACAGCCCAAGAGACTTGCTTCTCCAGTTGTCGATGGCGAGGAGTTACAACGATACTTTGCAAGTTGGGGTGTTCTTGACGTGGCTGCCTCTACTTGAGGGACGGATCTTGCCCAAGTGGAGGGGCTCTGGCTGGCGAGATTCCCACAAACCCGTGGTCAGGCTTCAAGCTACGCTATTCCGGGTGTCCAAGTCTCTCGAAGTCCCCTCCACCAAAAGGGGTATCTTGGAAGAAATGGCCCTTCAACTGGGGGAAATCTCCAGCCAATAGGAACTGGCCAAGGCAACTCGTGATTAGGCTGTAGCTACTCTCTGAAAGCTGGACTCCTACCTGGTTAAGAGGTGATAAGTCCAAATTAGTTGTTATTTTAGTGTTTGTTTCAAGTAGTTATTTAGTATTTTTATTTCTCTTTCAGGACTATTTTACTGCTTTTATTTGAATTGTATTTTGTAGAGCAAATCAAGAGCAAAGGAAGTATTTCAAGCACTAAAAAGCATAGCATTGAAGTCCCAAGGATAAGAGATTCACAAAGGATCAAAACAGTTAGAATTTGCATGAAAAATCACTCCTTGGCTGATGCTTACACGGGCACCCGTGTTACACCACACGGCCCGTGTTGCGTTGGAATGCTGAAAGTTTTCTCGTCAAACAGATTTTACCACGGGCGCCCGTGTGGCTGGCCACGGTCCGTGGCGCATCAGCAGACTCAGCAACTGTTACAAGCTTTTCCCATTCTCTGCATTATGGCTTGTAATTCGAATTTAAGTGTTTGTCTACTGATCCTAGCCTATAAATAGGATCTTATTTCAGTTGTAATCTCACCTTAGCATACTTGTAATCTCACTCCAAAGTTTAATCTAAGTTCTTGCAATTCTCTTTAGCTTTTGCTCTTTTATTTTCATGTTCTTTACTTTCTTGCTTTTATAATTTCTGTTCTTTAATTATCATTCCAGCAACTTTACATTCAGCAATTTATCGCTTTATTTCAATTCCCGTCATTTACATTACGCAATTTAGATTTCAGTCATTTACAATTATGTTTCTTTATCTTATTGCAATTTATCTTCTAAGCATGAGTGAGTAGAAATATGGTCTTGGGTTATTGGGAGTAATCACAATGATAGGTCCCTAGTAATTCCCAAAGACTATTCTCCACTCCAATTGTTTTTCTAATTCTAATCTATTTTCATTATACCTCAATCTTATTTTTAACATTAGAGTGAAGTACCGAGAGGTGAAATTCTATGTTTGACCTATGAAAATAGACAAGAGAATTAAGATATGAGAATAATCCTAATTCTCTTGAGGTATTTAAAAGGTTTTGTTCTTAAAGGGTTTTGCTAACTTTCAACCATGAGAATAGGATTGAAAGTTAGATCAAAACACACCATTTTACTTTGAAAGAAGACTATGATTACATTTGTTACCTTGCCTTTAGAATATATTACTTTTTGTGAGTTGGAGGATAGTTAAAGAGTTACATGGGTTCTCATCATTGTGATGAAACTAATAACCCGAGATTCTTTACATTCCTGAATTTAATTTAATCAAAAATCTCTTCTTCAAATCATTCCTTTCAGCTAATCACCATCAAAAAAATTAGATTGGTAATCACAAAAACTCCCTGTGGATCGATACTTTTTATTACGCGATAGAACCGTGCACTTGCGGCCTATCAAGTTTTTGGCGCCGTTGCCGGGGAGTAGTGATATTAATCAACCTTTTCGTACCGGTTAGACTGAAAATTTCTGTTTTCTTTTATTTTGTTACTTTTTCTCTTCTTCTTTGAATGCGAAGAGCACACAGTTTCGGAGAAATTGTTGAACCAATTCCTGAGATCGAAAGACACCTTCACCAAAGAAGAAGAGAATTGCGCAATAACCAAAGAATGGCTGCTAATCCAAACCGTACTCTTAAAGAGTATGCTACGCCTTCTACGGCTGAGCCACATGCATTTATTGTGCATCCTAATATTGATGCAAACAATTTTGAGCTTAAACCTTCTCTGCTTTCTATGGTCCAGCAGAACCAATTTTCAGGTTCAGCTACTGAGGACCCAAATCTTCATCTTTCAATCTTTCTTGAATATTGTGGTACTCTCAAACTGAATGGAGTAACCCCTGAGGCCATAAGACTAAAGCTTTTCCCTTTTTCACTAAGGGATAGAACTAGAGCATGGCTACATTCGTTACCAAATGAGTCTGTTACTACATGGGATCAACTAAAGCAAGCATTCCTTGCTAGATTCTTTCCCCCAAGCAAAACCGCACAAATGAGGAATCAAATCACACGATTCACTCAAAATGAAGGGGAATCTCTTTATGATGCTTGGGAGCATTTCAAAGAAATGCTAAGGCTATGCCCCCATCATGGACTAGAGAAGTGGTTGATCATACACACTTTCTATAATGGTTTGCTTTACACTACAAAAATGACTGTGGATGCTGCTGCGGGTGGAGCTCTAATGAACAAGAACACTGAAGAGGCTTATGCACTGATTGAAGACATGGCTCATAATCACTACCAGTGGACAGGTGAGAGAGCCATCACTGCTACACCTCCATCAAAGAAAGAGCCAGGTAAGTATGAAGTCTCTACTCTTGATCATTTAGCTTCTAAGGTAGATGCATTGTTTGCTAAATTTGATAAGCTGAGTGTAAATGCTATTTCACCTTCTACTCCTTCTGTACCACCTTGTGAAATTTGTGGTGTTGTTGGCCACACTGGTGTTGAATGCCAACTAGGGATGTCTGTTAATGTTATTGAACAATCTAATGCTCAAAAGGGGGATCCTTTTTCAAACACTTATAATTCCGGATGGAGGAATCATCCAAATTTTTCCTATAAGAATCCTCCATCCACCCCCTCTTTTCAACCAGCGGCTAGAACACCACCCGGTTTTCAAAATTTTCAAAAAAGTCCTCAAAAATCCAACTTGGAAATTATGTTGGAAAACTTTGTGTTAACTCAAACTAAGCAAAATGAAGAATTTAAAAACCAAACTGGATTTTTGAATGACTCTCTCATAAAATTAACATCAAAAGTGGACTCTGTTTCTACTCACAACAAAATGTTAGAAACTCAAATTTCCCAAGTAGCTCAACAAGTTGCTTCATCCTCTAGGTCCTCTGGAATTTTTCCAGGGCAACCTGAACCCAATCCTAAAGCCCAAGTAAATGCTGTCACCCTTAGGAGTGGAAAACAATTAGAGGAAACAAAGGAAACTAATGAGAAAAATGTGAGTAAGGAAGAAGAACCACAAAATGAGAGGGTAGAGGTTGAGGTAGAAAAAGAAAAAGAAACACTTTATGTACCACCACCATACAAGCCTAAAATACCATTCCCACAAAGGTTTGCCAAATCAAAGCTTGATGAGCAGTTTAAAAAATTTGTTGATTTGTTGAAAAAGCTCTACATTAACATTCCTTTCACCGATGCACTGTCTCAAATGCCATCTTATGCAAAGTTTTTGAAAGAAATTTTATCTAAGAAAAGAAAGATAGATGACAATGAGACAATAGCTTTAACTAAAGAATGTAGTGCTATTATTCAAAATAAACTGCCTCCAAAGCTTAAAGATCCTGGTAGCTTTTCCATCCCTTGTGTCATTGGAAGTGAGACTATTAAAAGAGCCATGTGTGATTTAGGAGCTAGTGTGAGCTTAATGCCCTTATCCCTTTTTGAGAGGTTAGGCATAGGAGAGTTGAAACCTACAAATATGACTTTAACATTGGCTGACTGTTCCACTAAATATCCAGCTGGTATTCTTGAGGATATTCCTATTAAAGTAGGAGAAATTTTTATTCCAGCAGATTTTGTTGTGATGGAAATGGAGGAGGACTCCCAAGTTCCAATTCTTTTGGGGAGACCTTTCCTTGCTACTGCAGGGGCCATAATTGATGTTAAGCATGGTAAGTTGGCATTCAATGTAGGTGAAGAAAAGATTGAGTTTGAACTTGCTAATTTGATGAAGAGTCCTTCAATTCAGGACTCTTGTTGCATGATTGATGTTGTTGACCATTGCGTGAAAGAGTTCTCTTTAGCACCATCTTCAAGCGATGGTTTGGAAGAATGTCTGATTAACAATGCAGGTAAAGAATTAACTGAAGATGCCCAAGCCTATGCACAATTGTTGGATGAGAATCCTCTTATAAAAGAATTGGATATTGAAGAACTGGTTGAGGAAAAATCTGATTCTCTTCCAATAGAAGCACCAAAGGTTGAATTGAAAACTCTTCCGTCATCTCCAAGGTACGAATTCATGGGTTTGAACTCTAATCTTTTCATTACTAACAATACAAACTTGAGTAAGGTGGAAATTCTTGAATTAAACCCCAAACATAATGAATTGAAAGAGAACAAAACCCCACAAAAGATCAAGACTAAAGTGGAAAAACGTGCTCGCCGAAAAGGTGTTTTCACAAAGCCCACATGGGTAGATGATGTTGAAAGAAAAATGTCACATATAGGGGGAAAGATGAAGAAGACAAAAATCCTCATGGTTTGGAAAGTTAAAGGGACAAGCATCCCTAGGTTGGATCCAGGATAATGACCATACTAGTCAAGCTAGTGACGGTAAAAGAGCGCTGCGTGGGAGGCAACCCACGGGTTAACGTTGTTTGTCTTTTTGTAGGAAAAATAATCATCACAATGTCTCAAGAAATTCTGGGCCGCCACAGTACTTGTGAGCTTTCTTACCCTTTTCATGTTGTTTTTATTGCAAATCATTGAGGACAATGCTTAGTCTAAGCATAGGGGGTATTTACCTTGTTTTATTTCTTTTCCCTTTAAATTTTTTCATTTTTTCTGCTATATTTTGTTGTTTTTGCTGTTTTAAGATAGCGAGTCTTGATTTCTCCCATGTCTTGAGTTGTTGTTGTTGTTTTCTTGCAAGTTGAATGTGAAAACTTTTTAGCACTTGTTAATAATTGCATTTGAAAAAGAAAAAGAAAATATAGAGCTTAGTCTTTTCTGGGACCACAAAACTGATTTGTATGATAGACTTGTGTTTGTTAGCCTGTAATTTCGACAGGCTTCATTAAAGATGGTCAACATGGCTTGATTTATATTTATTTCACAAAGACCATATTATTTCGACAAAGAAAATGGTCGTGCGCAAGGTAAACTCGATAAGTTTCCAGGGAAGCAAAAGCAAGAGAGAGGAAAATCGACACAGGCTTTCGACAGACAGAAAACAGAGCAGTTATGCGTTGAAGACTAGCAGTTGGTCGAAGCGTGATAGAGCGGTTTTGGTCGAAAGTAGGAGCGGTTACTTGGCCGAAAGTAGGAGCAGTTACTTATTTTCAAATTGTTAGGCAGTTACTTAGTTCGAATTTCCCCCTCTTTTCCTTTGTATAAATAACTGTTTCTGAGAAGAAACAGGGGTCACAAAATCACAATACACACCCGATTCCTGAAACTCTAACTTCCAAGCCAGAGCGAAAAACGAGTGGAAGAATCGCTGTACGTGATCGTGTACCATTTTTTATGATTCAATGCAATTTACTTGTCTGTTCTTTACAATTCCTGCACCATTTACTGCTTCTTTTCTTTTCAATTCTGTTAATCATTTGCAAATCGTCCCCTTTTTCTACGTTTTCTTCAACAAAAACCATGCGCAATTCAGAGGCATTGCTTTGAGATTTTTCTAGTTTGATCTCACAAACCTTCTAATAAAACTAGTGATTGTTTGCTAAAAACACCAGCAAACAAATTGGCACGCCCAGTGGGACTTTGCCTTTGATTTTGTTCATTCTCGTACTCTCTTATTTGTATTCGCTGTTGTATGCATTTAAGAAGTGGTAAAATGGTTCGGTCCAGTACGAATAATGCGTCTAGTTCCAACCCTGTGGTTTCACAAGGGCAAGGAACAACAATGGATTCTGCAAACATTAGCGCAGGACCATCATCGTCGATAACCGTTCCTTCATTATCAATGACTAATGTTGGTTCAACACAGTCAGAAATGGCATCTTGGCCTATGTCTTTGCCGTTAAGTGCAGGGCTTCATAGCCCTTACATGGCAATGGGAAACGGTTTAGACCCACGTTTGAATAACGTGCATCTACCCACATTTCCTCTGGGAATGTATGGCATGCCTACTGGAATGCCACATATTTCGACCTTTTCCCCTACACATGTCTCTTCTGAGAGTGTTTTTGGTCGAAATCCCCCAGCATTAACCAATACGTCTTTGTTGGCCTTGAGACAGCAAGTAGACGAGAGTAATCACGATATGGTTAATATGCTTACCCAACAAATTGGTACAGTTTTCAATCCATTGATTCAAAATACCAATGACAGTTACCAAATGTTGGCAAATCAGATGAGTAGGATTGCAGATTTCTTTGGGGCTCCAGCGGTTAATAATAGGCACGTTCCTATTATTGCGGGTAATGCGTCGCCAGTTAACCCCCAAGAAGCAGTTGCAGTCGAAGCGTCGACAGTTGTAGGCGAACTACAAGGGGCTGTAAACCACGTCCCTGAAGTAGTTTTGGTAAATAGACACCAGAACGCTGATGAAGTCGTTCGACAAGTGCAACAACACAATGTTGGCGCAGAAAACAATATAGCTACTTTAGTCGAAACTATTTTGGCGCAAAATGGCCTTAACATAGGTTTACAAAGGCCTAACTTCGTATCACCATTATGTGAATATGTATTACAAACTGAGTTACCAAGGGGATGGAAAGTTCCCAAGTTTACTAAGTTTGGTGGTGATACAAATGAGTCCACAGTCGAACACATTGCTCGTTTCTTGACTGAGGCTGGGGACTTAGCACAAAATGAGAATTTGAAGATGAAATACTTTCCAAATTCTCTAACTAAAAATGCTTTCACTTGGTTCACGACCTTACCCCCTGGTTCTATGTTCACATGGGGGCAATTAGAAAAGGCATTCCATGCACAGTTTTACATGGGCCAGTCGAAAATTAGTCTTAAAGAATTGGCTAGTGTTCGGCGCAAAATGCCTGAAACTATTGATGATTACTTAAACAGATTTAGGCTGTTGAAATCTCGTTGCTTCACACAAGTCCCTGAACATGAGCTTGTCGAAATGGCTGCTGGTGGCCTTGATTACTCAATTAGAAAGAAATTAGACACATCTCATTTGCGAGATATGGCACATTTGGCTGATAGAGTTCGACAAGTTGAAAGGCTTAGAGAAGAAAAATCTAGGTCGAATAGGTATCATAAAAAAGAGAAAGTGGCATATGTCGAAGAAGAATTTGACGTTACATATAGTAATGTCAAGGAAGAGGAGATAGACGTGGCTGAACTTAAGCCTGGTCCTCCTTATACCTGTAAATTATTAAGGCCTGCGAATGGGAATAACCCTGTAGAGCCTAAGAATGATAGATTTATGCCTAAGACTTATACTTTTGATGTTACTAAATGTGATGAAATTTTTGATCTTTTAGTAACTGATGGTCAAATATTAGTGCCTAAAGGCCTTAAAATACCAACTCTTGACCAAAGAAAGAAAAAGGGTTATTGTAAGTTCCATAATTTTTTGGGACATAACACTGACCGTTGTGTGCTCTTCAGGGATTTAGTGCAAAAAGCAGTTGACGAAGGAAGACTCAAATTTGCTGATAAGAAAATGAAAGCTCCTATGCAGATTGATGTTGATCCATTGCCTAAGGCTGAAGCTATGTACTCTGAACCTGTCGAAGCTGATGTAGGCATGGTGGATGCTCAAATGGCAGACCCTCCTAAGTGTGTCAAGACTGCCACCGAAAAATTAAAGGGTTTTATGTATGCTGAAGGCAAGAAACAGGAAGTGACCCTAAAAGAATATGATGGGAAGATACATGCTGTGTATCCAAAGGCTGAGGAAGAGTTGATAGATTTCCTCAATCGGTGTAAGTGGAATAACTCTGAAGTTATGCTTTGCCCAAGGTGCAGCGCTGTCTTTGATAAAGAAGCAGCTAAAGCTGTCGAAGGTTATCAGGATCAACAACAACGTAAAAGAAAATGGCTTGACAACAGGCCAAAATTTGACTTTGCAAAAGGAGATCTTCCTGGCTATAAGGCTAATGTGTCAACAAAGCCTTCAACAAGCAAACGGCAATTTGCTAAGGAGCAGTCCTCAGCAACAGGGTATTTGAAGCTGTCAACAGGTAAATCCTTTGTCCCAAGTGCTAGTGCTCCTGTTGAAGCGTGGGTGCCCAATAATCAACGTGCTAAAGCTGTCAAGCCAGGTACTGATGCTATTAAGTTTAATTATAAGAATAACTATAAGGGTAAGAATCCTATGACTAGAACACAGTGGCGTCGTTACCAAAGACAACAGAAGAAGAAGGCACACTTTGACATTAACCAGGTCCCAAGTCATTTGGCTAATAATCAAGTTCCACGCAGCATGATAGTGGCAAAGAGTGAGGTTCACGAAGCTGAAGTTGCCACAAAGAGGAACGCTGATGTTGCTAGTCATGTGTGTGCAGCAAATAAGGCCAAAGGCAAGGCTGTGGTAACAGAAAAGCCAAGAAGGCCTGCTCTTGAAAGAATATTTCCTCCATTGTCAACAGTGAAAGAAAAGAGTGCTGATTTCGACATGGATGAAGACATGGAGTCAGATTTTGATGATTCTGAAGATAATTTCTACGTTGTTTGCAATGTGGTGTCAATATTGCCTCTTGAGTACGATGTTATCACAGTACCAAATGACGTTGAAGAGGATTTTACAGAGGATATGGCTCATCATAAGCCAATGTGTTACTATGTGATGAACAATGGTTGTGTCGAAGACCAAATGGCTACCTTCGAGAAGCCATATATGAGTATGCAAAACCACTTGAAACCCTTGTATGTCCAAGCCAAAGTCAATGGTGTTGGAATTAACAAAGTGTTAGTGGATGGTGGAGCTGCAGTGAATTTGATGCCACATGGTCTTTTGAAGAAGATTGGTAAGTTCGATACTGACCTCAGGCCTCATAACATTGTCTTAAGCAACTATGAAGGCAAAACTGGCCATTCTTTGGGGGCCATTGAGGTGGACTTAATTGTTGGTTCCATAAAGAGGACTACATTGTTCTTAGTGATAGCCTCTAAAGCGAACTTTAATTTACTCCTTGGTAGAGAGTGGATCCATGGAGTTGGTGCTGTCCCTTCAACTTTGCATCAACGTTTAGTAATGTGGAAGGAAGATGGTTTGGTAGAGTATGTTGAAGCCGATCAGAGCTACTTCCGTGCTGATGTGAACCAAGTTACCAAGGAAAATTTTGAGAAACAAATGGCGAAGATTGCGCCATGTTCATCTTCTAATGAGGCATATGTTCCTGCGGATAATGTTTTTGCCTCGGTTCATCTTGACCCAAATTATGGCTTCGTTTGGGAAAGAGAAATAATGGGAGATGATAGTGTCTATCCTGATGGTGTTTTTCGACCAACGGGGTGGAACACTCGTTCTTGAAAGTGTTCTTATGTCAGTGCCCAATGCATGGGACAAAATTACGGCTTATATGGCCGAAAACAAGTTTAAAGCGGCTATGGAGGCCGAAATTATTCAACAAACAATGGCTGTCGAAGCCAGTGAGTTACATGAAGAAAATGGCATAGTCATAAATGAAAGACTTGACTGTATCTATGATAATGACCCATTAGGTTTTGAAAAGGATCCTAGAGATTTGACAAAGCATATGCAAGCTCAAGACCCGTTAGAAGAAGTTGATTTGGGAAATGGTTCAATAAAGAGGCCAACTTATATTAGTGCAAATATTGATGCTTCTCTAAAAACCCAAGTCATTACATTGCTAAGGGAGTTCAAAGACTGCTTTGCTTGGGATTACGACGAAATGCCTGGGTTAAGTCGAGAAGTAGTAGAAATGCAATTACCAATACGACCAGGGAAGAAACCAGTGAAGCAAGTGCCAAGAAGATTTGCTCCTCAAGTGTTGGCTAAGATCAAAGAGGAAATCGAAAGGCTATTCAGAAACAAATTCATCAGAACTGCCAGGTATGTCGAATGGTTAGCCAATATAGTTCCTATAATAAAGAAAAATGGGACTCTTAGAGTTTGCATAGATTTTAGGGATTTAAATAATGCATCTCCCAAGGATGAATACGCAATGCCTGTGGCAGAAATGCTAATAGATTTAGCAGCAGGATTTGATTATCTTAGTATGCTTGATGGTTATTCTGGGTATAATCAAATCTTCATTGCTGAAGAGGATGTGTCGAAAACTGCTTTTAGATGTCCAGGGGCATTGGGTGTTTATGAATGGGTAGTAATGCCCTTTGGCTTAAAGAATGCTGGTGCTACGTATCAGAGGGCCATGAATTCTATGTTTCATGATTTTATTGATGATTTTATGCAAGTATACATAGATGATGTGGTGGTTAAATCTTCCTCAGAAAGTGGTCATTTAGACCATCTTCGCCGTTCTTTTGAAAGAATGAGGAAATATGGATTGAAATTAAATCCATTAAAATGTGCTTTTTGTGTGCGTGCAGGTGATTTCTTGGGTTTTATAGTGCACAAAAAAGGCATTGAAATCAATCAAAATAAGACTAAGGCAATTATGGAAACGAAGGCCCCTTCGACCAAAAAAGAGCTTCAGTCGTTGTTGGGAAAAATCAATTTCCTTCGAAGATTTATATCAAATCTAAGTGGCAAAACACAAGTTTTTTCGCCATTGTTAAGATTGAAGAAGGAAGAAGAGTTCAAATGGGAACCAATGCATCAAGCAGCCTTCGACGAAATCAAGTCTTATTTGATGAAACCACCAATTTTGTTGCCTGTTATTAAACACAAAGTACTCAAATTGTATATAGCAGCTTCTGATAGAACAATAGGTAGCATGTTAGCACAAGAGGATGATAGTGGTGTCGAAAGAGCCATTTATTACCTCAGTAGGGTCCTAAATGATGCCGAAACGAGGTACACTCCTATAGAAAAGTTGTGCCTTTGTTTGTATTTCTCGTGTACAAAGTTAAAGCAATATATAAAACCAGCTGATGTTTCTGTTTATTAGCATTTTGTTGTTATTAAACACATGCTGTCAAAACCAATAATGCATAGCCGAATTGGTAAATGGGCTTTGGCTTTGTCTGAATACAACTTAACTTATCAACCTCTAAAATCAATTAAAGGGCAAGTGGTTGCTGATTTTATAGTAGACCATTCTGTTGTCGAAGAAACATTAAGTTTTGTAGACGTATATCCTTGGAGGTTGTACTTTGATGGCTCAAGCCATAAACATGGAGTTGGGATTGGTATTTTAATAATATCTCCTACTAACATTCCAACGAAGTATAAGTTTAAAATTCGAGATGTTTGTTCCAATAATGAAGCTGAGTATGAGGCTTTAATAGTAGGCCTTGAAATTTTACTTGAGCTGGGGGCAAGTCATGTCGAAATAAAAGGTGACTCTGAGTTGGTTGTCAAACAATTGACAAGAGAGTACAAATGCATTAAAGAGCACCTTATCAGATACTTTGTTGTTGCCAATGCTTTGTTAAAAAGATTTGAGTCTGTTCACTTAGAACATTTACCACGAATTGATAATCAAGTGGCAAATGAATTGGCACAAATTGCTTCAGGCTATAAAGTTTCAAAACAAAGCCTAGAAGAGTTAATCGAAATAAATGATAAAATCATTTCTAATGACTATTCTTCGTCGCTATTGTCAACACCAAAAACTGGGGGGGCAACAAACGCAAACGAGGAACTAGTCGTTGTTGAAAAACGTCAATTTTTTGGTAACTTTGACTTAGCAGAAATTCTTGCTCTTGACAATATGACCAATAATGATTGGCGAAGGCCTATTGCGGAATATTTGCAAAATCCCACAAGAAATACCAATAAAAAGGTAAAATACAGAGCTTTGAGCTATGTGATAATTGGAAACGAATTGTTTAAAAAGACTCCTGAAGGAGTACTATTAAAATGTCTTAGTGAAAATGAGGCATATTTAGCAGTTTCCGATACACATAGTGGAGCGTGTGGTTCACACCAAGTAGGCCACAAAATGAAGTGGTTATTATTTCGACAAGGAATGTATTGGCCAACTATGCTGAAGGATTGCATAGAATTTGCTAAGGGATGCCAAGAGTGTCAAAAGCATGCTGGGATACAACATGTACCTGTAAATGAATTGCATGCCATAGTCAAACCTTGGCCATTTAGAGGTTGGGCTCTAGATGTGATTGGAGAGATAAAGCCAACTTCGTCGAAGGGCCATAGATATATTCTTGTGGGAATTGATTACTTCACCAAATGGGTTGAAGCTATACCTTTAGCCAATGTTGATCAGGAAGCAGTGATAAGGTTTATTCAAAATCATATCATTTATAGGTTTGGAATTCCAGAAACCATTACTACAGATCAGGGATCAGTTTTCACTGGTAGAAAAATGGTAGAGTTTGCTTCCGAAATTGGTTTTAAGCTATTAACTTCGACACCATATTATGCGCAAGCCAATGGACAAGTAGAAGCTGCCAATAAAGTTATCATTAATTTGATTAAAAAACATGTTGGGCAGAAACCAAAAAATTGGCATAATACCCTTGATCAAGCATTATGGGCTTGTCGAAATTCACCCAAAGAATCTATCAACACTACTCCTTATAGGCTAACATTTGGACACGATGCAGTGTTGCCTGTTGAAATTTGTGTACAATCAACAAGAATTCAAAGACAGTGGGAGATTCCCTCTGATTATTATTGGAATATGATGCTTGATGAATTGGTTGATTTAGACGAAGAAAGGTTATTAGCTTTAGATACGCTTATTCGACAGAAAGTGAGGGTAACTAAAACTTATAACAAAAAGGTTAAGTTTAAAGCCTTTAATTCAGGTGATCTAGTGTGGAAGGTCCTATTGCCTATGGATAAAAAAGATAGAGTCTTTGGTAAATGGTCCCCAAGTTGGGAAGGACCATTTAAAATTTTACAAGTTTATTCAAACGGCGCATATGAGGTCGAAGAGATCGGCGCTGATGAAAGAATTTTGCGTATAAATGGTAAATACTTGAAAAAGTATAAGCCAACGTTGCACGAAGTTAAAATAACGCTGGAATAAATATAAAGAAAGCGTAAAAACATGGCATTTAAGTTGCCAAAACATTGCTGAATTTACAGGCTGTTCAAGTCCAAGGTTTGAATATGGAAACAACACTTAACAGTGGCGACACCAGGTATACAGTTGTTCTACTCAAGTGCAAAGTCTGTTTCGATGGTGAATTCAAAAATGTTCTTTCTCTTCTTCAACTTCAAGCTCAGTCGAGAAAGACATTTTTGGGGGGCAATTTGTTAGCCTGTAATTTCGACAGGCTTCATTAAAGATGGTCAACATGGCTTGATTTATATTTATTTCACAAAGACCATATTATTTCGACAAAGAAAATGGTCGTGCGCAAGGTAAACTCGATAAGTTTCCAGGGAAGCAAAAGCAAGAGAGAGGAAAATCGACACAGGCTTTCGACAGACAGAAAACAGAGCAGTTATGCGTTGAAGACTAGCAGTTGGTCGAAGCGTGATAGAGCGGTTTTGGTCGAAAGTAGGAGCGGTTACTTGGCTGAAAGTAGGAGCAGTTACTTATTTTCAAATTGTTAGGCAGTTACTTAGTTCGAATTTCCCCCTCTTTTCCTTTGTATAAATAACTGTTTCTGAGAAGAAACAGGGGTCACAAAATCACAATACACACCCGATTCCTGAAACTCTAACTTCCAAGCCAGAGCGAAAAACGAGTGGAAGAATCGCTGTACGTGATCGTGTACCATTTTTTATGATTCAATGCAATTTACTTGTCTGTTCTTTACAATTCCTGCACCATTTACTGCTCTTTTCTTTTCAATTCTGTTAATCATTTGCAAATCGTCCCCTTTTTCTACGTTTTCTTCAACAAAAACCATGCGCAATTCAGAGGCATTGCTTTGAGATTTTTCTAGTTTGATCTCACAAACCTTCTAATAAAACTAGTGATTGTTTGCTAAAAACACCAGCAAACAGTGCTAAATGTAAATGTGAGGCTGTCATGATTGGAAGCTGAGAATTAGCATGTCTGAATTGTACTCTGTGTGAACCAGCTACTAAAATGTGAGATATAGAGCCTTCACAAGGGGATGTTATTGAAATTATATATTTTATCTCCTTTTCTTTGCTGAGTGTATGTTTCTCAAATTGTATCATTCCAGAATTTGTTTGTTGACCGTTTTGAAGCGAAAAATGATTTGCAACATGCGAAAGAATCAGGGGATTTTAGGAATTTTTCTTCAGGCCTCAGAGTTAGTGTTTGCTAAAAATTTCCCTCTAGTTGCCCCTTTGTGCCTATATTTTTATTCCTTTAGCATCCAGAAATGAATTTCTTTTTGTTTTTGGTAAACTTTGGATTCAGATTGGAGCAACTATTGAATTTGCAGGTTTTTGTTCTACATGTCATATCATATATCTCATGGACATAAGCTGGTTGTATTGCCATTTTTCCTCAAAGAAAGAAAAGAAAAATCAATCAAAGAAAAAAAAATATAGAAGTGAAAAAGAAAAGAAAACGAAAGCAAAAAGGGGGAAAATGGCAAAATCAAGGGAAATCAAAAAGAAATGAGTTCACTCAAATCTCAAAGACAAAAATCAAGTCAAAAAGAGTGGGCTCAAGTGAATGAAATGAAGAAGAATGGAAGTGGAAGCAAACTTGGAGTCTTAGACAAAAAAGTGCAAAATTGGTAGAAGCTCCATTTTGATTTCAAAGTTTGCTATCACTGATTTTATTTTTTTAGCCATTTGTTTTTCCTTCTTTCTTATTCCCTACCTAACGCTAATACCCCAATGCCCCGTTACAACCAAATGGACCCCATCTTTCGCGTGTTTGTGAACTTTTTAGTAGAGATATTGGTCAACTTACAAACCTATGGCAATGAACATTTGTTGAAACTTGAGCGAAATATTTCCCAAGTCCCTAAAACACTCAGAGATTGTGAGCGAGTGCCTATGTTCGCACAGTTGTACTTTTCAGGTCATAAGCCTCTAATTGGGCAAACATCTGGCATCTCACTTGTGATATTGTATTTTGTCTATCATATGCCTCTGTTTTTGGTCCCTCATTTGGCTAACTTTGTTGATTGAACTTTTTGAGAATGCAGTTACTAACATGTGCTTGCTAGTTTTGATTGTTCTTGCTTGAGGACAAGCAAAGGTTTAAGCATGGGGGAGTTTGATAAGTCCAAATTAGTTGTTATTTTAGTGTTTGTTTCAAGTAGTTATTTAGTATTTTTATTTCTCTTTCAGGACTATTTTACTGCTTTTATTTGAATTGTATTTTGTAGAGCAAATCAAGAGCAAAGGAAGTATTTCAAGCACTAAAAAGCATAGCATTGAAGTCCCAAGGATAAGAGATTCACAAAGGATCAAAACAGTTAGAATTTGCATGAAAAATCACTCCTTGGCTGATGCTTACACGGGCACCCGTGTTACACCACACGGCCCGTGTT
The DNA here is from genome assembly GCA_963573325.1 of Astragalus glycyphyllos. Taxonomy (NCBI): domain Eukaryota; kingdom Viridiplantae; phylum Streptophyta; class Magnoliopsida; order Fabales; family Fabaceae; genus Astragalus; species Astragalus glycyphyllos. The sequence continues at coordinate 21,889,328 of OY754313.1, read as the reverse complement.
GCGTTGGAATGCTGAAAGTTTTCTCGTCAAACAGATTTTACCACGGGCGCCCGTGTGGCTGGCCACGGTCCGTGGCGCATCAGCAGACTCAGCAACTGTTACAAGCTTTTCCCATTCTCTGCATTATGGCTTGTAATTCGAATTTAAGTGTTTGTCTACTGATCCTAGCCTATAAATAGGATCTTATTTCAGTTGTAATCTCACCTTAGCATACTTGTAATCTCACTCCAAAGTTTAATCTAAGTTCTTGCAATTCTCTTTAGCTTTTGCTCTTTTATTTTCATGTTCTTTACTTTCTTGCTTTTATAATTTCTGTTCTTTATCTTTCCAGCAACTTTACATTCAGCAATTTATCGCTTTATTTCAATTCCCGTCATTTACATTACGCAATTTAGATTTCAGTCATTTACAATTATGTTTCTTTATCTTATTGCAATTTATCTTCTAAGCATGAGTGAGTAGAAATATGGTCTTGGGTTATTGGGAGTAATCACAATGATAGGTCCCTAGTAATTCCCAAAGACTATTCTCCACTCCAATTGTTTTTCTAATTCTAATCTATTTTCATTATACCTCAATCTTATTTTTAACATTAGAGTGAAGTACCGAGAGGTGAAATTCTATGTTTGACCTATGAAAATAGACAAGAGAATTAAGATATGAGAATAATCCTAATTCTCTTGAGGTATTTAAAAGGTTTTGTTCTTAAAGGGTTTTGCTAACTTTCAACCATGAGAATAGGATTGAAAGTTAGATCAAAACACACCATTTTACTTTGAAAGAAGACTATGATTACATTTGTTACCTTGCCTTTAGAATATATTACTTTTTGTGAGTTGGAGGATAGTTAAAGAGTTACATGGGTTCTCATCATTGTGATGAAACTAATAACCCGAGATTCTTTACATTCCTGAATTTAATTTAATCAAAAATCTCTTCTTCAAAACATTCCTTTCAGCTAATCACCATCAAAAAAATTAGATTGGTAATCACAAAAACTCCCTGTGGATCGATACTTTTTATTACGCGATAGAACCGTGCACTTGTGGCCTATCAAGAGGGAGGGTTATCGGGTCGCCTACACTACCCTTAGTCAAACAAAGCAGGCGGCTTTGGCCGAGCAGAAGGGAATAGCCGACCGTATCAAATTGTTTCTCTTCGGTCTGAGTTAGCCACCCCCACTCCTCAACATTCGACGGCCGTAGATAGGGTCACTGCCATCTTCGCAGCCATCGCCGAGCTTTTCCATCGTAGTTCCGCCTTGGATCCTCAACTTGCTTATCTCTCGCCCCTTCAACCTGGCTTGGAAGCAAACCTGGATACGAGTAGCGCTGCTTTGTTGCGGATCACAGAAGAATGGGGAGCTTTGAGGGCATCTTATGAGCAAGCCCTCGCCTGAACAGTACAAGAGGTGGTTGATGTTACTATCGACGTAGAGGCTACAACAGGTGAGCCCTCTCTTTCTACTGCTATTCCACCTCCCATCAACGCCCCTGCTGCCGAGGTAGTGATCCTCATGACAATCTGAAGGGTCATGATGTGAACAGTCAAGTTGAGAAAGGTCGCACCATAAATATCTTCATTAGAAGTATCAACTTGAGAACCCAAGAGCACTTGGATCAGATGGTAGGGGTCTCTTCCAGCTTAACCAAGGTCCTGGGTTCGAATCCAGCCTTGGGCAGCTTAACCAAGGTCTCTTCCAGCTTAACCAAGAGTCATAGTTGAGAAGAGTCACGACAACTGGAAACAGCTGTCTTCTGCAGAAAAGCAGAAACACGGCTGTCTTTAAACATACAGCCTCTCAACGGCTATAAACGACTATAAACTTTTGCCAACGACTCTTTTCCATGGACCAGAGGTTATTACACATAATTTCAGCTATAAATAAACTCTCCTGGCCATCGTTGAACCGTGTGAGAGTACATTGAGCTCAAACCTTCCAACCTTCTCAAGTGTCAAAGTTTTCTCTCATCTATACTCAGCTGCTCCGCAACTGAAGGGATCCATTCGATCTCTGAGTAAGTATTAATGCTTGTGAAGTTGTACTTGTTGAACACTCCATTTGTATCAACCAAGCTCTAGAAATCCCACAAACCCAAACACTTAACAGAAAACATGTAGGAAACCTTCTCAAGTAGCATGTGTTGCTGTAGGGCTTGAGAAGTGAGTGCTTCTGTGATAGAAGCTGTCTAATGGACCAGAAGGATCTTATTATTTGTGTAAACAATAGGTAGAGCTGTGTGAAGAAAACTACCAAGAGTACTTTTAGCCTAGGGAGGTGTAAAAGTTGTAAACTATTTGGAAAATAATGGAAATACTCACAGGGAGTGAGGAGTGGATGTAGCCCAGGGTTTTGGGTGAACCACTATACATCATTGTGTTATTTACTGCTTTCTTTATGTTGTTTTACTCTTTGAGACAAAACTCTCCTCTTGGAGAAGCTTTATGAAAACTGAGAAGATAGCTTGCTGACCTTTCTCTGCTAAGAAATGTTTTAAACTAAAACACAGTTTTCAACTCTTCTCACGTCTCTCATTAACTAATAGTTACTTAGGAAGTCTCTTGATGTTTTGAACATAAATGAACTAATGTAAAACACACACACTTACGCTATCTAGACAACTAAGAAACTAAGTGTTTAACAGTAAGTGTTGAAGACAGAACTCACTGACCCTTCTAAACTCTGTTATATAGTTGAGAAGACAGTTCTCTACTTGCTATTATGGTTAAGAAAACAGTTTTTACTCACTCTTCTTAACTTATAGCACTCACTATCTTAATATCTAATCATACTTGTGAAGATAGTTATCTTGTTTCAGGTGAATTTTAAAAGGGTCACAATTCCAACCCCCTTCCTTGTGACATTTATTGACTTCACTTAACACTAAATTACAATTTCGGAACCCTATATTATGTTAACCAAAATAATATTAACAGAAAATAACTTGTCAATCATTCTATCTTTTTCTAATAACTTTTCAATTAATTTTTCTCATAATTCTATCTTTTTCTAATGGAGAAAAAAACACACAAGAAATAAAAAACAAAGTCCATATTTTTTTTGGTCGAAGGAAAGTCCGTATACTGTCAAAAAAATTTCCATTTTTCAAAAGTAAATAATCAAGCAGTGTTTAGGCAAAAAGACAAAAGTAATGGAAGAAATTTCGGGTTTCTCTTGTAACAAATACCTTTTACCATGGACACGTGTTGGGCTGGGAATAAAAGTGATATGAAAAAAACTAAAGACAGACAAAATCTGAATTAATCAACAATTGACTAAAGCTCATTGGTGGCCTTCAAAAAATCCTTAATAATATTGGATAAAAACCTATGACATCATACGGTTTTGGACCGTCTAACTTGTACAACTAGTCTACATTAGAAGACAATAAAAGCGCCAATTAATGTGTAGTTTGGAGTTTGAACACTATTTACCCCACCCATAAACTTAAAGCATTTTTTTTAAAAATTGGGGAAGGGGAAAATGTTACTAATCAAAGTAGCATTAATCGTCATTTCACAACTGTCTCCAAGGAAATTTGAACTGAGATACCTTGGAGCAACTAGTGAAATGACGATTAATGCTACTTTGATTAATGCTACTTTGAAATGATGATTAATTACAATAAAAAAATTAAAATTACAATACAAAGGTTGTTACAATACATAGGTTGTACGGTTAGTATCAGCTAGTCATAAAAATGGTTACGGTATCAACTAAAATAATAATTCAATTTAAAAATTGTCAAAAAAATAATACAATTTAAAAGAACTAAAACAATATGTATAGACTTTTAGGACCACAAATCATCACATGAAATTCATGGAGTGGTTGGTTACCAATAAACAATATGCATAGACTTTTAGGACCACAAATCATCACATGAAATTCATGAAGTGGTTGGTTACCAATAAACAATATGTATAAACTTTTAGGACCACAATCAATTACAATTTATGGAGTGGTGGGATACCAATAAACTAGTTGGTTAAATCCATTTATTTATTTCACCCTTTTCTTTATAGTATTGTAAAAATAAATAAATAAAACTTCTTTATTTATTTCACCCATTTAAATCCCTCCTAGTTAATTTCGTCTGCTACACTGAGAGTGAGAGATGGCGTTGTCTCTGACGGATGAAACAACCATCTTCTACATGGAAATTCTAACATTCGATCTGGTGGTAAATATCCTGTGTAGACTTCCTGTGAAGATACTGATGAAACTACGATGCGTTTGTAAGTCCTGGAATTCCTTAATTTCTGATCCCAAATTTGCTAAGGAGCACCTTCGCTTGTCGCGAACGTTGTTAAACCGCCACCACCTCCTCTATTTTAGTGAGTTCCTTCTATTGGATTCCCGTCTCTCCTCTATTTCCAGCTCCACGTCCACTACCTTTCCGCAGACACAGCTCATTTTCCCTCTACGCGGCGTGCATGGTCTTATAATTGACTCTTGCAATGGCATTATCTGTTTTTGTTATTCCGTATATTTAGGTTCTATTTTGGTATGGAACCCTTCCATTAGGAAATTCAAGATATTGCCATCTCTTGAAAAAGAACTGCAACAGAATGCGGCTTACGGCTTCGGGTATGATCGTCTTATCGATAGTTACAAGGTAGTCTCCGTTAGTTGCTATCGGATTCAAATTGACATATCTAATAATATTTTGAAAACTGAAGTTTGGGTTCATACTTTGGGTACGGATACTTGGAGAAGTATTCAGAGCTTCCCTTCCGCTCTCCAAGGCTTCCCAGTTAAATATTCGGGGAAATTTGTAAGTGGCGCCATTAATTGGTTGATATGTACTGCCCCAAGTTCTTGGCATATTGTTTCTCTTGATTTAGGAAATGAGACTTCTCAAGAGCTTTCGCTGCCCAATCATGGAGGTGCAGATATGACCATGGGTGTGTTGAGGGATTGCTTATGCATCCTTGCTCACACTGATGCTTTTGTTATTCATGTTTGGCTTATGAAGGATTATGGAAACAAAGAGTCTTGGACCGAATTGTTCACTACTCCGTCCAACGGACTTCTTAGCCCTCGCCCTCGCCCTCGCGCCTTTGCGCATTATATTTTAGAGGATGACCAATTGTTGATGGACTATGAGGATGTGGTATTTGTTTACAATCCCAAGAATGGTACTTTAAAGATTCCTGAGATTCAGTATGCCCCCAATTACTGGTACAACAACCATGTCTACATCGAGAGTTTGATATCTCCTTGACCTTAGTATTAAGACATAGATGCTATGTTATGCTAGGTTGGTTCTTTAAGAATCTACTGTGTGTTTTCATTAGTTTCATGTATTTTTGTTAGTTCTAGTTTTCAGTGACCATATAGTTCACCGTTAATTAATGGTTGATGTAATATGAACTTAAAAAATTGCTTGATGTAATATGCAACCATGAGAAATTGTTGGTTTGACTAGCATGTTGGTAATTTCTCTCGAAAGTCTTCCTTTGTTATCAAGTGATTGTTTGTTGCTATCTCGAATTCCCTTATCCACCTGTATGACTAGCAAGAGATACATCACAAGAGGTGAGGTAATCAATACACGAATGAGAATCATGTTATCGCCTATAAATAAGATTACTTGTGAAGATTTAAGCATCCCCATCTTGGATGGTCAAATAAAGAGATGGGGCATCTTCTTAGATTATTCCTGCAACTGCAAATCCATCAATTTTATGTCTCTTTGTTGTTTTTATTAGCGTCCAATGTGATCATTTTTCTACAAAGAGGTTCTTGTTATATAATCTAGCGGAATAGAGAATTATATCGAGTTAGGAACTTAGGATTGCTTTGAGAGAGAGAAAATTAAGATTTGAGAAGGTAGAATACTAAACAATTCCTATAGCAATGATATAGCTCCTAAAGGTCGTATTGGAACTTTCAGCATTTAAATATAATCAAAATGCTTTTATGTTGATAACAGGCCTGCTTACTAAGTTACTATACATGGAAGAAGAAAACCAAGTCCAAATCAATATACAGAGTTGGTTCAGAACATACCGTTGGAGCATTTTTCAAGGACAACTTTGAGGATGCAATTCGGTACGAATCGAAACCAACGAAATATATTTAGTTGCTTGTGTTGGATTTCTAACAATCAAGAGTTGTCCTAACCACATGTGTCTACCCATATAGAAACTAAAAATAGAAAATTCTAAATCAATACTTTATGAACCCATACCCGAATTCAAGATGAAATAGAAAGCGAAAGCGTACCTTTTGGATCGATGTAATCTTAAAGAGAAGATAATGATCTTGATAGGGCAATGACCTTCTAATTGTAGATTCCTTAATTCCTTAGTTTCTCGATAAAGAGAATCAATATTGTTATATTGTCTTGTCTACAATTGGGGACCATAACCCCTTATTTATAAGAATTTCATGCCCTTTCATGAAGGGTCATGATTATTCAAGTTTTTTTATTTCTATTTCCACCCATCACAAAATAGAAATAAAACTTTTGGTATCTACACAATATTTTTCATGACAATTATATCCTTAGCCATAAACCTTATATTAAATAGATCACTTCAATTTGGCTAATTAAAATAATGGTTCTAACACATTAATTTATTACATGTATGACCAAAAAATTTCTAACAATCTCCCACTGGTCATATATGTATCCTTCTAAATGTGTTAGACTTTATGAGCTCAAAAATTTTCATTATAAACATTGGACATATCACCATCTCGTCTATTAGTTATATCAATATATAGGACCAATGCGGTTTTCGTTATATCAATGATAATTAAACCCATCAATGATCACAAATATAAACACAACTAAATGACATAGATCAATCATGAAATGTGCAACATGAAAATCACATGAATGTGATCTATACATGTCAATTTTCAACCGGTCCTCCTTACTTTATTGAGATCAGTATTATTTGTAATGAACCGAATAACCAAACTTTATTTTTGATCAGAACCTAATACAAATATATGAGTATGCATACATAATATCAAAACATAGAACATAACTTGAAACAATGACTAACTCCCACTAAACCAAAGAATCCTTAAATTGTATAACACTCGTGTGAGCAGTGTGTTCATGAAAGACCTTGGATAGAATACCCTTTGCCAGAGGCTCCGCTATCATGGAGTTTGTCCCTAAGTGTTCTATGGAAATCTGTCCACTTTGTACCCTTTTCTTAGCAAATAGGAACTTGATGTCACAATATAACTTAAGTGGTCTTTCAATTCCTTCTATAACTCGCAACCTTGTGACAAAGTTCCTCAACCAAATCCAATGGTTAGATGCCTCAAAACATGCTATAAATTTTGCTGTCATGGTGGATGAAGCTACAAGAGTTTACTTGGCACTACACCAAGAAACTGCACCACTGACCAACATATAGATATAGCCCGAAGTGGATCCTTTACTATCTTGGCATCCGGTAAAATTAGAGTCAGAATATCCAGTGATCTCCAACTGGTCTGACTCCTACATGTGAGCATATAATCTTTTGTTCTATTCAAATACCTCATAACCCTTTTGGTTGCTTTCCAATGATCTATTTAGCCAAGAACAATTTCCATGTTCTCTTTCCAGTCCTTACAATTTGTTCCATTAAGAACTGAAACCGAATTAACAATAGTAGTGAAGCAATAGTAGATTTAGAGAACAAAATAACACTATGAATATACTCACATCATAAAAGTTGAATCATCAAAATATTCAAATAATGGCAAAACCAATCTCAAGATACCTAGTGCACCATCAATATCAAGTCTTTGGACAGTAATATTAATTGCTAGTGGTACTCTTGTTGTAATGATCAAACACTGATAATAAAACATGTCAAATAATAAATCCCTTTTTGGATTGATTTACCATTTACATGTAAAACCTTAAAATTATCACATGTTTACCATCACAAGTGTGTATGCAATCCGGCCAAGAACTAACCTTCCTTTGGGCCAATTAGTACTCGTATGGATAAACACACACAAACATTTAACATGTCTTATGAACAATCTACACAAGAGAGGTCACTTTGGCGACTTCTTGATTCAATTAGCTCATTTAAAATATTAAACAACTATATAAAAATACAAACCATAGCCAAAATTTGAATATTTTTTTGACAAGAGCCAAAATTTGAATATAAAAATACCAAATTCATTCAATGGATAAAATAATTGTAAGGGACATGGCCATGCACAGCCAGCCCGTTCCTCATGATAATATATTAAGGCTAAAATGCTCCCTGGGTCCCTTATCTTTATTTAAAGTAATATTTTAGTCCTTTATGTTTTTTTGTCCCAATTAAGTCCTTTATGTTTTAAATTTTAAGCAACATTACCCTTTTCCGTTAGTCTCCATCCAACTCTGTTAAAAATGCATATGTGGCTTTTTTTTAATGCTTAAGTGGCTTTTTTTTAATTCTTATGTGGAATTATCTTAATTTTTATTAATTTTAATTTAAAATAATTAAAAAAAGGTTTTCTAAAATCTGTGTATTGTTGGTGGTGGGCTTGGTGTTATTATCTATGGGGATCTTCATTGGAGGAAACACTCACGAGCAACTTCCTTTCCTTTCTCATGATGTCTTTTTTACTATTGAGGGTTCTTTCCTTTGTGTTGAAATGGTGGCTGTTGATCTTTGGTTGTATGGTTGGAAACATAACAGATCTGGAAACATATTACACAGAACCATTTGAAACAGATCTGAAAATCGAAGAATCAAAAAAAGAAACTGAAATAGAGAAAAAGGAATCACCCCTGCATATCTGCAAAACAAATCTGTAAAAAGAAAAACGAATCTGCAAAACGAAATCAAAATCGAATGAAAACGAAATCTGTTCTGGACTGGGCCAGTCGTCAGGCCCAATCCAGTAGCAACGATCCAACCCAGCAAGGGAAGGGCCAGCTTCAATGGGCTAGATCCAACAGCTAATCAACCGGCCCAATAACAAAGTGGTCAGTTCCACTGATACTTGGGCCCCCATCGCAAATGGGCTATCCGACGCCAACGATCCAGACTATTCACTATAAATACCTCCAGTCACCAGGTGTCAGGTACGCAATTCACTTGAATATTCACTAGATATTACTGTAGCTCGACATAGCTGACTTGGGCGTCGGAGTGTTCTCGCAGGTACACCACCCCCGCGCGTTCAGGTCTTCCTCAGCCTACAGTATCGGACGATCCGTCCCTTGACCGTCTCCGCAGACCATCCGTCTTCTCAGATCAATCACAAGGTACGGTTCATTGGCGACCACAGTGGGAGCTGGCTACTATCCCACCAACATTTCAAATGCCTCCAAAAGCAAATGCAACTCGCGGTAGACCAAAGTCGACTGTGGCCGCGACCCCAGTCGATCTATCCCTAGCGCTGGAAGGAACGAGGGCCAACGCTGAGGTCGTCGCCCCTGGCTCCCAACCAGGCACGACACAGCAGGTCAATGTTACCCTCCCAGCCGACTTGGTCCAGGAGCTCAGGGATCAGCTTCTGAATCAAAACAGGCAAATCGCCCGGCAGAACGACCTCCTCACTCAGATGGAGGATCAAGCAACATCCAGACGGGTGAATACCGCTCCTGAACTTCATCGTCGAGGCAACCAGTATAGGAGACATCGCTCACCCCCTAGAAGACGCCTGGTCCACAGGTCTCCACCCCCCAGGAGGGGACGAGGAGGAGGACTAACCCCGCCGATCATCACACCCTCCGCTTCAGATTACACTTACTGGCCGGAGGAATCTTCGCAACAGGAGTCCTCGTATGATTCATCCGGATCACGCGGCTCACCCACTCGATCACACAACCAGTCCTATGAAACGCCTCCACGCCGCCATCGATCGCGTAGTCGCTCTTACGAAACGCGCCCGCGTCACCGACCAAGAAACGAGCCAGAAGGAGGAAGACCCCGTAGGGGCACAATGCGCATGGGATTGGGTCCCTTCACCAGACGGATAGACGAATACCCTATCCCACGCTCTTTACGAAAACCCCCTTCCGGGCTCAAAATGTATAGCGGCGTGCAAGATCCTGACGCCCATCTGAAGCATTTCGACGTCATGATGCAATATAGGGGGGCATCAGGGCCTGTCAAATGCAAGATCTTCCCTTTAACATTGGAAGGATCAGCCTTGGAGTGGTTCACCGAGCTACGCCCAAACACTATCTCTTCCTGGGATCAAATGGCCAGAGTGTTTCTTGCGCGTTTCACAACGTCAAGAATAAAACCTAAATCTCAGGATGTCTTGATCGCGATCCGGCAAGGGCCCCATGAGTCTCTTCGGAGTTATGTGGAGCGGTTCAATCGGGAGGCAGACCAGGTGAGGAACCTGGACGATAACCAAAGGTTGTATTTCCTAAGAACAGGTCTACTTCGAGGGAGTAGATTTGAGGTCGAGGTTGGCCTACACATACCAAGGGACTTAGAAACCTTCCTCCGAAGGTCTCAGAGGTTTATGAACTACGAAGAGAAAACAATGGCCATAGAAGCTGCCGAAGCAGGGATGAATAAACAACCTCGCGGAGAGCGCGACCAGAGACAGCAGAGAGACCAGACCGTACAGCAGAGAGATCCCAAGATCAGGAAGTTCGCTGACCGCACGAAACTTAATACCTCGTACGCGAAGATCCTGACAGAATGCGCAAACGCGGAACTCAGGGAGGTAAGGAGACCAGAACCTCTCGTCTTAAAGGAAGGGCAGCGCCCATCTAAAAAATACTGTCGCTACCACAAGAGCAACGGGCATGATACCAACGATTGCATGGCCCTCAAGGATGACATAGAGGAGTTGATTAGAAAAGGCAAGCTGTCCCAATACGTGAAGAAAGACCAGTCTAACGGACGGGACGACACGAAGCTCGTCCGGTCACCTAGAAAGGGAAAAGCACCAGCTAATGAGATAGCTAAGATAAGAGAAGAAGATGAGGATGGGTTTGATGAAGCCTTAGATACGAGAAAGTCTAAGGGAAGACCCGTGGCGATGGTGATCATGGGAGGTCTTCCCACTGATAGGAGGGAGACGAATAAGAGTATGAAGAGAAGATGGGATCAGATCCTGAGCGTCGCCTCAACGTCCACCCCAAGGATCCTCACTAAGAGACCACCTATCTCATTTGGGGACGAGGACCTCCTGGATGGGACGCCCAATCACGAAGTACCACTGGTCGTGTCTGCAGTCATGGCTAACATGGAAGTCAAGAGAATCCTGGTCGATCAGGGAAGTTCTGCAGATATTATTTTTGAAGATCTCCTGGAGGTTCTGAAAATACCAAGAGAAGACTTGAGACCTTACAGGGGAACAGTCCTAACCGGGTTCAATGGGACGACCACCACCCCGATCGGACGTATTGAGTTAATAGTCACTTTCGGGGATGACACCGTGGAGAGACCCCTGTGCAGGACGGTAAGGACGGACTTCATAGTGCTGCCATGTAAGTCGGTCTACCAATGCCTCATCGGCCGTCCAACACTAGCACGACTGGAGGCAGTCCCATCTACTGTCCACCTGAAGATGAAGTTTTACACCAGGGAAGGGGAGATAGCAACAGTTCAGGCTGATCTACTTGCAGCAAAACGAGCATTCTTCCTGAGTCTCAAGGAGCAAGGTGAACAGGTAAGAAAGGAAATAGAAGAAACCGTGAAAGGAGGAGAACAAGTTAATATGGCCGACCTGGACGCTCGGTACGACCCCGATAGTGAAGTAGAAGAGGGGGACGACCTCCTAACCAGGGAACTCAAGAAGAGAGGAAAAAGGCCAGAACCGGATGGAGAATTTATGCATGTACAGTTGGGGAACGACCCGGGTAAGACGATCAGGATAGGGAGCGATCTCCCCACTAGCGTGAAAGATCGGCTGATACTATGCTTGAAAGAACACGCCGACTTATTTGCGTGGAGTGCAGCAGATATGCCGGGAATTCCCCCAGAGGTTGCTTGCCACCACTTGGCCGTCGATCCTGAGGCAAGATGGGTTGTTCAGCGACGACGGGTGCAGAAAGAAGAGAAGTCGCAGGCCGCAGCCAAGGCAGTGGACGACCTCCTCGAAGCAGGATTCATCAAAGAGATCAAGTATACGACCTGGCTGTCCAACGTAGTCCTAGTAAAGAAAGCAAACGGTAAATGGCGGATGTGCGTGGATTACACGGACCTCAACAAAGCATGCCCAAAAGATGCATTCCCAGTACCCAGCGTGGATAGACTGGTCGACAATGCGAGTGGGTTCCGATTGTTGTCGTTTCTGGATGCATACTCGGGCTACAACCAAATCGCCATGCACCCACCTGACCAAGAAAAAACAGCTTTTATGACAGATAAGGGCAATTACTGTTACCGGGTCATGCCCTTTGGATTGAAAAATGCTGGTGCGACTTACCAGCGAATGATGAACAAAGTTTTCCGGGAGCAGATAGGCAAGGTGGTGGAAGTATACTTAGTTGACATGATAGTTAAGAGCAGGGAGGATCCAAGACATGTGGAAGACCTGAGAGAAGTGTTTGCAGAAGCTCGAAAAAACTCCCTCAGGTTCAACCCTGAGAAATGCACTTTCGGAGTCAGAGCAGGCAAGTTTTTAGGCTTCTACCTCACAGAGAGGGGAATCGAGGCCAATCCGGACAAATGTAGGGCGGTAACGGAGATGAAGTCGCCCACCACTAAAAAAGAAATACAAAAGCTAAATGGGATGGTGGCCGCTCTCTCGCGTTTCATAGCCAAAGCTGCGAACAAGTCACTTCCCCTATTCAAATTGTTGAAGAAAGAAGTTCGGTTTCAGTGGACGCCTGAGTGTGAACAGGCTCTCGATCAGTTGAAGACAGCTCTATTGCAACCTCCAATACTAACCACACCAGAGCAAGGGGAAACACTTTACTTATATCTCTCCATCACTGACGAGGCTTTGGCGGCAGTATTGGTACGAGAGACAGGATCCAACCAAAATCCTGTATACTTTGTCAGCAAAGCGTTCCAGGGGGCAGAGTTAAGATATCAAAAGATTGAGAAGCTGGCATTGGCGCTTATTGTGGCTGCTCGAAGACTAAGGCCTTATTTTGTGGCCCATCAGGTCGTCCTACGGACTGACCAGCCCATCAGACAAATCTTACACCGACCTGACCTGGCTGGCAGGATGATCAAGTGGGCAGTCGAATTGTCAGAATTTGGAATAAAGTATGAGGCAAGATCAGCCATCAAGGCTCAAGTGTTGGCCGACTTTGTAGCTGAGATGACTCCCATCCCTGAAAACCCGATGCATCCTCTTTGGATATTGCACGTGGATGGCTCGTCTAATAGCAAGGGCAGTGGGGCAGGTCTAATCTTAGAAAGTGACGAGGGGACGACGATCGAAGTCTCCTTAACATTCTCGTTTTCTACCTCCAACAACCAAGCAGAGTACGAGGCTTGCATTGCCGGACTGCTGCTTGCGATCGAGTTTAACGTCAAGCGAGTGGAGTTGTACTCAGATTCTTTGCTGGTGGTATCTCAGATCAAAGAGACCTTCACTGCGAAGGATGAGGTTTTGCAGAGGTACTTAACTAAAGTAAGAGGGTTATTGGAGCACTTTGATCACGCAGAAGTCAAGCATGTCCCTAGGACAGAGAACGTAAGAGCAGATGTACTGGCAAAACTTGCGAGCACCAATAGTCCAGGGAACCACAGGAGCGTAATTCAGAAGGTACTCACACAGCCCAGCGTGCAGCTTCAACAGATAGTTATGGACCCTGATATATGCATGATCGACCTAGACGGGAGTTGGATCGATCCCATCGTTAAATATATCAGGGATGGGGAGGAGCCAGAGGATCCCAAAAAGGCCGCTCTTGTACGCAGGCGAGCATCCTCCTATTCAATTATCAACGGACAGCTCTATCGAAGGGGATTTTCCATGCCACTTCTGAAGTGTCTTCCCCCCGAGGAAGCCAACTATGTACTTAGAGAAATCCACGAAGGGATCTGCGGAAATCACTTAGGGGGAAGAGCATTGGCGAAGAAGGTGCTCAGGGCAGGATACTATTGGCCTACTATGGATGAGGATGCGAATCTCTTGGTTAAAAAATGTGACAAGTGCCAAAGACACGCAGATGTCCACCTCGCTCCCCCAGTCGAACTGAACAGCATGACTGCGCCATGGCCGTTTGCCTGGTGGGGAATGGACCTCTTGGGTCCCTTCACGGTTGCTGCTGGGCAGCTCAAATATCTTGTAGTAGCAGTGGATTATTTTTCGAAATGGATCGAGGCAGAGCCTTTAGCTACGATAACATCCAACAACTGCCTTAGATTTTTCAAGAGGAATATCCTGGTCCGTTTCGGAATTCCAGAGGTGGTCGTGTCCGATAACGGCACACAATTCACAGACAAGAAGTTTCAGGAAGCTTTGATCGAATTTGGGGTGAAGCAGCGCTTCTCTTCAGTTGAACACCCGCAGACGAATGGACAAGCCGAGGCTGCAAACCGAGTGATCTTGCGCGGCCTCAGAAGGCGATTGGATGAAGCAAAGGGAAGATGGGCTGAAGAACTCCCGTATGTCCTATGGGCGTATCGAACAACCCCACACTCCACCACTGGGGAGTCCCCCTTTAAGATGGTCTACGGGACCGATGCTCTTATCCCGGTCGAGATCGGAGAATTAAACTGGAGGACGACCAACCCCAAGCCGCCTCGTGAGAACGACCAGGCCATCCGGGAGGAGTTGGACTTAGTAGAAGAGCTCCGCAGTAAGGCAGCACTTAGAGAAACTTTGATCAAGCAAGGGATGACCACGAGGCATAATGCCAAGGTCGTCCCCAGGGATTTCAGTGTCGGACAGCTGGTGTTGAGGAGAGCAGATATTGGACAGAGGAACGCGGCCATGGGCAAGCTCGCCCCCAACTGGGAAGGCCCCTACCGTGTCATATCCAAAACAGGCAAAGGTGCTTACATGCTGCAGACTATGAATGGTGGACTGATTCCCAAGACGTGGAATGCCATCAACCTTAGGAGATATTACATTTGATTGGTCTTTTTGTATTTCTACCAATGAATTTTATGTTAAACTATGCGAACAAATAAACGGGCGGGACGCTCTTTTTCCCACAGGGTTTTTTATCGAGGCCCGCCCGTCCGTCAATAAAGACGAGGCATTTTTTATTGATGTGTGCATTGATCTTTTTATTCACGAATGATCTATCACGAGCGAACCGATGATGGTTCACCCCACTACGCGAGTTAGAATTGAACCGAGTTTGATAAACTGCAAGGTGGGGAAAAACACTTAAACGAATTTAAGTAAAACGAAGCGACCGAACGAACAGGCGCATTCCCAAGGGCGAGTTAAATCTGGGTAGGAGCCCGGTAAATTGTCCGCGGGCTAAGATCGATCCCACTCAAACGAAACAGGTGGAAAATACAGATAACGCGAGATCAACAAGTCTAACACGTAAGGCTATCGAATAACTAAGAAAACCAAACGAACTTAGTGGTTTACACGATAATATAAACCAAATAAACGAATCATTTAGCGGGCGCGGCCGCTCCTCCCTTGGGCGATCTGGCCAGGTATGACCTGGCAATACAAAAGGCGATCATGCCTGCCAAGGGACGATCATGCCTGCCTAAGGCGATCATGCCTGCCAGGGACGATCATGCCTGCCAGGGACGATCATGCCTGCCTAAGGCGATCATGCCTGCCAGGGACGATCATGCCTGCCTAAGGCGATCATGCCTGCCAGGGACGATCATGCCTGCCAGGGACGATCATGCCTGCCTAAGGCGATCATGCCTGCCAGGGACGATAATGCCTGGCCAAGTACAACCTGACTAGGGGCGACCAAGTATGGCCAAGTATAAATTGCCATGACGTTGCCCATGTAACAAACGTTTCGGAAAACGAGAACGCATATCGAACATATCAGATATATCGTCAAAGAGTTTGAGTATCATATATACGCAAAGAGTTTAGGCGAAATAAACCATGCAACAAAACGTTGGAGTATGAACACATCAAGCATGGGTTACAACGAAATCAGATCAACTCCAAAGCTAGAAAGTTAAAACGTAAGTCAGGGAAAAGTAATATCAGAACTACAAAAGGATGTCTAAGAAAGACCCAATCACCCACATGGCCGCTGATAGATGACCTGGTTGGTCCCATCAGGCCTGCCGGTAGGCTTCACAATCTGGTCACCTAAGACGACATGATTGGGATCAAAAACAGTCGTGTCAACCACCACCTCGGGATAACGAAGCTGAACTTGCTTCAGAGCATTAGCGAACTGCTCCTTTACGATCTCAACGGCATCACGGGTAACCCTGTCACCCCAATCTTTAGCCTCCTCTAGTGCCTGCTCATTCTCATCCCTCTCTTTCTTCAATGCTTCGACCTCATCCTTGAGCGCGGAAACCGATTTCTCAAACTCTTCCCTCATCATAACCTCAGAAGCCTCCTTGGCCAACTGCAGCTCTTGCAGCTCTTCCTTCATCTTAGCTTCAGAAACTTCTTTGGCAGACTTCAACTTTTGCAGCTCTTCCTTCAACATGCTAACCTTCCTCTCAGATCCCTCCAGGGCATCTTTGGCTTTCTTTGCTTGATCTAAAGCCTTGTCCCTCTTCGCAGTCAACTCTACAAAAAGAAAGAAGTAATGAAAGGAAATCCAAAAGCAAGATATGTTGACCGGTCAAGCTAAGCCAAAAGAATTTACCTGCCAACCGCCCATCCTCCTCATTCTGAGTCCTCTTCAGCTGCTTGGAAGCAGCCTTCAAAACGTCAATAGCAGTGTCGATAGGGTCTTCCACGAAGCGATCACGGTAAGCAGCACCCAGCTAGTCCAACATCACCCTAGGAGACTTGCCACGACCATGCTTTTTCTTCCCAGGTTGATCAGGTACGCTCGCGGAATGGAGGACCGCTCCATCAGGCACAACATCATCAGCCCGCCTCCTCTTTGTTTTCTGAGCACCTTCAGGGTCGCCCCCAGAATGTGGATCCACCGGAGGAGTTTGTGGATGCGTCTCGAGATGTGGTGGGGAAGGAATAGGGGTAGAACCCTCAGCATGAACCGATGTTCTACGCTTCGGAGGCCCCTGTCTGGCACCAGCAACTAGCTCAGCGAAAGTCAACTGTCCACCTGCCATCTCGTCTGCAACAAAACAAACAGTTGTTAGAAAACAAGCAAGGCGACAAATAAGCGATAAGACAGTCAAAAGAAAACAAACAAGACCATTACACATGGATAGAAACTAATGCACGAATAACAAAGCCAGCCGACCTAAGGCTGCAGCCAACTTGGCAGGGGAGTCCGATAAAACAAGTGGCTTGCAGGGTATCAGTTTCTCTCTAGAGGGTAAGTGGGAGGCCAAATTCCTGAGCAATCTCAAGGTCTCTTTATCAGTAACACCCAGCTGCTTTAAGGTGAACCGGTAAGTATGTGGCTCCTGAAGGTAGTGTCGCGATGACCAAGAAATAGGAAACACGAAATCAATGGCCTCCCCGTAGTCGTTTAGATATCCCACCAACTCTTGATCGCCACGGCTGGTCGGGGCAACCCAAAGAAACTTGCTCTTCCACTTCTTCACAGAATCCATATAAGGTACAAAAAGTTTGAAACCAGTAACAGCCTTCAAACTGAGAAACTCCCACCTAGTTTTGTGACTATCCTTCTCTCCACGACGGTTAGTATCAAAGATAGTAAAGAAGAGCTTCTGAGAAACCGGCCTCTTCAGCGCACATAACAGAACCTCAAATGCCTTGACGAAGCCCCAAGAGTTGGGATGAAGTTGTGATGGGGCGACATCTAAGAAACGAAGGACCCCACGCTCAAAGGGAGTAAAGGGTGGCCGTATCTTCATGATGTTGAGAACCCTCATGTACATGGTGAACTTCAGCTCCGTCGGGAAGGTAGCGATGTGCTCGCCAATTCCCATGCTTACGACTTCCCACTCCTGGTCGTCATTGCCCACGCACTGGGCCGCTAAATTCAACTCCCTTTTTGTCACTGTCGATACTTCATTCAGAATGGTGGAAGAAACCCAAGAATAATCAATGACCGTTTGACCCCCGAAAGATGACCTGAGCCTGGCAGGTTTAGACGACTCTGCACTCTGGGAAGAAGAGCCGGACGACCTACCCCCCGTAGAATGGGCGTGGGACTCGGAAGAAGGGCCAGACTCAGAAGAGCTCGTATCCCCCTCACCATCTGACATCTCGAAAGATCTCCCCTGTTTCGAGGTGGCAGCTCGAGCAACGTGAGGATCGGAAGATGGAGACTGGCGTCGAGTTTGCTTGGTCCTAGCCACGATGCAAACCTACAGGAAGGGGCGATCACTCGTTAAACGAGTACTTAGACTTGCGGATGAGGGGCGATTGTCTCACCCCAAGCCTGATCGCCCCTCCCCGCCAAACCGAAAACGAACAAGAATAACAGATACAAAAGAAAGGGAGAATACCTTTGGATCAAGGTTTGCCGATGAAGAAGGCCAAGTCACCTCCTAGGATGGGCTAGACAACTCACTGGATATGAAAATAAAGGGATCAATCAGACTCAAAGCAAAAAGACAATATGAAAAACTCACAAATTACAAAGCCACATAGACAACGATCCTCGAAAGTACTCTTAAAGCAAAGTTTAAGGTAGCTCACCGTGAGGGGGAGATCGATCCGTTAGAAAGATCAAATCACCAAGTTGGAAAGAGGTAAGATCGCCCTCGAAATCTTCAAAACGCATAAAAGACAAGTCAAATTTCTACATTACCACATCGAGACCACATTCACCTCGCAATCCAGAAACGAAGGTAGAAAAGCCACAAAGAAAATACCTAGAGCAAAGCAGTATGATCACTCGAGATGGTGATCACCCGTGATACAGATTGTCAAAAGGGAAGATCGCTCACCGTTAAACACGACCTGTAGATCATACACCAACAGAGATCAGGACGTAAAGCGTACAGGATAACGTTCACGCCAAATTCCGAGGAACCAAAGTAAAGTAGGGTTTCACAAGGCATAATTTGAATAAAAATAGAGCGACCAACCAGATAACGATAAGGAAGAGGAGAAAGGAAAGGAACTAACCGTGAAAAGAGGAGAGCAAGGACGCCTCCTTCTCTAGAAACGGGTCGCCCCTTTTTTGTCAAACACGGGTCGCCCCTATTTCTTTTCAGCGATGGCGCCTCCTTATGGTTCGAACAGGTCGCCCCTTTTTCAACAACGGCGCACCTCCTTTTAATCAACGACGGGTCGCCCCTTTTCTAAGAACAACGGGTCGCCCCTCTCCCTTTTCAGATCGCCCCTTTCCTCTCTTCGGGGCCGCCTCTTTTTCCTCTCTTCAGATCGCCTCTCCCTCTCCTTTTCAGATCGCCCCTTTCCTCTCTTCGGGTCGCCCCCTTTCTCCTCTTCGGGGTCGCCTCTTCTTCCTCTCGACGGGTCGCCTCTTCTTCTTCTTCGGGTCGCCCCCTTTTTCGGTTAGATGAGGCGCCTCCTGCTGTTCGCCTCTCACAAGGAATGGGACGGGCTGCCTGATCGCCCTCAGAGGATGAAGCTTCTTTGGGTCGCCCCTTTTTAGTGGAAGAGGAAATTGAATTTCTGGAGAATGAGTGTTTGGAATGAGAGAGAGAAAAGACCCCTACACTCTCATATATATAGGCCCACGAAAATAGGCCCAACAAAAATAAATTTTTCGAAATCTTCACCAAAATTGGGCAACCAGGAGAGTTTCTATCAATTTTCGATCGATCCGATACGATATCGAACGCCGAAAATCCACAAGTTGTGAACTGGGGGCAAGACCTATCAAACTACCGATCGAGCAAGACCAGCATGACTGCGCATCAACCCTACGCCCGCTCAGCGATCGAGCTAGGCTTGGGGGGCAACTGTTCTGGACTAGGCCAGTCGTCAGGCCCAATCCAGTAGCAACGATCCAACCCAGCAAGGGAAGGGCCAGCTTCAATGGGCTAGATCCAACAGCTAATCAACCGGCCCAATAACAAAGTGGTCAGTTCCACTGATACTTGGGCCCCCATCGCAAATGGGCTATCCGACGCCAACGATCCAGACTATTCACTATAAATACCTCCAGTCACCAGGTGTCAGGTACGCAATTCACTTGAATATTCACTAGATATTACTGTAGCTCGACATAGCTGACTTGGGCGTCGGAGTGTTCTCGCAGGTACACCACCCCCGCGCGTTCAGGTCTTCCTCAGCCTACAGTATCGGACGATCCGTCCCTTGACCGTCTCCGCAGACCATCCGTCTTCTCAGATCAATCACAAGGTACGGTTCAAAATCGAAAATAAAGAGATTGAAAATCCAGATCAAAAACAAAATCGAAAGCGATTGAAAACTGGAAATTGAAAATCGAAATCGAAATAAAAAAGGAACATGCAAATTAACGAACATGAAGATTGAGATGGGTTGAAGAAGAAGAAGAGGTTAGAAATTAGGGTTCACCATGAAGAAGAGGGAACAAATTCAAATGAAAAAAATATTAATTTAAATTAAATAATGAGTCAGCAATGCCACATAAGCATAAACAAATAAAAAATATGTTGATGACTGGACATTTTTTAACAGAGTTGGATGGAGGCTAACAGAAAAGGGTTATATTGCTTAAAATTTAAAACATAAAGGATTTAATTGGGACAAAAAAAACATAAAGGACTAAATCATTACTTTAAATAAAGATAAGGGACCCCGAGAGCATTTTAGCCATATATTAATATTAGGCACCTGAAGTTGTAACACCACTGTCTAAACAAGTCTGGTGGTTGAGGATTTTTGTCCGCAACATCTGGTCCCAAGTTCGAATCCTTGGGTGCCTTTTTTTCTTCTTCTTTTATATGCGTGATCTAATTAATACGTAACGGATAAAAAAAGAGGCGCTAAATAGCAGTCTAGGGGTGAGCAAAGGACGGGTTGGGACGGGTTACACTTGTCCCTTACCCGGCCCTAAATTTACATAGGGTCTTTTTTTAGACCCTAACCCGTCCTTAGGCCCGAATAGACCCAATGTTCTTAGGGACAAAGTAAGACCGAGTCTATTTAGGACGAGACCGGGTTGGCCCGAAGGACAATTAAAACAAAACTATACGGTGGTCACTCAAGTATGACTAAAAGTTATAAGTGATAAATTGAATCTTTTTAATATTATATCATGAATTCAAACTTAAAACATAATTTTTACAATATTACTTTACAATAATGTTTCTACTTAAACTAACATCGATTTCAAATTGAATACTTTATTTATAAAATAGAGTTAAAAAAAGAGTGAGGAGTGAGTAAGGTACGAGTTATACCTAACCCTAATCCGTCCCTAAATTTTGGTCAGGCCAATTGTTTAGACCCTAACCCGTCTTTAGACCCGAACAAATCCGATATTTTGCGGGTTTAATGGGATGAGGACGGGACGGGACGGGTCTTAGGGTTGGGCTGGATCTTGCTCACCCCTATTATAGCACCTTCGCGTTTCGAACTCGTGACCATAGATGAAAAGCCATAGCGAACAACAACCAAACCAAACGCATCCATTCTGAATCGCTATGTTCGTTAATGATACATAACCGTTACAAACAGGGAGTCCCAAATTTACTTTATTGCCTTTAAGAATTCTGCATCAACTTTACTGATTGTGAACCAAAACATAACAATTCTGGCACTGAATTTCATTAGTAACCAATCACCAATCGTGAACAATGAATTAAGAAATGAATATATGTATATAATTGATTAAAAAATAAAATGAAACAATTGCCTCAATTTAAATCAAACAAAAATTGCTTGAATCCATAAAACTGGCAGTTTCTGATTGCAAACTTGCAATTGCAATTGCCATAAAATATAGTACATATATCTCCTGAGTTTATTAAATATGCTTAAATAAAAGACAAAACCATATCATAATCATAACAAAACATAAAAACTATATCTTTAATTCCAACCGAAACAAAATTGTTGCACCGTAAAATTAGTAAGCCAATGAAATCCTTTACAGGATCACACGTAAAAAAAAAAATCAATTCCTTTATTTATTCCCAAATTCAAACATGAATCAAGTATGGGTGGCTTTGATACCACTTGTTAGATTTTTAACAATCAAGAGTTGTCCTAACCACATGTTTCTACCCATATAGAAACCAAAAATAGAAAACTCTAAATCAATACTTTATGAACTCATACCCGAATTCAACATGAAATAGAAAGCGGAAGCGTACCTTTTGGATCGATGTAATCTTAAAGAGAAGACAATGATCTTGATAGGGCAATGACCTTCTAATTGTAGAATCCTTAATTCCTTAGTTTCTCTTCCAATGGGATAAAGAGAATCAATATTGTTATATTGTCTTGTCTACAATTGGGGACTAGGGGTGAGCAAGGGACGGGTTGGGACAGGTTACACTTGTCCCTTACCCGGCTCTAAACTTATATAGGGTCATTTTTTAGACCCTAACTTGTCCTTAGGCCCGAATAGACCCGATGTTCTTAGACACAAAGTAAGACCGGACCTACCCCAAGCTGTAGAACCTGAACCTATCCTAAATAGGGATATAGATCAAATAATTCAAACTAATGAAGGGGACATAGAAATAAAATTTAACCCCAAAAGAATCATTAGAATTCCTAGAAGTCTTTCAGAGAGACATTCAGTTAGTGAGTTTTATACAACTCCCACCGAATTAAATAGAGCCTCTAGTTCTTACCCAATAGAAGAAATAGAGACAGTAGAAAATATAAGAATTAGTGAGAATAAAATTCCCCATGGAATTTACCAGAGAAATCAACCTCAGAGTAGAGAATCACCTACTCAATCAGAAATGAGTTTTCATTTATGATGACAGAACTCATAGACTTCTCCCTAGGGAGCAAGATGAGAGAACTCATTAATAATGAGTTCCAACATGATAGAAATACCCAATTTAGACAGTGGTATTTTAAAAAGTTCTCATCCCCTGAACTTAATAGGTTCAAAGATGATTATTATGAAGAGTTAACTATAACTCAGAATTATATTCCTTTCGTTAAATGGTTTGTAAATTATTTTAATAATAAGATTCAATCAAAAACGTGGGAGACCACTAAAGGAGAAAAAATCAGTTCCCTTTTTCCTCCTAAACAAACTATTACTTTAGGCCAAAATGCTGAGGCCAATGCTTTTCTCACTTAGCAGAAAATAGAAAGTAACCATGTTACTATCAAAGAATTCAATCCCATAGTTAGATCCCAAAACTATACAAATGCTTTTCTTATATGTCTGGGGGAGCAATTTATTTCTCTTGAAAAAGATTTATTATCTTTAAAGGACGTAGTTGAAAAACAAATTTCTCAACAAAAATTAATTTTGGAACAAATAGGTGAGTCGAAAGCCCCTATAATTACTGAAACTCCCATAATTCAACCTCCTCTATCAGTAGAAGGTTTTAGAATGGAGGATAATAATACTGAGTTTACTCGTATTTTAGAGCAAAAATTAAAGGATTTAAAATTGAATGTTTTATCCCAAAAGGATAATTTAAATATTTCTGAAAATAGTTCAGAAGAAAGTGAAAGTATCAATAATATTGATGAGTTGACTAGAATGTTTAGTAATCAAGATATTAATAAAAATGATAGTATTAACCCGATATATACTTCTAAATCCATAGAGAAGTATTATTATAAAAGACCTTCTCCTCAAGACCTTCTTTTTGAAGAGAATGAACCATACCAGAATTCCTACTCTGGTAAAGCCATTTATGAATGGAATATTGCTGGCCTAAATGACAAACAAATAATAGATACTATACATAGAATGATTATGTATTCCACTGTTTGTAAACAACATGGAAACTTTGACAGTTCCATAGCATCCTTTATAGCTACTGGTTTCGTTGGCCAATTAAGAGGCTGGTGGGATCATTATCTCACGGATACCCAAAAGAAAGAAATTCTTTCTCATAAGAAAGAAATTAAAATTGAAAATACTAGCAATATTACTTCCACCTCTGGTGAGGAAGATGCTGTTTATACCTTATGTCTTTCCATCTTACAACATTTTGTAGGAACCAATATTCCTATAGGAGAAAAATTACAAACTCTCCTTCAGAATTTAAGATGTCCCTCTTTAACCCATTTTAGATGGTATAAAGATACTTTCTTGTCAAGAGTTTTTCAATTAGATAACCCTAACTCTACTCACTGGAAGTCTAAATTTGTAGATGGTCTACCTTATCTTTTTGCTGAAAAAATCAGACAATCTTTGAGAATAAAAAATGATGGCATTAATATTAATTATGCTGACTTGACCTATGGCCAAATTATTAGTACCTGTATCAACGAAGGATTGGCTCTATGTAATGACATAAAGCTAAAAAATCAATTAAAAAAGCAAAAGCTATCTGAAAAACACCAATTAGGTGAGTTCTGTGAACAATTTGCTTTTGATATCGATAAGCCTCCAGGCTTAAAAGATAAGAAACAAAGGACTATTAATAATAGGTTTTATAAAAAGAACAAAGACAAGACGAATGGATTTTATAAATCTCCTCAAAAGAAAAGATATAAAAGAAATTATTATAAAAATAAGCCCAAGGACAAGCCCTACCAAAGCAAAGGCAAAAGAAAAGCCAAAAAATTGGACATTACTTGCCATAAATGCGGCAAGATAGGACATTATGCCAATCAATGTTGGACCAAAAAAGCCCTGAATGGCATTGAGGACAACCAATTAAGGACCCAATTGGAAAAATCTTATTAATTAGTTCTGAATCAGAACAAGAATCTTCAAATGAAGATATAGAGGTTATCAATGATACCTCTTCGGAGTCTTCTTCTTCTGACAATAATGATTGTCAATGCAATGAACTAAATTATTGGAAATCCATTGTTGATATGAATGGATTAAATGTTCTCACAGCAGAATAAGATGAAGCCTTAAAGGCTTTAGAAACTATTTCAGATAATTATCTGAAAAAATAATCAATTTCCTAATAAAGGAAAATGCGAAGAAAGAATCTCCTCTAATCATAGAGGCACCTTACCAAATAGGTGAGGTATTATCAAGGTTTAGACAATCCAATAATAAAGAAACACCTGTTTCTACCATGGATTTGAAAAGGGAAATAAATCTCTTAAAATCTGAAATATCTCAAATTAAAAAAGATAATAATATCTTGTCCCAGAGAATTTCTTTATTAGAAATTCCAAAACAAATTGAAGGAATCCCTTCCAACGTGGAAGAAATCACTTCCACTAGTAATAACTATTTATCTCTTTTAGATAGAGTAACTTCACAAAAATGGTTTGTCAAAGTAACTCTAGTTATTAGCAGAAATTTTATTTTGGAAAATGAAATAGCTCTAATAGATAGCGGAGCTGATCTTAATTGCATACAAGAGGGAATTATCCCTATTAAGTATTTTTCGAAAACCACACAAGCCTTAACTCAGGCTGGTGGGGATAGGTTACAGGTTAATCATAAACTATCTAACGCATATATTTGCAATCAAGATGTTTGTTTACCAACATCGTTCATTTTAGTCAAAAATTTGACACATAGGATTATACTAGGAACTCCCTTTTTGCATAATATGATGCCTATGATAAATATTGATCAAAATGGTATTACCACCATTATTAATAAAAAAAAAAATTATTTTTGAATTTATTACCGATCCTCAAACTAGGATGTTAAATGAGGTTAAAGATATTCTCCTCAATAAAGAAAAACAATTATGTTTTCTTAAAAGTGAAGTAAGTATTCTCAATATTAATGATCACCTTAGTAAAGATGAGACTAAGAGACAAATTAAAATTATTGAACGACAGTTCAAGACTGAGGTGTGTGATGATTTACCTAGTGCTTTTTGGAATAGAAAGCAGCACATCGTTTTTCTACCCTACGTAGATGACTTCAAAGAGAGTCAAATTCCTACCAAGGCTAGACCAGCCCAAATGAATCAAGAATATCTTGATC
This sequence comes from Astragalus glycyphyllos, assembly GCA_963573325.1. Lineage (NCBI taxonomy): Eukaryota > Viridiplantae > Streptophyta > Magnoliopsida > Fabales > Fabaceae > Astragalus > Astragalus glycyphyllos. The sequence continues at coordinate 21,863,421 of OY754313.1, read as the reverse complement.
TTTGTAAAAAGGAAATTACTTCCCTTTTAGAAAAAGGTTTAATTAGAAAATCCAAATCACCTTGGAGTTGTACAGCCTTTTATGTTAATAAGAATGCTGAACAGGAACGAGGTGTTCCCAGATTAGTTATTAATTACAAACCCCTTAATAAGGTTTTAAAATGGATAAGATATCCAATTCCTAATAAAAAGGATTTATTAGATAGGCTTAACGATGCTTTAATCTTTTCAAAATTTGATATGAAATCAGGATATTGACAAATACAGATCAATGAACCTGACAAATACAAAATAGCTTTTACAGTCCCTTTTGGACACTTTGAATGGAACGTCCTTCCTTTTGGACTTAAAAATGCTCCTTCTGAATTCCAGAATATCATGAATGATATTTTTAATCCTTATTCCGATTTCATGATCGTTTATATTGACGACGTGTTAGTCTTCTCAAAATGCATAGACCAACACATGAAACATTTGAAGATTTTTAAAAATTTAGTTAGACACAATGGTCTAGTTTTATCTGCCCCTAAAATGAAATTGTTCCAAACAAGGACAAGGTTTTTGGGCCATGAAATAGATCAAGGAACAATAGTTCCTATCAGCAGGAGCATAGAGTTTGCTTCAAAATTCCCCAATATCATTACCGATAAGAAACAGCTCCAAAGATTTCTAGGAAGCTTAAATTATATTTCTGATTACTATGAAAATCTATCACAGGATACAGCTATCCTTTACAGTAGACATAGAAAAAATCCAGGGCCTTGGACAGAAGAACATTCCCTAGCTGTCCAAAGGATTAAAAATAAGGTAAAATGTCTACCTTGTTTGAATTTAGCAAACCCAAAGCTTTTCAAAATAGTTGAGATAGATGCCTCAAATATTGGATATGGAGGTATTTTAAAACAGGTTACCCCAGATAACAATAAAGAGGTATTAGTAAGATTCTCGTCTGGAAAATGGAATCCAACACAGTCGAAATATTCGACTATTAAAAAAGAAATGCTCTCCATTATTAAATGCATTTCTAAATTTCAGGATGACTTATTAAATCAAAAATTCTTGCTAAGAATTGATTGCAGTTCAGCTAAATCAATTATTGAAAAGGATGTTAAAAATCTTGTAGCAAAACAGATTTTTGCAAACTGGCAAGCCCAATTATCAGTTTTTGAATTTGATATTCAATATATTAAAGGAGAAAATAATTCTCTTGCTGACTATTTAACCCGTGAATTCCTGCAGGGTGAATGACTACCCCCCAAAGGGGAAGAGGTCGTGGCTATGGCCGTGGCCGAGGCCGTGGGAGCAGCAATATGCTGCCCTACCAAGAGACAAACATTCCTCTAATAGGGGATTGGACTACAGTCCACAGGACAAGAAATCTGCAGCAATTGCCTGCGCCCCCAAGGAAAGAAGATATTCCTTCTTCCTCAACAGGTAAGACGCCATCTTACAAAGAGGCAACGGTTAATGAACCTCATGAAGTAACAGAGTATTTTGAAAACCCTATTACAGAAGACATTATGTATGTCGAAGAAGAAGACATAAACTTGGCCCCTAATGATGGGTGGTCAATCAAAACAAGATACCTCGAATCAAGAGGATATCCTGGGCTCTATGGTAAGTCTAGTCCCCATTTGGAAATATTATTATTAGCCACTGAATCAGTGACAATTACCCATCACCACCAAAATAATAACCCAGAAAGTTTTATAAACTTCAGCAAGTGCCATATTAATAAGGTACTGTCACCCAGAGAATGGGGATTAAATCCTAATGGAGAAAAGGCAATAAAAATTGCCGAAGGAAAATATGTATATTTTAACTATTGGGATTATATCCAAGCTTTTTCATTAGCTTTCTATTATCAAAATCCAAAGAACAAGCATTCTTGGTTCTTTAGTATCAACCCAGAAGTGGTTGAGAAACCTATACCAAATTGGTTTTATAATTGGTGGGTGAAATTTGGCCCTTCTCTGGAAATCTTACCAGAAGATATACTACACTTATATGATAATTGGTGCAATCATAGCCCCTTAATTTTGAAGAATGCTTCTAAAATGATCACAGGACAAGGTCCGTGTTTATATTTTATTAAATTCCAGATCCCATGGATATGGAGATGGACTATTACTATAGCCCAGGATAATCACAGTATCCCTGTTATTAGAAGAAATTTCTTCTACAAATGGTGGAGTAGAATGGCTACCGAAGACCTTCAATACATGGAGGCCAAGATCGAAACAGCAATAGCTGATGACCAATGCAAAATAAAAGAACAAAGTTCTCAAGAACTCTCAATAGCCAATCTAAAAAATTATTTCCAAAAAATTCACCCAAATGAGACTGAAGAGCAAATCATGGTCAGAACTCTTGACCATATGAAAAACCAATTCTTTAAAACTTTCCAAGTTAAAAAGGAAGATGTTTCTATGAAAACTAACTCATCACAAGGTTCAATGGACTCAAATGCATTTGATTGCCTAGCCGGAGAATCTCAGGAAGAGGAAGACCCAACTCCCGAAGATTTTTGGGACGCAATGATCCAGTCTATGACTCAGCAAACCAAGAAAGGAAAAGGACAGCAATAACGACGTAAGCCATGACATTAGCAGAGCAATAATTTCTGCCAAGACATGATTCCGTGAAGACAATTAAGTCAAAAGCAAAATTATGCTTTTTACTATTTCTTTTTAATTTTCTTCGTTTGTATTCATTATTGATGCGCCTATGGGGCCCACAGTGTACCCGACATTAATAGTGTTTTTTGTCACCTTATTTACCGGCTACCTAATGTAACAGTAGCTCTTTACCGGCTTAAATAGTAAGCCTCTATTTTCCTATATAAGGCACATCTGCCTCCCTTGTAAACCAAGTCATAAATACAATATAATTTTCTCTTCCTAGAAAAACCCTCTCTTCCATTACTTCTTTCAAGTCTTCCGTTGAAGTGCACTCTCTTCCTCTCTTCCTCCCTTTCTTAAGGTAATATTTTAATGTCAATATAATTTTCTCTCCCTTGTAAACAGAACCAGACCTTAATAAACTGGTTGAACTTATGAACTTATTATTTTCTCAACGTCTTATCTGCCATCTTTGCAAACAGTAAACTGTTTAACTATCAACCTTTAGGGATAGAAGGATTTCTCCTAAATCAAAGATGTCAAATGTTTTTTAGCAAAAATTTTCTTTCCTGGAAAATCATCTTTACTATCCCAACCTCTGGGGAAAAACGATGATATAAAGAAGAAAACACTAAAAACATTTTTTGTTTTTGAAAACACAAAAAGATGTTGCTAAGATATTAAGTTCATAGGAAGGACCAGTTTACATGGCTCTGATACCACTTTACGACTTACCACAACTAGTTCTTTAGCTAGTAATTGACATTAAAATATTACCTTAAGAAAGGGAGGAAGAGAGGAAGAGAGTGCACTTCAACGGAAGACTTGAAAGAAGTAATGGAAGAGAGGGTTTTTCTAGGAAGAGAAAATTATATTGTATTTATGACTTGGTTTACAAGGGAGGCAAATGTGCCTTATATAGGAAAATAGAGGCTTACTATTTAAGCCGGTAAAGAGCTACTGTTACATTAGGTAGCCGGTAAACAAGGTGACAAAAAACACTATTAATGTCGGGTACACTGTGGGCCCCATAGGCGCATCAATAATGAATACAAACGAAGAAAATTAAAAAGCAAATAGTAAAAAGCATAATTTTGCTTTTGACTTAATTGTCTTCACGGAATCATGTCTTGGCAGAAATTATTGCTCTGCTAATGTCATGGCTTACGTCGTTATTGCTGTCCTTTTCCTTTCTTGGTTTGCTGAGTCATAGACTGGATCATTGCGTCCCAAAAATCTTCGGGAGTTGGGTCTTCCTCTTCCTGAGATTCTCCGGCTAGGCAATCAAATGCATTTGAGTCCATTGAACCTTGTGATGAGTTAGTTTTCATAGAAACATCTTCCTTTTTAACTTGGAAAGTTTTAAAGAATTGGTTTTTCATATGGTCAAGAGTTCTGACCATGATTTGCTCTTCAGTCTCATTTGGGTGAATTTTTTGGAAATAATTTTTTAGATTGGCTATTGAGAGTTCTTGAGAACTTTGTTCTTTTATTTTGCATTGGTCATCAGCTATTGCTGTTTCGATCTTGGCCTCCATGTATTGAAGGTCTTCGGTAGCCATTCTACTCCACCATTTGTAGAAGAAATTTCTTCTAATAACAGGGATACTGTGATTATCCTGGGCTATAGTAATAGTCCATCTCCATATCCATGGGATCTGGAATTTAATAAAATATAAACACGGACCTTGTCCTGTGATCATTTTAGAAGCATTCTTCAAAATTAAGGGGCTATGATTGCACCAATTATCATATAAGTGTAGTATATCTTCTGGTAAGATTTCCAGAGAAGGGCCAAATTTCACCCACCAATTATAAAACCAATTTGGTATAGGTTTCTCAACCACTTCTGGGTTGATACTAAAGAACCAAGAATGCTTGTTCTTTGGATTTTGATAATAGAAAGCTAATGAAAAAGCTTGGATATAATCCCAATAGTTAAAATATACATATTTTCCTTCGGCAATTTTTATTGCCTTTTCTCCATTAGGATTTAATCCCCATTCTCTGGGTGACAGTACCTTATTAATATGGCACTTGCTGAAGTTTATAAAACTTTCTGGGTTATTATTTTGGTGGTGATGGGTAATTGTCACTGATTCAGTGGCTAATAATAATATTTCCAAATGGGGACTAGACTTACCATAGAGCCCAGGATATCCTCTTGATTCGAGGTATCTTGTTTTGATTGACCACCCATCATTAGGGGCCAAGTTTATGTCTTCTTCTTCGACATACATAATGTCTTCTGTAATAGGGTTTTCAAAATACTCTGTTACTTCATGAGGTTCATTAACCGTTGCCTCTTTGTAAGATGGCGTTTTACCTGTTAAGGAAGAAGGAATATCTTCTTTCCTTGGGGGCGCAGGCAATTGCTGCAGATTTCTTGTCTTGTGGACTGTAGTCCAATCCCCTATTAGAGGAATGTTTATCTCTTGGTAGGGCAGCATATTGCTGCTCCCACGGCCATAGCCACGACCTCTTCCCCTTTTGGGGGTAGTCATTCACCCTGCAGGAATTCACGGGTTAAATAGTCAGCAAGAGAATTATTTTCTCCTTTAATATATTGAATATCAAATTCAAAAACTGATAATTGGGCTTGCCAGTTTGCAAAAATCTGTTTTGCTACAAGATTTTTAACATTCTTTTCAATAATTGATTTAGCTGAACTGCAATCAATTCTTAGTAAGAATTTTTGATTTAATAAGTCATCCTGAAATTTAGAAATGCATTTAATAATGGAGAGCATTTCTTTTTTAATAGTCGAATATTTCAACTGTGTTGGATTCCATTTTCCAGACGAGAATCTTACTAATACCTCTTTATTGTTATCTGGGGTAACCTGTTTTAAGATACCTCCATATCCAATATTTGAGGCATCTGTCTCAACTATTTTGAAAAGCTTTGGGTTTGCTAAATTCAAACAAGGTAGACATTTTACCTTATTTTTAATCCTTTGGACAGCTAGGGAATGTTCTTCTGTCCAAGGCCCTGGATTTTTTCTAAGTCTACTGTAAAGGATAGCTGTATCCTGTGATAGATTTTCATAGTAATCAGAAATATAATTTAAGCTTCCTAGAAATCTTTGGAGCTGTTTCTTATCGGTAATGATATTGGGGAATTTTGAAGCAAACTCTATGCTCCTGCTGATAGGAACTATTGTTCCTTGATCTATTTCATGGCCCAAAAACCTTGTCCTTGTTTGGAACAATTTCATTTTAGGGGCAGATAAAACTAGACCATTGTGTCTAACTAAATTTTTAAAAATCTTCAAATGTTTCATGTGTTGGTCTATGGATTTTGAGAAGACTAACACGTCGTCAATATAAACGATCATGAAATCGGAATAAGGATTAAAAATATCATTCATGATATTCTGGAATTCAGAAGGAGCATTTTTAAGTCCAAAAGGAAGGACGTTCCATTCAAAGTTTCCAAAAGGGACTGTAAAAGCTATTTTGTATTTGTCAGGTTCATTGATCTGTATTTGCCAATATCCTGATTTCATACCAAATTTTGAAAAGATTAAAGCATCGTTAAGCCTATCTAATAAATCCTTTTTATTAGGAATTGGATATCTTATCCATTTTAAAACCTTATTAAGGGGTTTGTAATTAATAACTAATCTGGGAACACCTCGTTCCTGTTGAACATTCTTATTAACATAAAAGGCTGTACAACTCCAAGGTGATTTGGATTTTCTAATTAAACCTTTTTCTAAAAGGGAATTAATTTCCTTTTTACGAAGATCAAGATATTCTTGATTCATTTGGGCTGGTCTAGCCTTGGTAGGAATTTGACTCTCTTTGAAGTCATCTACGTAGGGTAGAAAAACGATGTGCTGCTTTCTATTCCAAAAAGCACTAGGTAAATCATCACACACCTCAGTCTTGAACTGTCGTTCAATAATTTTAATTTGTCTCTTAGTCTCATCTTTACTAAGGTGATCATTAATATTGAGAATACTTACTTCACTTTTAAGAAAACATAATTGTTTTTCTTTATTGAGGAGAATATCTTTAACCTCATTTAACATCCTAGTTTGAGGATCGGTAATAAATTCAAAAATAATTTTTTTATTATTAATAATGGTGGTAATACCATTTTGATCAATATTTATCATAGGCATGATATTATGCAAAAAGGGAGTTCCTAGTATAATCCTATGTGTCAAATTTTTGACTAAAATGAACGATGTTGGTAAACAAACATCTTGATTGCAAATATATGCGTTAGATAGTTTATAATTAACCTGTAACCTATCCCCACCAGCCTGAGTTAAGGCTTGTGTGGTTTTCGAAAAATACTTAGTAGGGATAATTCCCTCTTGTATGCAATTAAGATCAGCTCCGCTATCTATTAGAGCTATTTCATTTTCCAAAATAAAATTTCTGCTAATAACTAGAGTTACTTTGACAAACCATTTTTGTGAAGTTACTCTATCTAAAAGAGATAAATAGTTATTGTAACACCCTAATATCTCTAATCAATAGAAATACTAAGAATGTACAATTTAGTAAACATCAGAGTAACTTTCCTACTTATGATAAGGAAAAAGCGGAAACGATTACATAACTCAATTATCTCAAGTCATATATCGACTACAAAGACGACGGGGAATAACATAATCAGAGACTGAAGGATTAAATCTTCAATCTCCTCTTCTTGCATGACACCTACTCGCATCCCTTAACCTTCTTCTTTTCCCTTGTTTCTCTGTAAAACAACAACAAATGATAGGGTGAAATAACATATCTTAGTGAGTTGTACCGCGACCTCAACATTCACTCGGTTCGATTATGAAAACCCTTTTAATTCGTAATTCAATATAAATTACAAAATAGTCCATTTCATCTTTTATCACATCACCAACCTCCCAAAGTAGCTTAAGTGATGAATTTCAATATTACATTTTAATCTTTTGCAAGTCACCAATTCCGCAAGCTTAAGTGAACCCCTAATTACGCTCACGGTTTAAATACAATGTTCCTCTTTAATTGGTAATTCAATATGAATCACAAAACCATCTGGCAATTCTACAAATGAATTGCAAAAACATCTGGTAATTCAATATAAGAATTACAATAAAGCCTTATTAATTCTAGCACATCACCAACAACCCAAGGAAGCTTGAGTGAACCCCAACATCTGGCCGATAAGTGTACAACTCTTAAAGGCAAAGTAATAATAAACCTCAGGGGGCCTAAGATAAGGGCTCATGACTTCCCTCTCTTAGTATGCTAACATCTGGAGGTCGTCACCTCAATTCGATATAATTTATATATCACACCCGCATTGGGCCGTCAATCTTATTTAATACCCGCATTGGGCCGTCAATCACATATGATATAATTTATATATCATGTCCACTACAATAGTCGAACATGAAGTTCCGTTTTGATTTGAAAAACATATGTTCTCACACGTGGCTAGCCTCGGTTTTTCGAAACATTAATAAGTTCCAAAACATTTCTGAAAAATCAAGTTTGAATACGTTAAAATCATGTTTTTATAAAGTAAATATCATCCCAATTGGTTGAGAAAAGGTTTAGAAGTGGTTTGGAATCGAAAAGAGCGACAAAACAAATTTTTGGCATCTGGAGACAGAGGAGTTGGCATGACCCGTGCAGAAATCAGCACGACCCGTGCTGCTAAAAATTTATTTTTCCAGCCAATCTAATAAGTTGCACGACCCGTGCTGCTGTAGCAGGTTCACATTTTGTTCATTTCGTTTGTTTTGTTTCTCCGATCGCGTCCAATCCGAAACCCAATCCAATTCCAGCATCAAAACAGAGATTTTCCAGACAATACAAGTCAATTCAACACAAGTTTCAATCACACAACAAAGTATATTTTTGTTAAATAAGCTGTAAAACGATATTTTATGGAAAACGATTTCAACTCATAAAATCTTTCGAAACGAAACAATCTCATGAAACCAGAATTTCAAAGCATTCAAAAGAATTAAAATGAAACCCTAACGTGAGTAAAACTCACCTATCGTGATGAAAATCACGAAACCTCGAGACTTTCCGAAGCTCGAACGCCCCGTAGCGCACGAACACGCTCCGAACTTCACGAACTCATCCAATCGCTTCCAAAATCGAAAAACCCATCTACTTGGATTCACAAACAGCAACTCAATCACCCTAAAACCATCTTCAGTTGACCCAAACACTCCCAATAAGCCTTTCAAATCAAGCTTTGAGCCCCTTAGAACCTTGGGGTAGCTTCCAATGTGTCAAAACTTCAATTTTCAACACTTAAACTTCATCTTCCCTCACTTTGAGCTCTAAAGGTCAACCATGGCACTTTGTGTTAGACAAAATTGGGGAATATGAAAATAGGTTCATTAGATAGGGGAGGAAAAATGAAAGAAGATGGAGGAAGAAAGACTTACATACAAGGGCAAAATCAAAAGCCCTCATCTCCTTCTTCTCTTCTCTCTCTCGTAACCCACTCTCTCTCTCTCTCTCTCTCTCTCTCTCTATTCTCACTTCTTCTCAATTAAAGCAAAGTGAAGAAAGAATTGAAATGAGGCTTATCCAAAGTGTTGGTGAGCTGAGGGTTTTATTTGGGTGGAAAAGACCTAAATGCCCTTGGTTCACTAATCCTCACTAATTCTAAATTTTACCCAATTTCTCCTCAAACAACTACACAATTTCAATAATAATCCAAGGAATCACATAGCTTAGCAATTATATATATTGCTTTGGCGAAAATCATACATCCATGACCAGATTTATTATTTCATCGAATAATAAATCTCCAGTTAATTTCGTAAACCGAAATTAACAAAACTAGGGATGTTACAGTTATTACTAGTGGAAGTGATTTCTTCCACGTTGGAAGGGTTTCCTTCAATTTGTTTTGGAATTTCTAATAAAGAAATTCTCTGGGACAAGATATTATTATCTTTTTTAATCTGAGATATTTCAGATTTTAAGAGATTTATTTCCCTTTTCAAATCCATGGTAGAAACAGATGTTTCTTTAATATTGGATTGTCTAAACCTTGATAATAACTCACCTATTTGGTAAGGTTCCTCTATGATTAGAGGAGATTCTTTCTTCGCATTTTCCTTTATTAGGAAATTGATTATTTTTCTTTTCAGATCATTATCTGAAATAGTTTCTAAAGCCTTTAAGGCTTCATCTTGTTCTGCTGTGAGAACATTTAATCCATTCATATCAACAATGGATTTCCAATAATTTAGTTCATTGCATTGACAATCATTATTGTCAGAAGAAAAAGACTCCGAAGAGGTATCATTGATAACCTCTATATCTTCATTTGAAGATTCTTGTTCTGATTCAGAACTAATTAATAAGACTTTTTCCAATCGGGTCTTTAATTGGTCGTCCTCAATGTCATTCAGGGCTTTTTTGGTCCAACATTGATTGGCATGATGTCCTATCTTGCTGCATTTATGGCAAGTAATGTCCAATTTTTTGGCTTTTCTTTTGCCTTTGCTTTGGTAGGGCTTGTCCTTGGGCTTATTTTTATAATAATTTCTTTTATATCTTTTCTTTTGAGGAGATTTATAAAATCCATTCGTCTTGTCTTTGTTCTTTTTATAAAACCTATTATTAATAGTCCTTTGTTTCTTATCTTTTAAGCCTGGAGGCTTATCGATATCAAAAGCAAATTGTTCACAGAACTCACCTAATTGGTGTTTTTCAGATAGCTTTTGCTTTTTTAATTGATTTTTTAGCTTTATGTCATTACATAGAGCCAATCCTTCGTTGATACAGGTACTAATAATTTGGCCATAGGTCAAGTCAGCATAATTAATATTAATTCAATCATTTTTTATTCTCAAAGATTGTCTGATTTTTTCAGCAAAAAGATAAGGTAGACAATCTACAAATTTAGACTTCCAGTGAGTAGAGTTAGGGTTATCTAATTGAAAAACCCTTGACAAGAAAGTATCTTTATACCATCTAAAATGGGTTAAAGAGGGACATCTTAAATTCTGAAGGAGAGTTTGTAATTTTTCTCCTATAGGAATATTGGTTCCTACAAAATGTTGTAAGATGGAAAGACATAAGGTATAAACAGCATCTTCCTCACCAGAGGTGGAAGTAATATTGCTAGTATTTTCAATTTTAATTTCTTTCTTATGAGAAAGAATTTCTTTCTTTTGGGTATCCATGAGATAATGATCCCACCAGCCTCTTAATTGGCCAACGAAACCAGTAGCTATAAAGGATGCTATGGAACTGTCAAAGTTTCCATGCTGTTTACAAACAGTGGAATACATAATCATTCTATGTATAGTATCTATTATTTGTTTGTCATTTAGGCCATCAATATTCCATTCATAAATGGCTTTACCAGAGTAGGAATTCTGGTATGGTTCATTTTCTTCAAAAAGAAGGTCTTGAGGAGAAGGTCTTTTATAATAATACTTCTCTATGGATTTAGAAGTATATACAGGGTTAATACTATCATTTTTATTAATATCTTGATTACTAAACATTCTAGTCAACTCATCAATATTATTGATACTTTCACTTTCTTTTGAACTATTTTCAGAAATATTTAAATTATCCTTTTGGGATTAAACATTCAATTTTAAATCCTTTAATTTTTGCTCTAAAATACGAGTAAACTCAGTATTATTATCCTCCATTCTAAAACCTTCTACTGATAGAGGAGGTTGAATTATGCGAGTTTCAGTAATTATAGGGGCTTTCGACTCACCTATTTGTTCCAAAATTAATTTTTGTTGAGAAATTTGTTTTTCAACTACGTCCTTTAAAGATAATAAATCTTTTTCAAGAGAAATAAATTGCTCCCCCAGACATATAAGAAAAGCATTTGTATAGTTTTGGGATCTAACTATGGCATTCAATTCTTTGATAGTAACATGGTTACTTTCTATTTTCTGCAAAGTGAGAAAAGCATTGGCCTCAGCATTTTGGCCTAAAGTAATAGTTTGTTTAGGAGGAAAAAGGGAACTAATTTTTTCTCCTTTAGTGGTCTCCCACGTTTTTGATTGAAGAACCAAAATTTCATTTTTAATCTTATTATTAAAATAATTTACAAACCATTTAACGAAAGGAATATAATTCTGAGCTATAGTTAACTCTTCATAATAATCATCTTTGAACCTATTAAGTTCAGGGGATGAGAACTTTTTAAAATACCACTGTCTAAATTGGGTATTTCTATCATGTTGGAACTCATTATTAATGAGTTCTCTCATCTTGCTCCCTGGGGAGAAGTCTATGAGTTCTGTCATCATAAATAAAAACTCATTTCTGATTGAGTAGGTGATTCTCTACTCTGAGGTTGATTTCTCTGGTAAATTCCATGGGGAATTTTATTCTCACTAATTCTTATATTTTCTACTGTCTCTATTTCTTCTATTGGGTAAGAACTAGAGGCTCTATTTAATTCAGTGGGAGTTGTATAAAACTCGCTAACTGAATGTCTCTCTGAAAGACTTCTAGGAATTCTAATGATTCTTCTGGGGTTAAATTTTATTCTATGTCCCCTTCATTAGTCTGAATTATTTGATCTATATCCCTATTTAGGATAGGTTCAGGTTCTACAGCTTGGGGTAGGGACCATGTCTCTGGAAAATTTATTTCATTCCATTTTATTAATCTATTTGTGACTATATTTGAAGTTAGCAAATTAGTTTGGACAAGGGTAGTTGTTCCTGGGAAAGATATTTGCTTAACCTTCGGATTAAGTGTATTTAACACTTTATAATAGACTCTATAACATATTGCTATAACCTCACTGCCTGGTTTAAAATTATAACCATTAGTGTGTATAGTGAGCTGTATAGCATCAAGTAAATTCTTGTCAGATAAAGACAAACTCAAATTGGGAGAAACATCAAAATAAACAGGACCATGACATAAGCTGGTTTCAATTAAAGCAGCTAAGGATGATTTGAAGTCTTTACTTCTACCATCTCTGACGTATACCATAATGCTAGAATTTAAACCCAATAAAGTTAAAGGTTTAAAAGCAATTTGAACAAGTCCAATATGGATAAAATTATAGTCCTTAAAGGGAAGTAAGTCCTTTTTACTTAATAATTTTATGGTCTGAGTATTATCAGAAACTTGTATAGTTTGTTCTATGGTTTTCACAGCATAGCGAGACATAATATCAAACATACCAAATTTGTATATTTGTTTTGAAGGAACAGATGGAATTGTCCATCTGTTTAATTGATCCAAATTTTTTGGATATTCAACTAATTCTTCATTTTTTATTGAATTCTCTTGATGATTATAATCATCTATTTCCATGATAAAGGCTAAGATAGTTGTGGTTAGTCGAAAAATTGAACCAGACCTTAATAAACTGGTTGAACTTATGAACTTATTATTTTCTCAACGTCTTATTTTCTCAACGTCTTATAATATATATATATATATATATATATATATATATATATATTATAAGTGGCTCTAAATTGGATTTTTCATTCTTTTTCATAGGTTTCTCTTTTCTGCAAAACAAGACCAATTAAGTCACTAATTTATATTATTAATAATAACAGCTCTAAAAATGACTCAAAAGTTGCACTAAATTGGAGTTCATCAAGAACCCATAATTAAAAAACCTAAAATTCCCATAGATGAACTCTAAACTCATTATCGTGGTCCTGAAGGAGAAGTGCGCATATGGAGATCGTTGATCCAGTCTTGGAAATGAGTGATTTTTGGTGAATTGAGGAAGAGAATATAGGAGACCAATGAAATGTGTAACATTCAATTTTTCTAAATTTAGCTCATTTGTTAAATGATTTTTCTAACTTTGAGTATTAATCAATCAGCCACAACCACTAAAGAAAAAAGGACCAATGAAATATGTAACATTCTGATCTGGGCCTGAGGTCGCCTTGTGCAAGCTTTCAGGAATCAGACTTTATCAGGAACTGCTCTGGTCGCTCTCCACGGGTAAGCAAAGAGGGCGGGTGTACCTGCAAATACACTCCGACGCCCAATACTAGTGAATAGTGTACCTGACAACTGACGTAATGAATGCTTATATAGTGTGCGCGAATCATGCTTGGTCGTTGGATGGTCGTACGGACTCATCTGCACCGTTGATCTGGAGTTTCCACTCTTTTGCCCATTCTCGTTTGGGCCGCTCTTTGTTGCCATAGCTGGGGTGGGCTTCGGCCCATTCCAGAACAGTTGCCCCCTAAGCCAAGATTGTGCTAGGGACGGTCGAAGGCTTGAATCTTGACTGCTTTCTGTTGCCCCCTAGGGATTTTGCTCGTTCAACTGCACAGATTAGCGTGCTTGGTCTCAGATCTTTATGACACGTGGCCCTGTAAGTGAAGCGACGCCTCCTCTCCTATCAGTCATTAACGATTCCTCGATTTCTGAAACGACGGTGCGCAATAATAATGACGGTTCAAGTTTCAAGGCTTCTTTTCGCGAAGGGTCGTGTCGTTTCGCCTGCTTGCATTTTTTGGCCATATAAATACATTGCCCCCTTCTTCTTCCATTCCTTACTTATCACTCCCACAATTCTGAAAGCGGTCGTAATTTCTTCTCCAGAGCGATCAAAATTTTATTATGGCCAAGTGTTCACCCGTGCACGAATCTCGGCTTAGGCGGTCTTATTCTTCCAGTTGCTTGATTTTGCTCATCAAGGAGTACACTACCTTGAGTCCAAACTTTTCTCCCACTCCAGGTATGCACTTTCTTTTCGTGTTTTCGTTTGCTCGTTACTTCTGTTTTTCGTTGCATAGAGCGAGGAGGGGGGTGTCAAGCTCGGGGTCGACCTTGTCGCCCCCTTCTACAAATCATTGTTTAGGGTGATCCTGACTTTCCCTCTCTTTGCAGGGTAGGGTACTGGCGGGAACAAAGAAGACCGCGAGGATTTCTGGTCGTCCGCCCACCAATATGGCTGAACGTGCTGCTCACTCCGGATATACTAGCGCGAGCGGGCTTCCCTCCGAGACTTTTTCTTCTTCCACTGACCTATCTACTTCATCATCTTCCGGTCGTTCATCAAACACTTCTGAGACCGTTCAGTCTCCTCGAGCAAACCCCACGCCCCCTCCAGTTCCGGCCAACGAGGTGTTGCCGGAAGAGCACAATTGGAGAGGTAGGCTCGGTGATGATCGCTCCTGGATCTCCTCTGCTATAACTAACCAACCTTCGGTCTTTCCCCCGGTGATGAGATGCTGCCACTTTTTTCTAAGCTGATCGGTTATGGTGACCAAAGAGTGGCGGGCTGAAGGTGTCCCGACTGAAGAGCATGCGGCCACAATCCCTACTTCCCTGAAGTTTGTTATGTACACCAATACTCTCCGAGATTTGAGGGTGCGACCTCCCTTCACCTTTTTTCAAAGACGTGTTCTCAGGATTCTTGGGGTCGCCCCCTCTCAACTTCACTTCAACACTTGGGCGCTCATCAAATCCTTCGAGGTAATAATGGCCGCCCTTGACCGGGACGTAAACTGTCGTCTCTTCTTCACCCTATTCGATGTTAGTCACACCGTGGATTTGAGGAGCGAGCCCAGGCGCTGGGAACAAGTTTCTTTGAAGGGTCGTAAGGGTACGATCAAACTCTTCAAGCCTTTCTGTGAATCGGCCAAACCTTGGAGGCATGCTTTCCTTTGGATCGTTCCTGTCAATGATCGGGCAAAGGAAATGGTTGGGACGGTGGATGCCGAAGGTCGTGTTGCTTCCATGAAGTTCCCTCTCGGTTGGTCGCACTCGCACTACGATCGTGAAACCATTCACTATAGGCACCAGAGGCGGCTGAGTGAGTACGATATTGAGAGCATCCTGATGTTAGAAACATTGGTTACTTGGTTGCCCGAAGGGGTTATTCCTTGTAACAAATTTGCTTGTCTTAGGACGTCTGAGTAGGCTGAAAATACACTTGGTGCGATTTTAATTCTCCTTTTACCCGTTAATCTTGATCGCTTGACTTTATTTTGGCTCTAACCCTTTTTCTTTTGCAGCTGAAATGTCGGGCATAGGTTTCGAAGCCCTTTTGGCCAAGACAAAGTCGAGAAAGTAGAAGAAGGTGACCTTCGCTTCCCCTTCTCAAACCATCCATGTCGAAGGCGACCAGAGATCTTCTGCCCGTGAACATGAATCGAACTCTGCCTCCAAGAAGAGAGATCGGGCTCAGAATTCTGTGGGCGCCATTCAGATTGATCTTGACCCTCCTCAACCAAAAAGGAATAAAGAAGCACCGAGGAGGTCGTCCCTGGATTTGGACGATCTCAAGGATTCTGATTTAGAACGCCTTCGTGAAGACCCTCTGTTATGTGTTGCTGAAGTTTCCCAGACTTCTTCTCAAAAGCTTGCCCACTACAAGTCTGAGGAAGCTGGTCGTCAAGCACATATGCGCTTACTTCATAGAAACTTGTGGTTGGAAGGTGACCTCTTGGATAAAACTGATAAGTATAAGACTGCTCTTGGTCGTATTACAGAATTGCGGGCAGAGCTTGAGAGTACTAAGAAAAAGCTTGAAGAGGCTGAGGTCGCTCTCCAACCCACCAAGGATGCACTTGGCTCGGTCACTACTGAACGTGATGCGGCCATAACAGCCAAGGCAGATGCTGAAGCCAAACTTTCCACCGCTACTGCCAGTTTGACCAAGCAATCTGCCAAGGTTACCCAATTAGAGGAAGAGGTGGTCGGTCTTAAGGAAGGCTTGAAGGCTGTTGAGGGCGAGCGGGATCGTGTTAGGGACGAGCTAGAGGCCCTGGAGGAAGCGACCATTTCCATAGCAAAGGGGCGGTTTGATGAAGCTGTTGCTCAGATTCAATATTGCTATCCTGCACTGGAGATCAATCCTGAGATCGTGAGCAACGATCATTTTCTGAGGAATGGCCAGATTTTTCGCCTTGCTGAGAAGGACGAGCATGGAAATGTCATCTAGGAAGAAGCGGTCATCTACAGCCGTCCTGAGTGATTTCTCTTTTTGTTTCAAAAATGTATTTTTATTGCTTTTCAGGGGACCTACCGGTCGCCCCATTTTTGTAATCATCAAGGAGCCCGGCCTTCTCCAGCTAAACTTTAATGTTTAAACGTCCTTTGTCATAATCGTTCTTTGGGCTTTCCCTTTCTTTTTCTAAGTTTATTCTATTTGATTTCCTCACGGCCTCTTAGAACGGGCTAAGCTTCGCAGGGGTACCTGTAAACATCTTACCAAGTTTCTACTTTAGATTTAGCTCGCTTACTAGGCACATTCGAACTTAAGGTCGCTTAAGTTTCCCCAAGCAGTTTATCAAACTCGGTTTGAACTTAACTCGCTTTAGGGTTCGCTCGTTTTAGATCGATCAACAACTTTAAAGGAATTAAAAAGATAAGAAATTCCTCGTCATTCTATTGACGGGCGAGCGGGCCTCAATAAAAAACCCTGTAGGGAAAAAGAGTGTCCCGCTCTTTTTGATTTTTCCTTCATTGTTCCAAGTATCAACACGAAATTCTTTCATATTTACAAGTCATCAAGTAAAATATCTCCTAAGGTTTGTTGCATTCCAAGTGTTTGAAATGATGCCTACATCCATGTTCTGCAAGATGTATGCCCCTTTGCCCGTCTTGGCAGCTATCTGGTAAGGGCCTTCCCAATTTGGGGCGAGCTTCCCTTGACTGGCATTCCTCTAGCCGATGTCCGCTCTTCGTAAGACGAGCTGCCCTACTTCGAATGCTCTGGGGATGACCTTGGCATTATGTCTCGTTGCCATCGCTTGCTTAACTAATGCTTCCCTGAGGGCTGCCTTACTCCACAGTTCTTCCACTAAAACGAGCTCTTCTCTGGTCGCCTACTCGTTCTCTGACGGCTGCATAGGATTGGTCATTCTCCAGTTCAATTCTCCCATTTCAACGGGGATTAATGCATCCATCCCGTAGACCAGTTTAAAGGGGGATTCTCCAGTGGTTGAGTGTGGTGTGGTTCTGTACGCCCACAAGACTAAAGGGAGCCCTTCTGCCCATTTTCCCTTAGCTTCGTCTAATATTCTTTTCAGTCCCCTCAGGATGACTCTGTTGGCTGCTTCTGCCTGCCCGTTTGTTTGCGGGTGTTCGACTGACGTAAAACGCTGTTTCACACCTAGCTGGACTAAAGTCTCTTGGAAATGTCGGTCGGTGAACTGTGTGCCGTTGTCTGACACGATGACCTCTGGGATCCCAAACCGTACCAAGATGTTCCTTTTGACGAACTTGAGGCAATTCTTTGAAGTAATCGTGGCTAAGGGCTCGACCTCAATCCACTTGGTGAAGTAGTCAACTGCAACGACCAGAAATTTAAGCTGACCAGGGGCGAGGGAGAAGGGTCCCAATAGATCGATACCCCACCATGAAAATGGCCATGGAGCAGTTAAACAGTTGAGCTCGGTTGGAGGTGCAATGTGAACGTCTGCGTGCCTCTGGCACTTGTCACATCTCTTGACTAGGTCTTTTGCATCTGCCTCCATGGTGGGCCAATAGTAGCCCGCTCTCAAAGCCTTTTTCGCCAATGCTCGCTAACCCATGTGGTTCCCACAGATGCCTTCATGAATTTCTTTTAACACATAGGCCGCTTCTGCTGGGAGAAGGCACTTGAGCAGGGGCATAGTGAATCCCCTTCTATAGAGCTGCCAGTTAACTATCGAGTAGGATGTTGCTCGCCTACGAACGAGCGTAGCCTCTTTGGGATCCTCAGGTTCTTCCCCGTTTTTTATGTAGCTAAAGATGGGGTCAATCCAGTTTGGTGGTGAGTCTATTTCACATACGTCCTTTCCAAGGGCGACCTCTAGTCTTAAGCTTGGTTGAGATAAGACTTTCTGTATTACACTTCTATGGTTGCCAGGGTTCTTCGTGCTTGCAAGCTTGGACAATATATCTACCCTAGCATTTTCTGCCCTAGGGACGTGCTTGACTCCAGCGTACTCAAATCTTTGCATTAATTCTTTAACCCTTGCTAGGTATCTCTGGAGGATTTCGTCTTTGGCTGAAAAGACATCTTTGATTTGGGAGACCGCTAGGAATGAGTCCGATCGGAGCTCTACCCTTTTCACATTGAATTCTAGAGCGAGCAACAATCCCGCTATGCATGCCTCGTATTCAGCCTGATTGTTGGAAGTTGGGAAAGAGAAAGCTAAGGAGACCTCGATAGTCGTTACTTCCTCGTTCTCAAGGATTAAGCCCGCTCCACTACCTTTGCCATTAGACGACCCATCAGCGTGCAACGTTCATGAGCCATGAATCGGGTTCTCTGCTCCTGGGGTTAATTCTGCAATAAAATCGGCCAAGACTTGTCCTTTAGCGGCCGACCTAGGCTCATACTTGATTCCAAATTCTGATAATTCTATGGCCCATTTGATCATTCTGTCCGCTAGATCCGGTCTATGTAAGATCTTTCTGATGGGTTGGCCAGTGCGCAGGGTGACCTGATGGGCCACAAAATATGGTCTCAATCTTCGGGCGGCTACGACCAAAGCCAGAGCCAACTTCTCAATTTTTTGGTACCTGAGCTCTGGTCCCTGCAGTACCTTACTGACGAAGTAGACCGGGTTTTGTTTCGTTCCTTCTTCTCGTACCAAAACAGCGGCCAAAGCCTCGTCTATGATGGACAAGTATAGATATAGAGTTTCCCCGGGCTTTGGAGTGGTCAAAATTGGTGGCTCTGCCAGGGCTTTGGAAATGAAGCGTGAAAGAGTGACTATCATGCCATTGTGTTTCTGTATTTCTTTTTTGGTCATTGGCGGTCTCATTTCAGTTACTGCTCGGCATTTATCTGGGTTGGCTTCAATCCCCTTCTCTGTGAGGTGGAATCCAAGAAATTTGCCCGCCCTTACTCCAAAAGTGCACTTTTCTGGGTTGAACATTAATCAATTTTTTCTGGCTTCTTTGAACACCTCCTTCAAGTCGTCTACAGGAGCTTGGTCTTGTTTGCTTTTGATGATCATATCATCCAAGTATACTTTCACTATTTTTCCTATCATATTATCCAGCGTTCTTCAGCCCAAAAGGCATGACTCTATAACAAAAATTTCCCCTATCCATCATGAACGCGATCTTCTCTTGATCAGGTGGGTGCTTGGCAATCTGGTTGTACCGAGAATAGGCGTCCAAGAAGGATAGAATCTTGTATCCGCTCGAGTTATCGACCAAACGATCAACACTAGGAACGGGGAAAGCATCCTTCGGGCATGCTCGGTTGAGGTCAGTATAGTCTACGCACATTCTCCATTTGCCATTTGCTTTTTTTAACCAGGACGACATTGGACAGCTACGTTGTGTATTTTATCTCTTTAATGAAGCCCGCTTCGAGCAGGTCTTCAACGGCCTTGCACGCTGCTCGTGCCTTTTCCTCTTTCTGAACTCTTCTTCTTTGAGCCACCCATTTTGCTCTCGGATCCACTACTAAGTGATGGCAGGCTACTTGTGGTGGAATTCCGGGCATGTCTGCCGCACTCCAGGCGAACAGATCTGCATGTTCCCTTAAACATTGGATGAGTTCGTCCTGAACTTCAGGGGGAAGGTTTTTCCCTATCTTGATCGTTTTCTCAAGGTCGTCCCCTAGTTGTACATGGCAAAACTCTCCGTCTGGTTCTGGTCTTTTAATCCTTCTTCTTCTTTGCTATCTGGATCATAACAGGCGTCCAGATCGGCCAAGTTTACTTGTCCGCCACTTTTCATTACTTCCTCAGTCTCTCTCGCTACTTTTTTGCCTTTTTCCTTTAGTCCCAAGAGGAATGCTCGCTTTGCGGACAACAGGTCAGCTTGGATGGTAGCGACCTCCCCTGCCTTGGTGTAGAACTTCATCTTCAAGTGGACGGACGACGGTACTGCTTCTAAACGGGCAAGTGTTGGTCGCCCATGATACATTGATAAACCGATTTACACGGTAGTACGATGAAATCCGTTCTGACCGTCCTGCAGAGGGGATTTTCTACAGTATCATCTCCAAAGGTCACCATCAGCTCTATCCGCCCTATGGGGGTCGTTGAGGCTCCATTGAACCCGGTCAAAACCGTTCCTCTGTACGGCCATAAATCATCCTTTGAAATCTTTAGTGTGGATATCTTGTGTTGCAGGTTAAGTTTTGATGATGAAGTAATCTAAGACAAAGTGACAAATGGAACTCCAAGGCTCAACCAACTCAAGAAGTAAGTGTGTCAAGGGTACTAGTCCCTGGGAAGTTGGGTCGTGTCTTAGGAATGAATTGTAAACCGCTTTAGAGGATCGGCTCAAATCACTAAACACACTAGCACTCACACAAATGAACCTAACATATGTTTTCAATTGATAAATTGTTTTTATAGAAATAGATTCATGGCTTAGTGTTTTTAAAAGAAATTGTTTTTGAAGTAAAGAATCGATTCTTGATTTGGTACTTTAAAGCTTGAAATCGATTTCCTTCTTAATTTTAAAGCTAGAAATCGATTTCCTCAAAGAAATCGATTTCCTCCTTATTGTTAAAGCCACAATTCGATTTGCATCTTAATTGATTTTAAAAAGGAACTTGTTTTGGAAAGAAAACAATCGATTGATGACTTGGTGTTTTGAAAGAACAAAATCGATTCATAGCTTCCTTTTGAAAGAAGAAAATCGATTTGTATCTTGCCTTCCTAGTTTTTAGGAACTTGATTTTATAAAGTTAACAATCGATTATCTACTTGTTTTCTTAAAGCACAAAATCGATTCCTCACTTATTCCTTCAAGCAAGAAATTGATTTTGTACCTATTAATTTTAAAGCACATAATCGATTTTCATCTTATCTTTCTCAAGCCATTAATCAATTTTTCACTTATCTAAATAGAATTAAAAATTGCTTCAACGGTCATATTTCTACAAACTCTATAAATAGGATCTAGGTTTCACGTTTCAATTACAACCTACGCATAACAAAGAACAAATCAAACCCTATTACACAAACACACTTGCTCTTCACTGTTTCTATCAATTTGAGCTGATCTCTCTCAAGGGTTAGGTTGGGAATCTTCATGTTGCTGTATTCGCCTTCTCAGAGGTATTTGTTATTTCATTGTAATTTATTTTAATACTGTTATTGGTTTATACTAGAGAGTGGGAAATCTCTCTAGGGTTTTGATTGTAACAAGGGTGGGGTATCTCTTGTTTCAATTGGTTGTACTAGGGAGTGGGGTATCTCTCTAGGGTTTTTGATTGTAACAAGGGTGGGGTATCGCTTGTTGTAATTGTTTTTAGGACTCTTGCACAAGGTGGGGTATCCTAGGTGAAGAGCGCCTGAGTCTGTAAGGGTTTTAAAGCACCCGATTGAAAGCTTTGATTTGATATTGGAAAGTCTCACAAAGGGTTGTGAAGAGTGGACGTAGGTCACTGGGAGGTGGCCGAACCAGTATAAATCTCGTGTGTCCTTTATTGCTTTAAGTTCTAATTCGTTCGTTCCATAAACCTGCGCGAAAAATTAATCTAGGTCGTAAAAAGGGGAATAAAAGTAAAGTCTCAATTCACCCCCCCCCCCCCCCCCCAGCTCTTGAGACTGAAGCCACTTGGTAACATTTAGCACGTCCAACAGGTCTTCGAATATTATATCCGCTGAACTCCCTTGGTCCACCAATATTCGCCTAACTTCCATGTTCGCCATTATTGCGACGATCACCAGGGGTACTTCGTAGTTGGGCGCTCCATCAATGACATCTTCGTCTCCAAAGGAGATGTGTGGTCGCTTGGAAGGTGGTCTTGGAGTGGAGGTCGAGGCAACGCTCATGATTTCGTCTCATCTTCTTTTAATCGACCTGTTTGTCGAGGTGTCCGTGGGAATTCCTCCTGAGATTACCATGGCGACTGGTCTTCCTCTCGACTTCCTTGTGTCTACAATGTCTTCTTCATTGTCGTCCTCCTCTACGACTTTGATCGTCTCATCTGCTTCTGCTTTTCCCCTTCTAGGTGAACGGGCAACCTGCCTTTCTCCTCGTGCTTCAGCACGATCTCTTTTCACATATTGAGTTAACTTCCCTCTTCTAATCAGAGCTTCCACATCATCTTTAAGAGCCATGCAGTTGTTAGTGTCATGCCCGTTGCTTTTGTGGTACCTACAATATTTCTTCGATGGGCGCTGCCCGTCTTTAAGTACAAGGGGTTCTGGTGGATTAATATCTCTGAACTCTGCATTTGCGCATTTCGCCAATATGTTCGCGTACGAAGTGTTCATCTTGGTGCGCTCAGCAAACCTTTTAACCCTACTTTCCTTGCTCGGATGATTACTGGCATAATCTTCCTTGACCCTTTGATCTTTTTCTGGTCGTGGGCGTTGATTCATGCCCACCTCAGCGGCTTCTATAGCGATCGTTCTTTCTTCGTAATTCATGAACCTTTGAGACCGCCTAAGGAACGTCTCTAGGTCCCTGAGAGCATGGAGTCCTACCTCTACTTCAAAACGACTTCCTCTTAAGAGGCTCGTCTTTAAGAAGAACAACCTCTGGTTATCGTCTAAGTTCCTGACTTGATCGGCTTCTCAGTTGAATCTTTCCACGTAACTTCTCAAAGACTCATCTGGACCTTGTCTGATGGCGATCAGAACATCTTGAGATTTTGGCTTGATTCTGGAGGTTGTGAAACGGGCGGTGAACACCCTAGCCATTTGTTCCCAGGATGAAATGGTATTGGGTTTTAGTTCGGTGAACCACTCCAACGCTGACCCTTTTAGAGTAAAGGGAAGATTTTGCATTTTACAGGTCTGGGCTCTCCTCGATACTTCATCATAATATCAAAGTGCTTTAAATGGGCGTCCGGATCTTTTACGCCGTTGTACATCTTAAGGTCGGTCGGAGGTTTCTGCAATGAGTGTGGGATGCGGAATTCATCTATTTCTCTTGTATA
The DNA here is from genome assembly GCA_963573325.1 of Astragalus glycyphyllos. Taxonomy (NCBI): domain Eukaryota; kingdom Viridiplantae; phylum Streptophyta; class Magnoliopsida; order Fabales; family Fabaceae; genus Astragalus; species Astragalus glycyphyllos. The sequence continues at coordinate 21,840,008 of OY754313.1, read as the reverse complement.
TGGTCCAAGGCTGGTATCCCTCCTATCTTTACGACACAGTCGCTCTTCTGGGTAGCGGGCTCCATGACCGTGGTTGTTGGAATAATCTTTTGACCGATATGAGTGTCGCTCGATAGATCGGCTGCGAGAACAGGTAGGCGAGCTAGTTGATCCACGAGAGGATCCTTCGTGCGATGATTCTTCAGGCCAGTAAGTGTAATCAGATGTGGACGGAGTCTTTCTTGGTGGGGTGGCCGCTCCTCCTCGTCCCCTCCTCGGGGGGGTGGAGATCGATGGACCAGCTGCCTTCGCGGAGGCGATCGATGAGCCCTTGAAGGGCGTGCTCACACGGCCGAAGTGCCCTCATGATGAGGTCGCTGCTCTGGGGCCGTGTGTGCTAGTCTTGAGGCGATCTGATATTCTAATTGCGTAAGGCGGTCATCATTGCGATTCAGAGCCTGATTTCGGTCGCGCAGTAGTTCTCATAACTCTTGGACCAGGTCGGCAGGAAGTTCTACCGTGACCTGTTGTGCAGGGACGGTGCCGTTGCCTTCAACACCCGTTGGTGGTGGTCAAGAGGGGATCTCGGCCACACTTTGAAGACGAGCAGTGGCCTTTGGTCGGCCTCGAGGTGCCTTTGGTGGCATCTGTAAGGATGGTGGAAAGCGCGCGGGCTCCCACTGTGGTCGCCAATTGATCTGGGCTTGAGGTAGCCTTATGCAAGCTTTCAGGAATCAGACTTTATCCAGAACTGCTCTGGTCACTCTCCACGGGTAAGCAAAGAGGGCGAGTGTACCTGCAAATACACTCCAACGCCCAAGTCAGGAGCGAACGAGCAGAGTATCAATACTAGTGAATAGTGTGTACCTGACAACTGACATAATGAATGCTTATATAGTGTGCGCGAATCATGCTTGGCCGTTGGATGGTCGTACGAACTCATCTGCACCGTTGATCTGGTGTTTCCACTCTTTTGCCCATTCTCGTTTGGGCCGCTCTTTGTTGCCATAGCTGGGGTGGGCTTCGGCCCATTCCAGAACACATTCAATTTTTTATGTTAGCATGTGCAGGTAGGTGTGTGCAAAAATACGTGTACCCCAGTATCATTTTTAAAACCATATTTGACTTTTTAATAAATGTATTGAAGGTAAAAAATACTGATCCAATTTGTTTTATTAACAATGAGTAAAGTAATGAGTAATTATATAGAAGATGAGAGATGACACGAAAGATTCTAATAATGCTGCTAAAATTAAACTCCGTTGGGATCTATTGGACGCAAAATTGGATTTAAAGTACTAGAAACAAGATTCGAGATGTATAAAGTTTCACTAATCGTGGATCTAATATTCATCCTCCTGATGTATTTCTTTTCTTTTCTGAATCATTAACATGTTATATTATTAATAAATGGTAGCGTGATCTATTGTATCTTTAGTTTATATACCTCTTTTTTTTTATCAAGTTATTAGTGCGCAGTTATCACCGACATTGGGGCGGGATCTGAACCCAGTTATCGCTCGGACCAACGCTTATACCTCTATATTGTCAAGTATTAACAACTCTGTATTTTACTAAAACACTAAAAAGTTCGTCCCTTTGTTCACAGCTTCCTCTATTTTTCTCATCTTCCCTATGATTACTCATTACTCACATTAATAAAAACAAATTGGATCAGCATTTTTTAACTTCCATATGTGCATTTTTTAAAAGCTTAGGTGTATGGTTTATAAATGGTGCTTGTGGCTGATTTATTAATACTCAGTTACAAAATCACTTGACAAATGAGCTAAATTTTGAAGTAGGTGAGTTCCAATTGTAATATACAATGTAGAAAACATAAAATTACGTGTAAAATTTGTAGTTTCTTGAAACACTTTAGAATACAAATGGGATAATAGCCTTAACATTCTTAGGAAAATCTTCAAACTTAGAAAGATACCATCTCTTAGTTGCATAACTCCTACCAAGCAAGTAGAAAGTAGTGCCAATGGTGAAAGAGAATGAATACAATGACTGAGAAATGAAGGAAACACCATAAAACTGAATAATCTCAAAAAGATAGTGAGGGCATATCACAAGTCCAAACAAGCCACCTTTAGGAATTTTGTATTCTTTTTCACCTTTTCCTCTCAATTTGGATAGAAGAAAATGGTGATAGAAGTTGCCAGTGATGCCTATTAGAAACAACAGAATTCCAGGGTAGATTAGATTAACAGATGGTTCTGGAAGCTCCAATGTGAGGTGTTGAGCATAGATCATAGTAGCAGCTGATAGAGTGTAACTTAGAGTGATGGGAATTGCTGCTTCAAGAGTCATATAACCACTATATTTGTGAACAAATAGAACCTACAAAAGAAAGTAGAGTTAATCATCGATTTAGTTCTTGAACATGTAGAGTGCGGTCAACTTAATCTATAAAATTATTAATACTTCAAAATAATCCAGAAAATTAAGACTTTTCAATTATAGTATTTCGTTTGGATCGGTCGATTTAGTCCCTAAAGTTGTCTAGCAGGGACTAGTTTCATCGAGAATTCTCAAACTCTACGTTCAGATAAATTATATTCTTTGTTTAGCTCAAAACCCATAACAGAACAACAATAAAACATAATGCTCAGTTTTGATACTGCAAGAATCGCTCACTTCCAATCTATGAAGCACCGACACATACACGAACACAGACACAGATACACAAACACCGGACATGTCTTCAACCGGAAAAGTCGGTGTTACGGAGCTTCCAAATCATACACTGATTTTAATTTAAATAAAAAATTGCATAAAAAGTAAAAGGACAAAAGACAAGCACAATTCAAATTTTCTCCTGAAATGCAATGCAACTTAACCCAACTTAACCCAACCAGTAAATTTCTTTCTCATAATCCCATTTTTTCCAAATACTTGTAAACAAACAGAACTTGCACATCAAAACTACATTCTTAAGCAGAATGCCAACCAAACTATAAGCTCTGATGCCCACAAAAACATTGGGCATTTATTTGATATCAAGTATTTGACAAAAGCTTGCCATGTATTCTTAAATGTTACCTTTCCCAAGAGAATTGGTATAATCTTTATTTCCACACACTTATTTTCTTCTTACACTAGTTTCTTGTCTTTCTCTATCCCCTTCATTATTTTCCTATCACACACACAACTCATTACATTTTGCTTATCTATTTAGCATACTCACGAAGACAAAGGGTGTAGAGGAAATAATATCAAGGGTTGAGATAGTCCTTATTTTATTGGGTTTATGTATTGTTTAAAAGTTCAGTCCACATCCACAATTATGCTAGCATTAGAGATGTTGGTAACTAAATCAATTGCATCAGGTTTTGATTTGTGGTATTTAGCTCTTCTCAAATGAGTGAGTACTGAGTAAGTAATTTCAAGTGTTAATCATCATGACCACCAAGAGACTGAGACATCAGATCTCCACCCAAAACTTTAGGATATATTGTATATTTGTCATTTCTTTTATACATTTTCTATTTAATCCATTTATAACCAATGTGAGACTAACTACTCATACTTGAATTTCTAGCAATCTCCATGTCAAATGTGGGTCTAGTACACCGCTATTATACTTGCACCATCATTACAAACCTATTGGTCAAGTCGCCTGATTTCGATATTAAGAAGACTTTCCATTACACCAACAGAACCATAGCTATAATATCACTTGTTCGAAAGTTCAAACACCACCAAGAACTAATTACAAGGACAGCAGATGTCCACCAAAAACCTATGTATATAAGCCCATTTCTAAGCAAATATAGGACAAACTACTCACTTGAATTTCCAACACTTACTATACCTTCTCTTTTCTTTTCTATTATTTTATAAGGAATCAATAGTAGTTCACTAGCTCCCAAATTCCCCCTTATATACTCGAACTCACAACCCTGTGAGTGTAGGGATGCATAATCTGAACTATCATTCGCTATCAACACTTACTTCTTGTTTGGATGAATAGCTTAATTAACTACTAATAGCATACACTCTTATCAAATAAGTACTTATGGATAAGCTATTTCAATACTAAAAGACAAGAGATAAAATAAAGTCCATTTGTTTTCCCATAAGTTATAAGCTATTTTCATAAGCACTCCTGAAGAGCTTTCGAAAGTAAGCTAATAATATCTCATGGACATGTAAACTGTTTACATAAGCTCTTCTAAACAATCTCATAAGTGTTTATGAGGTGTATAAGTTCAAACAAGTCAATCCAAAGATACCCGAGTAGAGTGTCTCGTACACTTTAAAAGAGGCCAATTTTTGTTTGAGTCTATGTGGATTGGCTTATTTGAGCTTATCTACTGGCATAAGCACTTGTAAGACTGTTTGAGAGAGCTTAGGTAAACAACTTATAACATTTTCATAAGCTATTTTCAGCTAAATGGCGCAAGCTCCTCAGGATAACTTATGAAAACAGCTTATGACTTATCCAAAAATAGATTAACATTACTTTCTCCATTATTTTATAAACAATGTATGCATAACACTTATATAATAAGCGTTTATGCCATAAGCACTTAATTAAGCTGTTTATCCAAACGGACCCTATATGTATAATCACAATCAAATAAGCAACATATCATGGTTGTATCTATTTATCTATAATTTTCCACCATATATAACCAGGGTTTTAAAAAACGTTCCGTGACAGTGAAAACGGACGAGACAAAACGGTTGCGGTTGCTGCCGTTACCGTTACGAGCCGCGACAACGGAGTGAATGAAATTCACGGTAAAACGCCGTTACGAAACGCCGTTACGACCGCGACGACCGCAAGAAAACGCCGTTACGGCCGTGAATCACGCGACAAGACCCTGTTCAACAGTAAAAGCAGAAAAATATTCGATTTTGAACAGATTTTCACCTTGTCTTTTTCAGATTCAGAATATATTCTTATTCTTCTGACTGATGCATTTTCTACTGCCCTAAAATCAAAAGGAAAGAAACAGATCTTGAAGCAAACAACAAACAACATCAAGATTCAAGAACAACCGAACAGATTTGAAGAACAACCGAACAAGAATGTATGAAATCTAAAACAGATCTTGCTTTGCTGGACTTCAAACAGATCTTTCCACACCACACCACTCAAATACTCGATCTCCACTCCACTCTTCACTCAAGTCCAGCAACAACAAACAACATCAAGATTCAAGAACAACCGAACAGGTATGTATGAAATCTAAAACTGAGCTTCTTCTTCTTCTTTAATATTTCTGTGTTTCTGTGTTTCTTCTTCTTTAATATCAAGAACCGTATATGTTGGGTTGGAAGGATTTGAGAGAGAGAAGAGAGAAGAGAGAGAGAGAGAGAAGTAGAGAAAGAACAAAAACATCACTCTCTGTTCGTGAGAAGTAGAGACAGAACCCCTATGATGGATTATTTTTTAATATGCAAAGGTTAATTTAAATAAAGCTCTATTTTTTTTTGGAAAGGTTAATTTACATACATCACTAGGCCTAAAATGGAGAAGCCAAAAAATGACATGAGATGGATCTATTTGGGTTTGAATCGGTTTGTCCTTTTTTTAACTCATTTTTAGTGACTATTTTTTTTAAAAACATTTTTAGTGACTGTTAATTAGTTTAGTTTTGTGACTTTGTCCTTTTTTAACCCATTCTTAGTTCTGTCTTTAACTTCTTAAATTTTGAATTTATAATTATATTTTTTATTTTCAGATTAGTTAAACAATGGAACCGCCAGAAGTTTTTCCAATTGGTAGAGTAGATGGTGCTCCGAGTGATGATATTGGTTGGCACTTTGGAACGGTTGTGCCGGGTAGAAAAAGAAATAGTATACAATTATTCATTTATTAATTGTTTGACTTTGAAGTAAATATACTAATTATTCATTTATTTTTAAGGTTATTTTCTCAATCCACAATTCCAATTTGGAGTTGTCCATGGAAGTCATGTAGCTAAGGAAACTATGGAAGGAACCACAAAAGTAATAACCAAATTAGAACCAGATGTTGATAAGCAAATAAGAGCTATCAATCAGGTAAGAAATTTGTTAATCTTTTTTTTTTTTTTGACAAGAAGAAATTTGTTAATCTTATGTATTTATAATGTATAATATTATACTCTTGTCAAAAATGTATAATATTATACTAAATTTTATTTTTAAAGACTTATATGGTATATTGGTTTTCGTAGTTGTTACTTTTTAAGGATAAACGAGAAACATTTGGAACTCTACTAGCTCAAAGAGCGTGGTCTCAAATGAAACCCGGTATGATTTATTATTTTTGCTTGTTGATTTCTTATTATGATTATATTGCAAATTTTTTATTTTTGTTACACTAATATACATAAGTAACTTACTATCATCTTTATTCAGCTGAGTGGTGGATAATACATGGATCTTGTGCCCCTGAACTTCAAGATATAGCTGTGAAAGTTCTTAGCCAAACAACTTCAGCTTCAAATTGTGAGCGAAATTGGAGTACTTTTAGCTACATACATACAAAGACAAGAAATAGGCTGAAGTATCAAAGGCTACAAAAGCTTGTCTTTGCATATTACAACATGAAGCTAAAAATGAGGATCACCATGAGAAGAAGTCAGGAAGAAATTGAAACCAGCTTCAATCCTATCAACCTCGATCATATATTTCAGGAAGATTATTTATCTCCATGGATTGAGGAGAGAGAGGGGCCATTATTGGATGGAGTCCAAAATGCACAATGGCTGTCTGTTGATTCTGATGATGAGTTTGAAGAACCAACTGGTGGAGACGCCTCAGATTCAGGTCAAGTACCTAGTGAAGGTGGTGATGGTGGTTTAAGTCCACCCAGTGAGGAAAATAGTGGCAGTAGTGGTGGTAATGGTGGTGATGGTAATCTAGATCAAAGTTATGGAGTAGGTGAAGGGCCTTTTTTCTCTTATAATGAAGAACCATGTGTTAGGCGTGATGAAAATCTATTGCCTCCTAGAATGGAAGGAGATTCACGTGAGAATATGACTGCTGGTAGTAGCAGAGGTCAAGCTAGACGCGGTAAAAGTAGAAGACATGAAGCGACTCCAATGGACTATTCTTCTTCATCTAGTGTTTCACAATCATTTGGTGATTTTGGTTTTGCTGCACAATCTGATGGCAGTCAAGGTAATTATCCATCATATTACCAACCACCTTCTTACATGCCACATGAGTATTATCCATATATGCCAAATCCCAACCTACCACAATACCAACCTCCTATGAATTATGGTGATTCTTCAGCAACTTCTTCTTCATATGGTAACCAACAAATAGAACCACCAAGAAGCTCTGGATTGTTTGATTATGTTTTTGGAGGAAGTGGATATAACAATGATGAAGGTGATAGTGGAAGTTATGATCCTGCACGTCGTTCTACCATGTGGTGACTAGTGATCCAATTAACAACTTTTTAGTAATCTTTTTTCAAATATATTAGTAATTTCTTATGATGTAATGTGAACTCGAGGTATTCAATATATTATGAACTTTGTTTTAAGATCTAAGATGAACTATTATTAGATAATTAATCATAAACTACTATTAGATACTAACTTATTCATATTGTTTTTGTTAGTTTTATTTTACTTTAGACATCTTATAATGATGAAAAAAACATTAATTTTAGTTATTATATATTATATGATAGTAGAAATAATTTTAATTAATTTTTTGCATTATTGTGGTTAATTCACACCGCGACGGCCGCAACACGTATCGCAACGGTCGAAACGGCCGAAACCGTGAAAGCCTTAACGCGACCGCGACCGCTATTTAGAACCTTGTATATAACATCAACACGACTGCAATCACAATTTAAAACCTATACTAGTAGACTTTAATTTGTCACAATTTCGAATCTAAATAATCTAACCAAAATCACAGTTTAAAACCCTAGGGTACATAATTTTACCCATACAATATGTAAAAGAAACTAAAGCATTATTACCTCAACAACTCTTTTGAAGAAGTGCAATGTAACAGCAGATTGAAGAAGTGTAGATCTGAAACTATGAATCGGAAATACCCAACACGACGCCGCACCAACAAGAAACGCAGGAGTATAAAGCAATAACATACCAGCTTTACTTGACAATTTAATCTTTTTCAAACCAGTGGCATTATTGGTATTATTATTTTTATTGACGTTCCAGAATTTTGAATAGTTCAAATGCTTCCCTCTAACTTCATCGAAACCAGAAATAGCCAGTGAAACAGCGCTTACAACTGACATTGCGGTTACAAATAGAGAAGGTGGAGGTGCGAATAGAAAATTTTGGAACACCGACATTGCCATGATACTTCTTTGCTTGTTATGTTACCTTTCTGTTGTGTTGTGTGGCTATGTGATTCGGGTGTTATATAGCAAAGAAAAAGAGTTAGATAGAGAATAAAAAGAATGAATGGTCCACGAGGAAACAGACAATCGTTTCCTTTCTACTCCCTCCGTTCTTGATATTGGCTACTTTTGGCCTTTTATTTTTGTACCAAAACAATTTTGCTTTTAAAAATCCAATGTACAATTCACCTAATTTTTCTTAATATACTCTCTATATTTATTTATCCAACGCATGAATTAATTGTTCTAAGACTATTTTACTTTAACTTCAATTATTCCAATACAACTACAAGTGGGGCATTTTAGTACTTAAACAACACAAATTAATGGTACCTTAATATGTGTGTAACAAGCCAAAAGTACTAAAGATTAGGAACGGATAGATTAATTATTAGGATAATGTTTTTTTTGACAATAGGATAATGTTAAATAGTCTAAAGTTCCTACTTCCTACCTACCTATATTATGTGTCTGACTTACAGATAAATTACATAAAATGTATTAATTGTGTAACCAAGACAACCCGTGCAAGGCACGAGTGTGTGTTCTAGTCAAGATAATGTTCTTTTTTGTGTGTGCTACCCGGTTGTAAGATTCATCCATCCGTTGCTTCGTGTGGATAAAGATGGGTTAGCTATTTTGTAGTCTGTTTTTGTGGGGTTTTAATCTCCTTATTTCTCACCCAAAAAAAAAAGAATCAGATTGGATTGGGTGGTTAAATGAATTGAATTGAATTGGAATTGCAGAGTCTAATCGTTGTTTCAACTTAAATTATGATTGGGTTGAACTGGATTGAACTGCTAATTAATTCGAGTTTAACATCTTAAAATGTGTTTTTTGATATTTTTATTTACTTTTTCTTCAAAAAAATTTTATAATTTTTAACTTTTTATTTATATATTAGTTATCTTATTAAACAATAGTTGAATCGAGTGAACCAATTGAATTATGATTTGGAGATCTCACCGGTCCAATTTTAAAAACATTGGTTCTAGAATAATGTTAAATAGTAAGTTATGCTTTTCTAGAAAAGGTCAAATTTCGTATTGTCTTTTTTAAGTGGTAAAACTCATGTTACAAGATCAGTATCATAGTGTGTTAAAAAGAAAATAATAGTATCATGGTATTTTGAAATAGGCTAAATAGTAATTTTAGTCTTTTATCTTTGCTCTAGGTTTTATTTTGGTCTTTTATCTTTTTTTTGTCCTGTCTTGGTCCCTCATCTTTTATTTAGATTTCATTTTGGTCATTTATCTTTTTTTTTCTCACTTTGGTCCTCTATCTTTCATATTTGTTTTTGTTTGGTCCTTTTAAACAAAAATATACACAAATGAAGAATACTATGAATGTGCTCAAAAACACCAAGAACACTTCGATTTCTTGTTTTTTCAATAACTCATGCAAAATGCGACCAATTTGAATGAAATTGGACTCTAACTTGAATAAAATTTCGGAACGAATACAATGGAACCAAAATTAAACTCAAAAAAGTGTTTATGCGCAAAATCGCTTCTGGAACCAGAATCTTGAATTTGAAGTTCAAATAACCTACAATCTCAACAACGGTGATTTTGCTATAAAGAACCAAATTAAATGATTCTTGAGCCTAAAATGTTCGAAATACAACAAGGAATCACAATGTGGCAAGTATTTTGTTCAAAAAAGCGCTTAAAACACATACACTGTCAAAAAATAATTCACATCTCTAAAACGTGTTTTGGCTCTTATTTACTCATTTCTCAACCAATTTGCATCAAACCAATTGCGTTTAACTTGTATTGAGTGTTGTTAACCTGCAATCTCAACAACAGTGATTTTGCTATACAGAACCAAATTGAATTATTTTTGAGCCTAAAATGTTCGAAATACAACAAGGAATCAGAATGTGGCAAGTATTTTGTTCAAAAAAGTGCTTAAAACACATACACTGTCAAAAAACAATTCGCATCTCTAAAACCTGTTTTGGCTCTTATTTGCTCATTTCTCAACCAATTTGCATCAAACCAATTGCATTCAACTTGTATTGAGTGTTCTTAACACCCAAAATAAAATAATGTTGTTGGCCGAGGGGAAAAAGGGCAAACAGGTGTCAAGGCGACTGTAAGAGTGATAGGGCAGTGCCAACCATGGCATATTTGGGTTAAGCAGACAGAGGTATGATATACGAGAACCCAAAGGAGTGAAGACAGGACACTGAGGAGCTAGTCTCTTTTTTGTGCTTCAGACCTCTCTCACGATGTCAAGAACGATACCCAAACTCTTCCAATTTGCTCTCGTCAGTGTGGAAGCTATTTGTGTAAGTCTCTCTCAATTCCGTCGTTACTGCTTGCAACTCCTCTCCCTTCAATTAACGTTGCAGCCAATACTTTTTGTGTTTTGCGCTTCGGGTTTTGTGCTGCCTTCTCTCAATTGTGAAAGTCTTCCTTTTTTTTTTAAATTCTTGCATGAGGTGATGTTCCCAAAAACTGCGGTGCGACACTCCCTCTTTTTAAACTTTTCTCTAGGGTTCTCTGATTGCCTTTCATTCCAATTGAGTTGTAGTGGGTCAATGCTTTCCAATTGGGCCCATATTTCGTCCAACCCCCTGGCTACTCAGTAGACACCCCCCATAAACGCATGAAAAGACAAAAATACCCTTAATGAAAGTTGCGTTTTCTAATTTTTTTAAATTAACTACGGTTCGGCGCACGCTTGGCCGGACTAGTTTAGATTGGCCAGCACCGAGTATGTTAATTTCAAATAGACACCCCCTAATACGTTTTTAGTAGGTTCGGCCCTTAACCAACCGAACCAGTTCGGCACATGATCAACCGAACTGGCTCCGCCGTCCACATCAATGGCTCAGATTCCACTGACCATTATCATCAACGACATAAAATCAGTCAAAAAAACAATCAAAAGGTCAGTCAAACCTGTCATAAAAAAGAGTGGTTGATATTGACATTGGAAATTGTGGCCCAACGGTTACAATTTTAACGATTCGGATCGTTCTAAATCAACTACTCACGTTCGATCACAACTATTATAAATAGGCTTTCACTCTTCACTAATATTCACACAACCCACTTCTGATTTATCTTCTCTGCTTCTTCACAAACACCCTAACCCAACCCTACCCGCTGTAATGGAAGACCTTCGGGAATGGCAGTTGTGCCCAACCCAGAGATCAAGTGACATCTTGCATCGCCCTGGAATGGTCACCGACAGGGCCGATGGTGTGTTTTTTAAGTCCCGAAATCCAATCTTCTGTAGGTTGGATAAAGATATAACATTCAGCCAGTTGAAGGAAAAGGCAGAGAGGAAGGTTCGCCAAGAGGGAGAGTGGCGTAAAGACATATTTCGTCTACGTTACCGCAAGTGCTGTTGTGGAGATGACGGGACTCTCCGCTATGAAGCTACGGGGATCCGGAGCGACAATGATGTTCGCGCAATGTTGGAACATCATTGTAATGTTCCATTGGGACGTCAAATCATTGAGCTGTTTGTCGAAACAATGCGCACTCCGGAAGAGATCATTTATATTATGGAGCAGGGACTCGCCAAGAATCGCTAGTTTCTTAGTTGTTTTTAGTTGTTTCGTTGTCCTTTCTTTATGTTGTTTTTTTATCGTTTTGATGTATTTCGTGTTTCACGTACGGTTACGCTTTATAATATTAAACTTGTTGTTTAATTTAAACTGTACTGTAAACTGAAATATAAATAACAAAATATTTATTTATTATTAAATCAGTTTTGGGGATTACAATTATTGATAAACAAAATAACAACACTAAAAAACTACAAATGGGTAACAATAGAGTCGGATCCAGCATCACTCGCAGTATCACTGTCACTCTCACTCCCATCATAGCCGGCCAAGAATGCCCGGTAATCGGGATCAGTCGAGTCACTCCCATCAGAGGCAACCGCGGGCATAATCCTGGCGACATTGAACAGCCTAGTCCGAATGTATGTTACGGAGACTTCCACACTCTCAACACCCCCATACGGTTGGCAGATGGCACGCGTATCAATAAGGATGTTGCCATAGCGCCTGTTGTTGACACCAAAAAATTTCATGGCCAACATCCAAGCAAAAACAAAAGTCTTTAGGCATCTCTAGTCTCCAAATGTCATATGGAATGGAAATCTTCCCATCATTTCGTTCAATCAAGGTAACGAATTGGATCATACCTGCAAAACATAATGGAGAGAATCAGTGAGGTTCGATCATTGTCCGGTCGAACGGGTTCGACGCACGGTGATCCGAACTTGGTTTGGCGCCCGGTGGTCCAAAGTGGGTCCGGCCTCTGCGCCATGGAACCGTGCGAAATCACAGGAAAAAAATTTAAATAAACGATCCGCCAGAAGAGAGAGAGAGGAGAGTTTACCTGCGGAGAGGAGAGTGGACGGTGGTGACGAATAGCTTAACGGAGGAGAGGAGAGAGGGGGTGTGTGAGAGGAGAAGAGAGGAGAGAGGGTGAGGGGGTGTGTGAGAGGAGAGGAGAGGAGAGTTTTTAAAATAAAAAATTAATTTGGATGGTAGGGGTATTTTCGGTATAATGGACAGTGGGGGTGTCTGCTGAGTAGAGGGGGTTGGACGAAGTATCCCCCTCCAATTGACAAGTGCTGACATCAAAGTGGGCTTATTTGGTTGGCTTGATCTTCATTCATTTAAATCAGGGGTTTTTTTGTACCCCTACAGTTTGGGGATAATACCTTCCACAAAATATGAAAACTTGAAAATACCCTTCAAAAATTTGACTCCAACGGATTTACCTGCTGAACAGGTAAATCCGTTTTGAAATGTCACAAAGACGGATCTAGGTAGATCCGCTTGGGTCCAAAAAATGGTTAACAGATCTACCAACAGATAGGTAAATCCACTTTGTTAAAATTACAAGGCGGATTTATCTTTCTGTATGGTACATCCGTCTGTACAAAATGGAGAAGACAGATTTACCTGTTAACAGGGTAGATCCGCTTTGAATTTTTCAAAAACGGATTTACCTATTAACAAGGTAAATCCGTCTTCCATATAAAAAAATTTAAAAAAACATAAAATACCTCTATAAATAATAAATATGGATAACTAATTACAAAAAAATGGTACCAAAATAACTACATGAAATGTCAATCTAAACCATCTGAATCATCTGCTAAGTCTACAACAATGGGCGGATCATTGGGTGGGGGCATGACTGGAGCCTGAAAAACCCATAGGGCTAAACGGCCGATATACGGATCCAACCATATAATAGATCCATCTGATGCATGATGCTGTCATTGAGGAGCAACGGGAGCCCATGGACAATCAGGCAGGAGCGCAGCATGCACCCAATGGTTATGGTTCACGTGAATAATAGATACGATACTACGACTCTTGGACGAAGAATAAGTACCTCTCAAAGGCAAAAAAGTAAATGTCATTCCCAAAGTTAATTTAACGATGGCGACATTATATTTGTTAGATATAATGTACCCCATTTCAGGCAAACTCAGTCACTTTTCCTTCGACTGAAAACCGTAGCTGTCAACAAATAGGGACTCCTTAATAACAGCAAGCCTATCAACCTCAAATAATTCAGAATTTAGCCCAGAACGGGAGTTTATTTCTTGGATTAATTCTTGTCTAATTAAAGACCAACTATCCTTCCCAAGACCAAGACCAAGACCAACAGCAACTGCTCTGTAGCCACAATTACCACCTGATTCAACATCAATAATATTTACCCTAGAAGAGTGGAAGTGAAGAGGAACCCACGGTAATAACAATTTAGTAGTCCCCTACAGCGTTAATTTACTTGAAGCCTGCTTTGAAACTTTAGGAGAAGGAGTCTTTGACTTTGAAGACCGCTGTGATAAATTAGAAGAAGCCCCTTGTGACTGTGATAACGGATGTGATGATTTTTTAGAAGTCCCGGATTCTTGAGTAATTTTCATCTTCTCATCCACATGCTCCCAACCAGAAGGATCGCGCTGCACATCATAGAATTTTTTTTCTTTTTATTTTTTGAGGCACCCTTTGTTTTAACTTTAAATGGTGGTGGAACCATTGAAGAAGTGGTAGGGAACGCAAGCTCATCAATCTGTTTCTTGAAGACAAATTTTTCTTCCGGTGTCATTCCATTATATTTTGCCTATATCTACTCCATAGAGTAAGTAATGTCACATTCAGCATATTTTTCTTCGGAGACTTCATCATCTATAGACACAAGGCAAAAGATGTGTCTTTCTAAGCACGCACCCACAACGACCTTTGTCATGTCCAACACCAGATGTGGTTTTTGAAAACTCCTTAGCAAATATGCTTCAGAGCATTTATAGATACAAAACCGCGAAGCTTTTTATAGAAAGGAGTATTGTGAGAGTGATGCTTTTTTGGAAACACCCGATAACTTTATCAAAATGAAGCGTAAGCATACCATGCACAGATGACCAACACTTACACAAGTCTCCTCCAGAACTCTCCAACTGTCTCTTCAAAGCCCAATGAGCTGACTCAACTCTTAAATAATAACAACAATAAACAAGTGTAAAAATAGTAAACACGTGTCAAAAAATATTAAACACGTGTTAAAAAATTGGCAAAATTACACCAGGGGACCTTTAAGTTATTTATTTGTAACAAGTTGGCCCTTTAAGTTTTCATTGTAACAAATAGGCCCTTTAAGTTACCTGACGTTGACACCGTTGGCCCTTTTAGTAAAATGTAATATCGTTGATTACATCAAAGTACACCAAAATATGCTTGGTTGCATCAAAATACATAAGCTAGAGTAATCACAATATATAAAGTAGCATTACATCAAAATATATAAGCTAGAAAAATCATTAAAATGACCTATTTGTTACAAAAAAAAAAACTTAAAGGTTCAACTTGTTACAAATAAATAACTTAAAGGTCCTCTAATGTAATTTTGTCTAAAAAATTTTAAACAAACATAAAAATAGTAAACACGTGTCAAAAAATATTAAGCAAGCATAAAAATAACAAGTGTCAAAAAATATTAAACAAGCATAAAAATAGTAAACACGTGCCAAAAAATATTAAACATGTGTCAAAAAATATTAAACAAGCATAAAAATAGTAAACACGTGTCAAAAAATATTAAACAAGTGTCGAGATACTTGTTGGTCGTTTAATTCCTGAAGTGTGCCACCCGGTTAGTCCATGCCAAAATAAATATTTCCTTATGACTAGTCAATCACCTGTCACGCAAGTACTTAAGAAGAGCGGGTAAATCGACGCATGAGTCTTCCAAAATCTTCAACCGTTGTGAGTACTCTGACTCGTCAAGTGAATCAATTAGATCGTGCCAAAGAGAGAGGACTGACTCTTGCCTATCCACGTGCACCAACTATTTAATCTTCGCTTTGACATTTTTAGTTACGTGCCAAGAACATAGCAAATTTGTAGCCGAAGGAAATACATGAAGAATACCACATAAGACCAAGATCTCTGTCAGTCAAGAATACCTGAGGTGATAGCCCGTGTACATCAAACAAATCTTTCAATTCCTGCAATGCCCAAGTAAAATGAGTACCAAGCTCGTGTGCAATATATGCAAAAGCAACCAAGAAAGTTATGTCGGTTGAAGTGACTCCTACAATCTCCAATAGAGGTATATTGTATTTATTGGTCTTGTAAGTCGTGTCAAGAATAAGAACCTTCGGAAACAACCAGAATAATTTAATAGAAGTGGGATGTGCCCACATGATATCGCTAACCACATCTGACCCCCTCAATTTTTCTGTTCCAACATAAATAATTCTCGAACTCAATCAATCTCAACAGCTCCTGAATGTCCGTTCTAGGACCCTTCATAGAATACCTATAGGCGTAACGCTGCCTATATATTTGAGAAAGAGAAGTGACATTGCCCAGAAATTTTTTCTTCAAAGCATTAAGACTATCTTTTGGGGCAACCCTCAATGAAGTGTGCTCATCAATAAACGACTTCTGCTCCTTCGTTTACCGACCAAAATTTGTCGACCCGACCGGGGTAGTAAGCAGCTCATGTGTGTGCAGACCACACCCAACCTTGACACGCCAACCCCCATCACGAACTGTACAAGTAGCTCTCAACTTAAACGAACAGTTTCCCTTCTTAGACCCGATGACTCTAAAATCATTACTGAAAACCCCATGCGCAACCAAAAATAACATTGATAACCACAACTCCAATACGTCTCCCAACGTCTCTGGCCCAAACAATAACATTCTCGCGTGTAGAAAATACCTACAAAATAGAAAATTGTTAGGTACTTGATTAATTAAATATCTATCAATATGTTTCAAAAGAGAAGACCGAGAAATTAAATATACAGTCTCCGTCCTGAATGACCCTGTAGTATCTATCTCGAACGGAACCAACAGTGACTCTGATTCTAGATCCATATCTGTTTCAATTTTAGGACAAAAATAAGACATAGACTGATAAATTAACAAAACGGATTTACCTGTTAGGTATGTAAATCTGTTTTTTGATTTTCTCAAAGCGGATTTACGTCCTAATAGGTAAATCTGTTTCGTTGAAAAAACAAAGACGGATTTACGTTTCAGATATGTAAATCTGTTTTGTAAAAACCTGCTGGCGGATGTACGTACACCCGTCCAGACAAAAATTACCTTTAAAACGAAAGTAAACGGACAAACTTACTTCCGTTTTGGTCAAAATGGAAGTAGGTCCATCCGTTTACTTCCGTTTGATGCCTTATTAATTGCGCTTTTAATGCTAAACAGATTTACCTTTCCTCTAGGTAAATCCATTTTCAGATAACGTGGGCCCCACCAGAGAATCTTGTCCAAAGTCAAAATTGTGTAATAATGAGAGGGGTATTTTCGGGTTTTAGTTATGTGGGCGTATAAAAAAAACCGTTAAATCAACGCTCCCTTTCTTTTCCAAAATGGCCATGCGCTAATTCAAATCATGGGCTGGTCCGATGTTAAGCTATTATTCCTTTAATTCATTTCTACTTTTCTACAAAATAGAGCAAAACAAATTAGTAATTTATATTATAGTTAATAATTGTTCTAAAAAAAAGACTTAAAAACATATCAAAAAATGCACTAAATTGGAGTTTATCAAGACCTCATAAATTCTTCAAGGGAGACTATGCAAGATTGATCAAGACATCAAAAGTTTCTCAGTAGCTTCTGAGTCTACACTCTCTCCTAAACTCACTAACAAATCAACATTTCTGGGATTTTATTGAGTGTGTTCATTGCTTGGTGTCAATAGTCAAATGTTTTTTACTTAAGTTATTTTTATCCAAGTTCAGAACCAAACATATTTTCATATGTGCACCTTCTAAGCAATAAGCATAGGTCGTTGTATTGTGAGGGAAGAGGGCTAAGAAAGTGTGTCTTAGAGGTTAAGTTGCTAGACTTGGAAAAAACTAGTGGTTAAATTGCTAGACTTGGAAAAAACTAGTGTGGCAGTTGATAGAGCTGTGTAAGAAAACTAGCAGTGATTAGTCATTGGTTGGCTTGTAAAACTATTTGTAAAATAGTGGAAAATCTCACTGGGTGTGAGGAGTGGACGAAGTCATTGACGAGTTGGGTGAACTACTATAAATCTCTCTGTGTTCTTTAGAAGCTTTCTTTACTACTTTCCTACTAATTGCTTTCTAAACAAAACAACTTAAAAAAATTCTACAAGAACCAACTTATATCTTCTAAACAATACATAATTTACAAGGTCATCTTTTCAAGTAAAAACCAAACAAGCTTCTGAAAGAATTTGAGTCTAGAAAACATTTTAAAATGTGTCACAATTCAAACCCCCTTTCTTGTAACTTATATTTGACTTCACTCCCAGACTCTCGTTTCTCTGCTCTTCTCCCATACTCTCATTTCTTTCATTACGCTCATCTTCTCTTGTTCTCGCAAATTTTAACGGTATGTTTCTAAATAAATATTAGTTATATGTTTATTTAATTTTTTATTTTGTAACATATAACATATATGAGTTATTTAGCATCAAGCCAGAGACTTCTCTTCACTTTTGGTTAGTTATCAAAATAATTTTTTATTAGATATTTTAGTGACATAATAATATGTTAGTAAGGTTTGTTAATTTGAATTATTTAGTAAACGGTACGTGAATAATATATTAGTAATGTTAGTTACTTAGCTAGTAAATAGTTAGTAAAACTAGTTAAATTGAAATTATTTATAAAAAAATTTATTTGGTATAATATACGCTATAAGAAAAAATATATTATGTTATAAGAAAAATATAATTTATTTAGAATAATTAGATTGAAATTATATATAAAAAAATAAATTTCATTTGTTATTATCTATGCTGTAAGAAAAATATATTTATGTTATAATAAAAATATATTATATAAATACAATATCTACTATTAATTTATAAAAATTAATTAGATTGTGATTATTTAGTTCAAGAAAATTTTATCTTTTGTAACAAAAAAAATTCAAGAAAATAAAATTTATTTGATATTACTCTATTTTTATGTATATAAGTTTATTTGGTTTTTTTATTAGTTACCCTAAAAATATATGTAATTAGTTTATTTAATTTAGCTTAAATACATTTAGTGAATATATATGTAACACACACACACATATATATATATATATATATATATATGATATACAATGTAGTATTACGTATATTCACACAAAATGGATCATAGTTGGATGTATGATCGACTGTATTTTGGAAGAGTTGGTATGAAGCGACGCTTTGTATAAGGAGTCAAAGAGTTTTGTTTTTTTGCTAAGCGTCAAAAAGAATTTGAGCAACAAGGTGGAATTAAATGTCCATACGCAAAATATAAGTTTTGACATATAAAAAATGAAGGAGTAGTCTGACTTGATTAGTACAATTATGGATTTAGGTCAAAATATTGAATATGGAACTATCATGGCGAGGTAGCATTTGGGGTTGCAGTTCTTGTGGTTAATTTACCGGTCGAAGTAGAAGCTCATACATCAAGTACTAGTATTCCAATGACTACGAGATATCAACTGTTCGACATTGTTCAAGGGATGATATCTAACATTGTCAGAGTAAATTTAGCTTTTGAAGAACAACCAAACGAGGAAGCTCAACGGTTTTATACCTATTTGAGTGAGAAAAATAAACCATTATTTGAAGGATCTAAAGACTCTAAATTATCAATGTGTGTTCGCTTGTTGGATCTTAAGTCTCAATTTGATGTTGTGAAATTGTGCATGGGATATATGACTAAAATGATGTTGGATGAAACCTCCATTAGAGGAGTTTTGCCGCAAAGTTATTATGATGCTAAAAGACTAGTATCGAAGCTTGACCTAAATTCTATAAGAGTTGATTGTTGTGTGTTTGGTTGCATGCTCTATTACGAGAATGAGTTTTGCATAAATGGAGAGTTGATGGAATGTAAGTTTCGTCAAGAGCCGTGCTATCGTGTCAGCAGGACAAGGACAAGCATGGGCAAACAAGTTCCAAGAAAAACAATGTTCTATCTCTCAATTTTATCAAGGCTGAAGAGGATGTTTACTTTAATGGAAACTGGGGGTAAAATGACGTGGCACTATGTAAATAGAAACAATTATGGTGAATTACGTCACCCATCTGATGGTGAAGCTTGGAAGGATTTTGATCGTGTTCATGCAGATTTTGCCAATGATCCACACAATTATACCAGGGCCAACTAAGCCAAAGTGTCGGGAAATGAGACTCCCACAAGACCGCCCACCTTGAAGGGCTTTGGGAACCTTCGTCCTGCAGGGCTCAAAGCTCAAAGGGTTGTGTACCGGGGGTGTCCGAAAATTGTCGACCTAGACCGCAGAAGACCGAAAAGGGCTCTTGAAGACCGAGAATGACTCTAGAAGACCAAAAAGAGCTCTTCAAGACCAAGAAGGGATCCAAAAGTCTGAGAATGACCCTCAATTTCCTTAATGAAGACCATCACCGAGCAAAGAAGGGCAAGCCAAGTAGCGCAAACATTAGTAGAGGAAGCGGGAATAGTACTAGTAGAGGATTAGAACTGCATGCGTCATCGTACAGACCATGCCCATGCAAGGATGCATCCACGTAGAAGACAAGCGAAGAGGACGTGATAGCAGGAGAATGGCTTGTACTAAAGGTGTCGTTGCTCCACCACCTCTACATCTACGTGACGTGACATTGAATTACTTTGTTTTAGGTGTTTCAATTTGGTCCCTAAAATTTGCTACACAAACACTTAATTGTCACCTTAACTTCGCCAATACTATAACTGATAGTGGTTGACAGATGACTAAATTGATGTTTACAAAAGTGAGAGACCAAATAAAACTTTTTTTGAAAATCAGGAACTAAAATAAACTTTTTTTGAAAATAAAAATAGTAGTAAATAAGCCTATTAACTCTTATTAAATTTGATGTAGAATTGCCAAAGGTGATGCGAGATTGTGGTAATTTTAAGAAGATACACGGTGAGTTCAGATTTGGAGCTGCTCCATATGCAGAAATGGAAATGAGAAGCAGAGAAGACATAGAAATAGCTACAGACTTAACCCCAACACTAACCCCTCTCTCTTTCTCTCTCCACAATTCCTCATGCTTCTCTCTCATTCTCATTCCCAATCCCACTTCACATTCCTCCAATTACTGCTCCCCTCACTGCTCCGCCGTCCATTCCTCCATCTCCCTCTCCTCCGCCGAGCACCACCTTCCTCCTTCCATCTCCTCCTCTCTCCTCCGCACCGCCCTCCGTCTCCTCCGCCACTTGCTGACGTGTCAAAACGACGACGTTTTCAACACAATCAAACTCAGCGCACGAAACGGTTGCTCAGAAATACACGACGACACCGTTTTGGAAAACGCCACGGTTTCTCTATCATCAAATCGAATCGCCAACTTACTCTCTAACCGCCACTTGCTGACGTGTCAAAACGACGACGTTTCCGAAACTATCAAACTCGGCGCACGTGCAATGGCCGCCGCGATAGCCAAGCAGAGAAATGGTTGCTCTGAATCATTCAACGACGCCGTTTTGGAAATCGCTACGGCTTCTATTTGTGTTGTGCTAACGAACGCTGTGGAGGTGCACGATAACGAAGGGTGCGCACTTGGGATTGCGGTTTTTGAACCTGCTTTCTCTTGGATTAATCATAGTTGTTCACCTAACGCGTGTTACCGATTTGTATTCTCTTCTTCTTCGCTTTCTCAAGGATCTGAAATTCGGATAGCTCCATTTACTCCCCAATCTCAACAATTACAAGTACTTTTTATATTTTTTATTATTTTTATTTTGCTCTGTTTTGATATATTAATGGTGTTTTTTTTGCTTCTTTTTTTTTGTTAAGATGGGGATTGTGTTTTGTGGTAGCAGTAGTAGATTTGGACAAGGTGTTTATATTTTAAGATTTATGTTTCTTATTTTGTTAGGACTTGGTTCTATGTGATAAGAGTTGTCTTATTTGGGGCGGACCCCGTGCTCCCGGGTTCGATTTCCGCAGTGTACAAACTCGGTGTTGGCCAGTGCGAAATTTGATCCTAAGCACGAACAGAGATTAGTCTTTCGATAAAAGTGTTGAGACACTTGCCAGAGATCGTCCGAACCAAAATAAAAGAGTTGTCTTATTTGTACACTCAAAAATTTCGACAGCTATCGGTTGATGCAGTTTAAAATCATGTTTGATTCAGTTTAGTAGGTCGGTAATTCATTAACTATCAACTGAACTGAATTAATGACAAATTTCTAGTCTTCAAATCCAAAATGGAGGAATACCTACAAAAATTGTAGTTAATTTCAGTTCCATTTATGGTTACCCACCAATATGAATTAATCATAATTTTGAACTGCTATCAGATGTTGTATAGGTCTCAGAAATTTAGGGTGTCTAGATATCTTTTTTGATGTGATAATTTGATTAGTTTTGTTATGCATGAAAATTGAAGGAGAGGTGAGCTATGGACCAAGATTGATTGTGAGGAGTATCAAGAGAATAACAAAGGGGGAAGAGGTCACTGTGGGATATACTGACCTCTTGCAACCTAAGGTATGCTACAAATTATTATTGTTATTGTTGTTGTTAATTTTCATACATGCAAGTTTGTCTATGCATTGTTGAGTTAGAAGGTTTAATGAACAATCTTATTGTTGAGTTTAGGAACATTTAACCATAAATTTGGTGGGTGCTAACAACATACGTAGTTATGAACTAAGCAGTATAAATGGCCATGGTGTTTTTAGAGTTAATTTGATGTGTTTTATACTTCTTGCATCACAGTGAAAAGATCATGTTGTGTCCTCTGTGTGTATCAGTGGCCATAGGTGGTAGCAGTTAGCCATTAATATACGGCATCACTCTGTTTGTAATGTTATCCGGCTCCTATCATCATACTTTGTGTGCCAATATATGAATTTAGGAAAGTGTCATTCAAATGGAAAGTTATCTGGTAAATTATAAAAAATTGGATGAAATTGTACTATTCTTTTTTCTCATGAATTTTTTCCTCTTGCTCTTGATTTTCTATCCCTCCTTTTCTTAGCTCTCTATTGTGTTCCTTCACTTCTTTAATGGTCGATTATCAGGCTTCTAGTCTCATTTTGAATTTTGCTTTTTCTAGGCAGAGAGACAGTCAGAGCTGTGGTCAAAGTATCGGTTTACTTGTAGTTGCAAAAGATGTAGTTCTCTGCCCTTCACATATGTGGATAATGCATTGCAAGTAAGGGTCTGAATATCATATTCTATTATAGTTAGATCAGCCTTTCCTTGAAGATTTCATTAAAATCACCAAGCTAAAGGGTTTTACTTTCGTTGGATGTGCTCATCATCATAATATAAATCTGCTAATATATATTCCCAGACTGAAACACTGGGAACTGGAATAACTTACCCTAACATCGTTGTCAATTTATTATTCAGGAAATATCTATTTTCTGTCGGGATGCATCTGTTTTACGATCAAATTACAAGTTCTTGAGAGACATGGCTGATACAAGATTGACAGAGTGCATTGACAACGTTATATCAGAGTACCTTTCTCTTGGCGATTCCGAGTCTTGTTGTGAGAAGCTTGAGAAAATACTTATGCAAGGAAGTGAAGGAAAATTGCATTATAAATTCATGATGCATCCCCTTCACCACCTCTCTCTTAATGCATACACAACACTGGCTTCAGCATATAAAGTTCGTGCCGATGATTTATTGTCTATAGATTCTGAAATTGATCTAAACCAGTTAAAAGCTTTTTCGATGAGCAGGACAAGTGCTGCATATTCTTTGTTACTCGCGAGTGCAGCTCATCATCTCTTCAATTCCGAGTCCTCACTGATTGCATCTGTTGCCAATTTCTGGACAAGTGCTGGCGAATCTTCGTTATCTCTTACCAGAAATCCAGAATGGAGCAAGCATGTTAAATCAGGTTTTGATGTTTCAAACCTTGCTTCTTTCACTAAATTTGAATGCTCCAAGTGTTCATTAATGGATATATTTAGAGCTTGTTTATCAAATGGCCAAATTAGAGGTGCAGATTTTGAGAACATATCAAATGAATTTCTTCATTGTGTCTCCGATATTACAAGTAAAGTTTGGAGTTTCCTTGTCTATGGTTGCCAGTTTTTGAAGCTATGTAAAGATCCTATCAATTTTAGCTGGCTAATGTCTCATGATAACAGAAGTGGCAGCATGTCTTCTACTCTTGAATCTGATAATAGCATTTGTATTTGTGAACAACAAGCTTACACTGATGAGACAGTAGAACACATTTTTCAGATCAGTGGACACTGCTTAGCATATGGAGGATTATTGGCTTATATATGTTATGGCCCCCATTCCCATTTGGTTTCTCATGTTCAAAATATTCTCGATGGTGAAAAGAATATTTTATTTTCATGAAGAATTTTGAGATAAATTGTACAATTTCTTGAGAAAAATTGAGTGATATATGCTACGGTATGATACAGGACAAATCTATTATGTTGGAAATCCTCAATTATTTTTTTTTTTTTTATAAATCTGGTATGCTATGCGTGCAACTGGAGAGATTAAATCATCCAGCCGGGTAGGACCACAATGTGCGGCAAAACTATTTCTCGAGATTTAACACAGTTGTATGCTCAAGGCTAGATTCAAACTCAAGACCTTAGTTAATTTGGAAGAGACTCTACCATCTCATCCAAATGCTCTAGGGATTGTATTACATGTAGATTGACTATTATTGGCTGCACAAATCTTACCGTCCCTAAAAATATGCGTGAAGTGAAAAGATTTGTGCGGAGGGTAAGATTGAAAATTGAAAATGTTGAGAATGTTGAGTGAAGTGAAGTGAAGTGAAAAGATTGAAAATGTTGAGTGACACTAAACGAATATGCATATGGTGAATATGAGTAAACTGTGTATAGTGTTGAGGCAAAATCCCTTGGATAAGGTCTTGATGAAAGCAAACTTTTTTGACGAGTGTTTAAGTTATCTGATCCATTAGAGATTTAATGAATCTTCTTGAAGTGATCTAAGTGCACGAAACATTCACAAATATCTTAAGAAGATAGTATGATGTGATAGCATCACGTTAGAAGGCCTGAGGCTATATCAAAGAGAAAACAATGAAGTTATAGTATGCTTGTCCGCTCGAGCTCTTACTTTTTGTCCATGGTTCGTGGCTTCCAAATGGAGAGTGCTTCACTGAATGTGCCATTCCTCAAGCCCTTCATGAATGCTTTGACGAAGAATCTTTCGTCAGGATCGTCTACTAAGATAGTCACCTTGTTGAACCGGTCCAAGTATTTTTTAATGGTTCGGATGCTCCTTGTCGAAGATAGAACAAGTCATCCGATTGTACCAACTTCTTTTTATTGGCCGATAACTGTTGCACGAAGCGGCCGACGAGGTCCTCGAAGCTAGTGACCGAGCGCGAGGTTAGGCCCTTGAACCACTTCAAGGCTACGTCGGTCAGAGTACCGGTGAACATCTTGCAACACGGCATCGTTACAGCCACTTATCATCATCTGAATCTGAAATGTGTCCACATGGCTATTTGGATTTCAGGTGCCATCAAAAGTCCCGATGGACGGCTCACGGAAACGGTGTGGGATCGCCACCACCTCAATGACCTCTACAAACGGCCGGAAGGCCCTCAGAGGCGCTCTGGTAGCCTCAGTCCTTTGGGCAAGGTTCTGCATTTCTGCAAGCTGCTCCGGTAGTCGTACTTATCTGGCTTCCAACGCTTGGGAACGTAGACGTTGCTCTTCATTCCTTCTTGCTTGTTCTGCGTTCTGGTCCTGTAAAGTTTATACTGCATCGAGTAACTCCAAGATCCTTGGATCACTGTTGCTAGTGGATGCTGCATGCCTCGTGGCTACCATGGTGGGGTAGCTGCTGAGATTTTTGTGGGGTGGGTGTGATCTTACCGGGCCCCACGGTGGGCACCAATATTCTCACTAGTTCCAGAGATAGGACTTAGCTTAGAACACGATGAATGATGTGTATATAGTGAGAGAATAATACAAGGGTGAAGTCTCAAATGTGGGATCCTTTCATTAGCTTCTAAAGGCGGTATATATAGCACAATGCGATGATAATGCCATTTATTACACATTATAGCCACAGCGGAATTTAGGGACGAGATTATAGGGGTTTCCATATATATTTTGTCTATCGCTTCCCCATAGTCGAGCCAAGAGGCGGAGCCAGGCTTCAGGAGGAGGGGCGGAGTCCCTTCAGGTTATAAGAGTCCATTGCTGCTGAAGGTCGGTGGGGGCTCCCAAATATCTTACGTTGCATTCTACAGAGACAGTCATGTCGGCCACGATGGAGTATAAACCGAACCCTCAGGAGTGGTTGGCTCGGCTGTGAGCACAATCATTTGTGTATTTGTATGGACGAGACGAGACATAAATTTGAACTTAATTTATTTTATTATATAAATAACAAATTTAATTATAAACCGTTTTTAAAAAAATTAATAATACTAGCATTTGGTAACGTGTGCAATGGTATTGGCATTAAGGGAAAAGTTACTACTTCAACGGGTTCTATTTTCTAGATGCTTTGGTAAGGGAAATATATTATTAATCACATCAGAAAAAGCAACAGTGAAAATTATGAAGCCAAAGAATATAAATTTCTTATATTTTCAATGAATGGCTTTTCGAAATGAATGGCTTTTCGAGCACTTGCATTACCAAGTCCTTTAGATTTAATTTAGTCAATAGAAACTTCTTCAGATTCATACTAGTATTTGTTAGATATTTGACTCATTGTAATAAGTAATTGTATTAGTAAATGATATAACTGTGGTTAGTAGAATACTGTTAAGTGGCTGTTAGACAGTTAAGCAAGTTTGCTAAGTTTGTTAAGTAGTACTTTGATAGTTAAACCAGATGTATAAAAGCAACAGTGTACATCAATGAAATTTCAGAAGTGCTAATTCATTTTTCTGCACTTAACAATTGGTACCAGAGCTCACTGAGAGCCTGGGAAAGGAAATTGCAATTTTCAAACACAAAGAAAAAGCAAGAAAGCTCCAAGAAGATCAACCATGGCGGATAACAAGCAATTCGCGCAACCAGCAGTTCCAAAGTTCGATGGGTTCTACGATCACTGGTCCATGCTCATGGAGAATCTACTGAGATCGAAGGAATATTGGAGTATCGTGGAAAATGGGATTCCGGCGTTGAACGCTACGACGACAGCAGAAGAAATCAAGGCGGTAGAAGAGGCGAAGCTCAAGGATCTGAAGGCCAAAAATTATCTTTTCCAATCACTGGAGAGGAATTTTTTGGAGACGATCCTCAAGAAAGATACAGCCAAAGATATATGGGATTCAATGAAGCAGAAGTTTCAGGGCTCCACCAAAGTGAAACGAGCGCAATTACAGACATGGCGAAAGGAATTCGAGATGATCATGATGAAAGAAGGCGAATTGGTGAACGATTTCTTCGCAAGGACACTAGCAATCGTGAACAAAATGAAACAACATGGTGAGAACATTCAAGAATCTGTTGTTGTTGAAAAGATTCTCAGGTCAATGACGGCTAGTTTCAATTATGTGGTATTCGCTATAGAACAGGCCAACGATGTCACAAGGATGACAATTGATGAACTTCAGAGTAGCATCTTGGTTCAAGAACAAAGAATGCGAGGTCAGAAGGATGAAGAACAGGCACTGAAAATATCCTATGATGGCAGAGCCTCTGCACGAGGTAGAGGACGAAATTCAAGAGGTGGAAGAGGAAGAGGCAGGCAATCCTGGAACAAGGAGACTGTTGAATGCTACAAATGCAAAAAGCTAGGTCACTATCAATACGAGTGTCCTGATTGGGGAGAGAATGCAAATTATGCAGGCTTCAACGATGAAGAAGAGGTACTTTTCATGACTTATCATAATTCTGGTGATTTGTATAGGTCTGATAGAGATAGAATCTGGTTCTTAGACAGTGGATGTAGCAACCACATGTGTGGTGTAAAGGATTGGTTTGTTGATCTTGATGAGTCATTTACAGAAACTATGAAGTTAGGAAATAATTACAGTATGTAGGTTAAGGGAAAGGGCGGCATAAAATTGAGAATAAATGGATTTGTGCAGATTGTCACTGATATCTTTTATGTGCCTGAACTGAAAAACAATCTCCTAAGTGTAGGACAATTACAGCAAAAGGGGTTAGCAGTGCTGTTTAAAAATGATGTCTGCAAAGTTTATCATGATGAGAAAGGATTGCTTATGGTGTCTAAGATGGCCACCAACAGGTTGTTCTTGGTTGTTGCATCCATAGCTCCAACCAAGTGTTTAAAAGTCAGTAAGGAAGATGAGTACAAACTCTAGCATCATAGGTATGGCCATCTGAGTATCAGAGGTCTGAACACCCTATCACAGAAGAAAATGGTGAAAGGTTTGCATGGCTTTGAGGAACCACAAAGTGTATGTGAAGGATGTATGGTGGGGAAGCAACATAGGGATTCAATCCCTAAACACTGTAATTGGAGAGCCAGTAAAAAACTGGAGTTAATTCATGCAGATATCTGTGGTCCCATTGCTCCTGCATCCAATGGGAACAAAAGATACTTCATCAGTTTTATAGATGACTACAGCAGGAAGACATGGTTATACTTGCTCACTGAGAAGTCTGCTGCCTTTGATACTTTTAAAAGGTTCAAGGTAATGGTTGAGAAAGAGTCAGGATGTGAAATTGGATGCTTGAGGACTAATAAAGGAGGTGAGTTCACTTCCAAGGAGTTCGATTCCTTCTGTGAAGAGAAAGGTATAAAGAGGCAACTCACTACTGCTTACACTTCACAGCAGAATGGAGTTGCAGAAAGGAAAAATAGAACTATCCTCAACATGGTAAGGAGCATGCTGTCATCAAAAGGAGTACCTAAGACATTCTGGCCCGAGGCAGTCAATTGGACAGTTTATTTGCTGAATAGATGCCCCACATTTGCTGTAAAAGATGCTACTCCAGAGGAAGTATGGTATGGTGAGAAACCATCAGTAAAACACCTTAGAGTTTTTGGCTGCATTGCACATGTGCATACACCTGATGTTCACAGGAAGAAACTAGATGATAAAAGCACAAAATGTATCTTCTTAGGTGTGAGTGAGGAATCCAAGGCATATAGGTTCTATGAACCTAATAATAAGAAGATTATCACCAGCAGAGATGCTGTGTTCTGAGTTTGAAACCTGGAATTGGAATTCACAACAAGAAAGCAGTGACATTACAGTAGAAGGCCTTGATGAAGAAGAAGAAACTGTAGGTGGAAATATAGAAAACACTGTCACTAAAGACAATAGCAGTGAATAGAATGAAGCCACAGGAGGTGAAGCAGTAGTAACTGGTGAGATACAGAGCTCAAATGACAACAGTGCAGCAGCAGAAGCATCTGATACAGAGCAAGGGAGGAGAAACAGACAACCTCCTGTGTGGCACAATGATTTCTACATAAATGATGAGGCTGAAATGCTGAGTTTGGCCATCTTTGCTCCTGCAAGTGATCCACTTACCATGAAAAATGAGATAAGTGCAATAGAGAAAAATGAGACATGGGAATTGACAGAACTTCCACCACAAGGCAAGAAAATTGGTGTAAAATGGGTCTTCAAGACCAAGTTGAATGAAAATGAAGAAGTAGAGAAACATAAAGCCAGACTTGTGGCTAAAGGATACTCTCAGGAGTATGGGATAGACTATGATGAGGTCTTTGCACCAGTGGCCAAATGGGACACTATAAGAAGCATACTAGTACTTGCAGCTATTAGAGGTTGGAGTGTATTCCAATTTGATGTGAAGAGTGCATTTTTGCACGGTGAACTGAATGAAACTGTATTTGTTGAACAGCCATAGGGCTTTGTGAAGAAGGGAGGAGAACATCTTGTGTACAGATTGAAAAAGGCTTTATATGGCCTTAAACAAGCTCCAAGAGCTTAGTATAGTAAAATAGAGTCTCACTTTGAGAAAGAAGGTTTTACTAAATGTCCTTATGAACACACTTTGTTCATAAAACATGGTGAAAATGATAAGATTCTGGTGGTGAGTCTTTATGTAGACGATTTAATATATACTGGAAACTGTGACATGCTGATTAATGAGTTCAGAAATTCCATGAAAAGAGACTTTGACATGTCTGACTTTGAAGTCACACAGAATGACCAGGGCATATTCATCTGTCAAACTAAGTATGCAAAAGAAATTCTTACAAGATTTGGCATGGAAGACTGCAGCACAGTAAGCAATCCAATAATTCCTGGAACTAAGTTGTCTAAACGAGAAGAGAGCAATGCTGTTGATGCTACAAATTACAAACAAATAGTGGGCAGCCTTATGTACCTCACAGCCACTAGGCCTGGCTTGAGTTTCTCTGTGAGTCTTATCAGTAGGTTCATGGAGACACCTACAGAAAAACACTTAATGGCAGCAAAAAGGATCCTAAGATACCTGAAGGGAAGTCTAGAATTAGGAATCTTTTATAGAAGGAATCAAAGGGAGGAATTGGTAGCTTATTCGGATAGTGACTACGCGGGTGACATTGATGACAGGAAAAGTACATCTGGATACATCTTCATGCTTGGCTCAGGAGCTGTTTCATGGTCCTCTAGAAAACAGCCAGTAGTGACTCTGTCAACTACTGAAGCAGAGTTTATCTCTGCTGCTTATTGTGCTTGTCAGGCTATTTGGCTCAGGAGAATACTTGAGATACTTGGCAGTAAGAATAAGGATGGAATAATACTGTTTTGTGATAATAGCTCAGCTATCAAACTCAGTAAGAATCCTGTGATACACGACAGGAGTAAGCACATCGATGTTAAGTTTCACTTCTTGAGAAATCTAAGCAAAGACGGAACTGTGGAGCTAGTTCACTGCCCTACTCAGCAACAGCTAGCAGATATCATGACCAAGGTTGTGAAATTGGAGACCTACACCTACTTGAAGTTGAAGCTTGGATTGATGCTGCACTCTGAAGTTCTGAACAGATAATTGCAATTGTTTTAAGCTGATTGTAGTGTGACAATGCAACTTAAGGGAGGATTTGTTAGATATTTGACTCATTGTAATAAGTAGTTGTATTAGTAAATGATATAACTGTGGTTAGTAGAATACTGTTAAGTGGCTGTTAGATAGTTAAGCAAGTTTGTTAAGTTTGTTAAGTAGCACTTTGATAGTTAAACCAGATGTATAAAAGCAACAGTGTACATCAATGAAATTTCAGAAGTGCTAATTCATTTTTCTGCACTTAACAGTATTTTCTTTAGTTTCAAAAATGTTTCGATTGACCTTAGTATTCAAGTAGATGAGTTGTTTTCGAAAATTGTTTTCAAACACGTACGCAAATTAATTCCCCTTTGTTGGAACAGTAAGAAACACTCTACTTTCAATTCAATCGACTTATTATTAAAATAGAAAAAAGAATGAAGAAGGATGGTTCAGGCGCTAACTGAGTTCAGATTTCACTCTAATGTCTTGAGTTCGAATTTCGGGTGTGACAATAACTTTATGAGGTAATAACCACAGGGATCAACAAAACTGGGTACATAGGCCGACGTAGATTAGTAATCAGTAAATAGTGCGCATTAATATCAAGATAACAACAAATATATAGAAAAAAAGGAAAAGAATCCTTCAATAAATTGATTTTACGTTTCCAATTTACTTTTTAAACTCAAGAAATGATTTATTATGACATTAAAAGTGAGTTATAATCCTAATTTACTGTTTTGCACTTTTTTCATCTAATTAAATTTGCTTTAATACATATTGGTTCTCTTTTCAAAATATACGGCCAGTAATAGAATTGCACATATTTAGGTTCAAGAAGTAGTGGATAATAGATAAACTAGTGAATAGTAGTAGGGGATAGCGGATAACAAATGAACTATCGGTATCGGAATACGGATGAACTAGCTGATAGAAAATTATGCGTTTAGTTAGCAGTTAAAATAACTGATAAATGTAAATATTTAATTAATAATTAAATTATTTAATGATGACAAAATGTTTAATTAAGGAAAGAGAAGTAATTTAAGAAAAATAATAAGGTTAAAAATACCAAAAAAAATGTAAGATGCTATATATACGTTAACCACTTATATCAACTCCGTTAACCCACAAAAAAAAATCTTCAAAAACATAGACTAAATATATTCTCACTTTTTGATAAGTAAAAAATGATAATAAAATAATCGGTGGTGTCCCATAATAATTGTTTAAAATAATAAAATTTTGTTCAAAATATCATTTTTCTTCAACAAGTTATAAATCGAATCTTCACAAAATTTCATCATAAAGAAATAAACTTAGTCCGCAACAGTTTTCTATGTTCGAAATCTACAAAAACACCTAGTGAGGGAGGTGCAAAACCATTCTTGAGGGGTACGAATAGCAAGTACTAATGTGCTTATAAATAGGACATGAGCCCCTTGACACTTGAGCCACATGAGATGTGATTGTCATTGCTCATTCTATAAGACGTCGTCTCGAGGTAAATACAATTTCCTTCGTGGGAACTGCGTAGAGTGGAGGTGTTGCTACTTTCTAGCATTGGTGATCGTTACTCACACTTCAAGAGGTAAACACAATTACTCCTGTAGTTCTAATAAGAGGGGTTTTAGTTCTTGATAATGAATTTAATATGGAAATTTTAAAACTTTATCATGTGACATCAGAGCACTTGTTTTAGTTATCTTGAATTCTTATGTGTTTGTTTGTCTCGTAAGTTGTATGATTCAGTTCATAGTCTTTTGTTTTTTTTAATACATGATCATTTTTATTTTATAACTTTTGATTCGATTGGTGTGGGGGAGTAGAGTTTTGTTTTTGAACTAATAAGTTTTTGGTGTCAACGATATGAATTCTTGTAAAAATTTGCTATGTCTAAAATCAAATCATCTACGCATTTGTTTGTTTGTGTTTTAGTTCGTGTCTCTCCTAATTACGGTTTTGCCTAACTATAAGTTTTACTAATTTCTTTAACAAGATTGATTTTATTTGGTTGTATTGATTTTGTTCATGGGTTGGCCTAGTCCTCCATGTTTCTTTGTTGCTATTTTCTCTTTTTATCAATAAAATGTAGGGGGAGTATATACTTTTTCTTTCTTGACGTTTTTTTCCTTAAAGAAAATTTTGCATCAAAATTTTTTAATTTTAACAAGACTCCTACACGCGCTTTTGCGATAAAAAAAGTCCTAAGATTTTTATTTTCAATGATTTAAATAGATTATGTATTTGAATTCTTGTAAATTAAATAACCGCATTTGTTTGTTTGTTTGTGTTTTAGTTCGTGTCTCTCCTAATTTTAAGATTTTAAGATAACTCTTGAGGATGTACGTATCTTGTGTGATTGCTACTATGTTTTGACCATGTTGTGAGATACATACTTTTTTAAAAGGATATTATTGAGACGAGTCAATTAGCTTATGAGAGGTAATAATGGGGTTCGAGTAATATTCTATTTGTGACGTACTTAGCGTGTGAGAGGCGATGATGGTACTCACTTGTGGTGACGAGGAGGAAATGTGGATATTCGTTTACATCCTATTTTGTAAAAACATGCATCAACTTGTAGAAGGAGATTAGGTGAGTGTATTATAGCCATGAACTGGGACGAAGGTGGCCTTGGTGGGTTTGTAAACTTGACCTTCGGGTGATTATGCTCCAGTGTGGAAACCCCAATGACTCTTGTTGGCCCCTTGATGTCGAGGTGAACTTCAAAAATTGGGTAACCTTGACAAGTCAGCTAACAATCTGATACTAGTGAGAGTGTAAAACACCAAAGGAAACTAGTGAAGTGTTGCACTTCACTGACACACTTAGTGCTATTGTGCCTCATTCATATGGAGTAGAATCAAAGGAGCATTGCATTGAGAAACATGCAACATTACCTAATTTTCTTTTATTGTATGTTTGTCATTTGTTTCTATACACCATTGTTGTTATACTTTTAACATGATGTAGGACGGACTCAACCCCTCTTTTCTATGTGTTTTCTCTAGTATGATTTATGTGTAGTCTCTCCTTGGGACGAGACTAAGAACTAGTGTTGAGGGGTTCGTCCATGAGGATGAAGTGGAGAAAAATTTTCTCACTTATATTACAATGTTATTTGTCTTTGTTGGTTTATTGTTATGTTCAATTAGACAATAAGGCTCTGATAATTTAACATCAGGGTTGAAATTTATATTCTGGTCTTGAAATTATTTAGTTTTTTTTTCTTCTATTTACCAAGTATACTATTTTATTTAAGGATGATAGTAATACTTTTAAGAAGCCTATATATTTTATTTAAGTCAAACTATGATTCAGAATTATGACGTATGATGAAGTGAAACCATTTTTCGTATGAAAATAATTATTATTAAATTTATTGTTTCCATTTTATTCACTCACTATAAGTTATTATGAAAACTTCTTATTTACCGTATCATTTAGTTAAAACGTATTCCAGGGTTTAGGGTGTCACATTAGTGTTATCCGAGCCAGGTTCTGTCCTTTAGGCTGGTGTGTGTTGCGTGTCTACTATGTTTTCATGTGTACTCTGTGGACTTGTGTGTTGTGATACTGTTTGTTGTTGTTGTGATGTTGTTACCTGTTACTTAAATTTAATATTTTCGTTTTACTTGTCGCACCTAGTTATTAATATTTGGTCTATGTAGGTAGTAATGGATGGTAGGAATGACCGCGTGCTAGCTGATGCCATTCAGATGTTGGCACAAGTGGTGTCACAAGCCACACAGGCCATGCAATGTAATCAGAATAGAAATAATGGAGTAGATGAGTTCCAAGGGTTGGATAAATTCCAAAAGAGTGACCCGCCTACTTTCAAGGGTAGACATAACCCCGATGGTGCGCGGACATGGATCCAGGAGATTGAGAAGATTTTCAGCGTAATGGCATGCACTGATGCGCAGAAAGTATCTTTTGGTACTTTCATGTTGTCTGAGGAAGCTGAACATTGGTAGAACAATACACGCCAACGCATGGAAACAGAAGCTGTTCAAATCACATGGGAAAGCTTCAAAAGAGAATTTTTAGAGAAATACTTTCCCGAGGATATACGCAATCGTAAGGAAGTGGAATTCTTAGAACTAAAGCAGGGGAACATGTTTGTGGCTGACTATGTGGCCAAGTTTGGGGAACTGTCTAGGTTTTGTCCCCACTATAATGGTGCTAATGCAGAGCGCTCCAAGTGTGTGAAATTTGAGAATGGCTTACGACCTGAAATTAAGCAATTAATTGGTTATCAGGTAATTCGTCGTTTTTCTACCCTTGTGAATAAGTGCAGGATTTATGATGAAGACAGCCAGGCAAGAGCTGCTCACTACAAGAGTGTACGTCCCTAGAAAGATAAGAAGTTTAACAACCAGAACCATGGAAAGCCATACTCCATCCCACCAGGTCATTCTGGTAATCTTAATGGTAACAATAAGAGTAATGGTAATAATACAACATCTTTTTCAACCCCAAAAAGGTGCATGAAGTGTGGGAAACAAGGACATATGGCTCATCGGTGCAAGGAAAGCGACATCACTTGTTTCAATTGTGGCAAGCAAGGCCACATTAAGAGGAATTGTCCTAATCCAATGAAAGAGCCCAACAGTAGCAGCCAAAATTTACAAGCCAATCGACCAAAAACTAGTGGAAGAGCCTTTGCTCTTAGTGGTGCAGAAGCTTCAGAGTCTGATTATTTAATCCAAGGTACATGCCTCATAAAAGGAAATCCCTTAGTTGTACTATTTGATTCAGGTGCAACTCATTCATTCATATCACATGCTTGTGCTAAACAATTAAATTTACCCATTTCTCCTATGAAGTTTGACTTGATAGTTGAAACACCGACAGGTCGTTCGTTTGTAACTTCAATTGCTTGTTTGAAATGTCCTGTGTCACTTTTTGAAAAAGATTTTGTAGTTGACTTAATTTGCTTACCTCTTAGTCAACTAGATGTAATTCTTGGTATGGACTGGTTATCTTCCAACCACGTTCTTCTGAATTGCTTTGATAAGACTATTATGTTTGGTGAGCCTGCAAAGAGTAGGGATTCGAGATTCATCACCGCCAATCAGATAAATGTATCCTTGAAAGAGGATGCCCAAGTATACATGATGTTCGCTTCCCTGAAACTAGAGAGCGTGGATGATATTATAGTGAGTGCTTTTCCTGAAGTGTTCCCTGAGGATATCTATAATTTGCCACCTGAACGTGAGGTTGAGTTCTCCATAGACTTGGTACCTGGTGCAGGACCCATATCTATAGCTCCTTATAGGATGTCTCCTTTAGAATTAGTAGAGCTTAAGAAACAGTTAGAGGAGTTGTTAGAGAAGAAGTTTGTGAGGCCTAGTGTATCACCATGGGGTGCACCGGTGTTGTTGGTTAAAAAGAAAGATGGGACTATGAGACTGTGTATAGACTACCGCCAATTGAACAAGGTTACAATTAAGAACAAGTATCCTCTCCCTAAGATCGATGATCTTATGGATCAATTGGTAGGAGCCTGCGTGTTCAGCAAGATAGACTTGAGGTCTGGTTATCACCAAATTCGTGTGAGATCTGAGGACATCCCGAAGACTGCTTTTAGAACCCGTTATGGTCATTATGAGTATCTGGTTATGCCTTTTGGTTTGACCAATGCACCGGCAGTGTTCATGGACTACATGAATAGAATTTTTCATCCTTACCTAGATAATTTTGTTGTGGCGTTTATTGACGATATCTTGGTGTACTCTAAGTCTAAGGAAGAACATGCAGAACACTTGAGGATTGTGTTGCAAACACTTAAGGATAAACAATTATATGCTAAGTTGTCCAAATGTGAGTTTTGGTTGGATAAGGTTTATTTCTTAGGGCATGTGATATCTAGAGGAGGAATAGCTGTTGACCCATCTAAGGTAGAAGCTGTGTTGCAGTGGGAAACACCTAAGTCTGTTACAGAGATTAGGAGTTTTTTGGGTTTAGCAGGCTACTATAGACGGTTTATAAAAGGTTTCTCTAACATAGCATGGCCTTTGACTAAGTTGACTCGTAAAGGTCAAGTTTTTGTGTGGGACACTCAATGTGAAGACAGTTTTCGGGATCTTAAGAGGAGATTAACGTCAGCTCCCGTTTTAGTTTTGCCTAACCCTAGCGAGCCTTTCGTAGTGTATTGCGATGCATCTAAGATGGGTATAGGTGGCGTGCTGATGTAGAAAGGTCAAGTTGTGGCATATGCTTCTAGGCAACTTAAGACTCATGAACAAAATTACCCTACCCATGCTCTAGAGTTAGCTGCTGTGGTGATTGTGCTTAAAATATAGAGGCATTATCTTTATGGTTCGAGATTTGAGGTCTTTAGCGATCATAAAAGCTTAAAATATCTATTTGATCAAAAAGAGTTGAATATGAGGCAAAGGAGATGGTTGGAGTTTCTAAAGGACTATGACTTTGAACTTAGTTACCACACAGGTAAGGCAAATGTAGTGGCTGATGCTTTAAGTAGGAAGTCCTTACATGTATCTGCTTTGATGGTTAGAGAAATGGATTTGTTAGAGGAGTTTAGAGATCTGAGCTTAGTGTTTGAGGTTACCTCTAAAAGCGTACGACTGGGTATGTTGAAAGTGACTAGTAGTCTGCTAGAAGAGATTCGGGAGGGTCAAAAGTTGGATTTTCATCTGTTAGATCAGTTGGAACTTACAGCTCGGGGAAATCAAGTTGATTTTAAGAAAGGAACTGATGATATCGTGAGATTTCAGGATAGAATTTGTTTACCTAATGTGCCAGAGCTTAGGAAATTGATTTTAGAGGAGGGCCATAGGAGTAGTTTAAGTGTTCACCCTGGAGCCACGAAGATGTACCAGGATCTGAAGAAAATGTTCTGTGGCCTGGTATGAAAAAAGATGTGGCTAAGTTTGTGTATGGATGCTCAGTTTGCCAGAAAGCTAAGATTGAACAACATAAACCATCGTGTTTGATGCAACACTTAAGTATTCTAGAATGGAAATGGGATAGTATCTCGATGGACTTTGTGGTAGGTTTGCCTAGGACTCCCAAAGGTTATGATTCTATTTGGGTTGTAGTGGACAGATTAACCAAATCTTCTCATCTCATTCCGATTAACATTATTTATCCATTGAAGAAGTTGACTGAGCTTTATATCAACAAGATAGTAAGGTTACATGGTTTCCCGTCTACTATCGTTTCTGACAGAGACCCTATATTTACCTCAAGGTTTTGGGAAAGTTTGTACGAAGCTTTAGGAACCAAGCATAGGGTGAATTCATCCTACCACCCGCAAACAGACGACCTGACAAAGCGAACTATACATTTTTTAGAGGATCTTTTGAGAGCTTGTGTCTTGGAACAAGGTGGTAGTTAGGATAATTACTTTCCCCTTATAGAGTTTACCTATAACAACAGTTTTCATTCTAGTATTGGGATGACACCGTTTGAAGCTCTGTATG
Organism: Astragalus glycyphyllos; assembly: GCA_963573325.1. Taxonomy (NCBI): domain Eukaryota; kingdom Viridiplantae; phylum Streptophyta; class Magnoliopsida; order Fabales; family Fabaceae; genus Astragalus; species Astragalus glycyphyllos. The sequence goes on along the minus strand of OY754313.1, from coordinate 21,801,836 downwards.
GGAGGAGATGTATGATGTGAGCCAAGCCCCCATCATGGGACCTATCACTAGAGGAAAGCTCAAGGCAATGGAACAACAAGTCAAGAGTCTTCATTCATGGAAGGATCTTCCTCATTCAAATGGAATATACTTTAGTGTGTCCACCTTGATAATTGACAAGGACACACTAAAGGTGACCAAGGATACCTTAGGGAATTTCTAGAATACCCAAACTCTAGTGTTTCCTATTTCTTTGTATTTGCTTTCCAATATATTTAGGACTTCATTTTTATTTGTAATGAACATTTGGTTTTGAGCTTTGTTGGCCATTTAGAATATGCTAAGGCTTCTAGTTACTTTGATGTGGCCATGGGCCTTATTTTCATTTTCTTTAGTGGATTATATGTTGGGCTTAGGATCCATTAGACCCAACATATAAATGTTTTCCCTTTCCTTGTAAACCCTAGAACTCTTATGTTGAATGAAATCATTTCCTCATTTTGCAAAGTGAAAGTCAAATACCTAGAGTGAGAGGTGACAGGACAAGTTCCATGCATATGAGAGGTGAGGTTCATCATGAAGTTCTCATTGGTTCTTGAGATGAGAACCTAAAGCTCACATCCTTGAGGCTAGGAGATCCTAAGGATAGTGTGATCTTATCACCTTTCCAAGAAAGGTGTGGTGATCTTCAATCTCCAATACCATTTCCAACTCCTCCATGTTTGCATTTTCTTCCTTTTTCAAGTAAGTGTTCATCTTTTGTTTTTGAGTTTTTGTGAGAAATCATTTTAGTTGTCATATTTCTAGATCCTAAACCCTAGAGATCATGTTAGATCTCATCAATGTAGGACACCCTTGTGTTGGTTTGAGTCAGGTGAAAGTGCAGTTATAGGATCTGAGATAGGTAGGCAAACCACTGAGAAAGTTAAGATGATCCAGGAAAAGATGAGAGCTTCCCAAAGCAGGCAAAAAAGTTACTATGACAAAAGGATAAAAGCTCTTGAATTTCAGGAAGGTGATCATGTATTCTTGAGAGTCACTCCTATGACTGGGGTTGGTCGAGCACTGAAGTCTCGTAAGCTTACTCCTCGTTTTATTGGTCCCTATCAAATTCTAAAGAGAGTCAGCGAAGTTGCTTATCAAATTGCTTTACCCCCAACTCTTTCAAACTTTCATAGTGTCTTCCATGTCTCTCAACTTCGTAAATATATTCCTGATCCTTCGCATGTGATTGAGTTGGAAAATGTGCTAGTGAGGGATAACTTAACTTATGAGGCATTACCGATACGGGTTGAGGATCGGAAGGTGAAGCAGCTAAGAGGAAAGGAAATTCCTTTGGTTAAAGTTGTTTGGGGAGGAGCTATTGAGAATAGTGCGAGTTGGGAGCTAGAGACCCCAGATGAAAGAGTCTTATCCAGAGCTTTTTGTTTCAGGTAAATTTTTAAGGACAAAAGTTTCTTAATAATGGGTAGTTGAAAATTTTATTATTAATACCTGTACTTATATATGTGTGCATGTATTAACAATTTTGTGATATATATATATATATATATATATATATATATAATAGTTAAAAAATGAGGCTACCATGTAATGGCCAGCATTACGCTTAGCCAATGTTTTGTTTGCAAAAACAAAATCCCATTAGCACCCTAAAAGTGTCACGAGAACCCCCACTATTTCTTTCATTATTGTTATATTTAAAAAACAAACAAAACCTTCTGTTCACCATCTCTTCTATTCTTTCAACGGTAACAGTGCAGTCAACAAGTCATGTCTTCCGCCTTCTTTTTACTTGATCTCACTAGTTTGGCCAATGTTTGATCCAAAAATTCACCATCCAACTCAAATTCAACTCCTAAATTTATTTCTGACCTCCGTTACGGCAAATAGAGCACCATTCATTGTGTTATATTTGTCAATGCGGGCTGTATTTTTTGTGATTCCATTCACACCATTCGCCGTTTGGAGAAACGAACACCATTTTTGAATTTTGGAATTGAAACCTTCGAGAAGCAATATCCTTTTGGTGTTTTGGTGAAATTGACGTTAGACCCCCTATATCACTGTCGTTTTAGTAACATATTCCGTTGTTCTATTAAAATTTGAAACTTTCAATTTTATAAATATTGACACTAATAGTCATTCACCTAGCTAAATTTTTACAACCTCGTTGAAGGAGCATGCGTATGGAGTAGAGTCGAAGGAGCATTGTCTTGACATGTATGTTTAGGACTATGTTGTGTTATTTATACTTGATTTTCTTTCGTTGTATGTTTGTGTGTTCTTTCTATCCGCTATTATTGTTATACTTTTAACATGATGTAAGACGTATTCACCCTCTCTTTTCTTTGTGCTTTCTCTTGTATCACGTGCGTACAGGGTATCGTCAGGACAAGACCGAGGAGTAGTATTGAGGGGTTCGTCCACGAGGATGAAGTGGAGAATAATTATTTCACTTATTTGTTGGACTACTAGAATAATTGACCTATGCCATGTACAGGTATAAGAAAGTTATTAAATATAATTATGGAATAATTCCCAGGTAGTATGGTATCTTTTTCCGACCATGCATTTGTCTTTTAGGTTACGATGTTATTTGTTTTGTAATGAAATAAAGGTGTTGATGTTTTTGTGGTTGAAATGTGTTATTAAGTGTTGGTGAAATTTTCGTTGAAAATTTTTGAAAAGAAAATTTTATTGAGTTTTGAATAATCGGGTAAAATTTTACTCGCTGTTTAATTTTCAAACGAACTCGGAATTCTACGAAAATTAAATTAGGGTTTCTCTGTGTGGGATATGACTAAGAGAAATGAAGATAATATTCTTCCAGTGGAAAGATATTACAGTTGAATAAAATAATTATATAATTATTCGGTGAATACAAAAAATCGTTATCGAGTGAGAGTTGTGAGTAGAAATTTCATTAATAGACAGTTGTATAAATTTACACTTTTAAGAGATAAGTACTAATTTTGATGTGAGGGTTCTCTTGACTTTTTTGGCGTTGTCATAATTACACTTTAGTAATAAAGCTACTTTTTAGATTTTGTAGATTATGTTTGAATAAACAAATGGTACGTCCTTTCTTCTTCCCTGTCGTCTGTTCCTACTAGTTCCCTCTCTTCTATGGTGTTTCTCTATGTTTGTGTTTCTTAGGAAATACACTGCTAGTTCCCTCTCTACTAGTTTCTGCTTGGGAAATACACTAGTTTGGATTTGATATAATTTCTAACTTAGTATAGTCTCCATAGCTATTTGTCATACTCAGAAATGTTCTCATTTCTTTATTTATGTTCACTGAGTATGGTTGAGAGGAATAGAGAAACTTCAGAAGCTTGTTGATAAGCTTTAGAAGCTACATGAGAAACTATATAATAGGAAATATTGTGGTAGACTTGTAATCAACTCTCACACTTTGAATGTGGTCTTCCATAAAGTATTTATAGAGGAAATGATCCAATAGGTCCATCGGAAATCTTCTCCCAAGGTTCATATAGCCGTTGTGGCTTTTTGCATAAGGAAGGTGTACTTTTCCTACGCCTTCTGCAGGATTCGTGCAGCAGTAGGTAGCCGTTGGAAGCTTCTGAAAATGGTATCTTCTGAACTCGGTCAAGCAAATGGAGTATGACTTTTTGGCTTGAGTAATAATCTTTTTAGATGTTAGTTGATCATTATGAGTGTTGATGACAACTAAGAAGAATTGACTTTGTGAAATTTTCTCTTTTATAGCTTTTGACGTATCTTCTGAGAATGCCTTTTGAAGAGTCTTCTGAACCACCCTCTGAAGAACTTCATAGAAATCTTCTGAAATACTTTCTGAAAAACTGAGCTTTTGATTTTATGATCTTCTATTTTATGTAAGCTTCTGTGCTTTGTTCGTCGAATCAGTTGATACAATTTGGATGTGTAACCATTTTGCCTTGACTTTTCTTTATCATAAGATGCTGTTAACATAATTCTTTTCTTTTTCCGTCTTATGTAAATTTCTTTAAATAAACAACTTCTCTCTTTTGAGAATCATTTGGCTGAGAATCCTTTGCTTTGAGAAGCTCCTTACTATTGGTTGTTCTCGGCCTCCGGCTTTCTAATTGATAATAACCACTATATGAGAAGAACTTCTTCAACGTCTTACAAGCAAGCAAATTTCCTATAGCTATCACACCAATCTCAATTTTCCGCAAATTGAGAACCCAAGCTCCCCACTAAGGACTTCGCTACAATTCAATCTCCCCGATTGAATTACCCAAGACAACTCTCAGGATTTCACAACAATCAAATATAGATGTTTACAATTGAAAACTAGGATCCAATCACTCAAGCAATATAACAATGATGTAGTTGAGAGAGATGAGAGATTTGGAACCCTAGATGAAGAACGTGAAGAATGAGTGTGACGGTGAGAGTTGGCGTTCTGTTCTTTTTAGATTTGTGAATTGTTGATCTAATTGTGAAAACCCTAATCCTATTTATAGGGGTTGTAAAAATATGACCGTTGGAACAATTTCTAACACTGTTTATGTCAAGAGAAAAATCGATTATGTGCTTACAAAACCATAAGTGACAAATCGATTGTTTGCTTAAAAGAAGCAGGCCAAAAATCGATTTTCCTCTTTAAGGGAGGAAGTCAAAAATCGATTTCTAGCTCTAGAAAGGAAGTCCAAAATCAATTTTCTTCTTTAACAACACAAAGTCATCAATCTATTGTTTTCTTTCCCAAACAAGTTCTTTTAAAACCAAGTCATGAATCGATTGTTTTCTTTCAACTATAAAGCCATAAATCGATTTCTTACTTTAAAAAACAAGGTCAAAATCGATTTCCATTCTTCAAATACACAAAGTCATCAATGGATTGTTTTCTTTCCAAAACAAGTTCTTTCAAAACCAATTAAGCTATGAATCGATTGATGTCTTTAAACTTACAAGGGGGAAATCGATTTCTAGCCTTAAAACAAGGGGGAAATCGATTTCTAGCTTAAAAAGCAAGAGGGAAATCGATTTCTAGCTTAAAGTACCAAATCAAGAATCGATTCTTTACGTGCCTAACCTATTTTACCAAGCCTAGCTCAATTCCATTTTAAAAGATCATCTCTCAACTACAAAAGTGATAAGCTTAAGTGACTAGATTTTACAAGCGTCCTATGCAAAGCAATATAACACATAAGTCTTGAACGCTTGAGTAGCTTCTCCTTCGAGCTGCTACACTTTAAGATATCATGTCAAGCGCTTTGGTTCATGCCCTGTGCTTTGGTTCATGTCCTGTGCTTTGTTTCAACTATAACCATTAGTAAACAGATTGTAATTTGTTATCATACAAAACAAAGAGTGTTTGACCTTGGTTCAACTAATTACCTTATGCATAGGGAGGCGATAAACAAGAAACAACAGCATAAGCTCCCCCTAAGCATAAGCATAAAAAAAATAAACTAATCCAATAACATAGTGAGTGAAATAACAAGCAGCAAGTCTTTCTCCCCCTTTGTTTTCATCAAAAAGGAGGGGATCTCGTCAGGGGAAGACACACAAGACACATAGCATATGATATAACAAGCACATAACACCTCAAAAATACATCACATAATCATAGGCTGACAAAATCAAGCATACCGAGCTCTCTTCGGATCTTACAAAATTGAGCTTCGGCTAGTGGTTTCGTGAAGATGTCCGCTAGTTGGTCATCGGTGCCTACAAAATTTAATGCTATGCTCCCCTTAGAAACATGGTCTCTAATGAAATGTTGCCTTATTTCTATATGCTTAGTTCTAGAGTGTTGGATGGGGTTCTTAGCAATGTTAATGGCACAAGTGTTATCACATAAAACTGGCACATTGTCATATAACAAACCAAAATCCTCCAAAGTCTGTTTCATTCACAGAACTTGTGCAACGCAATTTCCAACCGCCACATATTCGGCTTCAGCAGTGGACAGAGTAACACTGTTCAGTTTTTTACTAGACCAGGAGGTCAAACAAGGTCCTAAGAAATGACAAGTTCCACTAGTACTCTTCCTATCTAATGTACATCCAGCAAAATCAACATCACAAAATCCGACCAAAGTAAACTGACTCGATTTCGGGTACCACAGTCCAAAATCTGTGGTTCCCTTAACATATCTAAGAATCTGTTTTACAGCTTTTAAATGTGATTCTTTGGGACATGCTTGAAATCGAGCACACAAGCTCACAGCAAACATAATATCAGGTTGAGAAGAAGTTAAATACAAGAGACTACCGATCATACCGCGATACATCGTTTCGTTATACTGGTTTACCTTGCTCGTCCTTATCCAACTTTGTTGCAGTCGCCATGGGAGAACCAATCTCCTTTGCATCACTCATGTCAAACTTCTTTAGCAACTCCTTTGAGAACTTGTTTTGAGAGATGAAGATTCCTTCCTTCATTTTCTTCACTTGAAGTCCTAAAAAGAAGTTCAGCTCCCCCATCATGCTCATCTCAAACTCGCTAGTCATCATGTCAGAAAACTCCTTGCACAGATCATCATTAGTAGACCCAAAAATAATATCATCGACATAAATTTGAACTACTATGATATGTTTGCCCTTGGTTTTAAGGAATAAGGTAGAATCAATCTTACCCTTTTTGAAACCATTTGCAAGTAAATGTTTGCTCAATCTCTTATACCAAGCTCTAGGAACTTGTTTTAATCCATAAAGTGCTTTGTCAAGTTTGAAAACATGGTTTGGTTTTTTAAAATCTTCAAAACCATGGGGTTGTTTTACATATACTTCATCTTCTAAATATCCATTTAGGAAGGCACTCTTGACATCCATTTGGTGTAGTTTGAAGTCCATGTAACTAGCAAAGGCTAGAATGGACTCTAACCTAGCCACCGGAGCAAAAGTTTCTTCAAAATCCACCCATTCGATTTGGTTAAAACCTTGAACAACTAAACGGCTTTTATTTAATAAAATAACACCATTTTCATCAAGTTTGTTGCGAAAAACCCATTTAGTACCAATGATGGTTCTATCAACAGGTTGTTCAACTAAATGCCAAACTTTGTTCCGTTCAAATTGTTCAAGTTCCTTTTGCATTGACACAACCCATTCTGGATCACATAAAGCTTCCTTAATATTATTAGGAACTATCTGAGAGACAAAAGCACTATGAAAGCATAAATGATTAAGAGAAGAACGAGTGGTTACCCCCTTTGATGGACTACCAATAATTTGCTCCATGGGATGATCTCGAACTGATTTCCAAGTCTTGGGCAAATCATCATGTGTTCTTCCATGAAGATGGTCATTGATGTCTTGGGGGTCTCGTTCCACTTTAGTTTCTACTTGAGGTTCCACTTTCACCTCGACTTCTTCCACACTTTCACTAGTTGATTCGGGCATTCTGTCTTTGATCACTTCAACCACTTCATCCTCATCATCAACTTTCTTAGCAAATGAGTTAGTCTCATCAAAAGAAACATGTATTGATTCTTGCATACATTTATCAATTTTATTGTAGACAATATATGCTCTACTATGATTTGAATAACCCATAAAAATACCTTCAGTTGATTTTGCATCAAATTTACCCAACTTGTCATTTGTGTTGAGAATGAAGCACTTACTTCCGAAAACCTTGAAGTATGAAATATTTGGAGCTCTACCATTCCACAACTCGTATGGCGTCTTGTTAAGAGATGGCCTCAGGTATACCCGGTTGAGCATATGACATGCTGTATCAACTGCATGTCCCCAAAAATACTTGGGAAGGTTGTGCTCGTTCAGCATTGTTCTACTCATCTCTTGTAGGGTTTTGTTCTTCCTTTCCACCACACCGTTTTGTTGAGGAGTCCTTGGAGCTGAAAAGTTGTGATGAACACCATACTTTTCACACCAAGTCCTGAATGATGAATTTCCGTACTCTCCTCCATGATCACTTCTAATTTCCTTGATGGCTAAGTTTTTCTCATTCTGTAACTTTCTGCACAGCTTAGCAAACTCATTAAAAGCATCACTTTTATTTGCAAGTAGAATGACCCTAGTATAGCTAGAATAATCATCTACAATCACGAAGACATACTTGGACCCTCCTAGACTTACAACATCAATCTCACCAAATAAATCGAGACGGAGCAATTCAAGCACATTGTTAGTGGAAATAACAGGTTTTGGATTGAAGGAAGATCTATGCAATTTACCCAGCTGACATGCATCACATAATTGACCCTTTTCATACTTCAGCTTGGGTAGACCTCTAACATGCTCATTCTTACACAACTTAGATAAAAGTTCTATACAAGCATGTCCTAGACGTCTATGCCACAAATTCACATCATCAAGCAAGGAAGGCATGCATACAATATCATCACTCACATTGTCAAAATTAACATAATACACATTATTTTCTCGAAAGCCAGTAATATAAAGTTTAGAAGTCCTATGAGTAATAACACATTTATCAACAGAAAAATACACATCAAAATCACTATCACATAATTGACTGACACTTAGAAAGTTAAATTTCACACCATCAACTAGTAAAGCATTTTTAATCTTGATTGTGTTTTCCTTACCCACACAACCTTTACCTATTACTTGTGCAGATTCATTGTTGGCAAACTTCACAGATCCACTGGCTTTGTTGCCAAACTTCAAGAATAGTGAGGGATCACCAGTCATGTCTCGAGCACCGACTGTCAACCATCCACACATTTTTCTTCTTTGATGACTAACCAACCTGCAAAAGGAACATTAACAACTAGTACGAGGTACCCAAATTTTATTGGGTCCATGGGGGTTAGTCTTCAAGGGATTTGTTTTCACAATCCACCTTGGTTTCTTACAAGCAGGTATAAGAGTACCAAGCTCACACAATCTACGAATAGGGCATCTATGTGAACCATGATTCCCTTTCTGACAATAAGTGCAAGAGAAAATAGTAGGTGTCTCACTTGAAGTAGCAGCTACAAAAACCACTTTCTTTTTCAAATCAGAGGAGGTGGAATTACCTTCATACCCAATTCCTCTCCTATCAACATATTCATGTTGGGAGTGAAGTAACTTGGTCAAGGTATTTTCAGCAACCTCAAACTTTTTTAAGGATTCATTCAAATTTTCATTTTCAACCTTGACTTTTTCAAAATTTTGTTTAAGCTCAAGAAGCTCAACGTTGAAAAGTTTAGTTTTATGTAGCTCATTCTTCAACTTAGCTACTTCCTTCTCAAGAGTCTCAATTTGAGTGAGCATGCTTTCGTTGCTCTTTGTCAAATCCTTAGATTTAACCAAAAGAGTTTCATGTTCATTATAAATAGCTTCAAAAGCCTCACTCAAGTCTTGACTACTACACACATCATCAAATAAGTCATCATGCTCAAGTGAATCAGAAAAACTATGATTAGCAAGGATTACCTTAGGAGTGTCATTTGCCATAAGACAAACAACATTGACAGCCTTCTCTTCTTCATCTGTTTCACTATCAGTGTCAAGATTGTCCCATGTAGCCGCCTCAGGGGTGTCACTTGCCATAAGACAAACAACATTTGCAACCTCCTCTTCTTCATCTGTTTCACCATCAGTATCAGTATTGTCCCATGTAGCCTTCATGGCTTTCTTCTGTGGGTACTTGGATTTTAGCTTTGGAAAATTCACTTTGAGATGACCCGGTTTGTTTCATTCAAAACATTTTGGTTGATCATCTCTTCTCTCATAACTATCTCCTTTGTTGTGTCCGGATTTCTTTGAATAGTCACCCTTCTCAAGCTTGTTGAATTTCATGAATTTTTTGAATTTCATCATCGGATTCTTCATCAGACTCAACCTCTTTCCTTGCCATCTTAGGAGTCTTGGCAGCTGCAAGAGCAAGAGACTTCCTTTTTTTGACCGCTTCTTTTTCTTGAGTCTTCTTAGTGGCCAACACCACCTCAAATGCAAGAAGTGACCCAATCAAGTCTTCTTGAGGTAAAGTGCCAATATATTTGGTTTCAGTGATAGCACAAGTCTTAGGAAAGAACTCACTAGTCAAGGATGCAAGAATCTTCCCATTCAAATCCTTCGTTGAATACTTCTTCCCAAGTGCTCTCAAGTTATTCACTATCAGGCTCAATCTTTGGTGCATAGCTGCAACAGATTAACCTTCCTTCATCTTGAAAGCTTCATACTCAAAAGTGAGAACTCTAATCTTTGTGTCCTTCACTTGACTTGTACCAACATGTGTCGCTTCCAGACAGTCCCAAATTTCCTTGGTTGTCTGACATCCTTTCACCCTTCCATACTCTTCTTCACATAGAGATAGGTGAAGAATATTCATTGCTTTGACATTGAGAGATATTTTTTCTAGATCAGGCTTTCTCAGCTCACTCAAGTGAATGGCATAAATATCGTCAATAGGTACTTCCTCAGCTTTACCAGTAGCTTGAAATTTGGTAGTATCACCCTCAACAGCAACACCAGGTTTAGTAATCTTGATTCTCATAGGAATGAGCGGTCCATCAACAATGATCCTCCATATAGTGAAATCTATAGCCTGCACATGACATTTCATTCGACTACTCCAATAGTCATAGTTAGCCCATCGAACAAGGGTGGCCTATTGAAGGACATCCCCTCTATTGCGAGATGTTAAGCTCTATAGGCAGCTTCTAGCTCTTGATACCAATTGTTGGACTATACGATAACCTTAGAGGGGAGGGTGAATAAGGTTATATGCTAAAAATGAAATCTTTTTGGTTTTTGAGAATTAACGATGCTAGTTTAAATCGAATGCGGAAAAAAGGATTTACACTATATGCAACAACTAAGCAGGCTATAACAATGGGAGAAACAATTACAGTGATATTGAAAGCTAAGCACAATAATATCAAATGCAATGATAATTAACAAATATAAAGACAATGCAAAGTAAAGATGAGGGAAAGAAGTACACCGTGATTTTTACGAGGTTCGGGATAAAAAAAACCCTACGTCCTCGTCCTCCGGCTTTCCAACCTTCGGACTTGATAATAACCACTATATGAGAAGAACTTCTTCAACGTCTTACAAGCAAGCAAATCTCCTATAGCTATCACACCAATCTCAATTTTCCCCAATTTGAGAACCCAAGCTTCCCCACTAAGGACTTCGCTACAATTCAATCTCCCCGATTGAATTACCCAAGACAACTCTCAGGATTTCACAACAATCAAATATAGATGTTTACAATTGAAAACTAGGATCCAATCACTCAAGTAATATAACAATGATGTAGTTGAGAGAGATGAGAGATTTGGAACCCTAGATGAAGAACGTGAAGAATGAGTGTGACGGTGAGAGTTCGTGTTCTGTTCTTTTTAGATTTGTGGATTATTGATCTAATCGTGAAAACCCTAATCCTATTTATAGGGATTGTAAAAATATGACCGTTGGAACAATTTCTAACACTGTAAAGTCAAGAGAAAAATAGATTATGTGCTTACAAAACCATAAGTGACAAATCGATTGTTTGCTTAAAAGAAGCAAGCCAAAAATCGATTTTCCTCTTTAAGGGAGGAAGTCAAAAATCGATTTCTAGCTCTAGAAAGGAAGTCCAAAATCAATTTTCTTCTTTAACAACACAAAGTCATCAATCTATTGTTTTCTTTCCCAAACAAGTTCTTTTAAAACCAAGTCATGAATCGATTGTTTTCTTTCAACTATAAAGCCATAAATCGATTTCTTACTTTAAAAAACAAGGTCAAAATCGATTTCCATTCTTCAAATACACAAAGTCATCAATGGATTGTTTTCTTTCCAAAACAAGTTCTTTCAAAACCAATTAAGCTATGAATCGATTGATGTCTTTAAACTTACAAGGGGGAAATCGATTTCTAGCCTTAAAACAAGGGGGAAATCGATTTCTAGCTTAAAGTACCAATTCAAGAATCGATTCTTTATTTCAAAAACAAGTTCTTTTAAAACACTAAGCGATGAATCTATTTTCTTTTAAAAAAACAACAATTCATTATTTGTGCCTAATCTATTTTACCAAGCCTAGCTCAATTCCATCTTAAAAGATCATCTCTCAACTACAAAAGTCATAAAGCTTAAGTGACGAGATCTTACAAGCGTCCCTATGCAAAGCAATATAACACATAAGTCTTGAACGCTCGAGTAGCTTCTCCTTCGACCCGCTACACTTTAAGATATCATGTCAAGCGCTTTGGTTCATGCCCTGTGCTTTGGTTCATGTCTTGTGCTTTGTTTCAGCTATAACCATTAGTAAACAAATTGTAATTTGTCATCATCCAAAACAAAGAGTGTTTGACCTTGGTTCAACACTTTTGGCTTTTCACTGTATGGTTGTGTCTCTTAGGTTTTTTCACCACTGAGAAGATACTTGTTCATCCACCTCTTTACTTGACTTCATGAAGAACTATCTTCTTTTCTAAGAAGAAATAATGTGGCGTTCCCCATGCCTTCTTATGTAATAGACCATCTTTGAAGAGTGTCATGTGATATTAAGTTATATTTACTTCATTGTTTTCTTTGATGTAACTTCAAAGGCCTTATGTGGTGCTATCATTAGCACAGAATCTTCTTGAGTTATGTGGTCAAAAAGGTTTGTCTTCATCAAAACCTATCAAGGGATTTTGACTCAACACGCTATGTCATGTCTTGTTATCTTGTTGCACGGGATGATTTGACAATTTCTCAACCCTTCCTAGAAGATGGAAGGGGGTGCCAAGGATGTTGAACTTTTTGGCTTATCAATATAAATTCCACTATTTATTGGGGAAAAAAGGTATATATTTAGGGAAAAAGAGCAACAAATGCATCTAAATATTAGTAAAGGGTCTTATATTTTTGAACAAACAAAAGTGTCAAAAGAGTGTGATATTTTGGGATGAAATGAGTAATATTAGTTACTCATTATTATTGCACCTATCACACTTGTATTTATGGAATAAAAGATTTTCCACACTCAAAGGCAACCCGATTGCAGAAATTCATAATGGAGATTTTGACTATGTATCCTTCATTTATTGGGGTGTATAAGTTAATAAATTTTGATGTATATAATTGTAGATAGGGAAAAGTTTGTTGTTAAGAAGTTTTATCATGCAAGAATTGCACGAAAACAATCGTAGCCATGTGATTAATTTTTTTTCTCAATGCTTAGTTCTCTCTCTATCTTCTCTCATCTCTCACCCGTTAATTTGTTATTCTTCTCTTTTCTTGCAAGAGTTTCGTAACATATGCACCTTTGAGATATATAGATATTATTGGTCAAGGAGTTAAAAATTATAAAAATATGACATAAAAAAATTATAAAAAAATGGAAATTAAATCATCGTGAGGATATGTAGGTATTGGGACTTTTTCAATATTCAAGAAAATCAGTTATCACCTACCAATAAAACCTCCCTTTAACCAACCATTAACACATGGTTAGGTTAAGTTAACACATGATTTTCAATTTATAAATAGGTTACCATTCCTTCATAAACTCTCACACTCATCATAAACCCTTTATTTTCTTTGATCATATCCATTTCTAATTAATTACCATAATTATGGCTGAGGAGAAACACCACCATCTTTTCAACCACAAAGAAGAAAACAGCTATGTTGGTGAGGTTGATTACAGGAAGGAGGAGAAGCACCATAAGCATCTTGAGCAACTTGGTGAGCTTGGTATTGCAGCTGCCGGTGCTTATGCCTTGGTAATATGTTAATTAATTATCCGGAGATAGCTTTTCCCTTGTGTGTGTGTATATATATATATATATATATATATATATATATATATATATATATATTCAAAGTTCATAGAAAACTCCAAAAGCTGAGGAAAAATCGTTTAAGTTTTTTTTGTCGAGACCACATCCACCGCCGAACGCAATGACTAAAATCGTTTAAATTTTGTGAATAGCTTGAACATTTTAATGTTTTTATGCATTATTTTTTCTGAATTTTTTAAAATTTTTAAGAATTATCTTGCATTTTCAAGTTAGCACCTTAATTATTTTAAGTGGCCTACATAATCAATTGTTTTTATCCCCCACCTTCCGATATTCATAATTTTGGTCCCTATTTCTTTTTTGAATTTGATCCCAACACTGTTTTAATTATGCTTTTCAGGTATATTAAAATTTTAGATTTTTGCACTTTTGGTCTCTTACTTTATCAAAATCCACAATATTTAGTGATTAATAGTTCAAACAATTCTACGATTTTTAGAGATTAAAAGTTCGATTCGAAGATTATGTTTTTTTGAAGATTAAGTTTAAAAAACCTACTTTTTTTAGAGAACAAAAATAAATTTAAGAAAAACGTGTCTATATTTTATTTCTCTCTCTCTCTCTCTCTCATACTAATGGATTTGGGTCCATAACGATGGGTTCCAATGTACGAGATCTTGTAGCACTTACCAATGAGGCCCTATCAATTAGTATTATACAAAAGAAATCGATAATAGACACTAATATAATTAGATCTGCTCTTCATAAACAAACTTGGGATTTGCGATCTCAGATAAGACGGTTCAGGATCATGGGATCCTTTTCTATCAGGAAATATTGCCCGAATAGTATTTTTTTTCCCGTATTTCAAATACTTCGTACAGTGCCCAATAAGTTATTAGGCGTTCTTTTAATGATTTCGGTACCTGCCGGATTATTAACAATACCCTTTTTGGAGAATGTTAATAAGTTCCAAAACCCATTTGGCCGTCCAGTAGCAATATATATATTATTTTTGAGTGACCTTTTTCATACAAAATCAAACTGATTCCTTTGTTGTTGCAATTGTTTCATGACATATAGCATGAGAAGCACAGGGCTGAGAAAGACCCAGAACATGCTCACAAGCACAAGATAGAAGAGGAGATTGCAGCAGCGGCCGTCGTGGGATCAGGTGGCTTTGCCTTCCATGAACACCATGAGAAAAAGGAAGACAAGAAGCAAGATGAGGAAGCTCATGGAAAAAAACATCATCATCTCTTTTAAATTTTTATCACCTCCCATAGGGCATCTCTAAATAAATTTATATATTACAGACGTTCATATATAAATTTGTCATTCTTAGGTTTATTTCTAGATTATTTATAACGTTAGAAAATATATTTTCAAACATACCTTCATCATTCCCCAATTGAGTTCTGTTTATATATTTTAAATAAAACTGCTCATAACATAATGGTCAAAAAATTAAAAATAGTACTTCGAAAATAAAATACATTTTTGTTTACATTTTTGGAAGTTGTTTATATTTTAGAGATTTTAGAGATTTTAAAAATAGTACTTCGAAAATAAAATACATTTTTGTTTATATTTTTAAGTACTATTTTCGAAAATAAAATAGTACTTAAATTTTTTTGGAGATTCTTAAAAATAGTACTTAAAATAGTACTTCGAAAATAAAATACATTTTAGAGATTTTAGAGATTAGGGCCCGTTTGTTACAGATTAAAAAATAAATAATTTTGTTGTTGAATAATTTAGAGATTAGTTTTTAGAGATTTTTAAGAAAATGAGAAGTTATTTTGTGTTTGTGTAATATACTGAAAATCGCTTATTTTAAATTATTGCTTACATTTTTGTTTACATTTTTGGTCTATGTCCTTAAATTAATGCTTACATGTGTAACCAAAAAATAAATTATTGCTTACATGACTAAAGAAATGCCATGTTGGTAGATGCCACATTATTATTTTTTATGACTGCTATGTCAAATCACTAAGTTAGATAGATATTGTCCTTAAGTTAGAGGTTTATATATTTGATTCTCCTTGCAAATATCTCATTTTTCCATTTATCTCTTGTAAAAAATTTTTTTAAGGTTACCCCCTGCAAATATAAACAGTTTTCGGTCACCCTCCTCTGTTAGATTATGTAGTGTATAATGGGTAAAAACCATGTACGGTTACCCCCTGCAAAATATAAAAAGTTTACGGTTACTCCTTGTAGGGGTAACTAGAAACACTTATTATTTGGAAGGTTGATTTTAAAATTTTTAAATATTTAAGCCTAAGTTAAATAACTCTTTTACAGGTTTTTTAATATTCTTTAAATACATGGATGGCATTGGTCAGAAAAATTAATTTTAAAAAAATAAAATAGTTAAAACGAATTAGTTGAAATGTGACACCATTATTTTAAAAAACTTTCAAAAGATAATATACCTATATAACAGATTTCTAGAAGAACAATATAACTTCGTAATTTTTCATTGCACTAGAGGGCGCACATAGAGACAGACGGGGGCAGCTCTCATCAAGTCAAATGTGAATATTATTATTAATTTAATATTCTTTACAAATAATTACTTTTTCGAAATTTAACTTTATATTTTATTGTGATAAAACAAATATTTTGAGCACTTATATATGTTATAAAAAATAAATTAACTGGCTTAGTACAGATGCATTAGGAATTTAGGAGTTATCTTGATTTTCTCTTTGCTAATTGACTCACAAATCTAATTTAGTTTTCACTAACAATTTTTTTGTAATAAGTTTTTTTTTTTGACAACATGTAATAAGGTTTGTAATTAATATTTTTTTTCATAATAACAAATTCTGTGGCGACTCTCAAAATCAAAATTTTTTATTAGTTTTGTCATCATGATTTCCAGTCACACTTGAGTCATTGGTTGGAATTTAATAAAATTATTTATTCATAATATTTTAATATTACCCTCAAATACATCAGAAAGAGTTGAAAAAAACAATATAAAAAAAAAGGAGAGTTGAAATTAAAGTTCCTCGATAGCAAGAGAAGATCAATAGAAAATACATATTGTTAAAAATTGTTGATGTGACCTAGTGATGACAAATGTAACATGTGAGACTTTTGTATATTATAAATTATAAATAGATAGATGATTTTTTTCATAACAAATAGATAGATGTTATAGTGTCACAATTCATTAGTTTGTTTAATATAAATAGGGAGATAGATAATGTATAAAAGACTAATAGTTGACCATTAGTTTTTTTGTATGTGCATTTGGTTGACCATTAGTTAAAGAAAGTTTTCATATACAATATCTGAAACAACATAACTTTTTAAGTATTCTTTCATAAAATCCTTAAAAAAAATAATTAAAAAATGACGGAAAAATTATAAATGGTAAATATTTTATTGTTGTTGATTGAAATTAGTAAATTTTAGATGACTAATAGCTCCAAAGAAGGAAAAAAGAAACAGATATTACAATAGTTCAGTATATTTTGTATATACCTGATAGGCATAATATTTCAGTATATTCATGTCAAAAGTAACCTCACTTATATCAGGAAGTACAAGTTAATCAAATAATCATGAAGCACGCCTAATAAAATTTCACTTTATAAAACAAAAACAAAAACAAAAATAATTTACCTCTAGTTAGGAGAGTTTCAAAAGAATTTAATGTGAAGATACTAAAACTATGTTTGGATGAAGGGTTTTTGGATATGAGGGTTTTGAAAGGCTAATGTTGATGTATATTTGAGACTTTGAAAAAAAAAATCGAAGCAATAACATGTTAGATGATCATATAACATTTTAAAAACTTAAGTTGGGTGCAAGTGGCTCACACACTCCGGTTCGATCTTTGATTATGGCACAACAGAGTTTAGACTCTACTTTTGTCCCAGTCGAACTCTAGATTAGTTATGGCCCCTTTCAATAAAAAAAGACCTTATGACAAAATATCTTAACACTTTAATTTTGCTTAATTAATTCCCTTTAAAATTAACTTCTTCCCCTCCCCTAGAAAACATTCTATCCAAACATACCATAAACCTATGATTATAAGGTCTTGATATCTTCAAATAAACTTCTAGATAGCCACCAAAGAAAGAACAAAAATTACAAATCGTTAGCATCTTCAACTTTGCAACCTATACCTCCCACAAGAGTTGTATAAGGAAGAAAAGAATATATACCTTTTTCATTTGCTGAAACTATATTGAGACACTTATATAGAAGTCTCATATCTCAACATATTAAGTTCCTATTTTACTAATTTAAAATTCTAACCTCTTACCCTAATGCACCATATTTTTTTAATCCTTGTTAATGAAGAAAATAATATAGAGGCATAGCAACAAAGATGGAGCTAGAATTGGGGCTCAAAATCACTAAAACTAGAGATGATATTTCTTCCATCTCTGAGTATCAATTGGCCAAGGATAAAGGACCAGTCTTTCAATCTAGAGAAACAAACACCACTTTCATCCTCACTGCCCTTCTTAAAGGTCAGTAATTGATTTCATTGTCTTTTTTTAATTTTAGAAAAAAAGCTTAATTTTTAGTCCCTATAAATTTATACAAATTCATTTTTTTTTGGACAAAATACACCATTCCATTTAGTCCCTATATATACAAAAAATTTATTTATTTTTAGTCTCTATATAACAACAACTGTGTATTTTAAATCCTTTGGTAGGAAATGAAAACACATTGTTTTTGTATATTTTTAAAAAAAAAATTAGGGAAGAAAGAAATTATCATTAATTAAAGTGGCGATGACCATTTTACAACTGTCATCGGGAGAATTTGAACTTGGTCCCTAAATGTTATAAGGTTAAAATGAATAAAGACTAAAAATAAATATAAAATTTATAGGGACTAACTTGAACCGGTTGAGATTTTATAAGGACCAACAACATATTTAACATTTTAATCCTTCATTTTATTATTGTCTGTTATCCTTTATGTCATAATCCTTGGTAAATATCCATGCAAAGACAGGTTATAAGAGGAATAAGATTGACATCAAGATAAGTAAAGATGGGAATAAGATAACAATTAGTGGAGAGAAGCCAATTCAAGAAATGGTGATGATTGGGTGGGTAATGCACAAGAAAGTGGTTGATGTCACAGGATTCAATAAAATTTTCAAAATTCCTACTGGGGTGAATTTGGATAGGATAAAGGCAAAGTATGATGAAGATGAATGGATGTTGAGTATTGTCATGCCAAAATTGGTAAAAGGAATTTGTGGAGTTAGGATTGAGGAGGTAAAAGAAGAAGAAGAAGAAGAAGAATTTGATAAAAGAAAATCAGAACTAGAGAAAAATGAAACTGATCATGTTTCTAGTAGTGTTGGAGAGACGAGCCAAAGAGGATCCAAAAAGCCTGAAGTTCAAGATATGGATGACAGTGGAAATATCATGGAGAAGATGGTTGATAATGCCAATAAGGATATAACAGGTGGTACAGTTGAAAAAGAAAGAGAAAAAGAAGAACCCAAATTGAGGAATGAGGATGATAAGCTAAAAGGAAGAACTCTGGAGGAGGAAGAGCAAAATGTAGGTGCAAGCCAAGGAGTTTCTGAAGAGTGTTTGGCACAACAAAGTGGAGACTCAAAACAAAAATTTGGAGAATCTAAGTGTGAAACTGATGATATACTTGAAGAAAATATGAAAGAGAGTAGTAAGATGGAACCATGTGAAGCAATGAAGGTATCAGAAGTTGATGATCAAAATTTGGTTGACCATTATCCTAGTAACATAGGTGATATAAGGCAAAAAGAATTGGAAGAGTCTAGGATCCAACAAATGGAGAAAACTAAAAGAACTGAAGGGAAGATTGAAGGAGGGAAACATGAAAAGAGACCTAGTGAAACCAATAAGGATGTTGAGAAAACCAAACTAGGAGATATCATCCAAAAGGACAATATAAAGCCTAAGACTGAAACTGATAATGAAGATCAAGAATTTCTAAGAGAGCAGTTTCCTAAGACTGAAACTGATAGTGAAGAATCGAAAGTTAAAAAGATGCAAGAAGTTAAAGATGTCAAAGAAGAAATGATCAAAATAAAGAGGAAGGAGATTGAATATTTTGTGGAGAAAGGTGAAGGTGAAAGACAGAAAACAATGCATATGGATGCAAATAAAGGCATAACAAGAGAGACAATTGAAGAAGAAACTGAAAAGAGAAAGAATGGAATTGAGGAAAGTGGTCAACAAAATGTGGGGGAGAAAACAGTCAAAGGAAGATTTGAACTACCTAAGGGCATAGCTGAAGAGCTTCCCAAAAAATTGGTGGAACTTGATGGAAGTAATGCATTCAAGGTTGCAAATGAGGAAGAGCAAGAAGAGATGATCAAAGAAGAAAAGGTTGAAACTGAAAGTTTGATGGAAAAGGGGGAAGGAGAAGAATCCAAGATAAATGAGGAAGCTGACAAGGTGCTTGATGATGCCAATAAGGAAATGAATGAAGAGAAAATAAAAAAGGAAGTAGGTGAATCTAAAATGGGAAGTGGTGACAGAAATGGAAAAGGTGTGAGAAAAAAGGTTGGCAAGGAAGTATATGAAGTAATGAAGCCATCAGAACAAGAGAAAAATGTTGGTGTATGTATCTCAGAGAGAATTGAAGATACAAGAAGCCAAGATAAAGATACTGAGCTTCAAAAAATGGAGAGAAGTGTTGAGAAGAAAGAACAAAGAGTATCTGACAAGATGTTTCATGATGGCAATGGGAACAAAACTGGAAGCACAATTAAAAAAGGAAGAGAAGAATCCAAGTTGAGGTATATTGAGGATGAAGAGGTGAAAGGTGTGAGAGAAAAGATTGGCAATGAAGCAATGAAGACATCAGAAATAGAGCAAGATGTAGGTGCAGGTTTCCCACAAAACATTAAAGATATATGTCAAGATAAAGAGGCCGGGGATCAAGAAATGGAGGAGAAAGGAAGTGTTGTGAAGAAGCAAAAAATGGAATCTGACGATATGCTTCATGATACCAATGAGGACATAACTGAAGAAATTGAAAAATCTATGTTTGGAATTGAGGAAGGAGGAGGAAAAACTGTGAAAGAAAATATTGGGAAAGAAGAATGTGAAGCAGTGAAGTCATCAGAGCTAGAGAAAAATAGTGGAAAGTCAAAACAAAAGGAATTTGGAGAATCTAAGAGTGAAACTGAGGATAAACTTAAAGAAAATATGGAAGAGATTTGTATGGAACCAGTTGAAGCAATGAAGGTATCAAAGCTTGATGATCAAAATGTGGTTGACCATATTCCTAGCAACATTGGTGATATAAGACAAAAGGACTTGGAAGAATCTAAGGTCCAACAAATGGGGAAAACTAAAAGCACTCAAGGGGAGATTGATGGAGGGCAGTATGAAAAGACACATGTTGAAGCCAATAAGAATGGTGAGAAAACCATATTAGGAGATATCATCCAAAAGGACAATATAAAGCCTGAGACTGAAACTGATAATGAAGATCAAGAATGTGCAGGAGAAAAGCCTGGTAAGGAAGGATCGGATGCAATGTTAGCTATAAGAGAGAAGTTTCGAAAGCACTTACCTAAGACTACTGTTGAGGAAAGTGAGGAATTGAATGTTCAAAGGATGCAAGAAATGAAAGATGTCAAAGAAGAAATGATCAAAAGAAAGGGGAGGGAGATTGAATATTTTGTGGAGAAAGGTGAAGGGGAAAGACAGGAAACAACGCATGTTGATGCAGATGAAGGCATAACAAGAGAGACAATTCAAGAAGAAACTGAAAAGAGAAAAAATGGAATGGAGGAAAGTAGTCAACAACATGAAGGGGAGAATACAATTAAAGGAAGATTTGAACTACCGAAGAGTATAACTGAAGAGCTTCCCAAGCAGTTGGTTGCAAAAGAGGAAGAGCAAAAACAGGTGATTAGAGAAGAAAAATCTGAAACTAAAAGATTGATGGAAAAGCAAGAAGAAGAATCCAAGAAGAGAAATGAGGAAGCTGACAAGATGCTTAATGATGCTAATAAGGAAATGAATGAAGAGAGAATAAAAAAGGAAGTAGGAGAATCTAATATGGGAATTGGTGATGGAAATGGAAAAGGTATTAGAAAAAAGGTTGGCAAGGAAGGACATGAAGTAACGAAGACACTAGAGAAAAATGTTGGTGTATGTATCCCACAGAGAATTGATGACACTACTAGCCAAGATAAAGATACTGAGGTTTATAAAATGGAGAGAAGTGTTGAGAAGAAGGAAGGAAAGGTATCTGATAAGATGCTTTCTGATGGCACTGGGGACCAAACTGGAAGCACAATCAAAAAAGGAAGAGAAGAATCCAAATTGAGGATTGAGGATGGAAAGGTGAAAAGTATGAGAGAAAAGATTGGCAAGGCAGCACATGATGTAATAAAGGCATCAGAAATAGAGCAAGATGTAGGTGCAGGTTTCCCACCAAAGATTGGAGATATAAGGCAAGATCAACAGTATGAGGATCAAGAAGTGGAGGAGAAAGGAAGTGTTATGGTGAAGGAAAAAATGGAATCTGACAATATGCTTGATGAAACAAATGAGGACATAGCTGAAGAAATTGAAAAATCAAAGTTTGGAATTGAGGAAGGAGGAGGAGGAAAAAGTGTGAATGAAAATGTTGGAAAAGAAGGATCTGAAGCAATGAAGTCATCAGAGCTAGAGAAAAATGTAAGTGCATCTTCCACGCAGATCAGTGGAGTTACAAGCCAAGGAATTTCTGAAGAGTATTTGACTCAACAAAGTGGAGAGTCAAAACAAAAACAATTTGGAGAATCTAAGTGTGAACCTGAGGACAGTAGACTCAAGGAAACTATGAAAAGGAAGAATGATGATGGGCACTATGAAAAGGAACCTGTTGAAGCCAATAAGGATGTTGAAAACACTGTAATTGGAGATATCATCCAAAAGGACATTACAAAGCCTAAGATTGAAACTGAGAATGAAGACCAAGAATGTGATAGAGAAAAGTCTGGTAACGAACGATCTGATGCAAAGGTAGCATCTATAAGGGAGGAGTTTCCGAAGCACTTTCCTAAACCTACCCTTGAGGAAAGTGAAGATTTGAATATTCGAAAGTTGAAAGAAATTAAAGATGTCAAAGAAGAAATGATCAAAAGAAAGGGGAAGGAGATTGAGTATTTTGTAGAGAAAGGTGAAGGTGAAAGATACAAAACAAAGCATGGGGAAGAAACTAAAGGCAAAACAAGAGAGAGAATGCAAGAAAAAGTTGAAAAGAAAAAGAATGGATCTTATAAAAGTGGTAACCAACATATAGGGGAGAATATTGTTAAAGGGGTCTTTGAAGTACCGAAGAGTATAACTGAAGAGTTGTCCAAGCAGTTGAAGGAGCTTGATGGAAGTAAAGAAGTGAAGGTTGCAAAGGATGAAGGACAAAAAGAGGTGACCAAAGAAGCAATGGCTGAAACTGAAGTTTTGATGGAAAAAGTGGAAGGAGAAGAATCCAAGAAGAGAAATGAGGATGCAATCAGTGTTACTGGGAAAAGCACAGTAATTGAGACCTTGCTGAAGAAAACTGAGGAGTCCAACATTGAAAAAAAGTCTAGTGATGAACTACTAGTCCAAGAAAAGTTTCCCAAGCAGGTGGTGGAGGCAATTTCTCAAGATGAGAAGAATAAAAACGAACATGGTATAGTGACGTTGGAAGGAAAGGGATCCATAGAGATGCATGTTGAACCAAATGAGACTTTTGAGAATGATACAAATGAGAACAGAATTGAAAAAGAGATTAGACAGCAAAAACTTGAGTCTGGTGATCAATTAAATTTGAAAGAGAATGTTGATAATGGAATATTTGATGGAAGAAAAAGACAAAAGTTTCCAGGGATGGAGGAAGCTGAAGATGCAAAGGAAGATGGTGCAAAAAATGAAGGTTATGTGAAGAAAGTGACTGGAGACAAATATGACAAGATACATGTTGAAACAAACGACGATTTGAAGAAAGACATAACAAAGGAGACCAGAGGGGAAGAAACAAAGGATCCTAAAGGTGAACATCATTTGCATGAAGAGATAAGTAAAGAAGGATCCCAACAAAGCAAGGCTGCAAAAGAGTTGAATATAAGAGAGAAGTTTCCTAAGCACTTACCTAAGACTACCCTTGAAGAAAGAGAAGAATTGAGTGTTCAAAAGATGCAAGAAATTAAGGATGTCAGAGAAGAAATGATCAAAAGAAAGGGGAAACATACTGAACATTTTGTGGAGAAAGGTGAAGGGGAAAGACACAAAAAGCATGTCGATGCAAATAAAGGCTTAACAAGAGAGACAATTGAAGATGACATGGAAAAGAGAAAGAATGGAGTTGATGAAAGTGGTCAACAACATATAGAGAAGGATACAGTTAAAGGAAGATTTAAACTACCAAAGAGTATAACTGAAGAGCTTTCCAAGAATTTGGTGAAACTTGATGGAAGTAAAGGATTCAAGGTTGCAGAGGAAGAAGAGCAACAAGAGATGATTAAAGCAGAAAAGGATAAAATTGATTGTTTCATGGAAAAGGAGGAAGGAGAAGAATCCAAGAACATAACTGAGATAGCTGACAAGGTGCTTGATGATGCCAATAAGGAAATAAAAGAAGAGAGAATAAAAAAGGAAGTAGGAGAATCTAAGAAGGGAATTGGTGATGGAAATGGAAAATGTGTGAGGAAAAAGGTTGGCAAGGAAGAAGATGAAGGAATGATGGAGACATTAGAACTTGAGAAAATTGTCGGTGTATGTATCCCTCGGAGAATTGAAGATACAACCAGCAAAAATAAAAAGCCTGAGGTTCAAGAAATGGATAGTAGAAGGGTTGATAAGAAGGATGGAAAGGAGGAGTTTCTTAAGCAATTACGTAAAGCTACCCTTGAGGAAAGTGAAGAATTGAATGTTCAAAAGATCCAAGAAATTAAAGATGTCAAAGAAGAAATAATCAAAAGAAAGGGGAAGGAGATTGAATATTCTGAAAAGAAAGGTGAAGGTGAAAGACACAAAACAAAGCATGTGGAAGAAAATAAAGGCACAACAAGAGAGACAATGCAGGAGAATATTGAAAAGAAAAAGAATGGAGTCGATGAAAGTGATCAACATGTAGGGGAGAATATTGTTAAAGGAGTTTTTGAAGTACCAAAAAGTATAACTGAAGAGCTGCCCAAGCAGTTAGAGGAGCTTGATGGAAGTAAAGAAGTGAAGGTTGCAAAGGAGGCAGCACAAAAAGAGGTGACCAAAGAAGCAATGGATGAAACAGAAATTTTGATGGGTAAAAAGGAAGGAGAAGAATCCAAGAGAAATGAGGAAGCTAGCAGTGGTACTGAGAAAAGCAGAGTAATTGAGACCTTGCTGAAGAAACCTGAGGAGTCCAATATTGAAAAAAAGTCTAGTGATGGACCATTCATCAAAGAAAAGCTTCCCAAGAAGGTGGTGGAGGAAATTGCAGAACCTGAGAAAGATAAAACTGAACATGGTATAGTGAAGTTGAAAGGAAAGGGGTCCATAAAGATGCATGTTGAACCAAATGAGGCAATAGATAATGACACAGCTGGGAACAGAATTGAAAAAAATGCTAGAAAGCAAAAACATGAGTCTAGTGATCAATCAACTGTGAAAGAGATTGTTAATAATGAAATATTTGATGGAATAAAGAGACAAAATTTTCCAGAGATGGAAGAAGATGAAAATGCCAAGGAAGATGGTGCAAAAATTGTACGGTCTGTTAAAAAAGTGAAAGGAGACAAATATGAGAAGATACAAGTTGAAGTAAATGAAGATTTCAAGAAAGAGATAACAAAGGAAACTAAGAGGAAAGAAATAGAGGATCCTAAGATTCAAACAAAGGAAAAAGGTGAACATCATTTGCATGAACAGATGAGTAAGGAAATATGCCAAGAAAGCAAGTCTGCAAGGAATGATCCATTTAAGGACACAGTACAGAAAGATAAAGAGAAGCCTAAGATTCTAAATAAGGTAAAAGATCAACAATGTTTGCAAGAAGATATGAGTAAAGGGAGATATGAAGCAAGCACAACAGCAAGAGAGTTTCCTATGCAAATAGTAGATTCACTTGCAAAGACAAGAGAGGGGCCAAAGAATAAAGAAACAGAAGAAGCAGAAGAGGCCAAAGGAGACTTGGCCAAAAGAAAGAGTGGAGAAATAAAAGTTGTTGAGCCTAGAACAAAGGAAAAATTTCAAGGAACAGAGAGTGAAAAAACTACTCAGATTTTGCATGAAGCACCAGAGGAAAAACATCCAAAAGCATTTGAGATAGGAACTACAGAAAGAGAATTACAATCTGAAAGAGGTCATACTACATCTGCAAAAGTAGTAAATATGGGACTTAAGGAGGCCGAACAAGGGAGAACTAAGGATAAGAAACAGAAGACAAGGCTTCTACCTCCAAAAACTCCAAGCAAGGAGGCTCATGGATCAGAAGATGAAGGCGTGAACCAACATGATTTTAAGCCAAAGCAAACAAAAGAAGTAGGAGAACAACGCAATTATAACACAGAAGGCACAAAAGAGGTTGCAGCTAAAGAAGATCAAGAGATTAAACCATCATCTTCACATTGGTTCCCATCAACTCAGCAATCTGAAGTTAAAGAAAAAGATAAATTTTATGAAGATGGCAAAGCCAAATATGAAGCATCCAGAGAATCACAAAAGAAAGATCTTACAAAAGATATGCAAAATTTTATTGAAATGAAGGACAATCAAGAGGGTAAACAAAAGGAAGCTTTGAAGCCAGAAATTCCTCTAGAAAAACGTCCAAAGAAAGGAGAACTAGTGATTAGAAGAGGTGAATTTCACAAAGGGAAAAATGTGGGGGAGAAAATGCAAGAAAAAACCGACGTGCCTAAGAAAAAAATTGATGTTAGAAATCAACAATATGAGGCAATAGATGTTGGAAAGGTGGAGTCTATAGAAGAAGAGAAATCCAAAGAATATAAAGCAGATGCAGGTTCAATAGCTGAAAGGATGGAAACTAAAAAAGGCTTGAAAACAACTCATGAAAGAGAGGACGACATGCCAACTCAAAATGTAGATGATGAGAAGCCCAAGATACAGGATGAAATTATAAAAACTGATATTGAAAAGGTGAATAAGGACAAATGCATTTTGGAGTCAATGAAAACAACACAGGAGAAAGAGCACCCTATAAAATCAGAAGCTGTTGAGAAAGAAACAGAATCCTTGGAAGCAACATCTTCACTTCCAAATGTAACAAGCATGGGAGTTAAAGAGGAAAGTCCAGAGAAAGAAATTGAAGATCTACACCAGAAAGAGTTGTCACCTTTGAAAGCAGAAATGAAAAGCAAAGAGCCTCTTGAACTAGAAAAGCCAGTTATACAATGGAAACTTCCAAAGACAAAAGAACATGTTCCGTTAACAGAACTAAGAGACAAGGAACAACATAGTTATTTCACAGAAGAGATTGAAGAACAGAAAATCGCAGCATATGGAGGAGCTAAACCATCAAAGTTTCAAAGGCAAATAATAACTCAACAATCTACAGATGAAGAAAACAGAAAATCAGAAAATGAAGTTACAGAACATGAAGCAAGCAAAGAATCGCCAAAGATAAACATTGGGAAAACTGAACAAATTGATAGTTTTCAGCCACAAGTCCTTGGAAATGAATACTATGAAGAACATAAATTTGATGAGCACGATGAAGCACTTGATCGGTGTGAGTTCCAAGGTCAGAAAACTTTAAATGAGGATAGAGGTCAACAACATGTGCAAGACAACAATGATAATAAAGGATCTCAATCTCCAAAGGATGTAGAAGAAGAAATGTTCATGAAGGAAAGGGAATGGTCAAAAGTTGCAAAAAGTGGAGAAGCTAAAGATTCTTCAAGAAACAAAAGAGAGAGGGGGAAAACAACTCATATTCCAGAAGCAAAGAAGCCTAAAATGAAGGAAAAAACTTCGGATTTTGAAAAGGCTAGTGGATCCAAACAGGTAGCAGATAAAATGCATGAGACTGGAGATAGAGAGCATCAAATAGATTCAGAAGAAGTCACTTCTAATTCTAAAGTGAGGGTAGAACCTCCAACAATGATTGAAAAAACTCCAAACAAAGAAATTGAAAGGAAAGAGCCTCAGGAAAAAACATGGCCAAACATGGACTATGAAACTCCACAAATATCAGAAGTACAAGAAGAAAAGGAGGGGGAAAGGCATGTTCATGCACGAGAAGCAAACATTTCTAAAGAAGCACTTGAAAAAGCTACAGCTACTCATTCAAATACAAAAAGTGAAGATGAACCAAAAGGTGAGAATGAGATTGATAAGCCACAAGTAAACCAAGTGCCATCTCCATCTATAGAAATGCTAAGCAAAGAGCCACAAGAATCAGAAGAGTGCAGTGTGAAAGAACGTGATTCCAAGGGAGAGACTATAGTACAAGTGAGTGAGAAAAAAGAACCAATTCATTCCACAGAAGGCACTACAGCACCAGAAGAAGTATCAGTAAAAGAAGAATCTCGAGAAGCAGAGAAGGACTCTAAAACAGATGTGCAAGAGCCAAACAAAGGTAAAAGAGACCAACAATGCATAAACAAAGGTGAGGAAGAAAAATATGGAATAAATGAAATTGAAGAAAAAGCTTCTGAGGAAGGACTAGAAGAGCAAAAAGAATATAAAGAGGAAGCAAGTGGAGGAAAAAAGGATGATACAACAATGCCAAAGAAACTGTTTCTTCCTTTGGCCTTAGCAGGATCAGCCCTCTTAGGAGGTATTTTTGTTTGGCATAGAAGAACTAGAAAAAGGTAAAAATTGTGTTTCACTATGATTAGGCCCCGGTCCTAAGATTTTGGGTGTCCTAGCAATAAAATGGTACCCTTGACCCTTGTAACTATTTGAATATCTCTTTGCATTTTTGTTGAAAATCATTAATGAACTCATTTCACATACTCGTACATGAATTGGGTTTGCACATGGTATGAAGACAAAATGCACTTGTGCTAAATGAATTGATTCTTCTCATTAATTTTAAAAATATACTCAAATGTAAGCACATTTAAATTTAAAATAGTTAAAAAATAATGAAGTTACAAAATAATTACACAATAAACATTTAGAGGTTTTAAAAACTAGGCAATGTGAGAATTGCTACTTTTGCAATATCACTAAAAAACACAACTGAAGCAACAATAACATATACATGAACCTAATTCGCAACTTCAGCCACAAATATGCTACCTGAATCACACCATCCGCCCAAAACATCTTTGTTGGAGCACTGCAAATGCAACATATAGAGATGTTAATATAAGCAATAAGCAATATCTTACAAATGGATGCCAACAAATGTTAACCAATAACGATAAATAGAGAGCCCTAGCTAGAATCCAACCAATTATTTGTGTGCTTGGCAGAACCACGAGTGAAGGAGAAATGTTACTTTAACATCAAATTGCGACATCAAAGTCAACGACAATTTACTAGTTAATGCAATTCACATAGGTGGTTAATGAAATGTCGGAGTTGCTAAATATATACACCAAGGTGTTGCAACACTATAACCATCAATTGTATTTAGTTCATCACGAATTTGAACATTATGAACATAATTTTAGGTGTTCAAAAATAATCTGAATGTATATTTGATCACTTAAAAATTGTGGTTAATGAAGTTTAGGTGGTGGTTAATGAGTTACGACACCTTAGTATAACCATTCACCAAGTTAAATATTTCATTAATTACGTGTGTGGACAACAGCATTAACCAGCAAAACTAATGTTGATTTTTGATGGCTTAATTTGATAATTTGATCTTCAATAACACAACTGTATGCGAAAGTAGGAAAAGATGGATAGGATTAAGTAAAAGACAGCCACGGAAATAGTCAACATGCATGTCTAGGTTCATTGCTAATTTTCACTCCATTCTTTCAACTTTTCTTTGTTTTAACACCTGCAACATACTTCAAGTTCTTTACTATATACAAATTATCCTAAGGTTTAACCATGTTAGTTGACTGTTAAGGATAACAAGTACAAGATACTATATACAAATTTTTCCTAAGGTTCAACCTCTTATCTTGTATCCTCACTCTCTTTTTTATCACTCTAAGTTTTTAGAAGAAGTACCACAATCCTTGAGGGATCTCAATTTTGGAATGATTCATCATAAAAGTGGCTCAATTAGAAACCCTCTTTGCGGATATGGTATTTGGGTTCCATGGTAATATTTGTGGTATACATAATTGAATAGCTTATGGCCATAAGCCGATAAGTTGCGGGTTTATTACGATATGGCTAGTGAGAATGACTACCTCTCCATTGGCTTAAGCCAATAGATGAAAACGCAACATTGGATTAATATCTCTAACATGACTATTGTAGAATTGTTGTCTTTGGTTCAGGGCTATTTTTCCAAAAACAATTATTTTTTCTTCCAAATTGTGGACTAATATCTAACACTTTCCTGAAAGCCTAAGATGCTAGGTGAAGACATAGAATTGGTTTTGCACTTCTAACAGTTTGATGTTATTTGAGTGGATGGATCATGTCTGGTCCAGAACAACTTCATGTGGGTAATGATGGTCAAATACAATACAACCAATATAGCTGATGCTAGAAGTTCAGAAAAATGTAAGCAACATTAAGCTGTAGATAATAAAGAGTTGTCCAAGCATATACACGAGATATTTCAGAAGTGCAGCACATATTATGAAGCAATTGAACAACCAAGATAACGCTCCTAATGTAAATCTCATCTTTCGAATAGAAAAGACAATTAAACAAAATATGAAAAATACTATGAAAAAGCAGAACCTAGAGCAACATTTATATTCAGTTGGACACTACTGTGAAGTAACAAGTCATAAACAGAATACATACAGACCTGAAATATGCAACTCAAATAAATATAAAAGATTATGGAAAACATGACAAAAATGAGACTAACTTACGGAGTAAAAAACTAATCCTTCTGAAGAATATTTATAGATGATGACAATGAAATTTTGATAATAAACCCAAATGCATGAATATCTGCAATCTATTTAAGGGCTTTAAAATACAGTACCTTACTAAAGCCAAGCCAATTGGAATCTCCTCTAAATGAAAATAATTTGGTGCTATCTTTCCATTGTCCACAAAAGACCTGAATTGGTAATCCAAATTTTAGAGTGCTATCAGCAAATAAATGAATATGAATATAAGCTGATGAGTACCCAAATACATAGAACAACAAAATGAACAATCCTTTGTATTATTTACTCAATTCTGAGGATCTCTCAGAATTGGATGAAGTGTTTACAAGGAAATGCAGAATGAAAAGATAGAAACAGTGAAATGGCAAGAACAATGCCAATTCCCAGCCCAAGTCCTATCCCAATCCAAGCCTCCCTGCAGCTACTGATTGCCCCCTTTATATGCATTCTCTCCCCTCTAACTGACCATGATAGATGATGTAGGTTAATATACTGTATACATACTGTACAGTTACTACAATATAAAGTAACTGTTCAGTTAGTTTTGTGGTTGTTAAACTGTAACAGTTTCTGTTAGTTAAACTGTTACAGTTTCTGTTAGAAACTAAAACAGAATTCAAGTTCAGTTAGTTAGGTTTTCTGTTAGCATAACTGAACTCATTCATTGGCTATATAATAAAGCCTCTGCAGTAACTTTGTAAATCAGAAAAAGATATTCCATTCAATGAATTTCAGATTACAAACACATTGTGATTTTCTACATGGTATCAGTTAGCCAGCACCACCTCTGTGGTTAATTCCTTCATCCCTTCGTCTCTCTCAGCCATCAAGAATGGCTTCTCCGGTGACTCCATTAAATGCAACTCCTTTAGCCTCTGCAGCACCCACTCCTCTTTCTAGTTTCAACTACAAGATCTCTGTGAAGCTAGATGAAAGAAACTATCTGGTTTGGTTGCAACAAGTAGAACCCGTTCTTCGCGCCCATCGATTACACCGTTTTTGTGTCTCACCGGAAATCCCACCGGAGTTCCTCTCAGAATCTGATCGCTTAAACAACGTTGAAAATCCTGCACACGCAGCCTGGGAACTCCAGGATCAATTGCTTCTGTCATGGCTCCAAGCCTCCATTTCCCCTGCAATTCTTCCCAGCGTTATTGGATGTAGATTCACGTATCAATTGTGGGATACTATTCACTCACAGTTTCAGGCAAAAACGAAAGCCCAGGCACGACAGTTACGTACAGAGCTTCGCACTCTCAAGAAAGGTTCCATGTCCATCAACGATTTTCTTTCGAAGGTGAAATCAATTTCTGACTCGTTACTCTCTATTGGTGAATCCGTCACCACCCAGGATCAATTGGACGTAATCTTGGAAGGATTACCGTCGGATTTTGATTCGCTCACCACCGTCATCAATAGTAAACTTGAGTGGTTCGATCTTGAAGAAATTAAAGCACTCCTCTTGGCGCATGAGCAGCGAATTGAGAAGCAACGCATCCAAGAAGAGGTTGCGACCCTCAATGTTACACAATCGAAGAACCCTAATGCTCCAATTGGGGCTAATTGTGATTCTGGTGTGAATACGAACCCTAATTCCCAAATTGGGGCTCAGGTAAATTTCACGAACCCTAATTCCCAATCTACGCAAAATCAGAACAATTGGCGTGGGGGCTTTGGTTCGCGTGGTCGTGGTGGCCGTTCTGGGAGGCGCGGTGGTCGCGGTGGTGGCCGCGGTGGTCCTCAATGCCAAATCTGTCTCCGTTTTGGTCACGACGCTGCTGCTTGTTACAACAGATTTAATGCAGCATATGCTCCTCAATATTCTCAAGGTAATCCCTTTCAATATGTTCGTCCAGGCTTCAATGGTTGGCCAACTCAATCTGCACCCCAACAGCAAGTGCCTCAAGCAAATTTCACCAATCCTTATGCGGCCCAGAATTCCATTTCTACTCAGCAACAGTATGTAGCACCAATGGACACAGCAGCATCTCATCACGTCACTAATCTTCCAGCACCAGCAGGGGCTCAACCACCACCAACACACTTGGAGAATGTGTTTTTAGGAAACGGCCAAGGTTTGCCTGTAACCTCCATTAGTAATTTTTCCTTTCCTTCTTCTACTCAACCTAATACAACTTTACACCTTAACAATGTTTTACATGTTCCATCTTTAAACAAGAATTTAATTAGTGTTAGCAAGTTTGCCTTGGATAATAATGCTTACATTCAATTTCATCCTTTTCATTATGTTGTTAAATCACAGGATTCTGACAAAGTTCTTCTCAAAGGACCTCTTGCATCAGATGGACTCTACCCTATGCATTCTTCTCACTTGGTCTCAAATACTTCTGGTTTCTCTTGTAATCCTAGTCCCACTGTAAATGCCACTTTGGCTAATCAAAATTTCTATTTTCAATGGCACAAGAGGTTAGGGCATCCTAGTCTTGCCACTCTCAATAGGGTCTTGAATCTTTGTAATATGACATCCTTTCCAAGCAATAAAAATGACTTTTGTATTGATTGTTGTATGGGCAAAGCTCATAGGCTTCCCTCTTCTCCTTCTCTTTCTACATTTTCTGAACCTTTGGAATTGGTTTTTGCTGATCTTTGGGGACCAGCCCCAATGCTATCATCAATGGGATATAAATACTATATCTCATTTGTTGATGCATATAGTCGTTACACATGGATATATTTTCTTAAAGCAAAATCTGACACTCTTAGTATTTTCAAACAGTTTAAGGCTCTAGTAGAACTTCAATTGAATAGAAAGATTAAAGCTTTGCAAACTGATTGGGGGGGAGAGTTTAGACCTTTTAGGGATTACCTAGCCAACCTTGGCATCATTCATAGAATTATATGTCCTCACACACACCACCAAAATGGTGTTGTTGAGAGGAAACATAGACATATAGTTGAAATGGGTTTATCTTTGTTGTCTCACTCCTCTCTTCCCTATCACTATTGGGATCATGCTTTTCACACAGCTGTTTACATCATTAATAGGCTACCTTCAGCTCACTCACAAGTCATTCCTTCTCAAGTTTTATTTTCTGTCACCCCTGACTATAGTTTTCTACGTGTCTTTGGTTGTGCTTGTTACCCTCTATTGAGGCCATACAACAACCATAAGCTTCAATTTAGGTCCTCTGAGTGTGTATTTCTTGGTTATTCCTCTTCCCATAAAGGGTACAAATGTTTGGATTCCACTGGTAGACTATATATTTCTAAAGATGTTATCTTTAATGAGCAGCATTTTCCTTTTCATTCAAGGCAAACTAGTACTAACACTAACACTAATTCTCACTTTCCTAGCACTTACAATCCTCTAAATGTGATATCACCCACTCATTCTCACACCACACCTACACCTACACCAACTTATACACAACCTGTCCACCCTTCACCTATGCATTCTTCTTCATCAAATAGCTCACTCATTAGCCATCACTCCACCCAATTACCTTCCACAGCCTCTAGCACCATTGATCCTACTTCCTCACCTTCCAATTCCCCACCCCCACCCACACCTCCACCTACAAATCATCACACCATGCTCACTAGATCAAAAACAGGTAGACTCAAACCTCCTTTATTTCCAAACATTAATCTTACTACCACTGAACCAACCAACATCCAACAAGCCTTGGCCACCCCTTGTTGGGCACAAGCAATGCAACTTGAGTATGATGCTTTGATTGCTAATAATACTTGGTGTCTAACCACTTTACCTCCAGGAAAGACTCTTGTAGGTTGTAAATGGATCTTTAGAATCAAGGAGAATCCGGATGGCTCTATCAACAAGTACAAGGCAAGACTTGTTGCAAAGGGCTTTAATCAAAAGTTTGGAATTGACTACAAAGATACCTTTGCTCCTGTGGTCAAACCAGTCACTGTGCGTACTGTACTTACATTGGCCTTGACTTACAATTGGACTATCCAACAATTGGATGTCCATAATGCTTTTTTGAATGGCCAGCTTCATGATGATGTCTATATGGCTCAACCTCCGGGCTTTGGTAACAATGACAAGACTATTGTTTGCAAGTTAAATAAAGCAATATATGGTCTTAAACAAGCCCCAAGGGCTTGGTATGAGAGTCTCACTAAAGCTCTCATCAGTTTTGGTTTTGTGCAATCCAAGTGTGATCCTTCTCTTCTCATTTATAATCATGGTGGTCAAACAATTCTCATCTTGGTTTATGTGGATGATATATTAGTGACAGGTTCCTCTCCTATGTTGGTCAAGTCTGTCATCAACAAACTTCATGCCACCTTCTCCTTGAAACATTTGGGTTCCTTGGATTATTTTCTAGGCATTCAGTGTAAGCACAACAACAATGGAACCATTCTCCTCTCACAAGCAAAATAC
The DNA here is from genome assembly GCA_963573325.1 of Astragalus glycyphyllos. NCBI lineage: Eukaryota > Viridiplantae > Streptophyta > Magnoliopsida > Fabales > Fabaceae > Astragalus > Astragalus glycyphyllos. The sequence goes on along the minus strand of OY754313.1, from coordinate 21,766,886 downwards.
ATTCGTGACATACTACATAGAGCAGCTATGGATGATTGTAAAAGCATCTCTACTCCTCTTCCAACCAATCTCAAGCTTTCAAGACAAGGCAATGATTTCTTTGAAGATCCTTTGTTATATCGTAGCATTGTGGGTGCTCTCCAGTATGCTACCATTACCAGACCTGAGTTGGGGTATGCAGTCAATAAAGTTTGTCAGTATATGTCTCAGCCATTATCCTCTCACTGGACAGCAGTCAAACGCATCCTTCGTTATCTCAAAGGCACTATTGATCTTGGTCTTTCATTTGAGCCAGCCACTACAGTTTGTCCTCTCTCCATTAAGGCATATTGTGATGCTGACTGGGCCTCAGACATTGATGACAGAAGGTCTACTTCAGGGGCCTGTATTTTCCTAGGACCAAATTTGATATCTTGGTGGTCACGCAAGCAAACTTTGGTTGCCAAATCTAGTGCTGAAGCTGAGTATCGCAGCCTAGCACTAGCTGCAGCTGAAGTTTTATGGCTGCAGTCTCTATTACATGAACTAAAGGTTCCCATTCCTACTCCTATCATCTACTGTGACAACCAATCTACTGTGGCCTTGACTCATAATCCTGTGCTTCACTCAAGAACCAAGCACATGGAGCTTGACATATTCTTTGTCAGAGAAAAAGTGTTAAACAAGACTCTCATTGTGGAATACGTGCCCTCTCAAGCTCAAGTTGCGGATGTTCTCACTAAACCTCTGTCAAAGAACATGTTCTGTTATTTTAGAGACAAACTCAGAGTGTTTCACACCTCTGAGCTTGTGGGGGGTATGATAGATGATGTAGGTTAATATACTGTATACATACTGTACAGTTACTACAATATAAAGTAACTGTTCAGTTAGTTTTGTGGTTGTTAAACTGTAACAGTTTCTGTTAGTTAAACTGTTACAGTTTCTGTTAGAAACTAAAACAGAATTCAAGTTCAGTTAGTTAGGTTTTCTGTTAGCATAACTGAACTCATTCATTGGCTATATAATAAAGCCTCTGCAGTAACTTTGTAAATCAGAAAAAGATATTCCATTCAATGAATTTCAGATTACAAACACATTGTGATTTTCTACAGACCAGAACATTCCCACTCTCCCTACGTGACTACTGCCAACGTGGCAGTAGTTTGTTACATCAGAATAGTGGAAAACTTTGATGATTTTACCCTTCTGCCCTTCATTACAAAATATCTTCATTAACCCCATTTTGCCCTTTTGTCCTTCATTAACGAGGTCCGCATCAACACCTTCCCCTTCAAAATTCACCTTGTCCTCAAGGTGAGATTTCAGAAAATTCCTTAGTGACTCCATTGGCTCGTAAGTGGGGTGTTGCTTCCCTTTGGTTAAGACCTCCACATCTTCATGTATGACTTGGCTTAACTCAAGTACTTTCATTTGTTGGATCGGACAAGGGTATTCTAACAACATTAAAAGCCTTCCTCCAGGATCCCAAAGCATCAAACACAATAACAAAGCTATGCAAGTTATTGGAGAATAATAATTCCCTCCTGGTTTCCATTGAATATGTTCAGTTCTCCCAGTAATGAACCACCATGATGTCAATCGATGAGGCCTGAAGTCTTTGGTGAACATAAGGCTCATAATTGCAAAAGCAAAGTTTCTACTAGTAACAATTCCCTGATCCGTCATCACGTCAACAATACTGCTTCCTTGGGTATAGAAAACATGACTCTTGAGCATCTTAGAGCTCATAGAAGCACCAACATAGTTTCCCATGAAGCCTAAGACTTGCTGAGAATTCAAAAATACCTGATGCGTTGCATGTTGCTCCACAATTCCTCCGTGTATTTTCACCCAGTCATCCCTCAACATGTCCTTTGCCTCTAACCTTCTCTCAGTTCTGACTATGTAGTGGGTATTGCGCATAAGAAACAACTTAGTTAGTGTTGAGTCGTTGCATTGTTTAGATTTTCCATCTAGGCTTATCTGAAGAGCCTGCATAATCTTTGTTGTAACAAATGCTAACTGAGCTTTTGGATCACCGGGATCAAACTCTTGACAAAGTTGTTTCAGAATTAATCGATGATTATAGAAAAACTTCACATAATTGATCACATAACTGGTTAGAGGGTGGACAATTCCATCCAGCACAACAGTTCTAGTAGCATCTTTTTCAACTTCTTCCTCAAAGTCACCCAAGGATTCATGGGCTGTCTGAGCAAGTTTCTTTGTCAAACTGGTTGCAACTTTCCTCATTTCGGTGCAAGCTTTACTTCCAAACATTGTCTCAATCTGAAGTTGTTGATATCTACTTCCAGATAACATCTCTAGCCAAGGAATTATAATTCCTTGCTTACCAAAAAATCTCAAATATGCTATCTTCCATACGACTAACATTCCCTGACCCACAGAAAAAATATTTAATGATTCCATATGGGCGACACCCCATCTGGCTATATCATATATAATAGGTAAAGTATAATATGATAATCCAATGCATGTACTGGAAGTAGACAAACCGGGAGTGTTTAGGAATACAAAAGAAGTGTTGAAAAGTTAGTCCCAAATTTGTGTTGATACTGTTGGATTTTCATGGTCTCCCATTGCACTAGTGTTGACACTCTCTTGTATGCTCTCACCTCTTTTAAAGCCACTTGGATCCCACCCATCTACTTTAAGGCCACCTGGATCCCACTCATGAACAAGTGGAAGCTCTACCATGGTTGGAATTTTTGTTAATTGCATTAATCCACTGCCACAACTCCTACCAACCCCCACTTCTTTCACTCCAACATAATTGAAAGTGAGGCCCACACCCCTTAATTTCCAAACAGCCTTTGTCTTTTTATCTTTGTCCATTTTCTTTACTGCTTGTAACACCTCTCCACTTTTAGTAATTGGGGAGGGTGTAAGAATAAAGTTTTGGGCCTAGCCCAGTATGTTAAAATTGAAATCTATTATCCCTAATTCCCAATCACGTACCTCAACTACGGGAGAACTCATCACCTTCATTGAATCGTGAGAACGACCCGCCTCCGCCATGATCGCATCACAGTCTGTCGTCGACGCTAACGATTCTTCCGGCGCCGGTTCTTCCAACGGCAGCTCCCGATCACTACCGTTCATCTCCACTTCCTCTAGTGTCCCGTCTGACCTTGATTTCTTCTTTCCCTCTGCAAGAGAAGAAAGCTCCTCAACCGGATCGTGAGATAGCCCCAAAGCTACTGTAGCCAATGTTCCGACCACCTCCTTTTGGGCTTCAATCACCACTTGGTCCTGTGGTGGTTCTAGGTCACCACCAACCTCATCTCTTTCACCACCTACACAACGGTCGTCACTGAAATTGTGGAAACGTCCGTCTCGTCTTCCGTCACCCTCACCCTCTCGTGTCAGCACCTTCGCCACTCTACCTCGGCCACCACTGTCCTCCGCTTCTGTTTTCACGGCAACAACCAGGCTTCCAATGGTCCTTCCGATGCCATCTGAGTTCTGCACCTTCAGATCTATCAAGTCATCTTCAGTTTCTTCTTCCACGTCTCTTGGCTTCTCATTTATCAACGTGTTTGATTCATCTTTGCTCCAGCTTCTTCGACTCGAAGCTCGGCGCCGTCGAGTTCGGTGTCTCGACCCTTCTTGTTTCCTTCTTTTCAAGAGTCGCTTGATTTCTTCAAGCTGGGCTATCCAACCCTCCATGCGCTGCTCTAGTTCTTCTACTCGAAACTCCTCATGTCTTGATTCCATTTGAGCACCTAAGATCGAGTGCTTTGATACCACTTGATGAGTACCCAAATACATAGAACAACAAAATGAACAATCCTTTGTATTATTTACTCAATTCTGAGGATCTCTCAGAATTGGATGAAGTGTTTACAAGGAAATGCAGAATGAAAAGATAGAAACAGTGAAATGGCAAGAACAATGCCAATTCCCAGCCCAAGTCCTATCCCAATCCAAGCCTCCCTCCAGCTACTGATTTCCCCTCTTTTATATGCATTCTCTCCCCTCTAACTGACCAGAACATTCCCACTCTCCCTACGTGACTACTGCCAACGTGGCAGTAGTTTGTTACATCAGAATAGTGGAAAACTTTCATGATTTTACCCTTCTGCCCTTCATTACAAAATATCTTCATTAACCCCATTTTGCCCTTTTGTCCTTCATTAACGAGGTCCGCATCATAAGCCAAAAAGGATTTTGTTAAGGAATAAAATTAGCATTTACCACTCATCCAAAACTTGTAGAAGAAAGTCTTAGTTGCGTTTTAGTCTTTTAGATATTCAAGATATGAAATGCTTGTTCTTTTCATTTAATAGTTTGTATTCTTTATTTGTTAACAGGTAGGCATATATTAAAAACCCCAAAATAACCACCGTAGTGAGTTGTAAAAAATGTTGCATGAAACAAGTACTGCTAAAGTTTAAGTAGTTAGAAGAAGACACGTAAATGACTATTAATTTATACTCCATCAGGTCCTTTTTATGAGAAACAAAAGTGTACATTTTTTTTGTCAAACCAAATTATACGAAACAAGCATGACTGGTAGTTGCTAAATGGCCAACGTCGGATCTTAGTCATTGCAATCATGCTTTTGCACTTCCATTTTGCTAAAAAAAAACCATGAATTCTCATTTAAGCCCTTATTTAGAGTGAAACTCATGTTAAAATTGCACCTATTTCCTATGTAAGAATTGGGATATTTTCCCATGCTAGAGCAAGATTAACAGTACACCTATTTTCAATATTTAAGAGTATTAATTAAAAAAAAGTTTGTTCCAATGCTACTTCTTCGTTCGTGTGAATTAGGGTTTTATTTCTTATAAAAAGAACCGGAGAGAGTATATAATATCTCTAACATTCCACCTATGCATATACCCTTTGTTCTTGAAGCACGGATAATGCATGATACAACCTATTTTTGTGTTGAAATTCACCTTCTTATTAGAAGGGGAGTGACAAGAATTGAACTCTAGAGTAGACCACTTGGTCAAAGAATCTTTGATACCATGTCATAAATGAACGGTTTTTAGGTTATATCTCAATCAAAATCAGTTTAGAAAGAGCTGCTACGTTGCGCAGCAGGTGCTCTAGTACATCTAATACTCTGAATATGAAACACTTTTCATCTTTGCATGGGTATATAACAAAAGATCTTCCTATAACCTTGAGTAAAGGTCGGCCACATTTGCGACTTTCTAAAACCTTCTCGCCTGACTCTGATATCTAAGCTATGCACATGAAAAACATTCAAGATCCCAAAGACTACTTTAATGTTCTAGAGCATTTTAGAGAGTTTTAATTGCTTCTTGATATTTTTGAATTCTCTAAAAAGTCAGAGCATGCACTGTGCACCTATTCATTATTCGAGCATAGTATCTTTTAAATATTTTATTGGCACATGACGTTTAGCTTTATAAAATTAGCATACTAATACTATGGTAAAACAAAAATATAAATTTAATTGTAATTCTTAATATTTATTAGATTACAAGAAGCACTTTTTACCCAAGACAGTTTATAATAAAAGTGTTTTTGGATGTTCATTGTAGTAATTAATTTTGTTATAATAAAGCACTTATTCTTTTTTATCCAAACAAACTAAAAAGTATTTCTGTTACTTTTATGCAGTTAAATATTGTATCCAAATGAAATATATTTCCTAGAAAAGGCACTACTAAATAACGCTAGTTTTAGATAAGCTAATCTAATCAAGCCCAAAGTATGTCAAACTCCAAGAAAAAAGTACCAACAGAGAGTCGCCCTTAGTGTGAATCTAGTTTAAAGAGAAATCTTCTGTTATATCCTCAGGAGTTCAAATGAAAGTCTGTCATATATACTTTGATATACAGGTCTCTGGTATTAATCTATTGTCAACTACTATTTCCTCTAATTTACATGGTGGTTCATGACATGAATTGCTCTGTAATTTGCACATACTCCACTCATCCTTCATTTTCTAATGCCTCATTATCTTTGAACATAGTATTTATACATTGGTTATAAAAAACTTAACATAAAAAAGTACCTCATAATCCACGCCTTGAATATAGATATAGTTAGGATCAACTGATGAAAAAGCCAGTCCTGTTATCTGTAGTACCAATGAAAACATTAAAACACAGTCATTTATAGAAGCAACACTAAACATGCTAAAAGAATATTTTTCTTGTCAACAGAGTAAATCAACTTAACTTAAGCATAGTGCGGATTGCTGATTGTAATTAACTTTTTTTATTCCATAATGTTTTTCCTAGTTTCCTTTGATAGATTAGGTAGCTGCTGTTTTCAATCCCTAAACTCTATGAATCGTTGATTCTGTTCTCTCTCTCTCTCTCTCTCTCTCTCTCTCTCTCTCTCTCTCTCTCTCTCTCTCTCTCTCTCTCTCTCTCTCTCTATATATATATATATATATATATATCTGTGTGTGTATGTATGTGTGTGTGTGTGTGTGTATATATATATATATATTTTTGTATATTCTATCATGTAAAATTAACACAAATAATACAGTAGAGTCCTGAGTTTCAAGTAGGATAACGTTAAAGCAACTAAAGACAAAAAATGTTAGATATCTCTCACGGGTCGTGCATAACTGTATTTATTGCTCACAATTTCTGGGTGGTTAACGATATGTAAATAGCTGGCTGATTTAGTTCAGTACTTGGTTAATGGGTTTTTATTTTTTTCGAGAGAATTAATTTCATTTTTTCACAAACCCCTAAAAAGTACAAGGTACATTTGAACTATCCTCAATTTACTTTATCCCTCTCACCAGTGCTTCTACAGGTCTCCTCCATACGTGCCCAAACTACTTAAAGTGAGACTACCTAACAATAACATCTTTTCTATAATAGTTGTTACCATAACTTTTCTCTCCAACGTTTTCATTCTTATTCCTACCTTGTCTTTTGTAACTGTTTATTCATTGTAATATTCATATATCTGCAATACTAACTCTTTACTGCTTGGCAATTAGTCTCATACATGATACAACCGTGCAGTAAAATTTTACTTATAAGCGTCACTCCATTTTATTCACACTAATTTTATTCACACTAATTGAATCATCTGGTTGACATTTTATCTTCTTACATCTTGTATGACGGATCTCGGATACTTAAACCATGAGACTTCTGGCACGGTATGTTCTCCAATTTTCACCTCAAAGCTCGCACTTAGATGTCTCCCACTAAACATACATTTCATATACTCCATTTCAATTATTACTTACTATATTATTAGGTAGTATTGGTAGCAATTATAGTATTGGTAGCAATTATTTTACTGCAGTTATTGAATAAATAGGGAAACTGAAGGAAAATTCAGTAGGCAATTTATTTAGGACTAGATATTGATTGGGAGAGACCAAGCTCTTGAATCCTAGGAGGGGTATCCACTGTAACAAGTCACAAACCATTCTAATACTTTCTTTCTTTTGTCTTCAATTCTTTTCTGTAATCAGAATTTTTCAGTAACATTAAACAGTTTCCATTTCAATCTTTCATCATTTGTACCAATTTCTATCACAATATTACATTCTTTAAGAAAAAATCATTAAAACTAGTATTCAAGTTGTTGAGAAACATCAAGGCTGAGTGAATTATTTAAACTAACCTCATATTTTGAACAGTGCACCAATCTAGACAATGCTGACCATCTATATCAAGAATTTATAAACATAGTTAGGACAATATAAAATTAAATACAATTAAGAAAAAAAAAGGAACAGTTGTCATGGACTCATGGGTATACACAATGTTTGCAAAGGTTAAAACTGTTGGACAGACTCACAAATAACAATGACAAGTAATGAGTGCTGAAGCATTTTTCAATGTGTTCAAAATGATGATGGCAGCTGACCTTCGAGGATCATAAATAGTCACAGTACGATCAAGTCCACCTACAGCAATATTGCCAGTGGAAGAACTGCAAACAGCATATAAGGTATCACCAGGGACACAAGAAATCCGATGTAGGCAACCACCATTTTCTTTCATTCTCAAATCCCATATAGTCAGCTGCAATGAAATCAACAGATGCAGAAAGCACAAAGCAATATTCATTATAACCTGTGAAGCAAAGATGTTGAAACAAATATGTGACATGGCACAAGTACTACAGACACGGGACCTCAAATTCTAAAAATTGTAGGACACAGACACATCATGTAAAAACAAAGAGGTCATGAAATTTTAAATTTTAGGAAAAAGATTCATAATTATATATCTATAAGGTTCAAGATTTACAATATCTTGATATTTGTCGTATGTGCTGAAATAAGATGAAAAGTTGGGGGAAATGAAATTGGTATGTGACAAAAGCACACCTGTTTTCCTTTTTTATTACTGAAAATTGTTTTATAAGAAAACCGAACCAATGTGTTTTTTCCATATTTTAATTATTTATTCCCATGATGCCCTTCAGACCAGACCACACAAAATATGAACTAGCTTGGACAGACATGTGGTGGACACGTTGTCTTGAAGAGGTTAACAAGCACACACAACAACACCAAATGTCTTATCTACACAGATTGAAAAAACTACCAATCTAACAAAATTACCTGGCTTCCTTCAGTAACAGCTAACAGGGAACTTTGACCTCCATTAACTGCATTTTGAATGAAGTTTATTGAAGTAGGGTTATAGAGTCTGCAAGATGACAAACCAACCAACAGGAATGCAACATGTCAACCATTATTCCTTTTTGTATTTTTTTTCATGAATGTTAGAGAGTGCTGCAAATGTATTATTGTGATACGTTTGCATGCTAATTTCCAAAAAAAAAAAGAATTCCAAATCAATGAATTAGAACAAATTTCGTACATCCTTTGAATTGAGGTGGCCTAATCGCAGACAAGTATTGCTATTTGTCAAAAGAATCACACCCTTGACATTTTTCTGAAAGATAGAAATGGCTGACCATAAACCTTTTGATATTTCTATGGATTCAAATGTGAAGAATTTTTCTAATCCATTATATACATGAGATTAATGTGAAAAGTTATATTATCTAATCTCAACTAGACCAAATATTTCCTTTCCAGTCAGCGTAATGAGTCACAATTCACCTCGTGAAAGTCATTGGAATGTACCTATTCAAACCTTGAACAACATCAAGGGAATGTATGGCAAGGGGTTTTTTATGGATTGGGGTCATGCCAATATATTGCATGTACCGTGTGAATTTAGTGACTGGAGATCCTCTTCAATTCATTGTGTTTTTATTCGAGAAAGCATAATTTCGCGAAAGAGTAAAAAACAGACTACTGTTCTTGTAAATGTAATGGAGTGTTCAATTTCAAGTTTTCGTTATTGTTATTGCAAACGTAAAATAAACTTATTATATTATGTGTTCAAGTATGATGATGAGCAAGAGGTGCATGTCATTAGAAGTATAACAATCACGAGGAAGGAATCAGAATAAGAATGAATAAGTAAACAGTGGTAGATACTTACAATTACTTCCCTATAATTTAACTAAAAAATAAAACCAAAAACAACTTACGGTCGTAAAGTGCGAATATGGATGTCCTGGTCATAAATATCAACAGTTTTGCACAAGCTGTGTGCAACAGCTGCCTGGATAAAGGAGCCACTCAACACAATTAGGGAAACTCGTCTATAGGAATGAAACAACCATCAATCAATTAGAACTAGATGGAAGTAGTTTCACTGTTTGCTTTATTCTTTTATATGACAACATAATCCCTTAAGTTTAAAATACCAAATAACGACTAATCTACTCATTTTCTTGAGTAAGAATGTCAAACTGAAGAAACGGTCACTGCCCAAAGCTTCTATTTCTGTTTTATTGTGTTTCATATGATTATAAGTCCTAAGCATTGAAAAGTTAAATTTACACTAGGCTTGAATAAACGTATCAACAGTAAATCATCAACAAGAGAACTAAAATGACAGTAAAACTAAAATTAACCTAGGAATCTACACATTTTGCTAGATGTAAAAGTTTTATCATTTCTTAAAAAAGAAATCTAGTTGGAGATGAAAAATAAATCTGTAGATGGAATCACCATCAATGGTACACAAAAAGCTTACCATAGACCACTGATTCGGGCTAAAGCAGAGACCCGACCAACTTCCTTCCCCAATACCGTTATCAGGAGGCAATACTGAATATGTAAGCCTGTCAGTATCTGCATATTTGGGGAAATACATCAAACTAAACTTAGATAGTGATAACATTTAAAGCTTAATTTCAAATCTCAGAAAAAGGAAAAGCTAAACAGCTAGAATTAGTTTGACAGAACAGTCTATATATGGTCAGGTGTGTTCGAAAAAGCATGGTGACTATTGGAAAAAGCATTTAAAGCTTTAGGTTCTTGAATCTTTGGATTCACTTACAGTAGTTCAATTCTTTCATGTATTTAGGAAGACGCACCAGTGACTATTCTCGTCATAAAATGTAACTAACTATTCAATCAAAGTACTACATGTGTTAAAAGCGTTATGAATAACCTTCTAAGAAGTATTGAGAGATTTCTCATAATGTTTAGCTACCAAACATAGAAGTTCAAGCGATAATTTGTCACATGGCTGAAGTTTAATACAGCCAAATAAGAATTAAATCAATTAATTACTTTTAAAAAAAACTAGCTTCTCATAAAGAGCATGAAACACAAGGTCACATAAGGAGACACAAATCACCAACTGCAGTGTGCAGCAAAAGACTAACGAAAGAGAATCACAACAAAGATATAGCTACTAAATCAAGTTCCTGTTCAGGTACTTGCCTCTTGAAATCAGAGAAAGTGAGGGAATGATGTCATTATCGAAGTTCAAAATAATTTAAATAAGTTTTAAGCAGATCCCATTTCGTGCAAACCCAATGACTCAGAACAACTGAAGCTCTCATCAGTATTGCATGATTTACAGATAGGAGCTATGCCCAATTTATATCAACCAATTCCTATAGACCTTCTATTAGGCAGACACAAATGTCTATTTATCCACATAGTTTATTTGGTAAGATTTCAGGTAGCATGAAATTTAATCTACAGGAAAAATGGAAAATTACCAGTCTAAAGAAAACCATATACACTTCCTTATATTCTGAATAGGAATCAGAGAAATATAACTTCATAAAAACTAAAGCGGAACAGAAATTTATCCATAAATTGAGGATGGACGTATATATTGCTGAATATAAAAAATAATATAATTGAAGGCCAGTATATCTTCAACTACAAAACAAAGTCAAGTTAAACTTAAATATAAACACAAGGAAAGTCAAAATGATTAAGGTAAAAAGTACCTTTACTAGACGCATCTAGTTTAGATACAATAAGGTGACCATATGAATCCACACTTCCCAACATAAAGTAGCCATGGCCTGAAAGCTTCACAAGTTTAAATATAGAATTGCTATATCGATCTAAATTATAATAGCAAAAACATTTTACTCAAATTTGAAAAAACAAAATCTCAAAAGAATATTCATGATGCAAGATCACATACTCTCTGCTTCAGCAAGGACAACACTCTGAATTTCTGAACGATGGGGACAGCGGTTGACTAACGAACAGTCAATAATCTGCAAGCAACCGTAGTATGCAAAATTACAAGATTAATAAATAACTGGAAAACTAAGAAACTAAACACGCGCTGAAATTCTGATGTATCACATAACAAAATAAGCAGAGCTTCAATCAATTAGATTAAGACCTAGACTGTATACCTCAGCATGCTCTGGTATCAAGAGGCTTTCTTTTCCTTTGGTAACTGAAGATTCCCCCAGAGAAATCTAGAGAGTATATATAAATTGTAGTTCAGTAAACAGATATCATTATTTTGTAGAACCAAAAGTGATCAAAATGAACCAGCAAAGTCATAGTTTGCATTTCGAATCAAAAGAAGCAACCGCGCAACAAACGATATCATTGTTGGTTCTAATGCAGATCCACAAAACCACTGTAACATCTATTTAAGTTCTCTTTCAATACAATAATAACATTCTCTTGACTGATTACTATCAACAAACAAAAACAAGATTTGTTCTAGAACAATATACTTCAGGCTAATTCTTTCTCTACTATACAAAACCAATTTTGATGCATTTTAAACACTCATTTTTTGATGATTTCCACACCATTTTCCTACTTGAAATTTAAAATTCCTCTAATTTCAGAACCTTTTTTATAAGCAACTAACATTTGTTAATCTGTTAGTATGTTAGTAGCCAAATTTTAAACTTTGGACCTCTTCCTTAAACTCATTTTCCAACTTGTCCAAATGTCTCAATTCAACCACTTGAACTACACCTCTGAAGTTCAGAACTTGTTAATGCATGTCCAATTATGGATGATTTTACATAAAATCAATATTCAATACTCCCTTTGTAACAGAATATAAGCAAAAACACATCAACGAAAGTTGATCAACTTTCGTTGACCCAGTTTTGCTTATCTTCTGTTACGAATACAGGACCTCCTTCTCCTACTCGTTTCTAATTACTTCAAATGTCCCAACTCAACCACTAGAACTACATATCTGAAGTTCAAAACTTGTTAATGCATGTAGGATGATAATTGATTTTACATAAAATTAAAATTTAAGTATCCATGTAAGATTAAAAAACATGCTACTTAGCACCAAAAAAAAGATAGTTAAAAAGGTGAATATAAAAATTAGGAAGTATCTTGTCAAAAAAAATTAGGAAGTATAGAATGAAAGAAGAAACTAAGAAGTGAACTTACCTGGAATTTATAAATGTGAGGACCGGAAGCAATGTAGACAAAACAAGAACGTTGATCCTCGCTAACCTGAGAAGAGTTAAAGAAATGAAATTAATATGAAAATTTGAGTGAGAGAGAGAGAGAGAGAGAGAGAATTACATGGAGAGCAAGGCGAGTGGATTGAATGCTTCCAGGAGATGGATTCTCAATCAGTGTTGAAGGAACTATTGCTTTCTTCACACATTTCGCCTCCAACATCTCTTTCTCTCTCTTCTCTCCTCTCTCTCTCTCTCTTGTTTGAGAAGGTGGCGGGAAGGTGTTTGTGGTGAAGAGCGCGGTTGACGACGGTGTGCAAGGTTTTATAGATACAGTGGTGAAACTTTGTTTACTTGTTAGCAATGTTAAAGGTACCTCCCTCCTTTAGTTTTTCCACCTCCCAATTCTCTTAAATATTCATGGCCAAAATATCTCCCGAAGTCCCTTAACTTATTTTCAGTAACGTTTCTTAACTTTTTTTTGTAACGACTAAGTCTCTTAAGTTTTAAAATCATTGTGTTGTTGCCTTTTTAACGGTTTTTGTTTAACTCTGTTACAAAGAAGCCTGAGTGATGTTTTTTGTTTATGTGTCTTTAATTATGCTGATGTGACATTTCCACAAAGACTTTTATATAAAAAATTGTTTTCTATTAAAATTAGGGTTCTTCTTCCTCTACCCCTCTTCTACTTTTTCTTTTTCCAGATCTGAATTGGGAAATTACTTTACTAACATTTCTGTTCTTTGGTGTGTTCTTACAAAAATACTTCAGTTGCGGAACGCTACAACAACCAATCATCTCACCTCGAAGCAAAACGACCAATTAATTTCTCTCTTCTTGTTACAAATAACAGATTTCATATAAAAAAAAAAGTTAAGAGACCTATTTGTTACCTGAAAATAAATTAAGGGACCTCATGAGATATTTTGTCAATATCAATGTTATCCCTAGTAAGAAAATCCGAGATGGAGTTTTTTTGGGTGTTTAACTTTTTATTTTATCTTAGAATAAATGACAAATAAATATCGGCACACGCACTATCACATTGCTATATCAGATTTGAATTTGGGAGCCGATGTCCCTATATCGGTGGAATTGTCGGTGCAACCAATGGTTAGAGACATTTGAGTGCTTAAGTGGATTTTTTTTTTTGACAAATCACTTATTTGAGTGCCTAAGTGGATATGATATGTACAACTCACTTATTTATAATTTTAATGTCAGCACATCAAATAATTACTAATTGGATTATTCTGTTAACTCTATATGGGTACATTTCAGCAATAATTTAACTATCTAATACAAAATAATGGTGAATCCTAGAGAGAGAATAGTTGTATAATATAATCAAACAGATCACCAAGGGACTTGGACATCACATCTTAACCTTAAGGCGTCAGGTATATCGATGTGAGACTAACCACTCACTTGAATTCCTAACATTCTCCCCCTCAAGTGTGAATCACCCACATCACTAGCCTTGACCCAAACCAGGATCCACTCCCGCTCCGCCACCAAGCTGAACCATGACTCTGATACCACTTGTTGGGGAGTCCCGGGGAACACCGGGAGCAACAACAAGCTAGCCAATGAATCAGACCATTGAAAGACTTAGACGCCACATCTCCACCCCAAATCTTAAGGCATCGGGTATATGGGTCCCCTCGCTTATATATCCTTCATGTAGCTCATTCCTAATTGATGTGGGATTAACCGCTCGCACTTGAATTCCCAACAGTTATTTGGTAAGATTTTGAAGAAAAAAGAACATGCGTTCAAATATTAAAGTAGCAAGCGTTGAACCATTTCAACCATTCAAAATCATTAAGATGTGTAGTTTACGAAATCATGTAAACTAACATTCTTCTTTCATAACTAATTAACCACTACTAACATTCGTTTATTCAAAAAATATGAAAGTATGAGTGATGTATGGCAACTAATGTTGGGCGTATAATCGTACATATTAGAAATATAGTTTGCTAGTAGTAGTAAGTGCCTATAAATAGGCTTAGGTAATCATTTTATTTTTATCCTTTCTAATTTGTATCACTTTTACTTTGATCAATATAAAAGCTGATTTTGTAGAGTTGAGTTAGGCTCAATCCACATTTTAATAGGCTTTGGCTTTTCCCACATCCCCTCCTACTCACCCCACACCCCTTAACTCCAAATATTCCAAAAATACCCTTAACTAGAGGACGTGTTTATGTGTGATTCGGTTGAGGCCAACCGAATATATTCGGCTAAGGCCAACCGAATCAAAAACATCCCCACGAAGGAAAACGAGTGGATTCAGTTGATGCCTCCCGAAATATTTCGGTTGAGGTCAACCAAATAGTGTGAATTAAGAACACCCCCACTACCATTCCAACCACTTTTCCTTCCATCCCTTTCTTCTCTCCATGGATTGGACTTTGGGTTCCTATCAATTTTATGCCTTTTGTGATGTTTAAACCAATATAGATGATGTTATACAGTTTACTTGTATGTTGCTTATTTATTACTGCTATATAATATAATGTACTCTACATTACCATGTGTTATCCTTCCCATCTCTGTAATATAATTATACTCTTCAATTGATAATACCATGATGTTGTTATTCTTCTTATTATTATAACCCAAGATATTATTATATGATAACCTATAACTATTGAGATTTAACAGCTGTCAGAAGATATCTATGATTTAACAGGTTGGGATTCAGAGCAAGAAACAAAATAAAAGGTGATAACTGCGAGTTCACCAATTCGGTTGTGGCCTCCTGAATAATTTCGGTTGAGGACAACCGAATAGTGTAAAAGAGGGGTGTGTCTCAAAAAAATACTCATTCGGGTGAGCATAACCGAATTATTTCGGTTGCCCATAACCGAATCGGTGAAAAATGTGTGTTTCATTAATGGCCTTTTAGTCATTTCACAGGGTTTGGGGGTGTGAGGTGAGTAGGGAGAGATGTGGGAAAAGAATTGGCCTTTTAATATGGTATCAGAGTCTACCCTAGGTCCGTCGGGCCACCTACCTTTATCCATGCTCCAAGCCCAATAGTACTGAGCGTGAGTGGGGTGTATTGAGAAAAACTCAAGTCGACTAATTATAAGATATCAAAAGAGTATATAATAAAGTGGCATCTATCACATTCTAAAAGTTCATAATGACGAAATTGGCGAATTTGTACAAATCTCTATTCAAAGATCCATTGGAAACCTTTTTCAACATGCGTACTATGCGTTTTGGTGAGCACAATATTGGAGACCAACTTGGGTTACTTTTGTTTGGTTACATGTCATTCTAAAATGGTGTTCCGGTTATTTTAATTCTATTTTATTTTATGGATCATTGTATGGATTTAGATTATTATTATTTTGCTATCTAGAACCTGAGTAGCTAAACTTATCATTAGGGTGATGTGAACTCTTTTGACTATATCTTTATTTTTCCCTTTGTAACATCCCTTTAATTACTTTGATGCTTGAGTAATTTAATTATTTATGATTATTTGATGATTGATGACTTTATGAAATTGATTTAATTGCTATGAAATTTGGTGGTGAAATGTTTGATGGTTGCTAATGAATTATTGATTTAAATGGGGCTTATTAGGAAATTGAGGATATAGAGTGAGGCCATTTTAGGAATTCCACCACCCCAACACTCACTCACTCCAACATACAAGTAGTTGAATCCAACACACACTAACTCTCCCACTTATCCACTTAGACACTTCAGAATGTTTAAAGAAAGAAAACAAACACACAAGAATAGGGAGAGAAAGGGAAGAAGAAGAAGAAGAAACTTGAAACCCTCTCAAACCCATATTTGAAAATCATTCACCATTCATTTTTCTCCCACTCATTTCATCATATTTGAAGGATTGAAAGCTCAAGAAATCAGCTAACTCAATTTCTTCCACTCCTTTTTCCCTCATTTTTGAAATACCCTTTGATCTTGGAGATGGACTGAGTTGAAATTTTGAGTTTGCATGTCATATTTGGAGGGTCCCAAAGGTTACTCAGATGCTACATTGCCATTTCTAAGAGCCAAGTAGAAGTTTTGAGGGCTAGGGTTCGAAGTTGAAGCTACTAGGAGTGAACATGCATGTGTGAATTTATGTTTGAAAAACTGTTTTCATAAAAATTCCATGATCGTGTTGTTGTTGTGAATCCATGTCATCATCAATGATTGAGGTGTATTATTGATTTGGTTGTGTTTTTGATTGGAAATGATACTGATATTATGAGGTGTTGGATTGATTTTAGTGTTAGGAACGAATTGGAACCGAAAAGTGGAAGGTAACTAGCTTAAAAAAATAGATTTTGTAGTGCTGTCAAACTGGCACGAACCATGCCACTTTTTGGCACGAACTGTGCCACCATTGGTTACCCTGTTTTTAAAAATTTTATTTCTCTTCCTTTTGTGTTCCAATTCCTTCCCAATGCCAACTCTAACCCTAATGTAGTATTAATGTATGATTGTGACTGGATTTTGGCATGTTTTAAGGATCGAAAACATTTAATCACTTCGGTTATAATTGTATATAAACGAGGAAACTTAAAGTTAATTAAAAAATGAATAATGCACCATGGGGATGACGATCCCAAAACCATTGTAGCACACCTAGTGGAGGGGAGTCATGATCCCGAAGCTAGGGCTCTAGCATTATTCGGCAGTGATTGTCAGATTGAGGTTCACGTTGAAATTGAGTGATTTGATCTCTCAGATTGTGCTAAGCCATAGGAATTATGTGGTGGGATTGCGAAGGAATTCATTGAGATTTGTAATCTCACTGTTTTTATGTGGTGTTTTTAGATGTACAGGATAAAGCGAAGCAGACTTAGAAGAAGTAGCAGATGCTTTAGCTACTTAGTTGGATGAGAGATCCTTTTGAGATATTTATGTTATATTTGCTTCATTTTCCTTTTCATGTATTTTGGACCTAAATCCTTGAATTATAGTTTTTATAAACCTTATCTTGTAGTTGGACCATAGTTATGTTTATTATATCGAGTTTGTATCTATTAAGTACTTATTTCGGATTTGTATTTGAGAAATTTTTTCTCATGGCTACGTAAGTGGTTTCAATTTGCTTTTGTTTTAAATCGGTCCAACTTTATGAGCAGGTTTATACTCTGATTTGTCATAATTATGTTAATGCTTTTAGTTCACCTAGTTGTGATCTTAAGGTATTACATTTTTGGTATCAAAGCAGTTCAACCTTGTCGGACTTAGATTAGTTTATGGTTGAATGTGATTCCTTGTTATCATTTGTTATATTTCTACTTATAATGCTAAGAGACATTGAGTCTGATCAACTCAATACTTGGTGCATTGTATGCAAAATTATGGCAGGACAACCAAGAAGCAATCCTCAACCAAGACCCAAAGTTCCCCAAAATCCTTTTCTGGATTGGATGCAGCCCATACTTCAAACTATGCATGCTCAACAACAAATGAACCAACAAATGAACCAACAAATGATGAACAATCAACAACAGATGCACCAAGAAATGATACAGAATCAGCAGATGATGATGCAACAAATGTTTAACGCTCAACAGAATCCCCCATCGGTGCAGCCTCAAGCACCACAACCACAAGTTGATGCTCACCAAGCTTACTCCAACTTTTAAAAATGCATCCTTCCGAGTTTAGAGGAGGACCTGCAACTATGGAAGCCCAACATTGGATAGATGATATTGAGAATATTTTTAGGACTCTTCAAAGTGATGACGAAGAGAAAGTCTTGTTGGCTACCCATATGCTGAAGGGGGAAACAGGTACCTGGTGGAGAGAAATGGGAAAGAGGGGATGATTGTTTGTGTTTTTGCAATCTCTCGAATTGTGGAAAGAAAGTGGGGGGAAAAGACTCAATAATTTTGCTTTTACTATTTTACCTTCATTTTATCACCCTAATTTCCTAATTCTTTTCATTATTTAATTATTTAATTAAATTAAATAACTAAAATAAAAATTTAACTAATAAAATAAAAGATTAAAATAATTATTTAGCTAAATTAATTAAATAATTAAAACAAGTATTAAGTTAATTAAATTAAACCAAACCAAGAAACACAACTCTCTCCTCCCTAATTCTCTTCTCTTTTCCTTAAACCAAACAACACCAATTTACTCTATTTCTCATCTATTTCTCTCTTCCTTCACTCTCTCTTCCCTCTTTCTCTTTTTCCTCTTTCTCTTCTAATCCAAACACATCCTAAAGAATGAAGTTAGTATGCCTCAAAAGAGCTTAGTACAATTGTACATGTGGTAACACATGCCTACATGATGCAGTACACGACTCAACGCTCATTTTAAGGTATGAACAGTCGTACAGATGTCATTAACATGAAATCGTCACTGTTTACTCTCAATTTCATAGTTCGTATTTTCCAAAGTGTTCGTTCAAACCCCAACTTTAAATTGGATTTTCTAAATAGTAACAAGTCTAGAGTAGTTTAGTCACTATTAGCATTCTATGTGGATTCTGAATGTCTCAAATACTGCAATAGGGTGCACTTAGTTTATTGCGGTGTATTGGTTTAAGATTTCAAAAACTTTTTTTGGTAATAAAGACCATTGGCATTCAGTCAAACTTTCTGTCACTTAAAAATAATTTATTGGTATTCAATTCAGATTTTCAGGACTTTTTAAAGAGTATGTCAAAATCCATTGATAATCATTTGAGATTTTCTACCACTTAAAACAATCCATTGGTATTCAAAAACATAAGGATTTTGAAAGATTGTTTTATTAAATAGGTTTTGAGTGATTTTTTTAGGACACCTATACATACATAATCCATCAAACAATCCCACCCAAACTGTTCACACTTTTCAAAGAGACTTTTCAAGTATTCCATTCTCTAGTTCACACTTTTCAGGTGAGTGTTTCATTCTGTTTCTATATGCATCTCATTCGTGCTTAATTTCCTAGGCATCTCGTTCATACCAAATTTATTTCGGTTATGCTTTTCGGCGTGCTACATTCAAAAAAAGTTAGCGCAGATAGATAGGGATATCATTATTTCTGTCCATTATGTTATCAATTGAAATGACATTGTTTTGTAACTCTAGCTATTGTTTCAAAATCCTTGTTTTTAGCTATTAGTTAATTCGTTTTTTCTAATCAGGTCTTATTTGTAGATATGAAATATGTCTATAAAAAATATATCAATGAAATTTATAAATAGTAAACCACATATATTTATGCTAAAATATATCAATCGCGTTTATAATGTTATGAAAATAAACTAAAATAGAGAAATTTAACTAGAGAATGAGAGAAGATGAAAGCCTTTGTATTATTCTCTTCCCTTACACAAAAGATTGTATCCTATTTATAAGGTGTTGATTGGCAAGTGAATAGACAATCATCAAAAGCTACTATAACCCAATTACTAAAGAGAAAGAGTATTGTATTTTGGCTTATTTATAATAAGTTTGAAAATAGCTGTGTAGTTTATCATTTTTATACATGCTTATTGTTGTAACAAAACTCTAATTCTAATAAGAATTTCTCTATGATATTTCCATCCATAATCACTTATATAACTATTTAGTTTCCAACATATGTGGTTTTAGTAATTCAGGAGATTCACAAGGAATTAACAAAGGAAAGGGCAAAGAGAAAGAAAACTATGAAGCTTGGACCAAGGAGGATTCTGATGAATTGTTACAGCTGATAGTGGATGCTATAAAAAGTGGACTGCGTGACGGTAATAGATCGCTTAGCAAACTAAATGTGGAAAGAGTCATACTTCCTCATCTCAATGTCAAAATTAGGTCCCCTAAAACCTATAATCATTACTTGAGTCAAATGAAGTGGTTTAAGAAACAATATAACAATATGTCAACACTTATACACAACAACTTTGGCTTTGAGTGATATCCAATTACAAAGACATTCATCGCTAGACACCTTTGAGGCACCAAGGTTTGCTTTATGATGAATACTTTAGGCATGTTTTTCCATGCAAACAACAAAAAAGTGTGGAGACAAAAGATGCCCTTGCTGAAGACATTCTAGCGGTGAATGTCTTTGTAATTGGATCCAACCTAAAGCTAGAGTTGTTGTGAATAAGTGTTGACATATTGTTATATTGTTTCTTAAACCACTTCATTCAACTCAAGTAATGATTATAGGTTTTAGGGGGACTTGGTTTTGGCATTAAGACGAGGAAGTATGACTCTTTCCACATTTAGTTTGCTAACCGACTCTTAGCATCATGCAGTCCACCTTATAACATCCACCATCAGTTGTAACAATTCATCAGAATCCTCCTTGGTCCAAATTTCATAGTTTTCTTTCTCTTTGCCCTTTCCTTTGTTATTTCCTTGTGAATCTCATTTGAATTGCTAAAACCACATATGTTGGAAACTAACTAGTTATATAAGCGATTATGGATAGGAGTATCATAGAGTAATCCTTATTAGAAGTACAGTTTAGTTACAACAATGAGCATATATATAAAAATGATAAACTACAAATCTACTTTCGAAACTTATTATTATAAGCCAAAATACAATAATCACTTATAAATTGATAGATATACTTTAACATAAATACAGATGAGTTACTATTTATAAATTTCATTGTTAAATTTTTTAGAGCCATGTTTTATATCTACAAATAATACCTAATTAGAAGGGGGAAAAACTAATAGAAAGAAAAAAACCTAATAGGTAAAAACTAGATTTGGAAACAATAGCTAGAGTTACAAAACAGTGTCATTTCTATTGATAACATAATGGAGCGATTCCTTGTATACAGAAACAATATTTGTAAAGTGATGAGAATAATGCACTGAATACATAATGCATTGAATCCTTATATACAGAAACAATAACGTTGTCCCATCTATCTGCACTAACTTATTTTGAATGAAACATGAAGAGAAGCATAACCGAAACAGTGTTTAAAACAATAAATTTGGTACGAATGAAATACATACAGAATGAAGCATAATGAAGCACGAACGAGATACATACAGAAACAAAATGAAGCACTCACCTGAAAAGTGTGAACAAGAGAATGAAGTACTTGAAAAGTCTCTTTGAAAAGTCTAAATAGTTTGGGTGGGATTGTTTGATGGATTTGGTATGTATAGATATCCCTAAAAAGTCATTCAAAATCCATCTAATAAAACAACCTTTTAAAATCCTTATGTTTTTGAATACCAATGGATTGTTTTAAGTGGTAACAAGTCTCAAATGAATATCAATAGATTTTGACAGACTCTTTAAAAAGTCCTAAAAATCCAAATTGAATACCAATGAATTGTTTTTAGGTGACAGAAAGTCTTGATTGAATACCAACGGACAAGAGTCTTTTAAAATTCTTTAAAATCCTAAACCAATACACCCACTCTAGTTCTGCTTGTTTGGAAGCTGAACTACAACATACCCAATTTCCCATTGGGGTAAGAACTTCATTCTTTCCATTTTCGATCTATAACATAAACAAATGGAAGCAACCAGTCATAAAGCTCAGCAACAACTATCCAAAGGAAGCTACTAGTCATAAAGCTTATGTCATAGTAGAGATATTGAAAATTATGATCAAAACAATTTTGTAACACTTGTGCTGCTGCTGGCAGAAGTGTAATCCTGCACGAAAGTGACAACTTATATTGCCGCAAAAATGCAAAGCCCTCAGATCTCATAGCTAAGTATAAATCATCTACAGCTTTTGACACTGGTTTCATTTACAGCCTTCGTGCATCATCTAAATATATATGCATATTTGCTTTCTAGTCCAGAGAGAGTATATAGAACACAGAGAAAGAGAGATAGATATATAGATAGATAGACTGAGTGAGTGAGTGAGTGAAAGAGTGAGAGAGAGAGAGAGAGAGAGAGAAAGAGAATGAGATGCAATGGTGCAGGGCTATGAAGGAAACCATGTAGCCGCTCAATAGTTTAGTGTCCATCATTGGGCAGCAAAAAGTAACTTAATTCATTAGCCAATCTATTCAATGACTTAATACAACAAAATAATAAGCAAGTAAATATAACTGGTTAAACATTGTCCAACATTTTATCACTTACATCCAAGAAATGTGGCCGATGCAGATGCAATTGCAGTTGCGATACAGTTGTAGAGGTCCCAATAACCGTTATGATGCAGGCGCCATTAAGGTTGCGTACCGCAAATTAAAATCATGCTTACATCCAATAAGCTCCTACCTGTTATATATCTAACAAAACATGAGGATTACGAGCTGGACTTGACAAAACATCGGGGACCAATGAGATCTATATTAAAACGCCCGGTTAGAAATTTTTTATTATTTTCATTTGTATGAAGAACAAAGTAGGAGAAAGAACATAAGTTCAAAGGTGTCTCTATTCCTGCATAATCTGGTGTTCAACAATGAGGAGCAAGCCTAAGGGAATAAAAGTATTTCTTAAAAATATCACAACAACTTGGTCAAAAAAAAAAAAATCATAACATCAACCAAGAATTGAATCACTGAACACACAGAAAATGATTTACAAATGTACCAAATGAAACCATTGGAAAAGTAAGCAACCAGTCACAAAGCTTATTATCAGAACTAATTGTAACAAATATACCGCCCCAGAAATATAATCAGAGGCAAGAAATTGAAACACAGTACCCACATTTAATTCTTTATCAATAGTTGTTGAAATAAGTGAAATTGCTAATTTATATTCCCACATAAATGCAGAGCCCTCAGATCTCATAGCTAAGTATAAATCATCTGCAGCCTTTGACACTGGTTTCCTTCACAGCCTTCATGCACCATCTAAATAAATAAATAAATAAATGTATATGCGTATGTACACTGCACAGTACACACCAATAACACGGTAACCAAAAAGAGAGAGAGAGAGAGAGAGAGACTAATAGAGCTAATGGTGCGGGTCAGGCTATGAAGAAAACCATGTAGCCACTCAATAGTATATCTGTCCAATATCCATCATAGGGCAACAAAACATAGCACATAGAATATTTTCCTTTAATTTCACTATTTGTATTTCATAGAGCATGAAAGACCATTAAATAGAGATTAGAGCCCAAAATTTCATATTCAAAAACACTAAAAATAACAATATCGCTAAATAGTTCATGACTGTCTAACTTTTGTCCCAAGGAGTTTGAAGGAGGAAGAGGAAGTCTAGGGTTCAAATCCCGAAGACTAACTTTCCCCCCAACCCTAACTAATTACCGACCAGTAAGAATAACTCCTGATAGCACTAAAAAAAGAGTCAAAAATAAATAGTAGTAGCAGCAAACTAGCAATGAAGGTTTGGAATCAGACTGACGTGCAAAACATAATTCAGCAAAGCTGGCGCCTCAGTTTGAATCTTTGTCATCATTTCCCGAAACTTGTTAATCAAGCAAAGAGCAAACTAAATTATCAATAGCTGCAACATAAAGGAAACCTTGTGTTCATTTGAGAGGTGAACACCAAGAAGGTGCTTGTTTGAAAGCTGAACTACATACCCAGCTTTCCATTGGGGTAAGAACTTCAATCTTTCCATTCTGGATCGACAACATAAACCAGCAAAAGTTATGTGTTTCAACAAACAGCTTTTAGTCAAAACTTTTTAATTCTTTTAGAACTTTTGGCATTCTTACCTAAACATACATTTTAAAAATTAAGAAAAGATTTCTGTGATTTCGAGTTTTCAACAGGGAGAAAAACAGTTGTACCATAAGGAACTAAAAGCACTGCTCAAAAAAATATATATATCACAACATCAAATGAAACTTCTATCATTGAACACACTAAAAATGAATAGCAAATGTACAAAGTCTTGAAGCCTAATCAGCAACACAAACTATATAAAAGAAGGCAACCAGTCATAAAGCTAATGTCATAGTAAATATGTATGGAGATTATGATCAAAACAATTTGTAACATGTGTGCTGCTGCTGGCAGAAATGTAATCAGAGGCAAGAAAGTGACAACTTATATTGCCGCAAAAATACAAAGCCCTCAGATCAGAAAGCTAAGTGTAAATCCTCTGCAGCTTTTGATACTGATTTCATTTACAGCCTTCGTGCACCATCTAAATATATATATATATATATATATATATTTGCTTTCGACTCCAGAGTGAGTATATAAAACACTGAGTTAGAAAGATAGATATATAGATAGATAGAGAAAGAGAGAGTGAGTGAGAGAGAGAGAGAGAGAGAGAGAGATGCAATGGTGCAGGGCTATGAACAAAACCATGTATCCACTCAATAGTTTATTATCCATCATTGGGCAGCAAAACATAGACACAAAGTTTTGCTCTAATTTTCCCTATTTTGTATTACATGAGGAGCCAAACTTGCAAATTCAAGAAGAACTAAAATAATAATATTACTAACTAGGTTATATGTTGTGGGTTGCTGCTAAAAAGACAAACAAAAACAACTACTTTATAGCACAGTTTAGCCAGAACCACTCTAATCTATTATTTCCAAGCATTGCAATTCTGAACAGTGCATACATTAATTCAATAGATTTCTTCAACTACCAGCTTAGAAAACAAGTAAGAAACTTAAAACATATAATCCATCATTAAATCTCAAATATATCTACACAAAACATGGCAGTAGCCATGGAGATAATATCAAATTAAATAATTGTGAAGGAGGATTTTGAACAACTGTAATTTAAATGATATACTGCAAAGTTTAATTTTATATATACTGCTGTGTGATGATTTTTTTTAATGGTTCCGAAGACAAACAAAAAGTATCTTAATTCATTAGCCAATTTATACAGTGACTTAATACAACCAAATAATAAGCAAGTAAATGTAATGTAACTGGTTAAACATTGTATATATGGAAGTGTAGACATCACCTTTGAAACCAGAAACAACCATATGGAAGTGTAGCAGCAATTTCCTAAGCTTGCAACATTATTCAAGACAGCTCCTTAATGTCGAGGCAAGATCCATCCCATAAGATAAATCAAAAACCACCTCATACTACCATGACGCAGGAAAATACAACCACCGGCCAATATTAACGTATAAATAGAAAAATAGATCTCAAGAAAATCCTAGGCAGCAACATGAGATATCGTGACATTCAATGAGCACACCACAAAAAACGTTCAAGAACTATTATATATCATTTCTTTTTTAAAATCCGTCCTCCAGTTAAATGAAAATAGTTACTACTTGCACCAATGAAAATAGTTACTAGCATTTGTTATCTATCTGATAAAACATAAGGACTGACAAGATGGATTTGACAAAACCTTAGGGACCAATGAGGTGTATATCTTCTGTGTTCAAAGATGTCATCTATTCCTGCATAATCTGGTGCTCAAGCTCAACAATGAGGAGCAAGCCTATGGAACTAAAAGTATTTCTTAATAATAAAAATATCACAACATCAATTGATTACAATGAAAAGGATTTGCAAATGCACCAACTCAAACCAATGGTAAAAGAAGCAACCAACCAGTCATTGGAAAGATGTATTTTCAACACTTTGAAGTATAATATTAATTCTTTATCAATAGTTGTTGAAATGAGTAAAGCATCTAGTATCAACTTATATTCCACACATCAATGGCGAGCCCTCAGATCTCATAGCTAAGTATAAATCATCTGCAGCCTTTGACACTGGTTTCCTCTACAGCCTTCTTGCACCATCTAAATGAATGAATGAATAAATAAATATATGAAGAGAGAGAGAGAGAGAGAGAGAGAGAGAGAGAGAGAATAATAGAGCTAGTGGTGCAGGTCAGGCTATGAAGAAAACCATGCAGCCACTCAATAGTATATCTGTCAAATGTCCATCATTGGGCAACAAAACATAGCACATAGAACATTTTCCTCTAATTTCACTATTTGTAGTTCATAGAAAATGAAAGACCATATTACATAGACGCCAAATTTGCATATTCAAAACCACTAAAAATAAGAATGTCACTAACTAGTTTATGAGTGAACAGATTCAAAAAAGACAGAGTAGGAGAGAGAATATGCATGTTCAAAGGTGTCATCTATTCCTGCATAATCTGGTGTTCAACAATGAGAAGCGAGCCTAAGGAACTAAAAGCATTTCTTAATATAAAAATATCACAACATCAACTAAGACTTCAATCATTGAATACCCAAAAGGATTTGCAAATTCACCACATTAAACCAATGGAAAAGGAAGCAACCAGTCATAAAGTTTATGTCATAGTAAGGATATATAGAAATTATTATCAGAACTAATTGTAACAATTATGCTGCCCTAGAAATGTAATTAGAGGCACGAAATTGAAGTACAGTACCCACAGTTAATTCTTTATCAACAGTTCTTGAAATGAGTGAAAATTTTAACTTATATTGCCACAAAAATGCAGAGCCCTCAGATCTCATTGCTAAGTATAAATCATTTGCAGCCTCTGAAACTGGTTTCCTTTACAGCCTTCTTGCAACATCTAAATAAATAAATGTATACATGAACACTGCGCACCAATAACACAGTAACCAAAACAATGTGTGTGTGTGTGTGTGTGTGTGTGTGAGAGAGAGAGAGAGAATAGTAGAGCTAATGGTGCAGGTCAGGCTATGAAGAAAACCATGTAGCCACTCAATAGTTATAGTATATCTGTCTAATATCCATCATTGGGAAACAAAACATAACACATCGAACACTTTGCTCAAATTTCACTACTAGTAGTTCATAGAGCATGAAAGACCATATTACATAGAAGCCAAAAAATTGCATATTCAAAAACACTAAAAATAACAATAAAATCACTAACTAGTTCGTGAGTGCATAACTTCAAAAAAGACAAACAAAACAAATTACAATAAGAGAGACATCAAGACACAAAACCATAGTAATCTATTATTTTTCAAAACGTTGTATTCCTTAACAGTGTATGCAATAATTCACGAGGTCTTTTAATTTCTAACTTTCCAATTACAAAATTAGACGATTATAAGGTTAAAGCCAATAATACTTCACAATCATAGATATTCAACTAAACAAAAGAATGCAGCAGTCAAGTGGATAATAAGATAACAATGAGGAAATTACTATGGAGATTTTTCACCAAGAATAATTAAAATTAAATTTCAGTTAGAAACCCTAAAAAGAAACTTTAAAGCGTGAAATAAATGAATAAAAACAAACAGAGGTGGAATCCGAAGCACTCCATTCACCATAGATAACACCATTGCGCTGAAGAATCTCCATCGGTTAAACGCTGGAGGAGACGACACTCCAACTCCTTTTTGCCGATACAAACAAGAAATTTATTCCATTCATTGTTTATTTTTTAGGCGTGAATGCATTTTGTTCCTCCTGTTTTACTTATCGTACAATTTCGACCCTCCTATTTCATTTTTGTGCAATTTTGGGAGTTTTTTTTTTTAATATCACAAAAAAATAATAATAATACAAATATGCCACAAACGTAAAACTATTTCCCTAAATGCCACACTTTTTAAAATAGTTAGGATATTACATATTAAAAATGCGATAGCCTAACATAACAATTCATAATTTTTTTTTTATTTTTTAAAAGTTTTACTTAGGCTATCGCACATTAGAAGTGCAATAGCCCTTAGTTAATTATTTTTTTTCTTATTATAAAGTTTTTCTTCTTATTTTAATGTTATTTGGTGTGTTTTGAGGTACTTTAGTATCCAGAAAAAAATTTAGATGTTTAAATGCGCGAAGTTCTTTTCTCAAAAACATGCATGGTGAAAAAAAAAATTAATTTTGTGACGAAATATAAAAAGTGTCATGCTAAGCAGTGCATTTTGGGATACTTTTGGATTCGGAAAAAAATTTACTGTTCAACTACGAGAACTTGGATTCATAATTACCGGTTTGGAGAAAAAATAAATAAATTTCGTGACAAAATTTGTAAACAATGATGCTAAGCAGTGGGTTTTGGGATACTTTAAAGTGTGAAAAAAAATTGGAAAAAAAAGTCATAGTTTTTTTATTAATTTTTCAACAATAAAATTACAACTGTTGTGAAGAAGTGCCAATGTCAGCCTTGTTTGGACAGTTTTTTCTTGTGTGACCCTCTTCCCGACATAAGCCACATCTTTTTCTTTGTCCGGTTTCCCTAATATCCATGTCAGTGCGAATGCGGCTAGATTGAGGTCGGCCCTTTTTTGACCGTCGCATTTCAGGATTGTGGCATATTACATCACCTTCGTATATAGGCCAATATTGATCATTGGGGATGACTATGAACTCGTTTCTATATACGTTGAAGACATGCTCTAGCTTGTAAACATCTGCCACAAGCGTCAACTGGTTAAGTCGAGAATGTGCGGCAGAGGCCATGGCATGTGAGCATGGAAAGTGTAGTGCTTGAAATTTGCCGCAGTCACACTTTTGCATCTGCAAGTCGACACTGAATTTTCCCGCAGGTCGCCCCTCCCTTGGGTTTATCGTCTCTTCAACAGAGAAGCGCTGAGACCGACGATCAAATGTGGTGACATGGTGGGTGTTGGCAAATTCATTTTGAGTTTCAATAATGTTAACTAGTTTTTCTGTGAAAACTCGACCGGATGCAATCTGAGCTTCAACTTGTCGTCCCCTTTCTCCAAATAGTTTACCTAGCCTATAATAGGTTGACGTGACTAATGCCGTTATAGGTAGATATCTCGTTCCCTTTAGTACTGCGTTAATGGACTCAGCAAGGTTGGTTGTCATGTGTCCCCACCGCTTGCCATCATCGTGTGATTGAGTCCATTTCTCTATGGGAATGTTGTCCACCCACTTTGAAAAATTTTCACCATTCCTGCGGAGTATACTATGGTAATAGTTGAACTGAGGATTGTTCAAGGCGTATCCTGCGTGGGTGTAAATAAAAGTTGTTAGTATTTACACATATAAAAGTAAATAAATCCAATGAAATGTTGCACGGATTAAATACTAACCCATGTTGATCACAACTTTCTTCATCTCTATATTCTTAAACTCACGCATGAAGTTTTGTGCAATGTGTCGAATGCAGAACACATGCACCGTTGGAGGTTCTAGCCATCCATTTTCTGGCCGCAGATACGCACTCATAATTGATTCGTGCCTATCTGAAATCAGACAAAGTCCAGGTTGGGGTGTCACGTGCCTTCTCAAGTGTTTTAGAAAGAAGCTCCATCCACCCCCTGTCTCACCCTCCACGATGGCGAAGGCTAAGGGAACAATATGGTTATCCCCATCTTGAGCAACAGCTAGGAGTAGAGTCCCTTTGTACCTTCCATACAACCATGTTCCATCAACTTGGACAATGGGCTTACAGAATGCAAACCCTCTAATGCAAGGTTCAAAAGCCCAGAACAAGCGATGGAAAATCCTGTGACCAGGATATATGGAAGGTCCATTGTATGCTGGCAGTGTTTCCATCTCTACTATTGTGCCTGGAAGGAAGGTCTTCATGGTTAGAAGCCACGTCGGAAGGTCGTTGTACGACTTCTCCCAATTTCCATAAATTTGCTCGATTGCTTTTTGTTTGCCCATCCACGCCTTTCTGTACGTGGTTGTGTAGTTGAACCTGGATCGAATGTGTGCAATCATCACCGACACAGATATAGAACGGTTCTCTTTAACCATTGTCTTGATGCTCTCACAGATTATGTCAGAGTCAAGCTTCCGGTGATCTTGTGTCACGGAAGTTGACAAACACGTGTGCTCTCCTTCCAATCTGCTGATGAGCCACTTGTTGTCTTTCTTGCGAACCGAGGCTCTGCACCTCCAATTGCACGTAGAACTCACACATTTTGCTAGGTATCTTTCAGGATCAGATTTATAAACTTCATAGTCTATGGACCTTCCTATGTGGAAGTTTTTGATTGCTCGCACAACATCTCCCTTTGTATGGAACTGCATCCCCACAGAAAGGCAATTGTCCTCATGTGAGGGCTGCGAGTTCGAAGGTGTCAATAAGTGATCATAGCCGCTGAACGGGTCACTGTATGATAGGTCTAATGTTCTGAAGTGTTTGGGTGGGTCAAAGACAGGGATGTGAGAAGGTTCCATACTGCCATCGTCACTTTCTTCGTCGTCGACTGGTTGGTCCATCAAGTCATCCTCATTCTCGCTGAATTCACCCACTTCTTCATTGTGAATGCCAGCGACGAAGCTAATCGGTGGGACATGGGGGGGCCCTACGTGGGTTGTTGATGGGAATGGGTCATGGAGTGTATGGATGTTCTGAGGGTATGTTTGATTATCAGGTTGGGGGAGTTGTGGCGGAACTTCTGAGGTGGTCTGGTCAAATTGGGACGGGTCTTCGTATGAATGGTAGGCCTGGGAGTGACCTTGTCTTTCAAGTTGGTGAGGTTGTGATGGAGTGTAGTGGTTGGTTTGGTCATAATAATTTTGGTAATTATGTGTCTGATTTAGATCAAATTGAGAGGCAGGGTCGTACTGTGGTTGAGTATGTACCTGCTCAACATCTTCAAAGGTAACATAAAGCTCGATAGTCCCTATATTGGAGTAGCTATGGAAAACATTCCACATGCATCCCATGTCATCGTCATCTTCAATATTCAAAATCTGAAAATGATCAGACCCTTGTCCAATCAACATAGGGTACCGGTAGACCACAGTAGCCACCCGCTGGTGGTTAGTAAGCCTTAATTTTTTGTGAACTTTCTCCTTCAAGTGTTCTAGTGAACAACCATCACGCACTCTAAGTGCTTTTGGGTGGTCACATTGGAATGTTGTTCCAATGTTGGTGTCTATAATCGCACCGTTATAGTAGACAAACACATTGACTATAGGAGGAGCCATGGGTATTGAAAGAGAAGGATAACAGAGTGTAGAAAAGAATGTAAGAAATTGATTTTGAAAGAGGGGGTTGAAGAGTTGTGGTCTGAAGATTAAGATTATAAGTGTGTGTATTTATAGAAATGAATATTGTGAGGGTTTGTACTCATAAATAAGTACTACGTGAATGCATAGTGAACCAACCAAGTTAATAGATGTTGGTTATCGTTGTTTAAAAAGTGGGTAATTCAGTTGGTTACTTTTGGTAACTGAATTTCAATTTACAAACATACAAGAAGTGACTAGCCTCTGCCATAAAACAGCCTTTTTGTGTATTATTGGAGTGATAGGAGCCTCAAAAACAGGTACCACGTGAATGCATAGTGAACCAACCAAGTTAATAGATGTTGGTTATCTTTGTTTAAAAAGTGGGTAATTTAGTTGGTTACTTGGTTAACTGGATTTCAATTTACAAACTTACAAGAAGTGACTAGCCTCTGCCATAAAATAGCCTTTTTGTGTATTATTGGAGTGATAGGAGCCTCAAAAACAGGTACCACGTGAATGCATAGTGAACCAAGCAAGTTAATAGATGTTGGTTATCTTTGTTTAAAAAGTGGGTAATTTAGTTGGTTACTTGGTTAACTGGATTTCAATTTACAAACTTACAAGAAGTGACTAGCCTCTGCCATAAAACAGCCTTTTTGTGTATTATTGGAGTGATAGGAGCCTCAAAAACAGGTACCACGTGAATGCATAGTGAACCAACCAAGTTAATAGATGTTGGTTATCTTTGTTTAAAAAGTGGGTAATTCAGTTGGATACTTGGTTAACTGAATTTCAATTTACAAACATACAAGAAGTGACTAGCCTCTGCCATAAAACAGCCTTTTTGTGTATTATTGGAGTGATAGGAGCCTCAAAAACAGGTACCACGTGAATGCATAGTGAACCAACCAAGTTAATAGATGTTGGTTATCTTTGTTTAAAAAGTGGGTAATTCAGTTGGTTACTTGGTTAACTGCATTTCAATTTACAAACATACAAGAAGTGACTAGCCTCTGCCATAAAACAGTCTTTCTTGTGTATTATTGGAGTGAGAGAAGCCTCAAAAACAGGTACCACGTGAATGCATAGTGAACCAAGCAAGTTAATAGATGTTGGCTATCTTTGTTTAAAAAGTGGGTAATTCAGTTGGTTACTTGGTTAACTGGATTTCAATTTACAAACTTACAAGAAGTGACTAGCCTCTGCCATAAAACAACCTTTTTGTGTATTATTGGAGTGAGAGGAGCCTCAAAAATAGGTACCACGTGAATGCATAGTGAACCAAGCAAGTTAATAGATGTTGGTTATCTTTGTTTAAAAAGTGGGTAATTCAGTTGGTTACTTGGTTAACTGGATTTCAATTTACAAACTTACAAGAAGTGACTAGCCTCTGCCATAAAACAGCCTTTTTGTGTATTATTGGAGTGAGAGGAGCCTCAAAAACAGGTACCACGTGAATGCATAGTGAACCAACCAAGTTAATAGATGTTGGTTATCTTTGTTTAAAAAGTGGGTAATTTAGTTGGTTACTTGGTTAACTGAATTTCAATTTACCCTTGGTCATTCTGTCTATAAATAAACACTTCTACCTCAGTATCTCAACAGACAAACTACAAACATCATTACTCCTCACTTCATTTTTATTCATTTCTAAAGAACCTTTTCCTTCCGCAACTAAATGGCTTTGTTGCATTTAGAGCACAGAGGAGATCTCCAACACATAGAAAATTTTGTATGTCATTTGTATTTTAATGTGTTTGATGATATGTATGTTCATGGATATAACTAGTTGGTTTACTTACACTTGTTATTGTGTTATTATTTATTGTAGCTCCCATCCACTGATAATCTCAAGTCGCATCTCAACACCCCTCCTTCACCTAATCCCTTGATTATTCCATTGTTGAGGAGAGCTGGTTTCTTATATGCTGCACAAATTGGTAAGTGTAGAGTCAACCATGCATTAATTACTGCGTTGGTGGAGAGGTGGAGGCCTGAAACTCACACATTTCATTTTCCTACTGGTGAATGCACAATAGCACTTGAAGACGTTGCGTTGCTCACTGGACTACGCGTTAGGGGTTCCCCTGTTATTGGCGCCAGTTATTTAGACTGGGAGAAAACTTTCATGGAGTTATTGGGTGCATTCCCAAATAGGGAGGGAAAGGTGGGTCAATGTGTTAAGCTTACATGGCTACGGGAGAGATTCTCCAATATGACTGAAGACTCTTCTGATTTCGAAAGAGAAGCCCATTGTTGAGGTTACATATTACAACTGATTGGTGGCTTATTGATGCCTGACAAATCTAACAACCGAGTTCACTTCATGTGGTTAGAGTTGCTGAGGGACCTCGACAATGCGGGTAAGTACAGTTGGGGATCAGCTTGCTTGGCCCATCTATACAGAGAGATGTGTCGTGCATCCAAACCCGGTGTGGTGTCTATGGGGGGCTTCACACAACTCCTGCAATGTTGGGCATGGTTACGCATGCCATTCATCTCACCATATGTGGAGCGTCCGCTTGAGTTTCCATTCGCAAAACGGTAAATTTCTAACTGTAAGTGAACTTTTCTTGATGTAGCTATATGAGTAGTTCATTAATGAGGGCATATATTTCCACAGGTGGACCGGAGGGGGACTAAATTTTCAGGATGGTCCGACCGACACTACTGGACTTCGATCACGAATCGATCACATGACAGCTGATGATGTAATATGGCGTACTCTATCTTAATTTTTAAATTATCTTTAAGTTTTATAAATTATCTATTACAAACTCTAATAATGTTTATATGCACAGTTTATTTGGAGGCCTTATCGACATCTACTGGACCGAGTTCCACAACGTGCCCTCAGCGATAGAGACAAGTGGAACGCAACTACTGTTCTAATATGCTTTTCAACCGTAGAATGGCATCAAACAGATAGGGTAAGACTCCAATTTGGTCTACCACAAGGTATACCAGACTCACCGGTCAATATGGAGTACTACCACAACATAGATTTGACATCCGACAGCTATGCGTCATGGTCTGCAGTGCACGCTGAACCGATCAGAACTTGGAGGGGGCGACAAAAAGCCGTGTTACTTGGAAAACCTTTTGAGGGTGAAGTAAAGCCCTCTAATGAGTACATGTTTTGGTTTTACAATAATTCAAGACCATACCTATCTATGGACTTACAGTTGGTTGACCCACGAGCGCGTGCACAACCACCACCACAAGAAGAAATTCCTCCCGAAGCTCCATCACAACGAAGTCGAGGACGTCGTAGGGCGCCACCACAATCTAGCCCACTGGTTCAAGACAGAGTGAACGCAAATGAACATCAACCTCATGACAAAACACTTGGGTACACGCCAATGACTTCGTTCTCTTACCCACTACAGGCAGATGACTTCGAATCTCATAGGAATTCTCTCAACTTCACGCCTGGGGAATTGTATGACTTTGGCCAGTACCAACATGAACAAAATCGTCGACAATCTCTTGCTTCAAGTGATGAGGAGCTCTTGGGCAACTTGTTTGGTTCACATGTCAAAACTCCTGAATCAGCAGCTCGGGAGTTTGACCACATATATAGAATGCCCTCATTTGGCCAACCGTATAGTCCACTTGGGTCAACATCAGTTTGGGATCGTGGTGGTTCTAGTTGTTCGGCACCACGTGTGCTAGAGTTAACACCTCAGTCAACGTTGCCTACTGCACCATCACAAGACACACCAACGATGGAGGAAGAGGAACAAGTTCGTCTACCGAGGCGCCGCCAACAACCACAACGAAACAGAAGACCTCCTCGATGTGGAACTGGAGGACACCTCGGCCACCACTAATTATGTGTTGATTGTTGAAAACCAAAAGATAATAAAAAATTTACATGTTTTTTCTTCTTCCAATCTTGGTCTTTAAATACTATCGCGATTTACATATTTTATCAAAAGATTTATTAATATTCGAAATAAACTGGTCATTGAAGATAAAATTTGACATATTTAAATAGCTAAATTATTTTCCAAAAGTAAAGTACTAAAAAATGCACTAATAAGCTGCATACTTTGTAATTTTATCACAAACGTTTTTTTATATTTTGCGTAAATAAGTTATTAGGGATTGAATTTGACATATTTGAATAGATAGAAAAAATTTCACACTTTAAAGTATCCCAAAACCCACTGCTTAGCATCACTGTTTACAAATTTTGTCACGAAATTTATTTATTTTTCTCCAAACCGGTAATTATGAATCCAAGTTCTCGTAGTTGAACAGTTAAATTTTTTTCCGAATCCAAAAGTATCCCAAAATGCACTGCTTAGCATGACACTTTTCATATTTCGTCACAAAATTAATTTTTTTTCTTCACCATGCATGTTTTTGAGAAAAGAACTTCGCGCATTTAAACATCTAATTTTTTTTCCGGATACTAAAGTACCTCAAAACACACCAAATAACATTAAAATAAGAAGAAAATCTTTATAATAAGAAAAAAAATAATTAACTAAGGGCTATTGCACTTCTAATGTGCGATAGCCTAAGTAAAACTTTAAAAAAAATAAATTATGAATTGTTATGTTAAGCTATCGCATTTTTAATATGTAATATCCTAACTATTTTAAAAAGTGTGGCATTTAGGGAAATAGTATTACGTTTGTGGCATATTTGTATTATTATTATTTTTTTGTGATATTAAAAAAAAAACTCCAATTTTGGTCCCATTATTTTACAAAATTGTGGAATGTTGAACAAATTGGAATTTCAAACTCTAAGATGCTGATGTGTCAATATTTTGATTGACATGATAATTGACTAACTTTTTTTTTCCCGATAAGCAATGATTCATTCAACGGAGCACTAGCGGTGCTCAAAACCACAAATTACAAATGATAGTTCACAAGTTATTTATACATGGAAGTGCGTTATTCCACCATTGAGACCAAATAAAAGAGGCCTTGCTACCTACCCCATAAATGAATCAGCACCAAGATAAGAACTTCACCTGGGCCACGATCGAATCAACCTTCGGCTCATCACCCCTAAAACAAGCACCGTTACGGGATAGCCAAATACACCAACAAGTTGTCAACCAGATAAGATGTTTTACCCTCCTTGTTTTCTTGCCAATACAAAGCTCTCCATATCCGTGAAAATGATCAATTAAACTAGAATTGTGAGGCACATGAACGTTCAGCCATCGACCAATCTTCCACCACACTTGCAAGGATAAATCACAACCCAAAAATAAGTGTTGAGAATCCTCTAAGTGATGCCTACAAAAAACACAAAGTGTGTCCTCCTCCGATGGAATAACATGACGGCGCAGTAACACAAAACGAATAGGTATTGAATTGTTGAAAATTCTCCAACCGAACAGCAAAATCTTTGCCGGAATGCGAGTTCTCTACAATGATTTGAGATCAGATTTTTGCAGCACCGAGATCGGAATGTTGCTGCCTTCAGTTGGAATATGAGTTGTGTACGCTATGAAACTATAGCAAGAACGAACTGTGAACTGTTTTGATGAATCCAGCGTCCAAATCCAACGATCAACAGCCCCATGGATCACCTGAACATCACGCAAGATCAGCTGCAACTCCGTAATATCATCATTAAGTGCAGAATTAACGCCTGCAAAAAAAGAATTATTCCAGTGCCAAGTATCATCACGCCAATCACCAAGCTCGGTCAGTCTCACATTTTTATTGTAGCAATTGACTAAGCTTTGTTTACATGACTCCTTTTATTTAAAGTAATTACATAATTTTTATATGGCTTAAATAATAAAATAATTAAATTTTATAAAATTACAAAGCCACGACCTTTCTTTCTTTTTTCCCATAAATCCTATTTTTCCACTTTTAATCCATGATGTATTTAAATTGGAATCATCCCATAACAAATGCTAGGTTGATTACTTTAAATAAACCAAATGTTTGAGACTATAGGGATTTTTATAATGAAGGCCAAGATGAAAAAGTTACACAATAAGTAGAAATATTAGATGTTGTTGCATCTTCTAATTGACATGATGATGCATTTGAGAAGGACATTGACAAACATCAAAATTTGAGTAAAATATAACTGGATATGTATCTCACGGAGCCTAGGGAGGGAGAAAAAAAGTCCAGATTTTGACATCTTTAACTGCTAGAAGGTAAATTCTACCAAATGTACCCTACTGATCTTGGTCTAATGGGTAGAGATATACTACTCTGTTATAGTATATAAGGAAAAACAGGTCAACAAAAGTTGATGTATCTAGTCCAAATTTTGAATCAGATACATCAACTTCTGTCGACCAGATTTTGTTTATATTCTTTAACTGAGGGAGTATCTACTTTTGCTTCAGACTCAACTTTCAGCACTGGAGGTAGAGTTCTTAATTCTTATAGGAGCTCTCGTACACCACACAGACTATTGAAGCTTTAACTTCTGCACAAAATTGGTTAAGATCCTTTCCTTTTTCAGTGGATATTAAAGAGCTCTTGAAAGACTTGGAAAAGGTGAAAGAAGATAAATATATGTTGTATATTCTGTTTTGTGAAATTACAATTGTTTGTTTTTGTTAGAACTTTGTTAATTGTGAATTGAAAAAGTCCCACATTGGATAGAATAAACACTTTAAGAGTGTTTATAAGTTTGGACTTTACACCTTGGGTTGGAGCCTAATGGGTACCCAATTTTGTAAATGGCCAGGCCGGGCTTGGGCTTGGGCTTGGCTTGTGAGGTGTAAATATATTTTTGTGAAAATAATTAATTTTTATTTTTTGGTGCGTTGCGTGTCCAGATTCGTTGAACCGTCCGGATACGATGAACTAACCGTTGCGTACAGATTCGTTGAACAGAGCCGTTCTTATCCGCGTCTGTTCCTATCCGTTATAGCTTGGAGCGCAAGCACTCCGGTCTTATCCTCTAAGACTTGCGCACCAAGTCAGTTTTGAAGCCTATAAATAGGCCTCTCCCTCACTTGACTCTTTATACCGCTTGACGTTAAATCATACCTCAAGCTCTCTCTCCTCTCTCGATTTTTCTTCTCTTCTACTTTAAAGAATGGCCTACGAGCCATATTCAAGAGTGGTCTGCGAACCATATTCAGAGTGGTTTTTTAACCATATTGATGTGTATTTCTTGAGCGAAATTTCACTGTGCAGTGATATTTCGTAACAGTTTTGACTGGGCTGTTTTATCTAGGTGGATTGATTTTCTGAAATTATTTTCTGAAACTCAAAAACAACAGTTTTGTCTAACTTTTGTTAATATATTTGATACATTAATTCTTAGAACTTGCTCTGATGAGCGATAGATATATTTGGAGCTAAATCAAATGAAATGGTATCTACTTGAATCTGATTGAATCTTATTAGATGCTTTTTTTGGCCATGTAGTTTCTTATTTTCTAATTTGATAGTGAATATGCAAGCTGGTTATGCAATGGTAATGGTATCTATGAATCTATTTTTTATTGCATATTAGAATAATTTTTGTTGATGATTTGACCTAAAGTTCTCTCTGCCACTCTAGTTGGATGGAATTCATGGTCTGTCTCTCTTACTAATGTTCAAGACATGAGATGATTGTATCCTAAATTTGTTTGCTCATTAGCGTTTGTATATCAATTACCCTATAAGGTGGTTGGTTTGTTATTGTCAAATTTCAATTTAGCTCCAGCATAAAATAATCAAATATTTGAACTCTAAATGTGTTGATAGGAGGTTCTTTTTTAATTATAGTAAGATATATAGTGAAGAAACTATATAGAAATAGAACTATGTAGGCGTATTACTAATGATACAGTTTTTCTATTCATTACTTTATCTATGGACCAATAATATATATGCAGAAATGCAATTGTCTAAGTTTGTCATGCTAATTTTCTATTCATTACCATAAAATGCAATTTTCTATTCATTGCTTGTTGTCATTTGATTTCAGTTAGCATTTCAATCAATGATGGAGGATCAAAGGGATCTAGTGGAGAGTATACCCTAGTGAATTTTGAAGTTGAATCTTTCTGCACTTTTTGTTTATACATTTTATTTATTGATCAAGACTGTATTTGACTGCATTTTATTTATTTGACAATATTATGCAGCTTAATTTGTCAATTTTTTAATTATTGACAGATTTGATAGGTTGCTTAATTAATTGTTCAAACATTGGCAAAAGAAAAATGACCAATAAAACATCCATTGATTAGAAATACATAACATTTACTATTTATATGATAGGTATAAAAAAGAAATCAAAAGAAACAAATTATGATTACTTTTGAGAGTGGTGATAACAAGAACACATTTAAAAATTATTATGATATAATTAATGATATAAATGAAAGTTATCATTGGAAAACTTACTCAATTAAGATTGTTGGAAATTATTTGCCAGCAACACAGCAAATCACGAACAAGACATCACGTCACGATCACGAACACATGATCAAGTAATCGGGACAAAGGTCACAAACTACAAACACCAAGAAAATAGAGAAAAATCCATTGATGCGTGTAGGGGCAAATTGTTCTTAAGAATTTATTCGCCTAATACGATAATTCTCAAGATTCAACCGACTTGTTGAAAGGGTATAGAACACTAGATGATAAAAATTATAGTTTACATCCAGCATAAAAAATATACTCCACTCGTCCATAGTTTAAAAAACAACCTTACATCACTCAATAAACTAACTTGTGTTGTTAGCTGATGCTAGTGGAGTCTCTACCCCTCGCAGTGTCAGTGTTTAGTTTTCTCTGCACTTAGGCACTCCTTAATTATTACTCATAAAAAGGCTAAAAGTTTAATTTTCTTTCAAAAAATGTTCATTTTATGAAATGCTGGCTTATACTCTTAATTCATGAGAGTACCACAATGACATCAACTTTAAATAGGGATACAAATATAATACATCATTTAGCAAATTTAAATAGTAGTGCTTATTTCTCTTTGTAATATGTACCAAAATGAGTATTGTACTAGAAAATAGCACCAAAAACCCAAAGTCAAGTAGTTCTCACAAATTTTAGGTAAATTCTAGGTCACCTTTGAAAAATTGTGAGTCATTCACCCAATATGATGTGGGTATCAATAAAATCAACTATTTTTATTTTTTATTTTTTTGGAATCCCAAATCTCTGTCAATTAAAATATGTGTGTTTACATCACATTGATATTAAATTGTTATTTTTTTGGTAAAAAAAGTGAAATTGCATAAGTTACAGACATTTTTTCCAAGGCAACCTAGACCTCTCCTAAAAGGTAAAGTCCACTTAACCAAATGATTGATTTGGATATTTGTACGTTTACATCACGTTGATATTAAACTAGTAGAATGCATGTGTCAAATTTTAAGAATTACAAGTGAGGCTAGATAAATTGTCCACATTTCTCCAAAGGCTAGGTCTCATAGAACTTTTATATGTGTATCTCTAAAAATAATGTACTTGTATATATAGGTATGAAAGTGAGCAGCAGCTCTTAAAAGCTGGCATAGTGTGTCAATGCGTTTTATTCTAAAATTTGTCAAAACTATATAGTAAAACTGTTCATTCTAAAAAAGTTTCAAACTTTTCAAAGGAAATGTACACTTATAACATCAACAATAAATTTAATTTATTTTGGTCAAAAAAAATAATTTAAATTACTGTTATAACTCAATTTTGATTCAGAATAAAAATATATAAGAGTAAATCCAAAACATCATCATATTTGAGTAAAAAAAACTCATCATAATTTAAAGGCTTAAATATACGTTTCGTCCCTACAAATATACAAATAATCCACTTTCGTCCCTGCAAAAAGAAAACCTTCAAAAAAATACCTTGCAATTACAAAACGTGTTTAGTTTCGTCCCTGCCATTAGTTTTAGACTAACACCGTTAATGGATGCTGACGTGTCAGCCAACATGGATGCCAAATCATCATCTCTTTCAATAGAACTCTGCAACCCAAAAAATAAATATAGAAAATGCTCTCTCTCTCTCTCTCATAACTCTGCAACCCAGAAAACAAAAACATTCTTCAATGCAAAAGTTCTACATTTGCCTCAACTCTATACCAGATCTGTGGTCTGGCTCTTCCTTACGAATCCCTCTTCTTCTCATCACAATCGTCATCAAAATCATCTTCTTCGCTTCCTTACGAATCCTTGGCTCACAATTGTTTCAAATCCGTACCAAATACCAATCCCCCTCGAATCAGAGTGCCTTAGTTACCCCTCTTTATGAAATCAAAACCTATTTCTGAAATCGAAACCCTCTTTCAAATGTCGCTGATCTCGTTGAAAACGAAAAGGAGAGAGTCTGGGAGAGATTCGAAAAAGAGAGCTTTGAAATTCTAGGTTCTAGATGAGATGAGAAGAGAGATGAACACTGGAAGAGAAATAATATTGTGGATGGAAGTGACTTTAATTCTCAAATATTGTTCCAGATCTGTTTTAATTTTTCTATCAAAAAATAATTTGTTTTAATTCTGTGCACAAAGATTGTTGTTTAAAGGTATGATTTTGGGGTTCATTGTTGTTGTTTGTGGATTTAAGAAGAAGAAGAAAGATTGTTGTTTTGAAGAAAGAAGAGAGAAGATGAGAGAAGAACAGAGTTTCAGAGAAAGAGGAATGAAAGAGATGATGATTTGGCATCCATGTTGGCTGCCACATCAACATCCATTAACGGTGTTAGTCTAAAACTAACAGCAGGGACGAAACTAAACACGTTTTGTAATTGC
This sequence comes from Astragalus glycyphyllos, assembly GCA_963573325.1. Classification (NCBI taxonomy): domain Eukaryota; kingdom Viridiplantae; phylum Streptophyta; class Magnoliopsida; order Fabales; family Fabaceae; genus Astragalus; species Astragalus glycyphyllos. The sequence continues at coordinate 21,724,712 of OY754313.1, read as the reverse complement.
AAGGTATTTTTTGAAGATCTTCTTTTTGCAGGGACGAAAGTGGATTATTTGTATATTTACAGGGACGAAATGTATATTTAAGCCTAATTTAAACCATTCAATAAAAAACTGAAACAAATTAATCAATTAAGTTAATTTAAAATAAGTTACCAACATAACTTCTAAAGTATACTAATATAAAAGGGACACCTCCCACGAGCACCTAGTTGCCATCCTTTTCTTCATAGGTTGGCATAGGATAGGCGTGTTCGTAGTAAGCGTGTTCAAAACCAAACAAACCCAATAGAAAACCACAAATCGAACCAACCCAAAACAAAAATTACAAAAAACCGATATTTATCGGATCTGTTTGGTTTTTTCTATTAGTCAACCACGCGGTTCGATTCGATCTGTGGTTTTCGTTCCACCACCCGAACTAAATCGAACGGAACCCCAGATAAAACTATGACTTACTGACTTACAACCTTCCTTTCTAACATCTACATCTCAACTCTCACTCACTTACTAACCCAAATCGAACTCAATCCATGACTGTCTTACGAACAATCGCTTGCATCAAACCCTATTGTCTCTCTTCTCCTTCTAGAATTAGAAACCCTACCTCATAAAACCTATCTCATACAACAATCAGAGCAGAACATTCACTCGCGCAACCACACCCTTGGCCACAGCCAGAGACCAGTTCCGCCACAACCCAGAGCCTAGTTTGGCCAGTCAGAGCATGACTCTGTAGCTATTCGGTTTGTTTTCGTTTTTAAACAGATTATGTAATTCTGCTCTTCAGTCTCTTCTTTTTTATTTTTGCTTTTTTGTTTTTATGTTTTCTTTTTCGTGTTTCTACTTAGGGTTTTTTTGTTTGTGTTTTTATTCAGATGATTACGTGAATCTTCTCTCCTCTCTTCTCACTCATTTTCCATCTTTTCGTTTGTCTAAAATTGTTTTTGTTTTCATATGCCTCGGTTCTCCTATATTGTTACAATTTTAATCATTAATCAAATTCTAGTACAATTTACTATTTAGACATGACTATTTTGTTGATTATGTTCTCCTATACAAGTTTTGTTTTAATCAGATTTTGTTCTCCTATTTTCTTGATTACTATTTTTTCTTTTAAACTTTAGATATGACTGTTGATAATGAAGTAAACTCCATCGTTGTCCCTGATTCTTCCATGGCCAAAAACCAGTTAATTGCTTCCCCTATTATAGTTTCGTGAATCTGAATAGTATTTTAGAACATATATTCATTTTTTCTTTATCTAATGTGCAACTTTATATAATTTGCAGACTTAAAATAGTCCATCACCCATGCCTACAACAAAACCACATCATTGATTTGGACAAAGATGAAGGTGCCAATGCTGAAAAGAAAAGGGAAGTTGGAGAAGCACTTACAAATGATGATCCTACTATTGATACAGGTAAACAAAACCCTTGTAGGCCTAAATCTTGGGCCTTATACACTATCCCCATGTGATTTCATAATGAATTGTTTAAAAAACAAAACCCTTGTATACCAAGAATAAATTTTTTGGCCATTATGCAAGTGTCCTTGTTGTGGAGGTTGATCTTTTGCAGCCTTTTCATGAGGAGGTTTTAGTTGAGAGAAATGACTTAGCATTCTTTCTAGCCATCATACATGAAAGGTTGCCTCTCTTTTGCAATTTTTGTCATTCAATTGGACATTCCATCGCAACCTCCAAGAATAAAGCAAAACAAGATATATATATATATATATATATATATATATATAGAGAGAGAGAGAGAGAGAGAGAGAGAGAGAGAGAGAGAGAGAGAGAGAAAAACAAGATCTTTGAGAGAAAATTGAATGTTCTAAAAAATACATACGAGATACCAAGAATCTCAAAAGAACAACTTAGGTTAATGTGCCAATGACTCCATTTGAGATGGCTACTATAATGTTGTTGGACAATCCTAATGGCTTATGTAATGACGAAGACAACAACGCATCTTAATATGCTGATGCAATTCATATAGCCTGTCCTAGGCACGTTGATAACTCTTTAGACATCTAAAGAATCAGACATAGTGGTTTCTTTTTAAGACTCCCTTGAAAAGAATTTAAATGATGCAACTTTATCCGAGAGAGAAAAATATTACTTAAAGAGTTTACACAAGTATTGGGTAGGAGAAGAAGGAAAGACTATTGAAGAGGACTGTGGTAACACTTGCTACGATTGATTGTGTGTTCGTAATGGTAAAATCTAAAACTCAGAAATACGACTTGAGGAAAAATAAAAAACGTAACTTTATATATGCTTGATTTTTTTAAAATTTGTTTTTTGTTTTATTGCATGGGTTTTGGTTCCTTTCCCCATGATTTTATTTTTTGTATTTTTATTAATATTTATGGTGACACTACGTCTCCTAGTTCAAGAAAATTACATTTAACTTGAAGATGAAGGATAAAAGTTAATAGTAGCATTTTTCGTGCTTAGTAGAAAACATCGGGGATCTGTCCCTCGCTAATTACCAACTTTTTTGTAGTGTGAGGAGAGAGAAAGTGGAGCGTACTATGCTCAATACTACTTCTAGCGTCCACATAGCATTTATATGTGTTAAACTATAAGCTACAACACTACAGAAAGTAGCGTTTCCAAAAACGTTATAAGTTAGTGAAAAAATACTATAAGCCAACCATGCCAAATGAATTCAGATGAATCCCTCTTGCCTTATGAACTTCACTTGGTCTTTGAGGCAAGGCGAGAAGAAACTCTAGGGTCAAGTTCTAGATGGGATATATGGTAGGGGTGAGTTAGCAAAGGGTAATACTATTGTGAAGGCTTCTGGTTCATCCTTTTGGAATCATATAATGAGTTCGCAGAATAAAATAGATGACTTTAGCTATTGGTCCATTGGAGATGGCAATAACATTTTAGTGTGGACTGATTCTTGTTTGTGGCCTCGTTATAAACTCCTTGACGTCAGTAATTCAGTGCCAACTAATATTCTTCAGTAAAGCCATAATGCATTTGGGTGATGGTTCGTACAATCACTGGCCTGGTGGTGTTCTTGAAGACACTATTCACACCTTTAGGAATTTCCTGCGTGCGACTAATATTTGGATGAGGTTTGTCAAGAATTTTGCTCGTAGCAATTTTTGGGGGGAAATCTTCAACACTAAACTGACATCGATTTCCCTCATGGCTTTGCTTGAGAAGAGAATAATCTGACTATAATATGACATCCACACTTCAGGGTCTTATATATAAATATTATCCATCTTTACCTTGGCTATACAACTTAGAATAGACAGACTTCAGGAAAAGATAGACTCCATTATATTAGGTTGTATACTCAGGTCTATTATCTTAAAATGTTGTGGGTTTATTCTAATTTCAGATGGGTAAACGGAAGTCAAACGAGCTTTCTCAAAAAAGCAAAGACAGGCTAAATTGGATGAAGTGCTGTTAAATAGTTTAATTGAAGAGCAAGAAAAGGGCAACACGGTTGATGGCACTTGGAACCACTATTGGGTTGAACAACATTGCAAAGGCGTGTACTGAAAAGTTCTGTATCAATGTTGATAAGGAGAAGGTTATAAATCGCCGAAGAACACTAAAAGATAACTACAATATGTGTCACGATCTCTTCAGAGGAACAAGTGGATTTGCTTGGAATCTTGAAACAAAAAATTTCATGGCTAGGGCCGGCACTGATCTCGGTCCTGGGACCGGTCCTTGTTCTAGAAAACTTTAATCGAGCATAACTTTGTGCTCGGGTGTCCGATTTAGGTGAATTTTGATTCCATTCCATGTATTTTTTTCGAGATCTACGCAATGGCATATTGCAAAAGGGAGTTTAAGTGATCTTACATTCAACACTAATTTTCTTTTGCCCGATAGGAAAGTGGGGCCCTTTTACGCGGCAAAAAAATATGAAATCACAAATTTGCTTTTGTGACCATTAGTAGTGTGAAAAATTTCAACTAAATCCGAGGTCATCTGATGCCATAACGAACTTTTATGCCCGATTCGGAATGTGGGCCCCATTCAGGGGGTGTAAATTGCCAAATCAAAAATTTTCTTTTGAAAGTTTCCTAAATACATTTTAGGAAATAGTGTGCCAAATTTCAGGTCAATCCGAGGTGGTTTGCTATTTTGACATGAATTATGCGTCGGTAGGAAAAATCATGTTTCTTCGTGGAAGATGTATTATTGGGGGGGGGGGGGGGGGGGGGTGTGGAGGTTGAATTGGAAGACGGGACACCCCCTCTTCATACCGAGACGCGGTCCCGCACCGGGTACAAAGAGCCGAGTGTCGAGTACCGGCCCTTGTCTCGGTACCGACAACGACACTCCATACCGGTGCCGGTGCAAGGCACTCGGTATCGTCGCAAAGCACTTGGTACTTTCCCTCGGAACTCGGTACCTTCCCTTTGGAACTCAGTACTATCCCTCCACTCGGCACTCGATACCGGTACTATCCCTCCACTCGGCTCTTGGTACCGGTGCCGGCACTTGGCACTCGATATTGTCCTAGGCATTCGGTTATGTGACGAGGTACTCCGGGTAGCCCCTCAGCACTGGGCACTTGGTATTGTTCCTCCTCTCGGTACCGGTGCTGGCACTCGGTACTGTTTAGGACCCATCCTAAGTCCTTAGTCTCGAGTATTATATGTCCAGAACGCGTCCTCAAACCCCGTCTCGATTACTTTGGGTCCAAGATGCGTCCTGAGTCTCGAGTACTATGTGTTCTTGACGAAGTTGAGGCGTGTCTCGACTAGCATGAATTGGGTCCGGAGAGGCTCGTGCCTAGTACGGTCGAGGTGTGTTAGAGACAATTCTTGGTTGTTTTGTTCAAAGACGAATTCTCGAAGAAATAATATTTCCTTGACGAGCCTGAGGTATGTAGTAGATTTCGGTTAGATTTGATCCTTCTAGACTGGTACGCAGATGAGTTTTTTGAGGCGTATTTCAGGGAAGTCTTGGTTATAGGTCCCCATGAAGAAGCTGAGGCGTGTCTCGACGTGAAAAAAATCGTGTTTCGAAAGACTCGTTCGCGCTAGTTGGGGGTGCGTTCTAGACTAGTCTTGAGCACATCCTAGGGTGGGTGTCGCGAAGATAAGATATGTCATTGACAAAATTGAGGCGTGTCTCTCTACTTGGCTTGAATCATGTTGTTAGAGACTGGTTCTTTCTATGCTTAAAGGCATGTTCTCAACTAGTTTGGGGCATGTCCTAAGGTGGGTGTTGCGATTTTTTCGTGCTTGTGTCACTTGTGTCATGAAGGGAAGAAACAGTTCATGAAGGAAAGAAACAGAAAAGAAACTTACACTTTTATATTTGCTTCTCAATTTATTGAGTCTTTTACCCAAATCTTTAATCATTTTCGGATCAAACTAAACGAGACCTAAGGAATTGATAAAGTTGTTTAAAAGCTTTGCAGCTTTATCTCGCGTCGGTCGGGAACTCAATGCCAACCCTTCAAACTCTTATTTTCATAATTTGGCCTTTATGAACAAATTTAAAAGTTCTTCGTCCAATGTCGCTATCCATCCAGGTTGATACAGAGAGTTAACAAACTTTTCTAGCAGCTGTTCTTCCTATATGATCATGAAGTAACCTAGTTTTTATTCCCATCATATTATGATATCTCCAATAACTGAAGAAATTTCCAAATGCAAAGCATCATTACTTTAAAGTTATTAAATGATATCTTCTGCCAAGTTACTGCAGCTAAGACTAAGACTAAAAGCAATAATCATGTTTCACACTTCTTAAAACTGTCCCAATTATCAAAAGTTTAGATTGAAGAAAAGTCAACTACTGTTTCGAAGTATCTATTCAAAAGACAGTTAGGACACTCTAAACCATATGGTCGTCCTATATGATTCATAGAGATTTTTTGTCCCCCCTCCGAAGGAAACTAGATCTTTTTGTTTTTCAAGTAGAGACAAAAGTTCTACATCAACTTCCAGTGGCCATTGAGCCTCTTCATCGATCTATTTTTTTTAATGGTTAGATCATTCAGTTGAAATGTTCGGTAAAGATTAGAATGCTAGAGAGCACATAGAAAGTGTGGTAATATTAACCTACCTCAGCACTCATTCCGTTACTCATTCTGTCACTCAATTTGCGCTTCTTTGCCTGAATAAAAAAACAAGAAATGCTCATATCGCATCTTACACATGTCAAACATTATATAGAGGAAATGCCAAACAGAATACAGCCAAAAAATTGGACAAGCTAATCTATGACAGTGCTAAAAATTGAAAACATCCTTAACATGCCAACCTAAGAAAAGTCAGTATTCAAGAATGAGTTAGTCAATTCATTTCCTTATCAATATTCTGCGTACGAGACCAAAATTCCGATTTCTCAACTTTTGTGTTGAAATAAAAACTCAAAGTAGGTAGCTTTAGATTGAAATGAAAAAAATTTAGAACCTATCTTTTTTGGAGTAGATTAAGCACAAGAAGATGAAGAGGAAACTAATCAAAAACCCTAAGGGAGTGTTTGGCCACCTTTGTGACACCCTTTACCCCAAAAGTAGTTATAGATGAAAAGGTGCGGAAAATGAGTAAATTTGTTTTTTTCAAATAAAATTGTCAATCTATTTTCGAAATAACTTTCGCAGGTAAAAGATGTCTTCGAACTCTTTAAGTCGTGTAAACACAATTTATAATAAATAAATAAATAAATAAAGGCTAACCGATAAAAGATTTCCTTCAATAGAATAACAAGAATGACTTTCGTATCATATTAAAAGTACAACCCAAATCCCGATGTCACATAATCAGAGCAAATATCTTTAATACAAATAAATTAAAAAGGGTAGTATCAATGCATAGTATCACACTACAAGCTACTACGGGATCTGTAATGATCACATCTCCACCGAGTCACGATCGTAGAAGGCTGCTCCAACGACACCTGGAAGTCAATCTAAAAAAGTGGTGCACGGGTTAAGAAGAGCATCCAAACCATATAAGGAACATAAGACCGAAACTAAAACAGCAAAGACTACCACAAAACAAGGGAACAATCAACAATAGGGGATACAACTTTCATAATGCACATCCACAAACAATCCTTAAATAATCTTCAACTAATCCTAGTATCGCGACCCCACGTATGGTCCTAAAACTACAAGCAGCAACAACAACGACAACAGGATTAGGATACCTTGCCAGATACAACCTTACAATCATCATCTACAACGACAACAACAACAACAACAACTATAGGACCAGGATACCTTGCCTGAACGGGATACCTTGCCCGATAATGCCCTACAAAAAACAACAACCATAGGACCAGGATACCTTGCCTGAACGGGATACCTTGCCCGATAATGCCCTACAAAAAAAACAACAACTATAGGACCAGGATACCTTGCCTGAACGGGATACCTTGCCCGATAATGCCCTACAAAGAAACAACAGCTATAGGACCAGGATACCTTGCCTGAACGGGATACCTTGCCCGATAATGCCCTACAAGGAACAACGTCAATAGGACCGGGATACCTTGCCCGAGAACGCCCTACGAAGAACTGCAGCACGAGGACTCTGAGGACCGGGATACCTTGCCCGATAATGCCCTACAAGAACAACAGGACCGAGACACTCGAACGGGATACCTTGCCCGATAATGCCCTGAAGGACACCCAAAAGAGGACTATGAGGACCGGGATACCTTGCCCGATAATGCCCTCACTAACGACGACAACGTCGACAACAACGATGACGACGACAATGACAACAACACCTATCACCATCCTTTGAGGAACGACTCGCCCATACCGCGACGAGTCCTTGCCCATACTGCGACAAGATTCCTCCTAGAATTTAAATTACTAAGGTACGACTCGCCCATACTGCAGCGAGTCCTTGCCCATACTGCGACAAGGTTCTTCAACACGAACCAGCTTGCTAATCATCGAAGAAGGATAACTTGCCCCTCGCGAGGCAAGTTTCCGATAACAATACACATAAAACCATTCAGCAATAACTACAACGCATTACCATCATGTAACTTAATGACTCAACAACTCCGAGTCAATCTCAGCTACGTTAACAAACATTAAGATATCGATCGAGAACTCAACCCATATTAATTTGTATCATTTATTCTCTCATCTCATTATAATCCATTAGCACATTAGACACTAGCTCGTCTTATAACTTTTATAACTAAATCTTCGTTCTCTATCTACAGTATGAGCAATGCTCAAGTCGTATAAGCTCATTAATTCATTCTAACTATTCTGTTCTTACTATTAAGTCAACCTCACCGTCAACACAATTTTACCTTATTGGTAACATACGGGTCATCCAAATCAAAGAACATCATTCAACATAAAATTGACTAGATTCATTCCCTAAACTTGGCATATTAGCTACATCCACCACAATATTTCAATTACAGTCATCCAAATTATTTACAGACCATTTAGATTATTACAGTCATCCTCAATGATTACAGTCATCCAAATTAATAATAAAAAGTAAATAATAAATAAATATAGACAAATGTGAATAATCAAAACCATATTAGTTCTATCCCCTATTCCCCATATAGAACAGAAACCCTTTCCCCCCGTACCTGGTATGAATCATATTCTAATGAGGGTCCGCGAAGGTCAATGACGAGCTCTCGAACATGCTATAAATCCGATGACGTGACCGTTGACTCGAATGCATATAATAAGATATAAATAGCATTCAATTAATCAACATATAAAACAATAATAGAAATATGTTCGTTTAACCGATTAATCGTGTTTTTTGAAAGAACGTACCTATCCGAAATGTATATGACGACGCGGTTCGGGAACACAATCGACGAGCTCAAAATTTCCAAATTTAAATCAAATACGCAAGGTATAGCTCACAATCCGATGAACAACAAGGTGAAGGAGGTGAAGAGACAAGGTTTCGGTTAACCAAATCGTGGTGGCCAGAGTTGAGCTCTAAGGTGGTGGTCATGGAGGTCGTCTCGCCGGAATCAACAGTTTGCGGGAGTTTGGACATCATAGGATGTCGACTTCATCATGGGGAAAACAAATATATACTTGATTCGTTGAAACGAAGCTTGTAGAGGTCGTCAATGGGGGAAAACCGTTCGCTTGGGGCTTGTGGGGCGCGACCAAAATCAACGAACGGAAGCCTCAATTGATAAAACCGATACTGGAATTGAAACCAGCGGCCAATTCCGAGTGGGAGGGTGAAATTTTGTGGCTGGCCATGGCTTGAGGAGGAAGAACGGAATTGGGGAAGATGGCTATTAGGGTTCGCTGGTTTGCAGGCGCTAAGGAAGAAGATGGAGTTCGTACGGGTCGGGCCGTGGGCTTAGAAACGGGTCGCGTGGTTTTGGACTGGGCTGGAAATAGTTCTGGGTTAAGTTGATACCAAGGGGGTGCGTTAAGTAGGAAAAGAGGGGCTGTATGCGAGAAAACAACCCCAAACTCCTCTTAAAATCCTTTTTAATGCTCATTTTAAATATACACACTATTTTAACACCTTAATAACCTAAAATCATTTCTAAAAATCAATTATACTTCAAACACCAATATTTTATAAAATAAAATAAGTAAATTAAAATAATATATTTCAAATACAAATATTCTAAAACTCAATAATAACCATATATTACTATAGCATATAAAAACACATTTAAATCTATTTTCAACTAATTTTAATAGCTCAAACACACAATAAATCAAAATAATATAATTTTATCAAACTAAAATAATTCATAGACAAACACATAATAAAAGAATCACAACGCACGAAAATTGGGATGTTACAACCTTCCCTTCCTTTGAATCAAAAAATAGAAACTAATCAAAAAAGAGAAACAAATCAAACTAATCAATTTTCAAATGGCTTGATGAACACATAAAAAGACTGGACAGCGATATGAGACATTCAGCTAAAAATTGAACAAATACATCAACAGAAAGTGACCCTAGAAACCCTAAGGGAGTGTTTGGATAGGGTATTTTTAGGGAGTAATGTAATTTTTGAGGGGACCCTAAAAACCTAAAATTTTGAACTAAAATATTTCAATTCTCCTCAAAAATTACATTACCTCCCAAAAATACGTCATCCAAACATAGGGTAAGTTGATTTGAAGGAAATCAGAAACCCTAAAAATTCTTTAATAAAACAAACCCTAATTCAGATAATTGAGTAAATTGAAAAGCCCTAAATTAATTCAGTAGCTCTCTTTCAATCGATTACTCTACAACAATAGAAGTAGAATCAACAAGTATTCAAAAACAAAACTCTAAAAAAATGCCTATGCACAAAAAAATTCTTGATACCTCTCTATTGGGGTAATTGCGAAATGAAGCACTTTTTCTCTTGAGACGCACAAGAAGATGCTTATGCACACAAAAATGCATGCTTGTAATGACATTTGAGACAATTTTCTTGTTGGTTTGTGATTAATGGAGGGCTACCGCTACGACTCTCTTCAGAAAATACTCATGGCTCCCTAGAGTATGGGTAGGTGGAACAATGGTAGACTTTGGCGGTGAGAAATGAATGAACCTACCTCCTATTCAATTTAGAACAATGGTACTTTTCCCGGGAAAATTGCAAGATTAGAATCTTTTAGAATTTTTATTACTACCTCCTATTCAATTTAATTGTCATTTTCGCATATCGAGGTGTAACTTTGACCATCAATTACTCTTTAACTATATGATGAAAAATGATAAAAAATACATTTTATATATATATATATAAATCTAATTAAGATGAGCATAATCTGAAGTGCAGAAAAAAATGCATGAATATATCAAATTTATCATATACGTAAATCCATAAAATCAATAAAGCATAAGATAAGCCCCATTAATAAAAATACATATACTTGACCGTCATGGACTTTTGGGCTCGACACACTGCAAGGTGACCGTCTTTAATTGCTCATGAAGACCTTGGCCCAATACAAGAAGAGGCCCAACTAAGCCTATCCGGATGGGAGGGCAAGAAAACCGCCCTCAATAACCGCTTGGAAGTTACACTGGCTCTATATATAGGAGTATTAGAGAATTTAGAAAGGGGACACATTCTTAATTTTACACAAAAGACATGTAAACTAGGCACGCTGACAGAGCCAAAAAGCTATCCAGCCTCCATTGTTACAATCCGAGTTCATGAATGAAACTCTATCTAAGAACACATACCATGGTATTATAACTTGAAACAGTACTATTAGGAAACATAAGGGAGTCCCCACTGATAAACCTACGTGCTGTCCACCATCACTTTGTGCTGTTATATATAATAAGATTTTGCCGCCCAATAGCAACTGTTTAACATAAATTGTGTTATAGAAATAATCCACCACTTAATATGCTACAAATTCCATCACATTGTAAATTACACAAATGGATTGGAACAATTAAATTATAGGCAGGCCAGCATGGTTCCAAAAGGTTATTTTTTCTGTTCTCAAAGATGTTTGTTGGAACTCTACTAAGTCGTTTTGTCAAAATTGTATTTTGTAGTTATATTTGTAATGTAAAACTATACTGAAAATTTAAAAGATCTGATATACTCGTCCAAAACATCATTTTTTGGGCAAAAAAATACATAGAATAGAAATGATAAAATATTAAATAAATGTCTGAGATATAAATAAATTAAAATGATAGATTAAAATTACGTAAATACATAGAATATAAATGAAAAAATATTACACAAATGTCTGAGATATAAATAAATTAAAATGGTAGCTTAATATTACGTAATTGCCTCAATATTAGACGTGAAATCTGTTAGTAGTTGTTCGTACTAGTCGAAATCTTGGTTGTTATGCAGTCGATTGAAGTTGCTAATTAGAGAGGGTGGTGCAAACTTTAGATAGAATGTGATTCTACTCTTGAAGGGGGTAGTTTGTAAGTCCTTTATTTTGTTCCTTGGAGACTTAGAAATAAATGGCATAATTGCATCACTATAACCAATAAAATGAATTTCTTTATTTCTCTATCGAGCAAGAAACTATTGTCCAAATAAGCTAGCTAATTATGAGTTTATTAGTCAAGGTTAGCGATGTTAAAATGGTCCAACTATCCACCATCCATCCGGTTTGTACTTAAGAAAATCCAACTGGTTCTTCCATTACAAAAACGGGGGAAGTTATTATACTAGGTTGCTTCCTAGAGAAAGAAATTGAAGGATGCTCAACGAACCAGAGCTCGAAGCAAGGGTTAGAGGTATCATGTGAAACTAAAAACTGCTTCTTTCTCTCTTTTATTGAAGAACGGTGGCACGCCGCCCAATAACGGCGGTACGTCACAACTGTTGCACCTGTAAAAGCAGTATGTCGCGGCTGTTTCTGGTGATTCTTTTTCACTCCCTTGTAGCAGACAATATCAGTAACGACAGCTTCCAATACCGTTTTATCGTAGACGTTATTTTTTGTCACGGTCCGTCTTTTAAAACCTTGTGTGTATGTACACAGAGTTATTGTTCAATCCTCTAGAGGTGCAGAATTATTGCTTCAGTTATGTGCTTATCAGCATTTATTATTTTTCTCGGTTGTTATTTTTTTCCTAATACAGAATTTAAGGTTTGAAGGTGTTCCTCTGAGTTGAAGTTCTGCTTTAGAAACGCAAGTCCTGCTTTCAAAGCTTGGAGTGACTTTCAGTTGCTTCATCTTACCCATTTCAGTATGCAGCTTCATCTTACCATATCTTAAAATTTGTGCATGAATGGGATCTGCTGTTTCCTTGCTATTTTTTGAAGTGTTATTGATGGGGAAGTCCTTATTAATTTAAAGTTTTACATTTTAATCGTTTTCATAGCATTTTACCATAGGGGTTCTACTTAATTTTTTATTGTTCCTTTTAGTCAATTGCAGGATATTGAAGACGTGTAAATGAAATTGGATAGAATGCTCAAGGGTCTCAAATAACCACAAGGAACTTTGTACACATTATATTTGTTTCTTAATTTTTGAATTATACTCATACACCAACTTGCATTTATTTATTTTTACCATTTATTGACGTTTTCAAAGATTTGTTGTTCAAAGCATTAGGCAATGCATATTGACGCGATCATCTTGCATATCATGCTCATGACTTCTCTCAAACATGCTTTAATATTGTTGCTACAAATGCTTTAAAGGTTGTATTCTCATTTTTTAGGCCAAACAGATGTGTATTTAAGTATAATGTTTCTTTAATACCAAAAAAAAGTATAATGTTTCTTGAGAATGGAACAACATCTTGAATACGGATTTAGGGTTTAGTAGGCTTTATGCCGGTTATGGCGTCCTAAAATAGTGGCCTCCAAATGGCGACCTTTGATTAGCCCTTCTAATGAATTTGCATCATGTCTTTTATATTGTCAATGACTTTGGAGGTTTCTTTACTTGGTTTCCACCTAATTATTATTATCCCCAAGACTGGATGATTTTTTTACTTAGTTTCCACCAAATACTCAATTAGTGTTCCTTTCATTAAATTAGCCTTCATGCCTTCGGTGGGGGAGGTAGCATAAATTTTAGGATAAAATATATAAATGGATCCTTCTAAGTTTATTCCATACATTAACGAAATATGTGTTTTAGTCCTCATCTTATTTTGTCATTGTCATTATTGCTCTTTGACATTAAACATGCTGACTGAGCTAACAAAATCATGACTAGGCACGCCACATGGATATTTTAATTTATGTGGCGTCCACATCATGACATGCCAACTCACTTTTTTATAATTTTAATTCAGTTTAAAATAAAATAATTTTAAATCAAAAATTACAAAAAACCAAAAAAAAACCCAGAAAAACATCATCAACAACATCATACCCAGATCCATCTCCCCCCTCAATCTTTTCCCCCCTTATAAACCCGTAACCAGACCCCATTTCCTCCCTCTCGGAAATCTCGCTCTAATTAGAAAAAAATTATCTTCGCTTTCAATCAAACATTCATCTTCACATAGTTGCAGCGCAACAACTTCTGTGCTTCTCATCAGAAAAAAAAAACATTCATCTTCACTTTCTCAAACACTCATCTTCACTCTCAATCAAAATCATTAAAATTAAAACCTAGAATCCTAAAACCCTAAAAAAATTGTAGGGGAAAAGGGATGATTTGCGAAGGTGAGAGATGTAGAACGAGAGAGTTCGAACTATGAAGTATTACGACCACAACAACCTTGATAATACGGCGGCCGCCATAAGCAAAACACCCCTGACAGACTCACACCAAATTTTTTCCCCAAAACTTTTTTTTGAATCAACCATTTTTAGATGACACTAGATCAATATCGAAACTTGTTGCTGCCAATACAATAGCGACAGAAATTAGCAAGGGGAATAATATCCATCACAAAAAAAAATTAGCGAGAGAAATTCCCTCGCTAATTTTAAGCGGGATTTTGAAAAAGAATCACAGATTACGAGGAAATTAGAGATGGAATTAGCGAGAGAAATTCCCTCGCTAATTATTTGTTTTTCTTTTATACCTGACCGAACCACTTTCATTTCCTATTATTCTCTCTTCTCTCACCTTCTCTCTTCTTCCCTAAACCACACTTCTCCATTTCTCACATTTCACTCTCTTTCTCCCTTATTCTCCTCTCTCTCTCTACCCGAACCCACCCTTGCTGCCACACCACCACCACCACCACATCATAGCTCCTCTCATCCTCGCTCTTCTCTCTTTCTCTCTATCTAAGTGTCCCCCCCTCTCTCTCTACACAAACCCTCTTCCCATATTTCATCTCCACCACCACCACCATAATAATAATAATATAATTTATATTAATAGGATTATAATAAATATTAAAAAATCTTTAAAAAATTTAAAATAGTAGTAGCTAATTTTAAGCGGGATCTGGAAAAAAATCACAGATTACGAGGTGATTAGCGAGGGAATTAACGATAGAAATTCCCTATAAATCTCCTTTGAAGTTGTTGAATATCCCTCAGACAAGACTTGGGAATTACCGATGACATCATTGGATAAAGAGGCAGCGCCTCGATCACCGCTTTCGAAAGCGTAACACGACCTGCAAAAGAGAGCTGATTTGCTTTCCAATTCGCAAGTTTACTTCTCACCATATCAACTAGATACTCATAATCAGCTCATCTTGGGGCACGACCTGTACGGGGGACGCCCAAATACTTACCGAGCCAATTAACTTCTTTGAAACCCGAGCGTTGCACTAATCTTCTTCTCAACCGTGAGGGAACAGCCGAAGAAAAGAGAATAGCAGTTTTATCAATGCTGACTTCTTGCCCAGACATGGCGCAGGACTTATCTAAGGTATTCATCAAACAATTCATTTGCTCTAAAGACGCATCTACAAACAACAAAAGATCATCAGCAAACATAAGGTGAGAAACAAAAGGACCGCTCCGGCCTGCACGGAGAGGTTTCCAACTACCCTTCTCCACTTCATGAGAGATAAGGTGGGAGAGCTTATCCATGCAAAGAACAAAGATATAGGGTGAGAGGGGATCTCCTTGACGAATCCCTCGCTGAGGATTGAAAAAGGGACTCCTATTGCCATTCCACATCACATTTGTTTGGACACTAGTGATACAAGTCATAATAATAGAAACTAACTGCTCAGGTAGCTTTGCTTCAAGAAGAACAAGATGGATGAAGGACCATTTCAATCTATCATAAGCTTTCGCAAGGTCTACTTTAATTGCTAGCCCCCCTTTCCTTCCCCGCATTTTCCTCATAGAATGCACCAATTCTTGAGCAACAACAATATTTTCATGAATATGCCTACCAGGGATGAAACCCGTTTGGTAAGGAGAGATGAGAGTATCCATTAGGTCCTTTAGCCTGTTCACAACAACCTTAGTGACCACCTTGTAAATGGTATTACACAAAGAGATAGGTCTGAACTGAGCAACAAACTCCGGCTTCTCAACCTTAGGAATGAGGCAAATATCAGTGGTATTGACTGCCATGATATCATTTGGATTTTCCCAAACTCCTTGCACAAAATCAACAACAGATTTTCCTACCACATGCCAAGACTTTTGAAAGAAACCTGGAGGGAACCCATCGGGACCAGGCGCTTTCCAAGCCCCCATGGCAAAAACAGCCTCTTTAACTTCATCAAAAGTCACATTTACTCCAAGCTTCACAATGTCATCATTTTGCAACTCTCCAAACGTGTATGAGGTGGTAACCCAATCACCAAAAATATAGTCTTCCTTAAACAGATCTTTGTAAAAAGTATTAACCATATTCTTGACTTCCATCTCATCCTCTACCCAAGCACCAGAGACATTACGAAGAGAAAGAATGTGATTCCTCTTTCTTCTATTCAAAGTTTTAACATGATAATACCTTGTGTTTTGATCCCCATCACTAAGCCACTTTGCCCGAGACCGTTGATGCCACATCATCTCTTCTTGACACAATAACTGAGAAAGGTCGCGATGCAAACATCGCTCCAAATTAGAAAGAAAACGATTCCCTCTACCCTCAGCAAATCTTTGTTGGATGCCATCAATCCTAGAAAGAATGTGCTGCTTGTTCCTTTTTAAGTTTCCATACACATCACGGTTCCACTCTTTCAAAGCCTGCTCCATAGACGATGTATTCTGAACAATCCCACTGCTTTCCTTTCAACAATTTGTAACCAAGTCAGTGTATGAAGGGTGAATCTGCCATGCTCTCTCAAATCTGAAGGGTTTAACTCTGTATGCTTGATTGAGGCCGAAGGGACTAATAAGGAGGGGGTGGTGATCAGAGAAGTCCACCCTAGGAAGAACTTTTACCACAGCTTCAGGAAAAATAATACGCCAAGTATCATTACAAACACCACGGTCTAAACACTTAAAAACACGACAACCATTTAGAAGAGGTCCTTTCCATGTGAACTTAGACCCTGTGTAGCCAAGATCCATTAATTGACAAAGATTCAAACGATCCACAAACTGCTTTGCTTTATTAAAATTAAAACCAACACCTCCTTTGCATTCACCAGAACAAGTGACATCATTCAAGTCACCAGCCACAAGCCAAGCTTTATCATCAGAGTTAGCAATGTTTCTAAGCTCATTCCACAACACTCTTTTAGCCTCCACATTAGGCGTTGCATAGACTGCAAAGAACAATCGTGTAATTTTAATCTACTAGTATCAGTTTATTTATTAGTTTGTATCTCAGACATTTATTTGATATTTTACCATTTCTATTCAATGCATTTTGTTCTCATAAAATCATGTGTAAGAGTATATCAGATCTTTTAAATTCTCACTATAGTTTTACATTCCAAATATAATTACAAAATACAAATTTTTAATAAATGACTTAGTAGAGTTCCAATACATACACCACACACTCACACACCCTTCACGTTTAAATATTAACATTCTTCGTGAATCGAAGAAACAGTCTTTTTTTTTTAGTCATGAAGAAACAGTCATTTGGAAGCACATGATTTTGTTACTCTCTGAAATATGTCATTTACAATGTTGTGGAATTTGTAGTAATTAATGATAATTGAGTATTTAAGAAACACTAATACCCTTAATAGACACTAATTAATATGCTAAATACTTTTGACATATATCATTTTAGTCTATATTTTATATAGTTAATGTTTTTCCCTTCATTTCATTTTATTTACTCTCTGAAATATGTCATTTACACTGTTATTCCTAACATGGTTTTATCTACAGGAATCTAATTATATATACCAACACAAAATGATGTAGGACTATAGGTGTATTACTAATGGGGGCTAGCTTAGTACAATGAAATGGTCGATTTTAATGAGAAGATACATGACATGTGATTATGGAATGTCCAGGGCCGGTCCTGGGCTTAGGCCAGGGGTGCGACCATCTAGGGCCCACATTTGTAGGGGGCCCAAATGTCAAATGAAAGTTTTGTTGAAAATGACAACACAAACCAGTATTTTTTTAAATGTTATGTCATTTTAAGTTGTTTTTTCGCAGTCTTAAAGTCTAACAGTGTTAAGTTCTTTGAGACTATATCTTTTGAATTTGAAATCTTGATATGTTTCCTTTGCTAAGTTTACTTATGTTCTTTTTTACAGCATAAAATGACATTGTGAAAAGACTTTACTAGTTCCAAGTGCCTAAAGTTGTCGTTTGAAGATGCATGAAAGTAAATGGAGAGTGTTCAAATGCCAAATGGTAAGAAAGTTTGACACAAGTATAGCACAAAGTTGTTACAAGCTGGGTGCAGAACTTAACATTTGAATCACCACTTAAACGCTTGCCCCAAATTTCTAAAACTCACTGACAAAGGTTGGTGTAATGTTATTACTGATTACAAGTCTTTGTTTTTACAAATTCACAAAGTCAAATTATTGTATCTCTTTACTCAATATAATGCCATAGTTGAATGGCAAGATACAGAGACCTTACTTTTAATTGTTTCATTTAAAATACTTTAAAAATTGGGAAGGACTTTGCCTGTAAATTTGTATTGTCCAAGTAAAGCAAAAAAAATACCACATTTCAAATGCCACATATAGTATTTATAATAGTGTGAGATTGATTTCAACTGCATTTACTATTTAATTTAATGCTCACTCATAGTAATTGGTAAGTAGAATTTCTCGTAATCTCTATGGTGGCCGTTTGTGTTTGTTCAAGTGATTATTGAACAGCGTGTGATTTTTACATTAGGCATAAAAAATATTCTTTTTTGAGAAACACAAAAATATTTATATTACTAGAATAAATGAGTTGCTGAGTATAAAAGGAACTCAATGTCCTTTACACGAGCGTCACCTAACATAGAAAATGCCACTTCATTGCTTTTCATTATTACGATCACTAACATTTTTTCTTCTTTTAGATGTCGAGACTCAAAGTTTTGCAGTTATTACTAAATCAATTGGCGAAGAGGCCAAGAAGCATAAAAAAGACTACGACGAGATTTGGTCTACAAAGACTTTCATGATTTATTGCATGTTGGGCAATGTATTATTATAAAGTCTACTCTAGAATATCATTGTAAGATGTCTACAGATAATGGTATTTCGACAAAGATGAGACTCTTAATACAACAAGTTTCTAGAGGGTTCACTCAGTGGAGTCATTGCTACACTAATGCTTCTTAGAAATTCAACTCTACATAGTCTGACATTTTCGAAGTTGATGAGCTTGAAAAAGGCCTCAAAGGAAGGAGAGATGAGTTCAATGAACTCTTTTCATTAGAAAATGGCTTAAGCAACCAGCTGATAAATATGGGGAAAGAAAGAGATAGAAGATCAATAAACTGAAATAAACGCTGATATAGCTTTGTTCCAATCAACCAAGACAATTTCTACTAATAGAATACGAGAATTTTCTGAAGACGAAAATACACTCAAAGCTCAAAGAGATGAGTTGAGGGAACAAGTGTCCGACTTAAAGGATAAGGTGGAAG
Organism: Astragalus glycyphyllos; assembly: GCA_963573325.1. Classification (NCBI taxonomy): domain Eukaryota; kingdom Viridiplantae; phylum Streptophyta; class Magnoliopsida; order Fabales; family Fabaceae; genus Astragalus; species Astragalus glycyphyllos. The sequence continues at coordinate 21,705,349 of OY754313.1, read as the reverse complement.
AGGGAAAAGAAACACAAGAAAACATTCGAGTTGAGTGGTACAAGCTTGAAGAAAAATTTAAGGAAGAGTATGTTGACTGTAATTAAGTCCCTTACTCAAGATCATTAAACATGAAATTGCAGATTAAAAATGAATTTAAATTCCTTAATAATGAATCTAAGGAAGAGTACTTTGACCGTAAGTCCTATCATTAAGTTATTTTTTTATATGCAATTTAATGTTTGAAGATCTTGCATGAGGGACTTACGGTCAACATACTCTTCCTTAAATTTGTCTTTAAGCCTGTACCACTCACCTAGAATGTTTTCTTGTGTTTTCTTGGCATCTTCCACCTAATCCGTAAGTCGGGCACTTGTTCCTTCAACTTATCTCTTTGGGCCTTGAGGGTATTTTCTTCTTCAGAAAATTATTGTTTTCTATTGATAGTAATTGCATTAGTTGATTGGAACAACGCTATGTTAGTGTCTATTGCAGTTAACTAATATTGTAGCTCTTTCTTTCTTTTTCCCATATTGGTTGATTGGAACAAGACTTCATTGAACTCATCTTTCCTTGCTTTGATGCATTTTTCAAACTCATCAACTTTGAAAATGTAATCGAGTGGCATTTTCTATGTTGGGTGATGTTCTTGTAAAGGACGTTGAGTTTCTTTTATACGCAACTACTCATTTATTCTGATAATATGAACACGATTTTCTTTCTCATAAAGAGATATTTTCTATGCCAAATGTATAAATCACATGTAGCAAACTAATAACTTGACGAAACGCAAACAACCACCATAGAGATAACAAGAAGTTCTACTTACCAATTATTATGAGTGAGCATCAAAGTAAATAGTAAATGTTGTTGCAATCAATCTCACACTAATACAACTAATATATGTGGCATTTGAAATATGGTATTGTTTTTTGACGTGACTTAGACAATAAAAATTTACACACAAAGTCCATCCCCATTTTTAAAGTATTAATGAAACAATTAAAAGTAGGGTCCGTATATCTTTCCATTCAATTATGGCATCATATTGAGTAAAGAGATACAATAATTTGACTTTGTGAATTTGTAAAAACAAAGACTTGAAATCCGTAATAACATTACACCAACTTTTTTCAATGAGTTTCGGAAATTTGGAGCAAACGTTTAAGTGGCGATTCAAATGGTAAGTTTTGCACCCAGCTTGTAACAACTTTGCGCAATGCTTGCATTGAACTTTCTTACCATTCGACATTTGAACACGCTCCACTTGTTTCCATGCATCTTCAAATGAAAATTTTAGATGCTTAGAACTGGTAAAGCCTTTTCTAGATGTAATTTTATGCTTTAAAAAAACATATCAAAATATTTCAAATTCAAAATATATTGTCTCAAAGACCTTAACACTGTTATACTTAAAGACGGCGAGAAAACCACTTAAAAGGACGAAATATTTATAACAAAAAAACTAGTTTGTGTTCTCATTTTCAACAAAATTTTCATCTAGTGGTATTTTATTGCTGACATTCCAAAATCATATGTCATGTGTCTCCTCATAAGTTATTAAACCATGGTATGTACTTTTATCAATGCTTAAATATATGTTACCCCTGCAAATGTTGTCATTATCCATTTACCCCCGTGAAGAAAAAAAAACGTTTAAAAAACATCTTGCAAAATGTAACATTATCCAGTTACCCCCTGCTATTAGTTTTGGTTAACGCTGTTAATTGATTGCTGATGTGGATACCTAGCTGGATCAGATACGTGGGTGCCACGTCATAAACCAATGGATTACTGCCGCTTGGCAGCTTGCATGGCAAAGTGGGGACGCATTGTTACTAAAAAAAATAAGGAATTTGGGGGAGATGTGAGTGTTGAACTCATGACCCTTTAGTCATACTCATTCACTAATACCATCAAACCAAATCAGTTCTTAGGAATATTAAGAAATGTATTAATATAGGTTTAAATATGTTTTTAGTCCCGGCAAATGTCCCTGTTTTTCGATTTAGTCCCTGCAAATTTTTTTTTTAAATACGTCTCTGCAAAATAACTTTTTTTTGAATATGCCCTTCTGAAAGTTGGAATTTTAAATACGTCCCTGCAAAATAACTTTTTTTTAAATACGTCCCTGCAAAATAACTTTTTTTTGAAATACGTCCCAACAAAAAAAAATTGTGATATTTTGCAGGGACGTATTTAAAAAAAAAGTTATTTTGTAGGGACGTATTTAAAAAAAAAGCTATTTTGCAGGGACGTTTTTAAAAATTTTATTTTGTAGGGACGTATTTAAAAAAAAGTTATTTTGCAGGGACGTATTTAAAAAAAAAATTTGCAGGGACTAAATCGAAAAACAGGGACATTTGCAGGGACTAAATACATATTTAAACCATTAATATATATTATATAAAACGATTCTGCAGAAACCCAAAAATTCATCCCCAAATTCATGATCAACATTCCTCTGAAGTCAATAATATCACAAGGAAGGGGGGGTTTGAATTGTGACCCTTTTAAAAATTGACCTGAAATAAAAGAACTTATCTTCACAAGTATAATGTGAACATAAGAAGATAAGTGATATGTATTTAGAAGTATGAGTCAAAGGTTGGTCTGTGTAACTTAAATGAAAGCCCAAGAAGGATGGTTGGTCAGTCTTCTCAACTATGTGATGAAGTTGAGAAGGTTCAGACAAATTTTCCCTTAATGCTTCTCTCAATATATCCTTTTGACAGTGACAATAGATATTAAGCTAATGAAGAAGACATATCTATCATTTTAAAGTTATCAAGAGTTTTCTTAGTGATTCAGGTATTTGGATAAGGGAGAGAAGGGTTAAAAACAGTTTTCTTGAAAGACAGTTTATTATTAGAGAAGGGTCAGAATTGACTATTCTCTGTTTTCACAAACCTTCTCCTAGAGGAGATTTTTCTCATTTGGTGCAATCTAATGATAAGTAAAGCAATAAATAACACAGATATTTATAGTGGTCGTTCACCCCACTTCAGGGCTACATCCACTCCTCACACCCAGTGAGAATTCCACTATTTTTCCAAAATAGATTACACCTTTTACACCTCCCTAGGCTAAAAGAACTCTTGGTAGTTTTCTTCACACAGCTCTACCTATTGTAATCACTTCTAATAGACTTCACTTAATCTATTAGACTGCTTCTAACACATAAGCACTCACTTCTCAAGTCCTACAGCAACACATGCTACTTGAGAAGGTTCCCTATTTGGTATTTGTTTGATTGATAGGGTTTGTGGGATTTCTAGAGCTTGGTTGATACAAATGAAATGTTCAATGATTACAACAACACAATGCTTAATACATACTCAGAGATTGGATGAATCGCTTCTGGTTTGGGGCTGCTGAGTATGGAAGAGAGAAAAACTGTGATGTTTGAGAAGGGTGATACCTCAGATTTTAATTCACTCTCTTAAGGATCAATGGCGACCAGGATCGTTATTTTATAGATCAAATCTTGTGTACTGCTGGTCCAAGAATTAGAGTCGTTGGTGAAGAAACTAGCCGTTTATAGCCGTTTGAAATTGTTGTCTGCACAAACAGCTGTGTTTCTGCTTTTCTGCAGAAAACAACTGTTACCAGCTGTCACGACCCTTCTCACTATGACTCTTCTCAGGTATCTTTTCTGTTGATGATGATGCTTCTCAAGTTGATGCTTCTCATGTTGATGCTTCTTAGAATAGCTCATGATATGACTCTTCTCAACATGACTCTTCTCACCCTGACCCTTCTCATGGTTATGTCACTTCTCAACTTGATTCTTCTCATCATGACCCTTCTCATGGCCATGATTCTTCTTTGATGCTTTTCATCTTCATTATCCAGATTCTTCTTAGGTTGATCCTACATAGCTGTCCTTCTCATATTGCCACAAGAGTAATTTGAGCTTCTCAAGATGATCTTTCTCAAGATTACTTTATAGATCTTGATCTTTAAATCTTGCCAAGAGAATACTTCTTTCTTAGGATATTGTGGACAATATTCTTTCTTGTTTTTCTGATAACTGATGCTTCTCATAAGAAAATACCTTCTTGAGATTTGTTTAATTTACCATGTTCTTTTGTAACACTCAAGAAGAACATTAGTAGCATTTATGAATCAGAAACCTTAAGCTTCTCACATTTGAGGTTTGTTAATCATCAAAACTTAATCAGAGATTTTGCCTCAACATCCTCATCATCATCATCATCATCATCATCCTCAACAACAACAATAAACCCAGAAACGAAATCAAAACGAAATCAAAGAAATCAAAACGAAATCAAACAAAATCAAATAAATCAAACGAAAATGGGAACCCAAATCGATTGCAGATTTCATTTTGAATTAAATCTAGATCTAAACCAAACGAATTGAATCCTGAAGAAAAACAAAAAGGTTGAAGAATGAACACCGAACGGAATGTAGATATGAACGAAACGTTTGTTGTTGAAGATGATAAAGACGCTGGATTCTGGAAGATGAAGATGGCAGTTTTCAGATCTGGTTTACAATTTCGTTTTTTGTCACACTGGTTATATATTATTCTTGTAAGAAAGTAAACAACTTGAATTAGTGGTGTAGTAATTATTTAGCTTGCTAGTAGGCAGAGGGTGCTGGGTTCAATTCCCATCCCATCCTTTTATAAAACACATTTCAATCCATATATTTCAATTATAGTATGCCACGTGGCAGCCACATCAGCAATTAATTAACATCGTTAACCAAAACTAACAGCAGGGGGTAACTGGATAATGTTACATTTTGCAAGGTGTTTTTTAAACGTTTCTTTTTGCAAGGGGTAAATGGATAATCGCAACATTTGCAGGGGGTAACATATATTTAAGCCTTTTATCAATGACAGGGAGCCCAAACCCTCTTCTTGGTGTAGCAAAAAATATTCATACTGAAGGTAATGTTACACAAAAGGATTCTTCGCCTTTGTCGGCTCCTCAATGTGAAACCCTTCATGAGAAATCTACCTTTGCTCAAGGTTCTCCTCTGAATTCCCACACTTTAGGGTTGTTGGTGGTTCCTTCTTCATCAAATAAATCTTCGACTTAAAATTTGCAAGATGTAGATTTATCCTCTACCCAATCTTCCACCACAAGGCTTGATTCGCTAAATGCCAAATTATCTAATGGTACTTCTAACCCAGTGGTAGCATCTGACATGAGAATTTTATGGAAGCTTTGGGGGGATGTCTCAGGTGATGAGGTTGATTCTAATACTCATGAATATATGGCGCATAATGTTTCTTTCAATCTAACTGTGTTCGCGGCCCAAAATTCGCATACTTCCTCAGAGTCTGGTGCTACTTCTAATCTAGTCGTAGCATCTGACAGAAGAATTTTAGGTAAGCTTTGGGGTGATATGTCAGATGATGTCGGTGATCCTATATCTTCCGACTCCCATGGAACATTTGCGCAGTATGATTACTTTGAACAGGTTGTTTCCAAGACCCAAAAGAAGAAATTGAGGTAAAAAAAGAATTTGGACGTTGGATACAACACTCGTTCGAAGAAAATTTTTGTCTCTGTCTCCTTTTGATCTAGTTTTGTATTTAAGTCCTTTTATCTGTATTTTTATTTTTCGTTAGGATGATTTGCTTAGGGGGTCTTTATCTTAGGGTTTCCTATTACCTCTTTGAGATTAGTTTCTTTATTGCCTTGGGTTTGGTCTAATAAATGATAATGATTGGGCGCAAAAACCCGTACAGTCCTAATGACAGAACGAATCGTTTCAGTCAAGCGCCACGTCACTTTAACAAGTCGACACGTACCGCCTGGGTCCAAGTCAGATCACCCAGGAAAAGAAGGCTCCCAACATCTAATGACCGACTTCGAGATCAAGTTGAGGCCTCACACTCGTGAACGACCTCAACTTGGCTGGCAACAGTTCTGGACTGTGCCAAGAGGCCGAATCTGCACAAAGAACTTACCCAGAAACAGCACTGGATCCGGCCCAACAGGGGAGATCTATTCCAGAACCAAGCAGAACCGACTCAGAACCGACTCAGCACCCTAACCCGCGTCTATAAATACGGCTCCACCCCCTCATACCAGGTACGCTTCTCTCATTTGCACCACTCGCTGACTTTGGCATCGAAGTGTCTGCAGGTACCCAACCCTTCCGAGTCCAACCTTGGAAGAAAGCGACGCTGAAGAACGTTACCTCGGAAGATTTTGACTCACGAAGTACTTATCTGACCTCATGCTAGGAAAGGACTGCATCGAGATACAAGATACCGACTGCTGATTCCAGATCCCAGATCCCGAGGCAAGTTACACATCAAGGATAAAAATGTAATTAATCATTTAATACATATTATATATATATATATATATATGTATTTTTTCTCTTTATAATATGTACCTGCAGAGTGAGTATTGTACCAGAAAATAGCACCAACATCTCAAAATCAAGTATTTCTCTCGACTTTTATATGTGTCTCCAAAAAATAATATACTTATACTTATAAATGGGTATGAAAGTGAGCAGCAGCTCCTAAAAACCTGCATATTCTTGTCCAAAGATCAGCGGTCGTACGCGGGTCAAATTAAGTAAAAAAGATAAAATATAGTAACAAGGTGAGTTAACCTTGGTCGTCTCACAATGATCTCTAATACAAAGATTACCACAATCAGGAACAAAATTAACAATAAAACAGGGTTTTTGATGAAAACGATATCGATTTGAGGGGTTAAACAATTTAGAGAGACAATCGATCCACCGGGTTCCGGGTGCGCGTCTTGGATTTATCATCGATTCCAAATAATCATGCAAGACTCGTTCAAAGTTTCAGTACTTGATTGATAACAAACTAATCAAGCAAGCGTCAATTAGTTTATATGAATTCACACCGTTTTAAAGCAAGCGTCAAAATAATGTGTTCAATCAATCGTGATGGTGAACAAGCGCCACTTAACACAATCGATATCATAACTGAATTCAATCAATCCTCTATCAAGTCCTACTCGAATTAAATAAAACAATCGATTAAATAACTCGAATAGTTAAGAGTTGCGAAAACAGATTCACATATAAACAAGTGTCATACATAAATGATTCGCATATTGCAAGTAAACCGAATCTGAGTAATTAAGCATCACACAAAGACGAAAATTGCAAACAAAGAATTCAAATGTGGAATTGATAGAGAAGAAAGAACTAAAAACTAAAAACAAAGTAGACGAAATAACATTAGACACCGAACCTCAAAATCCGTAAAACGGCAGCCTTCCACCGATGAATCGACTTAGGAGTTTAGGCTTCCATGGAGGCTAGAGCACAAAAGTTTTGTAAAGTTGTATGATAATGCGTAAGAGAGAGAGAGAGAGAGAGAGAGAGAGCGAAACAGCTGCTGGTCAGCCAAGTCTATACGACAAATGAAAAACTTAATCCCTTACGGGTTCTTGGATAAAAGCCCGTTAACAAACTAATATTCAGCCCAAAACCCGTTTTACAATAAACTGCTTCTAAATTTCGCAGTTTTGGCATTTAAGACTTCCGAACTGGGTTTCGAGCTCAACTAAAGATTTGTAACTTTGTTCCTTAGCTTTCCAACGCATGCTCGCACGCCTCAATTGGATAACCAAAACCAAAGTTATGGCCTTCAGAGTAGACAGGAGTCAATATGCAATAAAAACAAGAATTAAGCAAGAAATTACTATATTGCTCAAATAAGACCCAAAGTCTAGAAACGTTCTAGGACTTAAAGATTAGGAACTAAACACAATTAAAAACACTAAATGCAAAGCTATAAAGAGTGCATTCAAATGAACCGATCAAATTCCCCCACACTTAAGCTTTTGCACTCCGGGCAAAACACACAAAACAACACACAAAAACAATACATAAATTTCCAATCAACCCAAAGAATGCAAAGTCATAAGAGAGGTGATTTTCCTAGGCTTCAAGGAGAATGACAATCAGAGATAGCACTTAATTACAATCAAGGCAAACAAGATAATAGAGCACCAGAGAGTGAATCATAAGTGATGAGTCCTCACAGGATATGTATTAGTAATGCTCTCAATCACTCAAGTGTTTAGGTTTGTGTTTACTCTCATATATATATAATAAGCACATCAATGAAAGTTAGCACTACCATATGTTTGACAAGCTTCTAACATCCACACTTAAGAACACATGCACATAAGATCAAAAGGTCTTTATAAGGGTTGTAATGGGGCCAATGTCAAGGTGAGATAATCTTAAGGGGAACTAGGCTAAAAAGAATCAAAGAGGATAAAGAAGCAATGAAAATCAATTGTAGAATGAGCATGAGAGGGTCCAACTTCCACAAGGTATGATGAATTTCTCTATTTTGATATACTTCTCCACATAACTCTCTTCACACAATTTTCACCCTTCTTGAAACAAAAATAAAAAGATATATACACTTTCCATTTTTTTCTTTTCTTTTCTTTTTTTCTTTCTTTCTTTCTTTCTTTCTTTCTTCTTTTTGGGGAGTATTTTTCTATAAAAATGTACTTGCCAAAATTTCTATTGAGAACTCAAGAACTAACCCAAGTGAGAACCACAATTGCAACAATTTGGACACCCCCACACTTATGAATTTGACAATTTTCAATTCAAAGCTCCTTCAGCCGCTAAGATTGGGTAATAACATTGTTTTTCACTTTTGGGCTTGTAATGAGCTATAAAACAAAGAATGGGATAAAAGGCTCAAAGGGGCTTACACAAAGAGATAAATCTAGGGTAGGCTTATTTGGCTAGTAGCTAAAAAAACAGAATTGCCTAGATCATTTCAAATATGCATGTGAACAAGTGTTTCAACAAGAATCAAGTCAAGTTTAAAGTAACTAACAAACATGAGTGAGTCACACACAAGAAAGGAGATAATGGCAAAATGTAGCCCATCCAATAAAAGGCTCAATTCTCACCAGGGACATTGACTATCACAAATGATGCAAAATTTAGTGCTCATAATCAACTTATTATACCAAGAGCAACAAGAAATCAATCAAGTCATGTCAAAACACCTATGGTCCTAGAATAGTAACATAACTCACAACTTGTACAAACCAAGAACTCATGGAAAAGCATGCAAAAATAACAATATTTTAAAATTTTTTTAAATAAGGAAAACTGAAAAACAAACCAAAAATTAAAAGAAAAAGACAAACTACTAAGCTACTAAAAGACACCCCCACACTTAAATCATACATTGTCCTCAATGAAAACAACAAGCATAAACAAGAGTAAGGAGGAGAGACTCCCTGGTCAAACTTCAGTGTAGATGGGATGTTCCAATGAGAGTTCTCTTATGGTTTCATCTTCAATTGCGGAACTCTCATGGAATAACTTGAGACGTTTTCCATCGACTTTGAAAACTTTGTTTGTCGCCTCACTTTTTATTTCCACTACACCATGAGGAAAAATGTTAGTAATAACAAAAGGACCAATCCACTTGGAACGAGTTTCCCAGCCATAATTTTCAGGCGGGGTCTGAACCATAAAACTCTATGCCCAACGGAGAACTCCTTTATGGAAATCATCTTATCATGCTTAGCTTTCCACACTTTCTTGGCAGGAATGCCCGTCAAGGTTAAACCAATGTCGCTCCTATGTTTTCTTAGGATTGGCGAATTCTCTTCCTGTTCAGATTTAAGCCCTGCTATGTTAGTCTCATGAAGCTTCCCACTCCCCTCGGAATATGCAAAACTAAAAATTTTAGGGGGTGGTTCAAGCTCTAAAACAAAGGGTTGCTCAATGGCAGCAGCTACATCTACAATGTCAGCTATCAGAGGTGTGTCAACCCGCAAAGTTTCAACCAAATCATCAAGCAATTCAATTTTACAAAGGTAAAGCTCTTCCATGGGGGTTTTCTTAACATTAAAGATGTTGAATTTTTTAGTGGTATCACCAAATTCCATGGAAAGAGTCCCTGCATGTACATCAATTTTGGTTTTGGCAGTCCTCAAGAATGGTCTGCCTAAAATGATAAGCAACCTGCTGGACTTAGTTTCTTCCTCCATGTCTAGAATGTAAAAATCTGTAGGAAAGATCAAATTATTAACTTTAACAAGAACATCCTCAACCAGTCCAACAGGTCGAGCATTGCTTCTATTTGCTAACTGGATGGTAACACCTGTTTCCTGCAAAGGTTCAAGAGCAAGAGAGTTAAAAATAGATATAGGCATTACATTGATTGAAGCTCCTAGATCTAGCATGGCATCATCAAACTGACTGTTGCTTATGGTACATGGAATGGAGAAAGTTCCTGGATCTTTGCACTTCTAGGGCATGGGCAACATGAGGGCAGAAACATTATACCCCATGTTGACTTTTTCCATTCCTTTCAGTCTTCTTTTTCTCTTGTATGTGCACAACTCTTTCAAAAATCTAACATATTTTGGAATCTGCTTAATTGCCTCAAGAAGGGGAATGTTGACTTCCACCTTCCTAAAAGTATCTAAGATCTCACTGTCGCTATCTGCCTCATGTTGTTTTTTAGTCACTGATGCTCTTTAAGGGAATGGGAGTGGTGGTATGTATTCCTCATCATCAATAGGTTCAAGTGCTTTTCTATTTTTCAAAACAGCAGTTTCAGGCCCCTTTGGTGTGTCAACAGCCTTCCTAGATCTCAATGTAATAGCACTAACATTGGGGTTTGGTGCATTCGGATTAATCACTGCTTGAGCAGGTAGTTGGTTTGACCCCCGAGCTTCATCTGATTAATTGTGGTAGCCATCTGTCCAATTTGTGTCTGCAAATTCTGAATTGAAGGATTTGTCCTCTCTTGGAACTGGAGATTCTGGGCAGCCATCTGCTTAACTAAATCCTCTAATGAAGGTGCAGGTCTGGCAGCAACTTGTTGTTGTGTAGCTGGATTTCCCCATTTCAGGTTTGGATGGTTCCTCCAGCTTGGGTGGTACCTGTTAGAAGACAAATCAACATTGGCTTGAGGGTTAAATATATTAGCTGCATATGCTTGAGGGGTATCAGCATTAGGATCCTCTTGCAGTGAAGGACAAGAATCTGTGGGGTGCTCTGGAGAGGTGCAAATACCACAAACCCTTCCTCCTTGACCTGTTGCCAATTTTTTTACCAAAACTATAAGTTCATCCAACCTGTTTTCTAAGCTCTTATGATCAGCAGCCTGTATCTCATTTACTCCCCTTGTTAAAACTGCAGAATTGCTTCTGGTTGTGAATTGTTGGGAGTTAATGGACATATTCTCTATTAAAGCTCTTGCATTTGCTGGGGTCTTGTCTACAAGTGCACCTCCACTAGCAGAATCCATAATATTTCTGTCCATGGGCAATAAACCCTCGTAGAAATATTGGATGAGCAGTTGCCCAGAGATTTGATGATGAGGGAAGCTTGCACACAATTTCTTGAATCTCTCCTAGTATTCATGTAAAGACTCAGTGGAGTTTTGTCAAATACCACATATTTCTTTTCTCATTGAAGCTGCTCTGAATGCAGGAAAGAACTTCTTTAGGAACAACTTTTTCAAGTGATTCCAATTTTCAACAGAACCTGGCTGGAGGTAATACAACCAATCCTTGGCTGCATCTTGGAGTGAGAAGGGGAAGGTGATAACTCTATTTTATATAGAGTTATTCATGTATCTAAACTTAGATAATTGCTTAAAATCAAGTATAAAATGTGCTAAATATAGTAGTATAAATAAAATAACAACATTTATGGTTTTAATAGGCGAGTCCTTCTCATAGTTCTCTAGTTTATTTCTTCTAGTTCTTTTTACATATTTCCTTAGTTTAAATTAGTGTTAGTTTGAGAGTAAAGTGAGAAGAAATTGACAACTTCTCTCTCCACTTCTTCAAATAACTAATAGGTGCAAGAAATTAGTTCTTAAGCAAATATATGCAAGAGTCTTTTATTTGGTGTAATTCTTACTCTCTTGAATACTCTTGTAATTTCCTTTATTGCAACATGTTTTCTATCAAATATATTTGCTTTGTTATGCCCATCATGAGCTAAACTTCTTAAGTTGGGATGTTCTAACTTTTCAATGATCTTTTGAGGAAAGTTATTGTGTTTTCAAGTGGTGTAAGCACTTTAGTTCTTGTGTTTAAATTCTTAATCTTGTTTTAAGGCTGATCATTTAGAACAAGTAGAGTTATATTCACTGAATTGGCTTATAACTAGAAATCAAGAACTAAGTAAGGATAAGTGTTTAATAAAGCCTTTGTTAAACTTGTTTTGATAAAGTCAGCTTGTTAGTTCCATGTTAATTCCTAGCCTTAGGTTAACATAGTCCTTACAAGTAGTGTAGTGAGATCTTAAGATGCAAGAGTGAACTTATTTAAGCAACTTGGATTATCTGTAAGGGGGCGAGAAAGGAATTGACAACTTCTTTCTTTACCGCAAAAAAAACATGGCCATAAGAGCTTGTAACGAAACTCTGAAGAAAGTAGCTGACCAGCACACAATGATGCAGCTGCACCTAAGTGCATCTGCACCACAAGAAAACACAATACACTCAAAAGTGATTTAGATAGTGAAGACATCTCAACTATCATTCTCAACTGATTTCCTGCACAATTTACTTGCTTTCCTTTAATTTATTTTCATTTCAACTTCAACCAAAATTGTGAGTAGTGTAGCTGCACTAGCTTACAAGTCTTTGCAACATATAAGAATTAATCCAATCCCTGTGGGTTCGATCTTTTATACTAATTGTTTGTGACTGTGTATACTTGCACACGTTTTTCACACACCAAGTTTTTGGCGCCGTTGCCGGGGATTGTTATTAATTTTTGTTGTTTTAAAGATAGTAAATTAGTGTTTTTTTTTATTACTCTGGTAGTTTGTTTTTCTGTGCAGAAACAGGTGCAGATGCACTAGCTTATGCCCAGGGATAGATCACCAGAATTTGAACTTAATCCAGAAATAGAAAGACAGTTTAGAAGGTTGCGAAGACTCCAGAAACAAAGACTTCAAAGTTGCAGCAATACCATGTCTCAACAAGGTGAAGGAGAAGGCTCACGACCACCCTCAATCAGAGTTGGTCCTGGATCACAACCAGAAGTTCAAGCAGATCACAGAAATCAATTCATCAACATGGGTCCAATAGGTATGATTAATGATAGAGATAGACCTATGAGAGATTATGCTATGTTTGATCATCAAAACATGCAAACAAGCATAGCAAGACCTCACATAGAGGCTGTCCATTTTTAATTTAAACCCATGATGTATCAAATGCTGCAAACAATTGGTCAATTTGGTGGATTTCCTCATGAGGATCCCCATGAGCATTTAAAACAGTTTTTAGAAATATGTAGTAACTTTATCATACCTGGTGTTAGTGAAGATGCATTTAGACTTAAGCTATTTCCATATTCTTTGAAAGATAAGGCTAAATCATGGTTAAACTCATTGGAGCCTAATTCTATTCATACATGGAATGAAATGACCGAAAAGTTTTTGTCAAAATATTTTCCACCCATCAAAAATGCCAGAATGAGAAATGATATTACATCTTTTAGACAAAAAGAATTTGAATCATTGTTTGAAGCATGGGAAAGATGGAAAGGACTTTTAAGAAAATGTCTACACCATGGTCTTCCAGTCATTATTCAAATAGAAACATTTTATAATGGTTTGGAACCACAAACTAGAATAATGCTTGATGCATCATCTGGTGGTGTTTTGTTAAATCTGTCTTATAATGAAGCATGTGAATTGATTGATAGATCTTGCAGAACCTAATGAGAATGAAGGTACAGGTAAGGGAGAAAAAAATAAAAATGAAAAAAATTCTCAAGATGCAGAAGCACCGGATGCATCTGCATCTCATAAAGTTCCAACTCCAAGGTTAGTTCCTAAATACCCTTCTCCTCCTTTTCCTCAAAGATTAAAAAAGGCACATGAGGAGAAGCAATTCAGTAAGTTTTTAGATGTTTTAAAACAATTGCATATCAATGTTCCCTTGATTGAAGCATTGCAACTAATGCCTAATTATGCTAAATTCATGAAAGATGTTCTTTTAAAAAGAAAAAGATTAAAAGAATGTAGTTTGATTTGAAACTGTTGCTTTGTCAAAAGAATGTAGTTTGATTTTGCAAAACAAAATTCCAAGAAAATTAAAAGATCCAGGTAGCTTTACAATTCCATTTTCAATAGGTAATTACTATACAGGTCGTGCATTGTGTGATTTAGGAGCAAGCATCAACTTGATGCCTAAGTCTGTCTTTACACAGTTAGGAATTGGAAATGCTAAACCTACATCTTTAACATTGTCACTTGCAGACAGGTCAATAGCTTATCCAGATGGAATCATAGAAGATATATTGGTAAAGGTTGACAAATTTGTATTTCCTGTAGATTTTGTTATTCTGGACTTTGTTGCAGATGAAGAAGTACCAGTCATTCTTGGAGGGCCATTCTTAGCAACTGGGAAAACATTGATTGATGTGCAAAAAGGAGAACTAACCATGAGAGTAAATGATCAAGAGGTGAAATTCAATGTAAAGAATGCTCTGAAATATCCTACAGAGGAGAGTGAAGAATGTTCAGCAGTCATCTCTCTTGATCATTTGGTGCAAAAGCAGTTCAACAAGCAGTATGATCGTCTTACCAGTGCACTTGCACCTGATGCATCTGCACTTCCTGAAGAAGAAATGCTGGAAAAAGACATACTGCCAAAGGAAAAACCAACACCTAAGGTATGGGCTAGAACTTATGAATCTCTTAATTTAGAAGACCCTAACCTTAAACAAAACTTGCCCTCAATTGAACAATCTCCCAAATTAGAATTGAAGGAACTGCCTAAACATTTAAAATATGCTTTCTTAGGGGAAGGTGATACACTTCCAGTAATCAATGCATCTGATATATCATTAGAGCAGGAGAATGATCTCATTAATACCTTGAAAAAGCATAAGAAAGCAATAGGTTGGCAAATGGCAGACATAAAAGGAATTAGCCCTTCAATATGCATGCATAGGATCATTTTAGAAGATAATTCTAAAAATTACATAGAAGGACAAAGAAGGCTAAATCCTATAATGAAAGAGGTTGTTAAGAAAGAAATCATTAAATGGCTAGATGCTGGAATCATATACCCCATCTCAGATAGTGCATGGGTGAGCCCTGTACAATGTGTCCCTAAGAAAGGGGGTGTCACAGTCATAGCCAATGAAAAAAATGAATTAATACCAACAAAAACTGTTACAGGATGAAGGATTTGTATGGACTATAGGAAACTCAATAAGGCCACAAAGAAGGATCACTTTCCTTTACCTTTCATTGACCAAATGTTAGATAGGTTAGCAGGAAAAGAGATTGCAACAAAACCTAAGGATCAACAAAAAACTACTTTTACATGTCCCTATGGTACCTTTGCATTTAAAAGGATGCCTTTTGGACTTTGTAATGCATCTGCTACATTTCAAAGATGCATGATGTCTATATTTTCTGACTTCATTGAGCAATCAATGGAAGTTTTTATGGATGATTTTTCAGTTTTTGGAGAAACATTTCCATTATGTTTATCAAATTTAGAAAAAATTCTCCATAGATGTGAAGACACCAATCTAGTGCTTAATTGGGAAAAGTGTCATTTCATGGTACAAGAGGGCATTGTGCTTGGACATAAGGTATCAAAGAAAGGATTGGAAGTAGACAAGGCAAAAATTGAGGTTATTGAGAAACTGCCACCTCCATCAAGAGTTAAAGGAAAAGGAGCTTCTTGGGCCATGCTGGCTTCTATAGAAGATTCATCAAAGATTTTTCAAAAATTTCTAAACCATTGTGTAATCTTTTACAATTAGATACACAATTTAACTTTGATGAACCTTGTATGGAAGCATTTCAAAAGCTTAAAAAGGCACTGGTAAATGCACTAGTGATTGTAACACCAGATTGGAGCAGGCCCTTTGAATTGATGTGTGATGCTAGTGACTTTGCTGTGGGAGCTGTCCTAGGGCAAAGGTATGATAAAGTCTTTTATTCAATTTATTATGCTAGTAAGAAACTCATAGAAGCACAAATGAATTACACTGTAACAGAAAAGGAATTATTAGCAATGGTATTTGCATTTGATAAATTTAGATCTTACTTGGTTGGCACCAAAGTTATTGTTTATATTGACCATTCTGCCATCAAGTATTTGCTTTCAAAGAAAGATGCAAAACCAAGGTTAATAAGATGGGTTCTCCTCCTTCAAGAGTTTGATCTTGAAATTAGAGATAAGAAGGGGGTGGAGAACCAAGTAGCTGACCATTTATCTAGACTTGAAGGTGAAAGTAAAGGTAAACAAGAGATCAAGGAGAATTTCCCAGATGAAAAGTTGTTAGCAGTCACCTTGACAGCACCTAGTGCTTCTGCACTTAGTGCAGGTGCACCTAATGCAGCTGCACCATGGTATGCTGACATAGTCAACTTCCTTGTAAGCAAAGTTGTACCAGTAGACATGAATTATCAGCAAAGAAGGAGATTTTTTCATATAGTGAAACAATACTATTGGGATGATCCCTATCTATATAAGATGTGTCCAGATCAAATCATGAGGAAGTGCATCCCTGAATCTGAACTGCCATGCTGCACCATATGGAGGTCACTTTGGAAGCAACAGAACAGTAGCTAAGGTATTGCAATTAGGTTATTTCTGGCCTACTTTATTTAGAGATGCTTATTTTTTGGTCAAAACCTGTGACAAATGTCAAAGAAGTGGGAATATTTCTGAAAGACATGAAATGCCTAGAACCAATATTTTAGAAATTGAACTTTTTGATGTTTGGGGCATGGATTTCATGGGTCCTTTTCCACCTTCTTTTGGCAATGAATATATCTTAGTAGTTGTTGATTATGTGTCCAAATGGGTAGAAGCAGTAGCATTGCCTAATAATGATGCCAAATCAGTTAGCAAATTTCTTCAAAGAAACATTTTTACAAGATTTGGCACCCCAAGAGCAATTATTAATGATGAAAGTTCACATTTTTGCAATAAACTTATTGAAAATTTGCTTGCAAAATATGGGATTAAGCACAAAATTGTTACAGCCTACCACCCACAAACAAGTGGACAGGCTGAATTGTCTAATAGGGAGATTAAAAGAATGCTTGAAAAAATGGTTGGACCAACAAGAAAAGATTGGTCCTTACACTTAGATGAAGCATTATGGGCATATAGGACTGCATTTAAAACTCCATTAGGTATGTCCCCCTATAAGATAGTTTATGGCAAAGCATGCCATCTGCCTATTGAGTTAGAAAACAAGTCATATTAGGCTATTAAAAAGCTTAATTTTGACCTCAATAAGGCAGGTGCACAAAGGTTTTTAGAGCTAAATGAATTAGAGGAATTTAGGCAATTCTCTTACGAGAATGCAGAAATTTATAAAGCTAAAACCAAAGCATGCGCATGATAAGAAAATCCAAAAAGGAGAACTTAGGGAAGGAGGAATGGTTTTGTTATACAATTCCAGATTGAAATTGTTCCCTGGAAAATTGAAATCAAGATGGACAGGACCATTTAAATTAGTCAAGGTCTATCCTCATGGTGCAGTTGATCTTTATGATGCAGCCTCAGATACCACTTTCAAGGTAAATGGGCAAAGAGTCAAAATGTATTTTTGTGAACAAGTGATGCAAAATGAAAGCATCACTCATTTTGAAAATCCTTAATCACAAAAAGGAAAAGTCGGGCTGTAAGACTCTTAAAACAAGCGCTTGATGGGAGGCAACCCATAATTTTTGCTAAATATTTAATATTTTGTTCAAATTTGATGTTTTTTTCAAGTGTTTTGTAGAAGTACAGGAATTGGTGCATCTGCACCTACCACTTTCCAGTGCTCTTGCACCAACAAATTCAAAAATGAGGGAATCTTTGAAAAATTGCCAGCGCAACATGAAGTGATCCTGTTTAGTGGTGTTATCTCACCTAATCATCTACGTGTTGCCTTGCATGTCTCTCCACATAGCCTAACGGCTATAACCCCCATCAAATCAACCTCTACTAACCCATTACCTCATTTAAACCACCCCACTAACCTAAATGTTACCGTTTCTCAACTCTCAATTCAATACCACACTCTCTAAACAGTAACTACCCACAAAACACTTCTCTCTCTCAGAAATTCCCAATTCCATTACTGTTCATCTTCAACCTTACACCAACTCCAGCAATTTTCCAACCCCAATCTCTTAAAAATGGTGCGTAAAGAAGCAGCAATCAAGTCCTCAAGCAAGAATTTGGGTGCAGAACCATCAAAGAAGTTAACTGGTGCAACTGCATCAGTAACTGTCACCATCGATGCAGCCAAACCACACCTATGGGAAATGAAGTTCCTTCCAAAGCGCGGCTACAATCTGATGAAGGCATACCCTAATTTCTTGACAACAATTACTACTCAGCATTGGGATGTCTTCATACAACACATAACTTACTATTTGGAGCAGATCGTGAGAGAGTTCTATGCTGGGATTCAAAGCAACAAAGGACGTTATTAATGAAGAACCAACAAAAGAAGCAGGGGAGAAAGCTGGAACTGGAGGTCCTGATAAACCAGCAGCTGGTGCATCTGCACTTGATGCATCTGCACTTGATGCATCTGCATCAAGTGCAGTTGCATCTCAGAAGTTTTCAACAGTCACCATCTACCCAAAGGACGTGCATGACACTATTGCAGTGGTGCTTAGAGAATTGGAAGATAAGAGGCGACAAGAATTTGAAAGAATTCTCACAGAAACTGCTGAGGCTACTGGAATTACAAAGGAGACCCCACAATGGGAGAGGCTGAGAAAGAAAAAGAGGTTGAACAATCTAGTGAAGAGGAAACAGCTAAAGAGGCACATGTTGTGCAAACAAAAGAAGCTGAGGAAGCAAGCAAAGAAAACCCAGCAACAATTGAAGTTGCTGCTGCTGAGGAGAAGCAACCACAAGAAGTTGTTGATCAAAGCAGTTCAGATGCACCTTGTGCAGCTGCACTCAAGCCAACATATGGTGCAGCTACACTAGCATCAACAAAAGGTGCAGATGCACCTCCTAAAGCAGAAGAAGCAGAAAAAGCAACAACAACAACTGAGCCTGGTGCAACTGCATCAAAGGCAGCTGTATTGAAGAGGCCACCAAAGCTGAAGGTTAAACGTCCAGCAACAAGGACTAGCAACAGACTCAGATCCGGAGCAAAACCCGAGTAAACTTTAAATGTTGTTTTTAAATATTTTCAGTACTTTTATATACTTATGTTATCTGGTTTTTGAGTTCCACATGTATTAACCCCCCTCCCCCATTTTGAACAATCTGTTTTGCGATCTCAACTTAGAGCAGTGAGGACAGACACTGCTCACTTTTAAATTGGGGGGGAGACAACTCAAAACTTTTCATGCATGTGTTAGTATCTATCTTATGCGTGTTTGTTTCAGTTCCTATGTTTATTATGTGTGTTTTGTTAATATGTAACTGTGTTAGTAAGTATTATGTTTCAGTTGTTTTAGATTTACTTAACAAAGCATTTCCAAATGCATAAAATTGTTTTCAAAAAATAGAAAAATCTGCCAAAACAGTTTTAAGTAAATCAGAATTAAGTAATATTTTGAAGATTTGATGAGTCTTGAAGCATGATCAGCTTATAGCCTTTTTCAAAAACGTAAAGAAAATGCAATTTGTGAACTGATTTTTAATGATGAAACAAAAGAAAAAGAAAAAGAAGCCTTGTTTTTCCAAAGATAACCATTGTTATTATCACTTCAACACATCAAAGCTGAAATTTGAAAAGAACCTTGCTATGTGATAAGCTATCCGATGCAAGAGGGATTGTTAGAAAACTAAGGTCAAAAACAAATTTTTATTAAAAATATAGAAGAACTTAAAGAATTAAGTTTGGGGGAATTTTTATGAATACAAAGGCAAGAGTATGAAAAAAAACTTACAGTAGTCAATGCAATAGGTTTCCACAAATACTACCAAAAAGTGCTCAAAACGTAAAGATAGCTATATTGCCTAAGTCATTAAACTATACCTGTTTCAATAGTGCATTTGGTCAGAAAAAGAAATATACAAAAAGAAAGAAAAAGAAGAAAAGAAGACAGAACTGACCAAAGAAAAAAGTATGCATAAGGAGGACAGTGAGGAGGGCAATATAAGCTAAAAAGTCTTGAAAAGTAGTACCAAGTGCAGCTGCACCAAATGCACCTGCACCGTCAAAAGTTTAGTGCATCTGCACTAGTACAAAAATACCTAGTGCAACTGCACCTCAGAAAAACAATGCACCTGCACTCACTGCATTTGCATCGAGAAAAAGAACCACCAAAAACACAAATAGTGCATTGACTCAATAGTTTTGAAATACTTAAATTCAAGCCCTTTGTTGTGCTTAAAGCCTCCCCAAGTCTTGAGGATTTTGTTAGTCTATTCTATATTTTGGAACATCTTTGTTTTGACCAAACGTGATCTAAACTCTTCAAAGTCTAAGAGAAACTTCTTACTTAGTTTTGGAACTGATTGAATCTCAGTGGGGCACACACTCACACAAATGAGTTTTAATAGCTTTGGATGTTTTGGAATTCAAAGGCACAAAGACAAAATTTTCTGAAAAAATGAAGTTCATAAAATGCACTCTTGAAAATCATTCTTTGAAAAAGATGTGAGCTGATTTGTTCTTCTTGATTATGAAAATTTTATTGGTGTTTGCTTTTTGTCATTGCTTGAGGACAAGCAACGACTTAAGTTTAGGGGTGTGATAACTCTATTTTATATAGAGTTATTTATGTATCTAAACTTAGATAATTGCTTAAAATCAAGTATAAAATGTGCTAAATATAGTAGTATAAATAAAATAACAACATTTATGGTTTTAAGGTGAATGATGTTCATAACTTAGCATTTTGCATGTATATTGGTATGTTCAATGTGTTTGTTCAGTGCAGCTGCAGTTAGGTGCATCTGCACCAGAAACCATTCTCACAGTGCATCTGCACTTGTTGCAACTGCACCTTCCTGCACCGAAGCAGCTCACAACCCCACATTGGAAGCACCTCAATTCTTACCATTGCCATAATGCTTTGTTGGCATGCTGCTTGCCTAAGAGTCACATGGGGGCACATGGCCACTTGCAAAATGCGGCGCCCACAATCAAAAGACCATCATGAAGGATCAATCTTAAAGGACATGTGGCAACTTATAATTGGACCTCTCTTTAAGGTTGAGTGTTGGATTCAAAGTTTATCTTCACCTTTTGAAAATTAACCATGGTTAACACCTTTTGGTTAACTTAAATCATCAAGGAAACCCTCACATGAAGGAAAGATCCAAGGCTATAAATAGGACTTCATTCCTCTCTTGAAAATACACCTTTTCATGTTCTTTCCATCCTAGTTTCTCATAGTTCTCAAGTTTATTTCTTCTAGTTCTTTTTACATATTTTCTTAGTTTAAATTAGTGTTAGTTTGAGAGGAAGGTGAGAAGAAATTGACAACTTCTCTCTCCACTTCTTCAAAGAACTAATAGGTCAAAGAAATTAGTTCTTAAGCAAATATATGCAAGAGTCTTTCATTTGGTGTAATTCTTACTCTCTTGAATACCCTTGTAATTTCCTTTATTGCAACATGTTTTCTATCAAATATATTTGCTTTGCTATGCCCATCATGAGCTAAACTTCTTAAGTTGGGATGTTCTAACTTTCCAATGATCTTTTGAGGAAAGTTATTGTGTTTTCAAGTGGTGTAAGCACTTTATTTCTTGTGTTTAAATTCTTAATCTTGTTTTAAGGTTGATCACTTAGAACAAGTAGAGTTATATTCACTGAATTGGCTTATAACTAGAAATCAAGAACTAAGTAAGGATAAGTGTTTAATAAAGCCTCTGTTAAACTTGTTTTGATAAAGTCAGCTTGTTAGTTCCATGTTAATTCCTAGCCTTAGGTTAACATAGTCCTTACAAGTAGTGTAGTGAGATCTTAAGATGCAAGAGTGAACTTATTTAAGCAACTTGGATTATCTGTAAGGGGGCGAGAAAGGAATTGACAACTTCTTTCTTTACCGCAAAAAAACATGACCATAAGAGCTTGTAACGAAACTCTGAAGAAAGTAGCTGACCAGCACACAATGATGCAGCTGCACCTAAGTGCATCTGCACCCCAAGAAAACACAATACACTCAAAAGTGATTTAAATAGTGAAGACATCTCAACTATCATTCTCAATTGATTTCCTGCACAATTTACTTGCTTTCCTTTAATTTATTTTCATTTCAACTTCAACCAAAATTGTGAGTAGTGTAGCTGCACTAGCTTACAAGTCTTTGCAACATATAAGAATTAATCCAATCCCTGTGGGTTCGATCTTTTATACTACTTGTTTGTGACTGTGTATACTTGCACACGTTTTTCACACACCAGAAGGCCCTAAGTTTAATGTGTTCCTCTGGAATTCCTTGGGCAACAAGTGTAACAAACCAGATTTTAGTTCAAAAGGAACTGCAATATCAGGGTAAGTAATACACAAAGCATTATAAGTAACATCAGGTGCTGCGCGTTCCCTAAGAGTTCTACCAGCCATGTTATAGTCAACAAAATTAGAATCAAAGAGATTATGCTAAAATTAAGGTAGAAAATAGAAAACGTATCAAATCTAATCTAAAAAAAATTAAAATCACTACAAAAAATCTAATTAAATCAAAAGAGAGATATGCAAATTTTTTGGGATTTTTTTGGAGTATGAAATATTAAAATAATTACTTAAAAATAGAAAACGGTCGAATTTGAGATTTTTACGCTACAGCACCCATTTATGGGATTTCCATTCCTTGATTTATTTCTGATTTTCTTGTAAAATTTCAGAGCAATCGGAGAAGATCACCTGAAAACCATTTTTTCACCTAATCAGAGACAAAATTGAACAGGGCTGAAACAACAGAACCTGCAAGGCAACAAAACTCAGACAAATGTTAGTGGTTAGTGAGTCCTAAAGTTGGCAATCCCTAATTAGAGATCCCCGGCAACGACGCTAATTTGATCAGCGGTCGTACGCGGGTCAAGATAAGTAAAAAAGAGAAAATATAGTAACAATGTATTTTAACCTTGGTCGTCTCACAAGGATCTCTAATACTAAAATTACCACAATCAGGAACAAAATTAACAAAAAAACAGGGGGTTTTGATGGAAACGATATCGATTTGAGGGGTTAAACAATTTAGAGAGACAATCAATCCACCGGTTTCCGGGTGCGCGTCTTGGATTTATCATCGGTTCCAAATAATCGTGCAAGACTCGTTCAAAGTTTCAGTTCTTGATTGATAATAAACTATATAATCAGGCAAGCGTCAATTAGTTTATACGAATTCACACCGTTTTAAAGTAAGCGTCAAAACAACGTGTTCAATCAATCGTGATGGTGAACAAGCGCCACTTAACACAATTGATATCATAACTGAATTCAATCAATCCTCTATCAAGTCCTACTCAAATTAAATAAAACAAGCGATTAAATAACTCGAATAGTTAAGAGTTGCGAAAACAGATTCACATATAAACAAGCGTCATACATAAACGATTCGCATATTGCAAGTAAACCGAATCTGAGTAATTAAGAATCACACAAAGACGAAAATTGCAAACAAAGAATTCAAATGTGGAATTGATAGAGAAGAAAAACCTGAAAACTAAAAACAAAGTAGACGAAAAAACATTAGACACCGAACCTCAAAATCCTTAAAACGGCAGCCTTCCACCGATGAATCGACTTAGGAGTTTAGGCTTCCATGGAGGCTAGAGCACAAAAGTTTTGTAAAGCTGTATGATAATGCGTAAGAGAGAGAGAGAGAGAGAGAGAGAGAGAGAAACAGCTGCTGGTCAGCCAAGTATATAAGACAAACGAAAAACCTAATCCCTTACGGGTTCTTAGATAAAAGTCCGTTAACAAACTAATATTCGGCCCAAACCTAATCCCTTACGGGTTCTTGGATAAAAGTCCGTTAACAAACTAATATTCGGCCCAAAACCCGTTTTACAATAAACTGCTTCTGTATTTCGCAGTTTTGGCCTTCAAGACTTCTGAACTGGGTTTCAAGTTCAACTGAAGATTTGTAGCTTTGTTCCTTAGCTTTCGAATGCATGCTCATACGCCTCAATCGGATAACTACAGCCAAAGTTATGGCCTGAAGAGTAGACAAGGGTCAATATACAATAAAACTAGAATTAATCAAGAAATTACTATATCGCTCAATTAAGACCCAAAGTCTAGAAACGTGCTAAGATTTAAAGATTAGGAACAAAACACAATTAAAAACACCAAATGCAAAGCTATTGAGAGTGCATTAAAATGAACTGATCATCCAACATCCCAAAATCAAGTATTTCTCTTGACTATTATATGTTTATAATAGAGCACACTCACATTTATTTATAATGGAAATAGGAATCAATTACAATTAATACCTAATTGATATTAATTAATCCTAATCGATCTGGAAAATCATAATTGATATTAGAACAGATACTAATAAATACTAATTGATATGACAAATCATAACTGATATTCTAACACTTCCCCTCAAGCTAAAGCTTACTAAGCTTTTAAGCTTGTTACAATAACAAAGCATTTTCCCTTCATAACCAACATAAGTCACCATCAGAATGAGCGTCGACGGAAAGAGAAGTTGTCATTAATATTTAATGTGTGGGAAAGAGTCACCACCGGAATGACCGCCAATAGGAAGAGAAGACACCACAGTATAAATAATTAATGAGAAAGGAAGTGATAATGCTATAACCACTTGGAGGAAGCGACAATGCTATAATCACTCGAAGGAAGCAAGAGGAAAAATGAATTAAGATTATGAGAGAAAGAGAAAATTGCAAAGAGGGGAGAGAAAAATCAACCTAATCAAGATTTTAAGAAAAGGAACCCAATCCAGGTCCAGAGGAGAATCGAAGTAACAATTCAATGCAACGATTTGAAGGAGAATCATAAATCAGGGAAAGCGCGCAGATCAAAATCAAGACCTTGAGGTAGAAGGTTGAAACCAAAAAATAATTATGGCGTTTCTAGAGAGAGAGAGAGAGAGATTTTCAAAGAGTGGAAAAATCAAAGTAATGGAAACTGAAAAAGTGATTGCAGCGGTAAAAAGGAAATAAACTGAAAGTAAAAAGGTAGTGCTACCAACGGCAACTGTCTGCCGACAGCAGTGGTGAAGCATAGAGACGAGGTCAGAATCCGCTCTGATACCATGTTGAGTTTGTGATTGTCTCTGTGTGTCTATAATAGAGCACACTCACATCTATTTATAATGGAAATACGTAAGCGTACAGGGTTCAAATCCCGCTCCCCCTCCCCCTCTAACAACTAACACACTAACTACTAACCACTTTGCCTATAAAAAAAGTTATGTAACATCAACAATAAATTTAAATGATTGCTATAACTCAGTTTTGATTAAGAATAAAAATGCATCAGCGTAACTAATCGTAGACATAACTTGAATTGTACCTCAAGGTCGATCTGAATGGCATGTCGAGGTGTTGAGTCGTCCTGTTGATTTGTTGGTCGCGTCGAGAGCTTAGCCCGGGTTGTACCCGCAATGACACTCCAAAGCCCAAGTCAGTGGGGTAGAATGTAAGCAGAGTCGGTATGGGTAAAAAGTGTACCTGTCAGCTGAGCTAAGATCTCTATTTATAGTGTCAGAAAATTGCGGCCTCCCGTAGGATCTTGTACGGTTTGATCTGAGCCATTGATCTAGCTAATTGTGGTCATTCTATCTGTTTCCTCTCATGGGTCGGTCTCGGCCAGTCTCGACATCGGTTGGGCCATCGGCCCAATCCAGAACATAACTTAAAAAGATTAAACGATAAACTGAAACAAATTAATCAAATAAGTTAATTTAAAACAAATTAGCACTATAATACTTCTAAAATATATATTAAAATCAAAGGGACATCTCCCACACGAGCATCCAGTTGCCATCCTCCTTTTCTTCATAGGTTGGCATATACTCAGCCATTAAGAAGATTGACCCACTAACTTTCATTAATGAAGTCTACTTTTTTCGGCCCCACACTAACCTTTAGTAGTCCTCATAAAATATTAGACAAAAATTACTCAGGAGATCATTATCTTAATTTTAAAATACTAGATTAGTCATTCATCTTTTTTCGAATGAGTTCTGTGTTTCAAAGCACCAACAACATTATCTTTTTTTAACGGTTAAAAAATGTCTATACATATATTTATGTGGCTGTCTAAATTCATAATCCATGTCATTTTTATTTATTTATTTTTAAAAGCAAAAAAACAAATTAGGTTTCCTCTTTTGATTCAAAGAAATCCAGATTTTAATATTGTTTTTTTGGTAAACCAAAGTATCCTTCACGGCGACTATGGAGACTAATCCTTCGAGGTACCGGAGATCCATTTAAGGGGTTGACCTCTCCCAACAAATATTCTTTCATACGCATCGGTAGGAATCGAACTCAAGACCAAATGGTTAAGGGACCCAAGTATCTACCACTTGTGCCACATCATGATGGTTGAAATTGTTGCAAACAACTATAATGGGGTTGAAATTAGTTGCTTTATCGAACAGGGAGATCAGACCAAGGTTTGCCATGAGGGGGAGAGAGGCGATGTGAGAGGGAAACAGAGAGGAGCGTGAGAGGTTCGCAATTTTGGCGGAAATTTGTTGAGATCTAAGAGAGACATAGAGACGTTTAGAAAAAAGATCTGTGAAATGATCAAGAGAGAAGAGGCAAGGTTAGATCTAAGCGGAAGAAATAAGATCTGGGTGAAGTCGCGGTAGTTTGTATCTTGGAAGGCGTAGTTGCAAATTTGAGTGAAACAAAGAAAGATGCAAGGCACAGTGCAAAGATTGAAGTGAGATAGAGAGATTTGAGTTTCTTGAAGCTGGGCCTAAATTGAGTTGTTGATATAGAGAGAAAATGGACAGCTGTTGCAGGAGGAAGCGACGCTCACGATACACATAGATATGGAGGGATACGCGAGGTAGAGAGACGTGTGAGTTTTGGATCTGGTTGGTGGTGAACATGGGTAACCAATTTTTGCCTAGATGATGTTGATCTATGAAGCCCAGATACGGGATACGATACAGGATACGACACGATACGGATACGGGGATACGAAAAAAATTTGAAAATCAAGATACGATACGGCTGGGATACTTCAGTAAAAAATTTGATTAAATTAAAATATATAAAATCATAATACACAAATATAACTAATAATAATAGAGAGAAATTCATTTTATTAATTAACAATTGTTTATAATATTCAAAAAATGTAATCACACTTAAAAAAATATGTGTTATCAAAACAAGTAATAAAAATATATTTAAGAAATATAATCACACTTAATATATTTTTGGTTTTAATAAAAATTAAATAAAAATAATCTGATTAATGTTTTAGACAACCACTTAGGTATATAAACAGCCAGATAAGCATAGGTAATAGACATCTCAGCACCATAACAACCACATAGACATTTTTTAACCGAATTAGATGAAAAATATAATAAAAAATAGTCAACTTTTTGAAAAATAAATCACAAAGTTGGAAAAAAGAAAATGACGAATCGGATTTTTTATTAAGTCAAAGGACTTCGGTAGTTGGAGCTTCAACAATGAGAAGAAACTAAACTCATTTTATTAAGTCGGTAGATATTGCAAAAATAAATACCAAGTTGGAGCTTTTTATTTTCTAAACTAAACTTATTTTGTTTTCCAAGAAGAGTATGATCATTTTATTACATTTTGGTACTCCCCCAGATGGGGAGATTTTCCCCTTTAGGCAAGGATCTATATAAAATGCAACTATAGCCATTTTTTTACTTGTATCAATCCAAATCATTGGGCTAACACAATCTAGAGGCTACTAAATTTCAACTATATGTGAAAATAAATCCCTGGTCAAATAAACATATGAGCAACAAATAAGACTGGCATTAAAAAGAGAAAACAGTAAAACAACTAAGATAGAAGTAAATATAATGAGACATTAAGTAAATGTAGTTCTGTAATTTAATGTTAAATTATGAGGAGCACAATGACTCCATGCAACTTCACAATCCTGTCTGTAAATAGTCTATAAATACATAAACATAAACTGAATCCTATATTTGTAACCATATATCTCCTGTTGTCATTATTCACATGCTAGTTTTGTGTCAAAACTAGTCAAGCAAATTGCAAAAGCCTGAAATGCAGATAGAGGATATCTATAATCCATAGTGAACATATCCTTGCCAACTTTACCAAACTGAAGAATAACCTTATCATGATCAGGCAATGTAGGCTGTGACGGTGTTGGTGCGCCCGCTGGTGGCTGTGACGAAGCAATCAGCTGAAAGTTCTTGACAGAGGCAACAGTCACCCTTCCTTTGAAGTTGAGACACCAACATTGTAGCTGTTCATGCCATCTTGGTGATTTGTTCTTGAGAACTAAAGGTCTAACTTTTCCTTCTTCATCGTTGCCGATCCCATTTATGTCCGAGAACCTAGAGCTGGCAAACTCAGATGAGTTGTCGATTGATCTCGATAAGGATATGCTACGGAAGGAATCCTCGAGGGAGCGGGGAAGGAGCTCTGGCTGACCAGGGACAGAGCCACCGGGACCAAGGGCTGTCACGGGGATTGAGTGCATGGTGCAGTTCATCTTGCGTGGACCGCGAGTACCGAGAACATTCAACTCATAGGTGATCTGAGCAATATTGTAGCTGCCACTAGGGACTTTGGGAGAAACCTTTTTTGAATAAAACCTACGGCTTCGGCCTGGAGGAGACAGCTCAGCATTGTTATAGGGAGGCTGTGTATCATAAATTATAAATTTGGTGCCAAGAAAATTTGACCTGAAATGAGGGTAAATTAGCACTTCATAAGTTCATAATACCAGAAAATTACAGAAGCAGTGATATCCTGTATACTAATCTGGAAATGTGATGGTAATTTTAACTTATAATCCAAGACACATCGAGATATGTCAAATCCATATAGACATAGATCAAAATTAAGAAGCAACCATATGTATTAAAACTATGATCATTTCAAAATTAAATGAGGAAAAAATATTGATATATTGCATGAATACAAATTTTAGTGTTGCTTAAAAAGCATAAAAGTTACAGCCATGAAAAACATTTATAATTATATCCTTTAAATGGTACCACTATAAGAAAGGTTTCGATTATAATAACTAAGAAGCATCATTTTAATTACAGCCATCAAAAACATTTATATCCTTTTAAGGTACTGATATAAGAAGGGTTTCAATTAATAATTATAGATGTATTTAAGAGCCCTTAGTAATACTCTCTGTAGCACCGAAAATTGGGTTGAAGACGTGTCTGGTGTCCGACAAGTGCCGTGTCGGACACCGACACTTCAATTACTTGCATTTATCAAATTAAAACCGATGTCTACGTGTCCATGTGTCCATGTCAGTGTCGAGTCTTGTTAAAGTGAACAGCTGCTACTTACTTCTTGTGAGAGGGTGGATAGTAAGAGATTTGAGAAAGTGAGCCTTTAGGATTCGGGTAGGTGCAGACCTATGAATTTGCAAACTATAATGTAACCCAGGGAGTTCTTCCCTAGTTTGTTCTATGAAAATACCAGTTTGTATCAATGGATTGATGATGGTTTCCAGTTTGGAGCCAGTTTCATAGCATGGTGAAAAATGAAAGACAAGTTGAGGAAACTTGAAGAACCACTATTCATGATTAGGTGGCTAGGATGAATGGAAAGTTTCTTCAAACTCCTAGAGAAAACAAATGTGGTGATGGTAACTCTTGAGGGAAGGCATTTAATGGCTCCAATGGCATGGTTTGGAGATTTCCTTGGTTGACCTATCTTCTTGGGTTTCTTTAAACATGGCATGGTTCGGAGGTTTCCTTGGTCTTGAACCCTACGAGGTTCAAGTCAGGAAGACATAGGAAGGGAATGTGCAGAAGTATGTGGAACAAGATGAAGCTCTAGCAAGACCCCTAAAGGTTATAAAACAAGAGTATGTTAATACATATTGATATTTTATAAGAACTATGGGAGAATTCTCTGGATTACATAATAGTTTGCAGAATTTTGACATTTTGCACCCAAATTGAGCAAACATTACAAGAAAACAAGCAATTACCGACGGACCACGACCCCAATGCTAAATCTGTGGTTACTGACAGACTAGGCCGTCGGTATCTAGCGAGAGGGATGCCTCATGTTACTGACAGTTTCTAACAGTCCTGCTTGTCGGTAATGTAGGAATGCTAAAGGTTTTGGCGTACCGACAAACATGGCTGTCGGTAATAAAGCACAGAAGTTAGGGTGATTGGTTCCTTTATAGGAGCCATCGACACACCCATGTCAAGAAAGGAACCGGTGACTATGTTGATAAGCACTCGAGACACACTCAAGTAAATATCGACACATGACTTTTATTGTTATGTTGTTTTCTTAAAATGGCAAAAATGTACTCATTTGTTGTTTGGTTATGTAAAATAGGAGTAGTTCGAGCAGCTTGTGACTTAGGCTACACAGGCGACTCTTCCACACCACCCTCAAGGAGGAGTAGGCACTAACTCTACAAAATTGGAAGAAGCCGGCTGGAGGTAAGTATAAGGGTCGCCTATATGGTGTGAGGCCTTATGTTGTGTTGATACGGAGAGGGGCCAATAGCATCGATACTAGTGGAGCATCTACCAGTCGCCCTACTGTAGAAAACTCAGCAGATGTAGCACAGATTAAGACGAAGATGCAGCAGCAGCAAGCAGACATAGCTTCTTATCAAGACCGTACTAGGCAATTGGGAGCAGATATAGAGAAGATACGGCAGGAGCAGGCGAAGGTGATGCAGCAGCCGCAGCCCGCAGTGGAGCAGTATGCAGCAGCCTCCCGCCTCTGATGGTGATGAGACAGGCTCCGACGGTGATGATGGTGGCTGTGTCGGCTATTAGGATTTGTTTTGTATTTCTTAGATTTTTATTTGTGACATTTGGATTATATTACATTTGGTAGCCATCGGTTATCCATCGGAAATAGTGATATACTGACGGTTTTTTGGCCTTGCCGACGACTTTTGCCAGTCAGTATTTATTGTTTTTCTTGTAGTGAAAGGCACCAAAACTATCTCAAATTCCTAATTACCCTACCTCTCAACCCCTCTTTTTATTTATAGGCAACACGCCTGATTTCTCTATCCCATTCCACAACCAGCTAACGGAGTCACCTATCAGAGCAGCATAATAGCATATGCATTTTTTAATCTTAGGATGACAACAAATACACCATTGTTGGATAAATAAAAATATTTGCCCAAAAAACTAAGTAATCATGCTAGAGCAATGTAATGTGAGATATTTGAGGGGAGATTCCTTAAACATCAATGGAAATGCAATGCAATAATAGACAATACAAAGAAATCTGGAAAGTATTAGCAACAAAATTCTGCCATCATGAACATAAGGTTCTTATAATAATAATAGTGTTGGAACAATTAACCATGCAAAATAATTTTGTTCTTTTCCACGTCAATCAAAACAGAAATGAGTCAAAAACCATGATTTGATGACACAGTATACTATATACCTTAGTTTTCCAATGTAAGTGCGGCTAGACCTTGATATGTTATCTGCATCTATTGATATAATGTACTCTGTGCAAGTCGTTCTTCTGGTCCGCTTGGCAGAAAGAAGAAACTTTCCATTTTCAACAAGCAAGGCTGCAGAAACAATTAAGAATTCAAATCATGTCCTAGAGACAGATAACCAACTAACCAAGTGTATAAAATTTCTAATACATATTTCTAGGCTAAGAATTATATTAGCAATATCACTGACAGTTCAAAATATGGAACAAGTTGCGCTATTTGAGTAGCCTGCGTACCAAACAAATGTATCAATGCATTAAAAATAGATATCAGCTAATTCAATTGTTGTTACAGGATAGAAAAATGGAGCACAAAGGATTCCCGGCTTCCAGCTAACCTCGGAAGCATAGAGCTGATTCAAGCATAAGTTAACACAACTAAATCATCTCCAAACAAAGTATGATAGAAAAAATTGTAAACAGGGAGTAGAATACGGCATCAACTGACCACGCAGAACTTGGTAACCAGAAAATATAATTGCTAACATATATAAATGAACATGTTAAACTCATAAGTGGGGCATAACAAAGAACTTGACCATCGTAAAGTATAAAGAACAACCCCTATATAGCTAAATTGCATACAATAAATCATATATATACTCTGGTAAATTTGCATTTATAGCACATTTATATGATCAACCAAATAATCCAGTGAGTCTGTTCTTCAAAATCATGTCATTAAAGTTTTACGAACGTGCCAAAAGGGTTAAATACGGGTTTGATTGATTCACACATCTAGAACTAGATTAAAGTTTTCCAACATAAGATTATACCATTGAGCTCTCTATCTTTCCAGAAGACATGAAAGTCACATGCAATCGAGTAAAAACTTTCAAATCAAGGCAACACAAAAACTTCCACTTTAATGATAAATGAAATTGGGTTATTATGGAAAAATGTAACTCAGATCATAAAATTAAATAGCATATAAATTAAAATAAATAACGAGCTTACCAGGGCTAAGACAAAGGAATAGGTGGTAAGTCAGATTAGATTTGTCTCTCTTGATGAAACACTGCATGAGTCCATCCCTTGAACCAGGCTGTAAAACAAGAGTCAATCAAAAATCAAAAAGCAAGATATGGTCTTGTACAAGGTTGTCACACTCGAGGGAGTATATGGTTCATGCAGCAGAAATATTACTAGACTCTTGTACCCATTTACAAAATTAATATTTCTGTTGAATAAACAATTTTTTTTAAAAAAAACTATATCTTGAACAAGGTAGGTTACGAAAATGTGACCTGCTTCAGGGAAACAGGAAAGGTAATCTTCCCACAGAACTCAGGGTTGTTAACAATTTCTTGGCACATTTCTCTCCAGGATTTGCACACACCAGCGCAAGCAACCACATTTTTACGAGAAGGCCAGGTACTCTCACTTGCTTCCAATCTTTTAATAACTTCACGAAGAAGCTCAGGTGGAAGGCTAGCCCACCCAGTGTTTTGTATTACTACTTGCTGTTCGTTCAACTCGTGAACCGAATTATTTGACTTCCTGTTGTTATTGCCAGAAAGTCTTACATCAAAACTCCTCCTTGATAAGCTTCCAAAGCCTTCCCTCACATCACGAACAATACTCCGAAAGGACATTTGCTACAATACGAGGTCAACACCACGTAAAAGATAATGTTCCACTGAGAAACTCTTGTTAGAAGACGTCACAATTTGCAAGTTTTAGGAGTGTACTGAGCTGCAAAACAACCAAACTTTAATTTCAAATTCCAGCTTCAATGCTTAGTTTACAAGAAAGAAAGAAAAGAAAAAGAAAAGAACACAGATAGGGAAAAGAACAAAGAAAAAAGCGAAAAAAAGAGATTCTCGTAAAAGGAAACGTCACATATACCTAGAGAGAGTGAAGACTAAAGCAGCCAAAAAATTCTAAACTTTTTGTCAAATATATTCTGACCCGCTATTGTTAAACATCATAATCTTCAACAGTTGAACCCCCTAAATCAAACTTCTTAAAGTAGAAATCAAACACAAATAAGAATCTTACCAAAAGATTAAGCTTGTATCAACCAACCAACCAACCAACTTTTCCACCACAAAGGAAGAAAAGAAATATTAAAAAAAAAGGCAAAAGGTGAAATTAGTGCCTAATACATCAACTTTACACTAATACAAATAATTAAACAAATTGTCATGCATATCTACTAGTGCCTCCCACATGGACTGTTGAAAACACAAAGGACCACATAAACAGAAAATAAGATATTAAATATGCAATTAAGATAACAAACCTAAAATAGAGAACTTCAATGAGAGATTAGCCTCCCTACCCACCAAAAACAGAAGGGTTCTGTAGAGAGCACATAAAAATGAAAAGTTATAAACTTATAATATCAACATCAACCCATCAAATTAGTATACTTTCCTGAAAGAGTAAAACCCTAATTTTTCCTAAAAGCATGAAACAAACACAATTGAAAAAAAAATAGGTTTTTCTTCTTCTTTGCATATACCCAAAATTGACAATTGACAAATGATAACAAACCAACAATTAAAGTCAAAAAATTCTCCATAAGACTTACACCAAATTAACCCAAAAGTGAATTCCACAAATGCACAAAAAATAAAAAATAAAAATTGAATCTTTCAGAAGCTGGAAAGAGAACCCAGATGAACAAACAACTGAAAACGTTAATCAGACAAATTAAAATTCTGGGTCAACATGTTTTCAACACTCCAATAGAGTAAACAACAAAGATTAGATGAATTGAAGTAAAAAAAATGAGGAATTTAAGTTGCAAAAATACTAGAAATTAAGTCAAAATCAGAGAAAGAAGAAGAGGAGACTAACCAACCATGATGATGTTCGAAGAAGCAACGTTGATTTCTCTCTCTAGGTTTTTGTTTCTCTCTCTATCTTTTTCCTTGTCCGTGACACTACCTTCTGACCATTTTTTTTTCATTTTATATTCACAACCTTCTGACTCTTTTTTTTTTGACAAAAACTTTTGACTCTTAAAAGTTAAAACACCCACTCGAGCATTTATTAAATAATTAATGATTAATTAATATTTAATTAATATAACCTAATGAGAAAAGCTGCTTAATTGATTTTTAATTGCCCAACCAATAGGTGAGCTTCAAATCGAAATTAACGAGGTTCTATTGGATTATTCAGATTTTATAAGATTTTAAAAGATTTTTATAAGACAATACCAATAAAAAAAAAGTGCTTTTAGAGTGAGAAATCAAATCAAATCTCTCACTGATAGTGAAACACTAAAATTGACCATTGATATTATTTAAAATGCTATTAATGGTTAAGATTGAATCAACTAATATTAAATCTCAACCATTGATGAATTTTTATACTACATCCAACATTCAATTTTAGTATTTCACCGGTGAAACATTTAATTTGTATTTTCACCCTAGAAGCATCCAATAAAACGATTTTTATGAAAAAAATGTTATCATATCCCGACTATTAGGGCTCTCTTTCGCAATTCTCATATGCGAGCGGAAGCGGAGTTGACTAGCTGATGACAAGTATATATGTTGGTGACCACTAGTATTTAACGTTTTTAAGTAACATTTAGCATTTTTTCAAACGCTATTTCAAGTAGTGTTTTTTCAGACACTACTTATAACATATAGTATTTCACTTTTTTTTGCCATTTTAACCTCATTAATTTTCTTAAATTTTTTCTCTATTCTCATTAAAATAAATTAAACAATTTTAAATCTCTAGCTTTTATGTCATTTTACATTTATAAGTTAGTTTTACCAAACACTTTATTTGTTATTAGCTAGCTTATCTGCTATTAGAGCTGTCAATGGGCCGGGCTCGAGCCGACCCAGCCCCAGCCCATCGGGCCAAACAACACATATGGGCAGGGTTGGGCCAGCCCAATATTCTGATGGGCTGCAAAATATACGGCCCAAGCCCGCCCAACACCAGCCCATGGCCCAACGGGCCACAAATCATTGACTTTTTAGAGTTTTGACTATATATTTTTTCTACAAAAGAACAACATACATAAATAGGATTCCTGGCAAACATCCAACATATATAAATCTTTTTTGGCTCATACAAAGCAATTTAAATTTGTTTTGGCTCTACAAATCAACACGAATAATACATTAACGCTTTTCCATAATCATATGCCGCCAAAATAGCAATCAAAATAGCAATCTAAATCTGTCTTGGTTTTACAAAACACTTTTTTTTGTTTCCACTTTTTTAGGTTAGGTTTCCACTTTTTTGAGCAAAAAAAATAAATAAAAAAAAAACCAAACGGGCCGCCCGAAGCCCATGGGCCAGCCCGACCCGGCCCAATAATATCATCGGGCCAATCGGGCTGGGCCAAAAACCTTACCGTTGATTTTGGGCTACTATTTTTAGAGCCCAAGCCCGCCCAAAAAATTGGGCCATTGGGTCAGGCCCAAATTGACAGCTCTATCTGCTATAGCTCATCCACTATTCGTTAGCTTATCGGTGCTACCAAAGCAGAGTCTCAGTAATCTAAATAATTTTCAATACTATAATTAGGATAATTAGAATTTTTAAAAAAGTTAAAATTTTGTGGTATTTGGTCAAAACTTTTTATTAATTAAAAAATATTGTGTATTATGAATTCTTTTTTATATTATATTCTGAATTCAAAAGACTATCTTATGAAGTGAATTTATTGAATTTTTGTTCAAAATTTTAGTCAATATTATTAAAAACATTCTATTCGGATCGAAAGCTAGTGGTCTGGTTGTTCCGAGCAAGTAATTTTTAGTCAAATATTATTAAACACATTCTTATTAAATAAAGTGCTACTGTAAAATTATTTAATACTATATTTTATGACATATTATATATTATAGTATAATATCATTTATTATAAAGCGCATGAAATAAATTAAGTTTAGTCAAATAAAATAGTAAGTTAAGCAATATTATAAAGTTTATTTAATAATATAGATTAAATATGTTTTTCCTCCCTAAAAAAATTGGGATTTTAGTTTGTCTTTCAAAAAAAATTTCCTAAGTTTTTTAATCAGTTTTAGTCTCTCCATGTTTTTAATAAAGCTTTGTGATTATTAATAGCGATTTTTGGACGTTTTATAACTCTTTTAAGTACTATTAAAGATCATGAATCGCTATTAAAAGTAATGAGGTACTATAGTTGAAGAAAAATCTTGAAAAACTAAAATTAGGTGAAAACTTTTTTAGGAGCTAAAACCCAAAAAAATCTAAATTTCATATGAAGCAAAAACGTATTTATCCCCAATAATATATATATATATATATATTACTCAAGCTAAAAAATATAATGTGTTTTATGATATATATATTATATATATACTGATCTGTACCTTTGATGTCCTTGACTGCTGTTTTCCAGGTCTTAGATCTCTGTATGCCTTGGTCGTTCTGCTAACTCTGCTCCGGAGGACGGGTGTACCTGCGATAACACTCCGACGCCCAAGTCAGGAACGGACGAGCAAAATATACGTATTGGTGAACAGTGTGTACCTGACAACTGACGCAATGAATGCTTATATAGTGAGCGTGAGTCGCGCTCGGCCGTCTGATGATCGTACGGACAGATCAGAGCCGTTGATGTGGTTCCTTGCTTTCGTGCCCCTCATTGTTGGGCCGATCTAGCGCTAGAGTATTGGATTTGGGCTTCGGCCCACTCCAGAACAGTTGCCCCCCAAGCCAAGGTCGCTCATGTGGCGGGCGCAGGCTTGTTTTATGATCGTTTCTATGTTCGCGTCAACGAGCGTGAGACCGGTCGGCTGATCGTTTCTGATTCGTGGTGGGCTTCGCTTATGTTCACATGACACGTGGCTCCTGTCAGGAAGTGACGTTTCGTTTTT
Organism: Astragalus glycyphyllos; assembly: GCA_963573325.1. Taxonomy (NCBI): domain Eukaryota; kingdom Viridiplantae; phylum Streptophyta; class Magnoliopsida; order Fabales; family Fabaceae; genus Astragalus; species Astragalus glycyphyllos. Next base: position 21,667,954 of record OY754313.1, on the reverse strand, counting down.
CCCCAGGGGTCATTAATGGTGTCTCGAATTTTGAAAAGGTGGCGTTTGGTCATGATGACGGTTTGGTTTTCAAGGCGTGTGCAAGTGAAGGGTCGCGTCGTTTCGCTTGCTTGCTTTCCAAACCTTATAAATATGTTGCCCCCTCTCCTTCTCAGTTTCTACTTTCATTTTCGGAGCTCGAAAAGCGGTCATAATTTCCTCCTGTTGCGATCAAAAGCTTGCTTCTTTATTCTGGCCAGGTGTCTACCCGTGCACGAGTTTCAACTCAGGCGGTCTTATTCTTCTGGTCGTTTGATTTTATTCATCAAGGAGTATACTATCCTTAGACCAAACTTCTCTCCCACTCCAGATATCCCCTTTTTTTTTGTCTCGTTTATTTTAGCTCTAATTCTGTTTGCATGGGGCGAGGAGGGGGTGTCAGGCTCGGGGTCGACCTTGTCGCCCCCTTCAGCAAATCATCGTTTAGGGTGAGCCTGACTTTCCTTCTCCTCGCAGGGCAACGCAGTGGCGCGAACAAAGAAAACTGCGAGAATTTCTGGTCGTCAACCTGCGAGTATGGCTGAGCATGCTCGCTCTGGAGATATCGGCACGAGCAGGTTCCCATCTGAGACTTTCTCTTCTACCGATCTTTCTTCTTCATCGTCCTCTGGACGCTCGTCAAACACGGTTGACACGGTCCAGTCTCCCCGAATGAATCCTACGCCCCCTCCAGTTCCAGTCAACGAGGTACTGCCGGAAGAGCACGATTGGAGGGGTAGGCTTGATGTCGACCGCTCTTGGATATCCTCCGCTATAATCAACGAGCGCTCTGTCTTCCCACCCGGTGATGAGGTTCTGCCTCTTTTCACCAAGTTAATAGGTTACGGTGATCAGGAATGGCGAGCGGAGGGCGTACCACCTGACGAGCATGCTGCCATAATCCCGAATTCTTTAAAATTTATCATGTACTCCAACGTCCTCCGTGATTTGAGGGTGCGACCTCCCTTCACAATTTTCCAGAGACGTGTCTTAAGGACTCTTGGGCGCTGGTTAAGTCGTTCGAGATAATAATGGCCGCTCTTGATCGGGAGGTAAATTGCCGTCTTTTCTTCTCATTGTTTGATGTTAGTCGCACAGTGGAGATGAGGAGCGAACCCAGGCGATGGGAACAAGTTTCTTTAAAGGGACGGAAAAACACGATCAGACTCTTCAAGCCATTCTGTGAATCGGTCAAAACTTGGAGGCACGCTTTCCTCTGGGTCGTTCCTGTTAATGATCGTGCTAAGGCAATGGTGGGAACTGTGGATGACGAAGGTCGCGTCTCCTCAATGAAGTTTCCTCTGGGTTGGTCGCACTCACACTACGATCGCGACACTATCCATTATCGGCATCAGAGGAGGCTGAGCGACTATGATCTTGAGAGTATTCGGATGTTAGAGACCTTGGTTACTTGGCTGCCAGAAGGGGTCATACCCTGTAACAAATTTGCTTGCCTCCGGACATCCGAGCAAGCCGAAAACAAACTTGGTGTACCTTTATTTTCGCTTTTCATTTTGATCGTGCTTTACTTTGTTCTGCCTCCTAACTCATCTTTTTACTTTTTCAGCTGAAATGACGGGCATCGGTTTCGCAGCTCTTTTGGCAAAGACAAAGTCAAGGAAGTAGAAGAAGGTGTTTTTTGCCTCTCCGTCTCAACCATCTCGCGCTGAAGGCGATCATAGACCTGCTGGGGGCGAGCAAGGAACGAACTCAGCTTCTAAAAAGAGAGATCGGACTCAGAGTCCTCTGGACGCTATTCCAGTCGACCTTGATCCTCCCCAAAAGAGAAGAGAGGCATCAAGAAGGTCGTCCTTGGATTTGGACGATCTCAAGGACGTGGATTTTGAACGCCTTAAGGCCGATCCTCTCCTCTTCGTAGCTGAAATTGCCCAAGCAGCTTCTCAAAAGCTTGCTCGTTACAAATCTGAGGAGGCTGGCCGCCAAGCAGGTATGCGCTTACTTCACAGAAACTTGTGGTTGGAGGGTGATCTTTTGGATAAAACTGACAAGTATAAGTCCGCTCTTGGACACATTACAGATTTGCGGGCAGAGCTCGAGAGTACCAAAAAGAAGCTCGAGGATGCTGAGGTCGCCCTCCAACCCACAAAGGACGCACTTGGCTCAGTTACTGCCGAACGTGATGCGGCCATGACAGCCAGAGTAGATGCTGAAGTCAAACTTGCCACCGCTACTGCCAGTTTGGCTGAGCAGTCTACCAAGGTTATACAGCTGGAGGAGCGGGTGGTCGGTCTTGAGGAGAACCTGAAGGCCGTTGAGGGCGAGCGTGATCAGGCGAGGGGCGAGTTGGAGGCCCTGGAAGACATGACCATCTCTATTGCTAGCGGGCGTTTTGACGAGGCTGTAGCTCAGATTCGGTATTGCTATCCATCGCTGGAGATTAATCCAGAGATTGTGAACAACGACCATTTCCTGAGAAACGGGCAAATCGTTCGTCTCGCGGAGAAAGACGAATATGGGAATGTCATCCAAGAGGAGACGGTTGTCTACAGTCGCCCTGAATGAGTTATTCCCTTCGTATTTGTCTGCTTGTACTTTGTTTCTCTTCTCTCTTTTTGAAGAATGTATTGCTTTTTCTTGTAATCAACAAGGAGCCCGGCCTTCTCCGGGCTAATGTTTAATGTTTTAAACGCCTTTTGTCATAATCGTTCTTTAGACTTTTATCTAGGCGTGTTCTATTTGATTTCCTCATGTCCGCATGGATCGGTCTGAGTTTTGCGAGGCTGCCTGCAAACAGCTTACCAAGTTTCTACTTTAGATTTAGCTCGTTTGCAAGCATATTCAGACTTAAGGTCGCTTAAGTTTGACCCTTGGCAGTTTATCAAACTCGGTTTGAATTTAACTCGCCTTCGGGGTTGTTCGTTATTGGATCGATTAATAACTATAGAATCAAGAATTTAAGAAATTCCTCGTCGTTCTGTTGACGGACGAGCGGGCCTCAATAAAAAACCCCGTAGGGAAAAAGAGTGTCCCGCCCATTTTGATTTTCATTCATTATTTAACTGGAAACATGACATTCTTTCATATTTTACATGGCATCAAGTAAAGTATCTTCTGAGGTTTGCTGCATTCCAAGTGTTCGCAATCATCCCTCCACTCATGGTCTTCAAGATATATGCTCCTTTGCTCGTCTTGGCAGCTACTTGGTAGGGGCCTTCCCAAGTTGGGGCTAGCTTGCCCTGGCCGGCATTTCTCTGGCCGATATCTGCCCTTCGTAGGACGAGCTGCCCTACATCGAACGACCTAGGAACGACCTTGGCGTTGTGTCTTGTGGCCATATTCTGTTTGACCAATGTCTCTTTAAGGGCTGCCTTGTTCCGCAGTTCTTCTACTAGGTCGAGCTCTTCCCTTGTTGCCTGCTCGTTCTCGGACGGCTGTAGAGGATTAGCCGTTCTCCAAGTCAACTCTCCCATTTCCACAGGGATTAGTGCGTCCGTTCCATAGACCATCCTGAAGGGGGACTCTCCCGTAGTTGAGTGTGGTGTGGTTCTATACGCCCATAGTACAGAGGGAAGCTCTTCTGCCCACCTTCCCTTGGCTTCATCCAGTCTTCTCTTTAGCCCCCTTAGGATGACTCTGTTGGCCGCCTCTGCCTGCCCGTTTGTTTGCGGGTGTTCGACCGACGTAAAACGCTGTTTTACGCCTAGTTCGACTAGAGTTTCTTGGAAATGTCGGTCCGTGAACTGTGTGCCGTTGTCTGACACGATGACTTCTGGAATCCCAAACCGTACCAAAATGTTTCTTTTGAAGAACTTCAGGCAATTCTTCGAAGTGATTTTGGCTAAGGGCTCGGCCTCAATCCATTTGGTGAAGTAGTCCACTGCGACTATCAGAAATTTAAACTAACCAGGGGCGAGGGAAAAAGGTCCTAACAGGTCGATACCCCACCATGAAAACGGCCATGGAGAAGTCAAACAGTTGAGCTCGATTGGAGGTGCAACGTGGGTATCTGCGTGCCTCTGGCACTTGTCACATTTCTTGACTAGGTCTTTTGCATCTGCCTCCATAGTGGGCCAGAAGTAGCCCGCTCTTAAAGCCTTTTTTTCCAAAGCTTGTGAACCCAAGTGGTTCCCGCAGATTCCTTCATGAATCTCCTTCAACACATAGGCCGCTTCTGCTGGGAGGAGGCACTTGAGTAGGGGCATGGTGAATCCTCTTCTGTAGAGTTGCTCGTTAATTATCGAGTACGACGTTGCTCGCCTGCGAATGAGTGCAGCTTCTTTTGGATCCTTGGATTCCTCCCCGTTCTTTATGTAGTTAAAGATGGGGTCGATCCAGGAAGGTGTTGAGTCGATCGTACATACGTCTGCTCCTAAGGCCGTATCTAACCTCACACTTGGTTGAGATAGGACTTTTTGTATTACGCTTCTATGGTTACCATTTTTCTTGGTGCTTGCCAGTTTGGACAAGATGTCCGCCCTAGCGTTTTCAGTCCTTGGGACGTGCTTGACTTCAGCATGCTCGAATTTCTTCATCAACTCTTTGACCTTTGCTAAATATTTCTGGAGTATCTCGTCTTTGGCTAAAAAGACGTCTTTGATCTGGGAGACCGCTAGTAATGAGTCTGATCGAAGCTCCACCCTTTTTACTTGCATCTCTAAAGCGAGCAACAGCCCAGCGATGCAGGCCTCGTATTTGGCCTGATTGTTAGAAGTGGGGAACGAGAAAGTCAAGGAGACTTCAATGGTCGTCCCTTCTTCATTCTCAAGGATTAAGCCCGCTCCGCTGCCTTTACCATTGGACGATCCGTCAACGTGCAAAGTCCATGAATCCTGAACTGGGTTCTCTGACCCTGGGGTCAATTCTGCGATAAAATCGGCTAAGACTTGTGCTTTAGCAGACGATCTAGGCTCATACTTTATTCCGAATTCTGATAATTCTACAGCCCATTTGATCATTCTGCCCGCTAGATCTGGGCTATGCAGGATCTGCCTAATCGGTTGGTCGGTGCGTAAGGTGATCTGGTGGGCCACGAAGTATGGTCTCAACCTTCGGGCTGAGACAATCAATGCCAGAGCCAATTTCTCAATCCTCTGATATCTTAGCTCGGGTCCTTGCATAACTTTGCTGACAAAGTAGACTGGATTTTGCTTCGTTCCTTCTTCTCGTACCAAGACGGCGGCCAAAGCCTCGTCCGTGATGGACAAGTACAAATAAAGAGTTTCTCCAGGCTCGGGGGTCGTCAAAATTGGAGGTTCTGCCGGAGACGTTTTCAATTGTTCGAGGGCCTGGTCGCACTCGAGCGTCCATTCGAATGTGGTCTCCTTTTTCAACAATTTAAACAAGGGCAAAGATTTGTTCGCTGCTTTTGAGATGAAACGAGAGAGAGCGGCCACCATACCATTGAGTTTCTGTATTTCTTTTTTGGTCGTTGGTGGCCTCATCTCAGTCACTGCTCTACATTTGTCTGGGTTGGCTTCAATTCCCCTTTCTGTGAGATGGAACCCAAGGAATTTGCCCGCTCTGACCCCAAAAGTGCATTTTTCTAGATTGAACCTTAACGAATTCTTTCTGGCTTCTTTGAATACTTCTTTCAAGTCGTTTACATGAGCTTGGTCCTGTTTGGTTTTGACAATCATATCGTCCAAATACACTTCCACCGTTTTCCCTATTTGATCTTGAAAGACATGGTTCATCATGCGCTGGTAGATCGCTCCAGCGTTCTTCAGCCCAAATGGCATGACCGTGTAACAGAAATTCCCCTTGTCCGTCATGAATGCGGTCTTCTCCTGATCTGGTGGGTGCATGGCAATCTGATTGTACCCGGAATAGGCGTCTAAGAAGGACAGGATCTTGTATCCACTTGCATTATCGACCAGACGATCGACACTTGGGACGGGGAAAGCATCCTTCGGGCATGCTCGGTTGAGGTCGGTATAGTCCACGCACATCCTCCACTTTCCATTCGCCTTTTTGACCAAAACGACATTGGATAACCACGTGGTGTATTTTATTTCTTTAATGAACCCTGCTTCGAGCAGGTCTTCAACGGCCTTGCACGCTGCTCGTGCTTTTTCTTCCTTCTGAACTCTTCTTTTTTGAGCCACCCATTTTGCTCCTGGATCCACAGCTAAGTGGTGGCAGGCTATTTGGGGTGGGATACCGGGCATGTCGGCCGCACTCCAGGCGAACAGGTCTGCATGTTCCTTCAAACATTGAACGAGCTCGTTCTGAACCTCAGGGGGGAGGTTTTTCCCTATTTTGATCGTTTTCTTCGGGTCGTCCCCTAGCTTGATGTGATAGAATTCCCCGTCTGGTTCAGGTCGCTTAATTCGTTTCTTTAGCTCTTTAGTCAGAAGGTCGTCCCCTTCTTCCTTTTCGCCATCAGGGTCGTAGCGGGCATCTAAGTCGGCCAGGTTAACTTGCTCGCCGCTTTTCATTTCTTTCTCTATTTCTCTCGCTACGTTTTTCCCTTTTTCTTTAAGCCCCAAAAGGAAAACTCGCTTGGCGGACAATAAGTCTGCCTGGATGGTGGAAACTTCCCCAGCTTTAGTGTAGAATTTCATTTTCAAGTGGACGGTGGAGGGCACTGCTTCCAAGCGGGCAAGGGTTGGTCGACCAATGATACATTGATACACGGACTTACAGGGTAACACAATGAAATCTGTTCTGACCGTTCTACAGAGGGGATTCTCTACCGTATCGTCCCCAAAAGTTACCATCAGCTCTATCCGCCCTATAGGAGTTGTCAAGGCTCCATTGAACCCGGTCAAGACCGTTCCTCTGTATGGCCTCAAATCATCCTTTGAAATTTTTAGGACGTCCAATAGGTCTTCAAATATTATGTCTGCTGAACTCCCTTGGTCTACCAATATTCGCCTAACCTCCATGTTTGCCATTACTGCTACGATGACTAAGGGAACTTCGTAGTTGGGGGTTCCATCAATGAGATCCTCGTCTCCAAAGGAGATGGATGGTCGCTCACTAAGTGGTCTTGGAGCCGAGGTCGAAGCAACGCTCATGATTTCGTCCCATCTCCTTTTGATCGATCTGTTGGTTGAGGCGTTGGTGGGGACTCCTCCCGAGATTACCATGGCGACTGGCCTCCCTCTTGACTTTCTTGTGTCTACTGCGTCCTCATCATCGTCGTCCTCCTCTACGACTTTGATTGTTTCATTTGCTTCTGCTTTCCCTTTTCTAGGTGAACGGGCCACTTGCCTCTCTCCTCGTACTTCACCGTTATCTCTTTTCACATATTGAGTCAACTTTCCTTTTCTGATCAGGGCCTCCACATCATCTTTAAGAGCCATGCAATTGTTTGTGTCATGCCCATTGCTCTTGTGGTATCTATAGTATTTTTTGGATGGGCGCTGCCCGTCTTTAAGCACGAGAGGTTCTGGTGGTTTAATATCCCTGAATTCAGTGTTTGCACATTCCGCCAATATGTTCGCGTACGAAGTGTTCAACTTGGTTCGCTCAGCAAACCTCTTGACCTTATTTTCTTTGCTCAGGCGATTACCGGTATACTCTTCCCTATTCCTTTGATCTTTTTCTGGTCGTGGGCGTTGACTCATGCCCGCCTCAGCGGCTTCTATGGCGGTCGTTCTTTCCTCGTAATTCATGAACCTTTGAGATCGCCTGAGGAACGTCTCTAGGTCTCTGGGAACGTGGAGTCCCACTTCTACTTCAAAACGAGTTCCTCTTAAGAGTCCTGTCCTTAGGAAGAACAACCTCTAGTTGTCGTCTAAGTTCCTGACTTGGTCGGCTTCTCGGTTGAACCTTTCCACATAACTCCTCAAAGACTCCTCCGGACCCTGTCTGATGGCGATCAGAACATATTGGGATTTTGGCTTGATTCTAGAAGTCGTGAACCGAGCGGTGAACACCCTTTCCATCTGTTCCCAGGATGAAATGGTATTGGGTTTTAGTTCCGTGAACCAATCCAACGCTGACCCCTCTAAAGTAAGGGGAAAGATCCTGCATTTGACCGGCCCAGGCGCTCCACGATACTTCATCATAATATCAAAGTGCTTTAAATGGGCGTCCGGATCTTTCACGCCGTTGTACATCTTAAGGTCGGTTGGAGGCTTCTGCAAAGAGCGCGGGATGCGGAATTCGTCTATTTCTCTGGTATACGGTCCAAGTCCGGTATCCCTTTTATCTTGACCGTAGTGATTGGCGTAAGCTTTTGATCGATACGAGTATCGTTCGGTAGATCGGCTTCGAGAACGGGCGGGCGAACCGGTCGAACCGTGGGAGGAACCTTCGTGCGATGATTCTTCGGGCCAGTAAGTATAATCAGTCGTGGACGGGGTCTTTCTTGGTGGGGTGGTCGCTCCTCCTCGTCCCCTCCTCGGGGGTGGCGATCGATGGACCAGCTGCCTTCGCGGAGGCGATCGATAGGCCCTTGAAGGGCGTGCTCGCACAGTTGAAGTGCCCTCATGGTGAGGTCGCTGCTCTGGTGTTGTGTGCGCTCTCCTCGAGGCGATCTGATCTTCTAGGTGTGTGAGGCGGTCATCATTGCGATTCAGAGCCTGATTACGGTCGCGCAGTAGTTCTCGCAGCTCTTGGACCAGGTCGGCAGGGAGTTCCACCGTAACCTGTTGTGCGGGGGTGGCGCTGGTGCCTTCAACACCTGCTGGAGGTAGTCGAGCGGGGATTTCAGCCACACTTTGTAGACGAGCGGTGGCCCTTGGTCGGCCTCGAGCTGCCTTTGGTGGCATCTGTACGAATGGTGGAAAGCGCGCGGGCTCCCACTGTGGTCGCCAATTGATCTGTACCTTTGATGTCCTTGACTGCTGTTTTCCAGGTCTTAGATCTCTGTATGCCTTGGTCGTTCTGCTAACTCTGCTCTGGAGGGCGGGTGTACCTGCGATAACACTCCGACGCCCAAGTCAGGAATGGACGAGCAAAATATACGTATTGGTGAACAGTGTGTACCTGACAACTGACGCAATGAATGCTTATATAGTGAGCGCGAGTCGCGCTCGGCCGTCTGATGATCGTACGGACAGATCAGAGCCGTTGATGTGGTTCCTTGCTTTCGTGCCCCTCATTGTTGGGCCGATCTAGCGCTAGAGTATTGGATTTGGGCTTCGGCCCACTCCAGAACATATACATACTATAGAACTATAGTATTATTTATCTTAAAGTTAAAGATATGTAATCAATAAATTGATATAATAAGGTGTATTTTAAAATATGAGTTGTTAGTCAATTTAGTCCTTAAAATTTTACGAAAGTTTAACTAAGTCTCTACTAAATTGACTTCGTGGAAACAATAAATGTTATTAGAAGTTAATTAACATCTAATAACATTTATCGTTTCCACGAAAATATTCCCAAAAATGTTGGGAAAAAGGATAAGAATTCATATGAGGAATAAGTGAAAATTTAAATATAAAAACTATTTTAATTTTTATAACTGTCTTATTCTTTGGAATATTTAAAGATTTACCAAACACCTTTTTTTAGAAAATAAAGGGGATGGCAATTCCTATCATTTTACTCCTTAAAATGTTATTTCGAAAAGTCTATGTCACTTACACAAGTATAGTAATTTTAGTCATTTTTTTTACAATTTAGTCGTTTGTTTTTGTTTTTGTTAGAAACTTGAAAATAATTCATGATATAAGAATATTTTAGCACTATTGATCTCTTAATTTTTTTATCTTGTATAAACCTTAATACACCAGAATAGATAAAGAATGGAGGGAGTATTATTTATCATAAAGTGTATATAATAATAATGTGATATTATAAAGTGAATTTAATAAAATATATTATAATAATATATTATAAATATTATTGTATTATATCATTGATTATAAAGTGTGTTAAGAATCATAGGATCGTACATGCATAGATCAAAGCCATAGGAGAGGTATTGAGCATAAGAGTACTCATGTGGTAAAACAGGTAAAAACTCTTCATAAGGAATCATATTGAAAAAAGATGGTAAATGTGAGTACAAAGTGCTCTATATATAGAGCTCTAGGAAATATTAACTAACCACCAAATTACTAATTAGTCCCTAAGAGAAAGTAACACCTCCTAAGTCACTATTATTTTTAATAGCCTCCCTCAAGCTGATAATGGGATCACCATATCAGCTCGAAATACAAGCAATTATTGCCAAAACTAAAAGTAAGAGAAGCAAACATCAAACACAAATAGCAATTTGAGCCCAATCCAAATTTGTTACGGTGGAAATTCTTTGGCCCAAAACATATTTCCAGAGTGAAAATCAGCCCAATCCACAAAACCAATCCAAACACCTCCATCCAAGCAAAACAAACCCAACTTTAGAAGCTTCTCAAAACTTCTCCACACAAGTGTAAAGAAATTTGAGCAGAAAAACCAAGTGTTAATGGACCAAGCCCAAACAAAACCAAACAGCTTTTTCTTAGGCAATGAATGAAAATGGGCCAGGTCCAGGCAAAATGAAGCCCAAGGCACCCATGCCTCTCTCCTGGAGCGTAGGCAAGCAACGAGAGTTCGTTTCTCGTGCAGTTGAAACGGGAGCAGAGGAAGCGATGAAAACAGCGCACGACGGAGAAGCTCCAATGGTGGTTCCGGCGAGCAAACTAGGCTCCACTGATCGAGGATCTGCAATTTGTCTTCCTCCCTAATCTTCCATGGCGGTGTAACTTCTTCTTCCTTACCAACAACAGAAAATGGCACATCAATGACTCCTCTACAAATCAATAACAGAGATCTCTCGACATCATAATGAACTTCAAAATACATTTCCTTCATCATTTCTTCAAGAACCGAAAATTTGGGAAACGATTTCGCACAAATTTCCAGAAGCAACGATTTCGCACAAACGAAATCATCGGCGGAAGCAATGAGGGAATTCGAGCTTCGATTGAAGAAGGAAGTAGAACCGAAGGAATCAAAGGTGACTATCCAAACAAATCTCATCGCTTCGATTTCAACGGTTACGATAGGCATAACAGAGGAGATCAGAGGTTTCGTTATTATGGTGAACCACGGTGGTGCTGATGGTCTCTTGGTGGCAGAACGGTGGCTTTCTGGACACAGAATCTTGCAACCCAAACTTAGAGGGACAATAGGTATTTCAGATCTAGATTTGCAGAAGAAATTTAACGAGGAAGAGACATTGAGATCTTGATCGACGAAGATCACATGAGAAGGAAGGGGAACTTGACAGTGTTGTTGAGAATGGGAGAGAAGTGCCTCACCTTCGGTATCGGAATCAGCAGAAATAACTTTCTTGACTGATTCTTCTTTCTTGCCTGTTGCGTTTTGAACTGTATCGGTGGCAGCACATTTCAGTTCGTCCGAAATCACCATGGCAAAAGAAAGGTAACATGAAATTTCTCCGATCTTGATGGTGAATCCATCAAATTCTGGTTCGATTGGAATTAGCGGAGCAATTGGAATCGTTTTCAGATCTGAAACTTGATCAAAATTGCCAAAAACGATTTCGAGACGGTTGTTTTCATGACGGAGCAGTGAAGTATCTTCCTCTTCAAGATCGGCGAACAACCATGGTGGAACTTCATCGCTGAAATCAGAATCGGAATCGGCATCGGAAGCATAATCCTCATCTCTAGGGTATCGCTCTGATACCATGTTAAGAATCATAGGATCGTACATGCATAGATCAAAGCCATAGGAGAGGTATTGAGCATAAGAGTACTCATGTGGTAAAAGAGGTAAAAACTCTTCATAAGGAATCATATTGAAAAAAGATGGTAAATGTGAGTACAAAGTGCTCTATATATAGAGCTCTAGGAAATACTAACTAACCACCAAATTACTAATTAGTCCCTAAGAGAAAGTAACACCTCCTAAGTCACTATTATTTTTAATAAAGTGGGTGTAATAAATACACTTCCATACATTGCTACCAATTAAATCCACTATAAAATAAAATATATATTGTAGTATACTACTTTTATAAAGTGTATTTAATATATATATATATATATATATATATATATATAATTTGATATATCAGTAAATATAATATTATTTTATTTGTCTTCTCTACTGTCCAACAAATACTAATCCAACAAAGACAAGTTTTATAATTCAATATGTTATGTGCTGTTCTTTAAAAAGTTAAGACAACAATTGGAGTACAACCAATGACGACGACTGAAGTCTTCTTTAATAGACGATTATAATGTTTCAATGGGAATGAAAGTGGGATATAACACAGAATGGTGACCGAACTCCTCTCTAATAGACGACAATAATATTTCTGTGAGAATGGAAGTGGGAATACAAGTATATAACTTCGAGTGGTGTAAAGATTTTGAAGATAATGATGCCACGAAAAGTACAATCTTTACTATATCCAGTATCTACTATTGCTCGTTTGGATAAATAGCTTAATTAAAAGTTTACGGCAACTTATACATAAGTTGTTTATATAATAAATAATTAAATAATGCTAAAACTATTTTTCTATAAGTCATAAGCTGTTTTCATAAGCTATCTCAAGGAGTTTATGAAAGTTAGCTAAATTCATAAGCTCTCCCAAACAGTTTCATAAATATCGCTAAGGATAATTTAGGTTATGTACTCATGTTTTGTATGAGGTCAAGAAAATTGATCGCGGTAAAAAATGATATCCTAGCAAGGATATGTTTATTTGGAAGCACTCTTTTATGCTTTCCTAAGTTTAAAGTGACTTATCTTTATCTTAATCCTATTTACCCATAGGTTCGATGGGGTAAGACTATATGAATCAAATCCTTTGGAGGTTGATTAATAAGACAATGCTCATTGATGATAATTGGAGAGTTCGAGGTTTCACAGCTGTATCTATTTGTAGTATGTGCGGGAAATCTAGTGAAAGTGTTGATTATCTAGTCTTGCATATCATTTTTCTTCAAAATTTTGGAGTGAGCTTTGTAATATCCCTAATTTTCACATTGATTTGAGCGACATTCACATTAGGGTATTTGATATGCCTGAAATCAAGCTCTTATTTCAAGCTATTTTGGGTCATGGGCTGCCCTGTGACACCCGCTACCTCATTTGAAAAAACTTGCGGAAATAAAATAATTAATAGAAATTATGCCTTTATAAAAAAATTAAGTCAAACAAAATAAACAAATATCACCAATAAACGCAGAAATACAAATAAACCAAATAACAAAAGTAAAGTAAAACAAACAAATAATCAAAACATAATAACTAAAGTCTTCGTCTTGCAGGAACTACTTCGCGACATCCACGTCGACAAGTTCATCACTATCTGTTTGTTCATCACCTAAACATGTACAATGGCACACGAGTAGCCACAAAGAGACAAAGTGAAGAAATCACATAACATAGGAAATAATCAACGATAGTGGATACAATATACATAACACGCACACAAACAATCACCCACTAATTGTCATCTAATCCTCAACGTCGTGACCGAACATATGGTCCTAGGACTACAACGCCAACGCAATCCTAACACCACTACTCCAACGTCATGCTCAAATCGTCACTACTCTGCCAATACATCTGGATCCATCTAACTCTAGGTAAGTAGATGCAAAGTCCCCCACATCCCGGAAAATATATAGAGTCTAGTCAAGATACCCCAGCGTTTTGTGGAGCGTCCTAGCGGTGCCTCACTTAGGACCTACATCTTGGATTGGTGTTGCTCTTGATTTGTCTTTGGATGTTGTTGGTCTTGTCCACCAGTGTTGCTGCTTGTGTAAGGGGAAGAAAGCAAAACGCACGAAGCACGTGGTTTGGTTAACTACTTGTTAGAGCATATGGCTGGCGAGGAATGGAGCTATTTTCAATAATGATGAGCCTAATATCGAGATGGTGGTGAATCGTATTAAAAGTCTTTCTTGGTGCTGGTGTATTTATAGATTGAATTGTAATTCCTCCTTTTCCATTTCAATGTGGTGGTCTAATCCACTACCATGCTTAAACAATTTGTAGTCTTTAGGGGGAGAAACAGTGAGTTAGGTTGCTTATCCTCACTATAGTGCAGGTGGTACGAGGTACTCTTTTTCCTCCCTGAGTTTTTTTCCCATTGGGTTTTGGCTTAGGGAGGTTTTGAGGAGGCCCTCTCCCTTTCCTTTATTTCCATTGTAAGGGCTGGGCACCCCTTGTGCTCCATTCAATAAAAGTATTGATTATCTAAAAAAAACATACATGTCATTTGTATGTCTCTAGTATATTAGTTGGGTCATGTGGGGTCAATACAAACGATAAAGTGGGTCAACATATTAAAGTATTCCTATTATTAATTAAAAAAACAAAACAAAAAGTGGGGTCAGACCCCAATGTATATAACGTAGAACCGTGCCTGGTCACAATACTTCCACTTAATCTTATTATTTTTAAGTTTTTTTTTTGTGTGAAGATCTTATTATTTTTAACTTATAACAAATAGTAGTTCCACTTTTTATTTTACGCAGTAGTTCCACTTTTGAACATTTAATACTAACGTGGTAAACCAGAATAATATATATTAGGCAAAATTACACCAGGGGACCTTTAACTTATTTATTTGTAACAAGTTGGCCCTTTAAGTTTCTTTTGTAACAAATAGGCCCTTTAAGTTACCCGACGTTGACACCGTTGGCCCTTTTAGTAAAATGTAATATCGTTCATTACATCAAAATACACCAAAATATGTTTGTTTGCATCAAAATACATAAGCTAGAGTAGTCACAATATATAAAGTAGCATTACATCAAAATATATAAGCTAGAGAAATCATTAAAAGGGCCTATTTGTTACAAAAAAAACTTAAAGGTCCAACTTGTTACAAATAAATAACTTAAAGGTCCTCTAGTGTAATTTTGCCTATATATTAAGAAAACCAAGAAATTGCCTATGGTCGGTCAAAAATGTTCGTATTGTTAAAAAACTTACCAGCGATATATTAAGAAAACCAAGAAATTGCCTACGGTAGGATTTGAGCCTCAAACGCAGAAATGGACAGATAGAAAACTTACCATCGAACCAACGAAAGACATCGTGAAGTTATTACAAATAAAAAATACATATCGTATGTTATAACGTTTTTGGGCCCTAAAAATAATAGATTGGGCTGAGGCACCGTGCTGTAGCACAGGCTCAACAGCCCAATGACCGGCCCTGCGTCAACGCAATCCTAAAACAACTACTCCAACGTCATGCTCAAATTGTTACTGCTCTACCAATACATCTAGATCCATCTAACTCTAGGTAAGTAGATGCAAGTGCCCTCACATCCCGGAAAATATATAGAGTCTAGTCAGGGTACCTGAGCGTTTGGTGGAACGCCTTAGCGGTGCCTCGCTTAGGACCTCCCCACTAGGCCTACCCGCATGGCCGAGTCGTGCCTGTCTCTATTACTACTCCCACAATCGTTTGCTTACCACCCTACCTATTATCATCACCATTCTTTGAGGTATGGCTCGTCCATACTGCGACGAGTCTTTGCTCATATTGCGACAAGGTTCCTCTTACAAATTTTAACTATCGAGGTACGAGTTGCACATACTACAATGAGTAATTGCCCATACTGCGAATAATCCTTGCCCATTTTGCGACAAGGTTCCTGAAACGGGCAAACCCGTTGATCATCATCGTCATCAGTGTCCCTAAGAATTTAAGTCCAAGGGTATTAACATCAACTAAGTAGGTACTTTCATGGGATCGTCATATCTAATCACATCTACATCCCAAGTCCCCACTAATCTAGAGTAATAGTGTCTATCTCTACCATTTCGATTCCATCCATTTCTTAGTGTTTCCTAAGGCTCTCTATGATTTTAAATCCTTGATCATCATCTATTGTATAAAGTCACTTAAAACTAGCTTAGGAATGGTCAATCATCATCCAAAACACACTTAGAATTGTCCTAATCCATTAATAGCCTATTCACAGTCGATTAACGGGCTCCAAATTGTTTCCTAGATGATTAATCATTATCCTAATTGATTAATGGTCCTTTCTAATCCATTAACAAGACTCCAAAATGTCTCTTGGGTGATATTAACTACTCTAATCGATTAGTATCTTAGCCCCTAATTGATTAAACGAATCCAAAACATCTCCCGGATGATTTCCACCACTATAAATTAACAACATCAACCTAATCAATTATAACATATTCATCTATGTCTGGATAGCATTCTAGGTCATTCTTAATTCAAATTGAACCATCAAAATACTTAGGAATATCAATATCATCATTCCAATCTCCTATACTAAAGATTAACGTTGTTAATAGGCAGTCTAAACCATGAGTGCATCTTCAGTTTCAACTTATGGACTATCTATATCTAACCATATAATTATTTCATCATCAACTCTTTCAATGGTCCAATAAGGTCTACTACCCTAGAGTTCATCAATTATAACTACTCAATTACCACAACACTAACAATCATATATTCTCTAGGGAGGTTATCCCTTAGGCCTTAACAATGAGACTCAATCCCTTCGAATTGGTCCCTATCATCAACAAAAATCTTAACAACAAGGACAACCACAACAATAACAATATATAGGCATAACATGGTCAAAAACCACACATATCATCAAAATCATCACATTATAATAGAGTCTTTGGTCCTACAAGGACATAACCAAATCATTGAATTAAAATATAAATACCATTGCTCATACAATGGTTTATACACAAGTATATTGTCAACGTAAGACATAGGGATCATGGGACATCCCAATTATGTCAATTGCATCCCAAACCACCATATTCTCTAGTTATCATCCCCCTCTTCATACCTTGAATCCAAGCGATCATGAATGATAGTGTGAAGAAAAACCAGCAACTGATGTCCTCCAAATAACAAAAGACAAAAGTACGATATTAGATCTTTTTAATAGGGACTAAAATGATCAAAAAGCTAAGGAATAACTTGTTATTATAGAGTTAAAGACTTTTCTACGGGCTTGTATCTTCAAACGGCATGTGATTCTGACATCAGTAAAAGAAGAAATGTCAGATAGAGTTTCTTACAGTTTATAAAACTCAAGAAAGGATTTGAATATGAAGAACATGTGCTTACCCCAAAATTTGAAGCTAATACCACAAATTTTTAACCTAAAATAACAATGGGAGAGCATTCTTAGATGATTATAAAGTCTATCAAGAACAAAGAAAAGAAAAGAATGTAAATCCTCATGGGTAGTGCTCACAAGTAACAACAACAGTGAAAAACAAGAAAAATAGAGACTCAAATCCCTCAGAGAGAATAAGAGTTGCTCAAGTCTGATGTAGATTAGGGTTTAGGTCGAAATTAATTTCCCTAACACCTATTTATACCTATCACTGAGATTTGGATCAAATAACAGGTCGGAACGGAGGCCCAAAACATCAAAAAACACACGTGACACCGTTTCAGTCATAACTTGCGCTATAGGTGTCCGATTGAGGCATTCTTAGTGGCGTTGGAAATCTAAGAGAAAAATATATAAGTTTATGAGATATATTGGGTCTTAACAGTGATATTAAATTGTCATACGTCAATTTAAAGTTTCTATGGGTTTATCAAGATTAACACTTGTATCATGTTGCTTCGAGGGAGTGTATCAAGAGCTGTGGATATCAGAATGCAGTCAAACTAAAGCCACATGAAAGATGAAATGTAAGACTATAATTTTCATGAAGGTAACTCAATCTATTTTAGTTTTTAAAGAGGGCTAAAGAAGAATGAAAAAAGCATATGAATTAGGATTCGAACAAATACAAATTATGGAAAACAGGCTGTTACAATTCCAGGCTGTTACAATTCCACCCCCTTAAAATAATTTCTTCCTTGATGGTAACTCTTCTATTCTCGATTGTTTCTACCATAATCCATCTTACGTATTGTGGTTACAGCTAAAAGGGTCTATAGGTATACTATTAAGGTGGATAGCCTATATTTATTGCTTTGTCCATTTGGTCAAGGTAAGAAAACTACTAATGCAATAGTCAAAATGATTGCTATTGCTTCACCTACAGGCAACAAGTTATTGAGGGACCGCCCCCCTACTCGTTCAGCCAAGTAACTTTAGCGATATTAACGATACTAGCCTACTAGTCTCTGTAAGCATCTTTTATAGGGGCTTGAGCGTAACAAGGCCTGTACCAAAAAATCACCCTCGAGCTCTATTAAAGTTGCTTTCTATGGCACTTTCACCATCATTACGCTACGCTACTCTAATAGTCTATAATTTTCTAGCATTTCTACCTATATCTTACACTAACCATCTAAAATTATGATGATGTTCTGATCTTACACTCACCATCTAGCCTATATCTTACCGCTTCGAAGAAGCAAGCATAATCAAGGCTTGACACAACTATCTCTAACTGTGTCCCACTGGGCGTGCCAATTTGTTTTCCAATATTTTCAATTGTCAAACAAATGAATTCAAAAGAGAGAAATAAAGTGGTCTTGAATTAAATCCTGGGTTCACCAATTGATATGTTTAAGTGCAAACTTGATTGAAAGCATTTTCAAAGAGTAAAATGGGAGTTTTGCAAATGAACTCAACAATATTGTCAATCAAATCAAAGTTTAAACACAAGATCAATAATATAAACAGAATTCGAAAGTTTTAGTTAACAACAAAGACTTAAAGAAATCATGAGAATCAAGGAATGAACATCATGAATCTTTTAAATATCAGAGTTGGAAAGTAAAATAAAGTATAAAACAATGTAAAAGAAAATACAAGAGTGATGCACTCAATTGTTAAAGTATAAACATTCATTAAAAGTAGAATTCCAATACAAAGAAAATGACCCAAATAGACTTTTTTTTTACCACAATATGCAAGGATTTCTGTGTAAGCAGATGTGTTAGGCGTGTATGGGTTGCTGAATGCTATGAATGTCGCCCCTAGAACTACTTAGAAACCATCATATATAGAAATTACAAGCAATAACTACCTATTTATCGTTGACACGCTGTTGACACGCCGTTGACACGCCACTGGTCGTAGGAGGCGGTGGCTCTCCACTACATTTCGCAAAGGTTAGGTTTTTAGCATTTTCTTCGTGGCTCTCTACCATTTTGTTGACACGCCATTTTGACTTTGTTTCTTCTACCATTTTATTCGTGGCTCTCTACCATTTTGTTACAAGAGGACATAAAAGGGTATTAGGGAGTTACAAGAATATACTACCTCCTGTGCAAAGAAAAAGGATGGAATAGTTGAAGATGGAGAGTATGTTATAGACTGCTATTTTTAATTGCGATCCTTCCAATGAAACCTTTGAGGTTGAAAAACTAAATTCCAAGGTTGGGGTCAGTTTAACTCACCAGACTTGTACATGCCAAGTGTGGCAATTGACTGGGATGCCTTGTGAGCATGCAATCGCACGTATTGCACATAAAGATGAGAAACCCGAGTCTTATGTGCATCAATGACTGACCATGGAGGTTTTGAATGCAACTTATGAGCACTATATTCAACCTGTCAATAGTGAAGAATATTGGGCTGTTAGTGAACATCCTAAACCAGAACCACCAATAAAGAGGCCTATTGGAAGGCCCAAAAAACATAGAAGAAAATAAGCTTAAAAAGAGGTACAGGCCTAAGCGTTTTGAACCTGGTCATTATGAAAAGACATGCAAAGGACCTGCTAAACCTGAATATGTCAAAAGGAAGGCTGCAAAGAAGGCTAGAGTGGCTAAACAACCTACTCAAGATGAAGTTAGCTTAACCCCATCACAGCCACAAGTTGTCACACATGTATTAATATTTACAGTTTCTGTATCTTTGTATTAACAGGGACTAATATGGCCTATTTTGATATTTACCAAGGACTATTATGGCCTACTTTTATATTTGTCAGGGACTAATTTGGTCTATTTTAATATTTGTCAGGGACTAATATGGCCTATTTTTTTCTATTTCAGGAATCACAACCAGAACCACCTGCTATTAGACCACCACCGATTAGGCCATGTGCTCAAATGAGTCGTAATAAACACCTCCACCTTTCAACCCACTTCCTTCTTTAGCAGTTGGTATACGAGCAATTCGGCCACCTCCTATTAGGCCATTTATACCTCCAAGAGTTTCTCAAAATGAAGGGGAAAGATGGATGGCAAACATGAATTTTCAATTCATGCCTACTCCTGGATTCAGACCACCACCATCTAGACCTAACTATGGGATAATTTGTAGTTTATTTTGGTTCACTAATGAACAAATGGTGCTTATTTAACTACTGGATGTTTATTTTGGAGAATATGTAACTGTTTCTTTTGGAGAACATGTTCCTTTTGGTGCACTAATGAACAAATAGTGCTTTTGTAGTTTATTTTGGTGCACTAATGAACAAATGGTGCTTTCTAATGGGTGTTTCTTTTGTATCATTTCAGTTTCCAGTTCTTTCAGTTTTCAGTTTCCTGTTTATGGATATTTCATTTCTAGTTCACACACAAATACACTCCAATTTTAGATAGAAACAACAACACCAACTTTACTATTTGTATTTCTGCATTGTATAAAAAACTATGATTAAAATTTGCAAAGTAATGGAAACAGAATTAACATTTACAGCTTAATTACCTTAAAATTAGGGCACCCAAAAAACTCTCTATTGGGGTTTGCTGCTGTCTTTGAAAGGGTTACAGTAGCTTTTAACCCACAACAACATCTTGGGCCACTCCAATGCCTACGAGTATTTGTTGAATCGCCAGAATAAAAGTGAGTAGTTTGAGATCCATGGCTGCTCATTCTTGTAATCAATAATCAAACTACCAATGAATGAATAGAAATCAAAATATAAAATGGAAATAAAAATGACACACAAATCATGAAGCTAACTTGCGATTTATTATTCGAGTACATAATAAATTGAGTTATGGACATGTTGTCGTAGCGAAAGCAATATATAATTGCTAAATTATATGATTCATTTGCATGATTGTTCGAATTGTGTGATTGTTTGGGTAGGAAATAGATTTAAGTGGGAATTAGAGAACCACGGGGTATTATAGTCTTTTCCACTCAATTAAAATTTCTCTCAGCTCATCTCACAAAACCCCAAAACCAACCACCGTCCTCACTGGTGTGTGAAAAACGTGTGCAAGTATACATAGTCACAAACAAGTAGTATAAAAGATCGAATCCACAGGGATTGGATTAACTCTTATATATTGTTGTAAAGATTTGTAAGCTAGTGTAGCTACACTATTCAAAATTTTGGTTTTGGTTGAAGTTGAAATGAAAATTAAATTAAAGGAAAGCAAGTAAATTGTGCAGGAAATGAGTTGAGAATGATAGTTGAGATGTCTTCACTATCTAAATCACTTTTGAGTGTATTGTGTTTTCTTGTGGTGCAGATGCACTTGGTGCAGCTGCATCAGTGTGTGCTGGTCAGCTACTTTCTTCGGAGTTTCGTTACAAGCTCTTATGATCCTGTTTTTTTTTTGCTGTAAAGAAAGAAGTTGTCAATTCCTCTCTCGCCCCCTTACAGATAATCCAAGTTGCTAAATAAGTACACTATTGTATCTTAAGATCTCATTACACTACTTGTAAGGACTATGTTAACCTAAGGTTTAGGAATTAACATGGAATTAACAAGCTAACTTCATTAAAACGAGTTTAACAAAAAGCTTTATTAAACACTTATCCATACTTAGTTCTTGATTTCTAGTTATAAGCCAATTAAGTGAATATAACTCTACTTGTTCTAAGTGATCAACTTTAAAACAAGATTAAGAATTTAAACACAAGAACTAAAGTGCTTACACCACTTGAAAACACAATAACTTTCCTCAAAAGATCATTGGAAAGTTAGAACATCCCAACTTAAGAGATTTAGCTCATGATGGGCATATCAAAGCAAATATAATTGAAATAAAACATGTTGCAATAAAGGAAATTACAAGAGAATTCAAAAGAGTAAGAATTACAACAATTGAAAGACTCTTGCATATATTTGCTTAAGAACTAATTTCTTACACCTATTAGTTCTTTGAAGAAGTGGAAAAAGAAGTTGTCAATTTCTTCCCACCTTCCTCTCAAACTAACACTAATTTAAACTAAGAAAATATGTAAAAAGAACTAGAAGAAATAAACTAGAGAACTATGAAAAGCTAGTAAAGAATATGAACAAAAAGTAAGTATGTAAAAATATATATATCTTTCAAGTGAAGATTTGAGTCCTATTTATAGCCTTTGGAGATTTCCTTCATGTGGGGGTTTCCTTGATGATCAAACTAACCAAAGGGTGTTAACCATGGTTACTTTTCAGAAGATGGAGATAAGCTTTTGATTCCCATACTCAACCTTAAAGGGAGGTCCAATAGGAAGTAGCCACATGTCTTTGTGAAAGATTATTTATGATGGCCTTCCATTGTAGGCGCCTCCTTTTGCAAGTGGCCATGTGCCCCCATGTGACTCTGAAGCAAGCAGCAAGCCAACTAAACATTATAGCAATGGTAAGAATTGAGGTGCTTCCAATGTGGGGTTATGAGCCGCTTCGGTGCAGGAAGGTGCAGTTGCACCAAGTGCAGATGCACTAAACTACAGCTGCACTGAACAAACACATCAAACATACCAATATGCATGTAAAATGCTAAGTTATGGACATCGTTCATATGAAAACCATAAATGTTGTAGGGGGACATACCTAATGGAGTTTTAAATGCAGTCCTATATGCCCATAATGCTTCATCTAAGTGTAAGGACCAATCTTTTCTTGTTGGTCCAACCATTTTTTCAAGCATTCTTTTAATCTCCCTATTGGACAATTCAGCTTGTCCACTTGTTTGTCCACTGGTACAACTTTGCTTACGAGGAAGTTGACTATGTCAGTAGACCATGGTGCAGCTGCATTAGGTGCACCTGCACTTAGTGCAGAAGCACTAGGTGCTGTCAAGGTGACTGCTAACAACTTTTCATCTGGGAAATTCTCCTTGATCTCTTGTGTACCTATACTTTCACCTTCAAGTCTAGATAAATGGTCAGCTACTTGGTTCTCCACCCCCTTCTTATCTCTAATTTCAAGATCAAACTCTTGAAGGAGGAGAACCCATCTTATTAACCTTGGTTTTGCATCTTTCTTTGAAAGTAAATACTTGATGGCAGAATGGTCAGTATAAACAACAACTTTGGTGCCAACCAAGTAGGATCTAAATTTATCAAATGCAAATACCACTGCTAATAATTCCTTCTCTGTTACAGTGTAATTCATTTGTGCTTCTATGAGTGTTTTACTAGCATAATAGATTGAATGAAAGACTTTATCGTACTTTTGCCCTAGGACAGCTCCCACAGCAAAGTCACTAGCATCACTCATTAATTCAAAGGGCCTGCTCCAATCTGGTGTTACAATCACTGGTGTAGTTACCAGTGCCTTTTTAAGCTTTTGAAATGCTTCCATACAAAGTTCATCAAAGTTAAATTGTGTATCTAATTGTAAAAGAGTACACAATGGTTTAGAAATTTTTGAAAAATCTTTGATGAATCTTCTATAGAAGCCAGCATGGCCCAAGAAGCTTCTGATTCCTTTGACAGTTGATGGAGGTGGTAATTTCTCAATGACCTCAATCTTGGCCTTATCCACTTCAAGACCTTTCTTTGACACTTTATGCCCAAGCACAATGCCCTCTTGTACCATGAAATGGCACTTTTCCCAATTAAGCACAAGATTGGTGTCTTCACATCTTTGGAGAATTCTTTCTAAATTTGATAAACATAATGGAAATGTTTCTCCAAAAACTGAAAAATCATCCATAAAAACTTCCATTGATTGCTCAATGAAGTCAGAAAATATAGACATCATTCATATTTGAAATGTAGCAGGTGCATTACAAAGTCCAAAAGACATCCTTCTAAATGCAAAGGTACCATAGGGACATGTAAAAGTAGTTTTTTGTTGATCCTTAGGTTCTATTGCAATCTGATTATAACCTGAATAACCATTTAAGAAACAATAAAACTCTTTTCCTGCTAACCTATCTAACATTTGGTCAATGAAAGGTAAAGGAAAGTTATCCTTCTTTGTGGCCTTTTTGAGTTTTCTGTAATCCATACAGATTCTCCATCCTGTGACAGTTCTAGTTGGTATCAATTCATTTTTTTCATTGGCTATGACTATGACACCCCCTTTTTTAGGGACACATTGTACAGGGCTCACCCATGCAATATCTGAGATGGGGTATATGATTCCAGCATCTAGCCATTTAATGATTTCTTTCTTAACAACCTCTTTCATTATAGGATTTAGCCTTCTTTGTCCTTCTATGTAATTTTTAGAATTATCTTCTAAAATGATCCTATGCATGCATATTGAAGGGCTAATTCCTTTTATGTCTGCCATTTGCCAACCTATAGCTTTCTTATGCTTCTTTAAAGTACTAATGATATTATTCTCCTGTTCTAATGATAGATCAGATGCAATGATTATTGGAAGTGTATCACCTTCCCCTAAGAAAGCATATTTTAAATGTTTAGGCAGTTCTTTCAATTCTAATTTGGGAGATTGTCCAATTGAGGGTAAATTTTGTTTAAAGTTAGGGTCTTCTAAATTAAGAGATTCATAAGTTCTAGCCCATACCTTAGGTGTTGGTTCTTCCTTTGGCAGTATGTCTTTTTCCAGCATTTCTTCTTCAGGAAGTGCAGATGCATCAGGTGCAAGTGCACTGGTAAGATGATCATACTGCTTGTTGAACTGCTTTTGCACCAAATGATCAAGAGAGATGACTGCTGAACATTCTTCACTCTCCTCTGCAGGATATTTCCGAGCATTCATCACATTGAATTTCACCTCTTGATCATTTACTCTCATGGTTAGTTCTCCTTTTTGCACATCAATCAATGTTTTCCCAATTGCTAAGAATGGCCTTCCAAGAATGACTGGTACTTCTTCATCTGCAACAAAGTCAAGAATAACAAAATCTACTGGAAATACAAATTTGTCAACTTTTACCAATATATCTTCTATGATTCCTTCTGGGTAAGCTATTGACCTGTCTGCAAGTGACAATGTTAAAGATGTAGGTTTAGCATGTCTGCAAGTGATGCTTGCTCCTAAATCACACAATGCACGACCTGTATAGTAATTACCTATTGAAAATGGAGTTGTAAAGCTACCTGGATCTTTTAATTTTCTTGGAATTTTGTTTTGCAAAATCAAACTACATTCTTTTGACAAAGCAACAGTTTCAAATTCACCTAATCTTTTTCTTTTTGAAAGAACATCTTTCATGAATTTAGCATAATTACGCATTAGTTGCAATGCTTCAATCAAGGGAACATTAATATGCAATTATTTTAAAACATCTAAAAACTTACTGAATTGCTTCTCATCATGGACATTTTCTTAAAAGTTCTTTCCATCTTTCCCATGCTTCAAACAATGATTCAAATTCTTTTTGTCTAAAAGATGTAATATCATTTCTCATTCTGGCATTTTTGATGGGTGGAAAATATTTTGACAAAAACTTTTCAGCCATTTCATTCCATGTATGAATAGAATTAGGCTCCAATAAGTTTAACCATGATTTAGCCTTATCTTTCAAAGAATATGGAAATAGCTTAAGTCTAAATGCATCTTCACTAACACCAGGTATGATAAAGTTACTACATATTTCTAAAAACTGTTTTAAATGCTCATGGGGATCCTCATGAGGAAATCCACCAAATTGACCAATTGTTTGCAACATTTGAAACGCTATGCTTGTTTGCATGTTTTGATGATCAAACATAGCATAATCTCTCATAGGTCTATCTCTATCATTAATCATACCTATTGGTCCCATGTGAATGAATTGATTTCTGTGATCTGCTTCAGCATCTCGTTGTGATCCAGGACCACCTCTGACTGAGGCTGGTCTTGAGCCTTCTCCTTCACCTTGTTGAGACATGGTATTGTTGCAACTTTAAAGTCTTTGTTTCTGGAGTTTTCGCAACCTTCTAAATTGTCTTTCTATTTCTGGATTAAGTTCAAATTCTGGTGATCTATCCCTGGGCATAAGCTAGTGCATCTGCACCTGTTTCTGCACAGAAAAACAAACTACCAGAGTAATAAAATAAAACACTAATTTACTATCTTTAAAACAACAAAAATTAATGACAATCCCCGGCAACGGCGCCAAAAACTTGGTGTGTGAAAAACGTGTGCAAGTATACACAGTCCCAAACAAGTAGTATAAAAGATCGAACCCACAGGGATTGAATTAACTCTTATATATTGTTGTAAAGACTTGTAAGCTAGTGTAGCTACACTATTCAAAATTTTGGTTTTGGTTGAAGTTTAAATGAAAATTAAATTAAAGGAAAGCAAGTAAATTGTGCAGGAAATGAGTTGAGAATGATAGTTGAGATGTCTTCACTATCTAAATCACTTTTGAGTGTATTGTGTTTTCTTGTGGTGCAGATGCACTTGGTGCAGCTGCATCAGTGTGTGCTGGTCAGCTACTTTCTTCGGAGTTTCGTTACAAGCTCTTATGATCCTGTTTTTTTTTTTTGCGGTAAAGAAAGAAGTTGTCAATTCCTCTCTCGCCCCCTTACAGATAATCCAAGTTGCTAAATAAGTACACTATTGTATCTTAAGATCTCATTACACTACTTGTAAGGACTATGTTAACCTAAGGTTTAGGAATTAACATGGAATTAACAAGCTAACTTCATTAAAATGAGTTTAACAAAAAGCTTTATTAAACACTTATCCATACTTAGTTCTTGATTTCTAGTTATAAGCCAATTAAGTGAATATAACTCTACTTGTTCTAAGTGATCAACTTTAAAACAAGATTAAGAATTTAAACACAAGAACTAAAGTGCTTACACCACTTGAAAACACAATAACTTTCCTCAAAAGATCATTGGAAAGTTAGAACATCCCAACTTAAGAGATTTAGCTCATGATGGGCATATCAAAGCAAATATAATTGAAATAAAACATGTTGCAATAAAGGAAATTACAAGAGAATTCAAAAGAGTAAGAATTACAACAATTGAAAGACTCTTGCATATATTTGCTTAAGAACTAATTTCTTACACCTATTAGTTCTTTGAAGAAGTGGAAAAAGAAGTTGTCAATTTCTTCCCACCTTCCTCTCAAACTAACACTAATTTAAACTAAGAAAATATGTAAAAAGAACTAGAAGAAATAAACTAGAGAACTATGAAAAGCTAGTAAAGAATATGAACAAAAAGTAAGTATGTAAAAATATATATATCTTTCAAGTGAAGATTTGAGTCCTATTTATAGCCTTTGGAGATTTCCTTCATGTGGGGGTTTCCTTGATGATCAAACTAACCAAAGGGTGTTAACCATGGTTACTTTTCAGAAGATGGAGATAAGCTTTTGATTCCAATACTCAACCTTAAAGGGAGGTCCAATAGGAAGTAGCCACATGTCTTTGTGAATTATTATTTATGATGGTCCTCCATTGTAGGCGCCTCCTTTTGCAAGTGGCCATGTGTCCCATGTGACTCTGAAGCAAGCAGCAAGCCAACTAAACATTATAGCAATGGTAAGAATTGAGGTGCTTCCAATGTGGGGTTATGAGCTGCTTCGGTGCAGGAAGGTGCAGTTGCACCAAGTGCAGATGCACTAAACTACAGCTGCACTGAACAAACACATCAAACATACCAATATACATGTAAAATGCTAAGTTATGGACATCTTTCATCTAAAAACCATAAATGTTGTTTATTTTATTCATACTACCATATTTAACACATATTATACTTGATCATGGGCAATTATTTAAGTGTCGAAGCACGAATAACTCTATACAAAATAGAGTTATCACTCACTTTCACTCAAATCAGAAAATCAGAACAAAAGAGAGAAGTGAGAGTACAGAGAGTGAGAAAGGAAACGTGAAGGAGAGGGAAGGGAGAAGAGAATAGGAACTTTCACCATTGCTCTTGCATGTAAGTATCAAGATCATCACCCGTCTCCATTTTCAATCCTCTCTCTAATGGTATTAGTTTCATTATCTCATTCATCTCCTTTCACATTCTACCATTGTTGATGTATGAACACACCATTGACCCAAAAATCTCCATTTCTTGTTTTGCATGTTGTGGTTGGACATGTGAGAGTATTATTGAGCAAGTTCCAGAACCTACATCGTTGATTGAGAGAAGTTTTGAGTGTTTGAGCCGCTGGTTGCGAGATTATAGTTCGTTGGGTTTCAGTTTTGATGCGGTTGAACGAGTTCGGGACAAGTTCGTGAGACTTCGGAGTCGTTTGAACTTCAAAGTCTCGAAGTTTCGTGATTTTCATCATGACCGGTGAGTTTTACTCACGCTTAGGGATTTTGATTCTGAATGTGCTTGTTTTAATTTGATGTTTGCTGAAAATTAGAAAATTGTTGATAAAATTTCACTGTTGGAAAGTTTCTGGATATGTGTTCAGTATTTTGGTTGTTGCGTGAGTTCTGGTAATCACACAATTCTATGTCATTCATTTTTGAAAACTAGACACAATTTTCTATGGTTTAGGCTCAAGTTTCAGGTTAATTGGTTGAGTTTTGGTAATTTTAGAAGTGCTAGAAGTCAGGGAACAGATTCTGTTCAATCTAGGAACCATTCTGTCTAATTTTAAAAACTGTACTAATTTGTCCATTATTTTACAAAACTAAAATTTTATTCAAAAACTAGACATCCGTAGCTTTCCAACAAGTGGTCTTTTGCAATTTTTCGACATCGTTTGATATGTTAAATGTTTTCTTAAATTTTAAGTAAGATTGTCATAGTACACGTGTGAGGACATGTTTTACCGAAAATAAAACGGACTATAAGTCGTACTTGGCATTGTATAACTGACGTGTGATGTTTATTATTTATTCATCTAAACCGGTCTATGATTCATGATATATATATATATATATATATATATTATATTGAGTCGGTGTGACGACCCCTATGGATTAGCATGCTAGGTGAGAGAAGTCATGAGCCCTTGACCTAGGCCCCATTGTTATTATTGTTTTTGCCTTTTGAAATTGTACAACCATTGGCTGTTTGGGGTTCACTTAAGCTCTCGTTGTTGGTGACGTGCTAAAGATTAAAAGGAATTATTTTGGTATCACTTAAGCTACTTCAGGTTGTTGGTGATATGCAAAATATTAAAAAGAAGGAAAAATTACACCAGAGGACCTTTAAGTTATTTATTTGTAACAAGTTGACTCTTTAAGTTTTTTTTTTGTAACAAATAGTCCCTTTAAGTTACCTAACGTTGACACCGTTGGCCCTTTTAATAAAATGTCATATCGTTGATTACATCAAAATACACTAAAATATACTTGGTTGCATCAAAATACATAAGCTAGAGTAATCACAATATATAAAGTAGCATTACATCAAAATACATAAACTAGAGTAATCACTAAAAGGGCCTATTTGTTACCAAAAAAACTTAAAGGGCCAACTTGTTACAAATAAATAACTTAAAGGTCCTCTGGTGTAATTTTGCCTAAAAAGAATTATTTGTGTAATTCATAAATCAAATTACTAGTTAAGGATTCATAAATGAGTCGAGAGCATGGTTAGGGTCACGGTAAAACTCACTGAGATATGTATATCACCCTTTCATGTGTTGTTGTTTTACAGATAAACAGGGAAAGACGAAGGTTATGCGGCACGTGTAGGTGACATGCCTAAGGAGTTGATGAAGACTTAATGCTCTTTGTCTATGTGTTATATTTCCTTGTTAATTCTGTATCTCGGTTATGTAACTTGCATTTATGTTAAGTTGTATAAACCGTTTCCGCTATTGCCTTGCTTTTGGATATTGAACCTTAGGCTTTGTTATGTTTAAGTAAGATCGAGGATCTAAGTACTTAACTTATTGTTTAAATTGGAGGTACTTATGTTTTGATCATGACTCTTTGATTTGGTATTAAAGAGTTTTAGTTGGTTCAATATCTAAAACAGGAATTTTATACTCTGATATATGCTAGAATTATGCATTTTAATATTTCTATTTGTTAGAGATATTAGGGTGTTACACCCAAGCCTTGATTTCTTGACGACTGTACCCTTAGATCTTGATTCCCCTGAAGGTGGAACACTTAGTTCCGGAAGTTCCACTGCCGGCAACCGAGACTATTTCTTTTGATTTGGTAGTCGTTGCTACGACGGTCACCTGGCCTCCGATATCGACTTTGTTGCTCGGTTTCCAAGCGCTCTCAGCTTATTGTTTCCCTTTGGAGTGGTGACGACCAAAGCGAATAAGTTGACTTCGGGCTCCTTGTCGTGTTTAGGGGCGAGATCCTCCAGATCTTCCTTTAAAGAGAGGAAGTGGCACCTATGGGATAAGCCTAAGTCAGTGTTAGCTATGATGAGGTGGATGGTGGAGGCTGCAGCTTTTAGTCGGCCCAAAGTTATCCTTCCGATTATGCAGTTGCACACTGATGGACATGGGAGGACCAAGAAAGGCATTTTAATTGGCCATGTCAAGGGTTCACTACCGTATGTTACCATTTGCTCAATGTAACCCGGGGCTCAATGTAGAGTACAAGCTTTTGTGGAGCATGATTCACTTGCCCAGGGAGGGGACCTTGATGTACTTTCTTAAGTAGTGTTCGTTTTGAACTATATTTATATTTATGATAATGTACTTTTTTATTTTTATGGTTAAGATTGTGTCGTTTGATTACTAGAAGAAGCTTAATTTTTATTGATACTAACGACGTACAAAGGAATTAATTAAAAAAACAACAACAAAGACTAACACAACAACGACAAAAAAGACAACACAACAACAACAAATGGCTATAAATCTACTGTGACGGTCCCTGACTTAAAGGGAAAATAATACGACTTACCTTCTGGAATTCCTCACGTATGTCTAGCATTTGTCGAATGACAACATCGTTCTTAACATCCATCTGTGACCAGGAAACACGCCCATCGTCTCCTCAGCTGGGTTTGTGAAAAATAATACGACTGACGAGCTGGTGCCAAGCACCCCGTTGAACCTTACGCTCTACTTTATCTTTCAAAGCAGTGAAGGTGATATCGTGCTTGCCTGCATGAAACAGGATCTGGAGATTCAAACCAGACACCATCTTCTTTTCTTGTGATTTTTCCACGATGGTGAAGGGTTTATTTTGGAGTGTGCTCGTGTGAAAGTAGCAAATGTTTATTAAACCAGAGCCAAATGTTGGTGTGAAAGAAACTAGGCTAACTGTGGGTATTTATAGCAATGATCATTGATTGTCTGTCGTTGATGAATATTGTTAGTGAGATCTAGACCGTTTAAAATCTCTCCGTTGAGGCACAGTTATCAAGACGAATTTCATCCATTCATTTTTTCCCACAGTCATCAAGACGAACTAAAGTGGGCTGTTGATCAACATTGTCGGTGGGATCTTGCCCGTCAAAAGTATGTTATTTTAACAAATAAATAAATAAATTATTAAATTTTTAAAAAAATAGATTTATCTAGTTAAGAGATAAATTCTGAGTTAAAAACTGCGTAACAAATTTATCTAATTAAGAGTTAAATCCGTAGTTATATATTGAAAAAGGGATTTATATCTTTATTAGATAAATCTATTGTTAAAAAATCAACTACAGGTTTATCTAATAAAGAGCTAAATTCATTTTTCAATATATAACTACAGATTTATCTATTAATTAGATAAATCCGTTATGTAATCTCTAACTACGAATTTATTCGATAAAGAGATAAATTCGTCGTTCATTTTTAACGACAGATTTATCTTTTAATTAGATAAACTCGTTTAACATTTTAATTTCAGATACCTAGTACAACTGACAAGGGTAAAAGGGAAATAAAAAAATTGGTAAAGGTATAACAGCCAAATGTGGAGGTCTAAAAATTGCTATTTGGATTTCATCTAGTAAAAGCATGGGCCTCAGTATGTAATTAGCCCAAATTGATTCTAATTCATTTTTAAAGCCCTTTTAGTTACTCATTATAACACTTCTTCAACTCAAAACATTTTTTTTATGCAAAGGAAAGGAGCCTCGTGAAAGAGAACTCCCCCCGATTATATTAAAACAAAGCAAAGAGGTTACAAAAAAACAAAGGGGGACATAAACCAAAACCCTTGTGCAAAATTAATTCTTAAACCGAACATAAGGAAGACCTACCCTCTTACGATGAAAATCTTCCCTAATAAAATTAGGAATAGTGTTCCACCACTGAAAGCCAGATAATGTAACCCCATGAGACGCAAGCTTATCAGCACAATGATTCCCTTCCCTATAAATATGAGAACAAATGAAGGTCATGGACTTGAGAAGAACCATGCAGTTAAGCCAAACGAGTTCGAAGATTCCAAGGGACAATCGAATGAGAAGAGAAAGCCATAACAACAAGTTGAGAATCACTTTCAAGCCATAGACAATGCCAGCCCTTTTTATAAGCCACCTCAATGGCTACTGTACACCAACTAATTCAGCATGAAGAGCATAATTTATACCAAGGGGGAGCACAAAACAACTAAAGCGAGGCAGCATTACTATCACGAAAAATGCCCCCACAAGCAGCCAAACCAAGAGAGCCCCTAGCAGCGCCATTTGTATTACATGTAACCCAGAAACAAGGAGGGGTTTTCCAAAGAACCTCAATAGTCATGGGAGCTTTGTGAGGTTTACCTGCAACTGAAAAAGCCTTAAGAATAAAAAAGTCATGCATAGAGGCAGAAGTAGAGCCCTTGCTGAGAGTTCTTGAAAGATTCACATTTGCAATAATCAAATTTTTCAGGAAAGCGGGCAAGATCTTTTTATTGTCAAAGCGAAGCATATTCCGAGAGTGCCAAATAGCCCAAAAGACATTTATAATAGAAGCAATCACAACATCCACTGGAGCATACGTGGACCACATGACGACGCTCCAATGGCCAGAGCTTGGGGGAAAACGCGGGAAGCTTGGCGTGCTGATTCTGTCAGAGATCCACGTGGAGAGTGGGATGTAAATGTATAGATGAGTGCTACATTATAGCTCACGACCCAAGCAACAAAAAGAAACATTTGGGCATATATAAGGGACAAATTATTCCAGGGATGGGGATCCGAATAGGTTCAGGAGGCAAGGCCTGAACCCACTTGATACTGCACAGACAGAATCAATCAACAATACAATCAGGAATGTGTTTACAAGCTCAATGGATTCTGGATGTGCCCAAAAGATGTCTTTGACAACATTAGTTCCCTCTGCAACTCGAGACCAGTAAACATATTGATCACACTCCAAATAATTCATCAATTGTTGGAGCTCAATCCTATTCTGACGCATACTCAGTCGTTGTCTTGAACGACTATTGTATATTTGCTTGAGAGTGGTGTGGCTATCTTTAGGCTTCATGGATTTGATTTCATTAAGGATGAGATTAGGCGGAATATGATTCCTAGTCATTCTATCCACCACTTTCTTCTCTTCCTTAGTTAATCTACCACTATATGAATGACCTTCATCATAAGTAATGACTGCATGGTTCTGTGTTCCACACATAACCCTCAAAATCCATCCTCCAAGATTCTTAATAAATTTTCCTTTCAATCTAAACTGACAACAATATTTCCTAGTATTTGTTCCCTCAATAACATTAGACCTGTAATTTGCAGCTTTTCACAAGTCAACATGCAGAATTCTTTACCTGATCGTCTTCCGGTGTCAGATCTAGATATCACAATCACCATCCCAAGAGACTTTCCAATGCTACGTACTCATGTCAGCAACTCTTCACGATTTGCAAACAACTAAAAATGAATAAATAAATGTCATTTAAATACTTACGAAAATTACCTTAAAAAATACTGAATGGTTCGTACCTTATCAGTTGTGAACGAACTGGTAAAGTCTACAACCACCAATGCGTCATTTTCTTCCATTTTATGATGCTATAATCAACAAAAACTGTAAACAAAAGAGAAAAAAATCAAGTTGCTGGACTTTCTGATACAACGCATGTTCGACTGCCTCAAACAGAACAGGTTCGAATGCCCTTGACCGAACTCATCTGGATCTCAATTGTCGAGTCAACAAAATAACAGAAACACCCCCAAAGTCATTTATAACGATTGTTTGTGCCTACCCAAACCCGTTCGGTTATGGGCAACCGAACCAAGCGCGATTTCTGAAAAAAACCCAAATGCAGCAACTTTAAGAGATGAAAACAAAAAAAGTTTGGTAGGGATAATACCTAGTAATGGTTGCCAATGTTGAGAAGATGATTAAAAGGTTAATGATGTAGGAATGGAGGATAGGGTTTGGAGTGGAGAGATGAGAGGTTTGTAGTGTTTGAGAGGAGTGTGTAGGAGATGGATGAGAAGAAGAGGGATCACTACAAGAAATAGTGGATTTACTGTCCAAAACTTTCCGGCGGATTTGATCCCACGGTAGTTTTCGGCGGATTTTTTGGACTTTCCGACGGATTATTATCCCACAGAAACTTTCCGGCGGATTTTTTGGACTTTCCGGCGGATTTATAAATTTTTTTTTTTTTTTGCAAAAATCCGCCGGAAAATACCAAAAATCCGCCGAAAATTTCCGGCGGATTTTTGGTAATTTCCGGCGGATTTTTTGGACTTTTCGGCGGATTTATAATTTTTTTTTTTTTTTGCAAAAATCCGCCGGAAAATACCAAAAATCCGGCGGAAATTTCCGGCAAATTTTTGGTCATTTCCGGCGGATTTTTTGGACTTTCCGGCGGATTTATAATTTTTTTTTTTTTTTTGCAAAAATCCACCGGAAAATACCAAAAATCCGCCGGAAATTTCCGGCGGATTTTTGGTAATTTCCGACGGATTTTTTGGACTTTCCGGCGGATTTTTCAAAAATCTTTTTTTTTTTCCAAAAATCCGCCGGAAATTTCAAAAAATCCGCCGGAAAATTTTGGAGGGAAAAAAATCCGCCGGAAATTTTAAAAATCCGCCGGAAAAATTTAGAGGGAAAAAAATTCGTCTATAAATACAACTTTCTCCTACACTCATCTCATTCTCTCATTTATCTCTTTCTTTCCTTCTTATTCTCTTCTACATTTTCTCTATCTTATCTTTTTTCTTCTTTCTCATACTCTCTAATCTTCAAAAATTTCTCTACATATCTCTCTTCTATAATTCTCGTTTCTTCTTCATTCTCACTTCTTTATTCTTATTCCTTCTTCATCTCACTATTTTATTCTTATTTCTTCATAATTCCTCATTCTTATTCTCTCATATATCATTTCTTCTCATATTCTCTTTTATTCTTTCCTTTTTCAACAATACCATTCAACATTTGATTTTACTTTTGTTTTTTGACTTTTATTTAAAACACATATTAAGTTATAAAATTCAAAAAAAATTTAAAAAATTTCGGATTTTTAAAAAAAAAAAATTGGAAAATTCGCCGGAAATTACCAAAAATCCGCCGGAAATTTTAAAAAAAAAAAAAAAAAATTCCGGCTGATTTTCCAAAAAAAAAAAAAAAATTAAAATCCGCCGAAAATTACCAAAAATCCGCCGGAAATTACTGGCGGAAAATCCGCCGGAAACTACCAAAAATCCGCCGGAAATTACCGGCGGAAAATCCGCCGGAAACTGTTTGCGACGAGGGTTTTTCCGGCGCCAAAAATCCGCCGAAAAGTCCACATTTCCGGCGGATTTTGGTCATTTCCGGCGGATTTTGGTCGCCGAAAAATCCAGTTTTTCTTGTAGTGGATGAAGGATATGGAGGGAATTTTTTAGAAAGGTAATGTTAAGTTGGTAATTTTATATCTTAAGGGGTGTATACTGAGTAGAAGGGGATGTGAGAAAAGTCAAACCTACGAACTTGAAATGATATAGTTTAAAGTTATTTTATATTTTAAATTGAATCCTCTCATGTATTTTCAAATTGTTAAATCTCTACTTTTAAATACAACCCTCTCTGTTTCTCTCTCCCTTTTATAATGTTAAATACACTCTCTCTCATATTTCTAATGGAGAGTTTAGTTTCCACATGAGAGAAAAGTCATTCGATAGGACCAGACTGTGTAGACAGGACCAGACTGTGTTGTTAGCTAGCCACCAGACTGTGTAGATAGGACCATCTTAAACAATTTGAAGACCTTGTCCAAATCTTAAAAATTGGACTCCTACTTATACTTTTAACAAATGAATCACAAGAAACTAAAACTATTTTATTTAAATTATAAATAGAATCACAATACAACTTCAAACTCGGTATACTAATTTTCAAACGATGAATGAATATACCATTTATTTTTGAGCATTAAAAAATGGTATTGAGCTGAGGCCTGTTGAGTAACCCAACCTGCACAGATCACTAGACGTGTGTGTGTGAGACATGATTGATAAAGGTCCTATTTAACTTTCTAAATAGAGATTATACAGGTTTAGTTTAGAGGTAATACCCTATTTGGTCCCTGACTTTTAAAAAAAGTTCAATTTTGTCCCTGGCTTTACAAACGTGTATCAATTTAGTCCCCCACTTTTACAAACGTGTATCAATTTAGTCCCTCTGTCAACCATAGTTGGTTAACAATGTTTACGGAGCTGACGTGGCAAATCACAAGGACCAAATTGATATTAAGTTATATAAGTCAGGGACCAAATTGAAACCCCAAAAAAAATTAATTTCCACTCATATATTTAATCTCTTTCATCTTCCATTTTATTTGTAAGTCTATACAACTTTTTATTTGGACCCAAAACTCTATGATTTGCAATAAACAAGTCAATCAATTCAAAATTCTAATACATATGCCATGTTGGAACTTTCTCTCTTCTTTTCTTATTATTTTTCCTCTTCTTTGATCCAAACCACCGAGAGACCTTAGACACATAATAATGCTTGTTCTTCATTTTTTTCAAGAAAATTTTCTTTCCAATATTCAAATTTGTAAAAAATAGTGTCAAAACTCAAAAGGCATAACATCAAGCATTAATAGAGAAAAAACCAGATGTTTCAAAGATAAGCACAATATTTTACTGCAAAGATTTGATGTTTTAAGGTACACCAGAGAAATAAAAAATGTAAAGCATTATGAACGTCACGTAAATCATGAAGAACAAACATTAGTATGTGTTTATGGTCTCTATATTGTTTAGATCAAAGTAGAGAAAAAATAACAAGACAAGATGAAAGTTCCAATATGGCATATATATTAGTTTTGAATTGATTGACAAGTTGTTAAATATGATAACTGATATTTTGTGGTTTGCGGCAAACTATGGAATTTTGGGTCAAAAAAGCTAATTGATTAGACTTACAAATGAAATTGAAGATGAAAGAGATGTAAATATGAGTGAAAATTAAATTTTTTGGGTGTTTCAATTTGGTCCCTAACTTATATAACTTAATATCAATTTGCTCCTTGAGATTTGCCACATCAGCTCTGTTAACATTGTTAACTAACTATGGTTGACTGAGTGACTAAATTGATACACGTTTGTAAAAGTGGGGGACTAAATTGAGATATTTGAAAAGTCATAGACCAAATTGAACTTTTTAAAAAGTCAGAGACTAAATAGGGTATTACCTCGTTTAGTTTAACACACATCAATGAATACAATTAAGATTTTATGCAATTTACCTTTCGTCACATTTGACTTATGTTTATGCTCTCAACGATTTAACTTATTTTTCACCACTTGTTTCATTTAACACTCACTCTTTAGAGTCAATTGGAACACTAAAAGTCAACAAAGTTTAATCGTTTAATAACAAAGTTTCTTCTTTAGCATAATCGTTTAAAAGTCAAGGGAGCTTCTCTTGAGAGTTTTTAACCCCGTCAGACACTTTACAAATGTTAAAAATTAACCAAAAAAAAAAATACATCAATAAAATAAAACATGATATAGAAAGATATATTTACCCATATATATTATGATACATAAAGATAATAGAAATACAAAAAACAATAAAGGTTGATGAAAGCTGACAAGATATTATACATGATAAAGGTAAAGAAGCATATCTAGAAGGACATTTAACATGGAGAGCATCTTTTGTTCAATTTTGTCTATTCAATCAATTCAGTTTTGCATAACACACTCCAATCTAGTTTCAGCTTTTGCTTCTCCAGCTTCATGGTTTTCTCCCTTTACACCTTCTCTATTCTTACCCCACAACACACTGTATAGTCCAACTACTAGCAAAATAGTGCCACCAATACTGCCATAAATAGAAGAAAAATAATTAAACTCTTATAGCTTTTTGAATCATATCATATACTATTAAAAATTAAATTAGGGAAGCAAATTTAGTAAAATATAAAATATGTCTTGAATTTGTTTCTAAATATTGTTATGCCAAATTAATTAGTGACATATTTTAATAATTCTGTCACTAATTTTAGGTATAAATTTAATTTTTTTTCTAAATTTTCTTTTATTGTCATGAGTATTATAAAATCCAAAAGCATAATAGTTATTTTGAAATAGAATAATCAAATATGCAGACCTTCCCCAGTAAATTGTTTCTTTCCAACAAATTGTTGAAAAAATTGCTGTGATTACAAGAGCTAGAGGGGTGAACATAGCTGTAAAAACTGGACCTTTCATCTCTATAGTGCATACTTGCAACCAATAGCAAATGCCAGTTACAATTATTCCCTGCCATACAATAACAATAAACAGTTAGTTATAAATAAAACAAAACACCACAATAAAATTTTCCTTCCTATCTACTTTAAAAAATTTAAATTGCACGTTTTTCTTCCTATTCACAATATAATTTTAAGAATTTGTCAAGTAGTTTGTGGAGATCATCGTATGATCAAACCATTGATTAGATATATGATCAAACCGTTAATCATAGCTAATAATTTTCAATCAAATACTGTTAATTAATCATGGGAATATAGTTGGGAAATTTAGGTCATTGATAGTAGTAACCTTTGTGCTAAATAATAATTGGAAGCAAATAAAGTATATGGTCCATTGAAATCAGCAATTGGGTTGAGACTATGACGTTCGCCCATCTCCTAGAAGAGAAGTGCAATCAACAAGACTTCCACTATAAGCTCCTTTTCAAAAAGATACTATCATTAGCCAATTTTGGAGAAAAAATCTCAATAAATATGGTACAAAATTTGTATTGCAAAACAAACAAAAACTTTCTATAAAGGAGGAAAATTCTATAGTGGACGACAGTCCATGGTGGATCGTGCTTGAAATAATATGTAACCCTAATGTTGTCTTTTGAAACTAGAAGATCGCAATCCATCTCATTCTCATGGCTGAAGGTGGTGGCCCGATTAGTGACATTGGGATAAAAACAAACGAAAATAAATATGAGTGTCTTAAAACTCAACTCATATTCGTTTTCGATTGTTTTTGTCGAACCAACATGAGTGTAAATCATCATCTTACCATTTGTCGATAATCGTTATAGTTTCAAAAGTATTTATCCACCGTGTACTACTATTAATTTGCCCCGCCATAAAAAAATCTATCTTTATCTTTGCAACGTGCTGAAAAACACGACTTTTTTAAAGCTTTTATCACATCAAATTTCAATACAAAATTCTATCTTTTTCATTGAACACTTTCTTTTGACCTTTTCAAGTTGACTAGGAATACAAAATTCTTAACTTGTTAATAAATGTATTTCCATTCAATGTCATCCTTAAGAGATGATAATTGAATCTAGAAGTAGTAGTTATGTTAAAACTATGAATAATACATATAATTTTATTTAGAAAATATGTTTGGATTATATTTTGAGCATTTGTTAAAAAGTTGAACATACTGTTTGGGATTTATGTAACTGTCCAAAACAATTTGGGAGTAGAAGTGCATATCTCCTAGTTCATCTTTAATAATGTATTTTCTCTAGTCTTATTTATAAGAAAACATTGTTATTTTAGGATCATTGAATAACTGATCTATCTGGTCAATAATATAAACTAGATATATCATTTATTTAATGAACCTAAAACCGCAAATTTTTATAATAAAAAGGACCGGAGGGATAATTGTTATTTAGTTAGATCAGTTTCCAAAAACCGCCTTTTGTTTTGTTGATTTTGAAACTTATTAGATGTAAAAATAATATTAAGTGGGTCCCACAACTTTTAAAAAAAATATCTACAAACTTTTGATATATTTTCCACAACACGCGACCGTGATTGCGACCACATAAGCCATATTTCACCATAATTTCTACCTGCCATGATCTTATTAATTAAAATTGCTATTAGAAGAATATAAATATTAGATTAGAAGATCGACATACACAATAAGCCACAGAAAGAAGATGAATATCCCATCCTAGCTTCCATGCTGAAGGATTTCTCTCCATTGCAACAGCCAAAATACCAGTTTGTATGGAGCTAAAAAAGCATTGTATAATAGTGAGGCGAAATTTTGCTGGGTATTGCTTCACAATAAATCCCTGAGATAGAGCGCACACACCATCATTTGCTAGAAAAACTCGTCTAAGCAAATTCATCATTTATTTAATATAAAAGGCAGAAAAAACCCTAGCATTGTACAAGTGCAACTCTACCTATTTTCTAAAAAGGGTTGGAGAAAGAAAACACTATAATTTGCTAGAAAAACTCGTCTAACCAAATTCATCATATATTTAATATGAAAGCCAAAGTAAACCCTAGCATTGTACAAGTGCAACTCTACCTTCTTTCTAAGAAGGGTTAAAAAAGGCAAACACTATCATTTACTAGAAAAACTCGACTAAGCAAATTCATCATATATTTAATATGAAAGGCAGAGCAATAAAATTAATAGTTAATGCCTACCTGCAAAATAAGCCACAAGGACCAAGCAGCATTTGCTGAGAGCATCAAAAGAGAGCCTTTAATACAATCCCCTTTGGAATGAACTATAGTTAATGAGTGAGAAGTGTGCTTCTCATGATTTTCTTGATACCCCTTTATGAAAT
The DNA here is from genome assembly GCA_963573325.1 of Astragalus glycyphyllos. Classification (NCBI taxonomy): domain Eukaryota; kingdom Viridiplantae; phylum Streptophyta; class Magnoliopsida; order Fabales; family Fabaceae; genus Astragalus; species Astragalus glycyphyllos. Next base: position 21,627,200 of record OY754313.1, on the reverse strand, counting down.
CTAAAGGAGGTCCTTTAACTAAAGCAAATATTATAGCCCCAGAAAGACTTAGAACAGAACCCAAAATCTTTGCCATTCCATGCATATGCTTTACTGAAATGCTTTCCACCCTGAAATTTCAGGAAAAAATATATATTTAAAATTTAACAATAGTTAAGAGATTAAAAAAATGGTTAAATGTTGAAAAATTTACCCAATTAATAAAGCCATGATGAAAGTTATGGAAGGGATAGTGTTTGTGCTTGCAGCAGCAAATGTTGCAGATGTATAATTGAGTGCAACATAGTAAAGAGTTGAACTTGCTGTTAACCTACATAATATTTAGAACAAAAAAAAAAGATTATAATAAGAACTTAGAATATTTAATAATATGTCACTTTCATAAAGTATAATTTAGAGTTCTCATCTTAATAATTGAAGTGTTTATTAAATAAAGGGGTCAAGTAAGAGACACATCCTTACCCAACAAGGGAAACTAGGAACAATTTGCATAATAAGTTGCATGTCAAAGGAGCAGCATGGTTACTGCAAAAGTTCAAATTAAGAATTAAATATTTTTTCTATTATAAATTGCCATCTGAAAGCTTCACCGAAGAAAAAAGAATTCCAAGTTAACATTTAAAAAAGCTGAACTACAAACGAAAATTAGAGATGGAAAAATTAAATTACTCTCCTGCTAATTTAGCGCTGTAACACTTAGAGACGAAATTAGAGACGGTTTTTTCTGTCTCTAAATTTCCGTCGCTATTTTAGTTTTTTCAAATAGTGTAAGTTAGAGCCCCAAACCCTACCAATCAGTTACAGCACACCAACACTTAGAGACGAAATTAGAGACAGTTTTTCTGTCTCTAAATTTCCGTCGCTATTTTAGTTTTTTCAAATAGTGTAAGTCCCCAGACCCTACCAATCAATTACAGTTTATTAAAAAAAAAAGGTAAAATGGACAGAGGTCATGGGGCTAAACAAGATTCCATGAGAAACAATTTAGTTCAGAAATAAAGAGAAGGGTATGTTAGGAACCTGTCAAAGAAAGCAAATGGAGATAGAGCAAGTGAAGCAAAAATTTGACGATAAACAACAAAGACATAAGGGCTCATTCCATTAGAAATTGCAGCCTTTGATAACAAAGCCATTCCAGCATATAAAAATTGAATAAAGAGCATTGCAACATAAGGTTTATATTTTTCCATAGAGTTTAGGAAACTAGTCTTCTTCATTTTTTGTGCTACCTTAATTACCAACAAGAATATGTGGTATGAAAACAAAGGAAACTTGTTCAATATATAGAGTTATTTGTTTTTTTTTTAACAAAAAATGGTATTTTCTTTATGCCATTTTTTTGCTGGATTTATGCTTTATATAACTTGATATTAAAGTGGCATAAAATAGGCCCATCCATTGAAAAAGTTAAATCACAAGGCACTAGTATCATTTTCAGCTTAAGGGTGTATAGTGGGGTAACTTGCGCATGCTAGATTGTACCTTTGTATAGAAACACAATAACTGTATAAGAGGACAAAATGTGATGTTATGTTTCCAAAATAGTAGAATTAAGAGAAGCCTTTTTAAAACCACTATAATACATTGTTCAAAGAAGCAATCATTCAGTTAAGTAGTTATTTATAACTTTTTAATTCATAACTTTTTTTTATTATCAAAAAATCTTTATCTCTGAGTTATTTGTATTATTTATATTTAGGTGGGTTTGGCTGACGTGCTATATTTATGTATCAGTTGATCAATTTAACAACGTGCAAGAATGTCTATTTCCTTATGTACTGGAAAATGGCGTGAAGGGATCTAGAAGATCAAGAAAGGCTTCAGAAGACTGAGAAGGTATTCAACCCCCTCGAGGAAGACTTTTGCCGAGTAGGGATAGGGAAGCTAAGTAGTACAATCGTCGCCGATGAGGTTCAATAGTATTAAAGGAGGCTCCGTACCACATGTGTTGTTGTATGGAGCATGCACAGACCAAGACGCACTCGCGTTGAAGACAAACGAAGAGGAATATAAGTACAGACATTGGTGTGACACCCTTTACCTTGAAAGTAATTATAGATGAAAAAGTAGGAAAAGCGAGTAAACTTATTTTTCAAATAAAATTTCCAATTCATTTTTTAAAAACTTTTTGCTAGTAAAAGATGTTGTCGAATTCCTTAAGTCATATAAACACGATTTATAAAAATATTAAAGACTAAAGCGATAAAACATTTCTTTCAATGCATCAAAAGAATGACCTTAAATATAATATTAAAAGTAGAACCAAAATCTCGATGTCACATGATCAGACCAATTAACCTTTAATCCAATTAACTAAAAAGAGAGTGACATCAACATGTAGTATTATTCTGCAAATTACAAGGTAATCCGTAGGGATCACATCTCTCCCACTACACGATCATAGAAGGCCCCCCTCTCAACGCCACCTGGAACTCAGTCTAAAAAAATGGTGCATGGATGAGAAAGAGCAGGAAAACCATATAAGGATCATAAGACAGAAACTAAAACAGCAAAGACTACGACAATTCATCAAATCAATGTCAAACAGTCAATTACAAACACAACATTTCCATACTGTGACATGTCACAAAGTGAAGTCATAAAGAGCTTGTACGTAAAAAGTGCTGAGACCACATCACACAACAAACATCACAACAGTATATGTGACAAACATAACTCGCGTACTCAGTCAATCATCAACGAAGATCATCATTCTCAATCTAGTGTATAGTCCTAGGAACACAAACGTCTAGACAAACCCACCCACTACTCCATCGGTAAATATGGATCCACTTAACTCTGGGTAAGTTCATGCAAGTGCCCTCACGTCCTGGAAAATAGGTAGACTCTAATTAGGGAACCCCAGTGTTTTGTGGAACACCCCAGCGGTGCCCCGGTTAGGACCTCCCACACCTATCATCATCACCATACTTTGAGGTATGGATTGCCCACACAGCGACAAACTGTTGCCCATACAACGACAATTTTACTCCTACAAATTTCAACGATTGAGGTATGGATCGCCCATACTGCAACGAATCCTTGCCCATATTGTGACAAGGTTCATCCTACAATTCTTCAACTATTGAGGTATGACGTGCCCTTTGTGACGAGTTCTTGCCCATGCTACACAAGGTTCCTCTAGCAAATACTATATCCCTAGAAAGACTTAGAAGTTAGAACAAGGTGATCATGTGGCATACTATTTATAGTTGGCTTAATATTCACAAGTCATCATGTGGCTTAGTGGTATTTGGGAGTGTCTACCACTTGAAGGACGCATGTTCTATCCCTATGGTCGCCAAATGGTTATTCTTTAGTAACAATGAGCCCCACATTGCCATGCGAGCACCACATTAAGGTCATCAATTGGTTTCTAATGTGGCATGTCATGTCACATAGGAATAATAACATGGTGACCTTGACATGGCACTTTAGGGCCACATGCCACAGTCGTCTAATGAGATGTTAACACGTGGCAGTTATGTCGCTGTTGACGTCACCTACGTTAACCATACATTGGTTGCTAATGTGGCATGTCATGTCACTTGGGAATGATAACATGGTGATGACGACATGGCATTTTAGTGCCACATAGCACAACCGTCCAATGTGATGTTGACACTTGGCGGTTATTTCATTGTTTATGTTACCTATGTTAGCCATGCCTCCTTTTTTGGGCTGAAAGTTAACGTCGAGGACCAAACTGGATGCATTTTGTTTTTTGCAGGGGCTAAACTAAAATTGTTATTTTGTAGTGACTAAATTGGATCACATGTATATTTGCAGGGGCCAAACCTATATTTAAACCCTTTTTGTCAAACAATGCAATATTTCATTCATCAATGGTAAACGCCACAAAATATTACACTAGGTGTAACTAATTAACCCACTATTGGGGCATCGTACATGATTAATGCAAACTCTAAGATATGTAAAGTAAAAATCATGAGATTCTCTTTACCAAACAATCTCTTAGACATAGTCGACTATCACGCCCTTGAACTATTGAGAAGTGTCAACTAACTCACCAAAAATCTGCCATATGGACCACCACCAATTTGGTGGCTTTGCAGAAGGGCTCATGAAAAGATCGACAAAGTGCCACCACCTGAAGAAACATTCCTCTTCGAATCTCTCGCTTGCTACATAAAAATGTGAGTTTTTTGATTTCGACATGCATTGGATAAGATTCCACAAAAAGTGCTTTTACACCTCTTCCTTGATCAAGATGACTGCTTCTTGATCTCTTGAGAATTAGGCTCAATTTGGTTATAAGGCACCAACATCATGAAGGGAAAGAGAAATAGGTCGTGGTTCACAATAGGGATTGTCGTGTCTATTGATTTCGGTTAAAAAAAGCTGCGAGGGAAATAAACATGGAGAAATTAATGTCACGAAGTAGCAATAAACTAGGGACTCAAAGCTAACCAAGCAATTCCTCACAACATACACACCCTCACAATAACACCAAAAGGATCTGAGGTAAAAAAAATAAACACAGTGCGAGCAATAGACAAATTAGAAGAAAAAAAGAAAGGGAAATTTTCCCGTTGAACAGAGAAACATACAGAACAAAGGGCCAAAACGAATCAAATATGTCCTGCCATCTCTAAAATTAGAAGGTTCAGAGGAAAGAGGAGCACTTCCAATGGGTTACAAGGTTGTGGCCAAGAATGGGAAAAGATCGAAGGAGGTGGGCGAGCCAAGGTTGTGGACAGAATGGGAATTTGATTCGTAAATTGAGTATCCAAGCCTGAAGAAGAGAAGGCGTCTCTGAAGAGGAGCCAAGGTTGTGGACAGAATGGGAATTTTTTATATTTTTTGTTTCAGGTTCATTTAAATATTAGCAACTAACCAACTGTTTTTTTCCCAATTATATGCTACTTATGATGAGCTTTTGGAAATTAGGGGTTGTTTGAGAGTAGGAGGGGTTGTTTAATAAGAATGGGCCTATAGAAGATAGAGGAAACTTAACTCTTGCAACAAATTTAAACGAAATACACAACGTCATGGCTTGTGAAATTACTCAATGTTAAAGCTCACACAAAGGGGAGATGTAATGTTCTTGCTACATAAAAGAAGTAAAGGCTAACTAGTGAGAAACCATGGTGTCGTAACTCTTCTTCTCTACTAGGGTTTCACTTTGGTGCCTCTCTACCATGGAAGCTCTTGTCCCTTAGGGTCTTTGGTGGTGCATCTCGCTCTGCGCCCTCTTGCCTAGTCCATATAGGTTTTCGACGCTACCAAACGCATATCCTTCACTGACGTTCCAGCATTCCCTCTATCTTCTACGCCACTCCCTTTCGTCTTTAATATTCCCTTTGTTCTTTTTGGCATTCCCTGATCTCGTTCAAGAAGGGTGTCCGGGTACAAGGGTCGTTGTCACAAAAACCTTTTCGAAAGTTCTAAAGGCTTTGAGCATGACTGAATATTTCATTCACATATAGAAAATGAGAATGAAAATTTTTGGACCATTCACTTCAAACATGTACACACAGAGAAAACACAATAAACATATATGCAAACCAACACGTGTGGGTTTTCAGCGTGCTTTACCCTCATTCACACACTTTTAGGGAAATTTCTCAGTTTGTTAACCATCCAATAAGTGTTTCACCTTAAGAATGCTCATGTATGAATTAGTAATGTTCAAAACCAACAAGAAGATGTATATTTTTGTTATAGATAATACCAATCAGTTCTTGTAAGCCCTCAACTGTACAATCTCGTACCTGTACAGTCTCATGATCCCCCTAAATAAATTGTGAAAATCAACCCATCCATGTGTCCCTTTTCCTCTAAGCATTTCGGAAGCCATTCTTTGAACATTCCTAAGGCACTGACGATCATTCCCCACCCTTATCATCCCATGTGTCAGATGCTCACCAACTTCTGCTTGATTCATCCCTCTAACCATACCGTATCGGGAGAAGTTGAACTCTGATACCACTTAATGTGATATTCCCCACTCCTTAATCACTAGAACAACCGCAATTTTATTAATTTGGTTTATCAATAAAACATTTATCTATGGTATCAGTGGTAGAAAAAGTTTAAAATCCTTGGATGCTAAACATTTCATGAGTCAGAAGCATCACATTTCTCATCGTACAAAAGAAACATGTGTTTCTTTAATTCATGAAAAATGGTATAAAGATGTTTTCCAGTAAATTTCGTTAAGGTTTTCTATCAAACAAATGAATTCGAAAGAGATAAGATAAGAAGACTCAAATTAGATCCTGAGTTCACCAATTGTCAGGTTTACATTACCAGCTCCAATTTGTGTGTTTTTGAAAAGGAATAATGGTTTAAAACAGATTCAATCGTGCAGTCAACCGAATCAGAGACTCTAGATTAATTACTCAGTTGGATTTAAAGCACTAAATACTTAAACAAAACACGAGAATCAGACTTAGATGGTTTTCTGAGTGTTAATACCACAAGAACAAACTTAAGCAATTCATATAAATCAATCCTGAGAACGAGAGAACGTCAAAAATTCCTTAAGTTCAGTAATTGAAGAAGTAAAAACAAAGTGCGAAAGTGAAAGAAAAAAGACAAAAGTTAGACACTCAATCATCAAAAGAAAAAGTACATTGAATTGTAAAGAGTTTCAAAAATACAAGAGATTGTTCACCACAATTGCCATAGATCCTGTGTAATCGGGTGTGTTAGGCGGGATGGGTTACTGAGTGTTATGAAATCTCCCCTAGTACTACGTACAAACTACTATTTATATAGTCACAAATATTAACAGACTTATTGCATGGCGGACACGTGTCCCCTTTAAGCGAATAAATATTAAAACCGACTAATGACTGGTGATGATCGATTCCATGTGTCCTCTAGGGTCTGGATACTTGACATCCGTCCTTGTGTTTTGACTTATTTCTGAAGAAACTTCCTTAACCGCTCTTCAAATCTTCCCGTGCGGTACCTTAACCTTCGAGACTTGTTTGGAAGTCTCCTTCGAAAATCGTATATGCACTATCCAAATATATAGTATCTCGAATACCATTGCCTGTAAGTAACCTAAGGGTTCCACTCAAAGATTTGCTGACATGTCCTTGTAGCTAATTTCGATTTCGAAATTCAGCTATAACAGAATGCTTGCAAAACTCACTACTAGTTTCCTGAAAAAATCGCAGGAAACCACTGGTTTCCTGCGGATTCTGATTCGTAGTAATTTCTTTCGTCAGTAATTGTTTCCCGCGGATTTTTGATTCGCAAGTAAATTTCTGCAGAAAATTTTGCGCAAAGTTTCTGTATATTATTATTATTATTATTATTATTATTATTATTATTATTATTACTACTACTACTAATGAGATTTCTATATATGTCATCAAATAAAAGAAGGTGTAATTAATTATGTATCAACCGTGTTTGTTAGTTTCTCAAGGATCTAATTATAAATATTAAAAACCGGCTTAATGCTAGTAGAATTCCTTACCTTAAGAAGACTGAAAATAACCATTCCACAACAAAAGCTAGGAGCAACACTTGATCCCACCACTAGTGGAAAAATGACTTTAAAAAGCATTATTTAGCATCGGTTGTTTAAACAGCCGATGCTAAATGTACCAGCAGTGGCAATTTTGCAATTAAGTGGAAGTTTTCATTTTTCACGCCTACACTTAACATCGGTTGTTTAAACAACCGATGCTAAAGGATGCTTTCTAAAGTCATTTTCCTTACGCATGTACATTTAACATCGGTTGTTTAAACAATCGATGTTAAAGGTCCCAATTTATTTCTACGAGTATTTCTCATTCTCTCATTCTCAGATTCATCATTTTCACGCGTCTCATTTTCTCAGTCTCTCACTCTGAACCCTTGCCGTCGCCCCTCCCCTCGCCCCTCGTCGTCACCGTCCTGCGTCGCCATTCTCAGTCTCTCACTGTTTCGTTCACTGTTCACTATCGTTCACTTTTTTCGTTTTCGCTCAATTTTTCAGAATCTTCAACCTCACTTGGTTCAGAATCTTCAAATGGTAAGCATCTTGGCTCTCTCTTCCTCTCCCTTTGCTTTCGTTTTCTCAATTGAAACCCTAATTTCGTTTTTGTGTTCAAAGGGTTAATTTTGATTTTGTCAAGTTTGTTTTGTTAAGTTACACACAAAATATGCAATTGCTTGAAGGATCTTGAGTTTTAGAACAGCCACAACCAAGATTAAGGCAACTTCTGGTACACTCTCAATTTCACCATCTCGTTTGACGTCTCTATTGTGCAATTCCAGCATCTATCAACTATGTGTGTGAAATGAAATGCCACTAACTGAACATTTTGACTTTAATGGGGGCCTTTCGTAAGGTTCGTGGCTTTCGTCAAGGTTCAAAAACTTTTATTAGGGTTTGTACTTCTTTTAGCTTCTAGATTAAGACAACCACTCCAACAAATTTCTACAAGCTTTCACAAGGTTTATAAAATTTCCCTTTCTCACGCTCTCTCTCACCACAAGTGTTCGTGAATGCAGGGCTAGAAAGAGGATTTGGAAAAATGTCACATGAATCCCTATTTATCGATTAGAGAAATGTCAGATCCTATTTCTGGTAGTGCATATGAATTTGTTTATGGTTTTTGATTCTGTTTTGTAATTTTTATACTTGGTGATTTTCCTCTTATTTGTAACAAATGCAATTTCATTGAGTTTGGATAAGAATCATTGTTCATGATGATTAATGAATTTCAATGTCTTAAGTAATTTGTTTGTTTCATGTTTAAACCTTTTTGTTTCATGAATGGGCACCGATGCATCAACTGTTGATTCAACATTTACATCTGATGTGGTAAGTTCAGTAGGACTACAGCTTGCACCAGATGGAGGAAATGGAATTTCTAGATCACTGGATCAAATTCAGTGGAATTTTAGCCTATCTGATTTAACAGCAGATTTGCCAAACTTGGGAGCTAATTTCTTATTGAACTTTGCATACAATTACGTATTCTATCTTTCAAAATATCTTTTCTTTCTTTTGATTTAAGATGTTGATAGGCCGCAAGTGCACGGTTCTATCGCGTAGTAAAAATATCGATCCCACAGAGACTTTGTAATTACCAATTTAATTTTTCGATGGTGATTAGCTAAAAGGAATGATTTTAGAAGAAGGAAGGTTTCTTGATTTTAAATTCAGAATTATAAAGAGTCTCAGGTTATTAATTTCATCACAATGATGAGGAACCCATGTAATTCTTTAGACCATTTACCAAACTTATAAAGTAATATATTTCAAAGACAAGGCAACGAATATAACAAATGTCTCCTTTCAGAGTACAAAAGTGTGTTTTGAACTAACAATCAAGCCTATTCTCATGGTTGATTGTCACCAAAACCCATTAAGCATAACACCTTTATAATGTCTCAAGAGTTTCAAAACTATTCTCATGTTTTGAATCCCTTGTCTAAATTCATAGTTCCAACATCAATACTTCACCTTTCGGTTCTTCGTATGATGTTTAGGATTAGAATTGAAGGACAATGAAATTAAATTGAAATATAAAACAATTGGAGTGGAGAATAGTCTTTGGGAATTACTAGGGACCTATCATTGGATTACTCCCAATAACCCAAGACTTTGTATCTACTCACTCATATTCATAATGTAAATTGCAATAAGATAAATAGACATAATTGTAAATGACTGAAATCTAAATGACAAGAAATAAAGTGCAGAAAGTAAGAGCTGAAATGTAAAGTGCAGGAAATATAAAGAGCAGAAAAATAAAGAACAAGAAGATAAAAGAAAGCAAGTGAGCAAGAACTAAAATAAGAAAAAAACTTAGATTAAACTTTGGAGTGAGATTACAAGTATGCAAAGGTGAGATTACAACTGAATTGAGGTCCTATTTATAGCCTAGGATCGGTAGACAAACACTTAAATTCGAATTACAAGCCATAATGCATAGAATGGGAAAAGCTTGTAACAGTTGCTGAGTCTGCTGATGCGCCACGGACCGTGGCCAGCCACACGGGCGCCCGTGGTAAAATCTGTTTGACGAGAAAACTTTCAGCATTCCAACGCAACACGGGCCGTGTGGTGTAACACGGGTGCCCGTGTAACTTTCAGCCAGGGAGTGATTTTTCATGCAAATTCTAACTGTTTTGATCCTTTGTGAATCTCTTATCCTTGGGACTTCAATGCTACTTGAAATACTTCCTTTGCTCTTGATTTGCTCTACAAAATAAAATTCAAATAAAAGCAGTAAAATAGTCCTAAAAGAGAAATAAAAATACCAAATAACTACTTGAAACAAACACTAAAATAACAACTAATTTGGACTTATCAGATGTGTTTTTATGTTGTTTCTTTTTGTGCTGTATTTACAACTGAACTGTGTCCTGTAACTTTTAAAATTTGTGGTTTTCACTATATGTATATATATGTATAGTGTTGTATTGGTAACTTGTTGTATTAGTGCTTCTTAAGTTGTCATTCCATGATTTTAATGAAATTATCTGCGGATCTAGGAGCTCTGGGAAACTATCCCAGTTCACCATTTTTTCCATCTGATTCAGACATGTTGCTTGAATCTCCAGATCAACAGGATATAGGTAGTTATAATTGCATATATACATATAACGGGTATGTGTTTAGATTTGTTAATGAAAAAGAAATAATGTTCAAACTAATATTGGAGGTATCTTCTTATTGATTATATAATAGTATTTAGGATATTGGACTCTGAGGCTATCTTTAGATTGTTTCAGATTTGACATTTATTTAGTATGTTTCCTTATGTATATTATATTTTAGGTCTTTGGTTGAATGTATTGGTTGTACATTATGTTTACTTATGTATATTATATTTTAGGTCTTTGGTTGAATGCATTGGACTCTGAGGCTATCTTTAGATTGTTTCAGATTTGACATTTATTTAGTATGTTTAAGGTGATGTCTTACATTGAGCACTAAATTGTTCTCATCTGGTATACACGAAATTAATCAAAACTTTACATCGGTTTTACTTAATCAAAACTTTTCTGCATAATCTTGTGCGGAATTTTATCTGCAAAGTTATAATTATGTTGTTATTGTTTTGATAAGGTTGTTCATGTAATAATTGTGTTGTTAATGTTATAATCTTATTGTTTTGATAAGGTTGTTCATATAACAAGCACCGTCCTTTGTTTGTAGGCTAGTAAATTTCCTTATTGACCTGGACAACAGCCCACTTTACCAGGACATGTCGGTTTTCTTCTCCAGGTATGCTTTCATATGTCTATATTTTTAAATGATTATTTTTCTCCATTCATATAGGATGTGATGCAATCTCCTTATATGCTATTTCACTCAAATTCTAATTGCTTGAAGTTAGTTGCATGGAAACTCAGTGTATGGAGGAAGCAGGAGTTGATGGAGAAACTTCTAAGTTGATTCGAGGCTCATAAAATCCACCGGAGCATTAATTTTAGAGGTGCGGTTATCTATCTATTCTTAATGGGCATACAATGTGCTGGTTAATTAGGATATAATTATGTTATGGTTGCGTTGGTTGGATGACTAAATGAATATCTAAGTTGTAACACTTGTTAACTAGAGGTATAGAACAAATAGGAACAATTTAAACTAGATTTAGATCAAGATGCATGTGATTTTTATTCTCCTACCTGTTGTGTACATGTTAATCTTTATGACCATTGACATTCTAATTTCTAAACACTTTTTCTTTATAGTCCAAATGCTTCATCAGTTGCAATGTATAAACAAATTTTTGTAGATACCTTCATTGAAAAATATAGAACTATAATTATTTTCTATTCTAATAGGGAGAAAAACTGAGGAATCAAACTGGTGTGGCAGCTTAAATTCAGTGCAGCTAAAAGACTCAACAGCTTGCATCAGTTTATATATGAACATTCTGTTAGTCCTTGCAAAGGCTCAAAGACTCAACATGAGCTATTAGTAGGTACTAAGTATTTCAGTTATAACATTTGTAAAATTTTGTGTAAGAAACTTGTAGAACTTATTGTTTGTATGATATTAAATTTCAATAGAATTTAAAGTATTTTTATGAATTTATTATGAGTCACGGTCTAGAAATATTTATGTATATCCAGATTTAATAAATTGGTCAATTGATATCTATTAACAGTGCCAATTAATTTTTTTTTTAAAAATAGACATTTAGCATCGGTTGTTTGGAACACCCGATGGTAAAAGTCATTTTTCAGGACATTTAGCATCGGTTGTTCTAAACATTTGACGCTAAATGTCCTGAAAAATGACTTTTACCATTGGGTGTTTAAACAACCGATGCTAAATGTCGGACATTTAGCATCGGGTGTTTGGAATAACCGATGCTAAATGTCATTTTTCAAGACATTTAGCATCGGGTGTTTAAACAACCGATGCTAAAAGTCATTTTTCAGGACATTTAGCATCGGGTGTTTGGAACAACCGATGCTAAATGTCTATTTTTTAACTTTGGAGGAGGATCATTCTCCCAACTCTCCTTTTGAAAAATGCATCCTTGTTTCTTCTGAAACCATGATTATGAGGTAAAAATTGACGATGGCAATCAAACAAAGACTTTTTTCGCCAAGTTTCAGTTTGAAAGCCTTTGATTTTTCCATGCATATTGAACTTGCTAATTTTCCTTCAGTACTCCACGCAGACAACATCCCGTTAGAAGGAAAATCATTTATATTCCACAAGAGTGCAACTCTTAATAGAAAAATTTGCTTCTTAGAGGCATCATATGTTACTATACTACTCGACAACTGTTGCAACTCGTCTATCAAAGGCTGCAAATACATATCAATTTTACCTTTGGGATTGTCTAGACCTGGAATGATTAAGGTCAAGAACATATAAGGGGTTATCATACATAGCTCGGGAGAAAGTATATATGGTGTGAAAATTACTGGCCAACATGAATATGATTTCTTTGACTGGCTAAAAAGATTGAAGCCACCAGCACACAACCCAATGAAGTGAATTAATGTTAGCTGGAGTCACATGAAAGGGGGGTTAAATTGTGACCCTTTTGAAGAACCATCACCTCAAAATACAAAAGAGTTGCATATCTCACCCATTGAAGTGGTTGGTGATAAAGTGCAGACAACAGAAGAACTCTAAAGCCCAGACCTAGGTGGTGAAGTTCATTCAAGTCTAAATGTTGTGATTGATGGAAATCAGGGAAGTGATACGTTGGTGGATGTTAACAATGTCACTTTGACATCCTCAGAAGACTATCACTAAGAAGTCTTCTATTAAGACGGAGCACATCGTATTACAAACTCCAAACCCCTTAGCTAATCAAGTAGATTCTGAAGAACTAGCTAATCTTTAGAAATCATTTGAAAAAGTCATTCATTAGCCTACCATTGAAACCCCATGAGTCAAGACTCCTCACACATTTTAAATAATGGGCAAAGGCAAAGGCTGCTACAAGAAGGTCAAAGAGCTCAACAGTGGCTTCTGACCACTGCTTTACCTGCCATCAGCCCATCTCTTGAAATTCTACAATTTGGTCCTATACCTCTTGTCCAAGACATCTCTAAGCCTGCTACTTCCATATCTTCTAATGACTCATCCTCTTCGAAGTAGCTGCTTAATCTGGTTTCTGCCCCCAACCTTTTGATTGATGACAAAGGGGGAGAAGGGTTAGATTATGTTTATAGGTTTTAAGTGGGGTAATGGATAAGATAGGACATTTTTTTTATATGTTCTAAACTGCATATCTATGTTATAGAGAGCACTTGTTATGCGAAGCTAAAGCTTCCTATATTTTCAGTTGTATGTTTTTAATTTCTATTGTATGCTCCAGAACAGTTGCGCCAAAATTGTATCACTTTGCTTCATCATTAACGAAACATGTTCTGCTCTAAAATGCCTACATGCTTTATTAACTATGATTAAAAAGAAAAATCAATAGCGCTAATTGAGGAGGAGCATATCAACAATTCTTATACAATTGTTATATCAGACAACCTTAAAAACTTATCAAAGGTTCTGTCATCAACAAAAAGGAGGAGATTGTTAAGGCAAAATCCCTAAGTTATGTTTTAATGAAAACAAACAGTTTTGATAAGCTTCTTATGCTTTCTGATTCATTAGTGATCTAATGAGTTCTCTTGAGTGATCTTATAGACATGCACAAAATTACTACATCTCAAGAAGAACATGTTATGTGAATTAGCGCATCACAAGAAGAAGAATTGGGTCATAGAAAATACATGATAAGCTCAAAGAGATGCTCAGAAGATAACAAGCAAGGAAACAACATTAAGTGGCCTAATATGAAACAAATCAACATATGGAAATCAAGATATTCTTCTGGATAACATGGAATCTAGTTGATAATTACTTAGAAGATACTTCTGAAGGCATCCTGGTTGCATCTCAAATAATATCAAGCTTCTCCAAACGGTCAAATTGCTACATAAACAATGGTATTGTGCTAAAAATAATGGAGTTAAATGAAAGAAGCCATCGCTAACAGTTGTATAAAAATTAGTTTCATTATTTTCGATAAGTAAAAATTTATTAAAATGATCAACATAAAGACTGGATCAAATTAAACAAATTGCTCCAGACCCATTAGCATTACACCTAAAGATGAAACAAGCTCTTAAGGTGATTGAGATAAAATGGGGCGTGTCAGGTGAGAACACTTATTTATTGTGAGAATTAAAAACTCATAATTATAACTGTTAGATTAAAATTAATGGCTAAGATTACGTCATTAATTACAAAATCTTTCCATTTTAATTAAAGATTACATGAGATCATGTAATTAGCGGCGTAATTTTAACCATTAATTTTAATACTATAATTAAAAGTTCTAATTCTCACAATAAACAAGAGTTCTCCCATATTATGCTCTAGAGATATAAAAAAGAAAATAAACCCCAAATGAACACCTAAAATAATCTAATCGGACACCAATAATGGCTCAATTAAGGATATTTGGAAAGAATTTTTTTTTTCTAGAAACTTTTTTTTATACTCTAATTTTCTAGAATCTTCTGAATCAACAGTCTTGATAATGAAATTTTATTTTGCACCCCATTGACACAGAGTCTTGAATCTACTGCTAAGTGCGAGTGGTTAGCACTCTCTATCTAAAGGGATGAGCTCGGCCACTACAGTGGTTGGGCTAACATATTTTTTACCCATGACTAAATATAATAAGTAATTTTTTATATGCAAAATTAACTTAGTTAAAAAATAGTTGAAGTGCTAAGAGTATAGATACAAATTTAATCTAAGAAAATTTCAAAAGCTAACTTGATATACCGCAAGTGGATAAGCGACAAACAAATTATTATAATTTAAAAAGCAAGGATAAGTTATTTGAAACATAACAAACGTATAATATTAAAAACAAGGACAACCAATTTATTATAAATATTCAAATTTACAAAAGACTTGCGGAGTCTGGGGAGCACAAAAGGAGAAACAATTTAAGAGAGACTTGGACACCTTGCATATTTCCATCCAAAACTATAAGATATTTAGTATATGGGTCGCCTCTCTTATATATTTCATTTAATTAGTTCATTCCTAGTCGATATAGAAGTAACCAGTCACACTTGAATTCTCAACAATCTCTCTCTCATGTGTGAATCACTTTCAACACCAGACATGATCCAAGTGCCAATTATGGCACTTGGAGTAACAATAAGCTAATGACCAGGGCCACCGAGAGACTTGGACAACACATCTCCACTCAATACCTTAAGACATTAAGTATACGGGTCACCTCTGTCTTTCATACTCTTCATTTATCTCATTCCTAATAGATGTCAGACTAACCACTCACTTGAATTCCCTATAATCTTCCCTTCAAGTGTGAGTCACCCACATCACTAGACTTGATCCAAACCAGGATCCATTTCCCACTCGCCCATCAACCCGAATGACGACTCTAATGCCACTTGTTGGAGAGTCCAAGAGAGCACCGAGAGTAATAAGGAGCTAATGACCGAGGACTACCAAAAAACTTGAACGTTACACCTCCACCTAAAACCTTAAGGCATTGAGTATATTTACCCTTCAAGTAGTCATTTCTACTCAATTTGAGACTAACCATACAAACTTGAATTCCCAATATTTTAGTGGACAAATTGTGAAAGAGAAGAGATTGAAGACTAGTTAGATAGTAGAAGAAAAAAAGTTATTAAATAATATTTCAGTAACAATGGCTACCCCATAAGCATGAGAGGGGCTGCCCTTGCTCAGCTATAATACCTAGCAATGAAACAACTTAGGGCTGACCTCACAATTGCACTCCATATTAGTAAGTGCCCATTTCCCCATTGCCCATAGTCAAACACATTTGGCCCTACCAAATTTTTATACTGAATTATATTATATTAAGGTATGAACTTTTTCTCTTGCCGACCCTTAGTCCATGCCAGTAGGAGGTGCATTATAAACATGGGCAGGGACAATAGGACTCCCCTATCCCATCAATTTTGGCCTCATTAGCAACCATTAAAAGATCATTGAGTGGATAGCACTAAATCTGTTTCCTACTTAAATTTTACTCCCAGAAATTAAAAAGTAAAACACTTCAGATATAAATAATACTCCTATCCCATCGGCATCGTCATTGTTACGATTGGGCCGCACCCCTTATTCACTGAGGCCCAACCAATGTCAGCGACAGATCCATAAACGAACGGCTGAGATCTAAATCCTAGATCAGTCGGCTCTGTTTGATTACGTCAAACACACCCTCGCATCTATAAATAGGCACTTGCACAGTGCCCAAGGTATGCACACTTCCCAACATTTTACTTGTATCGAATCCTAGATCAGTCAGTGTCTTTGCAGGTACAACCCTCCTCAGATTGGAGCGCGGATTGATCAAGAACTAGCCCTATCAACTATCCCGGATCGGCTGCACGTTCAAGGATACGGTAGAGATCAGTCATAATTTAATACTTTTCTATGTGTGTTTTCCATTATTGAAAAGTATCTTGAATTAGTTGTCCAAAAAAAAGTATCTTGTTTTAATTTACTGGCGTATAAATTTCTATTGAAGAAAATAAAGTAAGCTAAAGAAAGGATTCAGAAGAAATATCAGGTATCTGAGTCTTTGAAATCTGTAGGTTGTCTACGAATCAAAAGAATCATGCTTCTTGTTATGAAAATTACAATAATACCTTTAGAGATAGATGTCAAAAATGTAAAGAGCACATTTCTTTCATATATTGTAGTTTTTTTTTTATATACCGGGTATTCTCTATGTGTAACTGTAGAGACTAATCCCTCAAGCCGGGTAGGACCACAATGGGTGGCAAACCTCTCCCTCAAGAGATTTAACACTGCTGCATGCCCAAGGCTGGATTCGAACTCAAAACGGTAAGCAGGAAGAGACCACTATTATCTCATTCGAGTGTTTTTGGGTTTTCATATGTTGTATGTTGATGACTAAAATTGAAATAATACAATTTTATACATTCAGTTAATATTTATTTTAATTATATATTGTTCAGTACCGTATCTCCGACCTTGGATGGAGCTCCAAGATAGTTGGTAGGTGGAGTCCTTGATCTGCAATAGTCCGACCCGAGGTTGGGTGGAGTCCTTGGTGGTGTTTCACCTAATGAGTTAGGACCGTTGGATCAGGCCATTTGATCTTGGTCGTTGATGTTTGGATTTGCCTTTGATGTGGGCCTCTTTGATAATCACAATGGCAAAATATGGGACTTATCCATAACAGTTGCCCCCCAAGTCTGGTCGCTTGAAGGGCGATCTTGACTTGTAAATCAGACCGGCGTTGGGATTGCCGGGGTTACTTATCCCGACTAGTCCGACCTTTGGTAACGTTGCCCCCAGTTTTGATGCCGACGTGAGTAACTCAACAGTGACGATGCCGATGCCGACGTGAGTAACTCAACAGTTTACCGTTACGAAAAGTGGCGCGTCGTTTTTCGTGCCAGGCATTAAATGCAACTGACCAGACACGTTTCCCAATGGTGGCTATCGATGGTGACGTTTTGTTATTCGTGCGCGCGTTTAAGGCCATTGATTGGACGTGTCGATTCGACTCAGGCCCAATCCATGACCTTCAGCCCACTATAAATAGGGGTTCAGTCTTCTTCATTTCTCGCTGTTTTTCCATCTACTCTGATTACCGATCTTGGTTTCCAAGCTTCCTTCAAAGAGCTAGAAGATCATGGTGAGAGTCGCACTGTTTCAGTGGATTCAGGTAGTTGAAGTTCATAAGGTCAGGTTGCAACGTCAAGCTTCTGCCAAACGAGGTTAGATTAATTCGCATTTTCTTTTTTCATTTTACCGTCAGACTTCTTCTGTCTCCTTAGTTTTCACAGGGTGGGGGTCGTCAGGTTGGGTTTCAACCTCGCCATGGACCCGTTAAGTCGTTATTCCTGACTTTACAATACCCCCATTCCTGGAGGTCCGATCTGGCGAGAACAAAGCCCCCTCAACTTGCAAAAGTAATGGCTTCTAGTGGTGACAACTCGAGAGATCGTCAACTCGATGGCGTGTCTGCCATTCCCGAAGTTCAAGACCATCCTGAGTCGGCTCCCACGAGTGAACAAGTCGAAGAGGATGTTGAGTCGACCGTCATTCTCCAACCGATACGACTAACGAGCCCGATGGTGGAGATTACGAGGATGAAAATCGAGGTTCAAAGGAGAGATCGGAGAATGAGGATGTAGTGATTGTTTCTGTCAAAGAACCTCAAGCTGATGTCGTTATGGTGGAGTTGGATTCTTCTGAGGAACTCCAATCTGAGGAGAAACAAGGGAGCTCTCATACTCAGCAATCAGAGAGCACCGGGTCAGATTCTTGGTCCACAACCGAATCCGGAGAAGAAAGTCGTCGCGAGGATGAGGTTGTCACAGGGAAGTAAATTTTGGAGGAAAGCGATCATCGACAAGACGGTGGTGAGCCCGATGAGGAAGAGGAGAAATCTGGAGCTTTAACAGATGGTTACTCTAGCAGCGGCCCAGGAAGGGTCGACCTTCTCCTCTTATATGACGTGAATGTTCCACGACCTTGCTCTTGGGTCGCGGAGTCCGTTCTGCACACGAGATCGTTGTATGAGAGTGGTGAGGACAAGAGTGCAATTGTTGATAAGTTATCAATCTGAGGTCGCCTTTGGAACGTTGAAGGCATGAAAGCAGATGAGCACGCCGCCACCTGGTCTGGAACTTTAAAGTTCGTGATGTATGATGTTGTGGCGTTGGACATGCATATTCGTCCTCCATTCACTAGTCTTCAACAAACAGTTCTGGCGAGGCTGGACTTGGCCCCTTCTCAAATTCACCCAAACGCGTGGGCGTTTCTCTGAGCTTTCGAGCTGGTGTGCCTTGCCCTGGAAAGGCCGGTGTCGGCTAGTCTATTTTTTCATTTATTTGAGGTTAACCGAAACAATGAGAAAAACACCGGCGGAGAAACTCGTGAGCACGTGAGCCTTCGATTGAAAAGAAACTTGAAGGTTTTTCGTGCTTATACCGACTCGCTGAGGGGAAGGTGGAAAGAGCTTTTCTATATTGTGGAGCCCGTCAACGACAAAGCAATCGATTACGTAGGCAAGTTCGGTGCAAACGGGCAGACCTTGGTGTCGACCAAGTTCTCAATAGGCTGGAGCCTCGGCCATTATAATCGTTCCTCTGGTTCCTACCACATTGGCGAGTCTCAATTATGCGATGCAGATAAGCTGACCAAAAAACTCCTAGTTGACGTATCAGTTCGAGTGCCTTTTACCAACCCGAAGTTCCTGGGTTTCCCCACAGATCGTATTGCTAGAGCAGGTGGAGTCCTTGATTGTTGGTAGGTGGAGTCCTTGATCTGCAATAGTCCGACCCAAGGTGGGGTGTTGTACCTGCGAAGACACTCCGACGCTCAAATGAGGGAGGTAGTCAATCACAGGTGTATTAATGAGAGAGGTTGCTTACCATTAATGAAGCATTGAATGAGTATTTATAGAGTTTGGTGGTGTTTCACCTAATGAGCTAGGACCGTTGGATCAGGCCATTTGATCTTGGCCGTTGATGTTTGGATTTACCTTTGATGTGGACCTCTTTGATAATGGGCCTAGTTCAGAATGGCAAAATATGGGCCTTATCCATAACATATATTAATCATAAAACAGAGAATAAAATGTATATATTATGTCATCATTTGCTCGAGAATTGAAAAAGTTGACATATATGTAGACGAAGAAATACTCTACTCATAATTCATGGTTTATAATGCAAGTCCAATCAATGATTTAGCTCCCCTTAAAGGGAAAATGCAGTCAACAAAGAGACACGTTTGATCGATTCTTTGCTTGATATTTTTATTTTTTTAATTAACACAAAATATTGTGTCAAATCCAGTGACCTGCAAATCAATAAAGTCGCATCAGATAATTGGGCTCTCTTTTATTATTATTATTATTATTATAAAAATTGAAATCATCTGGAACGTCATCCCAACGAGAGTGCAGTGAAGCATCGAGAGTCCATTGCCAAAAAGAAAGAGAATATAGGTGAAGCATGGAGGATAATCAAACCAAACCCATGAAAAAGTAATTTGAATCTAAAGCATGATAGATTGCGAAAAAACTACTCCCTAAAAATCTCAGGAGTAGAGTCTGGCTAGTAAAGACTTCACTGGAGTTGCCATAATAAGTAGCCAATTTATAAGCACGACTATTACCTTCCATATAAGTAAGAGATTTGATGACTTGCTGTTTTCAGTAATTTTCTTTAGTGTTTTCTATCAAATAGATAAATGTGAAAGAGATGAGATAATAAGAGGACTTAAATTAGATTTTGGGTTCACCAGTTGACAAGTTTACAGTCAGTCCCAATTTGTGTACTTTTTCGAGAAGGGATATTGTTTAAAGAGGGAATCCAGTCGCACAACCAACTGAATCAGAGATTCTAGGTGATTATCCAATTGAATTTGAAGTACTAGGGACTTGAACAAAACACGGAGTTACATTCAGAGAGGGCAAAACATCGTGAATCCTTCGAGTACTTTGCACCACAATTTTCGAAATATAGATAAAGTAAAAACAAACTCAAGCAATTCACGGAAATCAATCTCAAGAAGGAGAGAGCGTCACGAATACCTCTAGTGCAAAGATTAAAGCAGTAAAGGCAAATCGTTAAAATTAAGATAAACAGAGACAAGAGTGAAGCACTCGATTACCGAAGAGAAACTTCATTGAATTGAAATAGTTACAAAATGCAAGGGTTGTTGGCTCTGACATACATTGTTCACCGCTTGTAGCCAGAGATCCTATGTGATTGGATGTGTTAGGCGTAATGGGTTACTGAATGTTATGAAATCGCCCATAGTACTTCATTCGTACTACTATTTATAGAGTTACAAATAAATAATTGATGTGTTGCATGATGTGTCCTTATTGAAATCGAATAAAAATTAAACTTACTATTGGTCGATCATGATTGATGCCCACGTGTCTTCTTGCGCCTGGATGCATTGCACATGTACCTGCGTTAGAATCTTCTCGAAAGGAACTTCCCTAACCACTTGTTAAGTTTTCGCGCGTGGCACTCCAACCTTTGATATTTGCTTCTGAAGTTTGTTCGAAATTGTATGTGCATTCCCTAACTAATTATTGCCTTTGTGTAGCCTTCGGGTTTTATTTCAACACCTTGCTGACATGTCCTTGTAGCAAATTTCGAATTCGAAATTTAGTTGCAACAAATACCCCCCAAATGTTTAGTCTCGGATTGTAGAGTGGGAGAGTAAACATTTTTGATACATTTATTCTGTGACACGGGTGAAATGTCCCCCCTAAAAACCTTTTGTTGTCGACAGGTTCTGAAAATACTGCAGTTCCTCTTTTCTAAAAACCTTTTGATGATTTTACTGCGACACCAGAGCTTAAACAAAATCTTCGTGATTTGATCAATAAAATTTATGTGCGTCAAGAGGGTCTTTCCCAAATGCACGTTCAGAATTTCAAAGATTTTCTTCGCTCCTCCTCAAACTAGTGAGGGTTCCCACTAGCTTACAAAATCTTGATGCTGAAGCCGAAAATCTTCTGAACTACAGTTCCAAATAGAGGCTTTCGAGGACTTAAACGCTATCCACCCACATAAACCCGAACAATTCGATTCACAAAAAAATGAGGTTGTTGCGCAGATACACCATATTCGTGACCAAATGGCACCAGTCCCGGTAGTGCAATACCAAGCTTCTCGCTTGTTCTATGATCTCGAGGAGCATGAAAAGGAAAATCTTACACTTCTATTAAGATCTTCTGTAGTCTGTTAAATCAGACTTTTAATGAATTTCATGTTATTCTCCTTTTAAGAAATACATGCCCACTCTGATTATTTTGGTTATTGTATTTTTCATTGGCCTTTCTAAATTTTCGAAATGTTTCTTGTTAATGTTGGATTATGCACAACGGTGGCTCTCCTCCACTGAGGTGGCAGTTGATGGTAGTATTAGGGCTTTTAAGTAGAGATCAAGTAAACAGAGTATTTTGAGCTGTTGTTAGCTTCTTTCAAACCTGGGGGGTGAGAAACCCTATTTATAGGTAGTCCGTCTATGGTTATTGGGGGCCTAAGGGGATAACCCTACATGCTAGAGGCATGCGCCGCTTGGGGGCGCAAGTTACTGCTAGGAAAAAGATATCTTTGGCTATTAGAGATCTTGCTTGTTCACTAAGCATGAGGGGGAAATTAGGGTTAGTTAGACCCCTTTGTGTGTGTAGATCTGGTTCCGAGGCGCTACTCAGGGTAGGCGAGGAGATCGTCCTAGGAAATTGTCTATACTGATTTGTGGGTATGGTTCCTTCATCCCCCGCTTGCATTGGTCGGTATCAACCCACTTTTTGTACTTTCGAGGGAGCTCAACCCGATATTAGGTCGAAGCTAATTGTGATGTAACATTTCAAATTTATAGATAGTCAACGCATGCGCCTATCAAAAAGAACAGATGAAAGAAAAAACTATTATTCGGTTTAAATTCTATTAATAGCGTGACTTCTAATTTATAGATAGCCATCTGCATTTCTGTTCTCTCAAAGATTTCTAACCAAACCTTCTCAGGGCTTCCTCTTATTAGCTATAGGCTACTAGTTAAGCATCAATTTATCAATCGCTCGAAGCTCTTCCTCTTTTCCATTACAAATATTTTTGCAACCTCTTCCAATTCTTGCTCTCCTCAAGTCAAGTTTCAGATTTCTAAGTTTGTTGGATAAGTTTTCTCTTTCCAGTTCTTTGTTCAGTTTCTTTTTAATTTATGGAGACTGAACGCACTCCTATTTGTATGGTTTTACTTGAGAAACCCACTATAGTCCTTTCCTCCTCTTCTTATTCCTCTCTTTCGTCGCTGATGGACTCTCCCCTCTGTCAACCTATACGGGTTGAGGAAGTTTTTGAAGAGGTTTTCACCGCACCGGCTAACGATTCACGTCCGGCGAACAGAGATACTCTGAGTGAAACGAGGATTACAGATGTAGGGTGTGGCGGTGTTCGGATGGCTTTTTCGAAAGAGCTCATGTTAACTCTCCAGAAGCCGAAGAATAACTAGAGCACGGTCCAACACCCCCCCAGATTACTCATGGGTCGACTCTTCGGTGGACGCGGAGTTGTCGATTCGAAGAAAAGAGGATGTGGATGCTCTTCATGGATGGGTGTCTCGTATAGCTAGGACCAAGCGGTATGCAGAGAGCTTGAGAATAGAGTTTTCCATGCTGGCCCCACCGATCTCCCCGACCACGTGTATTTGTACGAGGCGATGCTTTGTTGGGTCGGAATTTGACTTCCATTCACCATCTTCGAACGAGAGGTGCTCAGTTGGCTCGATCTCGCTCCCGCGAAGTTGCATTATCCCAACAGCTGGGCGCTTATTCAAGGCTTCGGGGCTTTTTGAAACTTTTTGAGTCTTCCATGAAAAATGGAAAAACAGGTTTGGTAGCAAGTTCTTCTGGACCCCTGAGGGTGAAAGCATTTCCCCTTCAACTAGAACCAGTTCCCACGACCCATTAAGGAGTTCGAGCTTGAGAGGCTTTCTCGTGAGGACCAAGTTTTTATTGGGTTCCTTGTGGAATTGCTCAAGATAAATACCAGGACCTTGATTGCCCGGTATCTTTCATGGGTGTGCCCCAGTCACTTTATTTTTCCCAGCACTTTTGTATTATTTGTGTATGTTTCTGATTTTTGCTTTGCCTCTTTGCAGATAATTCAGTGGGGAACATGGATCGGGCCACAGTTCGCGCTCGCCTGACTACAACTAAAAGAGGAAAGGCTAGGGAGATAAGCTCTTTTGCTCCGGGAAGGGGAAGTTCTCATAGTCTGAGCACTGTTCCGCCACCGAAGAGTGATGTCGTCACTCGGGAAAGGACTCCCAACCCAAGTCAAGCAAGAGGTCGCCTCCTTCCGCAACTAGTTTTTCGTCTTAGCAAAGTGGCTAAGGGGTCCTGGGGGTTTGTTAAGCTGAGCATCCCCGAGGGTCTCACTTTTTCGGGAAATAGAAGGAGTTTGTTGATAAACGGCCCCATCTAGATAGTTCACTGTGGAACGTTGCTCTCAATGACAATTTCCTAGTCGACAATTTTATCAACGAGAAAGATTGCTGGGGAGCTCGGGCTGTGCTGAGCTATTAATTCTTGTGCCCTTTAGGTGGCTGCCATGGGTTCGCATTAGGAAGACCGCATCATCAACTGCGAGAGGTAAAAATTTGAGGCCACCAAGGAGCTCGCCGAGGTTGTAGGCGTTTCGAGCTGATCTAAAAGGATTTGTCTCACGAAAGCGGGGTGATTCCGAGGACAGCCTGAAGGTCGTCAAAGCAAGAAGAGATTCCTTATTGGATCTTCAAAGTCATTGGCGCTCGAAAGAGGAGGCGTTGAAAGACAAGGTGGACGAGCTTGATGCCAAAGTTTACGAGGTTGAGACGCAGGCAGCGCTCACCTTTGAAGGAGAGTCTACGCAGGCTCAGCTAAAGGTCCTAGCCCTCAAGCTCTATTTATCTCCGATGGACATGATCAAGGTGGTCCTTAATGGCCAAATTTTGGAGGAGATAGCTAGGGACGTTGCTAGGTTAGTCGTGTAGGAGGCAGGAAACATAGATTCCCCAAATACCATTGCAGATGCAAGGGTTCCTCGATCTGAGGTGACTCCTACTGTGGCTCCCTAGGTCGTGGAAGACTCTCTACCGGATGAAGTTGATGGGGATGCCCCTGTCACCGTGTAATTTTCTTTCTCCTTTTGTTTTGAAAAAGTCATCTAGTATCTGAAGCAGATGTACTGTGACTTGGCCTTCGGACCTTTTTTTTACTGAAGTTTGGATTTTGAGTATTTCTACTGTTTCCATTTACTTCTCTGCTATACTTCTCGTTTTGTACATTCCTCAATTTTTAGAGTAAGTGTCTCGAGGACTTGTTTTCCTTCTTGTTTTGCACACTTCTCAATTTTTATAGTAAGTGCAACCTAAGGAAACGTTTCTCACACTTCTCAATTTTTAGAGTAAGTGCAACCCGAGGTTACATTTTTTCTTTTTGTTTCGTACACTTCTCAATTATTATAGTAAGTGCAACCCGAGGTTACGTTTTTCTTCTCATTTCATACAGTTTTAGTTTTTAGAGTAAGTGCAACCCGAGGTCAGCCTAAGGGGATCTTTGTGACTTCTAGTTTCGTGCCTTGCCGAGGTCATAACTTAGGAGATATTTGTGATTTG
Organism: Astragalus glycyphyllos; assembly: GCA_963573325.1. NCBI lineage: Eukaryota > Viridiplantae > Streptophyta > Magnoliopsida > Fabales > Fabaceae > Astragalus > Astragalus glycyphyllos. The sequence goes on along the minus strand of OY754313.1, from coordinate 21,601,567 downwards.
TCGTTTTGTAGATGACATGGTTTGCAAAGCTGGTGTAGTCTGAGTTCATCACTTATGAAATATTCAAATTATGATCAAAAGTCGATACGATGCTACCCTTGTTTGCCTTTTCTGCGAGCTCAGATTTGACCAAAGTATCGGCGAAGGCGAGCTTGTTTTAGGTACTCAGCACCGTGTAGGTCGCCCGAGCTTGATGATTTGAGCATGAGCTCGGTATTGTAGAGGTGCATTACGTCTTTTCAGTGTTGGAAGTGGGTCTGAGCAATTTAGTCTTGAGTGGCTCGCCCTCGTCTTTTCTGCCTAGACAGTGATGTGACTGGTCCACTCTTTGACTTGCGACTTTTCTTCCTTGGGAAACCCACGGTCTTGGGCGGTTTCTTTGACTGCAATTATGTGGGGTCGATTTCGACTTACTCCCCTACACCCATACAAAGGGCTTGAGTTAGGGTGTTTTCTCCACACCGTATGAGTCCATTTTCCCTCTTGTTTCTATTTGATAATTTATTCTCCCTTAGGCCCTCCGACCACTCTTACCGAAGCTAGTCTTTTGATGAGAGCATCGTGGTGCCTAAGGTGGTGGACTGGGTCTTCTCTGACCATTTTCCTCCATTACTCACTCCCTCAGAGTGATCGGACGACATAAATATTTCCGGACTCTTCCAACACCTTGTCTCGGTGTGAAGTCAAAATTATTTCTAGGGTGGTGGTAAGTCGTCCTTGAAAACTCCAACGAGTTCTGTGTTGATAGTCCATGAGGATCTTCTTTTGACGTGCCTTTTGCGACATCTTGGCAGATTCTGGCAACCTTCGGACGGAGGAGAGATTAGGGTCTGTGAGGGCTTCTTACTATCGACATCTCCCTCCAAGTCGAAGGTTTCAATTTTCTTGTAAAAAGTACTTGATGGTAGGCATTTTTGCTAGCGACTTGTCATCTTTTTTTCGACTTGTAGCTTTTTATACAACTCTTTAGACCTTTTGAATCGACCATTGTATCCAATCTATATAATGTTTCAAACTTTTTGCAAGGTCTTTTATTAATGAAATAAAATTCATCTTTATTGCAACGTTTCTGGAATTTTTTGCTTTTTTCGCACTTTCTTTAATTCTTTTACTAGGGTGCATCTCTTCCCGAGTAGTGATAGTATGCCCCCGAAAAAATTTCACTTTGCGAAGTAAGTGTAGATTTACATAACTTTTGTGTCGTATAGATTCGAGCTTTTCCTTTCTTACTCAAAAGTAAGATGTCGAGCTTAATGGCTTTGGGCTTGTGATTTGTCCAGCTTTGTGGCTTCAAACTTTTCTTTTTCTTTCTTTTTTTGAATTTCCAAGATCTGTGGCGTCGGGCTTGTTTCTTTGGTCTATTCAAGCAAGAATAACCATATTTTGTCACTCTCGATGGCGTCGGACTTTGTGATACGCTGAGGTAGTTCCTTTACTATGATTTCGAAGATCTGAAGGTGCCAAGCTTATTGGCTTGAGGCTTTGTTTGGTGTGCCCGAGTTCTATATTCCGAACAGGAATTGGCCATAGTTGTCGGGCTTGAAGGCGTCAGGCTTTGAGATACTCTGGAGTGCTTCCTTTACTCTGATTCGGTACAAAGGCGTCTAAGCATTAGGCTTTGAGATACTTTGTGGTAGTTCCTTTACTCAGATTCCGAGCAAATGCGTCCGGAGGTGTCGTGCTGGACGGATCGAGATTTGTATTCAAGTCCAAATGGGGAACCCAGGGTTCTTATGCCAACCCTCTTCAAGTCTTATTTGCGAAGAACACTCGTTTGAGCTGCTCCACAACTCCAACCTTTGAGGTTGGTCGGGCCTCAAGGTTCTTATGCCAACCGTCTTCGAGAAATGAGGGTTTGGACCTCGTAAATTCACCTCTCGCTTAGAGCGTCGAGGATTGTGATTTTTCTGAGGACGGGGGACTAGGGATTTTAGATCTCCAAGGGGGTTCCTTTACTCAGGTTCTGAGCAAAGGTACCCGGAGGTGCAGAGCTCTGAGGCTTCGGGTTTTGATTTTCCGAGGTGGTTCCTTTGCTTTGATTCCGAGCAAAGGCATCTGGAGGTGGAGAGATCTAAGGCATTGGGTGGTCCAAACGGGGGACCAGGGTTCTTATGCCAACCCTCTTCGAGTATTGGACTTTATTCTTAGTAGAGCTGCTGTGTTTGGGTTCTATGGTTTCGACCTGCGGGTTAGTCGCTCCTCGATATACATTTTCTACATTGCTTAAACATGCATCATTTAAGAACAATTTTTTTTATTGAAAAATAAATTAAAGGATGTGCCTCATTAAGACCTTGACTGACCAAAAACCAAGTCGGAAAAAAGGCCGCTGAGAAAAAAGAGTACATTGCTCTGTTACAACTTTTACTTAGCTGAAATAGAGTTTAAGGTGTATAGCATTCCACGAATTTGAAAATGGCTTTTTGGAGAGTTCTTCTAACTTATAACCTCTTTTCTTCAGTTCTTCACTAATTCAGAATGGTCTTTCCCAGTTATCTCTGAGCTTACCTTCAGCCATCTCCTTCCTTGAATTCTCATCTTTTCTGAGAAGGTCCATTTCGAACTTGGCCTCTAGTTCTCGGGATACCTCCTTGTGCATCTCCCTTCGCAGCGAACGAGATTCGAGTTTGACCGGTATCATTGCTTCTATTCCATACGTAAGTCGGAACGACGTTCCTTTTGTGCATCTCTTTTTGTGCATAACATCGAGATTGTGCTAAACAGATTATCTTTCCAAAGTGTTTCGCCAAAGTGTTGTCTGTCACGTAGTTTGATTCCACTATGAGGATCTGGGCTTGCACCATTTTTGCTCGGAAGGTGATCAACATGTTGAAGCATCCAATTACTTTGGCGGGCCCTCCTGAAAATCCGACTAAACTGCTGGTATATGGCTTGATGATCGAAGTTAGGAGCCTCAGTCAATCCAAGGCTCTTCTTTAGATTACGTCTACTGAGCTCTCTTGGTCGACCATTGTCGTTTTCACCAAGAATTTGGCCAATTATACAGTTACTTCCTTGGAGTCTTTTTTTTATTTCTGTCGATCCCTCGGTAATCGGTTTCTTTGAACGTGATCGGCGGGAGGGGTTCCACCGCATAGACTATGGAATTTACCGACTTAGTTCCGCGGAGGCACCTTTTTCGGGTTCTACTAGTGTCGCCTCCCCCAACAAACCCTCCTACGATTAGGTTGACTAAATTGATCAGAGGCGGGATTTGTCACCTTTAGTTGCCGTTGCGCCTTGTTGCTGTGTAGAGGATCTTCCTCTGCCCTGACCTTAGTTGTTTTGTTTTTCGATATTGTGTTTAAGGGTCTGGCATTCGTTTGTCGAATGGTCGTGCACTCTATGATATTCACATTATCTCATGTGATTTGCTCCTTGGGGACTTTCTTTTTGAGGGGGAAGGTCTATCAGATTGTTTTGGTGGGCTTCCTGGAAGATTCTTCCTCTCCCCACTGTTAGGGGGGTAGTAAAGCCACCTTTCGGTGTCTTGGAATCCTGATCCACCTTTTCCTCCCTTCTTGGCTGGGAGTCGTGAGTTGGGGTTTTTCCCTTGTCTACTTTCGTCAGGCCATGAATGTTGGCCGCGGCGAGTTCCTCCATGTTGATTTAGCCTATAACACGTTGTTTGAGCTCGAGAATGGTCTGTGTCGCAGTCCGACGTTCATCACATGTAGGGCTACTGCGGAGTTCGGGTTCTCAATCTTCTTGATTTCCGTGTTTAATCGGTCCATGAATGCATTCAGGATCTCCCCAGATTTCTGTCGTAGGCCGACCAGGATGGTGGTACTCTTCACTACAGCTCAATTGGTAGCAAAGCGAGCTCTGAATTTCTTGATTAAGTCTTCATACGAGTGAATGCATCATCTTTGTAAATTCGAGAACCATTTGAGGCCTGAATTCTCCAGCAGGCATGGAAAGGTCTTGCATTCGACTCTTTTTGAGGCCTCGAGAAGCATCATCTGCGAATTAAAGCTCATGAGGAAGTCTTCAGGGTCCGCCCTTCCATCGTAGGACTTGATGCTTGCACTTGGAACTTCTTGGGGACTCTATTTTCCAGAATCCACGAAGCTATGGGATGTAGGGATGACCCGGTTGCGGGCGAGCGACTCCTTCTGCGCTTTCTTTCTTGACGCCTTCAATGTTTTCGACCTCGATGGGGCGGGCATAAGGAGGTGTCTGCCGAACAATAGCCTTCTATATGACTAATGGTAGAGCTTCTATTAGTTTTGCTCTCGTAGCGACTTGGGCGGGGCTTTGGGGAGCGACCTCTGTGCCTTTGGAGTGGAGGAAGTGCTAGAGGTTGACGTGGTTGCAGGGAATTTTCTTGCTAAATCGTGGTGCTCAAGCATCGCCTCAAGGCTTCGTTTTCTGCCTTCAGGGCTTTTTCGGCCTCGATCCCGCGCCTGTGCCCTAAGGGGCTTTATTAACCATGATAATGTCGATTCCCAGGAGGAGCCCTAGGGGGTATATGAGTTTGAACATCTAGCTGAGGATGGGGATCACCTCTACCTGCCTGGTGGATTACCCTGGGAGGAGTAGGGTCTCTCCTCGCGCTGCTTCTTGTCGTGACCATGTAATCGGTTAAGGCTTGAAAGTATGGTGGCCCAAGCACATTTTACTAGGGCCCCATGGTGGGCGCCAAATGTTGATGCTAGATTTTCCACAACGGTGGCTCTTCTCCACTGAGATGGCGATTGACAGTAGAGTACGGCTATTGGTGGCTTCATATGGCGGATGGTCGTCTTCGAGTCTCCACGTCGAAAGGTGTCCCCTGTAAAGACACCTCGATGCCTAAGTTAGTATAAGGGATTTTAAAAGGAAAGCAAGTAAACAGAGTATTTTGAGCTGTTATTAGCTTTTGAGAAACCTGGAGGGTGAGACACCTTAATTATAGGTAGTCCGTCCACGATTATTGGGGGCCTAAGGGGCTAACCCTACCTGCTAGAGGCATATGCCGCTTAGAGCACAAATTACTTCTAGGGAATGATATCTTTGGCTATTAGGGTCGTTGCTTATTTAGTAAGTATGAGGGGGGAATTAGGGTTGGTTCCGACCCATTTGTGAGTGTAGATTCGGTTTCGAGGCGCTACTCGAGGTAGGCGAGGAGACCGTCCCCGGGACTCGACTATGCTGATCTGTTGCTCGGAATTTCTTGTGAGAGGTCGTTCCTTCGTCGCCCACTCGCAGTCACCGGTATCAACCCATTTTCAGGAATTCTGAGGGAGCTCAGCCCTAGATTAAGTCAGAGCTAATCGTGACCATAACATTTCTAATTTATAGATAGCCAATGCACACGCCTATCGAAAAGCACATATGATAGAAATAACCTTACTCGGTTTAAATTCCTTTAATAGCCGTGTAGGTTTCATCATTTTGACACATTTCCCGAGGTTTTCGCTCAATGTGACTCAACTGTCATTCGGTCTAAACTTTTCTTTATAAAATGATCAAGGAACTTTGGCATTCTCTTTTCATCGGTATTTCTGTTTTCTCAGAGATTTCTAACCGAACCTTCTTAGGACTTCCTCTTCTTTGCTAAAGGCTACTAGTTAAGCATGACTACATCGTGTACTCGAAGCTCTTCCACTTTGACACCACCTCGATCTAACCCAACACCACTTATTGAACGGGACGACAAACCTCTCCTAGAGAACCCCAAAGGTACCGCTGAAGAGGTAGCTATCCAGAGATCTAAAGTACTGATCCCTTTTCAAACTTTGCGGAAAACTGTTGCTCTCTTGGGACATCTTATGCCCACCCTTTATTGTGATGAAAATCTTTCCATACATCTCTTGACCAGTAGAAACCCCCATCTAGCCTTTAGAGCGTCGATTGATCTTAGGTTCATGGTTGGTTCATCGAATAATACTTAGCGTACTATACCCGGTGAAATTCCTTCACCCAATAATTTACTTCGAAGGCAATTTCTTTTGTGGCTTAAAAGAATCAAACCTCAAAAGATGGACCATTAGAAGGAGATTGGTGTTTATGATGCCATTCGACTTAGTAAACAAAACTTGCTCTACAACATTCCCCAAATTAATAGTGAGTTGTGCCTTTTTCTGGAACCCCTATGGGATGATGGCTGTTACTTTGTTTGATGTAGCTGGACTCGTAGGTTTGAAATCCACCAGTAACCTCCTTGATCAAGAGTTTCAACCAACAAAATTATTCCCAATATGTCTTTCACATCTTATGAAAAATTCATTGAGAATAATATGAAGTCCACAGTTTACCATTCTGATGATGAACATATAGCCTTTTTGCTCCTTTGGTTACACCACTATTTCCTTTGTGACAAGTCTTGTCGCATAAATGACCACTACATTCCTATAGCTAATTTGTTGCGTGAGGGTAAGAATGTCTGTCTAAGCAAGATTCTTCTTTCGAGTCTATTTGAGTCTCTGGGTCTGACTTACAAATCTTAAAAAATTCAAACTCTATCCTCCCCATATGGCGGCTCGCCCTTTATGGCTCCTACAATTATGGTTTAGGGGGCTCCTTATGAAGTTTGCCTTCTTCCTATAACTCGATGTATTCAAAGGAAAGATTATGTCGCATCCTTTAGAACTTATTTCAATTGGTTTTAAAACCTCAGAACTCATTGACCCAATTTCGCTTTCATATCTCTTCAGAAAAATGGTCCTGAATGGTTTACTAGAGAAACTCCTTGCTGTGAACTAGGTCAACAACCCGAATCTTTTGAAATCTGGTATCCAGTTTTGTCTTGCCAACTACTTACGGGTTTTTTTTTGGTCGAAAACTACTTATACGGTTTTTCAACTTAATCGCAAAGCTACCACTGTTTTACAGTATCGGTACCCATTTAACATTTTTTTTTTCCAATAAGCAAACCCATTTAACATTAAACTTGTTAACATCGTCCTTTCCCTCTAATTTGAGGGCAAACATATGGCATTTGATAAAGTAAGCATTAAAAAAAAATTAATGATCTGGGGATATTTAATAAAAATTCTTAACTTATCTAAAAAACATAAAAAAAATGAAATGCCGACCTTATTAATTAGGATAACTGAATTTCATCTTCAACTAAACTACACTTTAATTATTATCGCATTGATATATATGTTCATTTGATAAACTATATACAACAGTAACAAGATCAGGAAGAATCGTTGAAACGTGCCAATAAGTAAAATGGATGAAGTTGTACGAATTCATTGTTGACATGATTTCTTAGAACTAGCTAGCATTATTGTCAATATCATTGACACAATGAAATGGCTTCTTCTATGCCATCCATTTCGTGTCACATCATTTAACTATAATTTAAGAAAATAGTACTATTGAAATAGTTATGCACGTGCATATATTTATGATATTAAATTGATAAACTTATATTTTTAATAATATTTTTTGATTAAAAAACTATTCAGTAATTCAAATTGATAAGTTACATCGATAATAACATAAATTCAACATTGCTAAAATCGAAAAGGATGAATCTACAAATATATATACTCACAGCACCCAAGATAATAGCATAAAACGACAAAATACCTTCAAATGTGACAAATTAAAGTGACTGAAAGGATTGCATATAAATCGGATTTTGGCAAATGCTATATACACGATGTAGCTATATACACGATGTAGCTTAGTGGCTCAAATGATATAAGCATGTGCTTCAAATGTAGGGTCTACATACATCCAACACCAAGCATCACCCATCTTTTAGATCTTAAGAGTTAAGACAATGCCCCCACTGAAGGTATAGGTACATACATGAAAAAGGGCCTGTCTGCCAAAAGAGGAACTATTTCTCATGTGCTTAAATAAGGAGTTATGGAGGAAGAACCCATAGAAAATACAACATTCTTCATATATGCATTGCCAATTAAATCTCAATTTTGAAATCAAGAAATAACTTCTAAATATGAAAATAGGAAAAGGACTATCATGCAAGTTGTTTCATCAAGATGCTTAAGGGAAGCATCAATTTTCCATCATTATCCATTTGTAGCTATCACATTTTAAATATGTGTGCGATACCTTAATAATGTTTGTATAATGTACTTCCAATGACATGTCGCAGTCATCTAAAGTGAGCTAACTCATTTTTTTTGGTAGAAAACGAGGGCAGGGTCCTAAGAACAAAATCAAATAACTAGCAATGAGACGGGGTAGACAACCCCATACAATTAGCGAGTATAAAAGGTTCCAAACTAGATGTATTATGCTCAAAAACAATCAATGTATAAGTTTGATTACAACCAATAGTAGCTAAGACATCGGTACACCTGTTAGTTTCTTGGAAAATATGCTCTATAACAATCCAAAGGAGGGCCAAAAGCTTGCGGATTTCTGTGACAAGGGTACATAACCTAGCAAGGCGCCTGTTCTAATTGTCATTAATAACCGTGACCGCAACTTCCTAGTCCAACTGGATATTTATTAGCTTCCATGTAGTGAGCAACTCATTTTAGTAAATCAAGTGAGGAATTTTAAATATTAATAAGAAATTCAATTGTTAATATTACATGCACCTCACCATTAGTTTTCTCATTAATTAATAATTAGGATTATTTACTTTACTCTATATTCAAAGGCAAATAATTTTTTTACACATAGTGCTTGTGAAAATTTTGACGTTGCATTTGCTAGATAAAAACATAGTTGATGGAAATTCAAGTGTGATGAGTGGTTAGTCTCACGTCGGCTATGAATGAGCTATATAAAAGATATATAAGAGAGGGGACCCATATACCTAATGCCTTAAGGTTTTGGGTGAAGATGTGACGTCCAAGTATCTTGGTGGTACGATTCATTGGCTAGCTCGTTGTTGCTCTCGGTGCTGCTTTAGACTCCCCAACAATAGGCTCAATTAAATAAACAAGCAATAAGAAAGTCAAGAAAATGAAAGGATGAACTATACAAAAGAAGTTAAGAGAAACTGCAATAACTTTGGATTAAACACCTGACCTAAGGGTGTGTTTGGAAGGCACATAGGATTAGTAGTGTTACTTCTTTAGTGATGAAGTGGAAAATTATCTCCCAAACTAGGGATTAAGAGGGGTTTGGGAGATACTTATTACTAAAGAATTAATACTATTAGTCACATGCCCTCCCTTCCCTTTCCCTCCTTTCTAAACTTCCAAACACATCCTAAGATCTTTTAGCATGTGTTTGAATTTGTTATTTTGACGGTGACCTTGACAAAATTAGGGGTTGTCATAGACCCAAAATGTTGTAGTGCAAACCATGCAATTTTAAGAGATGATTATCAACTCAATGACTGTGCGAATGTTATAGATATCCCAACCGCAGGGAATCCAAATCCCTAATCTGAACTATAAATTAAAGTACCCAATTTAACTTGACCCACATGGAATCAACTATCTCATGGTCTGAATTGGCATTCCAAAACTGTATATACAAACCTAGTACTTTATGGAATGCTTGTGGTCCTTATTTTAGTGACAGATATCAGCATGAAAAGTTCTCCAAACAGTGATTAAGTATATATAGCATATGACATAGATATTGATTGTCAATTTCATTGAGAATGTATAGTGGTAGGGCTTTGGAGGCATAAATAAATGCAACCACTGGCACCCAACAGTATTGCACATGCTTAATTTATTAATAGGAATATGATATTTAATTGAGTTGGGTTCAATCAAGGAAATATCATCATTGAAATTTCGACTACTAGCTAGAATAATTCGATTTTTATGACTAACTCCATTTAGTTTTAACTAACTGTAGAGACTCCATTCAGTTTTAACTAACTCAATATGAATAAATGATTTTTGGTTTTTTTATTCTCATTTGAAATGAAGGGATACGAGACTATTACAAGTTACAACCATAAAGCTTCTTCTCTTATATGAATTAAACAGCCAATTGTGGGATCTTGTGGGGAACCGCTGCAAATACTTCAACAAGAAAAAGATGAAGAGGAACATAGTTGCACAAATAAATTTCAAAGTGTATGTGTGTGAATACTAAACTTTAGGTTCGATTCGCCCCAACTAGTTTATGTAAACCGGATGCATATGGATAAACTGGTGAATCTCCTTCAGAATACATTGGAGTTCCTTGACATGGTTTGCACACTCACACCAAACGTATCGTCAAGGATATATTTTACAGAACAATAGTTCCCAAACTTCAATTTGCGCATAAATGAAGAAAGGGAATGATTTGGAATAATGAATTTGATAGAGTTTTGTCTTAGACATATGAACAATCTATTTCTTTCCAGTTGTAAAGTTGTTCTATATATACAACTCGAGTTAGGATCCTCTCAAGTATTTGTTGGGTCAAGTAACTCATTAACAATTGTCACATTCATCTATAGAGATAGATCTACAAAATTTTACCCGGTGGGAGCAAAATTATAATATATAATACCTTCCCAAAAAAAGTATTAATTATAGGTTTTTACATAATATACATGATTTTAATTATGAAGATAACAAATCCTCAAATATCTAAATATCAATAACATTACAAAGTTAATAAGGTAAAATTAGTACTAAATTATTCTCTCTTTTACTAATTTTTGGTGAATTTCTATATTTATTTGAAAAATATTATAGTATGGTGGAACATCTATTTTTAATGGGGGCAAAATAAAATTATTATACGTGTATTTGTAAAAGCTTTTAGCCTTTTTATCGGTTAAATTTTCTTTTTGTCCCAATGTAATTTCGGTTTATGGTTTTTGACTTTCAAAAAATTTCACCTGCTTTTAGTTCCGTGAGTTATTTTTTGTTGCCAAGTTTAATCTCTCATGACTTAGCATATTTTGGGCATTTTAAAGTGCTTCTAAGCACTATGAAAAGTCTTGAGAGACTAAAACGACTAACAGAAAAAACATGGAGATCAAAAGTAGGTAAAAACATGAAAAGGCAACCCTATTTTTATTCTATGGAATATTCAATAGAGATTATCTTCTTGTCCCCCACGAAGAAATATTTTTGGATCCCCCACTACCGCCGTCCCCACCCCTATCTCGTGCAGGATTGGATTTTTCCTCTCCCATCCCTGACCAAACGAAATCAGGTTTCCCTATGGGTCTCAGATTCTTCTACTATTTATAGATAAACTAAAACAGTATATTTATGATAATTAGTAAAATAAAATTATATTTATTATATAATGATAAAGTAAAATAAAAAGTATCAAAATATTTTTTTCCTAGTGAAAAGAGATCAAAATAGAAAAACAAAATATAATAAAGAAAGTAAAAGAGTATAGATGCACTAAGTAAGAAAAACTTAACAATTAATGTGTAGAAGATCAAGTTCGGGCCGGGACGAGGCGGGTATCAACATCTCTAAACCCGTCCGACCCCGGGTCAAAGCGGATTTTCTACGTCAAAATCGGCCCGAGATCGAATGGCCTCCCAAAGGTGAAGGTAGTAAACCATAAGAGATGGGGCTTTGAACAAGTTTTTCAATGCAAACTTTTTTTCGTAAAAACTTGTTCCCTAAAAAGTTTCATAGCAATGTAAGTAAAGAAAAGCAAGTATATGGCATACGAGATTTATACCTTGCAAGCTACCTCCAGTCCCTTCAAAACCTTTTGAAGTTTTTCCACTAAAAACCAGTAGTACATGAAACAAAGCAAACGTTTTGTGATTTAACGCCAATTTTAGGAAACAGCTGGGGTTAAAAGACTAACCAAGTGGCATTTTTTCTAAATAAAATGTAATATCTCATTTTAGTGCTTTACAAGCATCAAATACAACGTTGTCAAAAAAAAGAATCAAATACAACATCGGTTGTTAGTAATTGCTTCACGTGGATACATTATTGATTTCAAAAGCTTAAGACGTATATTTTCCACGCCGATTGTTCCCTAATACTTAATGTAGATTTGTTTAATGAATTTAAAACAATATAGCGCACGCCAATTGTTTTACAAAAATCGGTGTTAATACCTTCAAAAAACTTAAAACATAGACACCTATGTGCCAGTTATTCGTGAACAACTGGTGTGGTATAGTCTTTACACAAATATTAATATTGCAAGTTCAACTTTTATTTAGTCCATTCGCTCACCCCTTTTCCCATAACACTCAAACTCTGGCCCTCATTCCCTATGTCTCCCTTGTTCTCCTTGTTGCTCTCTCTCATGCTCGTCCTCCACGCCATCGCGTTTCATTGGTCTCGCCGTCATTTCTTTCTTTCTCGAGTGTCATTTTGGAGCTCTTTCTCGCCGTCATTGTTATAGCTATTTGATGTGTACCATGCGGCATGTTTGAGACATTGGCATAGCAAATATTTATTGTCGCTTTGTGAGTCATTCTTTAATTCCTTCCTTTTGTTCCTTTGATTCCCGGTATTCAGTTAGTCATTTAATATATCCTTAATAAATGACTTTTTATTTTCTGGTGGAGCAAATTAGAACATAAGCTTGCGCTGAGTAACTTGAACTAAATTGATGCTTGTTTGATAGACACCCTGCGCTAAGTGATGCACTCTGATAGCCTTTTAAGATCAGATGCTTCTGGGAACATAAGGTTCATTTGTTATGCAGTAACAGATGGTGACTTGCTTCCAATCAGATGATAGCACTGTCAACCATGATTTTTCCGACTGTATCTTCTCATGCTCCTTAACATCGTTTTTCTTATTGATTAAACAATTTCTACACAATTAAAAAACATGTAGACTATCATTGTTCTTATATGATATTTATTATCTTCAAAATCAATCTAGGTTCATTATTATCCATTTAGTTTCAACAGTAGGTTCGGATTTTGTTCTCATACCTATTATACTTTTGAAGCATTAATGTAGTTTTCGTTTTCTACTATCTAAATTCTCATTTTTCTGCACACTTAACTTTTTTGTTTATTGGTTCTACTTCTATACACTTCACCTAATTCGTGTTACATGATAAAGTATCGCTTTGAAACATGAATTAACAAAAATGTGCATGTATTGAGTAAGTGCAGTAGTATTAGGTAAAAGGGGACAACCACATTATACAGGTGCCATGGTATCTAGTGTGCAAGATTTAGAAAAGCAAAATTCCAGGATGTTCTATGAATCAGATCCTGAAACTAATCATGCATGTGCACTTGTCTTGCTTCTTTAGTGGGCACTTTCTCGCAAGTAAGTGAGTAACCAAAAGGAGAAGTTGGCAACGGAAAGCGACAAAGGTATAGAAGAGGAAAGAAGTTTATAGAATCAATTTAAATGTATAAAATGGTTTCTACAATTAAATGAAAAAGATCTGCGCTCCACAACCTGCATGTGCACCGATAGAGATCTGTTATGTTATGCATTATACCAACAAAAATAAAAGAACTGTTCTGAAATGCGAGGCTTTTTCTGACTTGATATATACCTAAAATCTTGCAAATCTTAAATATTTTGATCTGAATTATTGCTGGCTATTTATAGAGTATCTCAACAGTTTCAATGAAAGGCTAATCTCCGCTCGTGCTTACGAACAAATTTCGCATCGACGAAACCGAGTTTGTCTGTTGTAGAAAATAAACCCGCACCAAGTCGATCCTCCATGTCCCAGAGTAGCTTATATCACTAGGTAAACGACGTGGTTAGCAAATCCTAATATAATAACAGATAACAAATATAATAGGATTTTTGTCAAAGAAAAAACAAAAGTATAAGGATTCATATGGCATGTACCGTCGGTGTAAATTAATTAATATACAATGAGAGTTCACTTTTTTGTCATGCCAATCTTGTATTAGAACTTTATTTTAAATTAATTGTCAAATTAGGTCTTTTATTGGATGTCAATGTAAAAGTAATGTATTGCGGAATACATTAATCGATAGTTAAACTAATGAGCATGCACCAAGAGGTTTGGAAATAAAACTAATAAATAATGCATGCGTGTGTGTAAAGGTTTCGGTCAAAACATATGCAAGTTGGGCTGCTGAAGCCTTCAGCAGAAGGTGCAATAGCCCTTTTGGGATGTGTTCTTGAATGACGTGACAGTCAATCTCAATGTGCTTCGTTGTTTCATTGATTGAAGGATTGTGAGCCAAATAAATAGCGAATTTACTGTCACAATATACATTTTAAAGGGTTTGTGAAATGTAACACCTAGATCAATGGGGAGGAAATGGAGCCATTGAAGTTCACAAGAAAGTCTAGCAAGGGCCCTGTACTCAGCCTCAGAGCAAGAACCAGAAATCGTGCTTTGCGTCTTGGATTTCCATGCAATGAGGGAATTACCCAAGAAAACACAATAACATGAGACAGAGCGACGGGTTGTGGTACAACTTGCCCAAACTGAGTCAGTAAATCCTAACAACTAGAAAGGGAATGTAGAGGAGTAAAATAAACCTTTGCTAGTGAAGTTTTGAGGTAGCGTACAATCTTTATGGCCGCCTGCTGATAACCGACTGTTAGCCTGTAATTTCGACAGGCTTCATTAAAGATGGTCAACATGGCCTGACTTATATTTATTTCACAAAAACCATATTATTTCGACAAAGAAAATGGTCATGCGCAAGGTAAACTCGACAAGTTTCCAGGGAAGCAAAAGCAAGAGAGAGGAAAATCGACACAGGCTTTCGACAGACAGATATCAGGGCAGTTATGCGTTGAAGACTAGCAGTTGGTCGAAGCATGACAGAGCGGTTTCGGTCGAAAATAGGAGCGGTTACTTGGTCGAAAGTAAGAGCGGTTACTTGGCCGAAAGTAGGAGCAGTTACTTATTTTCAAATTGTTAGGCAGTTACTTAGTTCGAATTTCCCCCCTTTTCCCTTTGTATAAATAACTGTTTCTGAGAAGAAACAGGGGTCGCGAAAATCACAATGCACACCCGATTCCTGAAACTCTAACTTCCAAGCCAGAGCGAAAAACGAGTGGAAGAATCCCTGTATGTGATCGTGTACCATTTTTATGATTCAATGCAATTTGTTCTTCTTTTCTTTACAATTCCTGCACCATTTACTGCTTCTTTTCTTTTCAAGTCTGTTAATCATTTGCAAATCGTCCCCTTTTCTACATTTTCTGAAACAAAAACTTTTGCAATTCAAAGGCAATTGCTTTGAGATTTTTCTAGTTTGATCTCACAAACCTTCTAATAAAACTAGTGATTGTTTGCTAAAAACACCAGCAAACAAATTGGCACGCCCAGTGGGACTTTGCCTTTGATTTTGTTCATTTTCATACTCTCTTATTCGTATTCGCTGTTGTATGCACTTAAGAAGTGGTAAAATGGTTCGGTCCAGTACGAATAATGCATCTAGTTCCAACCCTGTGGTTTCACAAGGGCAAGGGACAACAAGGGATTCTGCAAGCATTAGCGCAGGACCATCATCGTCGGTAACCGTTCCTTCATTATCAATGACTAATGTTGGTTCAACGCAGTCAGAAATGGCATCTTTGCCAATGTCGTTGCCGTTAAGTGCAGGGCTTCATAGCCCTTACATGGCAATGGGAAACGGTTTAGACCCACGTTTGAATAACGTGCATCTACCCCCATTTCCTCTGGGAATGTATGGCATGCCTACTGGAATGCCACATATTTCGACCTTTTCCCCTACACATGTCTCTTCTGAGAGCGTATTTGGTCGAAATCCCCCAGCATTAACCAATACGTCTTTGTTGGCCTTAAGACAGCAAGTAGACGAGAGTAATCACGATATGGTTAATATGCTTACCCAACAAATTGGTACAGTTTTCAATCCATTGATTCAAAATACTAATAACAGTTACCAAATGTTGGCAAATCAGATGAGTAGGATTGCAGACTTTTTTGGGGTTCCAGCGGTTAATAATAGGCACGTTCCTATTATTGCGGGTAATGCGTCGCCAGTTAACCCCCAAGAAGCAGTTGCAGTCGAAGCGTCGACAGTTGTAGGCGAACTACAAAGGACGGTAAACCACGTCCCTGAAGTAGTTGTGGTAAATAGACACCAGAACGCTGATGAAGTTGTTCGACAAATGCAACAACACAATGCTAGCGCAGAGAACAATATAGCTACTTTAGTCGAAACTATTTTGGCGCAAAATGGCCTTAACATAGGTCTACAAAGGCCTAACTTCGTATCACCGTTATGTGAATATGTATTACAAACTGAGTTACCAAGGGGATGGAAAGTTCCCAAGTTTACTAAGTTTGGTGGTGATACAAATGAGTCCACAGTCGAACACATTGCTCGTTTCTTGACTGAGGCTGGGGACTTAGCACAAAATGAGAATTTGAAGATGAAATGCTTTCCAAATTCTCTAACTAAAAATGCTTTCACTTGGTTCACGACCTTACCCCCTGGTTCTATGTACACATGGGGGCAATTAGAAAAGGCATTCCATGCACAGTTTTACATAGGCCAGTCGAAGATTAGTCTTAAAGAATTGGCTAGTGTTCGGCGCAAAATGCCTGAAACTATTGATGATTACTTAAACAGATTCAGGCTGTTGAAATCTCGTTGCTTCACACAAGTCCCTGAACATGAGCTTGTCGAAATGGCTGCTGGTGGCCTTGATTACTCAATTAGAAAGAAATTAGACACATCTCATTTGCGAGATATGGCTCATTTGGCTGATAGAGTTCGACAAGTTGAAAGGCTTAGAGAGGAAAAATCTAGAGCGAATAGGTATCATAAAAAAGAAAAAGTGGCATATGTCGAAGAAGAATTTGACGTTACATATAGTAATGTCGAAGAGGAGGAGATAGACGTGGCTGAACTTAAGCCTGGTCCTCCTTATACCTGTAAATTATTAAGGCCTGCGAATGGGAATAACCCTGTAGAGCCTAAGAATGATAGATTTATGCCTAAGACTTATACTTTTGATGTTACTAAATGTGATGAAATTTTTGATCTTTTAGTAACTGATGGTCAAATATTAGTGCCTAAAGGCCTTAAAATACCAACTCTTGACCAAAGAAAGAAAAAGGGTTATTGTAAGTTCCATAATTTTTTGGGGCATAACACTGACCGTTGTGTGCTCTTCAGGGATATTGTGCAAAAAGCAATTGACGAAGGAAGACTCAAATTTGCTGATAAGAAAATGAAAGCTCCTATGCAGATTGATGTTGATCCATTGCCTAAGGCTGAAGCTATGTACTCTGAACCTGTCGAAGCTGATGTAGGAATGGTGGATGCTCAAATGGCAGACCCTCCTAAGTGTGTCAAGACTGCCACCGAGAAATTAAAAGGTTTTATGTATGCTGAAGGTAAGAAACAGGAAGTGACCCTAAAAGATTATGATGGGAAGATACATGCTGTGTATCCAAAGGCTGAGGAAGAGTTGATAGATTTCCTCAATCGGTGTAAGTGGAATAACTCTGAAGTTATGCTTTGCCCAAGGTGTAGTGCTGTCTTCGATAAAGAAGCAGCTAAAGCTGTCGAAGGTTATTAGGATCAACAACAACGCAAAAGAAAATGGCTTGATAACAGGCCAAAATTTGACTTTGCAAAAGGAGATCTTCCTGGCTATGAGGCTAATGTGTCAGCAAAGCCTTCAACAAGTAAACAACAAATTGCTAAGGAGAAGTCCTCAGCAACAGGGTATTTGAAGCTGTCAACAGGTAAATCCTTTGTCCCAAGTGCTAGTGCTCCTGTCGAAGCGTGGGTACCCAATAATCAACGTGCTAAAGCTGTTAAGCCAGGTACTGATGCTATTAAGTTTAATTATAAAAATAACTATAAGGGTAAGAACCCTATGACTAGAACACAGTGGCGTCGTTACCAAAGACAGCAGAAGAAGAAGGCACACTTTGACATTAACCAGGTTCCAAGTCATTTGGCTAATAATCAAGTTCCACGCAGCATGATAGTGGCAAAGAGTGAGGTTCACAAAGCTGAAGTTGCCACAAAGAGGAATGCTGATGCTGCTAGTCATGTGTGTGCAGCGAATAAGGCCAAAGGCAAGGCTGTGGTAACAGAAAAGCCAAGAAGGCCTGCTCTTGAAAGAATATTTCCTCCATTGTCAACAGTGAAAGAAAGAAATGCTGATTTCGACATGGATGAAGACATGGAGTCTGATTTCAATAATTCTGAAGATGACCTCGACGTTGTTTGCAATGTGGTATCAATACTGCCTCTTGAGTACGATGTTATCACGGTACCAAATGACGTTGAAGAAGATTTCACAGAGGACATGGCTCATCATAAGCCAATGTGTTACTATGTGATGAACGATGGTTGTGTCGAAGACCAAATGGCTACCTTCGAAAAGCCAGATATGAGTATGCAAAACCACTTGAAACCCCTGTATGTCCAAGCCAAGGTCAATGGTGTTGGAATTAACAAAGTGTTAGTGGATGGTGGAGCTGCAGTGAATTTGATGCCGCATGGTCTTTTGAAGAAGATTGGTAAGTTCGATACTGACCTCAGGCCACATAACATTGTCTTAAGCAACTATGAAGGCAAAACTGGCCACTCTTTGGGGGCCATTGAGGTGGACTTAATTGTTGGTTCCATAAAGAGGACTACATTGTTCTTAGTGATAGCCTCTAAAGCGAATTTTAATTTACTCCTTGGTAGAGAGTGGATCCATGGAGTTGGTGCTGTCCCTTCAACTTTGCATCAACGTTTAGTAATGTGGAAGGAAGATGGTTTGGTAGAATATGTTGAAGCCGATCAGAGCTACTTCCGTGCTGATGTGAACCAAGTTACCAAGGAAAATTTTGAGAAACAAATGGCGAAGATTGCGCCATGTTCATCTTTTAATGAGGCATATGTTCCTGCGGATAATGTTTTTGCCTCAGTTCATCTTGACCCAAATTATGGTTTTGTTTGGGAAAGAGAAATAATGGGAGATGATAGTGTCTATCCTGATGGTGTTTTTCGACCAACGGGGTGGAACACTGGTTCTTGAAAGTGTTCTTATGACAGTGCCCAATGCGTGGGACAAAATTACGGCTTATATGGCCGAAAACAAGTTTAAAGCGGCTATGGAGGCCGAAATTATTCAGCAAACAATGGCTGTCGAAGCCAGTGAGTTACATGAAGAAAATGGCATAGTCATAGATGAAAGACTTGATTGTATCTATGATAATGATCCATTAGGTTTTGAAAAGGATCCTAGAGATTTGACAAAGCATATGCAAGCTCAAGACACGTTAGAAGAAGTTGATTTGGGAAATGGCTCAATAAAAAGGCCAACTTATATTAGTGCAAATATTGATGTTTCTCTAAAAACCCAAGTCATTACATTGCTAAGGGAGTTCAAAGACTGTTTTGCTTGGGATTACGACGAGATGCCCGGGTTAAGTCGAGAAGTAGTGGAAATGCAATTACCAATTCGACCAGGGAAGAAACCAGTGAAGCAAGTGCCAAGAAGATTTGCTCCTCAAGTGTTGGCTAAGATCAAAGAGGAAATCGAAAGGCTATTCAGAAACAAATTCATCAGAACTGCCAGGTATGTCGAATGGTTAGCCAATATAGTTCCTGTAATAAAGAAAAATGGGACTCTTAGAGTTTGCATAGATTTTAGGGATTTAAATAATGCATCTCCCAAGGATGAATACGCAATGCCTGTGGCAGAAATGCTAATATATTCAGCAGCAGGATTTGATTATCTTAGTATGCTCGATGGTTATTCTGGGTATAATCAAATCTTCATTGCTGAAGAGGATGTGGCAAAAACTGCTTTTAGATGTCCAGGGGCATTGGGTGTTTATGAATGGGTAGTAATGCCCTTTGGCTTAAAGAATGCTGGTGCTACATATCAGAGGGCCATGAATTCTATGTTTCATGATTTTATTGATGATTTTATGCAAGTATACATAGATGATGTGGTGGTTAAATCTTCCTCAGAAAGTGGTCATTTAGACCATCTTCGCCGTTCTTTTGAAAGAATGAAGAAATATGGATTGAAATTAAATCCATTAAAATGTGCCTTTTGTGTACGTGCAGGTGATTTCTTGGGTTTTATAGTGCACAAAAAAGGCATTGAAATCAATCAAAATAAGACTGAGGCAATTATGGAAACGAAGGCCCCTTCGACCAAAAAGGAGCTTCAGTCGTTGCTGGGAAAAATCAATTTCCTACGAAGATTTATATCGAATCTAAGTGGCAAAACACAAGTTTTTTCGCCATTATTAAGACTGAAGAAGGAAGAAGAGTTCAAATGGGAACCAATGCATCAAGCAGCCTTCGACGAAATCAAGTCTTATTTGATGAAACCACCAATTTTGTCGCCTGTTGTTAAACACAAAGTGCTCAAATTGTATATAGCAGCTTCTGATAGAACAATAGGTAGCATGTTAGCACAAGAGGATGATAGTGGTGTCGAAAGAGCCATTTATTACCTCAGTAGGGTCCTCAATGATGCCGAAACGAGGTACACTCCTATAGAAAAGTTGTGCCTTTGTTTGTATTTCTCGTGTACAAAGTTAAAGCAATATATAAAACCAGCTGATGTTTCTGTTTATTCGCATTTTGATGTTATTAAGCATATGTTGTCGAAACCAATAATGCATAGCCGAATTGGTAAATGGGCTTTGGCTTTGTCAGAATACAACTTAACTTATCAACCTCTAAAATCAATTAAAGGACAAGTGGTTGCTGATTTTATAGTAGACCATTCTGTTGTTGAAGAAACATTAAGTTTTGTAGACGTATATCCTTGGAGGTTGTATTTTGATGGCTCAAGCCATAAACATGGAGTTGGGATTGGTATTTTAATAATATCTCCTTCTAACATTCCAACAAAGTATAAGTTTAAGATTCGAGATGTTTGCTCCAATAATGAAGCTGAGTATGAGGCTTTAATAGTAGGCCTTGAAATTTTACTTGAGCTGGGGGCAAGTCATGTCGAAATAAAAGGTGACTCTGAGTTGGTTGTCAAACAATTGACAAGAGAGTACAAATGCATTAAAGAGCACCTTATCAGATACTTTGTTGTTGCCAATGCTTTGTTAAAAAGATTTGAGTCTGTTCACTTAGAACATTTACCACGAATTGATAATCAAGTGGCAAATGAATTGGCACAAATCGCTTCAGGCTATAAAGTTTCAAAGCGAAGCCTAGAGGAGTTAATTGAAATAAAGGATAAAATCATTTCTAATGACTATTCTTCGTCACTATTGTCAACACCAACAACTGGGGGGCAACAGATACAAATGCAAACGAGGAACTAGCTGTTGTCGAAAAACGTCAATTTTTTGGTGACTTTGACTTAGCAGAAATTCTTGCTCTTGACAATATGACCAATAATGATTGGCGAAGGCCTATTGCGGAATATTTGCAAAATCCCACAAGAAATACCAATAAAAAGGTAAAATACAGAGCTTTGAGCTATGTGATAATTGGAAACGAATTGTTTAAAAAGACTCCTGAAGGAGTACTATTAAAATGTCTTAGTGAAAATGAGGCATATTTAGCAGTTTCCGATACACATAGTGGAGCGTGTGGTTCACACCAAGTAGGCCAGAAAATGAAGTGGTTATTATTTCGACAAGGAATGTATTGGCCAACTATGCTGAAAGATTGCATAGAATTTGCTAAGGGATGCCAAGAGTGTCAAAAGCATGCTGGGATACAACATGTACCTGCAAATGAATTGCATGCCATAGTCAAACCTTGGCCATTTAGAGGTTGGGCTCTAGATGTGATTGGAGAGATAAAGCCAACTTCGTCGAAGGGCCATAGATATATCTTTGTGGGAATTGATTACTTCACCAAATGGGTTGAAGCTATACCTTTAGCCAATGTTGATCAGGAAGCAGTGATAAGGTTTATTCAAAATCATATCATTTATAGGTTTGGAATTCCAGAAACCATTACTACAGATCAGGGATCAGTTTTTACTGGTAGAAAAATGGTAGAGTTTGCTTCCGAAATTGGTTTTAAGTTATTAACTTCGACACCATATTATGCGCAAGCCAATGGACAAGTAGAAGCTGCCAATAAAGTTATTATTAATTTGATTAAAAAGCATGTTGGGCAGAAACCCAAGAATTGGCATAATACCCTTGATCAAGCGTTATGGGCTTGTCGAAATTCACCTAAAGAATCTATCAACACTACTCCTTATAGGCTAACATTTGGACACGATGCAGTGTTGCCTGTTGAAATTTGTCTACAATCAACAAGAATTCAAAGACAGTGGGAGATTCCCTCTGATTATTATTGGAATATGATGCTTGATGAATTGGTTGATTTAGACGAAGAAAGGTTATTAGCTTTAGATACGCTTATTCGACAGAAAGTGAGGGTAGCTAAAACTTATAACAAAAAGGTTAAGTCTAAAGCCTTTAATTCAGGTGATCTAGTGTGGAAGGTCCTATTGCCTATGGATAAAAAAGATAGAGTCTTTGGTAAATGGTCCCCAAGTTGGGAAGGACCATTTAAAATTTTACAAGTTTATTCAAACGGCGCATATGAGGTCGAAGAGATTGGCGCTGATGAAAGAATTTTGCGTATAAATGGCAAATACTTGAAAAAGTATAAGCCAACGTTGCAAGAAGTTAAAATAACGCTGGAATAAATATAAAGAAAGCGTGAAAACATGGCATTTAAGTTGCCAAAACATAGTCAAAGGCCGAATTTACAGGCTGTTCAAGTTCAAGGTTTGAATATGGAAGCAACACTTAACAGTGGCAACATCAGGTATACAGTTGTTCTACTCAAGTGCAAAGTCTATTTCGATGGTGAATTCAAAAATGTCTTTCTCTTCTTCCTCTTCAAGTTCAGTCGAAAAAGACATTTTTGGGGGGCAACTTGTTAGCCTGTAATTTCGACAGGCTTCATTAAAGATGGTCAACATGGCCTGACTTATATTTATTTCACAAAAACCATATTATTTCGACAAAGAAAATGGTCATGCGCAAGGTAAACTCGACAAGTTTCCAGGGAAGCAAAAGCAAGAGAGAGGAAAATCGACACAGGCTTTCGACAGACAGATATCAGGGCAGTTATGCGTTGAAGACTAGCAGTTGGTCGAAGCATGACAGAGCGGTTTCGGTCGAAAATAGGAGCGGTTACTTGGTCGAAAGTAAGAGCGGTTACTTGGCCGAAAGTAGGAGCAGTTACTTATTTTCAAATTGTTAGGCAGTTACTTAGTTCGAATTTCCCCCCTTTTCCCTTTGTATAAATAACTGTTTCTGAGAAGAAACAGGGGTCGCGAAAATCACAATGCACACCCGATTCCTGAAACTCTAACTTCCAAGCCAGAGCGAAAAACGAGTGGAAGAATCCCTGTATGTGATCGTGTACCATTTTTATGATTCAATGCAATTTGTTCTTCTTTTCTTTACAATTCCTGCACCATTTACTGCTTCTTTTCTTTTCAATTCTGTTAATCATTTGCAAATCGTCCCCTTTTCTACATTTTCTGAAACAAAAACTTTTGCAATTCAAAGGCAATTGCTTTGAGATTTTTCTAGTTTGATCTCACAAACCTTCTAATAAAACTAGTGATTGTTTGCTAAAAACACCAGCAAACACCGACCTCACGAGGAGTGGAGATAAACCGACTTAACTGATGGACTACAAAGGCTATACCAGGTCGTGCGGTAGTGAGATAGAGTTGTCTTCCAATCAGTCTATGATATTCAGATGGATCACTATGTAATGGGGAATCCGTAGAGTGGAGAGTCAAAGCCAGGTCATAGGGAGTCGTAGAAGGCTTGGAAGCCAAAGTACGACTGTCTTCAAACAATTCAAGAGTGTACCTGCGTTGATTTAGGAGAATTCTCTTAGGAGTGGTCAGCATTGCTGAGATGACAGCCTATGGAGATTCTTGGAATGTGGTTTGGGCCTAACTCAACCCCACAAAACCGGCTTGTAAGGTGAGGATTGCCTCATCTTTATATGATCTTATGAGACCATACCTCTAGTCAATGTGGGACTTGGGTTTCTCCCAATACACCCCCTCACACCCAGGACTATTTGGGCTTGGTGTGTGGATAATCATGGTGGGTGGCCCGAAGGATCTAGGATAGGTTTGATACCATCTTAGAATTTTGTTTGGGTCTAACTCAACCCCACAAAACCGGCTTGTAAGGAGAGGATTGCATCCTCATCATATGCTTTTATGAGACCATATCTCTTGTCAATGTGGGACTTGGGTTTCTCCCAATAGAGATGAAAACAGAATACAATTTGGAGTACCACTACCTACTTGCTTGCTTAAGACCACATTGTGATTTGTGCATTGTGCACACTTGGATGGATGTGGATGAGAAGTCTGTGGGAATGTATGAGGAGAGAGAGAGAGAGAGAGAGAGAGAGAGAGAGAGAAAGAGACAAATAAACCTCTTCATTGAGGTCTCCGTGAAGGAAAGCATTGTTTACATCAAGTTGTTCAAGAGCCTAACCTTACATATAGCTAGAGCAAGTAGAGTCTTGTTTGTAGTAAGCTTGGGCGCCACAGGGGAAATGTGTAAAAGTAATCCACCCTTCCATTTGAGTATAGACACGGGAAACAAGATGGGGGCTTTGTACAGTTCGATAAAACCATTGTTAACACTTTTTCGTATCATCGTTATGCTCGTCCAAACACAGTAGTGTTCGGTATCGTATCGACATGGACTTGGTGATATTATCAATCGTTCAGTTAGTTTTTTAATTCTTAAATTAGGAAAAGAAAGTTGGTTGTTGGGTTGTGAACTTTGAAACTAAAAACGATAACTTGATAAAAGGAATTAACAAGTGACATAAAGATGTTGAGATTAGATTTCAGTAACTTATTCCGATGTATTTAAGTGATTCATATACATAACTCTATTTTATTCATTGATTTATCGTCACCATATCATCCAGCTTAGCTCATCCCTTAGACTAACTGAAATCAGCAACTAATTTGAAAAAATAAAGATTCCTCAACTATTTAAACAAATAGTAGCATTAAAATTAGGTGATTTACTGACTAGAAAGCAATATTCTATTCATAGACATCAATATTAATAGGTGATTGATTCTAAGGCAAAACGAAAAGCTTACTTTCCAATACAACTTCAGATTCAAAGATCAAGTATAGGTAATCAAACTATAACAAGGATTAAGCACAACTGAAAGGTTACTTGCAAACACCCTATATTATGCACGTCGCCTTTGGTAAAAACAAAATCTCCCCGTCATTAAATCAAGGGATTCCCAACTGAATGAACCACCAGCCTTTTTGATTTTAATTTTAGAAACAAGACAAGACAATCTTTACCCAGTTTGTTATCCAGGTCTATCACCTTATTTACCACAAAACCATCCATTATCTCTCTTCCACAAATAAAAGCTGATTTGCTTGTTGCAATAATAAAGTAGCAGGAGATTTGTGTAGCTGATTTTCTAATCTGATTGCAAGGACCTTATAAAGCATCTTGAGTAGACATCCCATGAGAGAGACATAGTATTGACTTTAACAAACCAGAGAGAAAAACATCTTTGGGGAATATGAGTTTCATTGGAAAAAGAGAATACACTGTTTAAGCTTCAAATGCGATGGAACCAGGAGTGAGACAGCTTCCTTTGAGCAGAAAATCTCCAAGAATGACAATTCCAGTAGTGCTGTAACATTGTTTCTAGCACTGTTGTGTCGAATTTCCTTTCTAGAGAATATAGTAGCTAGAAAACGGAAATGGCTGCAAAACTACTATTTCTAACTTTAATCTCTTCAACCCAGCCTCCATAAAAAACACGGCTCCTTAAATCATCCTAGAGTTGTGGGAATCAAGAAAAATATAAAAACACAAACAAAAAGGGGTTTAGTTAGGAAGAACACCAGACTGAAGCCTGGATCTTGCTCGAGCTCCTCCTCCTGGCTTGCCTTGGCTTTGATAGACCTTGGGCTTCTTCTTTGTAGGCTCCTTGATCTCATCTTTAGTGCTACCTTCAGGTGCTACAGAAGATGTTGTGGCATCAGCTTCCTCCAAGACAGCTTTTTGAGTTGGATCGTTTTCAACCACATGCATTAGTGGAGGGGTAGGGACCCACTCATCAAGTTCCTCCACAATAGAGAGATGTAATCCTAACCTCACCCATTCCATAGCTCTTGTCACAAACTTCCTCTTTGGCGCTGTAGCAGATGCTGCAACATTTCCTTCTGAATCAAGTATTGTAGCATCAAATGCTACGCCTTCTTTTGACAAATCTCAATTTTTGGTATTGGTGGCTAGTGATCAGTATATGTGGTGTGCTTTGGTCTGTTTGTGGCTGAAGTGGTGTAGGGTTTGATGGTCGGGAAGGTGTTGGGGTTGGTTGTTTTGGTGGTGAAGTGGTTTGTGGAGATTTTGTGGAGAGGTTGGGTTCTGTTTTTGGTGGGGAGATGGTGATTTTGATGGTTATGGTTGATGTGTAGGTATGGGGGGAAGGGTTGTAATGAGAGGTGATCGGGGAAGAAAATATCTTTGGCAAGGTTTAAATGAGGATAAAGAAAAAACACACTGCAAATTGACAAAGGGGGCTGAAAAATTTTCCACATTGGCATTTGAAACTCCATTTTGACTTTTTGACCACGTTCTCAACACCTCAGCCACAGGTGCTACAACACATGGTGCTACAGCACCAAAATTCTGCATAATTGACAGCACATACCACAAGACCACTTATTCATACCTGAAATAGTAAAAAAAACACAAAACACAATTAGTCATAAAAAATTGGGTTGTCTCCCAGTAGCGCTTAATTTATAGTTTTTAGCTAGACTTGGCCTTCAAGCACCCAATTTAGGGTGGATAATAGGACAAGGAGAAAACGCCATCCTTCCACTTTCTCCTTTTTGTCAAAAATCCCATGTAATTGGCATAAGGAAGCGAATATTCCCATGCCCGAACCAACAAATATTTGGGATATGAATTTCCCCTCTCCGCAAAAATTGAGGCTCATTTTGCGGAGGACTCTTTTCTTCAATTACCAAGGGTGAGTCTCAATTGTCACATGACTCTTTTCATACCTAAACCTTGGCTTTTCTTCTTTGTCACTATTTTTGAATTTTTCTTGTTCAACAACTACACAATTTTTATGTTTTTCTTCCACTATTTCCAAATGACCACATTCATTTTCACACTCTACACTCTTTCCTTCCTTTTTCTCAACTGCCTCTACAATGCAATTCTTTTCTTTTAGATGCTCCATTATAGTCTTAATTTGAGCCTCTATATTCTTTGATGAAGCGTCAAAGTTGTCATGAGCTAAGAGTTCTTTAAAATTAGAGTTGCCCTCATGTAATCAATCGGTTTGAGTTTTAGAATATGGCTCTTGCTCACACACAAAGTTTGACATGGACATGGAATTTAACTCAAAACAACCCCTTTAATCTTCATTTCCATAACAATAATAGTCGAAATAATGTTGTTGATCATTCTTTTGTTGCATAAAGTAAAAAATTCCAATGATCTATGGCTCAAAGTGGACCCTTTTTCTTCACACAACACAAATAACGATAGTAAAAACAACAAAGAAAACACACTACAAACACAAGCACAGTATGAAATAGGAAAAAAATTGCTCAAAAATAGAACACACTAAATGAATAAACTAAACTAACTCAACTTACTAACTAAACGATAGAAATTAACTATCACAGTCTCCGGCAACGTCGCAAAAAACTTATTGCATGAAAAGGTGATGTGCAAGTATACACAGTCGCAACAAGTAATAAAGAACAAGTAAATATCGTTTCCACGAGGATGTTGAGTTCTTTTTATATTGGTAAGTAAGCTAGTGAGTGAAGCAAAATAAAACAACAAGGTGTAGAACTCAATTTAATCAAAAACAGTAATAAAAGTAAAGGATACTAGGAAATTCAGGATGGGAACAAGTTGGAATGTCTTTCACTATGCAACTTCATAATAATGGTTTAGTGTTAAATTAGATGCTATAGCATCTGGGTGCTGTAGCATTTGTTTTGTGCTTTTTAGTCACTTTTTTACAGGAATTTATCAAAAACACTTATGTCTAAGCTCTAATTAAGTTCATCCTTGGCTATTAAACACCCCCAATTTACTCTATGAATTTTGTTCTCCTATGTCTAGGTTTAACCAAGAACTATTAAAGTGTCCTTTAATAATCACAATTCATATTAATACTTGAAGTAAGCTTACAAACTCTTTCGATATTTATAAACATGTACTTATTTTAGTTGGTCATTCCTAAAACAAGTTTGGAAAAATTAACATACAAGGATTAAAGATACTAAAACTTAAACATCACATTAAACCATTGAAAATGTAATACATAGTTAATAGCATTCTAACTATAAAGTATTTAGCTCATAGTGAGCAACAAATACCTAAAGGAATGAACAGATGCTGAATCTGAAGTCATAGCACTGAAATTACAATAGAGATGAAATGCAAAAAGAGAACAAACTGTTTAAAGCTTCAAATGCTACAACACCAGAAGTGAGACAACTTCCTTTGAGCAGAAAAACTTCAAGAATGACAGTTCCAGTTGTGCTGTAGCACTGTTTCCAGCACTATTGTGCGGAATTTCCTTTTTAGTGAATATAGTAGCTAGAAAACGAAAATGGCTGCAAGAAAGATATTTCTAACTTTACTCTCTTCAACCCAGCCTCCGTAAAGAAGAAATACACCTCCTTAAATAGTCCTAGGGTTTTGGGAATCAAGAAAACCCCTTAAATAGAGATAAATGAAGAAACAAGGAGCATGTTAGAAAAACATAAGATTATTATAATAAATTATAAAATATGAATTAAATTTTTAGTCTATATATTTCATAACCTTAAACATCAAATAAAATGGTGGAGATGTAGTAGTTTTGCTTTTGGAAAAATTAAAGTTGATGTCTTGTGTTAACCAAAACCGACCAATCATGTCTGAATTTGATCGAATTTAATCCCTTTAAATATGGTTTTTTATACAATTTTAATCCATCATCTCTTTAAATGGTCCATGACTTATATGTTGATGAGCAAGGCAGTTTTCAAAAGTAGCATTTTAGCAACTTTTTTTTCGGTGCGGTCCTTAGAAGATCCTAGTGAAAAATCCAGATCTCGCAGGAAACATGCAACATATTAAATAGGCTTTTGGAATTATGAGCTTTTATAACAGCTTTTTTTGAACATGATATATCCCTTCATAAAATAATGCATACTGCATATGGAGAGAAAAGTTGTTTGGATCTTAACCGAAGAGCGTTATCATAACTTTACATCTTTTCAGTCAAAAAAAACTTGGTTTTTTTTTTACCCCCACAGTTTTCCCATCTACCCCACATAAATTTTTTTGACGAAAATGCCCTTAACAAAGTTGACCTTGATCGCATATACCTTTCCATAGGTATATACGACTTTAATAAAATCAAAGCCATATATACCCTAATTTAATTAAATACGATGTGGGTTAAAATTATAAGTCGTATATACATGGTGGTTAGGTATATACGACTTGTTAAAATACAAATCGTATATAGGGGATATACGACTTGTTATTCATCAAATCATATATACCTAGGTGTGGGGGTACATACGACTCCTTATTATGCAAGTCGTATACCCCACACTTAGGTATATACGATTTGTATTGAATTTTTTTTTTTTACTTTTTTCATAATAAGATTTGTATTAATTTTAACGGTTAGGATGAGACTTCGAACGATAATCAACGGTGTAGATATGGACAAATAATAGTTACAAAAAAGTAGTAAAATAATATATACAAGAAATATACAAAAAATACTGAACACGTGTCAAAAAAAATTAAACTATGATAAAAATACTAAACACGTGTCAAAAAAATTTAAACTACGATAAAAATACTAAATGCCAAAATACATGTTGGTGGTCTGATTATCGAAGTGTGAGATATGGTTAGTCCAAGCCAAGATAAATCTCTCATTATGCGGTTTCAACCGTGTGTCGTGCACATATTTAATAAGAGTGGGAATATCAGCGCAGGAGTCCTCAAAAATCTTCAACTGAGCTAAGTACACAGACTCGTCAGCTGAATCAATAATATTGTGCCAAAGAGATATGACGTCCTTTTGCCTTACAACGTGTAACAACTCTTTAATTTTTGCTTTCACATTCTTTGTCACGTGCCAAGAACACAATAAATTAGTAGAAGAAGGAAAGATAACATGAATACCAGCCATACAGCCAAGATCTCTGTCAGTCAGAAAAATCTCCGGTTGAATCCCATGCAAGTCAAATAAATCTTTAAGTTGCTGTAATACCCAAGAGAAATGAATACCAAGTTCATAAGCAATATAGGCAAACCCAATCGAGAAAGATAACTCCGTACTAGTCAATCCCACAATCTCCAATAGAGGTAGATTGTATTTGTTGGTCTTGTACGTAGTGTCGAGAATAAGAACTTTGGGAAACAACCGGAATAACTTGATAGAAGTGGGATGAGCCCACATAATGTCACTGACCACATCAGAATCCTCCACTTTCCTGCTCCAACATAAGTAATTATGTGACTCAATCAATCTCAGCAACTCCTGAATGTACGTTCTAGGACCCCTCCGAGAAGACCGATGCTTGTGGCGCTGCCTATATATTTGAGGGAGAGAAGTGACATTGCCCGGATAATGACTCGTCAAAGCAATAAGGCAATCCTTTGGGGCAACATCCAAGTCAGCATGCTCATTAACCATAGCCTTCTGCGGCTTGGTCAAATGACCAAAAGCTGTGCACCCAACCGAGGTAGTAAGCAATGGATGGGTGTGTCGACCACACATAACTTTCACGCACCAACCCCCATGACGTAGTGTAGAAGTAGCTCTCAAAGTAAACAGACAACTTCTTCTTTTAGAACTGAAGACTCTAGAATCATTAGTAAACTTCCCCTGCTTCTCACAACCGAAAATGATCTTATCTCTAGTCCCCCTTTTACCAGCTTTATCAGATCTAATTTTGATAACAACAACACCAATGCGTCTCCCAACCGCTATAGCCCACTCCTCCACATCCTCGCGTGTAGAAAATATCTACAAATTACAAAAATGTTACGCACTTAATTAATTAAATATTTATCAAACTTGATTAAAAAAATTAGACCGAATAATATACCCTATCCGTCCTGAATGGCTCCGTAGTATCGATGTCGAAAGGAATCAACTGTGACTCTGCAGCAGGCGCTCCAATATCTGTTTCAAAAATAGCAATAAAAATTAAACATAAATTAAATAAAAAAACTAAAATAACAAGTCGTATATACCTGTACAAATGGGTATATACGACTTTTATATAAAAAAATCGTATGTACCCCCACAAGAGGTATATACGACTTACATTAAATACAAATAGTACATACTGTACCCAGGGTATATACGATTACACCCCAGTCGTATATATAGGTATATACGTTTTGACATTTTCGCAATTAATAAGGTTTGAAAAAGTCAAATCGTATATACCTTTCCGGTACGTATATACGACTTGACATTTAAAGCGTATTAATTAGTTAATAAATGAAAGTCGTATTTACCTTTCATTAGGTAAATACGATTTCAAATTTTCTGGGCCCCACACAAGAGAGAATCTTCTCAAAGTCAATTTTTGTCAATTATGTCAATGGTATTTTTGTCAATTACGAAATGTGTGGGGGTAGATGGAAAGGGTGTCGGGGTATAAAAAAAAAACCAAAAAACTTTACCTCTTTTTCTAAAAATAAAAATAAAAATTAGGGTTCTATGAAAAAATAGGGTGCCTCTTAATGGACCCAAAAAAAAAAATCCACGCATGAACCCTTCCCAGCATAAATGATTCTTCTTGGATTGGATCTAACAACATGATTTAAAAAAAAATTCATCCAACTGCCCCTACTCACCACACACACCCATACCCTGCATAATCTCAAAAATACCATTAATGAATAAAAATGTTTCCAACCCGTCCGTTATTTTGCTGGAATTTCACGGGTTCAGAGTCAATCTACCGAACATTGTACGGTTGATTGGTACCGTGGCTTGATGTTTGTGTCTTGGCACACACCCCCATTGCCCAAAATTTTTTTTGACAATCCCATTGCCCAATTTTGAACAGGTACAACACTATGCTGTCGAACCGGTACCGTAGCTTGTGTCGTACCATGGTGCGTACCAATTGAATGATGATTTCTAAATTGATATATGAATTGATGAAATATGAATTGAAGGATGAATTGGTATGAACTGAAGTAGGGAGGTTATGAATTGATTTATGAACTGATGATATATGAAATGAGATATGAATTCAAGGATGACTTGGCAATGAAGGGGTATTCAGTGCTTTTGGGCCGAACCTGTTCCGTGCTCTTGTATCGGACTTGTTCGGTACTTTGTTACCGTACTCGTCAAAAAACACTGCGTAGGGAGGTTTGGGAGCGTATACCACATGAGGGTAAAATAAAAATATTTGAGGTTTAGGGGTGTGTGGTGAGTAGAGGGGAGTGGGATAAGCATGTGCCTTAAAAAAGGTTACAAAAACTATACCCATGTGACATTCACAAATCACACTCTTAAGCTTTACTCACTCTCTTTCGGAATACATGTTGGCTTGAAAAAATAATTTTGCTTTATTTTATTTGTCATTTCGTAGTTCGATGTAACGTTAACTATTATTTTGTTTTTAATACTCTTAACTATTAATCACAAAGAAAAAACTGTAGGATGAAACAATAAACCGTCAGGGGTATTATGAGAAAAAAGACAATTAATTTGATCAAAAGTTACCAAATAATTTTAAAATGACATGTATTGTGAAGAGAGAGGAATATATTTTAAGGGTTGCATTTTTGACCCATTTTTTATGCCGTGATTTTTTTTTGACAACATTTATGCCCTGATTTGCGCATAGTTTTCTTTCCCACTAATACCCCTTTTTGAAAACTTATTTTCAGAATCAAGATATTCATATTTTGAAATGTCTTTCACATGGGCCGATTTGTTTAGAGAAAATAATTTTTCTTTTCTTTTTTATTTGTTAGTACTCATTCTTCTCTGTTTTGTTTCCTTTTTTCAAATATTTGTAGAAGAAATAGTGAAAACAACTAATGGACGGTTTTGCAATTAAAAATAAACCGTAAAATATTATCATAAAAAATAAAGGGTCTAAATTTTTTACGGGGACGGTTGTCTTATACGTCGACGATAGTGTGTTCACAGATTCCGGGAAAACATTTTTCAGAGGCCTAGTTCGTGACACTGCAGGCACTTTCCTTCATGATTACTATGATGCTCTTCTTCAAGGCTTGCCGCTCTGCTGGGATAACGGGTTTAGATATGTTCAATGTGTTCCGGATCTCTTACAACGGTCATCTACGTAACAAAGGGCGTCTCGGCACACCCTCAATATAGCAATGAAGTTGAGCAGTTAAGGAATTACATGCAAAGAGATTGGAAATGTAGTTGTAGTAGTCATAGTTGCTAGGAAGGAAATCGTTGTGCATACTTCCTCGCGAAAATGGGTGTCAACCTAGGTGTGAGCTTGGTAACTATTCAAGAGCCTCCATTGGGTTTGCAGCCTCCATCGGGTTTGCAGCCTCCATTGTGTCATAGTAAGGGTGACAAGGTAAACTTCAAGGTGAAGAAAAAACAGAATGGTTAGTGATAGGAGGATCAAATAGCAAAGTTTAAAATATTGCTAACCCCTATCACATATAACCACACGCCACACCTACAACTCCACCTCACTCTATTACACTTAACACATGTGAATAAGAAATCACCCATCAGCTTAGCCAACACTCCATTCTAATTAGAGAATGGGAAAAAAGAAAGAGATTTAGAGAGGGATCAGGAAAGAAACCGAAGGTAGAGAGAAGAGGGGGAAGGGAACTAAAACCCCAAATGCATTCAGCTAATCTAACTTCAAGAAACATAAGCCACACTCCACATCTCTTCATATTTCACTCTTACCCATGGGGAAAGTTGTAAAATACCATTAATGCCACTTTGATTAATAAAATTTCTCTCTTCCTGAATTTTTTTTTTTAAAAAAGTTGTTGTTTGCAGCTGAATCTAAGGTTGGGAAGATGATCTAGAAGTGGTTAAAGTTCTACTTAGGCAGGGCAACAAAACTCATACTCGTGGGTACCAACCCAAACCCGAACCGATTTCACAGGTTTTACTCGCTTTGACAGGGTTTGGGTTTTCCCCGATATGAAAATACGGGGAAGGGGAGGGTAATGGGGATATAGGTCCCCACGCCAAACTCGTCTCCAAACTCATCCCGAATGTATAAAATTACAATATTACCCCTCTTATATTAGAACATTGATATTTTGGCTATATGTTGATATTCAACATCATTGTTGTCTTGGCTATATCTTGCTATTTTGAAATATTGATATTTTAGCTATATGTTGTCTTCCATTGGTTTTGTTTTGTTAAATTTCATGTTTGGGGCGGGTTCTGGTGTGGGATAAATTTGGGGTTTCGGGCGGGTTGGGGTTGGAGAAATGTAAAAACTATTTTTTAATTTACAATATTGATTTCACTACGGGGACGGGGGTTGGGGCGGGGATACTCGAACCCGTTGGGTATGGGGATGATGATCAATAATTCAATCTCGTCGAGTTTGAGTAGGGGAACGGGGAACTATATGGGATTTGGGTTCAGGGATAGGGAATATAAAATCTATCCTCACCCCACGCCTATGAAGCCTGGATACGAGATACAATACGGGATACGACACGATACGGATACGGGGATACGAGAAAATTTTGAAAATCAAGATACGACACAGCTAGGATACTCTAATAAAAAATTAAATTAAAATTTAAATATATAAAAAACAAAACAGAAAAAAATGGTATAGAAACACAAATAGAAAAAAAAACAAAGATAAAAACAGAAATATTATTGAGCTTCTCAGTCAATAAAAAAATAATATTAGTTAGTAATTATCGCTTCCTTCAATATTTAAGGCAAGCTCCGCTCCTCAGTCAATTATATTGGATATATTATACACACATATAAATAGATTGACTATATATATATATATATATATATATATATATATATATATTCGGTAAGTATAATTTTATTAAGATATTCTAGCTTGAGCATTATTGTGAACCCACTCTACCCACCTTCTATTATATATGATCATCACATTGTAGAAATAAATACTTGTAATCATATCAAGCAGATATAGTTACATATATTTATCCGACCTGTATCACAATGAATTATTTCTTCTATAATTGTGTTACGAAAAAACATATAATTTTGTCTTTTAGTTATTGAGGTACTAAAGTGTATTATATATATGAGTGACAATCATGTGCTTAGTTGGTAAGAGGTATCAGAAATGTATCTCAGAAGTATTCTTAGTTGGCAAGAAGTATCCAAGATGTATCTGAAAAGTATCGAGTGAAATATCTTTTAAAAAGAATTAAAAAATTATTGGATACTCT
Organism: Astragalus glycyphyllos; assembly: GCA_963573325.1. Lineage (NCBI taxonomy): Eukaryota > Viridiplantae > Streptophyta > Magnoliopsida > Fabales > Fabaceae > Astragalus > Astragalus glycyphyllos. The sequence goes on along the minus strand of OY754313.1, from coordinate 21,566,350 downwards.
TTGGGTACGTATCGGGAAGTATCGGTATCGGATACGTATCGAACACGGGTACGTTGCCATTTTTGAAGTATCGGGGCTTCATAGCCCCACGCCAATGCCATGCCTAGTTCTACCGAAATCAAATTTTTTTTATCTTCAAACTTGACTTTTCAGCTCAAAGAATTCTAAGGTAAGTTCTTTCACCCGAGAGGGGTTAGAACTGGGCCCAATCACTACAACAGAAATAGGCCAACAGGGGCGCTTTTTTTTATCCATCGGGGGCGCTTTCGGGCGCCCCTGAATCTGGCGCTCCTGATGCCAACCCCACAATCAGGAGCGCTCGTAAAAAGCGCCCCTGTTGGTCTTAGCGCCTCAAACCAACAAGGGCGCTTCTAAAAAGCGCCCCTGATTGCTTTTTTTTTAAAAAATTTTTTTCCCTGTTTCTGGTGTATCCTATAGTTTGCAACACATCACTACTCTCATTTTCATCAACCAACAACAACTAATATCAAACACCTTGCCTGCATACCCAAAATGCCACATTCAGGGAGAAGCTATTGTTCTCATCATTGTAATAATAAAAGAACAAACACACAATAATACAAAAGCAAAATCCCAGAATATATCATACTATAATAAGCAACAAAAAGCACATACCAGAAAGTAGAAAGTAGAGAAACCCTAACATTTTAAATTGCACAGTCATGGGAACGTACCAGAAAAAGGCAACAGCTCCGACGGAACAGGCAGCAATGTCGATGACGGCGGAATGGGCGTTTGACGGTGTGGTTATTAACTCGTTCACTGTTTCTGTTTCGCGTAAGGGTTTGCGTGAGAGAGACTGAGAAGAGGGAGAGTGTGAGAGAACAGGGTTTCAGGTAAGAGAGACTGAGAGTGAGAGGGAAAGAGTTGGTCAAAAAAAAAAGAAGAGGGAAAGAGATGAGTACTGAGAGTGAGAGGGAGTATGAAAATATTAGAATATTAGGCATCAGGGGCGCTTTTTAAAAGCGCCCCTGATGCTCAAAACACGGAGGGCCTTTAGGGGCGCTTTATAAAAAGCGCCCCTAAAGGCCCTCCGTGTTTTGAGCATCAGGGGAGCTTTTTAAAAGCGCCCCTCATGTCCAAAATACGAAGGGCCTTTAGGGGCGCTTTTTATAAAGCGCCCCTGATGCCCAATATACGGAGGGCTTATTTTGGGCATCAGGGGCACTTTTTAGAAAGCGCCCCTAAAGGACCTCCGTATTATGGGCTTCAGGGGCGCTTTTTAAAAAACGCCCCTAATGGGTGCGCCCTTTTTTAACAATTCTGTTGTAGTGAATAAGACTCACAGTAGGTGTGTCATTCATTGATTTCCTCTGTGATTGATGCACTAGTTGAATATTATGTTGGTGTGTACAAAGTTTTTCCATGAAATTAACTAAGAAGTTGAGCTTGACTTTATGTTGTAATTCTACTTGATTATTATGTTGGTGTCATTCACAAAGTTTATTCTACTTGATTTAGTTTGTTTTACGTTGCATGTTGAAATTAACTAAGAAGTTGAGTTTGACTTTATGTTGTAATATTTTGTATAAACTTTTTTCCTAAGTAGTTTCATGTTGTTTAAGTTTAATTGATGATTCGTGATGTTTTGGTATGTTAGATTCGTGTTTAAAATGTAATTTTGCATGTTTTGGATGTTCAGTATCTGTGGAAAATCGTTTAGTGTAGGCTTTTCTAGTAGGCAATTGTGCCTTCGAATCGCTGAGTCATCCTACAGTCGATGAGTGATTTGGCCTTTTAGTAATAGAGTTGTTGTGTACCTTGCCTCGGGATCTGGGCTCCTGGATCGACGGTTGGTATCCAGTATCTCGAGATAGTCCTTTCCTGGCTCGAGGTCGGATGAATGCTCCGTGATTCGGAATCTTCCAAGATAGTCTTCGTTAGCGTCGCCTTCTTTCGAGGTTGGACGAAGGGTTGGGTACCTGCAGACACTCTGATGCCAAAGTCAGCGATCAAAAGTCAGTGAGAGGTACAAATGAGAGAAGCGTATCTGATTTCGTGGGGTAGTGTCATATTTATAGATGCGGGCTAGGGAGCTTCGCAGGTCATGCCTGATTCCGAGCCGTTGAATCAGGGCGAAGTAATCTGGATCATTGATCTTGAGTTCGCATGATGGTGTGTTTGTTGGGCCAATTCCAGTCGCGTATTGGGCCGTTGGATTGGGCCTCTTGGCCCAGTCCGAAACAAGAGTATAAGTATTGATTTGGTCATAACTTTAGGAACGGGTGTTCGATTGAGGTCTTCTTGGTAACTTAAGAGAAAAACCTACAAATGCGAAAGTTAATTTTGGACTTAATATAACTCTAACATAGTTAAATATCCATTTAAATTTTCCTTGAATGATTTTAAGCTTTATTTGCCTACAACTACTCCATAATTCATGATGCATAAGTACTGTAAGATGCATGATTGTATGGTTATAATCTTATGATGTTTCCATGATGATTAAAGTTTTTCAATTACTACTTGAATGCAATGATTTAATACATGTAAGTGATCTATGAATCATGGAACTATGTGTGCATAGTGCATGCTCAAAGTTAATATTATAAGATAATAGGGGATGAATCGTTTACTAGATTGCTCACGTAATGTGATGTTTAGATTGAATAATAAAAAACGAGTTTTGTATCTCATAAGTATAAAGGAGATTTATATTTGCGAACCAGTTTTTATGTGAAAAACATTTTAATCCTTAAAGTTCGAAGGTGTGACAAGTACGCCAACAGAAATTGGTTGGCCGAATCTATGGAGGGAGCTTATGTGGAAAAAAGGGAGTGTAGAAAGCACACTGCTTTTTTGTACATCTCAAATTTTACCCATCAATATCATCATGAGAAGAAACCCGTAGGCCAGTGCTAAGCAGCCCAAGCCCAAACTGTTTAATATGGATGGTGCATATCACAGCTATAGCATAATAAAATCTGAAGATTTTTTTACTCCCACCATTTCACTCTATACCCCCACAAATTATGATATTCCAAAAATACCGCTCAGTAAAATCACTTAACGGATTTATCTAATAACATATAAATCCGTTTTCGGTTTTTTCTCAAAACAGATTTATCTTTTAATTAGATAAATCCGGTTTTCAAAAATAACAAAACGGATTTACCTAAGCAATACTTAAATCCGTTTTTGTTAATTTTTAATAACGGATTTATCTATTTACTAGATAAATCCGTTTTGAATTTATTCAAAACGGATTTATCTAATAAATAGATAAATCCGTTTTGTAAAATAATTCATAAATAAAAGTGACAAATCAGTTAAAAAATTAAAAATATTTTTTTAAAAAAATAAAATACATATGAGAGTATCGGTCGTCTGTTGGTTCTGTTTAGGTAAATATTTTTCTTTAAAACGGATTTATCTAATTTAAACATAAATCCGTTTTTGGAAAAAAACCAAAAACAGATTTATCTTTAAATTAGATAAATCCGTGGGAAGAAATTTGTAGGAGTATTCTCGGAATATCAAATTTTGTGGGGTATAAATGCATGAGGTGGGGGTAAAAAAAACCTTAAAATTTGATGTTTTGTATAAGGTAATTCACATTCTTAGTTTTGTTTTAAAAATCACATTTTTAGTTTTAAAAATATCTTTTGTTTCTCTAGTTCATGAAATATCTTGTGTTTGTTTTATTTTTTATTAATAATTTTAAAGATATAAAAAACTTTTTTTAATTCAATTTTCAGTTCAGAAAGTTATGAATTAAAAAAATTAAGAGTAGTCAAAATTTATTTCAGTATAAGTATTTAAAAATTTAGTTTAATTTATATACACATAATGTGTATATGCTTTAACAACCGGCACCAATCATACTTCATGGAAAGGTTGATTACCAATTGATTAATTAGTTTTTTGTTGTAAAAAAAATTGACTAATTTGTTTTTAAAAATGTGCCAACCTTTAATTGGTAGATAGTGTAAAAGACTTATACACCTATTGTGTATATAAATTAAATCTTTAGAAAATTAAATAAAAAAAAGTATGATATTTTAATTATAAATAAAAATTAAAAAGATAAATAAACATATAATTTTTTTTGAAAGGAATCCTTATTCCTTAGTTCACGAACGCATTGTCTTCATCGATCCTTTCATAGCGTTAAATTATAATGTTTTTTTTTTTTTTTGTATTTAGACACCAATTCTTTTTTTTTTTGACAAAAAAACACAAATTCTTTAATTGATCATCAACAACTAAAGTAATAACGGTCGAAAAAAAAGAACCACTCCACTAGGCCTCCGGTGGCGATTTTAGAGATAGGTCTAGTTAAATTGTTTCTTTAATTTTTGGTTACAAATTATTTCTTACGAGGGGTAGTAATGTAACCCCCAATTTAAGAAAATTATCAATAATATTAGTGATATGATTTACAATTTACTTAAAAAAATTTGTGTCAATCAATTTTCAAGACTCAAAAGGCGTTTGGAAAGAAGTTCTGAATTGGTTGGGAATTGTGGAGAATCTAGACTATCATTGGTCACATCACATTCAGGCATACCAGAGTCGCATTTCACATTTCAACATAAAGATAAAGCTGCGGTTAGTTTTCTGGATGACAACAATGTGGTTGACTTGGAAGGAAACAAACAATGTCAATTTTTCAAGGGATGGCTGCTGTTCTGGACTGGGCCGAAGCCCAATCCAGGTTGAGAGGTCAGATCAGCCCATTTACCCTGATGAGGAGAACAGAGACCAAGATCCACGGTCCTGATCGGTCCGTACAATAATCATACGGTTGTTGTGGTAAATGGATGTGCAAGTATACACAGTCTAAAACAAGTAATATACTGATAAGTAGAGATCGTACCCACAGGGATTGGACTAATTTTAAAGAGTTTAAAATAATAGTAATGCTAGTGATAAAAGGAAAGTAATATACTGATAAGTAGAGATCGTACCCACGCAGATCGTACCCATATTAGTTCTTGAGTTCAAATCACAAACCATTTCTGTATTTATGACCCTACTTATTCTAAGTGATCAATCTCAAAATAAGTTTGAAAGAATTATAGCACAAGAACCAAATTGCAAGAACATCAATATAACATAATAACTAATCAAAGTTTCATTACAAAGTTAAGGTATTCCAACCATAAAGAGTTAAGTGCATGCTTAACATAAATAGGCACATATAAACAGAATGAGACATGTTTATAAGAAGGAAAATACAAAGGAAATGAGATGAGATAGGAATTACACACATGAATATCCTTTGCATTTTCTACCTAGCTTATGTTGAGGAGAACACTTCTCAACAATGGAAAACACCAACAAGAACTCCACGAGAAGATAAGGAAGAAGTTGTCACTTTCTTTCCTTTTTTTCAAGCTTTGTTGAGTACCTCTAACTCTAAAAATATAATAAAACTATCTACTAAACTATGGAGATGGAGAGAATATAATAACTAGTGATATTCTATGATGTGTTTTTGAATGGAGAAGAGGGGATGTATTTATAGGCTTCAAAAAGTGCTTTGCCTTGGTCACCAAGTTGAATTTAGGGTTCCATTCTTCCCTTGTCTTCAAAAAGCAAGATTGGAAGTCCCACCAACTATGAAGAGTGGTCCAATGATGTGTGGACAAGTGTACTCAAAAAGTTACAACTTGTTGTCCAAAGGGTCTGAACTTGACGCTGCAACCATCCACTTGGCATGCTGACGTCATCATCATAGTGCAGGAGCATTCTGTGTTGTGGTCATTGCAGGTGCAATGATATCTGGTGCATTGTCATCTGGGCACATTGCAGGTGCAATGGTTGTTAGCATCATTGCAGGTGCAATGTATCTGCTTTCTTCAGAACTTCTGTTTCCTGTATTGCAGGTGCAATAGTTGCTTGACCTATTGCAGGTGCAATGATTGCTGCAGCAATTGAACAAACACATAAAATGCCACAAATCATGATAATCAATGATGATGAGTTCCTAAATTAAAGATGTTGTTTTTCTTCTGTTTTCCTTTATTTGAAGTTATATATTTACTGAGTTCTTTACAATAATTTAGATTTGAAAGCATATATAACTCTATATAAAATAGAGTTATCAACGGTCACCCGTGATCCACTGACACTATATAAGGAGTTATTGCGTCAGTTGTCAGGTACACACTATTCACTAGTATCGTTACTCTGCTCGTCCTACCCTGACTTGGGCGTTGGAGTGTTATTGCAGGTACCACCCCCCTCTTAGCGTTGGGCGCGACCAGCAGAGCATTCGGACAAACCTGATATCCAGCTCGTTCTTCAGCGCACGACCTGAGGTACAGTTCATTTGGCGACCACAGTGGGAGCCCGTGCGCCATCCCACCTATTTCCTCATGCCTCCTCGAGGCAGACCTAAGGAAACTTGTCCTTAGAGTGTGGTCGAGATTCCAGCTCGACCCTCACCCATCCCAAAAGGAGCAACGACAGATGTTGCGGGCACTAGCGTTGTCCCTCAGCCAGACACGGCCCAACAGGTCACTATTACCCTTCCTGCAGACTTGGTTCAGGAGCTCCGAGATTTACTCCGTGATCGTGATCAAACCCTGGCCCGTCATAATGACCGTCTGACCCAGATAGAAGATCAGGCAGCCTCTTGGCGAGCGTACACGGCACCTGAGCGAGGACGTCATAACGATGGAATGCCCGCTCCATGGGCAAACCCCTCCAGAGTGCATCGCTCACCCCCTCGAAGACAGCTTGTCCATCGATCTCCACCCCGAAGAAGGGGACGAGGAGGAGGACTTACCCCACCAAGGACGACCCCGTCCATTTCAGACTACACATACTGGCCAGAAGAATATTCACATCAGGAGTTTTCTTATGGTTCGTCCAATTCACCCACTCGTTGGCGCAGTCGATCCAACGAGGGGTACTCCCGCTACCATTCAAAGGAGTATTCTGATGATGAGCGACGTGGTCATCGGGGTCGATACCCCGAGGACCGACCACATCGTAAAGAAAGAGTTGATATAAGCTTGGGGCCGTACACAAGAGACATAGATGAGTACTGCATTCCTCGCTCTCTGGAAAAGCCTCCCTCTGACCTCAAGATGTACAAAGGGGTACAAGACCCTAACGCTCACCTGAAACATTTCGATCTAATGATGAAGTATAGGGGGGGTACCCAGGCTAGTAAAATGCAAAATTTTCCCTCTAACCCTAGAAGGGTCAGCATTGGAATGGTTCACCAAGTTCAGACCTAACACTATCTCCTCGTGGAAGCAGATATCCAGAGCGTTCACGGCCTGTTTCACGACCTCAAGGGTTAAGCCTAAATCCCAAGATGTCCTGATCGCTATCAGGTAGGGACCCGATGAGTCCTTGCGCAGCTATGTGGAACGATTCAATCGCGAGGCCGATCAAGTCAGGAACCTGGATGACAACTAACGGTTATAGTTCTTGAGGACTGGACTCCTCAGGGGAAGCCGACTTGAAGTTGAGGTCGTCCTACATCTACCCAGGGATCTAGATACATTCATCCGCAGATCTCAAAGGTTCATGAACTATGAGGAAAGAATGATGGCCATCGAAGCAGCTGAAGCGGGAATGAATCAGCGACCACGTGCAGAGCGCGATCAGAGAGCAAAGGAAGAACATGGCAGACAGACGAAGGATCACAAAGTAAGGAGGTTCACGAAACGCACCAAGTTGAACACCTCGTATGCGAACATACTTGCGGAGTGTGCGAACACAGAATTTAGAGACATCAAAGGACCAGAACCTCTCGTCCTCAAGGAAGGGCAGCGCCCGTCCAAGAAGTACTACCGATTCCACAAAAGTAACGGGCATGACACCAACAATTGTATGGCCCTCAAAGATGATGTAGAAGTATTGATCAGGAGAGGAAAGCTGACCCAATATGTGAAAAAGAATCGGACTGATGGGCGAGAAGATAAACAAGCAGGTCGATCACCCAGGAAAGGAAAGGCACAAGCTGATGAAGTAGCCAAGATAATAGAAGAAGATGAAGACAATGACGATGATATCCAGGACACCAGGAAGTCGAAGAGGAGACCAGTCGGCATGGTAATCACAGGAGGCATTCCAACTGATGCCTCAAGTAACAAATCAATGAAAAGAAGATGGGATGAGATCATGAGCATCGCCTCTACGTCCGCTCCAAGACCCCCTTCAAAAAGACCACCCATATCCTTTGAAGATGAGGATCTCATTGACGGAACGCCTAACTATGAAGTACCCCTTGTAATGGTCACTGTGATGGCAAATATGGAAGTTAGACGAATATTGGTAGACCAAGGAAGCTCAGCAGACATCATTTTTGAAGATCTCTTGAACGTGCTTAAAATATCAAAAGACGATTTGAGACCATACAGAGGCACGGTCGTGACCGGGTTCAATGGAGCGTCCACGACTCCAATAGGACGAATTGAATTAATGGTCACCTTTGGGGATGACACAGCAGAGAAACCCCTTTGTCGAACGGTCAGGACAGATTTCATAGTATTGTCATGCAAGTCCATTTATCAATGTATCATTGGTCGACCAACCTTGGCTCGATTGGAAGTCGTGCCATCCACAGCCCACCTGAAGATGAAGTTCTACACTAAAGATGGGGAGGTCGCCACCCTCCAAGCTGATCTGTTGTCAGCAAAACGGGCTTTCCTCTTGAGTTTAAAAGACAAAGGCAAAAAGGTCAGGAAAGAAATTGAAGAAGCAATGAAAGGGGGCGAGCATGTAAATGTGGCCGATCTCGATGATCGCTACGACTCGGACAGTGAGGAGGAAGAAGGAGATGACCTCCTGACCAGGGAACTTAAGAAGAGGATCAAACGACCTGAGCCAGATGGAGAGTTTATCCAAGTCCAATTGGGGAGCGACCCAGAGAGGATGGTCAAAATAGGGAACAGTCTCCCTCCAGAAATTCAAGACCATCTCGTCCAATGCTTGAGGGAGCATGCAGACTTGTTTGCTTGGAGTGCTGCGGATATGCCTGGTATCCCACTAGAAGTGGCCTGTCACCACTTAGCAGTGGACCCTGGAGCCAAATGATTCCTGCAACGAAGAAGGATCAAAAAAGAAGAAAAGGCAAGGGCAGCAACCAAAGCTGTGGAAGACTTACTTGAGGCAGGTTTCATTAAAGAGATAAAGTACACCACTTGGTTGTCCAATGTAGTCTTGGTAAAAAAGGCGAACGGCAAATGGCGGATGTGCGTGGATTATACTGACCTCAATCGAGCATGCCCAAAAGATGCTTTCCGAGTGCCAAGTGTTGATCGTTTAGTCAATAGTGCAAGTGGGTACAAAATACTATCATTTTTGGACGCATATTCTGGGTACAATCAGATTGTCATGCACCCACCTGATCAGGAAAAGACAGCCTTTATGACTGATAAGGGGAATTTCTGCTACCAAGTCATGCTGTTTGGATTAAAGAATGCAGGGGCGACCTATCAAAGAATGATGAATCAGGTCTTCCAAGCTCAGATAGGCAAAATGGTAAAAGTCTACCTAGAGGACATGATAATCCAGAGTAAGCAAGACCCAGATCATGTGAACGACCTAAGAGAGGTGTTCAAAGAAGCTCGAAAGAACTAGTTAAGGTTCAATCCAGAAAAATGTACCTTTGGGGTAAGGGCGGGCAAATTTCTTGGATTTTATCTCACAGAAAGGGGGATCGAAGCTAACCCAGATAAATGCCGAGAGGTGACAGAAATGAGGCCCACAACCAAGAAAGAGATTCAAAAACTTAATGGCATGGTGGCTGCCCTCTCACACTTCATTGCGAAAGCAGCAAACAAATCCCTTCCCTTGTTTAAGCTGTTGAAGAAAGAAACCATGTTTGAATGGACGCCAGAGTGCGACCAGGCGCTCGAGCAGTTGAAAATAGCCCTATCAGAACCTCCAATTTTGACCACACCAGAGCCAGGAGAGACCTTATACCTCTACTTGTCCATTACAGACGAGGCTTTGGCCTCTGTATTGGTACGAGAAGCAGAATCTAAGTAGAATCCTGTATACTTCGTCAGCAAAGCCCTGAAAGGCCCTGAGCTCAGGTACCAGAAAATTGAGAAGCTGGCTTTGGCATTAATTGTGGTCGCTTGAAGATTGAGACCATACTTCGTGGCCCATCAGGTCGTACTTCGCACTAATCAACCCATTAGACAAATCCTCCATAGACCAGATTTGGCGGGCAAAATGATTAAATCGGTTGTTGAACTATCAGAATTCAGGATCAAGTATGAGCTTAGATCGACCACTAAGGCACAAGTTTTGGCCGACTTCGTCGCAGAAATGACTCTAGTCTCAGAGAATCCAGTTCGAACTTTGTGGACATTGCACGTGGATGGCTCCTCCAATAGCAAGGGCAGTGGAGCGGGTCTGATTCTTGAAAACAACGAAGGAACGACCATCGAGGTCTCGTTGATCTTCTCGTTCCCCACATCAAACAATCAGGCAGAAAATGAGGCTTGTGTGGTAGGATTGTTTCTCGCTTTACAATTCAATGTCAAGAGGGTGGAGCTACATTCAGACTCACTACTAGCGGTCTCTCAAATTAAAGAAGTCTTCAGCACTAAAGACGAGATCCTTCAAAGATACTTGACAAAAGTCAAAGAATTACTCCAACAATTTGAATATGCCGAGGTCAAGCACGTCCCTAAAGCAGAGAACACTAGAACGGACGTACTATCAAAGCTTGCGAGTACCAAGAATCTTGGCAACCATAGGAGCGTGATACAGAAGGTACTGTCACAACCTAACATAAGGTTGGAGGTCGTTCTTGAACCAGACATATGTGCAGTTGATACAGCACCAACATGGATCGATCCCATCCTTAAGTACATAAGGGACGAGGAAGAACCCGGAGATCCCAAAGAAGCATCACTCGTTCGAAGGCGAGCGTCCTCCTACTCGATCATAAGCGGGCAGCTTTATCGAAGAGGTTTCACTATGCCATTGCTCAAATGTTTTCCCCCAACAGAGGCAGGTTATGTGTTAAGAGCGATTCACGAGGGAATTTGCGGGAACCATCTGGGTGGTCGAGCTCTGGCCAAGAAGGCCTCAAGGGCAGGTTACTATTGGCCTACAATGAAAGAGGACGCAAGAGCATTAGTGAAAAAGTGTGATAAGTGTTAGAGGCACGCAGATGTCCACCTTGCCCCCCCAATAGAACTCAACAGCATGACTTCCCCCTGGCCGTTCGCATGGTGGGGAATAGACCTCTTAGGGTCGTTCACTTTTGCTCCTGGACAACTGAAGTTTCTAATTGTAGCAGTTGATTATTTCACTAAATGGATTGAAGCTGAGCCCCTGGCCACGATCACATCAAGAAATTGCCATAAATTCTTCAAGAAAAACATCTTGGTATGTTTCAGGATCCCAGAAGTGGTTGTATCAGACAATGGCACACAGTTCACCGATAGAAATTTTCAAGAGACTCTAGTCGAGCTGGGAGTGAAACAGCGTTTCACCTTAGTAGAACATCCTCAAACGAACGGGCAGGCGGAAGCCGCAAATCGGGTGATTCTGCGCGGCCTAAAGAGGAGGTTGGATGAATCAAAGGGAAAATGGGCAGAAGAACTTCCATCCGTGTTATGGGCATACAGAACGACTCCTTATTCCACCACAGGAGAATCTCCTTTCAGAATGGTTTATGGGACAGACGCTCTTAGGGAAACGTTGGTCAAACAAGGCATGGCAACAAGACACAATGCCAAGGTCGTTCCAAGATTTTTTTAAATAGGACAGCTCGTTCTAAGAAGGGCGGACATCGGTCGGAAGAATGCTGGCCAAGGCAAGCTCGCCCCCAATTGGGAAGGCCCATACCGAGAAGTCGCAAGAACGGGCAAAGGTGCTTACAGTCTCCAAACCATGAGTGGAGGAGCGATCTCAAACACTTGGAGTGCTATGAATCTTAGAAGATACTTTACATGAATAGACACCTTGTAATGATGAAAAAAATGTCATGATACACTTGTTTGATAAATGAAAACAGAACGGGCGGGACACTCTTTTTCCCTACGGGGTTTTTTATTGAGGCCCGCTCGTCCGTCAAATAAATGACGAGGAATTTCTTTATACTTTGTGTTGATTCCCTTTTTCATTATTGATCGATCCAATAACGAAACGAACAACCCCTTGAGCGAGTTAAATTTAAACCGAGTTTGATAAACTGCTGAATAGGGGCACAACCACTTAAACGCATTTAAGCATAATAAACGAAGCGACCAAAGAATGGTAGTCGCACCGCTATAAACTAGCTAAATCTGAGTAGAAACTTGGTAAGCTGTTTAAGGGCGACCACGCTAGTTTGGTCTACATGGACCAACCAAAGAGAACTCGCGATCGAGCAAAATAACTTAACGAAATGAAAGAAAGAAAATAAAGCAACAAGAGAACGATTGGAAAGGAAGCGCGCAAAGATTCAAGCATTTAAAAGTGCCCGGAGAAGGTCGGGCTCCATCAACAGTAAATATTACAAAAGAAGGACGACCGCAAGGCCGCCCAATAAGCAAAGAAAACAACAAGCTAAAAGATTACAAGCCAAGTTATTCTGGTCGCCTATAGATGACCGTCTCTTCCTTTACCACGTTTCCCTCTTCGTCTTCCTCCTCAGGCAGAACGATCTGCCCATCCTTCAGGAAATGGTCGTTGTCAACGATCTCGCGGTTGATCTCAAGGTAAGGGAAGCAATATTGAATTTGGGCGATCGCCTCTTCAAAACGCTCTTTGGCGATGGCAAGAGTGGCCTGCTCAAGAGCCTCCAAATCAGCCAAAGCTTTGTTGCGAGCAGTTTCCATGTTGCTGAGATCCTGCTTCAGACCACTCACCTCTTCATCCAATCCCTGCACCTTGGTAGAGAGCTCGTTCACCCTGATCGTCTCAGTGGACAGCTTTGTTTCTGCCTCGACCTTTGCGTTCATAGCAGCATCTCGTTCAGTGGTGACTGTCTGAAGAGCATCTTTGGTTGGTTAGAGGGCGGTCTCAGCCTTTTCAAGCTTTTTCTTCGTAGATTCCAGCTCTGCCAGCAACTCTGTGATGTGATCGAGAGCACAATTATATTTATCAGTCTTATCTATTAGATCGCCCTCCAACCATAAATTACGATGAACAAGTCGCATACCTGCTTGTCGTTCAGCCTCCTCTTCCTTATAACGAGCAAGTTTAGAGGAGGCCGCCTTGGCCACATCAGACATAAAGAGAAGGGGATCTTCACGAAAACGATCAAAATCTGCTTCATTGAGGTCATCCAAGTTGAGTGAAGAGGACGACCTCCTTTGGGCTTGGACGTTTCGCTTTGAAGGTGGAATGGGAGGATGAGTCTCAAGCTCAGTGGTTCTAGTTGATTGCTTTCTCTTCTTCTGGGACAAGCATGTTCCCTTCTCAATATTGGAGGGCATCTCCTCATCATCCAGATTGATAGTTTGGGAAGGATAGGGAGCAAAACGAACATGCTTCCCTTTCTTGGCCTTCTTCAAAAGCTCTTTGAACCCAACAGTAGACATTTCAGATGAAAAATAAATAGGAGAAAACAAAGCACGATCAGAATGAATATATAAATAGAATATACAAGAACGAGTAAAAATGAACGAACAAAATGGTCGCACCAAGTTTCTGTTTTACGAACTCTAAGTTTTTGGCCCTTGCAAAGTGATTACATTGGAATCGTTCCTCTAGCAACCAGCTCGCCAAGTTTTCCAAAATCATGAGACTTTCTAAGTCATATTCCCCCAACCTACGCCGGGTTCTATAGTTGATCGCAGTATGATTGTAGTGAGAGTACGTCCACGCCAAAGGAAACTTCATGCTGGAAACCTCACCCTGGTCGTTCAGAGTCCCTACCATCTTGCGAGCACGCTCACAAACTGAGACGACCCACACATAACCGTGCCTCCAAGGTTTGGAGGATTCACAAAAGGACCTGAAGAGTTTTGGGGTGTCCTGACGACATTTCAAAGAAAGTTGTTCCCATCTTTTAGGCTCGCTCTTCGTCTCAACTGTCAGTCTAACCTCGAACAATGTAAAGAACAGAGAGCAGGTGCATTCGCGATCAATGACTATCATTATCCGCTCGAACGACTTCAAGAAGGCCCATGCACTGAAATGCAATTGTGAGGGGGCAACACTTAGATACTTCAAAACACGTCTTTGGAAGTATGTGAAGGGCGGGCATATGCGTATGTCTCTAAGAGTGTTGGTGAACATAATGAACTTTCAGCAGAACTAGAGACTAGAAGTGGATGCTGGCCGCGTTACCACGCCCTTCTGTGTGTCTCAGGGTGTCTCAGGGAGTAGAGGATTTTCAGCAAGACGAGCGGGGGAGCACCAGAAATTCGAGCGGTCTTCTGTGTACGCGCCAACACTCGCTACCCTGCAAGGAGAGGGAGAGTCAGGACCACCCAGATCGATGATTCATAGAAGGGGGCGACAAGGTCGACCCCGGGCCTGACACCCCCTCCTCGCCCAAAACACCAAAAAGAAAAGAAAATTAAAGGACTTGAGATCGATCAAAATTTCGTACCTGGAGTAGGAGAGAAATTGGGCCTCAGAGTGGTGTGCTCTTTAATAAACAGGATCAGGCAGGCTGAAGTCACGGAGCGACGGAGGGATAGGTCGCGTACTGGAAGACACCTCGCCAGAACCTTGAGATATGTGGTCGTCTCGTGACGCGTTATGGTCGCTTTCAGAATAAGCCTGGTCGCCTTTCGAACAAAGGTGCTCGCTTTAAGAGTAGAGAGAGAGGAGGAAGGCTGATATCTGGGAAAAGGGGCACCATATATATAGAGGGTTTCCTGCCACCTAGCGAAGCGACGCGACCCTTCGTTTCTGAACAATTTTACTTGTCTCGAAAAACGAACTGTCATCATGGCAGCGCCTCCATTGGGAATCCCAAAGCATCATTAATGACATCTTGAGAAACGTGAAACGTCACATCACGTAAGATAGCCTGCCACGTCATCACAAGCAGAGTACGGCCGACCTCGTACTCGATCCAACACAGATGCTCGCACGATCGTCCACGTGCTCCTCTGAACGAGTAGAGAGAGCAATCAATAACAAGCGACATCAAGCCTTCACCCATCTCAAGAACGACTTCGGCTTGGGGGGCAACTGTTTTGGGCTGGGCCGAAGCCCAATCCAGGCTGAGAGGTCAGATCAGCCCATTTACCCTGATCAGGGGAACAGAGACCAAGATCAACGGTCCTGATCGGTCTGTACAGTAATCCTAGGATCACCCGTGATCCACTGACACTATATAAGGAGTTATTGCGTCAGTTGTCAGGTACACACTATTCACTAGTATCGTTACTCTGCTCGTCCTACCCTGACTTGGGCGTTGGAGTGTTATTGCAGGTACCACCCCCCCTCTTGGCGTTGGGCGCGACCAGTAGAGCATTCAGACAGACCTGATATCTAGCTCGTTCTTCAGCGCACGACCTGAGGTACAGTTCAGTAGCCGAAATCTCCAATGTTGTTAACAAGGTCAAATATATATATATATATCTTGGGGTTCGTGTCTAGGCAAAGAAGGTGTTGTAGGTGGTGTCATAATTTTGGATTGGTGGACTTCTTCACTATCTTGTATTAAGACTGTAACTAGCAGTACATATAAGAAACTTCGACAATAAAAGAAATTGGTTCAGAAAATTGCAGGCTATAATACTCGTTCAAAAATAAATTCCGTCTGTCTCTTTTTTATTTGAATTTTGTTAGTTAAGACCAGAAATTTCACTGAAATAGAATACGAACTGGAGTATTAAAGGCTATTATCCTAGTTCAAGGAAATCTTCTGTCCCGGTATCTTTTTGATCTGACAATTGTAAGTTAGTTCTTTGTCTCTAAGATGGTGTGTTTTAGGGGGCTTTGCAAGAGGCTTCTTATTATTGCTTTGACTTTATTTTCTTTTTTGCCAAGGGTATTAGTCAAGTCCCCCCTTGGACTATTTTCTGCAGTCTTTTTTTCTCTTTATTTTTAATAAAATGAGAGGGATGGTTCTCTTTTTTCTTCTTGATATCGTTTTTCATCAGAAAGTATTAACGAGACTTCCTTCTTTCTTTTGAAAAAAAAAGTGTCAATCAATGTTAATTTGCAACTTGCACTATTTGTTGATGTGAACTAATTATCAGCAATAAACGAGATCAGCGTCAAAAAATTGACTTATAGTCACTAGTATATTATTAGTATGGATTTTTAGTATATTGAACAAAAAATTAATGTTATTTTAAGTCATTTACTCGTTGTAGTATATTTTTACACCGTGTTATTGGTGCGCAGTTTTCACTGGTTTTGCCTTTGACTGGCCACTTGTATATTAGCTGTTGTCTGTCTGTGTGGTTCTCTCCTCCCAACAGAATTTTGGCCACACCCAAAGTTCGAACCCGAGACCTTTGGGTGGGATCCGAATCCAGTTACTACTGGAACGAAGAGAATTAATATTTTAATGCTTTGGAATTATTTTTGAAAATATTTACTTTAGTTTGAGAGATACTAATGAACTATTTTTATCCAGGGGTGTTGTTGAGAGGTTGGGGCTCATCCTCCCTTAAGCAAGTGTCGAGGGTTCGATCCTCGCCTTGGGTATGGAGCAGCTTTAAATCCCTAGGCCAGTTGTCGCACTCTTCGAGGTGCCTCCAATCCAGTGAGGGGATTAGTCACTGCGTTCGGCGGTGGATACCGTGGTCTCGACCAAAAATACTAATGAACTATTTTAGAGGTTTATTATTTTAACCCCTAAGACCTTGTTCGGGGTAGTTCGCAATGGTTTTCTGTTTTGAAGTTTTATTTCTAAAACCAAAATCAGGTTCTGTTTTCTGTTTGCAGTTTCACCAATTTAAAAAACCAAAGCCAAATTCAGTTTTATTTTAAAAAATTTTCAAAAATCAAAATCTGTTTTAAACATAAAAATTAAAATAAATATTCAAGATTAAAATAAATCTTCATCAAAATAATATATAACATTAGGTTAGAAAATTAATTAAGAGATATCACAAGTTATATAATATATCTAATGTGAGCCCACATGCATGGTGATTGGATGAAGATCACGAAGATAAAAACCAACTCTAGTGTTTCCTATGCTTTATTTTTCTTTCAATAAATTGTAAGACACTTTTAATTGAGCGATGTTGGCATTAGTTAAGTGGCTATGGCCTAGTAGCTTAGTTTGTGGCCTTGGGCCTTGTTTTGTGTTTCTTTTGGACTTTAGTTGTGGGCCTAGGATCCATAAGTCCACGAATATAAATACTTGGAACCCTAGTGTAATCTTAGAATTTTGATGATAACTGAAATCACTTTTCACATTTGAGCAATTGTTGAGAGAGAGCCGTGAGACCTAAGAGAGAGGTGAGAGGCTAGACTCCATTGCTAGTGTGGTGAGGTTCATCATAGATTCTCTAAGGTTTCTTGAGATGAGAACCTTGAGCACACAACCTTGAGACTAGGAGAGCTCAAGGATAGTGTTGTCCTTATCATCTTCCCAAGGAAGAAGTGGTGGACTTCCTTCTCCACTTCCATTTCTAGCTTCTCCACATTTGGTATTTCTTCTCTTTACGTAAGTGTTGCGTCTTTTCCTTTTGTGTTATTGAGTTTTATTCATGAGTTTGTTGTGAGAAATTGTTGATTTGTCATTTTTCAAGATCCTAAACCTTAAAGATCATGTTAGATCTTATCAAGTGGTATCAGAGCTAAAAGAATTTTGGCAATATTTTTTCTCACACATTTGTTACTGTTCACGTTTTTTTCTTTTTGTTGTCCAATTCGATTCTGTTTTTGGTTGAGTTTCTTGAGTAATTCTTGATTGCAACTTGTTTCTATTGTGATTCGAAACATACTACACACTTCTTTCACGGAATTTGAGCAAGATTTCATCACTTTCGAGTTCAAAAAAGGGCAAAAGTTGTTCTTAAAGTTTCCATTTCGTTGTCTATTGTGGATCTTTTTGATGAAATTTGTTGCTTGGAATCATTTACTGCAGTAATTTCGCTCCTATTGCAAGTTGTTTCACGAATTTTGGTTGAGTTTTGAGCATTTGCCCAATTTACAAACCCTAAAACGCGTTTTTTTCTGAATTTTCGCATTCTGAGCAAGCTCTTCAACTTTTTTGTGCAAATTGATGATAAATTCGAATTCCTTGTGAAATTTTGCACGAAATGGACTATTCATCTGTCTGATTTGGTTGAGTATTCGTTGAGATAATCCTATTTCAAGAAATCAATGTTGTTCTTGGTGTTCTTGATGAAGTGCTCTTCATTTTCTGCAGTTTGATCCAAAAGTATTTGTTGAAATTTTCAAATTGTGTTTCTGGATTCAATATAGCTCCTTTTTCAGTGATTCAAAAGCCAGGTTGTTTGTCTCAAAATCTAGTATTTTTTGAGACATTGAAAAATATATTCAAAAAAAAAGGAAATACTGAAAAATAGCAAAAAAAATCGAAAAAAAAAACATTTAAAAAAAACAAAGGCATCAACCTAATCACGGGAGCATAAAAAAAAATTCCAAAAATTCCAGAAAAATTCCCATTGTTAGTAAACATTATTTGGATCATTGAGAAATTTTGTCAAAATCTTTTGGGGACATTTGGACCATTTTGCCCTTGGAGGCTTATTTGCTCATTTTGTTGCAATTTCTTTGGTGCATTGCTACCATTCTTGTTGAGTCTCTTTTTCTTAATTTAAATTTGTCTTTAAATACTCTATATTTGGTTTAGCTTTGTTATTTTTATTTATTTTTTTGCTTTTGATTTTTGTCTTCAAAATTCGGAAGTTTGTCATAGTAGTTTCTTTCCTTTTTTTTGGCATTCTTGGTGATTGGCAATACTCTCCTTGAGAATCTATAGTAATATCAACGTCAAGGTTGGGAAGAGGCTTTTGAGGTTCACTCCTAAGAGATCATTGGAGAATAGAGTGATTTGAGTGGCCCTATTTTACACTTGTGTGTCCAAAAAATCATTGAGTGGAGAGTATTTTTCCTAAAAAAGCCTAAACACGAGTGAAGTGACATTTGGTGAGCTAAATACACTTGTGAGGACTTATTGGTGGCTGTAAATTTTTGTTATTTTCTAACTCTTCTTGTAGCTACCACATTTCACTCGAAAGATGGATGAATGGTACAAAGGAAGCCCAACGAGACATGTTTCACCAAGAAGACATCTTTCTCCTAAGAGACATGATTCCCCTCATGATTATTATGTAAGAAGGTAAAGAAAATATATGTATGATGAGGATCAAAGGAGGCATAGAAGAGATAAGTATATTGAGGAGAAAGAACATGAAAGGAGACAAAGAGTGAGGGATACGAATGCAAACATGGAAGAAGCTTTTCAATCTAACTTTGAAGATGATAAAGCTTCGGCCATGGTGCCAAATGGTAAGGAGAAAATCTCTACTTCTACTCCTATTGCTATTACTTATTCTTTGTTCCATGCAAGATGTCGTGTTCAAAATAGTATATGTTGTTTGCAAGTGGTTGGTGAGAGTTGTGTTAATATGGCTAGCACTCGTTTAGTTACAAAACTCAACCTTCACACCTTTGACCATCCAACACCATATAAGCTCAAGTTGCATAAAGATAAAGAAACAATTCTTGTGAATAAAAAAGTGTTTGTTAGCTTTTCCACCCATAAGTACAAAGACATAGTCTTATGTGATGTTGTACCTATAGAGACCGCCCACCTAATCTTAGGTAGGCCATGGCAACTTGATAAGAAAGCAATCTATGATGGATATGCTAACAAGTACTCTTTTAGGCATGAAAATTTGGAAATTCATCTTACTTCTCTTAGCCTTCCTGAAATGCTTAAGGACCAAATTGCTTTGAAGAATGAAATAGAGGAAGAAGCAAAGGAAATGAATGTTAAAATCAATGAGGAGGATGTAGCAACTAGGGTTGGCCGAGAGCCTCTAATGATGGTAACTTCTAAAGAGATTCCAAAATTTGGAAGTAGGGAGGAACTTGAACCATTGTTGGGAGAGTCATCCAAACTCCCATCTTCTAATGATTTTGTTTGCTTGACCACTAATGCTAATTTTTCTTCTAGTTTTGTTGATTCCTCTTATAAGGTGAGTGAAGGTGATGTTGCACTTGAGGCACTTGCAAAGAATGAAGAGCACCATATTGCCTCTATACATGAGAATTGTGAGGTACATTAGGAAAAGAGTTTTACAAGTGTAATTGTGGTAGACAACTCTAATATTGATGGTACTTCCAAAGGTGCACAATTATTTGGTAAGACCCAGGTAATGGAGAATGTGCTTAGTATTTTTAAGTTGCAAAGGTATAATATTTTCCCTCTTTTCCCCATTCCTTTCTCTAGGTCTTTTTATTTTTCTTGGAAGTTTACCATGCTTTGGTTTGTGCTAAAACTTGTGCTTGGATTTTTCATGATAAAACTTTTATTTGGGGTCACTCACTTTCCTTTTGATCCCGGTGGAGCCTAAGAAATTCTAGCATTAGTTTAGTGTTTTTTGTTTTTCAAAATAAATGATTTTTATCCATCTTTGATGTAGGTTTCCAAGAGGAGGAAATCACTTGGGGACAAGTGCAATTCAAGAGGGGGAGTATGATGTGAGCCCACATGCATGGTGATTGGATGAAGATCACGAAGATAAAAACCAACTCTAGTGTTTCCTATGCTTTATTTTTCTTTCAATAAATTGTAAGACACTTTTAATTGAGCCATGTTGGCATTAGTTAAGTGGCTATGGCCTAGTAGCTTAGTTTGTGGCCTTGGGCATTGTTTTGTGTTTCTTTTGGACTTTAGTTGTGGGCCTAGGATCCATAAGTCCGTGAATATAAATACTTGGAACCCTAGTGTAATCTTAGAATTTTGATGATAACTGAAATCACTTTTCATCATAGATTCTCTAAGGTTTCTTGAGATGAGAACCTTGAGCACACAACCTTGAGACTAGGAGAGCTCAAGGATAGTGTTGTCCTTATCATCTTCCCAAGGAAGAAGTGGTGGACTTCCTTCTCCACTTCCATTTCTAGCTTCTCCACATTTGGTATTTCTTCTCTTTACGTAAGTGTTGCGTCTTTTCCTTTTGTGTTATTGAGTTTTATTCATGAGTTTGTTGTGAGAAATTGTTGATTTGTCATTTTTCAAGATCCTAAACCTTAAAGATCATGTTAGATCTTATCAGTATCTATTAGTAATATATAGTTTTAACAATAGTGGTTGAAAGTAGTAGTTGTAGAGAGATGCCTGTCGAGTGGTAATCGGTGGTGATTGTGGTGGTGGTCGAAGTGGTAGTCAATGGTGGTTATCTTGCTTCCAGTGGTGGTGACTGGTGGTGGTCAGAGTGATGATTTCCAATAATTGGCGGTGGTCACAGTTGTGATCTATATTGGTCGTAGTGGTAGTTGACGGTGGAAGAAGTAATAATTGGCGGTAGTTGTAACACCCCCACCTTTTATAAATAGCTATTTGGATATGTTTTAGAAATTGTTTTATTTCAATTGTATGTTTTTGGGGTTAGTGAAAGACCTAAGTATAACACCCCAAATTTTTCTAAGGTTAAACTATGTGAGTGTTTATTAAAATAAGTTTGTGATGATAAATAATATTATTAATTATAAGACAAACATATATTTTTTGGTAAGTTTACATATATACTAGCCCCATAACCCGTGCGATGCACGGGGTTGACTAAATTCTATCGTATAATTGAGTAATTAAATCTTTTCGAAAGACTAATATTTCATCATGTTTGAAAGCAAATTTCGCACTGGCCAACACTGAGTTTGTCAACTATGAGAATCAAACTCAAGAACATGGGATCGACTCCCGTACGTGCCCTAGGGTAGCCTATGCTATTGGGCAAATGGTGTTAGTTTGAAAATATAAAATCTAATAACTGTGAATAAAAATTAAAATGCAAATATAAATTAAATAAAAAGATTAGGGTTAAATATGTTTTTGGTCCCTATAAAATTTGAGTTTTTTGTTTTTAGTCCCTAAAAAAATTTCACCAACATTTAGTCCCTGAGGACTTTTAATAGCGCTTTTTGACCTATTATAAGCGCTATCAAAAGTCAATAAGCGCTATTATAAGTCCTGAAGGACTAAAAGCAAAAAAACTAAATTTTATAGGGACCAAAATTTGGTGAAATATTTTTTAGGGACTAAAAACAAAAAACCCAAATTTTATAGGGACAAAAAATATATTTAACCCAAAAGATTATCAATTTTAAATTAAATATAAATTGAAAGAAAGATAATGAAGGTTCTATTGTAAATGTGGCTAAGGTTCTCAAAAGGGAGTCAATACGGTAATGTTGTACTCGAATATTAAAGAAAGATAAAAATATAAACACCAATTAAAGAATAATTTTAATACCCGTTGGGGCGAAATGACCAATATAAAAGAGAAAACACAAATAGAAAGTGAAACATGTGGTATCATGCATGGTTGAATGAAAATTACCAATAAAATAGAAAGCTGAAAGAGTGCAATTGAGGGATCTACTGTAGATGTGACTAAACTGTCCGTAAATAAAAATAAAAACTATAAATTAAATAAGATTATAAAATTAAAAAGAAAATGTTATTGAAAAATGAACTTCGTGTATTTTTTTTGGTCGAGACTAGGATATCCACTGCCGAACGTAGCGACTAATCCCCTTGCTGGATTTAACTTCGTGTATTTGAACATCTAAAAAAATTTCGGGTCCCTAAAATACCCAAAAATAAACTGCCAGCATCGCACTTAGCGTATTTTTTCACAAACTTAATATTATTATTTACCAAACCGGTTATATACGAAAAAACTTTTGATATTTGAAAAGTTAAATTTTTTCGAATCCCAAAGTATCTCAAAACACACTGGTTAATATTTCACTTTACGAAATTTGTTACAAAATAATTTTTTTACCATCAAGTACACCAAAACACACTTTTTAGTATATCACTTTACGTACTTTTTATGAAATTAATTTTTTTCCAAAGAACTGATTATTGAAGAACAAAATTTGCATATTTAAAATTTTTTGACACTGTAAAATACTGCTTAAAATACAAAAGAAAGAAAAAAAGTGAAGAAAAAACAAAAAACACAAAAAGAAAACTAAAAAAAAAGGAAGAAGAGACAAAAAAACAAAAAGCAAAAAAAACTGAAAAACAAAAAAGAAAGAAGAGAAAAAAACAAAAAGCAAAAAAAAATGTTTGCGCATACATTATATATATATATATATATATATATTTTATTATTTAAGTTTGTATACGTATGTCACGTATATGAGCTTATTACCTCGATCATAATATATTTATATGATATGATATATGATATATATACACATTTACTTTTAGTAGTCACCTTAGGCTTCCTTATAAGATAAGTCATAATAACATATAAATGTGGCAAAAAAACCATTGGGGAGCAAAAAAAAAATTTATATACCAAAATAATGCACAATGTGGGTTATTTACCAAAGTAGGCAAAAATTTTTTTTAGTTCAGAAGTCGCCCCCCCCCCCCCCCCCCCCCCCCCAGGGTGACTTCTGAACTGTGTTTTGCAATTTTTTTTTAAAATGCAGTTCAGAAGTCGCCCCCCCTCAGGGTGACTTCTGAACTGTGTTTTGCAATTTTTTATTTAATTATATATTAATATATAAATACCTAAATAAATTAAAAATAAATTTATAAAAATGATTATACCTATTTATAATTTAATTACGTTAATATTTACCAAAAAAAAGTGAGAGATTAAATATTGGAACATAATATAATATACAAAAAAGACTGAAATAAACAACAAAATTTTCAGAAATACAAGAATAGAAAATAAAAAACGAAACGAGAGGAAAACATGATCGAAACTACTTCCACCAAAAAATTTCTGGTAGTGGCCATTGGACCCCTGGAGGGATAACCCGACGAATGATCTCATCGGTGGAAATAGTGGTTTGGACGCACAACTCGATAGGACTCCGAGTATGAGGTTGAAACATCTCATGCTGCTGAAACATCTGTCGAACGTGTTTGTCAGTCTTGATAGTCATTACGCACCACCGAATACGATTACCTTCGCGGATCCGGGGGCAGCGATAAACGATACGAGTGATCGTTTGCTCCTCACCCTCCAGCTGCGCCTTTTCCGTTAGTTTTTCATTCAGTTCGGCGAAGGTGATGTTGTTCTTAAGCCTGGAATGAATGGTGTTTGGACCACTAAAATACACACCATCTTCTTCCCTGTACATAACATGGGCCTGACAGTGAAGTGTACAGTAGTGGTTGATGACTCTTTCCGGTATGACTTGTTGTGGTGGGGGTGGTCGCAGAAGATGAATGATTTCTTCCGGAGTGCGTATTGTGTCCACGTACAGCTCCAAGAGACTACGTCCCATTGGAATGTTAGCATGAGCTTCCATCATTGCGCGGACGTCGTCGTCGCTTTGGATCTCCTTGACAGAATAACGGAAAGTCCCGTCATCTCCACAATTGTACTTTCTGTAACGGATACGCTCCACGTCTTTACGCCACCCTCCCTCTGGCCGTATCTTCCTCTCAGCCTTCTCCTTGAGTTGGGCGAATGTGATGTCCTTATTCATCCTACAGAAGATATGATTAGGACAACGAAAGACAACACCATGTTCATCGGTGGTTACAGTTCCACTGTGATGAAGTGCGGTTAGGAATTTGTCATTTGAGTACTGGGTTGGGCACAACTGCCATTCCATTTCAGCGAGTTGGGCGTCGGTGTTTGGGAAGAACCAGAGAAGAGAAGATTAATCAGAAATATAGGTTGAGGGTAAACTGTTGGTGTGAATTTGAGTGTAATGTGAGAATGTATTTATAATAGGGGTGATCGTATGTAAGCCGTTGATTTTGGATGATCTTAACCATTGATTTTAGGGTTTAGTGTCGGCAAAATCTAGGCCGTTAAAGAGTGTCGGCAAAATCTAGGCCGTTAAATAGTGTCGGCAAAATCTAGGCCATTAAAGAAATTAAGACCTATGCACTCTGCACAATCCACACTTCAACAGTGCACTCTGCACAATGCATAATGTAATAGTGCACTCTGCACTATGCACTATGCACTCTGCACAATGCACTCTGCACAATGCACTCTGCACAATATAGAAATTAATAGTGCTCTCTGCATAAAGCACTATTAAAGACAAAAGAGTATATTATTGATCCAAATGTAATAAATGTCACATAAGATTAAACCCTTAAAATTAATAACTTAGTTAATATAAAATTACAATAATTGATAAATAAAACTAAAAAGACAGTACAGAAAAAATTAACAAAGATGAGACCCAGTTCCACACTTTCGAGGTTGGGGGACACGCCGTGGACGTTGATGCCGATGTGGTGGTTGATGTTCTTCCTCAGTCGGGGCAGGGGGCAGTGGCTCTGGAAAATCTTGGGGAACTGATGAAGAACTAGCACCGCCGGCCTGCTCTTGAATTTGATGAAGCAACGCCACAGATTGCGCAGAGTCGGGTTGGACCCCAAAGCACTCATAGAACATATCGGGGTCCCTTTCGGTCGTAGAATGTCGATATGTATCTTGAAAAGGAGTATGTTCTACTGACTGGTTGTATTGTTCGTAATATTGGAATGTTGGTGTGTGGGAGATAGAGTGGCGGTGAGGCACATCTTCTTGGAATGTTGGTGTGTGGGAGATAGAGTGGCGGTGAGGCACATCTTCTTGGGTCCTCTGTTGAATTGGTGGTGCACGTCGATGTCGATTACGGTTACGTTCTCGACGTTCGGTTTGAGTAGTTGGGGGAGCTGGCACGTCTTGTTCATCTTCTTCATCCACATCACGAACATTTGAAAGACCACGTGGATCCCTTAGATGTTGGTCGGCTGAAATGTATGGCCTTGATTTTTTTAGAAACCAGCGCATGTATTTATCTGATTGCGTTGGTTTAGCAAAGCAGGGTCGACCCACAACACATCGATTTTGTCTATCATTCCATAAATCAATTGACTGTCTGTGATATACAGCCCAATTGACATCAGTCTGTCCCTGCATGGTGATGTTGTGCATGTGACTGATATCTATTGGTGCTAATGGTATGTCTTGGACGAGGCCAAATTGCAAGGTCACTCTATCCGCATGGTGCCATTCTACAATATGGAAACAGACCATAGCCGTGTTTGTAGTCCATATGCCTTGGTGCCGATATGCTATTTCTGGCAAATTGAATTCCCGATATGGCAACCACTCAAACTCTTCATGTGTCATGCGGTCTATTGTTGATCTGTACAAAACAAGGCTTTTTGGACACTTAGTGTGGCTAAGTGGCGTGCGAACCCATCTGGTAAAAAAAATAAATTGTTAACATAAAGAAGAAACATAATTGTTAGTATTCATAAGTTGTGTCAAATTTTTACCTCTTTGCTAGTGGCCATTCATAAGGACGGTTGCAGACTGGTGCTAGGAACGGCATGCGGTACCAGACCCAAGACTGTAACAAAAGAGTACATCCACCCATTGTGCGTGAGGAGCATGTAGCTGTCTTACACAACATTCTGTATAAGTTCGTTAGACATGCTGACCCCCAGCTGTAACTTGAAATTTCATCGAAATTTTTCAATAGGGGTAGGTATTTTATGTTGACTCTGTTTGATGATTTGTCTGGGAGTATGTATCCCCCGATCAACTGCAATAGGTACGCCCGACAATATTGTCTTCGCACTTTGTTGGAAGCGCCCTCTGGAACATTATTAAATTCACGTTGTAGCCAAGTGAACTTAATTTGGTTGCCTACCATGCCATTTGTTGGGATAGGCTTACCCAAAAGTTGTTCGCATACTCGATCCCAATTTTGTTCACAACTTCCAGTAACGGCATTTCCATCAACGGGAAGTCCCAACTGCAAAGCCACGTCTTGGAGAGTTATTGTGCACTCCCCTACTGGAAGATGAAAAGTGTGTGTTTCTGGTCTCCAGCGTTCGACCATTGCTGCCACCAAAGCTGGATTTATTTTGAATGCGCCAATTGAAGCAATGTCACGAAACCCAGCTCTTTCTATCAATGGTAATATAGAGCCATCTGGTTCGGGAAGATTGAATGCGTGGTGAACTTCCATTGGGTCATCGTTGAGAAGCATGGAAATGTGAGGTTCTTCGTTTAGTAAGGAAGACATTTTTAGAGGAAGTGTTGTTGAAGAGTTATGGTGACTTGAATGTTTGAGTTATGTGGTTGTGTTGCTGCCTTTGAGTTATGTTTGAGTTATGTGACTTGAATGTTCGGGAAGACATTTTAAAGGAATATATCTCAAGTGGATGTTGAGTATCTGCACAAGAAGTTAGAGGAAGTGGATGCAACGTATGTGCACAAGAATCCAATGTATGTGCACATGGGAATGGAGATGACATTTCCCGTGAACTTTGAATATCAAGTGGAAATCATTTCCCGTGAACTTTGAATATCAAGTGGAAATCATTTTGCGGAAGAAAACAAGAATGAATATATTCAAAAGTGGAAATCATTTTGAAGAAGAAAACAAGTTTGCAGAAGAAAACAAGAATGAATATATTCAAAAGTGGAAATCATTTTGAAGAAGAAAACAAGAAGGAATATATTCAAAGTGGAAATCATTTTGAAGAAGAAAACAAGAAGGAATAAATTAGTGGCCTTCGAGGAATAAATTAGTGGTCTAAAAAATGACATTGAACAATTCAAAAGTGTCGGTGCAATCCTGGCCTTTAAAGTGTCGGTGCAATCCTGACCTTTAAAAGTGTCGGTGCAATTATAACCAATCTTGTTAAATTACTAAATTAAAAAAAATGATATGACATTATAGTATAGGTATAGAACTACGGTTTCATGTTTTGAGTTAGTACTAACGGACTTATAACCCACGTTTACAAGATTCGAAGCAATGACTAAAAAATGATTTTCCTACGTCTAAAAAGTGACTTTTTTACCATGTTTAGATCAATTATAACCAATTTTGTTAAATTACTAAATTAAAAAAAATGATATGACATTATAGTATAGTTATAGAACTACGGTTTCATGTTTTGAGTTAGTACTAACGGACTTATAACCCACGTTTACAAGATTCGAAGCAATGACTAAAAAAGGATTTTCCTAAGTCTAAAAAATGACTTTTTTACCATGTTTAGATCAATTATAACCAATCTTGTTAAATTACTAAATTAAAAAAAATGATATGACATTATAGTATAGTTATAGAACTACGGTTTCATGTTTTGAGTTTGTACTAACGGACTTATAACCCACGTTTACAAGATTCGAAGCAATGACTAAAAAAGGATTTTCCTAAGTCTAAAAAATGACTTTTTTACCATGTTTAGATCAATTATAACCAATCTTGTTAAATTACTAAATTAAAAAAAATGATATGACATTATAGTATAGTTATAGAACTACGGTTTCATGTTTTGAGTTAGTACTAACGGACTTATAACCCACGTTTACAAGATTCGAAGCAATGACTAAAAAAGGATTACTAAAACCGGTTTTTCCTAAGCATGGGACACTGCACTCTGCACTAACCACGCTGCACAATGCACTCTGAACAATGCACATTGAACAATTCAAAAGTGTCGGTGCAATCCTAGCCTTTAGAAGTATCGGTGCAATCCTGACCTTTAAAAGTGTCGGTGCAATCCTGGCCTTCAAAACCATCGGTGAAATATAAACCATTCAAATTTCAATAAATAGGCCCTAAATCTCTCACCACTAAACACCCAACTACCAACTGAAACTCAAACACACCCTCCTACTCCCAACTTCGACAATGGCTCCAACGAATGTTTTCATCACGGTCTTTTACAATGGTTATGTTGAAAAAACAAATACTGAGGGTATATTTTTTAGGTGTGATAACAACACCCTTGTCAAACTCAACTCTAAATCCAAACTAGCTCAAGTTAAACAAGCCATTGAAAAAAAAATCTCTCCTGACCATTCAAAAATGGTTGCTAGTCTTACATATCGGTACCCCACAACTCTCAGTACTGGCCATACCTTTTATGGGGGATTCGAAATAAATTCCGACGATGATGTTGAACTTATGATAGAGCATTTCAAAGAAGATAGACACCTTGGTATATGTACACCAGAAATATACGCAGATTTGGTTGAGGCTCCTTCTAACTACACCCAGGTAAGTCACGCCCACTCTATTCCATCTTCATCACAACAGAACATACGTTTTTCTCAACAAACAGAAATACCATACACTGACGTCATTCCACCTGTTTACCCTCAATTCAATCCTTCATCATCCCAAACTGACATGCATTACAGACCTTCAACACCTCACCATCACTCTGCACCATCATCCTCAAACACACCCATTGACCTTAACACAAGCCACCCTCTAGATACTCAAACTAGTACCCCACCGTTTAGTATGTTTGTTGGTGTCCATAATGAAGACGTTGGGGACTTTAGCGAAGATGAAGATGAAATTCTTCAGCGTGACGTCACTGAGGAACCAATTGAAGCTAACCCCAACATAGGTGTTGCATTCCGCGAGCCTGTCCCACACTTTCAAAACGTCACAGCTGATAACCCAGAACCTTATGATGTAGAGTTTGGCCATTCCATGGACAGAAATCAACTTTTATCCAATGAAGACCCAAACGAACTCAAACTCAAAATGAGATTTCCCACAAAAGAAATAGCCCAACAATTCATCCAAACATATCACCTAAACCATTCAGTTGCATACAAAATCTGTGAGTCTAAACCACACACATGGACCGTTTGTTGTGTTCATGAAACCTGTTTGTGGAGGTGTGTAGTGAGACTAGGAGCAAAAACTGGATATTGAGGGATTACACAGTTGACTCACCCACACACATGTACAACATCGACTATTTCCCAAGATCACCGCCAGCTGACCTCCTCCCTCATGTGTACTCATATACTTCCACTTGTAAGGAAGGACCCGACAATATCAGTGGCTGTGTTGATTGCACACATCAAGGAGCGGTTCACGTACCAGAGTTCCTACAGAAAGGCTTGGATTGCTAAACAAAAAGCAATCGAGCTTATCTTCGGTAATTGGGAGGACTCTTACAATGAAGTAACCACGTGGCTACATGCTTTCTCTTACTATATTCCAGACACAGTTCACGACTGGCAGTACAAACCATTCTATGAGAATGGACAACTAGTTACCGACAAAGGTGTATTCCACCGCATCTTTTGGAGTTTTGGCCCGTGCATTAAAGGCTTTCAATTTTGCAAACCAGTTGTCTCTGTTGATGGAACATGGTTGTACGGTAGGTACAAAGGGTGTCTTCTTTTGGCAATCGCACAAGATGGAAGAAACAACACATTCCCAATTGCATATGCAGTGGTCGAGGGTGAGACAAAGGAGGCTTGGTTTTTCTTCCTATCTCGTTTAAGACACTATGTGACACCACATGAGGGTATTTGTTTAATATCAGATAGACACGAGTCTATCAAAAGTGCTGTTACGCAACTAAACACCAATTGGAAACACGTCTTCTGTGTTCGCCACATAGCACAAAACTTCATGAGACACTTCAAAAACACTCCTGCCAGGAAACATGTCATCAATATGGGTGAGTATTTTTAACATTTGTTTTAATTAATTTCTTTCAAATTTCCATTCCATACTTACCAACATCTTCTTTTTTTTCTTCAGCATATTCAATGACGGAAAAATCAGCCGATCACTACAAACAACAAATTGGTCGGGAAGTAGGTCCTGAGGGGGTGGCTTGGGTTGAAGACATAACCGCAGAACAATTGTTGCAGTCGTGCGATGGAGGTTCCCGTTGGGGGCACATGACAACAAACCTTGCAGAGTGCATCAACAATGTCCTTAAGGGGGTGCGGAATCTCCCTATTCGTTCATTGATAGATGCAACATATTTCAGGATGAACGAGGTTTTCGTCAAAAGGGGAACACAGGCACAGGCAATGTTGAGATCCGGAACTATGTACTCTGAAAAATTGTTGGAAAATATTGCCAGGAACATAGAAGTCTCAAAAACGCATAACGTCGCAGTTCACGATCGTGCCCAACAATTGTTCCGAGTAGAAGAACTTGTACGACCACAAAGTGGTAGACCTGCGCGAACATTCGTGGTGAACTTCAGAGCAAAAACGTGTGAGTGTGGGGAATTCCAGGCACTTCACTACCCTTGTTCACATGTCATCGCAGCATGCTCAAAATGCAATTACGACCACATGCAATTCGTGGATCCACCGTACACAATGGAGAATGTTTTCAATACTTACATTGTGGAGTTCCCACCCTTGCCAACTGAGACGTCATGGCCTTATTTCAATACTTTAGAACTACATCATGATCCAACTAAACGGAGAGATAAAAAGGGTCGTCCATAGTCTACCCGTATTCGTACAGAGATGGATCAAAGAGAAAGGGGTACACGCACCAAAAGATGCGGAATTTGTAGAAATGAAGGTCACAACAGAAACAACTGTCCTAACCGCAATTAAATTGTTGTAATATTTCGGATTAGTTTTTTTAAATAACTATTGTAATTGTCGGTTGGTCTTTTAAATAAATTATTGCGTTGCAATATTTCTTTGTGACCCTTAAATTTAATTAGGAAATTTGGATTAAACATATTAATTATCTAAATACAATTTTTTATTTAAATTAATTTAATTTAATTTTTATCATTTTAATATATAATTAAATAAAAAATAAAAAAACACAGTTCAGAAGTCACCCTGGGAGGGGGCGACTTCTGAACTGCATTTTAAAAAAAATTTGCAAATACAGTTCAGAAGTCACCATGGGGGGGGGGGGGGGGGGGGGGGGGGCGGCGACTTCTGAACTAAAATTTTTTTTTGCCTACTTTGGTAAATAACCCACAGTGTGCATTATTTTGGTATATAATTTTTTTTTTGCTCCCCAATGATTTTTTTGCCTATAAATGTATATATACACAGGTGACTACTAAAAGGGGTGTTATTTAAGCGAAAACAAGGGGTGCAAATAGCAGATCGCGAATTGGTGACAGCCCAAGTTTAAAGTGTGTTTTTGTTTTTGAAAAGAGTCTGTTCTTATGAAAACAAGATGTGAAAAGTTAGGCCCAGGCTTTTGCCAATCCCCTCTCACCACACACCTCAAACCCTGTGAAATGACCAATATGCCATTAATGAAGCACGCTCTTTTCACCAAATCGGTTAGGGTCAACCGAAAACTTTTGGTTAGGGTCAAACGAGCGTGTCTTATTTGTGACACACCCCCTCTTTTCAATTTTCAAGAGTTCGGCTGGCCCCAACTGAATTTATTTGGACCACCCCAGACGAATAGGTGTTATTTTTTTAAAATAAAATTCAACGGCTCAGATTCCACCGACACTTTTGATCAACGGCTCACAAACAGTCAAACGTGTCAGAAAAGGGAGTGGATGGCATTTCCTTTGGAAATTGAGCCCAACGGATAGAAATTAAGCAACACTTTTGCTGACACTTTTAAACGAACTTGATGTTGCCGACACTTTCAGCGGTCTAAATTTTGCTGACCACTTTTCATCAACGGTGGAAATCCGCTTTATGGTTTCAGATTTTTCCCTATAAATAGACCCATTTAGGTTTCAAATCTTTTACACACAACACAAAAATATTCCCCTAACACAATACTCCGAGAATTCTTCGCACACTATCATTCATCATCAGGGCATCATCACCAACAAAGATGATGGTGTCTGTTTTGAGGGGGAAGACACAATGCAGTGTAGGCTTAAACACAACATAACATTCGCTGCCCTAAAAGATAAACTACAGCATAAGGTGCAAGTGGAGGGCGACGAGCGAGAGATAGCTCATATCATTTATCGGAAACCCGATTGGGGACTTCATGGACGTGTGCACTGGTCTACAATGGATGTGAAGAACAACGATGACGTCCAAGCCAGGATGACCATTCATGTTCTGTTTAAATTTATGGGTTATTTGCATTTGTACGTCAAAACCACACGGACCGTCGCTGAGATCTTTCGCCGTTTAACTCCACTGTCTTAGTAGTTTCTGTCATGTTTTAGATCTTGTTTTCGTTTTGTTTGTTGTTGTAATCTGTTATTTTCAATCAATGTAGATGGCGTTTTTAATTAATAAAATAAATGTTTAATTTTTAATTTTAGATCTTGTTTTCGCTAGTTTCTTAGTAGTTTCGTTATGTTATTTTTTATCGTTTTGATGTCTTTTGTGTTTGATGTATGGTTACGCTTTCTAATAATAAAGTTGTTGCTTAATTTAAATACCACTGAAAATAAAAATACTCATTACTAAATAAAAATAAAAGTGCAGTATAGTGGCTACACAAACAAGAGTCCATACAAAAAAAAGATCCTCCTCTAAAGCCCTAGCAGCATCCTCCCACCGCTCCTCCTCTATAGCCCTAGGGTACACCAACTGCCTCGGCCACTTGAGGGACACAGATAAGCCTGAGCCATTTGCCTGCTCATGTGCCTGATGAGGGTCTGCACCCAATTGGTGAATCAACAAAGCCTCTCCCTCGGCTTTGGTGTAGTCTGGCATATCATAAAAATTCCCCATAGTGGGGATGTGGAGCAATGTTGAGACATCATAAAGAGTGATGGTCATCTCACCTATAGGGAGGTGAAATGATGATGTATCTGGCTGCCACCTCTCTATGAAAGCATTGGCGAGCCCACCAATGATAGTTGGAAATCCAATCTCCCTCAGCGGTAGCAGTCTAGAACGCTTCAGAAAATCAATAATGTTTGGATGAGGGGCCTCTATCTGTGGAACCCCGTGTGAAAAAAGCTTCAAGGGGTCACGATCCTGCATTATGAAATGCTATATTAAACCAAAGTATTGAAACAAACTAATGATCAAATTATTTAGAGAAAAAGGTAAGTTACTTACAGTGCCCTCCCATATGGATATAGCAATGTGAGACCCGTAAGTGGGTAACACGGCTCTATCCTCCAAGCCACCAGGAAAAGGGAATGTGGCAGGAGGAGCAGCAGTAGTG
This sequence comes from Astragalus glycyphyllos, assembly GCA_963573325.1. Classification (NCBI taxonomy): domain Eukaryota; kingdom Viridiplantae; phylum Streptophyta; class Magnoliopsida; order Fabales; family Fabaceae; genus Astragalus; species Astragalus glycyphyllos. The sequence continues at coordinate 21,532,438 of OY754313.1, read as the reverse complement.
GAAGGAGTAGTAGAAGATGAAGGAGGTGCAGGATCCTCAACAGGAGCTGCCTCCTCAACATGAGCAGCACCAGTGTCCTTAGCAGGACCCGCTAGGTCAGCTGCCGGATGGTAAGCATCTCTCTCAGTATCATTCCCTACGTCGTCCTCCTATAAAGTTGGGGGCTGCTCAGCACACCTACCCCTACCCCTACCTCTCCTAGGCCCAGCAGCAGCAGCACGTGCTTCCTCCTTCCGTTTACGGTTTGAAACCGTCATAGATGGTCTGGCTCCCCGAGGCTCAAGCTGTGACTGAGAATGAGCACCTCTAGTCTTGGCCATAATTGGAAAAAAAACAAAGCAACACATTATAAACAAATTTAAAAATTAAAATACTTTTTTTTTTTGCAAAATTGTAACACCTACTCGGTTGGGGGTCCCCGAATGCCATTCGGTTGACCTCAACCGAAAGTTTTCGGTGGCCCTCAACCGAACGCTTTCGTGCGTCGTCTTCTCCAGAAAGCATTCAGTGGCTCTCAACCAAATTTTTGGCGATTTCGAGAATACGAAAACATCATAAACACAACAAAAATACCCAAATGCAAAGAGAATAGAGTGAGGAATGGTGTACCTTATGTGTGGATAACGCGATTGGAACTTGAAATCGAAGATTGAGTGGGATTGGGAGAGTGAGAATTCGAAGAGGGTGAGGGTGAGGGTGAGGGAGAGGGAGAGGGTTTCAGTTGTAGGTGTTTGGGTGGGTGTGAGGGGGTGTGAGGGGTTTGGGAGGGAGAAAGAGTGTTTTCGAGTTAAGGGTATTTTTGGGTTTTAGGTGGTTTGGGAGTGTGGGGTGAGTAGGGAGGTATGTGGGATAAGCCAAAGACAAAAGTTAAATCTCAAAATCACAAGCCCAAAGCTAGAAACTAAAGAGCCTATGACCAGAGTTAGAAGGGAGTCACGAACCAATATAGAGAGCTCTAAATTGTGAGCATCTTCTAAATCTAAATTTTGTTAAACAAAAAAACTAATTTAAAAAAATAAAATAAAAATGAAGGTATTTAAGGAGGAAAATTAGGGCGTGGGATACTAATATTCTCTCTTAGCCGCAACAAATAGTGAGAGAGAGAGAAAGTTATCTATCTTGAGCATTTGGTAAGTTAGGGACTCTCTTTATCTTTTTCTTAGCTCATCATTCTCTCTCATTACACACTATTATTTTAATCATCATTATCTCTCTAAAAATACACTGAAGTTGCCAAAGATACCCCGTGCATAAGGTAGATAATCTATTTCCGAGAAAATATGTTCAAATAAAAAAACAAGAAAGAGAAAGAAGATAGAAGAATTAACAAGAGTAACCAAAAGAGGGAGAGCGGGAGAGGGCTGTCGTGAGTGGTGACAAAGAGGGACAGTTTGCAGTGATGGGAGAGAGAGGATGTGGCGGCGAGTGGTTTAACGGTGGAGGGGCAGTGATCATGTGGTGGGCTCGCGGCGGTTCGCTAGACTAATGGTGGTGGTGCTTCTTCCTTTCTCATTTTTTTCTCTATCTTTTTTCAGCTTACTCTCAATGTCCTACTATTTTTTTCTTGCCTCTAATTTTTCTGAGTTTTGCATCTCTTTTGTCTTTTTCTCTCTCTTTTGTTTATGATTTTTCCTATTCCTTCATAATTGATTTTCTTCCCCTTTCTCCTCTCCATCTAACATTTTTTTTTCTAAAGAAAACTCCCTCCATTTGTTCATTAAATTCAAGTCCATTATACTGTCAAAAGTTATCAATTTGCATATCAACTTGTTTGCAAAACTTGTTGATGAAGTAAAACTTCAACTTGGAAGACATATTTGCTCATTACTTGATCTCAAACCTTCAACTTCAGTTAGCTAGATTTGAAGAGCCGCAAAGATGGACTTGGAGAGAAAAAAAACTGTTGTAACAGAACAATAGTTAATATTTAATATTAATAATTTTTTAGTTCTTTTTATTTTTTTATTTTTCTTGCAACAAAAAATTTCTACTACTAACTATAGACATGATGCAAAACCGCTAATGAGCACAAAATACCACATCTAGACTATAAAAATGTTAGAATGCACAAGAAACAATATTTTGGGATTTTTTTAAAGTAATGGAAAAATATTGGTTAACATTGGGTGTTCACAACCACCGTATAATTTTCTCAAGAACATCTAACACATTATTGAAAATGTACTATGTAAAGAAAGGGGAGTCAAAGCCAGATACTTGATTTGCCTTGCTTTCAATTCGTATTAAGCAAGGAGTTAGGTTTACCTGCAAAATAAAATGGGATTTGTTTTTTGGGCTATCTAATCATCGTTAGCAGGTTGAATTGCATATTGCGAAATGGCGATTAGCAGGTTCGAAAAACCCTAAAAAAAGAAACGTAGATCAAAATTAGTTATATATTATATATATAATTGGTTGGTAGGCCCATGGGCTTAAGTCTATTAATTGATTATATATATATATATATAATTTAAGTCTATTAATCTACTTATAAAAGAACAATAAGCCCATTAGTTTAAGTCTATTAATCTATTACTAGCCCTTACAAATATGATTTTTGTCAACTTGGTAATTTTGGTCCTTTTTGCTTAACTTTAGATAGCTTTTGGTCCTCAATTTTTTTAATTTGGCATTTTTTATCTGCATACCTTTTACTTGCATTTTTGTTTCCTCAAAATTATAGATTATTTTAATTTTGGCTCCCTTTTATTGAAGTTCCTTTTGCATATAAAATATTATTTTTGTATTTTGCCCCCACTTAAAAAACTGGCTGGCTCTGCCACTGGTTTGTGGGTTCAATATGCTTTGTAACCCTTATGTGTTGGGGAAAACCGCACACACCAATCGAATAACCCACGCGTCAAAGGATCTTTGATGGAACGTACACGATCACACCAAAAAGAGAGTAAAAGGAGAGTCATAAAGATTTACATGGTTCGCCACCTCTTGCCTACATTCACGGGAACACTTCGATATAATTCATTCATCATCTCTAACAAGATTACGACATTAGTAACTTAACCCAATATGTTATCACCCTACAATACTCTTATTCAGAGTTACAAGGAATGATAATGGTATATAACACTCTCATCTCACACAACAAATGATCACCAACATTTTCCTCTCACTAGGACATGGAGATTATTCAAGTCTCTACATGATCACCCAAGGATGGGGATGCATTACCTATCCATATGATTACCCAAAAGGGGAGGCCTCACCTCTCCAAATGGGGATATCTTCACCTCTTCACAAGTCTCCTTATTTATAGGAGAGAACATAACTCTGATTCATGCATTTAGCATATATAGTGGATCTTAATTATCCCACATATTTAAGAAACTTCACTTCACAAATTCTAGGTACACCTCTTCATCTCTTCAAAAGTGTCTCTTGAATTTTTTCCACTAATAATATTAGAAATTCTAATTGATTTTCGCCACACTATGTAAAGGTAAGAATAGCACAATATTGACAATGCACTATATAAGTTAATGCAATATATATTTTATATAGTGCATTCTCAATGAAGCGTTATTTATGCTTACATTTACCTGGCGATTTAAAAGCGCTGTATATTCTATAGTTAGTGTAGAATTCTAAAGCGGTTTTGTACTATGTATTGTGACATAAAAAATACACGTTTTCAATTCTATCATAATAATAAGTGTAATAAATCAACTATTTTTTTTCATTTTTTTAAATTATTATAATGAAATTGCAACATAAGGAACTCATGGAGATGGAATCCTTAGCCTCATCAAGCATTCATACATATTCACAATAACCATCATGGGCAGTGATTGATGGCAATGAATAACCTAAACATTGGAGAAGGCAATGTGATTCCCTCAGTGGTATTTATTTTTTCATTTGTTTGCCACCAAGAGAGGAATAGGATCCAAGGACTTTCTTCATGCATGTGTCTCTATGAATGAGCCATTAGGGTACATCAATTGGTGTGTCTATGTCTCAAAACTGTAGCTATGTAACAGAATATTTATTCCAATCCGTAGGTGGTAAATGCATGGCAATCAATATAGTGGGGTACATCTTTAAAGCATAAACTAGGCAGCATTTTTCATTAGTGGGGTACATGAGGAGTAAGATTGGCATCTCTGCCAAAATGCATTATTTGGATTACAATAGCCCCCTCTCCCTATAAAACCTTCCACTTTTGAATCATCTTTCATTCTTTCTTTCCTCAATTTTTTTCTTGTTTTTGTGATTTTGACATAAGTTTGGCCTTGGAAATAGTTTTGAAGAGAACTTCATTCTGTCCTTTTTATTAATCAAAAAATTTAACTATGGATTCAAACATTTTGTAAATTGTTATTTAAATATTGGCTGTTGTACCAGGAACTTATAATTTATGGGACAAAGTAAATTAACATTATTTTCACTACTCACACCAATCATTATGTAAATATATATATATATATATATATATATATATATATATATATTTATATTTGTCTTAGTATTTTGAAGAATTTATACAAATAGTTTATATTATATTCATAAGTTTTTTTGTTTATAGCTTATCTTATAAGTTATTTTGGATAGGTTATGGAAGCAATTTTTCTCGCTTTACTATTTTCTCTCTTGGATTTCCATATATCCCAAATTTTATTTTGAGTTTAAACTATATGCTGAAAATGAATGTTTTACACATACATTTTTTCTGGACAATTGTTGGCTACTTAAGGAGTGTCACAACGCTTTTAACGAAAGACTAGTAACTCCTCTTCCTTAGGGGCAAATTTCGCATTGGCCAACACCAAGTTTGTCCACTACAAAATCAAACTCGGGAGCACCGGGTCGACTTGTCATGTTCTAGGGTAGCTTATGCCACTAGACAAAAACTAGTGTTGTGGTTGTTTTACACATATATTAAATTGATCATATTTCATCAGAATGTCACTTTTATATATATATATATATATATATATATATATATATATATAACATCCTGAATATTACCTTAGAGTCCTAGCATTAGACTGGTCAAGGTGTCTGGTCGTACAGTTTCTGAGTAAGTCGGGAGCAGAGCTCAGCCAGGGTTGTACCTGCAAAGACACTTCGACGCCCAAATCAGTCGGGTAGAAGTCAAAGCAGGAGTAACAAATGGGTCCCCAAAAAGTGTACCTTTCAGTGGGGCTGGACCCCTATTTATAATATTAGGCGGTGCTTCGGGCGGATTGGGCCATCGTCCCAGTCCGGAATAGTTTCCCCCCAAGCCGAGCTCGTTTAAGGCTTCAGGGGAGGGGGTGTCAGGCCCAGCGTTGACCTTGTCGCCCCCTTCTAGAAAATCGTCGTAGGCAGTCTTGACTTTCTTCCCCTCCGTTTGCAAGTTCCGGATCCTGGTGCGGACAAAGCATATTGTGCGCATAACTAGCGAGCGACCAGTTCACTTGGCTTGATCTTATGCCTGTCCAGAGACGACCCAGGCCATGTTCGGTGACCGCGTGGAATCCTGTTCATCATCGATCGATCTTTCAAGCTCTTCATCGGAGAGTTCTTCCTCTTCTAGGACGCTTACTCATCATGAATTGGTGGATTTTCATTCCGCCTCTCCAGTCGACCATTACCATGCATGGAGGAGGAGGTTGAGCATTCAACGAACGAGGTTGTAAACAAGATCGAGGAGCCAGCTTCGACTGCCCTCCCCCAACTTGAGACATTTCCTGGATTTCAAAGACTCTGCACAGGATGCAACCCTCACTAATCAATCCTGGGAACCATTTGGTGGATATGTATACGAAGATGATTGGGCACAAGGGTCAAGAGTGGACGGTTGAGGGTTTCCCATCGGATGATTCTTTCACGATAGTCCCTAGCACACTAAAACTCATTATGTATTCGACGGTGATTTTGAATATGAGGATTCGTCCTCCTTTCACAGTTTTCCAACGGGAGATTCTTCGATACCTATGTGTTGCCTCCTTCCCAATTGCACCCAAATGGCCGGGCGTTCGTGAGGGCGTTCGAGCTATTGATGGAGGCGATGGAGCGGCCTTGTTCCCTGAAGCTGTTTTTTACCGTCTTCGAAGTAAGTCATCGGGGCGAGAAGGGAACTCAAATGAGTAGATGGGAGCACATGAGTTTGAAGGGTAACTCCAAATACAAGCTCTTTAAGGCTTACTCCGACTCGTTGAAGCCTTGGAAGCTCGGCTATATGTGGGTCGTCCCAATCTGTCCCAAAGCCATTAGGATGGTGGCTAGTCCGAATGCCCAGGGCGAGGTGATCGACTTTAAATTCCCGATTGCGTGGTCTAAGGCTCATTATAACAGGTCGGTTGCTCCATACAAGGTTAAGGAGATTCGTCGCGATGAGACCGACAAAGAAACACTCGGGTTATTAATGAACATGGTCTCCTACCTTCCTGATAAGATGTTGAAGGTCCACTCGTTAGTGCGGGTTGCTAACGAGAAGGCGTTTAGTTCTTCTCTTACTGGGTTTTATGTCGTTCTTATGTCTTAGTGAGTTGTGCGCGTTTCACCCTTTTTCCCTTTTCTAAATGATTAAGTGTTTCTGATCGTTTCTATCTTTCCTTTGAAGACGAAATGGCGGGCACTCTTATATTTCAGGGGCTCAAGAGGATGAGCAAGCGGGGTAAGAAGAATGAGGTCGACGCTTCATTAAGTCACTCTCTTATGGTCAATCCCCTTTTCTCCGATTGTGCAGACACCGACCCCTCACACTAGCACAGGGGTCAATAAGAGTGGAATGGCTTCAAAGAAATGGGATCGTTCCCACACCGCTGCAGAAGGTGAGATGGATCGATTTGTTGATCTATTTGAGGAAGGACTTGACCAGCCTGCCATGAAAGCCAAGGCGGTCATAGAAGTCCATAGGAAGTCTTCTCCCAAATTGAACTTGGAGAAGTTCACAGCGGTTGATTATGAGCGTTATCTTTAGAATCCCCTTGTCGCTGTTGTCGCCCCCTGTAAGGCCTCTGATGATCTCTTTGTGTGGTGGAAACAGGACAAGGAGGAGCGAACAACAGGTAATAAACTCGAAGCCCGAAACTTGTGTTTGGAAGTGTTATGCCTATATCACAGAGATGCGGAAAGCTGAAAAGCTGTTATGCCTATATCACAGAGATGCGGAAAGAGCGGGATGAAGCGAACAAAAAGCTTGAGGAGGTAATGAAGTCTTTGAAGCCTGCTGCTGGTGCCCTAGTGTTGTATAAAATGGGGTAGTGCAAGTGTACACTGTCCAACAAGTAATATAGTAGAAATAAAGATCGTTCCCACGAGGATTGATGCTTAAATAGTGCTTAATTTGATTAACAAAATAGTGATGGTAACAAAAGTAAAGACACAAATATTTGGTGACATTCACAGCAATAAAAGTAAAGGGTAATAAAGATCAGATGATGAGAACAAGTTGAGATGCTTTCACTTTAGTAATTTCATTAAAATGCAATTAATGGTATGTTCATTGCTGCAGCATTAGGTGCTGCAGCAATAGATGTATTTTGTCAAATACTTCACTCTAGGGTTTCCTCGCAAGAGTTTATGTCTAAACCCTAAAGGAGTACGCCCTAGACTGCTTTGGCACCCGCAGTATTCACCTTATGGATTTTGTGCTCCTATATCTAGGGTTTAAGCAAGGAACATTAAAATGTCTTTTAATGAACACAATCCATATTATGTTGTTAGTTAAATTTGTAAACCATGCCTGAATTCATAAATGCTACTTAGATTAGTTGGCCATTCCTAATCTAAGATGGAAATATTATCATACACAAGATAAAATGCTTAACATTAAACATACTCCATTAATCACACAATAAATCCATTACATTAGATCCAACACCTCAACTATGAGTATTTAGCTCATGTTGAGCAAACAAAACGAAGGAAATAACTTAAACATAATTGTTGAAGTCATAATACAAAAATCAAGGATAGAAATTATACTACTAATGTTGAACCGAAGAAGAGAACTCCAAAGGGAACAATGGAGAAGCAAATCCAGCTCTTCAATGTAGAAATCGACCAAGAAGAAGTAGCTCCAGTGATGCTGCAGCAACAGTTCTAGCAATTGTATCTTTTTGTGATTTTGAGGTGAGCTTGCACGAAAATGGAGAAAGCTATTTCTATACCTTCCCCTTTCGGCCAAGTGTGTCAAATGAGGAAGGAGAGCAACCTTTTATAGTGTGGAAGGCACATGATCCTAGGATGACCTAATTTTGAGGCGCCACTTGTCTTGATGTGTCCCTAAAGGTACAATTCTGCCTAGGATAAAGGTGCATTTTGGAATATTCTTTTGAGGTCACTCACACGTAGGTACTCTGCCCACTGCCAGCTGTCCAACACCTAGAATTCCGCGCTTCTTACAATTTCTCTCTCATCTTTCGCAAAATTAGAGTGTTGCGGCATTGTTTCACCCCGAAAAATCCGGATTTGGACCTTTCATCGTACAACGTGAAAATTTGTGAAGCCGCCATCAACATTTTTTATTTCGGGACCAAAACATTGAAAAAGGGTCCTTTTTAAGGCGGGTGGCCCTTTGAGAACTAGAGATGTGGGTTCGGGGGTCGGTTAGGTGTGGGGAAGGTATTAGCACCCCACACCTCCTTTCTACCGAAAGGGAACCTTTAACTTGATGTGCGGTTTTGACAGAGTTGATTTGAAACAATTCGTTCTACTTCTTTTTTATTTGAGAAAAGTGTTTTTGAAAATGGGGGAAAAGAATAATCTTTTTATTATTTTTTAAAAGTGTGCTTGACGGGATGTGACCCGCTCCTACGTATCTCCCGGTGCGATGGAGAATTCAAAGCTTACGTAGTTCTCTTTATTCGAGAAACTTTGTGTTGGTGTTTTTTATTGTAGGGGTTTTCGGTCCTAGACTGTACAGTCCACTAGACCTAGAACAAAGACAACCCCGCCTGTACAGACGACGTGCCCCCTACTTATTGAAAATGATTTTTTTGATTAAGGAAGAAAAAGATTTTGTTGTGAGGTTGGTTGCTTTTATTTGAGCAAGTATCTTAGGCTCGCACGAACTGTACAGCTCGCTAACCCTAAGACGCTAACCAATACCGGATGTACATCCGACTCGATTCCTTACTCATTTTTGAAATAGGGTTCAAGTTGTTAATTACTTGTTTTGACTCTCATAAGTATCCCAAGATGTTTGAGCTGTACAGCTCCGATCTTAGGACGCTAGACAACACCGGCCGTACGTCCGACTTGCCTCCTTATGAGTTTTCAAAGAGGTTTATTGTTGATCTTAGAAAGAATTTGATTGTTTTATGAAAACGATTTGAGAAAAGATTGAGTTTGGAAAAGCTTTAGAAAATGATTGATTTGAGGAAAGGAGAAGGGAGTTTGAGGGTGACATTGGTCACAAAAGATTTGTTGGGATGGCGTGGCATCCAAAAGGAAAAGAAAGTAGAACATTCAATCAATTTCCAAGTCAAGAACCAAAGCGCAACATTTATCAAATTGCAAGCAAAACAATCAACAATGCAAGCATAAGCATAAACATTACCGATTACAACATTTGAGCGCAAGAATGACACTTAGTCATCAACATCTAATGGCATGCATATGTAAGATCAACACTAACCAAATAGATTGCAAGAATAGGCACACAAATAGATAATGCAAAGGTTTAATTCAATTAAGTGTCAACACAAGATAAAGCACAAGGTTGAATCCCTTTTGGTAATCCTTGACACTTGAGACAATGCACAAGTGCATAAGTGTCTAGTCCTTTTACCAAATCATCAACATTAAAGCATAACATTGACCTAGAAAGAACATCACATTTGCAAGACCAAAAGTGACCAAAAGAGGGCATTAACAAGTCATTTTTATAACCAAAATTGATTAATCAAGTTAGAAACTAGCATTTGCATTTTCAAGCAAGAATTGCACAAAGAAAATTGAATCATCTTAGGCAATCCTCATCACTTAAAATGAAGTGCCTAAGGCACAAGTGAGAGTCCTCTTGCCAATCATCAACATAGAATAATTTTGCAAACAAGTTACTAACAAGCAAACCAAAGTTTACAATCAAAGCACAAGGTTGTGTTGAATCATCTTAGGCAATCCTCAACACTTAAAGTGAAGTGCACAAGGCACAAGTGTGAGTCCTCTTGCCAATCATCAACATATAACAATTTGCAAGCAAGATACAATCAATTAGCAACAATATTTTGCAATCAAAACATCAAATCAATTGCGTTGAATCATTTTAGTCAATCCTCAACACTTAAAGTTAAGTGCTCAAAGGCACAAGTGTGAGTCCTCTTGCCAATCATCAACATAGAGTAATTTTGCAAGCAAAGTACATAACAACCAAACCAAAACAACTTGAGAAATCATTTTACCCAATATTGCAAACCCATTTCACAAGAAAATTAACAAACCCTAATTCTAATCATGATTTGCGAAGCATCACATCATTTTATTCAACAAAATGCAAAATCATAGTAAAAACAACATAAATCACAATTTATTCAACAAAATGCAAGATCATAGTAAAAACAACATAAATCACAATTTATTCAACAAAAATGCAAGATCATAGTAAAAACAACATAAATCACAATTTATTCAAGGGTGAGAAGCAATCTCAAACACCCAAGCCTCCCTAAGTGCTTGTCAAAATGTTTGAGACACCTCTCACCAACAACAATCAACAAATCAACAATATAACAACACTAAAATGCATGAATATGGTAGGATGCAAAATTAGAAACATGATATCTACATTTTGATGCAAAAAAGTTGAAGATGATGCTAGGTTTTAAGAAGTTTACCTCAAATCCAAGCTAAGGAATGACTAATATGAAGAACAAGACCACAAATCAACTTGAATCTTCACCAAACTTCAATGAAACCCACGAAATGCTTGCTTAAAAATGCCCTTTGATGATGCAAGCTTGAATTAAATTAGGAGAGAAGGAAGATATATGAAGTAGGAATGGAAATGAGGTGAGAAAATGGAAGTGAAATGAAGAAAAATGGAGGAGGGAATGGAGAGGAAATTCGGCCAAGGGAGGAGAGGAGAGGAGAGGTTTGTGTGCTAGGGTTTTGTGAATGAATTGTGAGGCCAAAAGTTCTTTTTGAGGTGAGGTTTCTAAGGTATATATAGAGAGCAACTAGGTTTAAGGGTATTTAGGACATTGTGCTTTTGCAAACCATTGAGATTTGAGCTAGAATTTGAATCAAAGGCCAAGATTGCAATGCACATGGATTAGGGACAAGGAGAAAACACAAATGAGTGAGGAATAGCTGGTCATACACAAAAATTATGAGTTTTTGTTGCACAAAAATTGTTGAGGGCACCTAGGTCATTCTACACAAAGTTGTAGCCTAGGATTTGATCTAGAATTTTAATCAATGGCTAGGAATACAACTCACATGGATCAAGGGCATGAGGAAACACAAAATGAGGTGAAAATGAGCTGGAAAATTCGGAGCAAAGAGGCCTTGGTGCCCAAGTTTTGCAAGCTTTGTCAAGAAAAATAGTACATTTTGTCTTATTGGGGACACTTCCTTATTTTCACCATTTTTGATTATTCTTTTCTAGATAATTCCATAAAAATCATGCCACTTTGGGCCATATCCTAGGAATCAATGATTGGGCCCAAAATTCCATGATATCACCCTTCCCAAAATTGATTTGAGACCTCACCTTGATGGAAATTCCCATTTTGCCCTTTTGCTTAAAATTTGAATTTTATGCCAAAAATCATGCATGCATGCGCACAAAAATTCATAACCCAAATCATCTAGATCCAAATAAATTCCTCTGAGATTGAACAATGATTTTTGGTGAGAAATTGCTTAATTTTGGAAATGACCAAAATACCCTTTTGCCCTAAAAACATTGTTTTTTTACAACAAATGCATTTCCACTCTAACAATGAATTTAAAAGCCCTAGAATGACTTTTAAAAACCCAAAAATGCATGCACAATGCTCTTCACTCTTCAAAATAAAACCACACTTCTCAATTTATTTATTTTTTTGTTGAGAATTAGGGTTTTGACCTAGGCGGACAAAATTAGGGTATGACAGCTGCCCCTCTTTATTTGGATTTTAACAAGGAATATGAATTGGCCGAAACATATTCCGAGGCAAAATAGAAATAAAGAATTCAGAAATTATACCAATTTTGTCTACTTAGAGAAACCAGAATTTTCTTTTTTCTTTTTTTCTCTTTTTTTGTTCCTTTTTGAAATATGATACAAATGCGATGAAAAGATTTTTTTTTTTTTCTTTTTGGAATCAATTGGTGCCAACCCTCAATAAGCCAGCGAAAGCAGTAAAGAAAGCAAAAAACAGAAAACAAAAAAAGGGTGCCGGCCCTCATTAAGCCGGCGAAGGAGGCTGCCTAAAGCCTTTTAACGAATCGCGAACGATCCGAGTTTGCACTTGGGCCTGGGGAGCACGTGGGCTCAAAGGGGTGGTCTTTCGAGCGACCGGGGGAGGGTACTATATCAAGTCTAGATCTCGATATTTCCCTAGGACTGCGCCATGTTTTAGGCCAACACAGCTATCCTTTTCGACTGGACCTATTGAGGTCAGGGGGACTTACTCGCAGCTCGAATACGAAGTGAAGTCAATCTTCTGGGGGACACGTGGGTCCAAAGGGGATTTGAAAATCCAATTGGTTTTCTTCAGTTGGTCAATGCTGCCGCACCGATCCAGGGTACCTGCATACGTTAGTTGACGCAAGGAATGGTGCATGAATGCAAGTTTTTTTCTTACCTTAGTGGTGATCGAACGAACACGAGTTTCGTAGGATCGACCATCGGCGACTTGAGCTGTTACTAGCAGATAGCAACTTATTTGGATGCAGAAGAATTTAGCAAAGACATGGATATTCATGAAATGCTCCTTATTCTTTTTTCGATGAATGCACAAGAGGTGGATATGCAAATGTAATGCAAATGTATGTTATGCAAGGGCAGGTTATGCGAATGCACGTGATGCAATGAATGTTTTTAATTTTCTTTTAGCATAGGGACTTTAGGATTCTTGAGTGATCAATTCAAGCGTCCTATCGTGACGACTATGACTATTTATTAAGAATGCCTCTTTTTGTTTTGAAAACTGATCTGATGTTTGATGTGATGATGATAAATGCTATGGAATGTCTGTGTTCTTTTGCTTTTATTGTGATGAATGTGGATGATGCGAATGTAATGCTTTGAATAACATGAAATGCCTACATGCATGAGGAGGATGAATGATTGGAGTATTTAAACATTTTCGTAAACATTTTTATGATGATGAGACGCGAGACTTTGAATGCAAGGAATTGAGATGGCTATGGACCATTTTTTGGAAAAACTAGATTTGATTCAAACTCTGGTGTTCTCAAGGTTTTTATTAACAAGCTCACTTATTTTCCTTTCCATTTCCATGATGACTGAACTTTAAACACCACGTGATCAATTTGTATTCTCTCTCTCTGAAGCATTGACTAGTAAGTATGCATAAGAGTGCAGATGTGGACGAGTGAGTCAGTTAACTTGGGATTGGTTTAGGACAGTGAGTTGAGAGACTGCCCCGGCAGGAATTTATGGATGTGAATGACTTTAGGGAGAACTCTGCTCATTTGAGCGGGAGTCAACAGTTATGGAAATGCCCCACTTTAGAATGACAATTTCAAATGGGTTCTTTGAGTGTGTTTGTGAAAGGGGATGAAGTTATCGTACTGGTTATGAACTGAGGGTGGTATATGAATGGGATGGACAATGAACAAACTTTCCCAAGACCAGGGTGGGTGGGTGGTGAAGAGAATGCCCCAACTTTTGAATCTGAGTGGTGTTCTCAGTGCAAATCTTTGGTTCTCTATGAATGTCTTGACTTTTGGCATGAAAGAAGCCTCACTTGGTGATCACTAAACCTTGTTTTAATCTTTGGTGCAAATCTTTTCTTTTGGGCCTGAGACATGAGGACCATCTAGGGTAATAGCAATGCCAGAGCCGCGCATAAGTTTGCTTGCCATTTGAAGTGATTGTGCCCGCGTTTGTTTTTTTTTGCCAATTCATTTATTTGAGGGATCCCCTCTTTTCTGTGATTTTCAGAAATTTCGCAATGATTGTAATGCTTTTTGACTCATGCACAGGTTTCACAATTCAGTATCATCAATCATAAAAACATTTATTTTAAAACAAAGAGACAGAATAAGTGAAGATAAAAGACACGAAAAGCAAACACATGGAAGAAAAAGTTGAATTCTTATTGTTATGGAAACTGGACGTGCAGAAGGTCACGCCAATTGAAAGTACATTGAAAAATTTTTAAACTGGAAAAATACAAGAAAAAAAAGGGGAAGCAGATCTTGTGTTTTTTCTTTTGAAGTAACGATGCCAATCGTCCATACTCATGACCTTGATCACCCCTTTATCCAAACTTTTGGGAGTGCTGATTGCCTTTTTCATTTCAAGTCCAAGTTTTCTGACCCTAATTTTTGCCTGGATCGCTCTTTGCGGGTTTTCAATCCACCGGGTCGCTCTGGTTTTGCCTAGGCCGCCCTTTGCAGGTTTTCAACCTAGCGAGCTGATTCTTACTTGGCTCATCTTTCTCTTTTTTCATTTATTTCTTTAGGCATACTCCTTTCTGACTGCATCTGAATTTACTGGAAACTGGGGTTTTCTTTTCTTGCATCCCATTTTGCGAGAATTAAAGGCCCCTCCGGAGAATAAGTTCTTCGTCTTCATGATACTGGGTTCATCTCCATGGGAATCCTTTTGGAGGTTCATGATCTTTTTGAGCATTGAGTCTTCTTTGAAATTGTTGAAGATGAGCTTTCTTCGGTTTGAGCTTTCTCTTATTCTTCTTCTGACATAAGACAAATGTACTTTAGTTTGATAAGGCTCAATGAAAGTATTACTTCCATCATATGGGGTTTGCCCCTGTTAGAGTGTAAAACGAAGCCTGATTTCCATGAAGGTCATCATCGTCCTTGATATCCTTTGTTGATTGTCTCTAACTGCCCCATTTTTAGGGTGGCGTAGGGAGGGATCATGATGCTTGACCTGGAGTCTTCATACTGTCATTTGTGACTACCTTAGCTTGGAAAGCTGCGCAACAGACCGACCTTTGGTAATTACAGACTTTGTTATAATGGCAAGTGTCTTATGTCAGAAGGGTGATTTACACAAACTTGTTGATTCATTGCTCTTTATCATGGCGTCAATCCTTTCCTTTGCTCAAATTGATCATGTCACCTGATTCCTCATGAGGACGGACCACTTTGTTCTCTTATTCTTGCACAACAGCTTGATTGCAAATCTGATGGTGGAGTCTGAGGAATGACTGAGGGTTTGTGGAGGGCGGGATGACGAGGTCGAGGTAGTGTTTGCGGTTTTATGACAGGAGAGATGTCTAGGAATGATGAAGTGTTTGAAGGTTTATGGAAGAAAGGGTGGTCATACACAACAAGGTGTAGAAAGGTTCATTGAGACAAAGGATCTCTTACGCTTTATTGCCAAATGTATCAGCTCACAACTTATATTTCTTTCGTCTCTTTTTCCTTTGTTTTTTTCATTTTTGGGATTTTCATTTTTTGAATCTGTTCTTTTTTGTTTCATTTTTTCTGATTTTTTCCTTTTTTGCTTTTGAGTTGAGTGAGCTGATAAAAGTGATACACTATTTTTGGATATTTGAAGTGATCCTTGTCTGAGGTGATTGGAGAGATAATGGCAATGAAACCCCTGCAGCGGTTGGAGGATGCTTGATTGGGTTCTGGTATTAACTGGGGTGACAGGAGGTTCAGAGGGAGGAGCAAATGAGATGGGTTGATTTTGTAGAAGGGCCACTGGTAGTGAGGAAGGTGGCGATGGCAGGCATTTGGTTATGAAATTTTTTTTGTGATGGGGTACTTGTAATGGGAAATGGGAAAGTTGGTTGATCTGAGGAAGGAAAAGGGTTTGGTCGCGAAAGAGGTTCGCTTGTAACATTTGTTTGGTTTCCTCAGCATTGCTCCACTTTGCTTGAACTTGTGCTTTGACTTCATTGCCCAACCTAGTTGTGGCATCATGAATTTCTACAGCCTTAGCCAATTCTTCACTTATTAACTCCGAAGAAACATCCCAGTTGTCTTCAGCCTCTCTCTCAGTTTGGTTAATCGGGTAATCAGAGTCACAATATGAACCATTGGCGTCGTTGTTTTCAAAGATTATTTTCATTTATTATTATTTTTGATCCGCGTTGGGAGGAATTGAAAAGCAAATAACAGACACATGACAAAATGAAAGAAAGAAATTTTATTGAGGAATTCAAAATAACATTTTATTGATGATGATACTAAAAGGAAACATGTGTGCCCTTATTGAAATATCCTAAGGCCTTGGTAAGCACAAGAACGAATGACTGAACAAATGCATGCACATTTTTAGACTTGCACCAAAGAAAAGCAATCTTAACAAGGTAATTAAGTGATTACAAAATTGCCCTCTTGTATGGAGGATTTAAACCAAAAGTCAAGTGTGTACTAATGCGGTGAGAGTATGTACTTTATGGGTGGATGGGGCGGGATCAAACTTGGATGGAGAATGATGATAAGGGAAGGAAACTGACAGACTCAAACAAGAGAAACTGCACATGGCATGCACGCCCACTAGAAGAATGCTTCGTAGAGAGTTAACATTGGTTAAAACATGATGGAAAATTTTTTTGATGAACTGTTTCAGTCTTTTATCATGGAATGGATGAGATGCAATGCCTTTTTTGAAGAAGATGCAAATGAACTGTTGATTTGAAAAACTGAGTGTCTTGGAACATCTTGAGTTTGCAAATAAGTAAGGGTAAACTTTTCCAACAGATTATTTTGCAAAAGCGTCTCGTCTCTCATCACAACTTTTTATTTGGTTTATGCAATGTATGAATGAACAAATCATGATAAGCAAATGCATGAAAAAATGACCACTTGAAAAGTGTAATTATTCTAAAGGAGATTTTTTTGTTCGTTTTTGATGCAAGATGAAATACGAAACTCCAATGCATTTTTGGATGATGCAAGATGCAAGAATGATAATTTTTTCAAAATGATTTTTATTCTTTAGAGGCACGGCAAGATCCGAAATACCAATGCCCCTTTTTGCGAAAATGATGACGTGAGGCAACCAATTGTCGTTACTCTGAGTAACTTGCATGAAACATTGAGTGGATCCTGACTCAATACTTCACGCAATATACTGAAATGCTTCGACATTTGGTTGACTCCACTTATTCACTTTATTTGAAAACAAACTGCGCCTGATTGGGTCAAAGTGCCCCGATATCGTAGAGTATCATCTCAAATTTGTAGTGCACAAACAAATTTGAGATATTACCCTTCATCATTCAAAGATGCACTTCTACCCATGGAACGATTGCATAAGGAGTTTCTCTTATTTCATTTCATTTTTTTTTTGGAAAATGATTTAGAAAATGATTTTAAAAATGATTTGAAGATGCAAGTGATTTATTGAAAAAAAAATTTTTTTTTAGAAAAAGGTGCTTTATTTGGGGAAAAAGGTTTTTAGAAAAAGGTACTTTATTTGGGGAAAAAGGTTTTTAGAAAAAGGTGTTTTATTTGGGGAAAAAGGTTTTTAGAAAAAGGTGCTTGACAGGTATGACCCGCTCCTACGTATCCCCATTGTGATGAGGAATCAAAGCTACGTAGTTCTTCTTCGTCTTTTTTCTGAAATAATGCTTATGAGGTTAATGAAATGATGCATAAATGCTACATTGGCTCGACGCCCACATTATTTGCTGAAGGCTTTTGTACATGATTATGGATGACTGAAATGCTTATGCTATGCAGATGATAATTGTTTTTTTTTCGTTTTCATTTTTCTTATGCAATGAAATGAAATGCATGATACTCGCAATTATTTTTAAAATGCACGAGAGACGTGATTTTTATTAAATGAAACTATATGCAAAATGAGAGGTTCACATATTTATATGCAAGGGAAAATAACAATGCACGAGAGATGTTTCTAAAAAATGTTTTTTTTTTGTATGCGAGAAAGTGCATGATACTCGCAATTTTTAATGCATGAAAAATCATGATCTTCACTGGATGAAGATGTATGCAAAAGGAAATGAGTAAAAAATTATTTACAATGCAAAGGCTTTCAAAACCCGGAAATTCACACATTTTTTTTTGATAATTTTTTTTTCGGTTTATTTGCAAATATATTTTATTTAGCATGGATGCAGGGGTATGAAGCTCCTTTGTGTCCTACCAAGGTTTCTTAGAGACAGGATCTATGGCTATTTCTACGGGTACACACTTCAAGGTTAGCACTAAAAGAAGGACCCTAAATAAGGCTCCTAGAGCCAACGACCTCATCTGAGACCACCGATCATAGGGCCGTACGTCCAAGTGATGGTATCATCAAACAAAGCCAAACTCTAGGTGAAGTCTTCGCAACCACCCAACAAGACGTACGTCCAGTGAGCAGCCACTAATGACTTCGTTCTAGCCTAAGATATGCTCTAGCCCGGGTATAGGGCTGTCTCACCAAGAAATATAAGGGTAAAAAGAGTGCAACGTGTGTGTAGGAGCACAACGACAAACATACCCCCCCCCCCCCCCCCCCCCCCCCCCCCCCCCACCTGCAAAGAAAATCCAGAAACAGTCCAGACAAAGAGTCGTCTACCCTAGGGTTTTGCAAGCATATATCATTTCAATACAAACAAGTAAACTAACCTAGGGTTCCAACAACAATCATATGCACTGCTTACCTCAAGAAAGGGAGCCAAGAAGAGGGGTCATAATAGAATCGGGGGAATGCATGAACTTACCTTGAAGAAAGGGAGCAAAGAAGAAGGGATCATAGTAGAATTGGGGGAATGATGCATGAGCTTACCTTGAAGAAAGGGAGCAAAGAAGAAGGGGACATGGGGATTGGAGAAATGCATGATCATATTAAGCATATAAACAAAAGAAGATGAAAGGAGAAGAAGGAACAAGAAGCGAACATAGAAGAAGAAGAGTCAAATGCACATGAATGCAACATAACAACACGAGAATGCAAGAGAACATTCAAACATCAAAAAGAAAGAAGAAAAAAGAAGGAGAAGAAAAGAGAGAAATAGAACAATCGCATTCAAATCAAACAATTAAACCGCACATCAAGTTAATTAGGCCTGACCCTCGTTTTAAAAGGAAAGTCCCCAGTGAAGTCGCCAGCTGTTGCACCCCGAAAAATCCGGATTTGGACCTTTCATCGTACAACGTGAAAATTTGTGAAGCCGCCATCAACATTTTTTATTTAGGGACCAAAACATTGAAAAAGGGTCCTTTTTAAGGCGGGTGGCCCTTTGAGAACTAGAGATGTGGGTTCGGGGGTCGGTTAGGTGTGGGGAAGGTATTAGCACCCCACACCTCCTTTCTACCGAAAGGGAACCTTTAACTTGATGTGCGGTTTTGACAGAGTTGATTTGAAACAATTCGTTCTACTTCTTTTTTATTTGAGAAAAGTGTTTTTGAAAATGGGGGAAAAGAAGAATCTTTTTATTATTTTTTAAAAGTGTGCTTGACGGGATGTGACCCGCTCCTACGTATCTCCCGGTGCGATGGAGAATTCAAAGCTTACGTAGTTCTCTTTATTCGAGAAACTCTGTGTTGGTGTTTTTTATTGTAGGGGTTTTCGGTCCTAGACTGTACAGTCCACTAGACCTAGAACAAAGACAACCCCGCCTGTACAGACGACGTGCCCCCTACTTATTGAAAATGATTTTTTTGATTAAGGAAGAAAAAGATTTTGTTGTGAGGTTGGTTGCTTTTATTTGAGCAAGTATCTTAGGCTCGCACGAACTGTACAGCTCGCTAACCCTAAGACGCTAACCAATACCGGATGTACATCCGACTCGATTCCTTACTCATTTTTGAAATAGGGTTCAAGTTGTTAATTACTTGTTTTGACTCTCATAAGTATCCCAAGATGTTTGAGCTGTACAGCTCCGATCTTAGGACGCTAGACAACACCGGCCGTACGTCCGACTTGCCTCCTTATGAGTTTTCAAAGAGGTTTATTGTTGATCTTAGAAAGAATTTGATTGTTTTATGAAAACGATTTGAGAAAAGATTGAGTTTGGAAAAGCTTTAGAAAATGATTGATTTGAGGAAAGGAGAAGGGAGTTTGAGGGTGACATTGGTCACAAAAGATTTGTTGGGATGGCGTGGCATCCAAAAGGAAAAGAAAGTAGAACATTCAATCAATTTCCAAGTCAAGAACCAAAGCGCAACATTTATCAAATTGCAAGCAAAACAATCAACAATGCAAGCATAAGCATAAACATTACCGATTACAACATTTGAGCACAAGAATGACACTTAGTCATCAACATCTAATGGCATGCATATGTAAGATCAACACTAACCAAATAGATTGCAAGAATAGGCACACAAATAGATAATGCAAAGGTTTAATTCAATTAAGTGTCAACACAAGATAAAGCACAAGGTTGAATCCCTTTTGGTAATCCTTGACACTTGAGACAATGCACAAGTGCATAAGTGTCTAGTCCTTTTACCAAATCATCAACATTAAAGCATAACATTGACCTAGAAAGAACATCACATTTGCAAGACCAAAAGTGACCAAAAGAGGGCATTAACAAGTCATTTTTATAACCAAAATTGATTAATCAAGTTAGAAACTAGCATTTGCATTTTCAAGCAAGAATTGCACAAAGAAAATTGAATCATCTTAGGCAATCCTCATCACTTAAAATGAAGTGCCTAAGGCACAAGTGAGAGTCCTCTTGCCAATCATCAACATAGAATAATTTTGCAAACAAGTTACTAACAAGCAAACCAAAGTTTACAATCAAAGCACAAGGTTGTGTTGAATCATCTTAGGCAATCCTCAACACTTAAAGTGAAGTGCACAAGGCACAAGTGTGAGTCCTCTTGCCAATCATCAACATATAACAATTTGCAAGCAAGATACAATCAATTAGCAACAATATTTTGCAATCAAAACATCAAATCAATTGCGTTGAATCATTTTAGTCAATCCTCAACACTTAAAGTTAAGTGCTCAAAGGCACAAGTGTGAGTCCTCTTGCCAATCATCAACATAGAGTAATTTTGCAAGCAAAGTACATAACAACCAAACCAAAACAACTTGAGAAATCATTTTACCCAATATTGCAAACCCATTTCACAAGAAAATTAACAAACCCTAATTCTAATCATGATTTGCGAAGCATCACATCATTTTATTCAACAAAATGCAAAATCATAGTAAAAACAACATAAATCACAATTTATTCAACAAAATGCAAGATCATAGTAAAAACAACATAAATCACAATTTATTCAACAAAAATGCAAGATCATAGTAAAAACAACATAAATCACAATTTATTCAAGGGTGAGAAGCAATCTCAAACACCCAAGCCTCCCTAAGTGCTTGTCAAAATGTTTGAGACACCTCTCACCAACAACAATCAACAAATCAACAATATAACAACACTAAAATGCATGAATATGGTAGGATGCAAAATTAGAAACATGATATCTACATTTTGATGCAAAAAAGTTGAAGATGATGCTAGGTTTTAAGAAGTTTACCTCAAATCCAAGCTAAGGAATGACTAATATGAAGAACAAGACCACAAATCAACTTGAATCTTCACCAAACTTCAATGAAACCCACGAAATGCTTGCTTAAAAATGCCCTTTGATGATGCAAGCTTGAATTAAATTAGGAGAGAAGGAAGATATATGAAGTAGGAATGGAAATGAGGTGAGAAAATGGAAGTGAAATGAAGAAAAATGGAGGAGGGAATGGAGAGGAAATTCGGCCAAGGGAGGAGAGGAGAGGAGAGGTTTGTGTGCTAGGGTTTTGTGAATGAATTGTGAGGCCAAAAGTTCTTTTTGAGGTGAGGTTTCTAAGGTATATATAGAGAGCAACTAGGTTTAAGGGTATTTAGGACATTGTGCTTTTGCAAACCATTGAGATTTGAGCTAGAATTTGAATCAAAGGCCAAGATTGCAATGCACATGGATTAGGGACAAGGAGAAAACACAAATGAGTGAGGAATAGCTGGTCATACACAAAAATTATGAGTTTTTGTTGCACAAAAATTGTTGAGGGCACCTAGGTCATTCTACACAAAGTTGTAGCCTAGGATTTGATCTAGAATTTTAATCAATGGCTAGGAATACAACTCACATGGATCAAGGGCATGAGGAAACACAAAATGAGGTGAAAATGAGCTGGAAAATTCGGAGCAAAGAGGCCTTGGTGCCCAAGTTTTGCAAGCTTTGTCAAGAAAAATAGTACATTTTGTCTTATTGGGGACACTTCCTTATTTTCACCATTTTTGATTATTCTTTTCTAGATAATTCCATAAAAATCATGCCACTTTGGGCCATATCCTAGGAATCAATGATTGGGCCCAAAATTCCATGATATCACCCTTCCCAAAATTGATTTGAGACCTCACCTTGATGGAAATTCCCATTTTGCCCTTTTGCTTAAAATTTGAATTTTATGCCAAAAATCATGCATGCATGCGCACAAAAATTCATAACCCAAATCATCTAGATCCAAATAAATTCCTCTGAGATTGAACAATGATTTTTGGTGAGAAATTGCTTAATTTTGGAAATGACCAAAATACCCTTTTGCCCTAAAAACATTGTTTTTTTACAACAAATGCATTTCCACTCTAACAATGAATTTAAAAGCCCTAGAATGACTTTTAAAAACCCAAAAATGCATGCACAATGCTCTTCACTCTTCAAAATAAAACCACACTTCTCAATTTATTTATTTTTTTGTTGAGAATTAGGGTTTTGACCTAGGCGGACAAAATTAGGGTATGACAGGCATCAAGTGCTGCAGCAATTAAAGAAAACAAATCAAAACACACGATGGGCACCAATGTGCCAAATATTACAATTCCAGGCCTCCATTAAAAACTATTTCTAAATTACCATATTTACAACAATAATCACAATAATGCTTGAGAATTCACAATAGTTAAAGCTTGAAAAAGATATAATAACTATCATAAATGAGAGTTATCACACCCCCAAACTTGAGCCATTGCTTGTCCTCAAGAAATGACACTTGACAAAGACAAGCGCACTAGTAACAAGCAAACCAGTCAGTTAATTTTAACATAAAGCACACAAACAGAATGTTTAGTTGAGCATCAACTTTCAGATTGGTCACTCAATTGTAAGCCTTCTGATTAGCAAGTTCTCTAGGCTACTCCAGCTCAAAAGCGTGTGTGTGACATTTATCTCAGTTCAGATCATAGCAAGGTTCAAAATTTCAACTAGCTAAGACTAGAGAGGTTTTCTTTTGGGAATGCCAAAGATTTTTCAAAAAGCATGACTCAGGGCTTTGATGTAGCAATCTAGAATTCTAGGTCAGTGCACTTATTACAACTTGACTTAACAGTGTTGCAGCAACAGCTGCTGCAACAACATAGACTAAAACAGAATTTACAGACATATATTTACTTGACACTATGTTGCATTGCCTTTATTCAATCCTCACTTTTCTCACAGGTTGGTCACTGATTTCGACTGAAACCAAAGTGTGTCACCACAAATTAGCCTCCCTACTTCATGACCAACTTAACTACCAGTTCTCTTCCTTTTGACTAAAACTACAATGTGTCACCACAGTGTAGCCCCCCTACTTGGTTTGAAAAGGCAGCTTATTTCTCTCTCTCTCTCTCTCTCTCTCTCTCTCTCTCTTTTTCTTCTTTTTTTTTTATGGACAATATGCAACAATTACACTTAACTTAGACCTTGGTGCTTTATAACATAGCACAATACAATTGCACTTCATTCACAAACTTAAACTATGTGCACATGTCCTAATTCCATTCCTTCATGCTTTGCCTTAATATAGCTCAAAGAACCCCCAAACTTAGTTTCTTATGCTACCTTAAGTTTTTAGTAAAAATTTGGCAATTTCCCTAGGTCTACCAACATCTATCTTAGTTTCAGATCTTTTTTAATTCACTAAGTTCCTACCTGATTTCATGTAAAGTGTGGAAGCAAGAGCAGTTTAGTTCACTCACAAACAGGGGCACTAATCACTCATTCCTTACCATTTCATCACTAAGTTTTTGCTCAACTAGACTTCTAAAATTTAAAATTCATTCAACTGACTAGCACACATGCTAATAGAGTACATAGACTATAGGTCCTCCCCCCTACTTAAGACCTTGCAGTGTCCCCACTGCTCATGAATACTAAAAGGGAAGCCTATTTCACAAAGCAAAAACTTAAACACAGACACACAGATAACTAACACAACTGTTGAGTGCTATCACAGATCAAAAGCACTCAACAGGTTTATTCCAGAGAAAGCAATTAAAGACAGAATTTAAAAGACATAAAACTAAAGAGATTAAGGTGCAGAGGCTCCTGATTTTGTCCTTGGGCTTGATCTTGTGGCACTGCCTCTTCTTGTTTGGATTTGTAGACTCTTGGGCAATTCGGCTTAGGAGTCTCTAGAACATTCGAGGTTTCTGTTGCTGCAGCATTAGATTCCTGCAGCATTGATCCTATATCTGCAACAACAGGATCAGCAGCAGAAACACTTGCCTTTTTTTGGGCAATCACAAATTCTAAAGCCTCCTCGGCCTTCCTATCAGCTTCAGCCTTCTCAGCAGCTTGAATTGCTGCAACATCAGCAGCTTCCTCTTCTTCTGTAACCTTCTTCTTTCCTTTCTTGATTTCTTTTCTCTTCCTCTTCTTCTCAACTACAACATCCTCCTCAACATTTATATTGGCTTCATCATCAAATAAGTTGGCATCAATAGCCTTTTCATCAATAACCCATTCTGGAAATTCTGGTGGTTCAATCCTAGAGAATTCCTTCAAATTCGCAGAGAACACTGCCTTGTGCCAATCATGCTGCTTCCTCAAGAATTCCCAAATAGTTTGTTGTTGCAGCATAAAATGTGGCAGCATGGTGGGATCACCAGATGCTGCAGCAACTTTGGGTTTTGCCTTCAGAATAGTGGGGAATGCAGCAACAGGGTACCCCTTCTTTTCTCCTTTCATTTCCACCCCTGCCTTAACACAAAGGTCAGTGATTATTGATAAACTCTAATTTAGTGCATTTATTAGAGATATTTTGAGTTTTTTTTAGAGTAATTATTACTGATTAAATAAATAACTGACTTAAATTACTCTATATTTGCAGGAAGGTAGAAAAAGAAAATAATATAAATGTGGGCTGAAATTAGAAGAAATGTTAGAATAAAAGAAAGCAAGCCCAAGCCCATTAATGCAAGAAGTCCCACAGTAATAAAAAGAAGATCCTCTTGGAGATTTCAATCAAAAGTGATGCACATGTGACTTGGAGAGAAAGAAAGAGGCATGGAGTGGAGAGCAAGCAACACATATTTAGGAAGGATCTAAATCCTAATATTTAGGGATTGGCATATCTTGCAATTAAAAGTGGAAGCAATCTTGACTTGATCCTTTGCTTGGAGAGAAAGAAAATGAACTAATATAAAAGGAGAGCTTCACTTGTGAAAGGGGGCTAGACACCACATACACAAACGAGAGCTACGGAAACGCTACGGAGGGAGAGAAGAGTTATTTGGACCGTGAAAGAGCTTTGGAGTAAAAGAAGGAGATTGAAGATAAAGATTAAGACTTTCTCTATTTCCGGGTTATTCTTATCTCTGTAATTCATGAACCTTATTTTTCTTTTATTGTTCTTTATTATTATGGACACCTAAGTCCTCGTCTAGGGTCTTAGGTGGATCTTGCATGTTTAGAAACCTCTTTATGTTCTAATTTCTTATTTGAACTCCTGTTTTTATTTCAATTAATATTATTCTATTGTTTTTATCACATAATTAGGATTAGCTACCCTTTTCATGTTAATAATCAATTAGTTGATCAGCGACCGTACTGCAATTAGTTGGTGGACCTATAGGATAATTGGGGCTATAATTAATGCATGGCCAAACTTTAATTTAGTCTTCCAATCATTCAACCTTTTTGTACTTTATGCTTTTCTTAAATTTAAATTCTAGCATGACCAAACTAGGGTTAATTTAGGAAAAAGAATATTAATCGCGAATGACCAAACGGATTAATAGCTTTAGTAAAGGGATTGGTAATTAAATAAAATAAGGGAATTCAGGTAGAATTAGACATAGGGGAATCGAAGCTTGCAAGGGAAACCGCGACCCTAGACCTCTCTCTCCATCGATTATATTCTGCATTTTATTATTTGTTATTTGCTTACTTTTTATTTCTTTCAATTACATCTCAATTATTCACTTGTCTAAACAATAAATAATTTTAAGTAGTTTGGTACTTGTTAATTAATCCCTGTGGACACGATAATCTTTTATACTACTTCTGCGAGAGAGTACACTTGCTCTCAAGTGTGTTTTAAACGCAACAAGTGTACTCTCTCGCAAAAACTTGTTGCGTTTAAAACACACTTGAGAGCAAGTGTACTCTCTCGCAGAAGTAGTATAAAAGATTATCGTGTCCACAGGGATTAATTAACAAGTACCAAACTACTTAAAATTATTTATTGTTTAGACAAGTGAATAATTGAGATGTAATTGAAAGAAATAAAAAGTAAGCAAATAACAAATAATAAAATGCAGAATATAATCGATGGAGAGAGAGGTCTAGGGTCGCGGTTTCCCTTGCAAGCTTCGATTCCCCTATGTCTAATTCTACCTGAATTCCCTTATTTTATTTAATTACCAATCCCTTTACTAAAGCTATTAATCCGTTTGGTCATTCGCGATTAATATTCTTTTTCCTAAATTAACCCTAGTTTGGTCATGCTAGAATTTAAATTTAAGAAAAGCATAAAGTACAAAAAGGTTGAATGATTGGAAGACTAAATTAAAGTTTGGCCATGCATTAATTATAGCCCCAATTATCCTATAGGTCCACCAACTAATTGCAGTACGGTCGCTGATCAACTAATTGATTATTAACATGAAAAGGGTAGCTAATCCTAATTATGTGATAAAAACAATAGAATAATATTAATTGAAATAAAAACATGAGTTCAAATAAGAAATTAGAACATAAAGAGGTTTCTAAACATGCAAGATCCACCTAAGACCCTAGACGAGGACTTAGGTGTCCATAATAATAAAGAACAATAAAAGAAAAATAAGGTTCATGAATTACAGAGATAAGAATAACCCGGAAATAGAGAAAGTCTTAATCTTTATCTTCAATCTCCTTCTTTTACTCCAAAGCTCTTTCACGGTCCAAATAACTCTTCTCTCTCCCTCCGTAGCGTTTCCGTAGCTCTCGTTTGTGTATGTGGTGTCTAGTCCCCTTTCACAAGTGAAGCTCTCCTTTTATATTAGTTCATTTTCTTTCTCTCCAAGCAAAGGATCAAGTCAAGATTGCTTCCACTTTTAATTGCAAGATATGCCAATCCCTAAATATTAGGATTTAGATCCTTCCTAAATATGTGTTGCTTGCTCTCCACTCCATGCCTCTTTCTTTCTCTCCAAGTCACATGTGCATCACTTTTGATTGAAATCTCCAAGAGGATCTTCTTTTTATTACTGTGGGCCTTCTTGCATTAATGGGCTTGGGCTTGCTTTCTTTTATTCTAACATTTCTTCTAATTTCAGCCCACATTTATATTATTTTCTTTTTCTACCTTCCTGCAAATATAGAGTAATTTAAGTCAGTTATTTATTTAATCAGTAATAATTACTCTAAAAAAAACTCAAAATATCTCTAATAAATGCACTTAATTAGAGTTTATCAATTATGCAAGGAAAGAACAAGTAACCAGCAGCTTTTCCTTGTCAAACTAAGATCTCCCTGCAGATTAGTCTTCCAACATCAACATTCTTTCCTCCAAGAATATCATCCAGAAGCATCATCCTTTCTTTCTCAACATTGGTAGTGTGAGAGGTTGGCAACAAGGAATGCTTGACAAAATTGAACCAAACCATAGCATTATGGTTTAAACTTCTCCTCTTGACTTTGAACTCATTGGTACTGCAAGGCTCCCATGGTGTACCAGGAATGGTGATGGCCTTCTTCACGGCATCCATTTCTTTCTTGCCCCATTTGATAAAGTTCTTTGCGAAGGTTAAGCGATGATAGCCTAAACCTAACACTCATTAGTCACCTTGGAATCAAATCTGATAGGGGCTCCTCTAACTTCAGCAAAATATTGGGGCTTTCTATCCTTTGGTGGTGCTATTCCTGCGTAAAACTCTCTCACGACAGAGGGGAAGAAGAATGATGAGTGCTGCACCAATTGCTCCCACCTTAATGCTTTCACAGTGGATGTGAATGCATCAGAGGCATTTTGCAGTGCGAACCCCCTCTCTGCCCAGAAATTCATATTCTGAAACTTCTCAGAATCTTCAGCATCATGAATATTTGAATTCTTTCTTCGTGCTTGGCTTGATTCACCATGCCCAATTGTTGATTGGAGCTTTCCAGAAGATTTGGTGGCACTAACTTTGGTTCTACCCATTGTGATTGCAATACAGTTTGAGTGATGCGAATTGGGGGGAATTTAGAATTGCTTCAATGGAGGTTTTACTGTTTAGAGGTTTTTGGGAATTGATCGCATGCAAGAGTGAAGTGGTGAGAGAATGGGGGAGAGTGGGTGGTTATAAAGATGAAGGTGGGACGGTTTTGGAAAATTGGCGCACTCAATTAATGACATAGCCGTTGGTTTCTTGGGTGAGGTGTATGGTGGAGATTCAATGATAAGATGGTTGAGTGAGTGATAAGACCATTCAGTGACCACATCAGCTTTTTGAGAAAAATCAACTGCCATTATTTTTTTATTTTTCTTTGGTTTAAATATGTATTTAGTCCCTGTAAATATCCCTGTTTTTCGATTTAGTCCCTGTAAATTTTTGTTTTTAAATACGTCCCTACAAAATAACTTTTTTTTGAATATGCCCTTCCGAAAGTTGGAATTTTAAATACGTCCCTGCAAAATATTTTTTTTTTAAATACATCCCTGCAAAATAACCTTTTTTTTAAATACGTCCCAACAAAAATAAAATTGTGATATTTTGCAGGGACGTATTTAAAAAAAAGGTTATTTTGTAGGGACGTATTTAAAAAAAAAACTATTTTGCAGAGACGTTTTTAAAAAGTTTATTTTGTAAGGACGTATTTAAAAAAAAAGTTATTTTGCAGGGACGTATTTTAAAAAAAAAATTGCAGGGACTAAATCGAAAAACAGGGACATTTACAGGGACTAAATACATATTTAAACCTTTTTCTTTTCATAACTGTCATTCACTGCTGCAGCAACATTGCTGGAAGCAATGCTCAACATCAATTGTGATCACACCCTTAAACTTAAAAATGCCAAGATTGAATTTCCTGCAAAACAAACACAAGAACAAACAACAACACTAATTTATTATATAAAACCCTGGGTTGCCTCCCAGTAGCGCTTGGTTTAAGAGTCCTCAGCCAGACTTCCCTCTAAGATTAGAGGTCCTTCAACTCAGTGGTGATCTTACTCCTCACCACTGGTTCTCCAAAGTATTGCTTCACCCTTTGACCATTAACCTTGAATGTTGACTTTCTCACATCATCATATAGATCCACAGAACCATGAGGATACACTTTCACTAACTTGAATGGCCCAGACCATCTAGACTTGAGTTTCCCAAGGAACAACTTGAGTCTTGAATTGAACAACAACACTTGATCACCTTCCACTGGCTCCCTTTTCTGAATCCTCTTATCATGCCAAGCCTTGGTCTTTGCCTTATACAATTCAGCATTCTCATAAGCAAAGTGTCTCATTTCTTCCAATTCATTTAATTGTAATAGCCTAGCTGCCCCTGCCTTGGCGTGATCAAAATTGAGCTTTTTGATAGCCCAATGAGATTTGTATTGAAGCTCTAAAGGCAGGTGGCAAGCATTGCCATAAACAATTCTATATAGAGACATTCCCAAAGGAGTCTTGAAAGCAGTTCTATAAGCCCATAAAGCATCATCAAGATGATTGGACCACTCCTTTCTAGTAGGCCCTACCATTTTCTCAAGCACTCTTTTGATCTCTCTGTTGGATAACTCTGCTTGACCACTAGTTTGAGGATGATAAGCAGTTGCAATCTTGTGCCTTACCCCATACTTAGCCAAGAGTGTTTCAATCAATTTGTTGCAAAAGTGAGATCCTTCATCACTAATGTTTGCCCTAGGAGTGCCAAACCTTGTAAAAATATTCTTCTGCAAGAACTTGCTAACAGATTTAGCATCATTATTAGGCAAAGCTACTGCTTCCACCCATTTTGATACATAATCCACAGCAACCAGGAAGTAAGAATTACCAAATGAAGGGGGAAAAGGTCTCATGAAGTCCATACCCCAAACATCAAAGAGTTCAACCTCTAAGATGTTGGTTAATGGCATTTCATGCCTATTTGAAATGTTCCCACTTCTTTGGCAATTATCACACTTCTTAACCAACTCCTGAGCATCCTTGAAAATAGTAAGCCAATAATAGCCAGATTGAAGCACCTTTGCTACTGTCCTCATACCCCCAAAGTGTCCTCCATATGCTGCAGCACCAATTGCTGTTCTTCATCAGTTACACATCTTCTTAATTGTTGGTCAGGGTACTTATTGTAGAGGAAGGGTTCATCCCAAAAATATTGCTTGACTTTATGAATGAACCTCTTCTTCTGTTGATAGTTCATGTCACATGGCACCACTTTGCTGACTAGAAAGTTGACAATGTCTGCATACCAAGGTGCTGTAGCATCTGTTGTTGCCGCATCAATAGCTAACAATTGCTCATCAGGGAAGCATTCCTTGATTTCGCCACTATGATTACCTGCACTATCACCTTCCAATCTAGACAAATGATCTGCAACTTGGTTTTCCACCCCCTTTTTATCTTTAATTTCAAGATCAAATTCTTGAAGGAGGAGAACTCATCTTATTAGCCTAGATTTTGCATCTTTCTTGGCAATCAAATACTTAACGGAAGAGTGATCAGTGTAAACAATTACTTTTGTGCCAACTAAGTATGATCTAAATTTATCAAAAGCAAAAACCACGGTTAATAATTCTTTTTCAGTGGTAGTGTAATTCAATTGAGCATCTACAAGTGTTTTGCTAGCATAGTAAATAGAATGAAAGACTTTTTCATACCTTTGGCCAAGGATAGAACTTATGGCATAATCACTAGCATCACACATGAGCTCAAAAGGCTTGCTCCAATCAGGAGTTTCTATCACTGGGGCAGCAACTATAGCACTCTGCAGTTTCTGAAATGCTGCAGCACAAGCTTCATCAAAGACAAAAGGAGTGTCATGCTGCAACAATTGACACAATGGCTTTGAAATCTTAGAGAAGTCTTTAATGAATCTTCTGTAGAACCCAGCATGTCCCAAGAAACTTCTAACACCTTTCACATTGGTTGGAGGATGCATCTTCTTAATAACCTCAACTTTAGCTTTGTCAACCTCAATTCCCCTTTTAGAAATCTTGTGTCCCAACACAATACCCTCTTGGACCATGAAGTGACATTTCTCCCAATTCAATACCAAGTTGGTTTCTTCACATCTATCCAGAATCTCTTCTAAGTTGTCAAGGCATAATTGGAATGTTTCCCCAAAGACAGAGAAATCATCCTTAAACACCTCCATAGATTTCTCAATAAAATAAGCAAAGATTGACATCATAAACCTTTGAAATGTAGCTGGTGCATTGCACAGCCCAAATGGCATTCTCCTAAAAGCAAAAGTACCATAAGGACAAGTGAAAGTAGTCTTTTGCTAATCTTCAGGCACTATGGCTATTTGATTGTAACCAGAGTAACCATCCAAGAAGCAATAGAACTCTTTACCAGCAAGTCTGTCAAGCATTTGATCTATGAATGTTAGAGGGAAATGATCCTTTCTTGTGGCTTTGTTGAGCTTCCTATAATCCATGCAAATCCTCTAACCAGTTACTGTTCTTGTGGGAATAAACTCATTCTTCTCATTAGCTACCACTGTGACCCCTCCTTTCTTTGGAACACATTGCACAGGGCTCACCCATGTACTATCAGATATTGGATACACAATGCCAGCATCAAGCCAGTTAATAATTTCATTTTTCACAACTTCCTTCATGATGGGATTTAGTCTTCTCTGCCCTTCAATACTATTCTTAGCATTTTCATCAAGAATGATTCTAGGCGTGCAGATGGTAGGACTAATCCCCTTTATATCAGCCATTTGCCACCCAGTTGCCTTCTTATGCCTCTTTAGGGTAGTAATGAGATCATGCTCTTGACTTTTAGATAGGTCAGAAGCAATGATCACAAGCAATGTATCATTTTCCCCTAAATAGGCATATTTAAGGTGTTTGGGTAACTCTTTAAGTTCAAGCACAGAAGGTTTCTCAATAGAAGGCACATTTCTTTTAAGATTTGAATCCCCAAGCTCAAGGGATTCATATTGTCTGCTCCAAATCTCCTTCGCAGTAACATCCTCATGTAGCATATCTTCTTCCACAAGCTCACTTTTGCCAATTTCAGCAAGAGCTTTTACCAAATGGTCATTTTGCTTGTGGAAGTGTTTCTGAACCACAGAATCAAGAGACACCACAAAAGAACACTCCTCAGTTCCTTGGTCAGGAAACTTGAGAGCATTCATCACATTGAATTTTATCTCTTAATCATTGACTCTCATAGTCAATTCTCCTTTTTGCTCATCAATTAGAGTCTTGCCAGTAGCCAAGAAAGGTCTTCCAAGAATTATAGGTACTTCCTTAACTACATCAAAATCTAAAATCACAAAGTCAGCTGGAAATACAAAATTCTCTACCTTTATTAAGACATCTTCAATGATTACTTCTGGGTATGCAATAGATCTATCTGCAAGTTGGAGAGTAACAATTGTAGGTCTGGCAACCCCTATGCCCAACTGAGTGAAAACAGACTTAGGCATCAAATTGATGCTTGCACCTAAGTCACAAAGAGCTCTGCCAGTATAGGTTTCACCAATTGAACAAGGGATAGTGAAACTGTCTGGATCCTTCAACTTGCTTGGAAGCTTGCTTTGCATGATCATACTACATTCCTCTGTCATAGTCACTGTTTCAAATTCTCCAAGTCTCCTCCTCTTAGTAAGCACATCCTTCATGAATTTTGCATAGTTGGGCATTTGTTGAAGTGCTTCTACTAGAGGAACATTGACGTGAAGTTGTTTTAGCACCTCTAGAAATTTGCCAAATTGCTTGTCTTGCTAAGCCTTTTTCAACCTTTGAGGAAAAGGAGGAGATGGAACAGCTTGATCAGCAACTGGTGATGGAACTAGTGCAGCATCAGATGCTGTAGCATCAACTGTGACAGCATCTGTGGCCTTCTTTTTCTCATTTTTTTGATTTTTTTCTTTTATGTTGGTGCCATCACTAGGATCAATAGATGGTCTATTCAACTCCTTCTCACTCCTTAAAGATATAGCCTTGCATGTTTCTTTCCCTTTTGATGTTTATGGTTCAGTAGTGGATGGTAAAGATCCACTAGGTCTTTGGGGAAGAGCAGTGGCTATTTGACAAAGTTGGTTCTCCAAGTTCTTTATTGCAGCCCCTTGAGTCTGATATCGAGTTTTTGTTTCATTCATGAAAGCCTTGAGCATGGCCTCCGTAGGGCTCTCTTTTGCTGCCTTGGGTTGAGCAGGGAATCCGGTGGTGTTGTAGGAGTTGCAGCAGGTGTTCCATTGTTGCTCCATTTGAAATTTGGATGATTCTTCCACCCAAGATTGTCGGTACGTGAATATGGATTATTGTTCTTATCATATCCCACATAGTTGACTGAAATAGGGTTTGAAGGACATTCTTCATACAAATGGCCTCCTCCACAGTACACACAACTAGCAGAACCCACGAGTACTTGTTCAATTGCTGCTACAGTAGGCTCTAGTGCAGATTCAGTTGCTGCAGCAGGTGTTGCTGCAGCACTGGTTGTACTCATGTTTTTTATCATGTTGGACAAGGATGCAACTTGAGCAGATAAAGCAGTAACTTCACTCACTTCATCCATACCAGCAACTTTCTTTTGAGCACTAACCCTTCTTGTTGGCCACTGGTAATTGTTTGCAACAATAGTTTCAATACGATCATAAGCATCCTGGTAAGAGCCATTTAGCAAGACTCCTCCAGAAGAAGCATCAAGCATCAATCTAGTCTGAGGTTCCAGTCCATTGTAAAATGTTTCCATTTGAACAACCACAAGCAACCCAAGGCGAGGTGATCGACATTAAATTCCCGATTGCATGGTCTAAGGCTCATTATAACAGGTCGGTTGCTACGTACAAGGTTAACGAGATTCGTCGCGATGAGGCCGACAAAGAAACGCTCGCGTTTTTAATGATCATGGTCTCCTACCTTCCTGATAAGATGTTGAAGGTCCACTTGTTAGCGCGGGTTGCTAACGAGAAGGCGTTTAGTTCTTCTCTTGGTGGGTTTTATGTCGTGCTTATGTCTTAGTGAGTTGTGCGCGTTTCACCTTTTTTCCCTTTTCTAAATGCTTAAGTGTTTCTGATCGTTTCTATCTTTCCTTTGAAGACGAAATGGCGGGCACTCTTATATTTCAGGGGCTCAAGAGGATGAGCAAGCGGGGTAAGAAGAATGAGGTCGACGCTTCATTGAGTCACTCTCCTATGGTCAATCCCATTTTCTCCGATTGTGCAGACACCGACCCCTCACACTAGCACAGGGGTCAATCAGAGTGGAGTGGCTTCAAAGAAACGGGATCGTTCCCACACCGCTGCAGAAGGTGAGATGGATCGATTTGTTGATCTATTTGAGGAAGGACCTGACCAGCCTGCCATGAAAGCCAAGGTGGTCATTGAAGTCCATAGGAAGTCTTCTCCCAAATTGAACTTGGAGAAGTTGACAGCGGTTGATTATGAGCGTTATCTTTAGAATCCCCTAGTCGCTGTTGTCGCCCCCTGTAAGGCCTCTGATGATCTCTTTGTGCGGTGGAAAGAGGACAAGGAGGAGCGAACAACAGGTAATAAACTCGAAGCCCGAAACTTGTGTTTGGAGGGTGATTTACTTGATAAGACTGATAAGCTGAAAAGCTGTTATGCCTATATCACAGAGATGCGGAAAGAGCGGGATGAAGCGAACAAAAAGCTTGAGGAGGTAAAGAAGTCTTTGAAGCCTACTGCTGGTGCCCTTGTGTTGTATAAAATGGGGTAGTGCAAGTGTACACTGTCCAACAAGTAATATAGTAGAAATAAAGATCGTTCCCACGAGGATTAATGCTTAAATAGTGCTTAATTTGATTAACAAAATAGTGATGGTAACAAAAGTAAAGACACAAATATTTGGTGACATTCACAGCAATAAAAGTAAAGGGTAATAAAGATCAGATGATGAGAACAAGTTGAGATGCTTTCACTTTAGTAATTTCAATAAAATGCAATTAATGGTATGTTCATTGCTGCAGCATTAGGTGCTGCAGCAATAGATGTATTTTGTCAAATACTTCACTCTAGGGTTTCCTCGCAAGAGTTTATGTCTAAACCCTAAAGGAGTACGCCCTAGGCTGCTTTGGCACCCGCAGTATTCACCTTATGGATTTTGCCCTCCTATATCTAGGGTTTAAGCAAGGAACATTAAAATGTCTTTTAATGAACACAATCCATATTATCATATGAGTTAAATTTACAAACCATGCCTGAATTCAAAAATGCTACTTAAATTAGTTGGTCATTCCTAATCTAAGATGGAAATATTATCATACACAAGATAAAATGCTTAACATTAAACATACTCCATTAATCACACAATAAATCCATTACATTAGATCCAGTACCTCATCTATGAGTATTTAGCTCATGTTGAGCAAACAAAACGAAGGAAATAACTTAAACATAATTGTTGAGTCATACTACAAAAATCAAGGATAGAAATTATACTACTAATGTTGAACCGAAGAAGAGAACTCCAAAGGGAACAATGGAGATGAAAATCCAGCTCTTCAATGTAGAAATCCACCAAGAAGAAGTAGCTCTGGTGATGCTGCAGCAACAGTTCTAGCAATTGTATCTTTTTGTGATTTTGAGGTGAGCTTGCACGAAAATGGAGAAAGCTATTTCTATACCTTCCCCTTTCGGCCAGGTGTGTCAAATGAGGAAGGAGAGCAGCCTTTTATAGTGTGGAAGGCACATGATCCTAGGATGACCTAATTTTGAGGCGCCATTTGTCTTGATGTGTGCCTAAAGGTACAATTGTGCTTAGGATAAAGGGGCATTTTGGAATATTCTTTTGAGGTCACTCACACAAAGATACTATGCCCACTGCCAACTGTCCAACACCTAGAATTCCGCGCTTCTTACAATTTCTCTCTCATCTTTCGCAAAATCAGAGTGCTGCAGCATTAGGTGTTGCAGCAATTAAACAAAACAAATCAAAACACACGATGGGCACCAATGTGCCAAATATTAAAATTCCAGGCCTCCATTAAAAACTATTTCTAAATTACCATATTTACAACAATAATCACAATAATGCTTGAGAATTCACAATAATTAAAGCTTGAAAAAGATATAATAACTATCATAAATGAGAGTTATCACCTTGCTGAGGCCAACAAGTCGCCGACCCTTCTTACCAAGGAGCGGGATGATGCTCTAACCGCCAAAACAAAGGCGGATGAGGAGGTAAAATCGGCGTTGCTAAGATCGAGGAGCTTAAGACCAAGGTTTCTGTCTTGGAGAAGGAAGTTGAGGACTTGAAGTCTAGTGTCAAGACTTTGGAGGAGAAGAAGAAAACGGCCATTGAGGAGTGCAATCATGCTGATGAAGAACGTCAGAATGTCGTGGATGAGGCGATGGATATTTGCAAATAGCAGTTTAAGAATGCCATGGTTCAGGTTCAATACGTTCACCTGGATCTTGTGATCGATTCTGAAATCATCCACCACGACCATCTGATCAAAGATGGTAAGATTGTCAATCCTGCCGATGGGGAGGATGACGGGACGATCACCTAGCACGAGGTCATCATCTTCAGCGGTTCTTAAACACTTGTAATTTTTCTTTTGCTGTGCCCTTTTGGGATTGAACTAAGCGGCCTCGAAGTCTCTCTTTTTCTAATCATGTACCATGGAGCCCGGCCTTCTCCGAGCACTTTATTTTAATAAATCGTGTGTTCTTCTTTTCTTTGTTTAATCGATGGTTTGTAGTTCCTTCTATTATCTTTACTTTCTTATTAAAGTATGTGAGATCAATCGTGGACAGTTTACTGAATCTCGGCCCAGATTGAACTCGTCCATGGGGGTGCGACCATCTTTCTTGGTCGCTTCGGTTGTTGCTAGAGTCGACCAAGCGTTTCCGGCCTGCTAGGTAGTCTACTAAAACTCGATTCAGACCTAACTCGCCACGTAGATTTGTGATTCTAGTGGGGCTAGTTCTTAGCCCATTCTATATAAACGTTTAGACAAACATCTTTCAGAAAGGAAAATAAATTTAACACAAAGTAATTTCGAAAAAGTGCCTCGTCTTATTATTGACGGATGGGCGGGCCTCATTAAAAAACTCAGTGGGAAAAAGAGTGCCCCGCCTGATTTTACAATTCTTTTCTTTACATGGTGATATTCATTCAACAGTTACATCCTCAAGTGAAATATATTCTCAACTTTGTGGAGTTCCATGTCCGAGGGATCGCTCCTCCACTCAATGTCTCGAGATGGTAATAACATTTTCCCGTTTTTGAGACGACCCAGTAAGGGCCTTCCCAGTTTGGGCGAGATTCCCTTGTGCTGCGTTTTTCTAGCCGACATCGGCTCTGCGGAGATTCCCTTGCTTGATTAGTGTCTCTCGGAGTGCAGCTTGAGTGCGGAGTTCTTCAACAAGATCGAGTTCTTCTCTGATTAATGCATTATTCTCTTGGGGCGATTTTGGATTCGACCAAGATAAGAGCCTCGGTGTCGTATGCCATTTTGAACGGGGGTTCCCTCGTAGAGGAGTGTGGAGTCGTCTTGTATGCCCACAGTTTGTAAGGTAGCTCTTCAGCCCAACTTCCTTTTACTTTATCGAGCCGTCTCCTAACCCTACATAGGATTAGTCTATTTGCAGCCTCATGTTGGCCGTTGGTTTGGGGATGTTCAACTGAGGTGAAGCGCTGCTTAACGCCGAGGTTGGTCATAATTTCTTTGAAGCCCTAGTCTGTGAATTGTGTGTCATTGTCCGTAACCACCACTTCTGGGATCCTAAATCGGACCAGAATATTCTTCTTGAAGAACTTTATGCAATTTTTGGAGGTTATGGTTGCCAGGGGTTCAGCTTCTATCCATTTTGTAAAGTAGCCTACTGCTACTATTAAATACTTCAGCTGGCTTGGGGCTACTAGGAACGGTCTGAGGAGGTCGATACCCCATCAGGCGAACGGCCATGGTGCGGTCATACTATTCAGCTCTCTTGAAGGAGCAATGTGGACATCGGCATCCCGCTGGCACTTGTCACACTTCTTGACCAACTTTTTCGCATCCTCGTTCATGGTTGGCTAGTAGTATCCCGCCTTGAGTGCTTTCTTCGCTAAGGAGCATCCACTAAGATGGTGCCCACATATGCCTTCGTGTATCTCTCTTAAAGTGTAGTCAGCTTCCTCTAGTGCTAGACGTTTTAGGAGCGACATGGAGAACCCCCTCCGGAATAGATTTCCTTCTATGACCGAGTAGGATGATGCTTGTCTTTGGATCGTCAGATTCTTCTCCGTCTTGGATGTACATGAGGATTGGGTAGATCCAACATTCCCCTGGGTCGATCACACATATATCCAAAGTAGGAGAGATATCGAGCTGCACGCTGGGTTGAGGCAGGACCTTCTTAATCACGCTCTTATGGTTTCCAGGGTTCTTTGTACTTGCAAGTTTCGAAAGGATATTGGCCCTTGTGTTCTCTGTACTAGGAACGTGCTTCACTTCTTCATAATCAAAGACCTTAAGTAGCTCTCTTACTCTTACCAGGTACCTCTGTAGGACCACATCCTTTTCGTCAAAAAGTTCCTTAATTTGTGAAATTGCTAAGAGGGAGTCAGAATGAAGCTCCCACCCTTTTGACGTTGAATTCTCGAGAAAGTATCATTCCAGCAATGGATCGTACCTTAGAGTCCTAGCAATGGATCGGTCAAGGTGTCTGGTCGTACTGTTTCTGAGTAGGTCAAGAGCAGAGCTCAGCCTGGGTTGAAATTGCAAAGACACTCTAACGCCCAAGTTAGTGGGGTAGAAGTCAAAGCAGGAGTAACGAATGGGGCCCCAAAAAGTGTACTTCTCAGTGGGGTTGGACCCCTATTTAAAGTGTCAACCAGTGCTTCTTGGCCATTGGATGGGCTGGGTCAATCCCAACCGTTGATCAGGTATGTGCGAACGATGATCAAGCCATTGCGTGAATCCTTCCTGGATTGGGCCTGTCGTGGCTCGTTCGGGCGAATTTGGCCCTCGGCTCAGTCCAAAAACACCTCCTAAAGTACTTCTACAATTATCTACAAAGTGAGATTGGATTGGATATATGGGTAAAATCAATTTACACTAACAGGGTCCAGTCTGTAAACATAAAAATAAATAGAGAATACAAATTTTTTCAAAGTGTATCCAAATGTAAATAATTTATTAAATTTAAGTACTCATCACTGAAACTCATATGTCATAAGTTCTTAATAATGTGAGCCTGCAATGTTTTAGTTACAGTACACGTTGCCCGCAGGTAAAAGTTAAGACTACACTTTATTAATTTGAAAAAATTTCCATCTCGCGTAGCTTTAGTGACTTTTTTTAAGGTCGCGCAGCTTTAGTAACTTTTGTAAGCTTTCTCTTATAGCGTTCTCCATCTTGCTTTCACTCTCTCTCATAGCGTTCGCGTTTGCCATTTCGTTCCATCACTTCTTATACCTTTGAGCATATTTGAGATTTTTTTTATTTATAGCCCTTCAGTCAATTATTTGGTTGAGACAATTGCTGCCAACAGTTATCAATGGCATACTTCCAGAGTCAGTGCTGCTAAGAAAGTTGCTAGAATTCATGAAGTGTCTGAGGTGACAGCACTGTCTGCACAAGTTGTTTCCTTTACTAATATGCTCAAAGGTTTATGTACTGCTCCTGCAACACCTGCTGCTTCTGCATCTGCAGAGACAGCATCTGTAGAAAAATCTAGTGCACCTAATTGTGTGTATTGCAATGGGGGACATTTTTTTGAGGAATGCCCAGGGAACCCTATTTCTGTTAATTACATTGAGAATTTCAACAAGAACAATAACCCCTATTCCAACACATACAATCCAGTATAGAGGAGCCATCCAAATTTCTCATGGAGAGATAAGGGAGAAATTGCTGCAGCACCTGCCCAAGCTAGACCTGCTACACCACCAAGATTCCCAGCACAACCTACTCTCAAGCCCAATGCTGACAACTCTTTGGCTGAGGCACTCAAAGCATTCATGAATGAAACCAAAGCCCAGTACCAAAGCCAATGAGCTGCCATCAAGAATTTGGAAAATCAAATTGGTCAAATTGCAACTACAATTTCAGCTAGACCAAGTGGTACTTTGCCAAGCACTACTGAGCCTGCAAATCCACCTGGTAATAAGCAAATTAAGGCCATCACACTTAGAAGTGGTAAGGAAACTGCTGCTTTGCCCAAAACTACTGATATATGGGTTGTTCCTAGTGCTGCTAGCACTGCTGCAAAACCTGTTGAAGTAGATTCTGATGCTACAGCAGATGCTGCTACTGCAGCAGTAAATTCCTCAAATGTTTATTCCTGAGAGACCTCCTCGACCTTTTCCTCAAAGGTTGAAATAGGCCAATCAGGATAAACAATTTAGCAAATTCATGGAGATCCTCAAGCAGCTCCACATCAACATTCCATTGGTGGATGCTTTGCAACAAATGCCAAATTACACCAAGTTCATGAAAGATGTCCTAGCCAAAAGAAAAAGACTTGGTGAGTTTGAAACTGTGGCCATGACTCAAGAAACTAGCATGCTGCTACAGAGTAAGGTTCCCCGGAAATTGAAGGATCCAGCTAGTTTTACAATCCCTTGTTCCATTGGAGGAAATTACTGTGGTAGAGCTTTGTGTGATTCGGGTGCAAGCATCAACTTGATGCCCAAATCTATTTTTCAAAAGTTTGGTATTGGTGAAGCAAGACCTACCACAGTAACTCTTTCATTGGCTGATAGACTGTTTATCCTGAAGGTAAAATTGAAGATGTTTTGATTGATGTTCACAAAGGGGAGCTAACCATGAGAGTCAATGACCAGGAAGTCACATTCAACGTGCTCAATGCTATGAAGTATCCAGACAACAACACCAATAATGCAGAGTGCAACTTTGTGTCTGATATTGACAGTCTAGTGCAGAAACAGTTGTTGCAACAGCATGATGTGCTGAAACAAGAGCTTGGGCATTTGAAGTTGAAAGAGTTGAAGAAGGAGGGGCTGGCAGAGCTAAATGTAGAAAAGCAAGAAGTTCAAAGATGGGCCAAAAGGTATGAACCTCTGGAGCTTACTTCCGAAAGCTTCAAGGATAACATACCTTCCATTGAGAAACTGCCTAAGCATGAATTGAAGCAGCTCCCTCCACATTTGAAGTATGCTTACTTGGGGAGTGAAGATACTCCCCTTGTGATTATTTCTGCTGAACTAAGTGGTACCCAGGAAGAGGAATGACTTGGTATTCTAAGAAAGCACAAGAAAGCTATTGGTTGGCAAATCTGACATTAAGGGGTTAAGTCCCACTCTATGAATGCATAGAATCTGTTTGGAGGAAAATTCCAAAAATGAGGAGACTAAACCAAATAATGAAGGAAGTTGTCAGGAAGGAGATCATCAAATGGCTTGATGCTGGTATCATTTATCCTGTTTCTGACAGCACTTGGGTGAGCCCTGTTCAGTGTGTTCCAAAAAGAGGAGGAGTCACCGTGGTTCAGAATGAAAAGAATGAAGTGATTCCTACTAGGACTGTCACTGGTTGGAGAATGTGTATGGACTATAGAAAACTCAACAAAGCCACCAAGAAGGATCATTTTCCTCTCCCTTTTATCTATCAAATGCTAGACAGACTTGCAGGGAAGGAGTTTTATTCTTTTCTTGATGGCTACTCAGGTTACAATCAGATTGCTATTGCCCCAGAGGATCAAGAAAATACCACATTCACTTGTCCCTATGGCACCTTTGCCTTTAGAAGTATGCCATTTGGGCTATGCAATGCTCCTGCTACTTTTCAAAGGTGCATGATGGCCATCTTTTCTGAGTTCATTGAAAAATCTATGGAGGTATTCATGGAAGATTTTTCTGTCTTTGGAGAGAATTTTCAAGCATGTCTACTAAACCTGGAAGATATTCTGAGAAGATGCGAAGAAACAAATTTGGTCCTCAATTGGGAGAAATGTCATTTCATGGTTCAAGAAGGTATTGTCTTGGGGCACAAGATTTCAAAGAAGGGAATTGAGGTAGACAAAGCTAAAGTTGAAGTGATTGAGAAGCTACCACCTCGAACATCAGTTAAAGGAATCAGAAGTTTCCTTGAGCATGCTGGGTACTATAGAAGATTCATCAAAGATTTCTCTAAAATTTCTAAGCCACTGTGAATGCTACTGCAGCATGACACTGCCTTTGAATTTGATGATAAATGTCTGGCAGCATTCAATACACTCAAGGAAGCGCTGGTGACAGCACCTATTATTATAGCACCAGATTGGAGTAAGCCATTTGAACTGATGTGTGATGCCAGTGACTATGCTATAGGAGCTGTACTTGGCCAAAGGCAAGGCAAAGTGTTTCATTCAATACACTATGCTAGCAAAACTCTTGTAGATGCTCAATTGAATTATACAACTACTGAAAAAGAGATGCTAGTAGTAGTGTTTGCCTTTAACAAGTTCAGATCTTATCTTGTAGGAGCTAAGGTGGTGGTGTACACTGACCATTCTGCTATCAAGTACCTCATTGCAAAGAAAGATGCTAAACCAAGGTTTATTAGATGGGTTCTACTGTTGCAAGAGTTTGATCTTGAAATCATAGATAAGAAGGGAGTTGAAAATCCAGTTGCTGATCATCTGTCAAGAATTCCTGATGCTGATCCCCTCTCTTTTGAGTCTGAAATCAAAGAACAATTCCCTGATGAGCAGTTGCTAGCAATAACAGCAACTGTCAATGCTACAGGCAGCAGAGGTGCCCTGGTATGCTGATTATGTGAACTACTTGGTTAGCAATGTGATTCCAGAGGATTTTATTTCACAACAGAGAAAAAGGTTCTTTCATCAAGCCAAGCAATATTTCTGGGAAGAACCTTTTCTCTACATGAAGTGTCCTGATCAACTACTCAGAAGATGTGCTGCTCAAGAAAAGATATATGACATCCTGTAGCATTGCCATTCTTCACCTTCTGGAGGACACTTTGGAGGTGCTAGAACTGCTGCTAAGGTTCCTCAAACAGGTTATTTCTGGCCCTCTATTTTTAAAGATGCACATGAGTTTGCTAAGAATTGTGATAGATGCCAAAGAGCTGGAAATATTTCAAATAGACATGAAATGACCTTAAACAACATTTTAGAAATTGAATTGTTTGATGTTTGAGGTATTGATTATATGGGACCATGCCCACCTTCCTTTGGCAATCTACACATTCTTGTAGCAGTTGAGTATGTATCTAAGTGGATTGAAGCGGTTGCTCTTCCCACTAATGATGCTAGCGTGGTGCTCAAGTTTCTTCAAAAGAACATTTTTACAAGATTTGGCACTCATTTTTGTAACAAACTTATGGATGGAATGTTGGCCAAATATGGAGTAAAACACAAAGTTGCCATAGCCTACCATCCACAAACAAGTGGACAAGCTGAGCTCTCTAATAGGGAAGTCAAGCGAATTTTAGAAAAAATGGTTAATCCTTCAAGGAAAGACTGGTCTATCAATTTGGATGATGCTCTCTGGGCATATAGAACAGCTTTCAAAACACCTCTTGGCATGTCTCCCTATAGGTTAGTTTTTGTAAATGCTTGTCACTTGCCCATTGAGTTGCAACACAAAGCTTTTTGGGTAACCAAGAAACTAAACTTTGATTTACAACAAGCTGGTAGAGCTAGGATGTTGCAACTCAATGAATTAGAGGAATTGAGACATTTTTCTTATGAAAATGTTGAATTGTAGAAGAAAAAGACAAAAGCTTGGCATGATGCCAAGATTCAGAAAAGAGAACTCAAGGAAGGTGACAGAGTCCTATTGTTTAACTCTAGATTGAAGCTATTCCCTGGAAAGTTGAAATCTAGATGGTCTGGACCATTCACAATTCTAAAAGTTTACCCTTATGGGGCTGCGGATTTAAAGAATGAATCAAATGGAAATAAATTTAAAATGAATGGACAGGGGGTTAAACTTTATTTAGGTGAGCCTGTGCATAGCACAAAGGCATCCCCCTCCTTGAGTGACTCACCTTGAACAATGCATTTTAGTCAGGCTAAGGACTCTTAAACCAAGCGCTATTGGGAGGCAACCCAGAGGTTAACTTTTCTTGTTTTTGTGTTTATTAGGAGTTTCAGGAATAAATATGTGTGATTGATGCTGGGGTTGACTTAGTTAATAAGCGAAAATTGAAGAATAGTTGGTGCCCTGTAATGGTAGCATTGGAATTTGCGTGGTAGCACTGAAGGGTACCTTGTCAGAGTGGAAGTTGAACAAAAGATTTAAAAATATGAAAAAGGGAATAAAGTGATGCGCTGGCACTAAAAAGCACCTTCACGCGCAGAGAGCAGTTGTGCTCAGAGATACGTGTGCGTCAGCAGCAGCGCGTCGTCCCATC
This sequence comes from Astragalus glycyphyllos, assembly GCA_963573325.1. Lineage (NCBI taxonomy): Eukaryota > Viridiplantae > Streptophyta > Magnoliopsida > Fabales > Fabaceae > Astragalus > Astragalus glycyphyllos. Next base: position 21,487,686 of record OY754313.1, on the reverse strand, counting down.
CTTCAAATCCACCATCATGACTTGAGATTTCTCTCTCCACTCCTCACACCCAAACGCCTCACATTCTATTAACCTCCCTTAACTTCTCTCTTCTCCCTATAACCGTAAACACAAACCCCAAAACTTCAAACCGTCATTTTGTCTCACCCCCATTACCTCAAAATGGTTCCCTTCTCACCCTCTGTAAAACCACTTCACCTTCTTCATCATTTACCACACTTCATTTTCGCACTCTCGGAGCTCTTACGCAGAACCCTCATTTCCCTAAAAAGCTTCTTTTTTCCCCGAAACCCTAGCTTACCAATGGCACCCAAAACCAAATCCCCAAGTTCTAAAGCCCAAAAACCAAAGAAACAGCAAGTTCCTACGGAGATTCTCTCTCGTTGCCCACCAAGTAGCACCCTTCGTTCGTGCTTCCAACGCTGACTTGTTAGTTCTACGCTGGAATCCCTGAGAAAATTAAGGGAAAACCAAAGCCAACATTCTCGGTGGTGCGAGGGAAAAAGGTGTATTTCACTGCTGACAGGGTCAATGAGGTGTTGGGGCTGCCTGATGTTGAAGAGGGCCTAGAGGATATGGTGGCCAATGCTACTGACAAAGATGTATAGCGTCTACTGAAAGTGTTGTGTATTCCCAATACTGAGTGGGTTAAGGAGGACTCCAATATCCTAAAGGTAAAAAGGACCAATTTGAAGTCGTTCTTCAAATCTCTGTCTCTGTGGGTAATGAGCACCCTGCTACCCACAACACATAATTTCTATTGGCACAAGGAGAGGCTGTTCCTGTTGCGGGCTTTCATTGCGTACAAAAAGTTGAATGTGGGGAGGGTAATTGAAAGACAGATTCTACTATGTGCAAGGAGGACTGGGGGTACGTTGTTTTACCCAAATCTGGTAAGGTTACTTTGTGAAACTGCTGATGTGCCCCAATATGATCATGAGGAAGATGACTTTATTCTTGATCCTGAGGTGATTTTGACTTTTGATGATGAAGCACAAGAGGGTGTTGAGAAGAAAAAGGAAGAGAAGAAAGAGGAGAAAAGGGAGAAAAAGACTGCTGGTGAGAAAGCTGCTGAGGAAGGCCCTCAAATTTCTGAGCTGCTGCTGCTGCTACAACAGCACGTTTTGAAGTAAGAAGCTATTTGGGTGTTTGTTAAGGCTTCCCATTAATGGTACACTCAGGGGTTTGGTGAAACCATTTTGCCACCTCTTGTGTTCCCTGATTGGGTGCTGCCAGATGCTGGCCCTAGTGGTCGTGCGCATGAGAAGCCTGATATTGCTGCCTCTATTACCCCTGCTCCTACCAAAGAAAAGCCCAAGAAGTCCCCTGAAGAAAACAATGTTGCTACTGCTAGTGCTGCCAAGTCTACAGCAGCACCTGAAAAGACCATTCTGATATACAGTGATGAAGATGACATTCCCATTTGCAACAATCAACAAGGAAGCGCTAGTAGCACCACCCCTGTTAGTTCAAAAGGGGGGTGAATTTTAATGGCAACATTGAAGTGAACTCCACTGATGCTCCAGGTAATGCTGGCGAGGTCAGTGGAGATGGAAGTGCTGCTGCTGAGAGAGAAATGAAGTCCAAATTTGATGAAGAAAAGAGAAGAGCTGCTAGTGCTGCGGGGCATGCTGCCACAACATCGTCCCATGCCCAAAAATTGAAGAAGCCTGTTGAAGCCACTACAACTTAGGTTCCAGAACTTGCTCTTTTTCAGTTGCCTCCTAAGTCAACTTGGACAAGGAGGAAAGTCTGTGCTGTTAGACAACCAACAAGGAAGCGAGTGTTGATTGAAGAGGAAGGGATGAGAATGAAGAGGAAGAAATTCATGTGCCTATGGCACCAGCATCAAAGGATTCCCCTCCTGCAAAGAAGAAGAAGTGATCCCACCCTTATCTTTCTGTTCTTTAATTTTATGTCTTTAGTTTTTCGTTTGTGTAGTCAGTGCCCATCTCTGACTTAGTCACTTGACAGTGGGGACACTGTCATTGATTAAGTTGGGGGGTGGAGCAGCTGTTGTTTTACCAATATCAATGCAATTAAGTTTCAATTCTTGTGATTCTGCTGTTTTTGTGTGTAGTTTCTGTCTGTGATGTAATGTGCAGCTGCTGGATAGTATAGTGCTAGCATAGCAGTAGCAATAGCATCTAAAAAAAAAGTATAATAAGATAAAGCTAAAAAGTATCGAGGCAAAACCCAATGAGGATAGCCAGAATTGGTGTGGACTTAGAACTTTGAATGAAATAGCCTTGCCCTTTAGTCTACACGTAACTCTTGTTTATTTTGAAATAGATATAAGGCATTACTTAGGTAGAAGTTAGGTGAAAACTTAGTAAGGACTGAAGCTACCTGGAATTTGAGAGAAACTGCAGGTATAGCAAAACTTAAGTTTGGGGGTAGTGCTGTTAGAAGTAAGGCCATATGCTGTTAGCACCAAAAATGATGTAAAGGTGTGCACCTGCAAAACCAAAAAGGAACAAAGTTATAGCATTAAATAAGTTGCATTTATGCAGCATAAGATAGTTTGGATGCTGTGGAGGGAGGCTGTTTTATGGCGACACCATTACAGTTTCAGTCAAAGTAGTATTCAAGCTAGTCTATATAAAAAAGAGAGAGAGAGAGAGAGAGAAAGCAAAACAAAAAGCAAAGAAAGAGGTGTACACCACTGTAAGTCAAGATTGTAAATCAGGTGATTAGTCCTAGTATTCATAGTTCATCTCTTAGTTTAGCTATCCCCATTATCACTCATCATTGTAAGTTATGCTTGTAGCTATTGATAAGGAAGGGCAGTGTAGGAAATTCTAAGTGGGAACCAAAGCCAAGCCTAGTAATTGTTGGAGTCTATGGAAAAATTGCAAGAAAGGACACACACACACTCAAGCTAGGGGGCAAAAGCTATGATTTCTTATGTTGCTAAGGGTTCTAAACTGTTAAGTTTGAGGGGAAAGCCTTGAGAAAATAAAAGCCGAGTCAAGAAAAATCTGGGTGAATGCTACTATCTACTGTTGTGTCCAGTGCTATGATGTTCAGTATATTGCGTGTCCAATGCTATGAGTTTTTAATGCCAAAACAAATATGAATTATCTTGATCCAAGAGTAATTAATGTGAATAAATGTATAAACTGTGCATAATTAGTTAAAGTGTCATTAATTGTGAAAAATGCTAATTTGGGCACGCAAGTGCCATTCTTGTGGGATTTAACTTGTGTGCTAGTGTGCAGGATTTTTAGTTGAATTATTGCTGTGGTTAGTGCTATGGTAGCATCGTGGTTGACAGCTGGTGTAAAGAACAAAGTTAAAGGCATCTCGGGTGGTATAAGCAAAAAGGATGTATTTTGTCCCTAGTGAGAAAGGCATCTTGGAATCTGCGCATTTAGTGGGCTGCTAAAAGACAAAATGTCCTTGTAATTAGGATTGTGAGCACTTGGCAGTGTGGCACGGAAAGAAAGGCCCAATAGTACTTGGAAAGAGAAAGGGGTATAAATAGGTACTTTACCATAAAAGTAAATATACTTCAGCCTCCACTGTTCCCTAGGTCAGAGAGTACCATCTCACATTCCATTTCATTATTCCATCGTCTTCCTCATCCATCCTTCCACCATTTTTAGTGCTGAAACTCCATTTTCGAACCTGGAAACTCAGAATCTGCAGCATAGATCTTCATCTGCACAACACAGGAATTCTGGAGCAGAGCTACAGCACCTGAAGCTTACTTTGAGCTTCATTTAGTTTGTGTTCCTCTGTATTTTCTTGTGTACTCTGTTTTCAGTGCTGTTACTGTTTTGATGGCTTTGTTTATGGTAGTGTTTACTGTGGTTTTTGGTAAACACCGCTAGTTTGAAATTTCTTCTGCTTGCAAGATCAACTAGTAAATCCTAAGACCATTTGTGTTAAAGTTTTTCCAGAAATTATGAATGTCTTACAGTTTTTAAAGGGAAGAATGAAGATAACTGTCAGTTTCGCGCGAAACCGTCGAAGTCACTTCGGACAGAGATGAAGAGAGCAAATAAAAATGCAGAAAATTGCTTAAAGAAACAAAGTAAAATGCATTAATTGAAAAGAAAGTTGGTACACAAGATCATACATTCTTCTCTAACTCATTTTCTCTGTGATGTTGGAAGTTAGAGCGTTAGAATCTGTAATGAGTTTGTGACCCTTTTTTCCTATGAGAAACTACTATTTATACAAGGAAGGAAAACACTAAAACTAACTAACTGTAGAGAAAATTTAAAAAAGAAAACTGCTTCAGCCTTCGACTAGGGTAACTGCCAGAACTTCGACGGCGAGCACTTGATTTTGACCTGCTATTGAATCCCAGCCTTCTTCTTGTCGAAATATCACCCTTCAATTCTTGTTAAGTCTAAGGCTTTGTAGAATTTGCCTTCTGATACAACTCTTTTGTGTCGAAACCAACACCTTCTTCTGAGAAGACCAAAGTCAAACCCCGTTGACTGCATTTAATTTAGCCTGTCGAAATTACAGGCTAACAAATTGCCCCCCAAAAATGTCTTTTTCGACTGAAGCTTTATGTAAGGCAGAAAAAGTGACATTTTTGAAGATTCCTTTTAACTGCTCTGATGAAGTCATTAACATCACGTTGTAGCATTGATGAGACGTTTCAGTGAAAAGTGCCTTTTGGCGCCACCGTTTCAGAGTTAGTGGGCCACGTTTTGCATTGGAACTCCCCACTACTCATTGCAAGTAACTGCTCCATTAAAGAGAAACCCAAAGGTTTCATCCTTTTACACTCAACAGCTATATAAGCTATCATTTTCTCTCCATTTTACTCTTTTCTGAAACCTTTGCAATCCCTTCTCTTCTCTTCTTCTCGAGAACACACCTGCGCTTTCCAAACTCAAACTCCAGAACTCCATTAGTATCTTGCACTGCTCATCAATGGCGTCTTCGTCTCAAGCTCGAACTTCTGCAACCGCTACTGGCAAGCAACAACTCATTGTTGAATCTGCTCAAGCCCAAGATCCTGTGCCAATCTCACACACCCACACTTTTGGAAAACATTTTTGTGTCGCTGAACCTGACCTTGAAGATCCACGTGCTCAAAATTGGAAGTCACAAGTGATCATCCCTGGTCCTGAAAATCACACACATGCTTTTCTTGGTCCTCTTCCTGATTTTCTTCCAGAACCACCAAAAATCCAGGAGATTTTTCCTAGCTATCATCATTATAGCCCTAGAATCTTCTATGAAGGTCCTTATGAAATGAGTTTGATGGCTACACGAGTTTTCATATCTGCACCTCATGTAGGGTACGAAGCTTATATTAATTGGCTCAACAAAATCGAGTCGAAGAAAGGTGACTTCTGGAAGACTCAAGGTATTTTCGACCTCGTCCAGTTGTCAAGATATGGCCCTAAATATCAAAGTTCTATGCTCATCGCAGCACTTCACTTTTGGGAGGTTACTACCAACAGCCTTCATCTGAAATGTGGTATGCTCACTCCTACCTTATTAGACGTAGCTGCTATCACTGGACTTCGACCAACGGGCGAAATCTTCGAACCCGACAGAGCTTCAGATACTTACAATTTCACTTTCCAGCGTGCCACTTTTGCTGGGTATATCGAAGATCAACACGTCCTCGACAGTGATGAGGTTTCTGATAAGGAACACATAGCTTTTCTTACCTTATGGTTGTCCCATTATATTTTCTGCTCTTCGTCACTTCAAGTTGCAAAGATGTATATCAATTTGGCTACTCAGATTCATAATGGTCGAAATATCTGTCTTAGCAAACTTATCCTAGGGTCTCTTTACGAAGCTTTAGGGGATGGGGCCCTTGAAAAGAAAAACTCTAAGCCTCAATCCTCTTTACTGATTTCTGGGCCTATCTGGTTGTTTCAAATGTGGTTTCTTGCCACTTTTGAATCGAGACTCCAATTGATCTGTCCCAAAGACCAAATCCGGATGGTCGAACGAAGTAGCGTCGAAGGGATAAGACTTGCTCTCCTAAAACCTAGGGAAATTGGTCAATCTAGCGAAGACCAATTCTTTGATACTTTTGACATGCTATTGAATTCCAAGTCTTTCACTCCTTCAATGGCACCATTTGTACACAAAACCCATGGACCTCATTGGTTCCTCAAACAAATTCCTGCAACACCCATCAACTCCGATGACGAACTCCATGAAATCTGGCGAGCCTATTTGACCCCTTGCTGGTTATCACTTAGGATTTCGCCAAGCAAAGGTTCGACTCACTATGGACTGACAGGATACCAGCCAAATCTCGTGGCAAGGCAATTCGGACTGTGCCAACCTCGACCAGCCTCTTTTTACCAGTCGAAAAAATCTTTGATATCCCTAGATAATGAAAGGGACTACTGGCATCGACTTACCATGGCTGCTCAGTGCATTCCTACCTTCATTCCTTTGAAATACAACCCACTTTTCACTTGTACTAAGGAATTTCTCCAATGGTGGTCAAGCTATTATGCACCTAAACTGGCTATTATGCACCAAAAATCAAGGTACGCAAATTCAATACACTCTAGATTCTCCAAAGTCTCTTCAAAATGGTACATTATTCAGCTGTTTAGGTCGAACAATTTCTGGGATTTCCCAACTAACCTCGTCGAATATTTTTGCAGCTGTTCCAACAACCATTGGCACCACTAAGACGCCAAAGAAAAATACCAAGAAGAAGGTTTCCATCGTTCCAAAACAACACCAATCTCAGCAAACCAAGAAACAAGAGGTAACTACTTCCATGAGGTCTTTGTGACATCACATTTACATTTTAAATCCAACACTTGACTGATCTTCATTTTGTAGAGTCGAAAAAGAGGGAGCAGTTCTACTACTGATGTTCCTGCTAAAAATTCGAAGAAAACTGAAGTGCAACCTGTGAGTGGTATTTCAAAGATCTAATATTCTTACCTCTTTACTCCTGCTAACATTTATCTATTTTTCTTTTCATTACTAACCATGAACATTAAACTTCCAGCCTGACGATCAAACATGTAGCCCGAAGAAAATCAAGATTTCTGCAGTTCAAGTCGAAAAGGAGAAGAAAAAGAAACATTCCCAGGAGACTCTTAAAACTCCCACTTCAACTCAAACCGAAAGAGAAAAGAAGACGAAACATTCTCAGGATGCTCCTAAAACTCTCACTCCAGTGGTTCTTGTTGAAAAATTGCAAGACAACAAAGAGGCAACTACGGAGGAAACTCCTCTGAATCCAGGGAAATCTATCCAGAAGAAAGCAAAGACTCCCAAAAGACTTGAAAGTGCAGGTTCTCATGTTAGTGAGACACTGTCGAAGGTAACAACTAAACCTTCAACTATCCTTTAATTATTCCGATCCAGAAAATGATGCTGACTTTATCAATCTATTGTGGTAGGGAACTGAAACTGGCCACGTTGATCCTCAACAGAAACAACTAACACCAACATCAACTCTATCTCCCTCTGTTGAACCGGTAACTGGAAAAGTGATCGAAGAGCAACTCACACCAATCAATCCTGTCGACATTACTAAAGAAGTTCTTCAACAAATTGCTGATATGCCAACTAATGAGCCTTCTTTTGACAGCCAAACACTTGGAATAGAAATTCTCAACAAAGATCCAGAAAAACAAGACTTAGAGATGGTCAAAGTTACTGGTGTCGAAACTGAGCAGAATATCTTGGCTTCAACACATAATCCAAGTAATAGTGAAGAACAAGACACAAACCAGGATGACAATGATGAACAAGAGAAAGGGAATGATGATGTTATTAATTCTGAGAAGGAGGGATCTGAAGAAAACCTTGAACAAGTTGATGAATCACCAAAGGATGACAGCTCTTCTAAAGTAGTTCATTCAAACAGCAATACTGTCAGTGAAGATGCGTTGAGTGAACTGAAAAGTAAGAATCCTCTTGAAGCTTTGAACCTTATGTTGAGTAGTAGGAAATCTTCGACTAGACAAAGCTCTTCAACCACTTCTATGGGCGAAGCATCTGATAATTCCAAGGAAGGCCTCCTCAAGGAATTTCAAGCTAAAGTTCTTGAAGCTGACTTATTTCAAGCTATTGAGCACGACCACATGACTACCTTTGAAATTAAAGCTTTGTTGCGTAAACTCAATAATTCGACATCAAGCAAAGCTCTCATTGGCTTTATTGTTGAATTTGAGCCTCTCCTAGAGCAAATCACCTTAGACATCCAAAAGAGGAAGAACACTGTTGTACATAAAGCACGTGAAACCAAACTCCAACAGGAAAATGGGCGGCTGTCGAATCCTCTCGAGCCAAGATCACTTCTTGGGAAATTCAAGCAGCAAACAACACTCAAGAAATGGCTGCCTGTGATGATGCCATTTTGAAATATCAAGAACAGATCAAAAACCTGCAATTGAAAATTAAGGCAGAGGAAAAGAAGAAAGCTTTAATTCGCAAGAGAATTCCAGATTCTTTGGAATCTATTATTAACGCAGAAGCAGCCTTAGCAATTCAACACTTGGAAAAATTTAGCACACATGAGGCAGAGGTTCAAAGATTGGTTGAAGACGAAGCCCTCACTGCCATCAGACTAGAACACTCCAAAGCTGTTTTTGAAAGGCTAAAAGCCAATCTCCAACTTTAGATTGTAACTTTCTTTATTTTCCAGTTTTTTGTAATTTCGACAATGTTCTGGCAAAGACTTTTGAATGCCATGTTTGAATTCTTTATACTATTTAGTCTTGTGTTATTTTAACTTCTTGTAATATTGGCTTATATTTCTTTAAATACTTGCCATTTATTTGCAAAATTCGACCATCAGCACCTAACTCTCCGACTTCATAGGCACCGTTAGTAAATCCTTGTAAAATGCGAAATGGTCCTTCCCAATTTGGTGACCATTTACCCAAAACTCTATCTTTTTTATCTATGGGTAATATGACTTTTCACACTAAATCCCCCAAGGCAAATGTTTTTGACTTAACCTTTTTATTATAAGCTCTAGCCACTCTTTCTTTTTGCCTTATAAGAACATCTAACGCATTTATTCTTTCTTCGTCTAAATCAACCAACTCATCTAACATCTTATCCCAATAAGAATTTGATGGAATTTCAAATTGCCCCTGAATTCTGGCTAATTGTAAACAAATTTCGACTGGCAAGACTGCGTCGTGTCCAAATGTGAGTCTATAAGGAGTAGTGTTAATTGATTTTCTAGGAGAATTTCGACATGCCCACAACACTTGATCAAGCGTTTTATGCCAATTATTAGGCTTCTGCCCAATGTGTTTCTTAATCAAATTGATAATAATTTTGTTGGCCGCTTCTACTTGACCATTAGCTTGGGCATAGTATGGTGTCGAAGTTAATAACTTGAAACCAATTTCAGAAGCAAAATCAACCAATTTTCGACCAATAAAAACTGTGCCTTGGTCTGTAGTAATGGTTTCAGGAGTACCAAACCTATATAAGATGTGGTTTTGAATAAAATTTATTACTGCTTCCTGATCTACATTAGCTAAGGGAACAGCCTCCACCCATTTGGTAAAATAATATATTCCCACTAAGATAAAACGATGCCCTTTCGACGAAGTTGGTTTGATTTCACCAATCAAATCTAAATCCCAACCTCTAAAAGGCCATTGTTTTACTATTGAATGCAATTCACTTGCAGGCACATGTTGTATTCTTGCGTGTTTTTGGCATTCTTGACAACCCTTGGCGAAATCTATGCAATCTTTCAGCAGAGTTGGCCAATATACTCCTTGTCGAAATAAAAGCCACTTCATTTTGTGACCTGCTTGATGAGATCCACAAGCTACACTATGAGTATTGGAAATTGCTAAATATGCCTCACTTTCATTAAGACATTTCAATAACACTCCTTCAGGAGTCTTTTTAAATAACTCATTCTCAATAATGACATAACTTAAAGCTCTATACTTGGTTTTCCTATCAGTCACTCCTGTTGGATTTTCCAAATATTCGACAATTTGCCTTCGCCAATCATCATTCGACATATTGTCTATGGCAAAAATTTCAACTTCAAAATTTTCAAAAGTTTTAAAATTTTCCACCAGATTTAACATCTCTGCCCTCTCAAGTTTTTTCGTTGACAATTGGGCATTGGATGGACCTGTCGAAATCTGTTTGTGTTTGATTTCTATTAGCTCTAATAGCTTTTCTTTTGAAACTTTGTATCCTGATGCTATTTGTGCCAAATCGTTTGCCACTTGATTTTCCATACGAGGCATGTGTTTTATGTGAACAGTGTCACATCTCTTTAACAACATATTAGCAATGGCAAAATACATTATTAAGTTCTCTTTGATGCATTTGTATTCTTTTGTTAACTGTTTCACAATTAGTTCTGAATCTCCTTTGATTTCGACATATTTTGCCCCCAATTCTAACAAGATTTGAAGTTCTGCTATTAAGGCTTCGTATTCTGCCTCATTGTTGGAGCACGTCCCTTCAATTTTAAACTTATACTTTGTTGGTATCTTTGTTGGTGAAATTATTAACACTCCAATTCCAACACCATTTTTGTGGCTTGAACTGTTGAAGTATAACTTCCAAGGTTGGGTTTCCACCAACTTTATTGTATTTTCGACCACTGAATGGTCAACTATGAAGTCAGCCACTATTTGACCTTTTATTGCTTTTAATGGCTGATAAGTCAAAGAGAATTCAGAAAGAGCCAAAGCCCATTTACCTATTCTACTATGTAAAATTGGTTTCAACAGCATATGTTTAATAATATCATAATGCGAATAAACATACACATCAACAGGCTTTATGTATTGCTTCAATTTTGTACAAGAGAAATACAAGCATAAACACAATTTTTCTATAGGATGATACCTAGTTTCTGCATCATTTAAAATTCTACTGAGGTAATAAATGGCTCTTTCGACACCATTTTTATCTTCTTGAGCTAACATGCTTCCTATAGAAAATTCTGAAGCTGCTATATACAATTTCATTACTTTATTCCTAATAGGTGGTAACAAAATTGGTGGCTTCATCAGGTATGCTTTAATCTCGTCGAAAGCTTGTTGGTGTTCTGCATCCCACCTAAACACATCTTCCTTCTTCAGTCGAAGTAATGGCAAAAACGCTTGATTCTTGCCACTTAGATTTGAAATAAATCTTCTAAGGAAATTGATTTTTCCTAATATTGACTGCAATTCTTTTTTGGTCGAAGGAGCTTTCGTTTCCAAGATTGCTTTCGTCTTGTTTTGATTGATTTCAATGCCTTTTTTGTGTACAACGAAGCCCAAAAAGTAACCTGCACGAATACAGAAGGCACATTTGAGTGGATTCAATTTCAATCCATATTTTCTCATTCTTTCAAATGATTGTCGAAGATGGTCTATATGACCAATTCCTGAAGAAGACTTAATTACAATATCATCTATGTACACTTGCATAAATTTTTCAATAAAATCATGGAACATAGAATTCATTGCCCTTTGGTAGGTTGCACCAGCATTTATTAGGTCAAATGGCATTACAACCCATTCATAGACACCTAATGACCCTGGGCATCAGAATGCTGTTTTCGACATATCTTCTTCAGCAATATATATTTGGTTATATCCAGAATAACCATCAAGCATACTTAGGTATTCATAACCTGCTGCTGAATCCACTAGCATTTCTGCCACTGGCATGGCATATTCATCCTTAGGTGTAGCATTATTTAAATCTCTAAAATCTATACACACTCTAAGCGTGCCATTTTCTTAATTACAGGAACTATATTAGCAAGCCATTCGACATACCTGGCAGTTCTGATGAACTTGCTCTTTAGTAACCTTTCTATTTCTGCTTTGATCTTCAACAGGATTTCTGGTGCAAATCTTCTTGGTGTCTGCTTCACTGGCTTCTTTCCTGGTCGAATTGGTAGTCTTATCTCAACAACGTCACGACTCAACCCCGGCATTTCATTGTAATCCCATGCAAAGAAGTCTTTGTACTCCTTTATCAGTTCGACAATCTGCACCTTCAATGCTTGATCAATCTTAGCACTTATATATGTTGGCTTTTTCAAGGAGCCATCTCCCAAATCGATTTCTTCTAAGGGATCTTGTGCTTGGATCCTTTTGGTCGAACCCATTGGATCTTTTTCAAAACCTAAAGGCTCGTCATCATAGACACAATCAATCCTATGGTTTTCGACAACATTGTCTCTATTTTTGTCCTTAACGGCTTCAGCAACTAATTGTTGTTGTAATTCAGCTTCTAAAATCACTTTTTGCTTATTCTCGGCCACGTAGGCCGTAATTCTATCCCATGCAGTGGGCTTATCCATAAATAACTATTTATGGGCCTTCCCACCCTGTAGGCTTAACAGAGCCTTGTGGGTAGTTGTCTTCATCTATAACCTCTCTATCCCAAATGAATCCATAATTGGGATGAAGTATCACTTAAGATCTAACATTGTTTTGGTTTTCATAACCAAGTTCAGAAGAAATACATGGCGCAATGTTCGCCAATTGTTTATCAAAGGTTTTCTTGGTAATAGTGTTTACCTCGGCCTTGAAGTAACTCTAATCACCTTCAATATTTTCGACTAGACCATCTTCTCTCCAAATGATGAGCCTCTGGTGAACTGTCGAAGGTATTTCCCCCACACCATGGATCCATTCTCTTCCCAACAGCATGTTATAATTTGCCTTTGTTGAAATTACCATTAACATCGTTGGTCTCCTGATGCTTCCAACAGCAAAATCAACTTCAATGGCTCCAAGTGAGTGGCCACATTTGCCTTCATAGTTGGTACGAATCACATTGTGTGTTTTCAAGTTAGTCTCACACTTTCCAATTCTTTTCAGCATATGTTGTGGCATTAGGTTTACAGCAGCACCACTGTCAACCAAAATTTTATTGACACTAATATTGTTCACCTTTGCTTGAATATACAAAGGTTTGAGATGGTTCATCATTCCACAGTCTGGTTTTTCAAACACAGCGTGTTGCTCTTCAACGCAACCATTTTTCAGCACATAGTAACAAATTGGTTTGTAAGTGGTTTATTCGTTGAAATCTTCTTCGACATCATTCACTTCAGAAACCACATCATACTCAATTGGGAGAATTGAGACTACACCACACAAGACGTCGAATTTTGACCCAGAAACAGCGAAATCCGAGCCCATTTCTTCGTCTAAGTTGAGACCCTCTTTGATCACTGAAAGTGGTGGAAATATATTTTCAGTAGCTGGCTTTCTAGCCATTTCAAGAGATTTTGATGGTATTTGTTTACCTTTCTCTTTGTTGGAATTTTCCACCTTGCCTGCAGCAGCAACCTTTTTCTGGCGTTGATATCTATGCCACTGAGTTCTTGTCATAGGGTTCTTCCCTTTGTAGTTATTATTATAGGCATATTTATTAGACTCAAATGCCTTGTTTTGGCTAGTAGCACTAGTGCTACCCTTAACCAATTTTGCTGATTTCTGTTGATTTCCAACATTCTTTCCAACATAATATACTGGATAATAACCAGTACTTTTTCCACCAGAGTGCACCCATTTCTCGACAGGAGACTTTGCTGGAGGAACATAAGTTTTGATCTGTTCCTTTTGAGGATTTCTTGTCGAAGTGACTTTGTATTGAATACCTCTATTGTTGTAGCTGAACTTTGATCTTTTGTCGACCCACTTTCCTTTACGTTTCAGTTGAGGCTTAAATCCCTCCAGATTTTTGGCAGCCTCTTTGTTGAAGACAGAACTACACCTTGGACAAAGCATAACTTCAGTATTGTTGATTTTGCAGCGATTGAGAAAATCAATCAATTCTTCTTCAACCCTTGGATACAGTATCTTCATTTTTTCAGCGTACTGGTCTTCAGTGACCATTTCGACATCAACCTTGTCGACAGCCTTATCTACCTTAGCATTTTCAGCAACAACCTCTGTGACCTCAACCACATTGAGATCAACTTCAACAAGCAATGCATCAGCTGTTGGCAAAGGATCCGCATCAATCTTCATTCGTGGCTTAGATTTGTCACCAAATTTAAGCCTTCCCTCATTGAGGGCGTTCTGCACCAAATCCCTAAAACTAACACAACGAGAAGTGTTATGGCCCAAGAAACCATGAAATTTACAAAAATCTCTTTTCTGTCGCTGTTCCAATGGTGGAATTTTCGGGCCTTTAGGCACTAAAATTTGACCATCAGCCACTAACAGATCAAATATTTCATCACATTTAGAAACATCATAAGTATAAGTTTTTGCAACAAATTTATCATTCTTAGGCTCAACAGGATTTTTCCCATTAGAAGGTTTCAACAATTTGCAAGTATAAGGAGGTCCTGGTTTTAGTTCTGCAATGTTAACCTTTTCTCCGACATCTTCATAAGATATGTCGTATTCTTGGTCACTGTCATTAGCTTCGACATAAGCAACATTTTCTTTCTTACTTTGGAATCTACCTGTTCTGGCTTTTTTGGCTTTGAATCTTTCGACTTGTCGAACTCTATCAGCCAATTGTGCCATATCTCTTAAATGTAGTGTATCTAGTTTCTTTCTTATAGTGTAATCTAGACCACCACCAGCCATTTCGACTAATTCATGTTCAGGCACTTGAGTAAAGCACCTTGCTTTGAGAAGTCTAAATCTATTGAGATAATCATCAATAGATTCTGCCCCCTTGCGTCGAACGCTAGCCAATTCCTTAAGACTAATTTTACATTGGCCCATATAGAATTGTTCGTGAAAGGCCTTCTCTAATTGACTCCAATTAAATATGGAATTTGGAGGCAGAGTGGTGAACCATGTAAACGCATTCTTAGTTAAAGAATTTGGAAAGTATTTCATTCTTAAATTCTTGTTATGCGCAATATCACCAGCCTCAGTCAAATAGCGAGCCACGTGTTCGACAGTAGATTCACTGGTTTCTCCAGCAAATTTTGTGAACTTAGGGATTTTCCATCCCCTAGGCAGCTCCGTTTGTAAGGTGTATTCCGACAAAGGCGACACAAAATTAGGCCTATGTAAACCTAAGTTAAGGCCATTCTGGGCTAGAATAGTTTCGACCATATTAGCCAGATTATTTTGTGTTCCAAAATTGTTTTGTTGCACTTGTTAGACCACTTCATCTGCATTTTGGTTTCTATTTACTAACACAACTTCAGGGATTGCCTCTACCCTCATAGGCTCTTCGACAACCTGTTGTTGTCCTTGGTTTCCCTGATTTATAGGTATTGGATTGTTAGGCCTTTCAACAGGTACTTCGACAGGCCTAACATTCTGAATTTGGGGAATTTGCTGGTTATGGACTGGTGGAGTACCAAAGAAATCAGCAATTCTGCCCACTTGCGCTGCTAACATTTAGTAACTGCTATTAGTGTTTTGTATCAAAGGATTAAACACTGTACCAATTTGTTGTGTTAACATATTGACCATATCATGATTGCTATCATCCATTTGTTGCCTCAATGCCAACAAAGATGTTGTAGTCAAATTGGGTTGGGCATTTCGACTAAAAATGCCTTCTGATGAACTATGAGTAGGGGAATAGCCTGCGATTGCATTTTCTGCAAAAATAGACGAATTTGTCTGAAGGTCTGCCATCAAAGCCGTTGGCATGCCATATGGGTAAGGTCTACCACTCATAGTAAATGGCAAGTTTCCAACCATTGGATTTGCCATCAAAGGACTCGTTGGTCCTACTATTGGTGGCACAGAAGCCATTGTATTAACATTCGTTAATGCTGCAGTGGTCATCATTGACACGGGGGTAATTATGGGAGAAGTTATAGCAGTTACTCCCATTGTTGTCGAAGAAGGCATAGCAACGGTTATGCCTGCGACATTTGCAGCGTTAACGTCACTAACTGTAGTTTGTTCTTGTGTACTTTGTGCATTTGATGCAGAAGCATTACTTGTACTAGAGCGTGCCATCTCTGGAAGATGTTTACCACTCCTTAATTGCATGCACAGATAAACACAGTTTAAGAATTCAACGAGAAAACTTTAAAATTAGCACAAATGTCCCACCGGGCGTGCCAATTTGTTTACCGTGGTTTTTGGTAAACACCGCTAGTTTGAAATTTCTTCTGCTTGCAGGATCAACTAGTAAATCCTAAGACCATTTGTGTTAAAGTTTTTCCAGAAATTATGAATGTCTTACAGTTTTTAAAGGGAAGAATGAAGATAACTGTCAGTTTCGTGCGAAACCGTCGAAGTCACTTCGGACAGAGATGAAGAGAGCAAATAAAAATGCAGAAAATTGCTTAAAGAAACGAAGTAAAATGCATTAATTGAAAAGAAAGTTGGTACACATGATCATATATTCTTCTCTGACTCGTTTTCTCTGTGATGTTGGAAGTTAGAGCGTGAGAATCTGTAATGAGTTTGTGACCCTTTTTTCCTATGAGAAACTACTATTTATACAAGGAAGGAAAACACTAAAACTAACTAACTGTACAGAGAATCAAAAAAAGAAAACTGCTTCAGCCTTCGACTAGGGTAACTGCCAGAACTTCGACAGCGAGCACTTGATTTTGACCTGCTATTGAATCCCAGCCTTTTTCTCGTCGAAATATCACCCTTCAATTCTTGTTAAGTCTAAGGCTTTGTCGAATGTGCCTTCTGATACAACTCTTCTGTGTCGAAACCAACACCTTCTTCTGAGAAGACCAAAGTCAAACCCCGTTAACTGCATTTAATTTAGCCTGTCGAAATTACAGGCTAACAGGTAGTTAGATGCTATTTTGTCATGTCTAAGCTCGTTATAAGCTAGATCTCTTTATAGTCAAGACTATGGTGATGTAATTTAGATCTATTGATGTTTAATGTGATTAATGCTTGATGCTTCATTAATTTGTGTGAGTTAATGCTATACATCTTTTTTGAACTTGATCAATTTAATTTGGATAATGTGCTTTTATTTTTGGAAAGAAGTTTAAGTGCTGATTTTCTCTTATGCATATTCCTGCAATTTCTTTTATTTGGGGAAGTATGTGATGAAAATTCAATTAATTTGTAACATCTTAGGATAGTGATGCATAACTCCAAGTTTTGCAGCCCATTTTCCGAAATGTTTCCTACCCTCACTTGAGCCACATTGCAACCCCTAATACCTCTTATAGTGTGTGTTTTATGTGATTCTACATTTACATCTGTAGAACTTGTTCAAGCCTATGGTAGGATGATTCATGTACTATGACTTGAGTGTACGGTCCTAAAAATAATTGAGAGAAGAAAGTTGTGGCGAGATTGTGAGGAGAGCGTTAACTTGATGAATGTTTGCCATGTTGTTTTGAATTTTCCCAGCTTGGTTTGTTTACTCATCAGAATATTGGATTTATGAGTGTGATGTATGCATTGTGATATGGAATGCTTAAATAATGCTGATTTGCTAATGTTGATTTGTTGAACTTGTTGGGAATTCAATTACAATTTCAAAATAATATTCCATAACTAATAGTGGGAAAAATTGAAGAGACACCTTTGAAGAGTTTGAAAGTTGTATCTAGAATGTTGAAGATTTCTTGAAGTAGAGTGGCTTGCATGTGTTGTAAGTCCATACCGTGTGACCAAGTGATCGGTGCAAACAAGTATTGAAGCTCAACGAGTTTGGTGGTGGATCCATGTGGGATCATTGTATCGAAAGTCTTCTTGAAAATGTGGAGGTCAAGCGGCGTGTCCTGTTGGTTGTTGCTAATAACGGTGCAAGTACGAGTGAAGCGTCACCATTCAGTACTCGTAGAGGAGCATTCAGATCAGAATTATTGAGAGGAACACATACAAGTTTATGTGTTTGAAGTGAATATACAAAATGCACATGTGGAGGAGCTTAGTCTTGCAAAAAAAAACTATGAAAAGAGAAAAAGATAAAGATGTTGAAGAAGTTTAGAAATTTTAATTGAGGGAGGATTTGTTGGGAATTCAATTACAATTTCCAAATAATAATCAATAATTAATAATGGCAAAAATTGAAGAGACACCTTTGAAGAGTTTGAAAGGTGTATCTAGAATGTTGAAGATTTCTTGAAGTGGAGCATGTGTTGTAAGTCCATACCGTGTGGTATATGTGGGACACACAAGGTAAATCCCTTATCAACCAAACAGGGTAACGCTAGATGTGATACGCTAATCATTTTTGGTGGGGTGATGACTTACTACGGGTCTTTTTCTCACTGGGTTTTGGCTCTTAGAGATTTTAATTAGGCTCCTACAATTGTACGGGTTGGATCACCCCTTGTACTACTCTTAATAAAAATCTTTGCTTATAAAAAAAACTAACATGGGTTAGTCCGAGCTGTAACTAGATTTAGATCTCATTCAAAGTTCTCAAATTCGAGTCTTGGGTGTCGCAAAAACTCTATTGGGAGGGGAAAACCACACAGAACGGTAAAGTCAGATATACATAGCTTGCTAGATTCTCATACATAGACTAGTCACCAATAATATCGATGGATACTGCACAATAAAAACACGGTAAAAATTAAAAAAGAAAAGAACATGCCTACAAAATCAAACTAAACAAACTAATAAGCAGAATTGGATACCTTCCATTCCATGTGAAAATATGGACCTACATCACTCCATTTAAAAATTCCTCCCTTTCTTTTTTGGTGAATAAAATTAAATAACGAATTCCTCCCTTGTAGCATCTTTCTAGCACACATATATAATACACAAAAAAGCATACAAAAATGTATACCCCAATAATCTCTCCAATTATTTACTCCAAGATTTTCTAAACCCTTTGTTATCTTATAGATTAGGAAGCTAAAATAAATCTAATCATATCATTTCTTATTCTCTTAACATATACATTGTTTTGTTTATCAGAAAAATATGATTAGCATTAACCAAATAAAATCAGAGAAATTATTTACCATATATTAAACAATTAATTTTCATAATGAACCTTCACTTCTCTCATAGTACTGACATACAAATATTATAGAGAGAGAGAGAGAGAGAGAGAGAGAGAGAGGCATATAGTATTATGTTGAGTGCAAAACAAAGAATAGAGTTTAACAGTGAGGTAGTGTTTTTTGGGTTTTTTCAGGATGAGTTTACTTACAACTCACAAGATTCGTTTTGGTGGACCATGTTTGAAGGGTTTATGTTTATGACTCCATGTGTGATGCTGCCATTTTCTGCTACTGGAAGGGTCCTATTCCTACATAAACGGTTCGCTCACTGTCCCTACTATTTATGCTTTCTTTTCTACTTTTTCCTCTTTTTTTCACTATTACTTAACCTCTTTTGCTTCTTTTCTTCTGGCTACCATTTTATTTTTCACTTTTTCCATTTAATTTTTTATTTGTCTTGCTTTTAAAAATATGTCAAGACCTATGTACTCTTGTAACGGATTTGTGTATTCTCTATATCCTGTTAATAAAACTGCTTTGCTATTTCAAAAAAAAAGATATGACAAAGTTATTATTTTAAAAAAAAAATAGTTTAGTGTTTTATATTAAAATTATTATTTATAGTTTTCACTTTTAATTATAAAAGTTTTATCACTCCTATTTTCATATAATATTTTATGGAATTAACCACAATCCCTTTTATTTGAAAAAAAAAACGTTTTATTTTTCTGGCTACCATTTTGTTTTTACTTTTGACTGTAAAAGTTTTATTTTTCTTGCTTTTAAAAATTTGTACAAGACTTATGTACTCTTGTAACGGATTTGAGTCTATATCCTGTTAACAAACTAACTGCTTTGCCATGTCTGTCCAAAAAAAACTGTTTTGCTATTTAAAAAAAGATATGACAAGATTATTGAAAAAAAAATGATTTTCATGTTTTCTATACAAATAGTTATTTATAGATTTCACTTTTAATTATAAAAGTTTTATCACTCCTATTTGAAAAGATTTATACAGAAAATATTGAGCAAAAATGATTTTAATGTTTATTATATAAATTTTAAAAATGAAGTAATAATTCTTTAAATAAAAGTAAAACCAGAAGATAAACATAAAAATCAATAACGTTTTATCAAAATAAACGAACGTCATTATTAATTTTCTAAACTCATATTCTACACATTGAAAAAAAATTCTACTCTCATTCTCTTTAGTTAATTTCCTTTTTTTTTTTTATTTCGTATCCTCACAAAATGCTAATTATTTTGTAAAAATACAAATAAAAAATAATATCATCAAAACAAGATAAAACAATTATAGCAGAATTACCTAAAAAATATTAAAGCAGAAAACACAAAGAAAAAAATTCACTGACAATTGAAGAGTAACAAAATGTAAAGAAGAAAAATAACCCCCACCAATCAATAGTTTCTCCAATTTACACCACCTTAATTAAACATAAAAAAGAAAAGTACAATAACATTAAATCAAAGTTTCTTCTACTATTCATTTTTGACTGACCCTCTCTCTATCTTAAATTTCCATCTCCCTCATTAACTTATTTATTTAACTCAAAAAATAATGTATTTATTTCCGATTTTTTTCAAAGAAAAAAAAAACAACATATAATCTTAATGACTATTGTACCTTTGTACCAAATACTTCCACTTCAGATTTCTCACCCTTCTACCCCTATGTGTATATTCAAAATCACCACCACCACCACCACCAGTTTCTGCCACGCACCACCGTCTCACACTCTTTTACTTGCCCTTAAACTCATTTCTCACATTTTTTTACCGCTTTCTTTCGGTTATTATTTACTCCTCTCACCTGCTACTCAACACGTCTTATTGACTAGACGGTTTGCTGGCAACCACTTCATACTTTCCACCTGTTTCATCTTCATCATCTTCATCATCGTCGTCACCAGCATCTTTATCATCCTCCTCATTATCATCATAGAACTCTTCCTCATCACATTGTCGCCTCTCATTCTCGGCATCTTCCATGGTAACATCCGGTCCCGTTACCGTTACCGTCTGCTGTTGTTGTGGCTGTTGCTGTGGAGGCCATTGTTGCTCCGGCCGAACCATCAAGGGCGCCATCGTAATTCCCTCCGACTTCACCCCGGTCTCCATCTTGTTCTTCTCCCTATAAAGAGCATCCAATTGATGAAAATAAGGACAAGTCTTAGAATCTTCAGGCCTCTTCTTATTACTCTCCTTAACTTTCTTGAAGTACTTGTTGATATTCTCCCACTTCTCTTTGCACCTCTTTGCATTTCTATTGTACCCCATTTTCTTCATCAAAGATGAAATCTCTTCCCATAGTGGTCCTTTTGGTGCATTTTCTTGGTACTTTGTTTCCAAACTTGTTCTCAGCTTTATTAATGCTTCAACCTCAGTTTTTGGCCACCTTGATGAACTTGCTCCCATTGCCATCACATTCTCACCATTATCACCTTTTATAATTTCCATATTTGCCCTTTGCTGCTGCACTTGTTGTTGCTGCACCTGAAGCTGCTGTTGCTGTTGTGGGACCACCGGTGGAGCCGGTGGAATAATAACTGGTCCTGCTTGTTGCACTGATGGTGGAGGTGTAATTAGTACTTGTGGGGGTGTAACTTGTGTTGGTGTAATTTCTTGTGGCATTTGAGGTTGTTGTTGTTGCTGTTGAGGAATGTTTATGTTGTTGTTGTTGTTGTTCAAAGAGGGACTAAGATTTTGTTGTTGTTCAGCAATTTTTTGCAAGAAAGCCATAACAGCAGAATCTTTAGCAGCAGCAATAGATCTTTCTTGAGCAAGAATTTCCCTTTCTCTATTAATCCTTTGCATCTCTTGCAATCTCCAAGCTTCTTCCCTCGCGGCGCGCTCTTTTTCTCGCTTCTCAATGGCTTCCAAGAATCTCTGATGAAGCTCCTCTTGTTTCTCCATAACCTCCTTCATTAGTCTCTCAAAGAAATCCTTCCATTTCCTCTTCCTCTTTCTCCGGTTTCCGCCTTCCATCGTCGTCGTTATCTCCTCCGACGATGTAGACGAAGAACTCGAGTTCGAGAAGAAGTCTGTTGGGATGTTGTTGGGAAAAGAAGGAGGTGTAGGGTTTGGTATTGACATTGCCATTGGTGTTGTTGATGATGGTTGTGGTTGTGGTGGGAAATATGTAGGGTTATTAAGGGGGGTGTGAGGTAGAGAAATGGGAGGTGTTGTAGTAGTAGTAATTTGTGATGGAATAGTAGGGGGTGTAGGTGTAATTAATGGTGGTGCCAATGGTAATGTTGTTACAATTGTTGTAACTGGTTGAGCTTGAAGTGGTTTTGAATTTGAAGAAGGTGTTGGAGATTGAATTTGAATATTTGAAGGGTTATTTTCAAGAGCTTGTAATTGATCAAAAAATCTATAAGTTTTACCATCTGATTTTCCACCTCTTCCTTCTTTTGTTCTCTTGTGATACTTGTAAACATTCTCAAATTTCTCTTTGCATTTCTTGGAGTTTCTGTTGTACCCAAGCTCTGCCATTTTCCTATAATAACCCCCAAAAAAATAATTAATAATAATTAATAATAATAATAATAATTGAAAAGGTAAAAAAAAACTTTATGGCTTTATCTTATCACATTAAATCCACAGGATAAGTGGCAATTTGATGCATAAGATAATAAATTAAATATAAAAAACAGATAAATTAATTTGAGTATCTTTTATTTGTTGTCAAAAAAATTAAATTTTTTTTAAAAAAAATTAATTTGAGTACCAAAGAATGGAAATGGGGCTTTGTATCAAAACAAAACGAAAAATTAATAATTAAAAAAAAGGTATTGAAATGGAGCAAGTAATAACGAAGATAAGGGAGAGGAGAATATATAAAAAAATAAAAAATTGATGTGATTGGAGTGAAGATTTTTAATAATAAAATAATGATAATGATAACAAATAGCGTGAAATGGTGAAGAAAGATTGTATCATCTCATGGAAAAAACATGAACCAAAGAGAGAAGAAAATTTTGTAATCTAGCTTCATATTTTTGGGCAGAAAAAATGGGTAAAACTGAAATAAAGGAAGGAAGAAAATCTTGCTTTTTGATGACTCAATTCAAGTTGGTAACTTATTTGGTAAATAAAACATGTATCAAAATGAATGTCAGAAAAGCAAATCACATCAAAGTCATCATCATTCATCATCATAGATGCTGCTGCAGCTCCACTGTGCACACATCTCTAAATTTTTTTTTAATTTATTTATCTTTAAATTGAAAAATAATAGAGGGAAAAATTACCTTAATTTAATTTAATAAAAAAATCAGAAAAACAAATCCAAAAAACAAAATCAAGCTTGAACTCAATGAAATCAAACACATTCCTTCTGATTTAAAAAACAAAACTTTTGAATATATACTAACTGGGAATTCTCAGATTTCTGAATTAGCATTCAATTAAGATTAATAAAATTAAATCTCAAAAAAAAGTTGAGGGAAAAATTCAATTTAATTTAATAATGATAATAAATTAAATTAAATTGATGAAAACAAATCTAAAAAAAACAAGGTTTAAGTGAATGAAATGAAACACATTCTTTGTAATTAAAAAACAGAACTTTTAATAAATACTAAATGGAAATTCTCAGATTTCTCAGTTAGCATTGAATTAAAGTGAATAAAATTTCAACAAAAAAAATTAAAAATTAAAAATAAAAAAACAAACCTTGAAACTTCATCCCACAAAGGACCTTTAACACTTGCATCTTTAAAAGCGAAATCCATCTCAGAACGTATTTTCAACAAAGCAAGAGTTTCTTGCCGTGGCCACCGGTTACCACCAAAACTCCGGTCACCTTCTTCACCGGAATTGGATCCACCACCACCGTTTCCGCCGCCACCAATTTCATGAGCTTCTGCTGATGCAGCAGCTGCAGCAGCTGAGTCTCCCAGCATAGAACTCTCTCTTTATTTTCTCTTTCTTTTTTTTTCTTTCTGTGTAATTTCTTTCTCTCTCTCTGTTTCTTACAAAAGCTGCACAGCACAGAAACTATGCAATTACGGAGAAAGGGAAAAAAAGAGGAGAGAGGGAAGAGAGAGAAGAAAAAGAATGGTGAATTGTTTTGAAGATATGAATAATGAAACAACGTGTGTGTCTGTTTTGGTGATTTTATTTATTTATTCGGGTGCGATCTGCTTGGTAATCTACACAAGTTAATCTTTTATAGCCTGTGTGGAAAAAAAAAAGGTATATCTTTTTGCCTATTTATTTATTTACTTTTAATGTCAATAAATAATATTAAATAATATGGTAATAAAACAATGCCTAATATTATTTAATGAAAAATAAAGAAAAACTATTTAATTTCACATTGATTAAAAGTATTGCTTTAAATCTTTGTCAAAAAAAAAAATATTGCTTTAAATGATTTAATTTTTTTAAAGTAATAAAATGTTAATTGCATTTTTCTAAAATGTCAATTTTTTCTTTCATATAAATCGGGTATCTCTTGCGCGCAACTACAATTTCCTTTGGTTGGGTACGTATGGGTGGT
This sequence comes from Astragalus glycyphyllos, assembly GCA_963573325.1. Taxonomy (NCBI): domain Eukaryota; kingdom Viridiplantae; phylum Streptophyta; class Magnoliopsida; order Fabales; family Fabaceae; genus Astragalus; species Astragalus glycyphyllos. The sequence goes on along the minus strand of OY754313.1, from coordinate 21,463,375 downwards.
AAAGCTCTCCCTCAAGGTATTTAAAATGTCATTTTGTAATTCATTTAATATTCTATAATATTTGGTGTGATAATATTAAATGAAGGATATTTTGAAAATAACAATATTAAAGAAATTAATTAAAATTTGCTTATATTTTGGTATGTCCCTAGCTTTTTTTTTGTTAATTTTACATTGATTATAAGTATTGCTTTAAATGATTTAATTTTTTTATGTACGAAAATGTTGATTGCATTTTTCTAAAATGTCATTTTTTAGGTTTCAAAAAAATTAAATGTCATTTTTTCTTTGGTATAAATCGAGTATCCTCTACGCGCAACTGCATATCCCTTAAACGGGTATGGGTGGTAAAGCTCTCCCTCAAGAGATTTAAAATGTCATTTTGTAATTCATTTAATATTCTATGATATATTTGGTGTGATAACATTAAATAATTAAAAGATATTTTGAAAATAAAAATATTAAAAAAGATGAAGTTAATTAAAATTTGCTTATATTTTGGGTTAGTATTTAAGGTTCTTGGGTAGCATTTGGCATTTTTTGAAATGTTACTTCAAGTAGTGCTAGAGTGGATAGGATGTAGCGTCTCACTTTTTGGCATTGTACCCTTATTATTTTTCATAAATTTCTTTTAAGTCATTTTACATTTATCATGAATTAAATATGTATATTTATTTCATTTTACATTTATCAACTAATTTAACCGCTAGTTTTACCAAACACGATCATTTGCTATCAGCTAGTTTATCTGATGTATAACATCTGTTATCCACTACTTTTTACCAAACAGAACTTTAATATAACACTTATTTTTCGACGTATTTTCTTTTTACAAATATTGCTATCATAATATTAAATGAAGGATATTTTGAAAATAATAATATTAAAAAATATTAAGTTATTTAGAATTTGCTTATACTTCGGTCCGTCTAACATTGCTTGTGTTTTTTGTTTGGAATAATACTCTATATATCCTATAATAAGTGTCATTTCAGGTTGTTTTACGTATATTATGAAAAATATTTCAATCAATGAAACAGTAACCATTTTACAAAATTACTATTTTAAACTACTTAGATGTTTTCTTAGGTTTTGGTAATGGCTAGTTTGGTCTCCCACTTTCACTTTCAGTTGCGTTGTCATTTCGTTTAAGCTGGCAATAAATAACTTATTAAATTTTGGCTAGTTTAACCGCTGGTAATTTATCAGTCACATAATTTTTTTTCAGTTAGTTTATCCACTATCCACTAGTTCGTCCGCTATTCGATAGCTTACTATCCACTACTTTTTACCAAACAAGACTTGAATATAACACTTATTTTTGAATGTATTTTCTTTTTATAGATATTGGTCTGATAATATTAAATGAAGGATATTTTGAAAATAATAATATTAAAAAAGATTAATTAATTAAAATTTGTTTATATGTTGGTCTGTCGAGCATAGCTTTTTGTTGTAATATTTGAGTTTTGAATAATACTCTCTATATCTAGGGGACGGGCCTATTCACAACCCGGGGCTTAGCTGAATCCCCCGGAAAAAAATAATTGTGCTAGTATCTCTATGTAAATAAAATTTTGAATCTTGTGAAATGTTAAATTTGCACTAGTACCTTTAAATTTGCACCTAAATTGCACTCAGTTTTTAATAAATTTGTCTTATTAATCTTCGTAAGGGACTATTTATAAAACTTTAGGAAGTAATTTTACCAATATCACATACTTTTACGGACTACTTCTTATTTTTGTATACTTTAGGACTTAGATAGGAAATAGCGTGAAAACTTAGAGTCTAATTTGACGATTTACTCTTAAATAAATTTGGAGTTAGATAACTTAATTATTTAAGATTAGTTAATTAAGTGTCTATATCCTATAATAAGTGTCACTTTAGCTTGTTTTACATATATTAAGAAAAATATTTAAATCAATGAAAGTGTACGTAACCATTATACAAAATTACTCTTTTAAGATATTTAGATGTTAGGTGCATTGTCATTTCGTTTAAGCTGGACACAAGTAACTATATTAAACTTTCTAACCATTTAAGTATTATCTTTTGTCGTAAATACATAAAAACATAATGAAGTATATTAACTTCAGAGTGATGTATACATTAATTATTACTTTACGGAAAAACCGAGGAAAAAAACAAATAAAATTACATTAAAAACTTAGGCTTGTTTGGCGCGTCTTATGCACTAGCGGATAGCGGATGAGACTTGCACATTAACTAGCAGGTGACGGGTGCATGTGTTTGGTAAAAACTAGCGTTTAGCGTTTTTCGGGTAACGTTTAGCATTTTTTGAAATCCTATTTCAAGTAACATTTGAGTATAGTGTTTCACTTTTTTGGTAGTTTTACCTTTATTTTTTTCTTAAATTTCTTCATGTCATTTTACATTTTATTGAATTAAATACGTCCTTGAAGGTCATCTTACATTGATCACCTAACTTACCCGCTAGATTTACCAAACACATCATTTGCTATCAACTAGCTTATCCACTAGCTTATCCGCTATCTGCTACTTTTTACCAAACAGAGCATGAATATAATATTTGGATGTATTTTCTTTTTATAAATATTGGTGTGATAATATTAAATGAAGGATATTTTTAAAATAATAATATATTAGAAAAGATTAAATTAATTAAAATTTGCTTATATGTTGGTCTGTCAAACATAGCTTTTGGTTGTAAAATTTGAGTTTTGAATAATACTCTCTATATCCTATAATAAGTCTCCCATTTTAGGTTGTTTTACAAAAATATTTAAATCAATGAAAGTGTAACCATTATTCTTTTAAACTGTTTAGATGTTTTCTTAGGTTTTGGTAATGACTAATTTGGTCTCCCATTGACAGTTGCATTGTCCTTTAGTTTAAGCTGGCAACAAATAACTTACTAAATTTTGTAACCATTTAAATATTTTCATTTTTTTGTAAATACATAAATACGCTATAAACTATATTAACTTCAGAGTGATGTATGCATTATTACTTTACGGAAAAACCAAAAAAAAAAAAGCAATTATTATTACACTAAAATCTTAGGCTCTTTTTGGCGAGTCCTATCTGCTAGCGGATAAGATTGGGGTATTTACTAGTGGGTGACAGGAACAGGTGTTTGGTAAGAACTGACGTTTAGCTTTTCTCGAGTAGCGTTTAACATTTTTTGAGGTTCTACTTCTAGTAGCATTTGAGCGGATAGTGTATAGTGTCTCATACTTTTGACAATTTTACCCTTATTATTTTTTTTAAAATTCTTTTATGTCGTTTTACATTAATATCATGAATTAAAATTGGTCTTTTTATGTTATTTTAGATTTATCAGCTAGCTTAACTGTTAGTTTTACCAAACACCTCATTTGCTATCAGCTAAGAATATTTTGAAAACAGTAATATTAAAAATCATTAAATTAATTTAAATTTTCTTATATGTTGGTCTGTCGAACATACCTTTTTGTTGCAATATTTAAGTTTGGAATAATACTCTCTATATTCTATAATAGGTGTCATTTTAGGTTGTTTTACATATATTAAGAAAAATATTTAAATCAATGAAAGTGTAACCATTTTACAAAATTACTCTTTTAAACTATTTAGATGTTTTGTTAGGTGTTTTTTTTGGCAAAATGTTTTCTTAGGTTTTGGTAATGGCCAATTTGGTCTTCCGTTGTCAGTTGCATTGTCATTTTGTTTAAACTCGCAAAAATTAACTTATTTAATTTTGTAATCATTTGAATATATTATTATTTGTCATAAATACATAAATACATAATGTAGTATATTAATTTCAGAGTGATGTATGCATTATTACAACTGGAAGAAAAAAGAAGCAATTAATATTAAACTAAAAATTTAGGCTTTATTTGGCGCGTCCCATCCACTAGCGGATAGCGGATGAGACTAGCGCATTTGACTAACGGGGGTGAAGGTACAGATGTTTGGTAAGCACTGGGGTTTAACATTTTTAGGTAGCGATTAGCGTATTTTAAAATACTACTTCAAGTAACGCTAGAGCGGATAGTATCTAGCGTTTCACTTTTTTTGGCATTCTTACCGGTTTTATTATTCTTAAATTTATTTTATGTCATTTTACATTTATCATGAATTAAATATTTCTTTTTATGTTATATTACATTTATTAGCTAGTTGAACGGCTAGTTTTACCAAACACGGTCATTTTCTATCAGCTAGTTTATCCAATGTCCGTTAGTCATCCGCTATCAGCTAGCTTATTAGCTATTCACTACTTTTTACCAAACAGTCTTAATATAACACTTATTTTTTGGACGTATTTTATTTTCACAAATATTGGTGTCATAATATTAAATGAAGAATATTTTGAAAACAAAAAAAAATATTAAATTAATTAAAATTTGCTTATATTTCGGTAGTTTGGTCTCCTACTAACAGTTGCATTGTCATTTTGTTTAAGCTGGCAACAAGTAACTTATTAAATTTCGTAACCATTTAAATATTCTCATTTGTCGTAAATACATAAATAAATAATCAAGTATACTAGAGTGATATGCATTATTACTTAAAGGAAAACCGAAAAAAAAATTTAATATTACAATAAAAATTTAGGAAATGTTTTGCGCGTCCTATCTGTTAGTGGATAACGGATAAGACTAGTACTATATTTACTAGTGAGTGATGAGTACATGCATGTATTTGGTAAGAACTAATGTTTAGCATTTTTCGAGTAGCATTTAACATTTTTTGAAATGCTACTTCAAGTAGCATTTAAGCGGATGGTGTATAGTGTCTCACTTTTTCGAGTAGTATTTAGCATTAGACTTATCATTTTACATTTATCATGAATTAAAATTTGTCTTATTATGTCATTTTAAACTTATCAGATATTTTAATCGCTAGTTTTACCAAAGACTTCATTTGCTATCAGCTAATTTATCTGCAATCTCCTAGCTCATCCGTTATCCGCTAACTTATCTGTTATCGACTACTTTTTACCAAACAAACCCTTAATATAACACTTATCTTCGGACGTATTTTCTTTTTATAAATAGTGGTGTGATAATATTAAATAAGTTGGAAAATAATAATATTAAAAAATGTTAAATTAATTAAAATTTTCTTATATGTTTGTAGGGATGTAAACGGGGCGGGGCTAGTAGTTACCCACTACCCGCCTCGTTTAATATAAACGCTACTCGTACTCGTTCCATACCTGTGCGGGTACACGCCTAGCGGATTTTTCACCGGTATTGTCTCCTCGCGGACACCCGCAGATACCCACTGATACTTTTAATATTAATTGAAATATTCTTTTTTTGAAAATAAACTTTGAAATACCAAACAAAATTAACCTTTTGAATACCATTTTTCTCTTCATTCATATACAAAAATTAGACATTTCATTATACATACATAAAATATTAATTAAAATATTTTTTTGAAAATAAAATTCGAAACAAAAAGTAACTAATATTACATTAAAAACTTAATAAAACACTTATTTTTGGACGTCTTATCTTTTTATAAATATGACATACAATGGAGGGAGGAGGTAATATTTATTATGTATATAAAAAAATAATAAATATATTCTTTCGTACTTTTGATTGATTTTATTTAAGGCTGAATCCTAAAACTTTTAAAAAAATTATAAAAGAAATTCATGTACTTGGAGTATTTTAGAAGGGTATCTTCTTGGGCGAAGTAAATTCATGTACCTGGTTTTTCTCTCACCGTAATAATAATAATAATAAAGTGGCACTGAAAGATATATATACAGGTGTTTTATTTTATTTACACACTGCAGAAAGAAAAGTAATAAAATAATAAAATGCTGCAGAACTTTTTGAACAGCTGCGTAAAGAGACGATGGAAATAATAACTGGGGTTTTGTCTGTGCAGCTAAATTTAGTTAAAAGCCAGCTTGTGTAGGTCAGCTTTTTCTTTGCTGTTTCTTTTTTTAACTTATTTTTTATCCTGTTTATTTTCTTTTAATTTGTTATTCTTTTGGGTAAAGATAAAGTGTAAATAGATTAGATGTCACTTTGGGTCATTTAAACATATTAAAAAAATTAGTTATTTTTGTATAGAAAAGAAAATTTTTGAGTTAGTTTAACAAATTAATCTCCATTAATGACATTGAGAAGATACATTAGTAGAGTTATGAAAAGATATATTACTGTATTAAATAATGAATAGTATGGTAGGAAAAGAAACATTAAAGTTTCGTTGGTATTCTAAAAAGTCATGTATTGTGAGACAATTTTTTTTTGGTTAGAAAGTCATAATATGGGACTGAGGGAGTACTTTAGTACTTCAAAGTGCTCCGCGCAATCAATTTGGTTTCACACTTGAACAAAAAGGCAAAAAAGTCATCTAATGTTAAATTCATTTGTCACATTAGTCTCTACTGTTAACTCACCTCGCTAACTTTGTTAGTTTGGCTGAGTTGGCGCATTTTCTGTTACGATGCATGGCACTGCTAAATAGACAGCCAAGAAGGCCACGTCATGAGGGACCATTGACATATTCAAGAACCATTTGACATATTCAGAGACCAAAATGCAATAGTTTTTTTTTGATAACAATACTTCAATTTGGACACTTGGTAATTTGCTTCATTTGGTTGAGAATTCAATAAGAAAATTGAGTTACAAGTTGGACAACAGTTGTTGTCATGTTTCTGGACCTCTATGTTTTATTTTGAAAAACTGTACTTTTTGGCTACATAAACTGTTGTCAAATGGCACCAAGTTAATTAGTTTCCTAGTTCTATGCTCAATAACAGAATAGTTAAAAGTCTGTTATGACAGTTAGTTCACTTAACAGCAAATGGCCATGTTAGTTAAGTGGGTTACTTGCAATTCAAATAGCTGTTAGGCGCCTAGGGAAATTGGTGCACACTATATAGTGTTTACTTTCAGTATCATTTGTAACAGATTAACAATACCAGAAATTGGGAATTGAGTGCAGAGAGAAACAAATTGATTGTAATTGCTCATCTTTCTGATTCAATTCATTGGGCCTAAGTAATTGCTTAGCCCCCAGACGTAGGAATCAATTCATTCCGAACTGGGTGATCAAATTGGTGTTCAATTTCTAGTTTAGGGTTTACCTGTTCATCGCGTTCTTCTGTCGTTCTTCGTGTGTATCATCAATTTCGTGATTGACTTGTGTTTTGTGTTCTCATTCCGCTGCTACTGGTGAATTCTGGTTCGTGTGCTCTGATTGTATGCATATTTATGTCTTGGTTTGCTGCTAATTCATAGGTTCCTATTGTAACAACTGGTATCAAGAGCCACCATTAGCTTAACAGATCAAGACCCATGGAAATGGCCAAATTCAACATTGAAAAATTTAATGGCAAAAATGATTTTGGCTTATGGAGAATGAAGATGCGTGCAATTCTTGTTCAACAAGGGTTAGAAGAAGCCCTAGAGGGAGAAAGTAAACTCCCAGAATCACTGTCTGAAAAAGAAAAGAAAGATGTGCTGAACAAAGCATATAGTGCAATCATTCTATGTTTAGGAGACAAAGTCTTGAGAGAAATCTCTAAGGAGAAATCTGCTGCAGCAATATGGCTAAGGTTAGAGAGTCTTTATATGACTAAAACTCTTGCAAACAGATTGTATCTTAAGCAGAAACTATATACTTTCAAAATGAATCAAGGTACATCTATAGGGGACCATATAGATGAGTTCAATAGATTAATCTTGGATTTAGAAAATATAGAAATCAAAATTGATGATGAGGATCAAGCACTCTTGTTGATTAGATCACTATCTAGTTCATATGATGTTCTTGCTGATACCCTTATCTATGGAAGAGAATCATTGAGCCTTGAAGAGGTTCAAAGTGCTTTGCTATCCAAGGAACTCTCCAAGAAAGGGAACAACAGAGAAAATGATCAAGGTGAAGGCTTGATGGCTAGAGGAGGATCTGAAAAGAAGGAAGGAAAAGGAAAGAACAGGCACAGATCAAAATCCAAACCTAAACACAATAGGTGTTATATATGCAACAAAGAAGGACATTTCAAGAAGAATTGTCCTGAGAAGAAGAACAGTAAGAATCACAGTTCTGAGGACAATGGGAATGCTTCCATAGCATCAGATGGTTATGATAGTTGTGAATTGATCTATGCAGGTGAAGACAACTGTGAGATACTTGGTAAAATTAAGTATGATGAACCTGATGATGAGTGGTGTGAGGTGTTGGTTGCAGAGGGAGGGGAAGATGGTTGTGAAGAAGTGTCTGATGCAAAGAATGAGGATGAGGAAATTCTGTCAGATAAAAGAAACAGAGACAGTGAGGCTTTTGTTGCTGCGAGTTATGAAAGAATAGAATCAAATTCTACAGCTACCACTTCTGGTGATGGTGAGTGGATATTAGACTCTGGTTGTTCTTATCATATGTGTCCTAGAAGGGACTGGTTCACTGACTATAAGCCATTTAATGGAGGTCAAGTAATGATGGGAAACAATAAAGCTTGTAAGGTAGTGGGAATAGGCACTGTAAAGTTACATTTAGCTGATGGAACCGTGAAAAGATTAACCAATGTGAGACATGTACTTGAGCTAAAAAGGTCACTAATCTCACTTGGCACTCTTGAAGCTGCTGGTTTCGGTTTTAGAGGAGAAGACTCTGTGTTGAAGGTGATGAAAGGATCTAGGGTTATGTTGAAGGGTACCAAGAAGAAGAATAATCTTTATGTGCTACTTGGGAGTACTGTGACTGGTGAGATTAATGTAACCAGTGCTGCAGAGGACAAGACACTCATATGCGTCAAAGACTTGGCCATATGAGTGAGAGAGGCCTAAAAGAGCTTGAGAAACAGGGATTACTTTGTGGAGACAAAATATCAAATTTAGGGTTCTGTGAGCATTGTGTATTTGGGAAGAAAACTAGAGTGAAGTTTGCTACATGTAATCACAAAACAGAAGAGAAATTAGGATATATCCACTCTGATCTATGGGGACCTTCCAAAACACCTACTCATGGGGGAAAAAGATATTTCATTACATTCACAAATGACTTGAGCAGGAAGGTGTGGATCTATTTGCTAAAAACAAAGGATGAAGCCTTCAAAACTTTTTTTGATTGGAAAACAAGAGTTGAGAATCAATGTGGATTAAAAGTCAAGGCATTGAGAATGGACAATGGCCTTGAGTTCTGCAATGAATAATTCAATACATACTGCAAAGAGCATGGCATATACAGAAATCTCACTGTGAGAGGGACACCACAGCAGAATGGGCTTGCAGAGAGGTTAAATAGGACTCTGTTGGAAAGAGTAAGGTGCATGCTTTCTTGTGCAAAGTTAAGACATTTTGGGGTGAAGCAGTTCACACTGCCTGTTATCTAATAAACAGGAGTCCATCTACAGCTCTAAACTTTAAAACTCCTCAAGAAGTTTGGACTGGGAATGCCCCAAATCTCAAAAACTTAAGAGTATTTACGTGCCCTGCCTATTTTCATGTAAATGAGGGGAAGCTTGGGCCAAGGTCAAGAAAGGGATTGTTCATGGGAAATCCAGATGGTGTCAAAGGGTACAGAATATGGTCACTTGAAGAAAAGAAGTGTATCATAAGTAGAGATGTAATATTCAAGGAACAATCAGTGACAAGTGAAATTGAAACACACGAACCACTTGAAATGACAAGTCCAAGTGGGGAATTTCAACTTGAGGTGGAGGAAGAACATGAGCAAGACTACTTGCTATGCAGAGACAGACCTAGGAGGGAAATGAGGCCACCTCAAAGGTTTGGGCATGAGTCCTACACTGCTTATGCATTACACACTGCAGAAGCTACTCTAAATGAAGAATCTGCCACTTATCAAGAGGCTATAACCAGTAAGCAGAGTCATGAATGGTTAGAAGCAATGAAAGAGGAAATGGATGCACTTCATAAGAACCAGACTTGGAAGCTTGTAAGCAAGCCACCAGGGGTCAAACTAGTAGGATGCAAGTGGATTTATAAGAAAAAGGAAGGAAACTCAGAGACTGATCCTCCAAGATTTAAAGCCAGGCTAGTTGCAAAAGGATACACACAAAGAGAAGGCGTGAACTACAATGAGATATTCTCTCCAGTAGTCAAACATAGCTCTATAAGAGTTGTGTTAGCTCTTGTGGCACAGTTTGATCTACATCTAGAACAAATGGATGTGAAGACAGCTTTTTTGCATAGAGTCTTAGAGGAAAAGATCTACATGACACAACCAAAAGGGTTTGAAGACAAAGGTAAGGAAGATCAAGTTTGTCTATTACAGAGATCCCTATATGGATTAAAACAATCCCCTAGACAGTGGTATAAAAGGTTTGATAGTTACATGTTGAATATCAAATTCAAAAGGTGCAACAATGATTGTTGTGTCTACTACAAATAATTGGATGATAACAACTACATCTACTTGTTATTGTATGTGGATGATATGCTTATAGCATGCAAAAATATGCATGAGACAAAAGTATTAAAGGAGCTATTGAAAAGGGAATTTGAAATGAAGGACATGGGTCAAGCTAACAAGATACTTGGTATGGAAATCAAGAGAAAGGCAAATGGTGAAGGGCTAACTGTGACTCAAGAAGGATACACTGGCAAGGTAGTAAAAAGGTTCAATATGGCTGATGCTAAACCAGCAAACATCCCTATTGGAACACAATTCAAGTCGTCTCAAGAGGACTGTCCAAAAACAGAAACTGAGATCAAGCAAATGAGTCATGTTCCCTATGCTAGTGGAGTTGGAAGCCTAATGTATGCCATGGTGTGTACTCGGCCTGATCTAGCTTATGCTTTGAGTTTGGTTAGCAGATACATGTTTAATCCTGGCCAACAACACTGGTCAGCAGTTAAACACATTCTAAGGTACCTTAAAGGGAGCTTACAGTTGGGATTAGGCTATTCTAAGGACAAAGACAACTCAAGTGGAGTTGTAGGCTATGTTGATTCAGATTTTCCAGGAGACAAAGACAAGGGAAGGTCTCTGATAGGGTATGTTTTCACTCTATATGGAAATACCATTAGTTGGAAGGCATCTCTTCAGCATGTGGTTGCCTTATCAACCACTGAGACTGAATACATAGATGTTACTGAAGCTGTTAAGGAAGCCTTGTGGCTAAAAGGATTGGTGAATGAGCTTGGAATCAAGCAAGACAGTGTGTCAGTGTATTGTGACAACCAAAGTGCAATACACTTGTGCAAAAATAGTTCTTTTCGTGAAAGGACAAAACATATTGACACTAGATTGCATTGGATTTTAACATTATAGCTGAAGGGAAAGTTCTAATACAGAAAATTCACACAGCAAAAAATCCAGCAGACTTCATTACAAAGGTTGTACCATTATCCAAATTCAAGCACTGCTTGAGTTTGCTAAAGGTGGAGAAAGGCTAAGGTTCTACTTGGGCTGAGCACTGTTCAAGGGTACAGAATTGAGTCAAAGAATTGGTGCCAAGGTGGAGATTGTTGTCAAATGGCACCAAGTTAATTAGTTTCCTAGTTCTATGCTCAATAACAGAATAGTTAAAAGTCTGTTATGACAGTTAGTTCACTTAACAGCAAATGGCCATGTTAGTTAAGTGAGTTAGTTACAATTCAAATAGTTGTTAGGCGCCTAGGGAAATTGGCGCGCACTATATAGTGTTTACTTTCAGTATCATTTGTAACTGAAAGTGTATTGTGGGAAGTGAGGGGGGTTCAATTTGGGGAAAAACAAATTGATTGTAATTGCTCATCTTCCAGATTCAATTCATTGGGCCTAAGTAATTGCTTAGCCCCCCAGACGTAGGAATCAATTCATTCCGAACTGGCTGATCAAATTGGTGTTCAATTTCTAGTTTAGGGTTTACCTGTTCATCGCGTTCTTCTGTCGTTCTTCTGCCGTTCTTCGCGTGTATCATCAATTTCGTGATTGACTTGTGTTTTGTGTTTGCATTCCGCTGCTATTGGAATTTTGGTTCGTGTGCTCTGATTGTATGCATATTTATGTCTTGGTTTGCTGCTAATTCATAGGTTCCTGTCGTAACATAAACAAATAAATAAAAATTATATCCAGAAACTAGACACTCTAGGGTTTCCAATTAATATTTTTTTGCTTAATTTCAATATCGTTTGCTATGTTAAAGAAATTGTTGAAGTTTACGTACTACTACTGAAAATTTACTGCACCTAGAATGTCTATGGAAATGCTTGAATGACTATGTCTTGACTATAGTTTCTCCATGATTATGAATGATATGATTAGTAATGATATGAATGCATGATTGGTGACCATATGATGCTTGAATATGATAATTAAATTGTCGATTGCTAGAAATATCGAGTAACGAGTGAGAACCTTTTAAAGTATTTCAAAATGAATTATGAGTTATCGTTAACCGAATAGTATCCACAAGAGAGATAACCCCATAATATGATCATAAGACTTGATTACATGCTCATTAGGGTTACGATTAAAGTTTAATGTAAAGTTGATGATATATATATATATATATACATATATACATACATATATAAATATATCGAGGATGGGGTGACGACCCTATAGGAATAGCATACTAGGGGATGGGAAGTCATGAGCCCCAAACCTAGGCCCATGAGGTTTGCCCGCTAGCGCGAGGTTAGCGAATTGGGTACAGTACAAAAACCAAACAAATCACTCACGTCTCTCTACCAAATCAAGAAACTTCATGAACCGTCTGTACACCCGAGAGTCGTGAGGAATGTCTCCGGTCTCAAGCCCCCACCGCAATTGCTCTTCCACAATGGCCAATACCTCTGCATGTCCCCTCACACCTGGTGCTGCTGGTGGTGCTGCGGGTGCTATTGGTAAAAGCCTAGGAATTGATACTCTGACGTACCATGGCAAGTAAGCCGGATGAACCTCACCCAACTCTGCAGCAGGAGCAGTAGTCCTTAACACCTCTAAGACACTGTCATTATATCTGCTGATACCCACGATGATATCCTTCTGGCTAGGACGACCTCTAAGAGGGTCACGTAGGATGACCTGAATGTACCCAAACTGCCGGAGGCACCTATTCGGCATGTAGGGAACAGTCACGTCCCCCAGGAGAAGAAACCCTTATATAAAGATATTAGCTCAAAAGGTCTCTCCTGACGGTGGTCCTCAAATGGTCGCCAGTCGACATCATCAGATGTGAGGGCATCAATCCTCTGCCTGTAGTCCTCCATCTTCACCGTATCTGTCTTCTTCCTCTTCCAACGCCCACACCGTGGCCCGACTGTACTCCTAGTGGACTGCCGCGCAGCTGGCTCAGGAAAGTACTCTAAAATCCATGACTGAAATGCAGAAATAAACATGGTTAATTAAAAAGTATTTAACATTAATTTAAACAAACTTGTAACAAGGGAAAAAATTAACTTACCACGAAAAGCGTCGCATACCCCCCTAACTGAGTGGAGGTGTCTAAGGAAGAAAAGGTCACCTGGTCGTACAAGTGGGCAAGTGCTGCTGGCCCCCATGCCCATCCCCCAGCTGTGGTGATGTCGTCCAGTAGTAGTAGCCACTTTGCCTCTGTCCTATCTCCAGTCTTGATAGTAAAAATGCGCATCCCAAAAATAAGCAGGATCATCTCCCTGGCAGCAATGGTCTGGTCCTCCAGCTGCATGTCAGTCCTAACTCTCTTCTGCAGCCATGAAAACCAGTAATATGGCCCCTTCGCAAGTCCACACTCCGTAGTAGCCTCAGCAACAGACACCCCAAGATACCTCACAGCCAGCTGGATGGCCTCATCAGTAGTAACTGAATGTGGTGGAGCTTTGAAGTATCTGTCAGTCAGTGGAAGATGTAGCAAACATGACACATTATCCAAAGTAATCGTCATTTGACTAAATGGTAGGTGAAATGATAATGTCTCTAGGTGCCATCTCTCTATAAAGGCAGACATCAACTCACGATCCACAGTGCTGTGAGCTGGCCGGACGAGAGGGGCTAATCCCGAATCCCTAATATGCTACCAAAACCCCTGGTTTTGCGAAAAACCAACCAACCTCTGACCCATTTTGTTCCCGTGTGCTACAACATTCAATTTACGCGTATATGTCTGAATTTAAAATTAAAAAATAAATAAGGCTATGTAAATCGATAAATTTAACTAACAAGACTATGTAAATAAATATATTAAATTATTTTTACCTAGTCTCTAAGTACGTTATACGCTACATGAGCCTCAAAACCAGTCTGGAGAGAACCATCACGAGCCTGGTCCTGCTGGTCATGAGCCTGCTGGTGGTGCTGCTCGTACTCCTGTTGGTACTCCTGCTGCTGGTCACGAGGCTGGTACTCCTCATGAGGTTGATACTGATAGTGTTGGTGGTACTGCTCCACCCCCTCCATCTCATGTTGCTCCTCCTCCTACACAGGCTGCTGTCGTCCCTGGGTGCTCCTACGCTGGTAGGACGCATGTCCCGCAGTCCTGATGCGGGTGCGTGTACTAGGAGCTGTATCAGCTGATGAGGAAGAGGAGGCTTGTAAACTCGGTCGCGACGATGACTCTCCTTGACTAACCAACCCCGGTGAATCTCGGGGAATCCGACCACCAATCCTCGTCCAAACCATTGGAAAAAATTTTAAAAAAAAAACGGATCTAGGTGGATTCGTTTGGAAAACGGATCTAGGTAGATCCAACTTACTTGCGTCTCATAAAATTTGAGATTTTTATTGTTTCGTCTTATAAAGAATTTAACTCACTTTTAATACCCACATTTTTTTCCATTAAAGTTTTTGGTCTCTTATAACTTTTATTAACGCTTAGAAACACTATTAAAAGATCCACAAAACTCTATTAAAGTCATTATAGACTAAAAGGATTGACGAACAAAAATTGCCACTAAAAGTGACTGAAATTTTTCAGAGAACTTTAAAACATATTTTTCAAATTTTATAGGGACCGAAATCATTGTATTGTAAAATACCTTCTGTTAATTTTTTAATGAGATATATACCTCTTATTAATTTAATGTAATGAATTTTAGAGGCGGAAATTAATTTTAGAGATTGAGATGATATGTAGAAATTTGGACATTATTTTATGGTTATATTTTTTTGTTACTAAAACTTTATGGTAGTCTCTGCCTTTAATAAAATTTGGACATATTATTAACCACAATAAATATTTATATTTATAGTGAAAGTACATGTTATTTAATAAGGGAAAAGATTTTATATTCAGTCATAAGTCATTTAATTATCATTGACCCAGATCCGTTCATATGATCAATTTCATGTAAATACTTTTATGCTCAATTTATCAATAAGGAAAAAAGTTCTAGTGGTAATCAAAAATTCACCGAAAAGAATTGACTTTTACTCACAGAAAAAATTTGACATTAAATATCCAACGTTAGTCACGTTAGCAAATGGTTAACAGAAAACTAACAGAATGATATTTTTTTAAAAATGTTATTTTGGAACGACTTTTTAAAAAAATATATATGCAAGGACTTATTTTGAAAAATCGTTATATTTGCAGATACGAAAACCATATTTAAACCTTATGTACAACAACGCAATTTGTCCATAGGTAAATATTTCACCAGTACATTTCCGACACTTATATGATTGTCATTTACTAACAGTTTTTCTTCACTGTTACTAAAAATGTCTGTCAGTTTTTTTTGTAAATATATATATAGCATAATGTAATTCAATATTTCTTAAAATTTGGACTAAAAAACTTCAAATTATAGATTTTTTACATACTTTTTATATAACTTATGGATTCTCTATTTGATATATTGAATATATCCTATGCGTAAAAACGTTGCTAAATAAAATACTTTGACGCATGCCCTGTTATTAGGCCAAGCCATTTATGAACGGAAGTTAATGGTGGCCAATTCTGTTGGATTTGAGACCTACCGTTATAAATGGCATCAAAATTTCGATGGTAGTCACTGCATCCATCATATATTATTCCAAACAAAATTATTGGTTTTTAATACACAATACAAACGAGAGGGAAGACAAAAAAATTGGTTCAAAAAGTATTTTTGAAGTGACATCACACCACAAGAAAAATGGTGGTTACCGACGAGCAAAAGCTACTGGCAATCGCCAATTACTGAAGGGGTTAGTGTCGTTGGACGAAAGCCGGTTGAAAACGCGTTTTGGCGGATAAAAGGAATCTGTCAGTAGTTACTGATGAACAAGACTGTGGTAACTAACGAAGGTTTTTGCGTCCCTTTAATTACCAGCAGCATTACCCGTTGGTACTTGTAAAGCATGACGCAACTACCGACGGCTATGCCTGTTGGTAATTACCAGTATAACTTCTTTTTACAACCTGCTTACTAGCAAACATTCTTTTTACTTATATATAGAAGTCGAATAACAATCTAAATTAAATCATTCATCGATTTGAATATAAAGAACCATAAAAAAATTGTATAAATCTCAAAATGTAATAATGATAATAATAATAATAATATAATAATAATAATAACAATAATAAAGATGTAACGTAATCCAAAACAAAGTGTTATAAAAATCAAAAAAAAAATTCTAATAGCAGATGAGATGAAGCTATCGCGATGGCCACAATCACCATAGGTGGCGGAGCCTGACTCTCAACTGTTTACTCTAGCTGGGAGGTTCTGCTGCATCTTCTTATACATCCTCGTCATATTCACTAAAAAAATGAGTATTAGCGAGGGAATTAGCAAGGGATTGCTGTTTTATCACCTAAAAAGGAATTAGTGACGGAAATATAAGCATTAGCGACAGAGTATGTCCCTCGCTATGCGTTGGGCGCCAATTTGAAATCTGTCAGCACACAAACCTAGGTAATTAGCGACGGAAATGGTTGGTCCCTTGCAGACACTTTCTGGCCATTGCAGTCTCGGGAGATGCGAAGGGATTAGCGACAGATTAGGGTCCCTCGCTAAGCCCGCCGCTAAATCCAATTAAATGACACTCAACATCTAGTTCTCCTCACTCTTCACTTCACTCCCTCACTCTTCTCTCTCACCACCCACACGAACCCTAACTCTCCTCTCTCATTTCCACCACCGCACAACTACCACCACCACACAACCACCACCACCCACAAACTCCTCCCCTCTTCCTCTCCTCTCTCTTATGAATTCCTCTCCTCTGTGTCTCTTTCTTACGAATTTATTTCCTCTTTCTCTCTTCTTCTCACCACCTTCCACCACACCAACACCACCACGAACTTCTCACCTCTCTCTACGAAGTGAACTGTCATCACCACCACCGGAGCTCTCCTTTTGTAGGTTTTGATTTTAATTTTTTATGATATTGTTTTGATTTTAATTTTTTAATGAATTTGTTTTGATTTATGCTTTTTGTTTGAAATTGAAATTGTTGGTGTTTGAAGTCTCACAACCGCACCGGAGTGTGCACCGTCACCGAACCACCGCACCAGACCTCAATCTCATAACGGTTAGTTTTTAAAATAAATTTCTTGTTGTTGTTGTTGTGTGTTAGAATTGAGTGTTAGGATTAAGTGTTGTTGTGAAATGTGAGTTAAATTGAGTGTGAAATGTGAGTTAGAATTTGTTGTTGTTGTTAGAATAAACTTGTTGTTTTAAAGGTTGTAGGATTGAGTGTGAAATGTGAGTTAAAATAAATTTGTTATTGTTAGAAGTGAATGTTGTTTGGGAAACTATGTTGGATATGATTGTTGTTAGTAATTGAAAAGTGATTTTGAATTTGTTAAATTGAAATTGTTGAGAAGAGTTAGATTGAAAATTGTTGAGAATTGAAAATTGTGTATGTTGTTTATTGTGTTAAATTGTTGAAATTGAAATTGAAAAGTGTATGTTGTTAGAGCAAGAAAAGTGTATCTTTCATTATGCAGACTTCTTCCCACAAGGTAGCTTATCAAGCATCACCCATGTCATCCGCAAAAACTATTTTCTAAAGTTCCATAAAAAGTGGAGTAAAGTCGAAGAAGAGGACAGTGACGATCTGCTAAACTTCTTTAGGGTAAGTGTCAATTATGTCATTACTTATATTGTTAGATTAAATTTAATGTTTAATAATGTTTAATATAATTACTAATACATATTTTTATTTTACTTAATACAAACCAAAGTGACATGGGACATAGAACATGATGCAAATGTGCGGAGACTTTTTTTTTAAAAGGACGACGAGCTCTCAATTATTAGATTTGCTTTATATGTTGCGGTGTAAAGATAAGAAGCCAGACTACATGAGTGATGGAATTTGGAAAGCCTTCAAGGAGCGTTGGGCTATAGAGATATTCAAGAGAAATTCTGCAAAAGCCAAGAGTAAAAGAAACTCAGAAAAGGGTGGCTCGCTTCACTACTACAGGTCCATCAACCAGGCTCAGCATGCTCTTAGATTGGGAAATTATTTTAAAAATCTGTGTGTTTTTTTACATTAGTTAATTAGTTAGAAATTTTTGAAAATGTGTTTCATTTTACAGAGTAAGAAGGCGGGACTCCCTATCGCTGCTCCTGAGCTGCATAGAGCCACCCATGTGAGGGAAGACACTAACGAGTATGCTGATGAGCGCTCTAGGATGACTCGGGTAAATATATAACTTTATTTGTATTATATAATGTTGCTTTGTTAAAATAGAGCGCTAATTATGCTATGTTTTATGGTTATGCAAAACAGGAGCAAATTAATGAGATCATGATTCAGATGACTCGGGGGAGTTGGGACCCTGAATCACTTGGTCAACTTACTTCTGAGATGATAGATCTGGCAAATAGAAACTGGGAGATGACAGTAGGTTGGTATAAGGGTCGCCTGTATGGTACGGGGCCCTTGGCTCTATGTATGGTCCAGTTTGGGGCCGAGAGCAGTAGAGGACACAGTCGACCAACTCCTACTCCTTTAGCCGCGAGACAGAGCAGCTTAGGCAGCTGGTGTAGTTTTAGTGGCAAGAGCTGCAGTCTACTCGACAGGAGGTCAGGACCTATACTGAGAGTATGAAAATGATGCAGGAAGACTTTTAGAAGGTGACCCGTAGGCAGAAGCTGATGTTTAGGTATTTTAAGAATATGGAGCAAGATGAGGAGCAGCTGATTTTTAGGATTTGTTGTATTATCAGTTTGACATTTCAGTATTTTGTTATAACATTTCAGACTAAGTTATGTTGATTCGAATTTTATGTTAATGAAATATTTTTTTCTCGGAATTTTTATTTTAAATTGTTTTAGCTATTTTAGGTTTTATTATTTATTAATAAAATAAACACGTAGAAAAGCAGGTTTATCAAAAAAAAACAATTGTGAATTAACGAGGGAATTAGAGAGAGAATTAGCAGGGGAATTAACGAGGGAATTTGGGCGCGTGGTTGTCAGAATTTGGCCACGTGGTTGTCACTATTAGCGACAGATTTGAATTCCTCGTAATTAGCAAGGGAACAGTCGCTCGCAAATTAGCGAGGATTTAAATTCTCTCGCTAATTCCATTAGCGAGGAGCAATTTAGCGAGGGAACTAGTCTCCCGCAAATGGTAATTAACGACGGATTTGGGATGTTTTGCGAGGGATTTTCTAATGACCAGTTTTTTTGTAGTGATTTTCCTGCTCTCACTACATTGTCCCTATATCCTTCTCCAATCGACGAGTGCAGTTCTAGTAAGAAGTGATCTCCTCCGTCTGAGCTTGCACTTGTGTCCTAAGCTCCACTGGCTCAGCTAAACTAATGGTAAGAATCTACAATGCGAGTCAAGCCAAGGACTCTTCCCCGGGTTTTCAACGTAAAAGCCTTTGTGTGTTCTATACAATTGGTACATGCCAATTTATACGCGAGTCATACCATACGTAGGGAGGTCATTAATTGTCCACAACAATGGGGCTCTCATTAAAAAATTCTTCTACCATGCTGCATCATAAGTCAAAACACCTTCCAAAATAATTTTTTCTTCTTCCCTTTACTATTCACGGAGGACTCAGAACTAATAATGATAACGACCATTGCGTTGGCTTTCCAGATGTCCCTAGCCCAACGTACGAGATCCTCACAGGTAGCAAAAATCTACAAAGTGATTAATAACATATAAATAATCATAAACATAATTAATAACTTATAAAATAATCATAAACAAGAGCTTTAGGGAGATGATATATACCTATCGTAAATGCGTACGATAAATCCGTAATAAAGGGAAGGTTACCATCAGCTGTAGCATATCTATTTCATTTATAAAAAAATAAATTAATAAAATTTAAACAAAAAAAAAACTATTCCGGAATTACCCTATAACACTTAATTCCGGAACGGGAAAAAAATAAATTTTCCGGAATTACATCTTATAGGGTAATTCCGAAAGGTAAAAAAATTAAAATTTCGGAATCATTATCTTAGATAAATCCGGAACACAATTTTATAGTTCCGAATTTATCTTCTTTACATGTTTCCGGAATAAATAACGAAGCAAATTTTTCGAAAATACATTTTTGAGAGGTAATTCCAGGAAGAGTGAAATTTTGGTGAAAATGAAAAGGGTATTTTGAAGTTAAATCCAAAAATGGGGGTATGAGGTGTAGGGGGGAAGGAGAAAAGCCGAAAATGTTACACCAAAAAATACTTCCACACACACTTAAGATCTTAAACATATGTACACGATATCGTTTTTGGTCGAGACCAGGGTATTCACTGCCGAACGCAGTGACTAATCCCCTCGCTGGATTGGAGGCACCTCGAAGGGTGGGACAGCTGGCCCAAAGATTTAAAGTTGCTCTATACCCAAGGCGAGTATGGAGCCCCAACTGCTCACCCACACCCCTGGGTTAAATATATGGGAGTATGAGGTGTAGGGGGAAGGGAAAAAAGCCAAAAATGTTACACCAAAAAATACTCACACACACTTAAGATCTTAAACATGTCATGATAGGTTCCGTTAGATGAATTCACTGAGGTTAGATAATTTTACTTATACACGAGTCCAGCAAGAATACAATATATATACTATTTATTAAAAGATAATAGTCCTATTGTCAAAAAAAAAGATAATAGTCCTATCGATTAATGATTATGCATGGTGTATGCCAAGCAATGCCCGTTACGTTTCTCTTTCAAATTTTAAATTCTAAACCCCCTCCTACCCACGGCTCGTGTCACTTGCTATTGAAAATGACTTGTTATTGATAAGATAAGATTGTTGAGTGTTATAGGTTATTATTATTATTATTATTATTATTATATATTATTATTATTATTACTATTATTATTCTTGCTTCCATTTTGGGTGTGTATTTATGTTTTTATACCCTTTTAAAAATTAAACCAAATATTAAGTTAGTAGTATAAATCAGCTTATAACCATATGCATTTACAAGGTTTAACTAGGTTCTTTTCCTTTTATTTGGTTAAAAAATTCTTAATGAAACTACAATTAAATTAATGGAGTATATGCACGTTAAATTAAGTTTCATAAGTTAAATTTAAAAATTACATATCATTTTTAAAACTTATTTTGGTATTATATATAAAATAATATTATATCCATCACTACAATAGAACAAGACCAACAGGGGCGCTTTTTTTTTATCCATTGGGGGCGCTTTCGGGCGCCCCTGAATCTGGCGCTCCTGATGCCAACCCCACAATCAGGAGCGCTCGCAAAAAGTGCCCCTGTTTGTCTTAGCGCCTCAGACCAACAGGGTTGCTTTTTTTAAAAAAAAAAAACATTTTTTTCTTGTTTCTGGTGTATCCTATAGTTTGCAGCACATCCCTACTCTCATTTTCATCAACCAACAACAACCAATATCAACTCAACAACCAATATGAACCAAATTTTAAATCAACACACCAATTGATTTAACCAATACCAACTAATGCAATTTTTATTATCATAGTCAATCAACAGAATAACAAAACTTATAAAAAATCAAATGCATAAAAAGAAAAATTGGAAACCAATTAAATTTCATACATTTGAGTTGGACTTCAAACTCCTATGAGCTTGTAACAACAATGAACCCAAATGAGCACAAATCTAAAACCTACAATAGCAAAATCAGAAGACAAAAAACCTATGAGCATGAATGTTATATTGACTTTTTATCAAACAGGTAGCATGCAACCAAATATCTCAGCAAAACTATGCATCCTAGGCTTATTTTCTCAACACCAATAGAGATAATAGAAGAAACCAGCACCAAGAATGAAGCAATAACTAACATAAACATCACGATTCAAAACGATTCAAAAATCATAAAGAGGGAAACGAGTTTATTTACCTGGTTGATAAAGAGAGAGAATGTGATTTTGGTCAGTTCCCTTCTTCTCCAACAAGCTTACAACACACCAATGTTGTGTGAGAGTGAACCAAAGGGCGAGAGGGTTTGAGAGCTAGCACGACGGTGGCTGTTCGTGAGGGTTTGAGAGAGAAACAAGCAAGATGAAGATGCAAGCAACGAACAAGATGATGAGAGGGACAAAAATTATTGTAGGGTTCTTGAGTTGTTCGTGAAGGTGAGAGGAAGATGAAATGCAAGCAAAGAAACCAGAGAACTGATGTAATGAAACGTAAACTAATTAAGTGTAAACACATGCACCTTCAGGAGCGCTTTTTAATAGCGCCCCTAATGGCCTCAATGTTTTGAGCATTAGGGACGCTTTTTAAAAAGCGCCCCTAAAGGGTCTCCGTGTTTTGAGCATCAGGGGCGCTTTTTAAAAAGCGCCCATAAAGGACCTCCGTGTTTTGTGCATCAAGGGCGCTTTTTAAAAAGCGCCTCTAAAAGCCCTCCGTGTTTTGGGCTTCAGGGGCGCTTCTTACAAAGCGCCCCTAATGGGTGCGCCCTTTTTTAACAATTCTGTTGTAGTGCATGTTAAAAGATACATATCATTTTTAAAATTTATTTTACTAGCGTATTAGTTTAAATTTTTTTAAACATGGTATTTGTAACAAAAAGTGTCAATTGAAAGGTTTTATTACATTTTTGCCTACATTTTTAAAAATCCACGATTTTATATTTCTACTTTACTTTTTACGAATTTGGTTTTCACCCTTTTTTAATTGCACCTAATTTTATCTGTAAAATTGAGAAAGCATAAATTTAACGTGATCAAAATCAGGATCAAACTCATAAATTTAAAAACTAGGGACCATAAAGATAATTAAAGTCAATAAAATATAATTATGCATACAAACAATTAAAAGTATATTTTAACAAGAGGAGGTAATCCTTATCATATAGTATGATAAAATAATTTAATAATATATGCATAATTTGAACATCAAGATTATCTTCTTTCAGAATATTTCTTTTTTTTTTTTGAGATTTCTTTCAGAATATTTCCTATTCTCACTTTATAAGAAAAAATATACACGCAGTCAAAAAAAGAATGAATGAAAAGATATATATGCTTTTTATTTTATTTTCTTTGTGATAAAGTCGGTAAGTCAATAATTGAGTCCCAAAAACTATACAAGTGGGAATTCAAGAACTTATAGAAATCGTAAGATATGGGGGCCACTCAATCAATGTGACATTTAATACACAAAGACATCAAAGATTACGGGCTTTTTATTTTATTATTTGTAGGTGTACAAATCATCAAATTTACATAGCAATCTGGTACGAAGGTTATTTTGGTCAAAGTGAATGCCGCAAGATGAAGGAGATAAACAAATAAAAAAACTAGGCAATAGAAAAATGGTGGGGTGTAATTAGTAATTGCGTTTGGAGCTTCAAGTTAGGTCGACATCATAAGGAAAAGACCCACTCATTCTTTTCTTGTATATTATATTAGTTCTGAACATTGAGATCTTTTAAACGTACGTACGTGATAATAATAAGTAGACTCAACTATCAAATTTCTTGATAGAATGGAAAATTGCTAACACAAAGTAACTAGGATATGCAATCTTCTTAGCATATATCATCATATTTTGTTTTAGGACAAATTCTAAGGTGGACTTCGTTAGATGGTGGTCCATGTAGATTGATATTTGAAAAATTGTTTGAAATTCTATCAATGATTGGCGTTGGCTTTTGAAAGTAGAGTTTTACGGTGTTTCATTTTGCAAAAACTCAAGACTCATATCCATGGAGTTTGAGAGAGAAAGACGATGATAAAACTCAGATTCTCATTCAATAGTGATTCAGTTACAGAATGTGAATATATATATATATATACACATAGTTGAGAATCCAACTAACTCTAACAAATCCAGAGCAGAATCTAACTAACCCCTAACTAATTTGTACAAGCTATTAGCAGAATCAAAACTGATTTAAGTTACATAAGGGAAAAAGGAAACCCTAAAGTGAAGTAAAAGGGGAAAGATGCGAAGAGGAAAGGGAGCTGAGTGATGAGTGAAGTGAGCTGAGTGTTGAGTGGCTCAACCGTGTTTGCTGCTGATGTCAATATTTGCTGACTGGATAACTTGTCCTAGCTGGCAGTTTGACTTTGACCCATTTCTTGACTTGTCATTTGTAGCATCCTCCCTTAAGCTGGAATAGATATCCATCATTCCAAGCTTAGATTGCAAGGCAGAAAATGGACCAAGATTGAGAGACTTTGTCAAAAGATCAGCAATCTGTTCTTTTGAAGGAATAGGCAGCAGATGCAGAGTTCCACTTCTAACTTTGTCACGCACAACATGACAATCAATCTCAATATGCTTTGTTCTTTCGTGAAAAACTGGGTTTGCTGCTATATGGAGAGCTGATTTGTTGTCACAATATAGGACTGCAGGGGATGGGTGTTGTATTCTGAGATCTTTCAGCAAGTATAGTAGTCATTGTGCTTCACATGTTGCTAGAGCTAAAGCTCTGTATTCTGCCTCAGAAGATGAACGAGAGACTACACTTTGTTTCTTGCTTTTCCATGAGATGAGAGATAATCCAAGGAAGAAGCAGAAATCAGTTGTTGACCTTCTGGTGTCTGGGCAAGCCCCCCAATCTGAGTCACAGTATCCTTTCAAACAGAGAGAAGAATCAGCTCTGAAGAATAGCCCTTGTCCAGGGTGATTTTTGATGAACTTTAGTACTCTCATTGCTGCCAACATGTGAGTATTAGAAGGTTTGTCCATGAACTGACTTACCTTTCCAACTGCAAATGATATCTCAGGTCTAGAATTGGTTAGATACAATAACCTACCAACCATTCTTTTGTAAATTGCTAGATCAGTAACAGGTTCTCCCATGTGTTTGTGCAATTGCAGGCCAGGTTCCATGGCGGTAGAGCATGGTCTAGAAAATATTTCAAATCACCTAGATTCTTGATGCTAAATTTCTCATCCAGTAACATTTTTACATTGTTGATCTCTATAGTATCCGTACCTGTCAATACTAAGTTGTCCACATACACAAGTATTGTTGTGAAACCAATGGTGGAATCTTTTGTATATAGGGAGTAGTCAGACTTAGATTGGGTGTATCCCAACCCTATTAAAGTTTCAATCAAACTTGGCATTCCATTGCCTACTTGCTTGCTTCAGCCCATATAAAGATCTCTGCAATTTGCACACCAAATTGGGTTGATCAAGCCTGAGGCCAGGGGGAGGCTTCATGTACACTTCCTCATCAAGATCCCCGTGTAGAAAGGCAGTATTGACATCCAGTTGACATAGATGCCTAATGGTACTCCTTTTTATCTCTAGGCTAAAAGTCTCTAGGTAGTCTATACCTTCTGTTTGGGTGAACCTTTTAGCGACCAGTCTTGCCTTATGTCTCTCAATAGATCCATCAGCATGTAATTTGAGTTTGAAAACCCTCTTACATCCAATGGCATATTTATTTGCAGGCAGAGGGACAACTGTCCAAGTCTTAGTCTTCATTAGAGCATTCAGTTCAGCCATCACAACACTCTTCCATTTGTTATCACACATTGCTTCCTCATAGGTTTGTGGCTTAGTGATAAATGATAGGTTAAGTGAGAAGTGTTTGTGAGATGATGATAACTTGTCATAGCATAAAACATCAAAAATGGGATAAAGACTACGTTCAGGTTGTGATGATGAGATTGGTGATGTAGATTCATGGATTGTATCCTTGAGAAGGGAGCAATGGTATTGTTGGAGGTAAGAGGGTGGATTTCTTGTTCTGGTGGATATCTTAATTGTATTGGTTCAACTTGGTTTGAAATGATTTCAGTTTGGTTGGGGTTATTTGTGAGGGTGTTCTGTTCTGAGAGTATATGGTTGTATATTAGGTGAGGAAGATGGATTTTCTGGTTCTGTAGTAGTATATGGTAGAGGTGTAGGAGTTATTTCTGTAGTTGTGAGATCATTAGTATTGGTGTGAGTTTGGTTGTGATTGTCTAAGTGGTAATTATCAAAGTATGGTATTGATGTCTCAAAGGTGTGACTAGAAATGTCACTGTGAGAAGAACTATCCCTGTTGAGAACAATTTTGTATGGAAATATATGTTCAAAAAATTTTACATCTCTTGATAAGAAGAGTTCTCTTGAATGAAGATCAAAAAACAAGTGTCCCTTGACACCATGTTTAAAACCTAGATAACTGCATTTCCTAGACCTAGGGTCTAATTTCTTCCTATTTGCCTTCAAGGTACTAGCAAAACACAAACATCCAAAAACTTTCAAATTATCTAAATTGGGAACATGGTCATACAAAATTTGAAAGGGGGTCTTTTGAGACAAAATTTTTGATGGCAATCTATTTATGATGTGCACTGCTTGACTCACAGCATGTGCCCAGAAAATTTTTGGTAACTTTGCTTGAAAAACTAGGACCCTTGCAGTTCAAAAGATGTTGGTGGTTCATCTCAACAATGTCATTTTGTTGGGGAGTGCCAACACAAGAGGTTTGATGTATTATGCCCTTTTCTTGGTAAAATTCTTTTAGTAAAAACTCATTGCCATTGTCAGTTTGTACGCATTTTATTTTCACATTAAACTGAGTATCAACAATTGACACAAAACCTTTTATTAAGAGAGAGGCTTCAGATTTTAGCCTCATAGGAAAAATCCAAGTGAACCTACTCTTATCATCAACAATGGTGAGGAAATATCTATATCCTAGTATGGAGCAAATAGAAAATGGACCCCAAATGTCCATATGAACAATATCAAAACATTTACTTGAAGTTGTAGTGCTATTAGGGAAGGGTAACCTCTTCTGTTTGGCATAAAAGCATATATCACAGGGATTTTTAGAAACATTGCATTTCACAGAAGAATTTTTTTTGTTTATTTCATTCATTTTCTCAAAAGAGGGGGATGGCCAAATCTCATGTGCCAAACATTACAATGGTTACTATTATCTATATTGGCGATGTTACTCACAGTACATGGTGTGTCTAGGTTGCAGGAACTGAGATTATTTATGGAGTGTGTGATGGATGATGGCCTTGAGCAGCGGAAGCCAAGATGATACAATCCACTCCTCCTTTCAGCTATCCCAATCACCTTCTCCGTTTGGTTGTCCTGTATCACACATTTAGGCCTGTTAATATGCAAATCACAGTCTACATCATCAGTGAGTTTGGTTATGGAAATGAGATTAAAAGAAAAGTTTGGTATATAAAGGACATCACTGAGCACTAGAGTATCATCTAAGTGTATAGTTCCTGCAAGATTGCAGTATACAACAGTTCCATTTGGTAAGGTGACACTAACAGGTTCTATAATCCTAAGGCATTCAAATAACTGTTTGGAATAAACAAACATGTATGGTGGCTCCTGTGTCAATGATCCAGAGTTTTTCTTTCCTAGAGTTAGGGAGAGCACAAATAATACCTGATTTGACTGTAGTGTAGTGATTGATGTTGTGAGATTGCAATGTGTTGGAACCTTGAATGAGCGCTAGAATGGCTTTGTGTTGCTCTGCTGTAAAACCTAAGAGTCCAGAATTGGAATTCTGATTTCCAGAGTCATTGTTGTCTTCGTCAGCAACTGTTTCATCTTCATCATCATTTGTGTTGTTTCCAACACAATTATTCACTGAATTTGTGGTTCCCTGCTGGTAGTGTGGAGGATACCCATGCTTCTTGTAAAAAACATCACACTGTGGCCTGTTCTTCCACAGTGAGAACACACCTTCATGCCTCTTCCTCTGCCATTACTGCTTCTACCACCTCTGCCTCTGGTTCCTCCTCTTCCTGCAAAGCCATTTGATCTCTTCAACAGGAGCAATAGTGGTTCTTTCTTGTTGAATGAGGAGAGAGTAGACTTTTGCCAAGTTTGGCAGGGGAGCCATCAACATAATTTGTGATATCACAGGTGAGTATTGTCCACTCAGACCTTTGAGGAACCTAAGATCATTTCCTTTTTCTTTGTATTCCTTGAATTTCTTCTCAGCATCACAGCCACCAGTGCAATTACTACTACACCTAGGAGCAGGCAAGAAATTCTCGAATTCTTGCCACAATTTCTTTAATTTTGTGTAATAAGTGGAGATAGAACCATCACCTTGTCTTGTAGTGTAGATCTCCTCTTGAAGATCAAAAATGCGAAACATATCGCCTTGATAAAAACGATCCTTCAAATCTCTCCAGATTTCTGCTGTTGTATCCATCCACAGTATGCTTTGTGAAATCAGTGGTACTATTGAGCTATTGATCCACGACATGATCCACGACATCACCATAGTGTTACAGCGATCCCAAGCAAGTGAATCAGTGTGTTTGTCTTCAGGTTTCGGAAGGCTTCCATCGACGAAATGTAGTTTGTTCTTGGACTTCAGCGCAACCATCATTGATCTTGACCAGGTATGATAGTTGCTTCCGTTGAGAGGAGGAGAGAGAATCGCCGTTCCTGAATTGTCACTCGGATGCATGAAATAGGGATTCATCATGTCACTTTGGTATCCTTTGTTCGATCCGTTTCCATTTACGATGCTCGAACTGGTTTCGTTTCCGGGAACGATTTCTGCCGTCATCGTCCCCATCTGAGAATCACAGAATGAAAGATGACTTGAAAATGAAAAGATGAAAAGAAGAATGTGGTGATTGAATGAGAAGACGAAGAGCGCAGCAATGGTGGTCAAAGCCCCTAAGATGGAGCTCTGATACCATGTAAAAACTCAAGACTCATATCCATGGAGTTTGAGAGAGAAAGACGATGATAAAACTCAGATTCTCATTCAATAGTGATTCAGTTACAGAATGTGAATATATATACATAGTTGAGAATCCAAATAACTCTAACAGATCCAGAGCAGAATCTAACTAACCCCTAACTAATTTGTACAAGCTATTAGCAGAATCAAAATTGATTTAAGTTGCATAAGGGAAAAAGGAAACCCTAAAGGGAAAGTAAAAGGGGAAAGATGCGAAGAGGAAAGGGAGCTGAGTGATGAGTAAAGTGAGTTGAGTGTTGAGTGGCTCAACTGTGTTTGCTGTTGATGTCAATATTTGCTGACTGGATAACTTGTCCTAGCTGGCAGTTTGACTTTGACCCATTTGTTGACTTGTCATTTGTAACACATTTCGACAAAAATGAGACATTTTTCAGTATTTTTCACTGTCAAGCGAATCAAATCGAAATAGGTTGAATAAAGAGAAGTCAAAATAAATTATTGGTTCACCCGTTGACAAGTTTAAGTACAAGTTTGATTAAGACTATTTTTCAAAGGGTAGAATGTAGCTTTTGAAAAGGAATTCAGTCATATTATCGATCAAATCATGAACTCGACTCAAAATCAATAACAAGAATAGAATTAGAAGTGACAATTAGTAAAGATAACTTAAACAATCATGGAAATCAGGCTCAATGATGGGTGAACATCATGAATCCTCGAAGTATCAGAGTTAAAGAAATAAAGTGAAATGTAAGGTAGAGTAAAAGAAATGACAAGAGTGGAATACTCAATTGACAAAATTAAGCATTCGTTGAAAATAAGGTTTGAAATTCAAAGAAAATGGCTCAAAGATACATTTTTTACCACAATTTGCCACAGATCCTGTATAAGTGGATGAGTAACTGAATGTCGCCCCTGGAGCTACTTACAAGCAACTATATATATAAATTCCAAAAGATAACTTCCTACTTGCATCATGGACACATGTCCAATTCGAAACTTGCGTAACTAATAACTACCTAATAATTGGTAATCATATGCCGTCACATATTCCCTGGCCTTGCAGATGTTGTACACCTGCTTCGCGCATATTTAAAAACCATCAAAAACTACTTTTAAGTCCTATGTGCGTTGATACCTTTCTTCGAAACTACTTCATACACGCCTCGAAATTGTGCTCCACCCCGAAGCTTGACCATGTCTCGAACTTTCTCCTCTCCTGCTGACATGTCCATATGGTCAATTTTGAATTCAAAATTTAACTGTAATAGATGCCCTCTAATGTTTGGGGTCTTGAAGTCGTAGAGAGTAAATATTTTAGAAGATTTTTACCAACAGTAACTTAATTAGAGCTACAACGACTTCACAGTAAACAAATAGTTGTTATAAGTCACTTCAATGATGTGCGAGTCATTTCATCTTTCAAGCACCAATTCCAAGATTTTTTGGTTGGATTGATAACCAACTCGTAACCGCAATCAATTCCAAAACTAACAGCTAAATTTCCACCAAGATCATAAATACTGAGTCTTCGAATGGGCTACGCACTTTCTAATAGATTTATACCCAACGCTCTTATATAGCTCCAAGCAACTGTTGTGATAACCTAATCTTTGATCTCAACATCGTTCTCTATGGCTTCTTCATCCAACACTAAGAATCTCAAAAACCTCTATCGTGATGATGGTTCTTTGACCATCACAGAGCCCCTAGTTGACAATTTCTCTTAGAGTTCGCAAGAAGGCAATTCTATTAGAACCTTTGTTCATGGTGGAACTAACCACGCCTTCTTGGGCTCTAACCTCTCTTGTGGGGACACTCTAGAAACCCCTTTGTTTTTCTCAGAAGATGGTCCTTTGATTATGGGGAAAAGGAAGACCTTCAAGACCAATTTCCTTCTAATTGCAAGCAAGTTTTCAAAAGGAATCCCTCAAATTCGAAGATGTTCTACAACTGGCTCAAGCGAACAGAGCCAAAGGAGATCAATGGAAGAAACAAGGGATTTACGACCTTATGAAACTCAGTTCCTATGATCTTCACTTTAACGAGGTAGAAATCTTTGCTTCCCTCTATTTCTGGAAACCACGTTTTTCGAAGTTGTATCCATTATTGGGTTCATGCCATTAGATCTTCAATATATCCCAAAAGTTCTTCTTGACAACACCTGAATCCTCCCAAATTCCGGCAAGATTTCGATTAATGAATTCACCATGTCAAACCAAAAGGGGAGTGCAGTCACTGATTCTGACCCGTATCTTTTCTTTAGTTTTCTGCTGCAAGACCATGCAGATTCCAAAATATCTTCTTCCAATAGCCCAATGCCTACATGAAGGAAAGGAACTTTGTTTGGGGTCTTTTATTCTCGCTTACTTATATGAAGTCCTCACTGAAGCTGTTCAGAACTTGAGAGAGAATGGGAAAATAGGGATTGTGAAGGGCCCTCTCTAGTATCTTCAACTCTGGCTAAATTCCATATTTCAAGGCCATATGCTTTCTTCCATTCCTTCTGAATTCCCTTATCAGATTGCAGGCTTTAGCCTTACCATTTATACTAAGAAAGAGGTTTCTAAACAAGCCTCCCTGTTTTGTTCTATTACCCAATTCAAGACCTCCTTTGCTCTTTTTGCTTCAAGACAAGTTGGGCCTAGCTGGTTTCAGGCCTCATTTTCTACAACTCTCGAATATTCTGTCCTTGCCACACGACAAAAGCTACTCAAACCTTACGGCGTAGTCTATTACCTAAAGAGAAATGAAGTGAAAGTCTTTGGGGTCCATCCACAACTCTTCTCTCCCAATTTGGTTTTAGCCAATGTTTGCCAAACAAACATCTGACTAAAACTAATGATTATATCAGCATTTCCAAACCATACTCCTTTGAGAGGCTCGAAGAGGTATTTACCAACTTCAAACGAAAACTTATTGAGCCCTAACTTGTTCGCTACATATACGGATCCCACTTGTTCGATACAGGTCAAATAGTCCAAACCATTTGAAGTTTCATCTTTAAGGAAACCTCGTGGCTCTGTAATGTCTATTATCTCTCAAACTCCAACCCGAAGAAGCAATCGAAATCAAAGCTTTAATGCACACCCTTCTTCCGCTCCAATGGAGTTTGATCTGACTCATAGTCCTCAATCTGATGCTAGCTCAGAGGTAATTCAGTTTTCTAGCCTTATTTATAGATTTCTATCTTCTCAATTTTTCTCTAATTCCTGCTTTATATTCTCTTTTTAGAACTACTCTGTCCTTTACCTCTCTAGAGCCGATCTACAAGGACATTCCAAGTAGTGCCAGTTCCATTAAACAAACCTCAACCTCCGGGCTTCTCAAAACCCAATTACCCCAACATATCTCTCACCACATGTTCCTCTAGTTTTTTGATAGGCAATGTTAGTGGGGGGAGGAAATGTTAGTTTCCAGAGTTTGAACCCGAGACATCCTTCTTGCACACATTTGGTGCTCTCCTTCGGTATCCCTTAGCTTACCAACTGAGCTACCTACATGTTCCTCTAGTTATTGTCATCGTTCCTACTTCCGATTTGGCGACTCTTGATCCCGTTGCTGCCCTAAGGGAATTTATGATTTTCCTTTCCACCTCCAAATCAAAGTCTCAAGTTGAGAGTAACCCTCCACTAACTAACCCCTTAATTGATTCTACTCCTTTCTTCGAAGAGCTAAAAAGGGTTCTCCATCAACATGGAAACAATATTTTCTATGCTTTAAGTGAAACTCCAGAATTGACACAACAAGTCCATGATTTGGTTATTGAGGTTTCTGAGCATCATGACCATCTTCCCACTCAACAAAACCAAGTTTTTCAAGAACTTGTTCCATTGCTTAAACGAATTATGAAATCCCACATTGACCTAGAAGGCAAATCTGCCATAGAAGATGTGTTGGAGTTCAAATTCTACCAAATAGATAAAGAGAATTTTGAAACTCTTCGGAGAATGGAGAATGTGAATGAAACCCTCCAAGATGTGTCCTTGTACGATTATCAGTGGTATTTTTAATAGGTATCGTACCATTTGCCCGTACCATCATTATCAAAACTTGCTATCGATATCAAGCGAATGTTATACAATTCTCACTCTGCACACTCAACACACATTAGCATATAACATCAATAATAGAGGTCATTAAAGTTTGACAAACTTCCTAAATATTTTATCGTACAAAAATGTTGCAGTTGTATAACCCGCATTCAACATTTAAAAGAGGGGAGCGACTCAATAATATAGATCATTCAAACTTAACTAAGTTTCTAACTGTATCGGGGGATCACATGCTAAAATGATGTATTCAAGTTTTGAGATTTGAATTTGAACTTAAACTAAACATCATTGAAGAGTGGAATGAACTAATCAACAAACCAAACGAAGACAAAACAACTGATTCTTAAGGTTTTCCAGTCATCTTTAAGGATATTTACACTCTGTAAAGCGCATAATCAAAAGAGGACAAATTTTGATACCAGTTGATTGTCCCGCCCCATGCAAAAGGTACACAATTCATTCTCTCTTAACTCTTGCTCATTTTGACTTCCCTCACTAATTTGAGCGTCGGAGTCTCTTTGCAGGTACCACCACCGCTGACCTCAACCTTGGCTCAAAGGTTGACCACAGACGCTTGAAGGTTGGCCTCGGACGCTTGAAGGTTGGCCTCAGCCACTTGATACTTACCTCCTTCTTTCTAGGGTGGAGATGGAGATGTTACGGCTCGCTCGTTCGTCCATTGATAATGGTTACTCCATGCCTTCAAAAAGAGCATCAGCCTCCTATAAGTTTTTGTTCATCAAAGATTCACCTACACCCAATGTTTTTAAAACCGAACCGGACATTGAACCGGAGAGACCTCCGGGTCATGGTTCAATCGGTTCACTCGGTTCAACCATGGTTGAACCGGATGAGTAATAATTAAATAAAAAATAATAAAATATTGAACTTTGGAGAAAAAGTAAATAAAAAAAATGCATTTCGGGCGGTTCATTCCGGGTCAATTGGCGGTTGAATCGCGGTTCTAAACGGTTCAATCACTCCGCAGTTCAAATGGGTTGAACCAACCGTCGGGGTGTCCGGTTCCCGGTCCAACCGGTTGAACCGCCCAGTTCGGTCCGGTTTTTAAAACACTGCCTACAGCTACATCAATAGTCATTTTTTGTGGTATATAGAAATACATTATAGAAAGTGTGAATAATTAACCACTTCTCTAGTTCATGATGGGCGTAGCCTTAGCATTTCTTTGAAACGCTTCCAAGCAACATAAAGAGATTCCCCTTAATTTTGAGAAAATATTGTGATTTGATTTTTCAATTGGGAAGTTCTTCTTAAGGAAAGTTCTTAGCAAGGAATGGTTGCTTCAATTGGTTCCATGTTGTAATGGATTTCGAAGGCAGCAAATGTGGCCAAGCTCTATCCCTATCCCTTAAGGGAAAAGGGAAGAGTCTTAGTCTTTTGGCATTACTGGGTACTCCATTCATATGCAATGTAGCACAAAAGTCAAGAAAATTTGATAAATGGAGAATTGGATTATTTGTTGGAGAACCAGAAAATTTATTTTGCTGCACCATGGACAATAGTGAGGGCTTCAGTTCAAAATTGTTTGCCTTAACAGCAAGGCACAAAATACTAAAATGTGGATCCGTAGAATTAGGTGTAGCATACTTTTTTAGAGTACGATTCTGATTTTTAGCCATTGCAAAATTTCTTTATTGATTATTAAGTAATTCTCTTATTCTTCTTCTATGGAAGAACCTTTCTATCTCGGGAATTGGTTCAACAAGTAATTCCCCAAGACTTCGAACTTTCTGCATTCAAAGAACAAGAGAATAAAATAAACAGAAAAATAAAAGGGATTTTACTCTAACTGATACTGAAAATCCAAAAGTTTCCGGCAACGGCGCCAAAATCTTGATAGGCCGCAAGTGGACGGTTGTATCACGTAGTAGAAATATCGATCCCACAGTGACTTTATATGAGTATCAATTTCTTTTCGATTGTGATTAGCTAAAAAGACTAATTAATTATTATTTACTTAAAACTCAAATGATAAAAACATCCTCGGATTGTGGCTTCATCTCGATGATAAAATGATAACACAATCCTCATCTATTCTCTAATTTACCGTAGTAATGTTATTAAAAGACAATGTATCAATTTTAACTAATATCTCCTTTCAGAGTTCAAAACGGTGTTTTGAACCAACAATCAAGTCCATTTTCATGGTTAATTCTTGGCAAAACCCTTTAAGTTCAACCTTTTTATTATCTCAAGAGTCTCAAAACTATTTTCATATTTTGATTCCTTTGTCCAATCTCATAGTTACGTTTCGTTTCATCGTTTGATATTTTAAATAAGAATTGAGGATGATGAGATTGGATTGAATTATAAGACTTAATAAACTAGAAAATAGACTTGGGATTGTTTAGGGATCTATCATTGCATTATATTCCCATAATCCCAAAACTAAACTCATAATCATAGTAGATTGTTGCATTAAAATTAAAGAGCATAACTATAAATAACAGAAATGTAAAGAACAAAAATGCAAAGAAAAGCTATAAATTGCAAAATTAAAACCAATTATCGGCTTAGGACCATCAAAGCTAAGAAACATGAGAATTAAAACCAATTACAAGCAATGAAAGTTGAAACTGTAACATTACTGAAAACTGTTGAGTCAACACGGGTCGTGTTCCTTCCTCTGTTCTCTGCACACCTCTTCATCCGTTCCTCAGTCGAAGACCCAGCACGACTGGTTGTGTTAGGTTTTGTTTGCTCGCTCTTTTCTTGCTTTTCCTTGATGCACTTGGTTTCTTTTTACACTCTTTGGCCTTGGGACTTCATTCTCATACTTTTGATACTTGAGTTCTTCTTTTTGTTCATTACTTAACCTAAAAATGAAAACAAAACGTTTGGTAGTAAAATAGCTCTAGAATAGAACTAAAATACTCAACAAACTACTAAAACCAAGTACTAAAGTAACACATAAAATAGACTTATTAGAGAGGAATGAAGAGAAATGAACACAAGTATTTTTCCTAGTTCACAACATCTGTTGCTACATCTAGTCCACCCGTTACAGGGTGACTTTGTCTCTTCACTCAAAGGTCTTAATCCAATAAAACCAAGTACTCTTCCTCTTCAGGCACCATGAGTATTCTTTACTTGCCTCTCCAGGCTACCCCACTAGAGACCTCTCTAATCTTCTCAACCTTATTGAAACTTACGTTGAGGAAACGGGTGTTTACATGTCTTCCCAGACTTTTTTACAAAGAAATGCCACTACTGGGCAAGTTACAAACAATGAGTTTGTATATGAGTGATACAAATTCTATATAGGATTTAACTCTCTATGAGGGGATATTACAATTCTAATCCTACATTTTCCAGGCTTTTACAAAATATTCTTTTTTTCTCTTCCATGGATGTTCAGTGTGAACAATCTCATGATGACTAAAGTTATTTGATATTCAATGAATATCCTTAGTCATTTTTCTACACCTTATTTTGGTCTTTTGCCAACAGGCAGATCATGGTCGTTTTTCCAACAGGCCAACAACCTCTTCAATTCAAAGGAACTTCTTTAAATAGAGGAGAGACTATTACCGTTAAAGTTGGGACCGTTGTACAACTGGCCATGGAATGGATAAAGCAATATCTAGGCTATATTGTACTTGAGAGAGAGAGAGAGAGAGAGAGAGAGAGCGCTATTAGCCATTGACATTTCTACTGGCTAAGCTTTTTAGAGAATGCCGAGTCATCATATATATATATATATATATATATATATATATATATATATATATATATATATCATATGCTTGATGACGACTTCTCTTTAACTTATCGTGATGATTAGAAGATAATTTGATCTTTAGATGATTTGATCATCAAACACCTTTGCATATTGCTTCTTCAGATGGATGCGTTGAGAGCATTAGCGAATGCTTTTTCTTTATCTTCAACAAGGCTTGAATGGATGTTTCTTGCTTAGCAGACGTCTGTTGAGATATTTTCAAAAGATGTCTTCTTTAAGCAGATGCTTTTCTTCTTCAGCGAAGTCACTCCTTGACTTCATACACCGTCTTCACCATATTCGGTGATGAACTCCAGCTTGACTTCTTGTTTCTGATGCTTTGCCAAGCTTTCTTGTAGGCTCATATCTTTTGGTGTTGACGTGGTCTTGATTTCTTCTTATATGCTTGTACACTAGATGCTTTGATTTTATCTTAAGTACACACATACTCCTTGCGAGCTTCAACTATGTCTTTTGATCTTGTATCTTCTTGTTGGATAAATCTGACCAGTCTTCTGATGCTTTTGTCTTGCTTGAAAAAGTGTGCCTCTTATGTTGTTAGTTATCTTAGACAATTCTGACGCTGTTTTCATAATAGAAAAATATTCATTAATTCAAATTGGTGGAATACATTTTGATAACAACACAAACAATTGCTAAAAACGAAATAATAATGAATCTGTGAACAAACTCACAACATCTAAGTTAATAGCGTTAGACGACAAAATGTCAACAAATATCACAAAATCAAGGCCACCAAAATACTCATGCCTCCAAATTTGTAACGTTGATGACCAAGTCATGGATTGAATTGTAGTTTGCATCAAGACAACGAACAAAACAACGGGGCACTCTGACGATAAAAAAAACACAAGAAAAGCTTATTTAACATGTACAGAAATTGTGATTCCTACAGTTATATAGTTGTTTCACCTCTATGATCATCTCCTTTGTTCATTGAACATGTACAAAACGAATATATAATTGGCTAGTTAAAATTAATGATGAAAAAATAAAAAGGTGCCAATGTACAAAAAATACTGGATATATACCTCACTAGTCTTATGACCCGTGCGATGCACGGGTTGCGCACACATTGAGCTATAGTGAACGACTTAAAATAATTTAAATGATTTATCTACGTCGAGAAACTTGGCTGGCCACGTGTAAACTCGGCTTGCCAGTCTGTGTGGCTCTTCCCTACCAACAGAGTTTTTGCCACACTCAAGATTCGAATCCGACACCTTGGGGTGGGATCGGAGCCTAGTTACCACTCAGACCAACCCTTGTTGGTGGGTTTTAAGCAGATTGATAACAATTGAAATCTATAATGGGTTTTTGGAAATGTAATATTTTTATATCAATATATAACTGAGATAATTTCTAATACTCGTGTGATGCACGGGATGCGCTAGTATCGATGAATGCAAATACACTAAGTTAATAATGGTTAGTAATAATTTAAGCATAATTAAGACCTCCAATAAAATTAAACAGTAAGAACCAATACATTCCATCAAATTAAAAACGAACATTAAAACCGAGTTTGTTAATTGTCGGAATCAAGTTCGAGAGCACCAAGTCGACACTTGTGTCCCAGGGTAGCTTATGCCTACTGGCCAACAACGTTGATTTGTAAAATATATAGTCTAATGAGATGGAATAAAAATTAAATTATAACTATAAATTATATAAGAAGATTATACAAATAAAATGAACATTACCAAAGACCCCGAAATTGAGCATCCATAGATATTAAGAAGAAAAGGTCTAAAGAATTTTAATAACATAGTTCATATTCATCAAATGTAAATATAAAACTGAACCCGTAATTAAAAATAAAAAGAGACAACACAATTCGAAAGTGAAACACATGGTTCTATTGTAAATGTGGCTGAAGTTCTCGCTGGAGTAAATGCAGTAACACAGTACTCGAAAGTAAATGAAATATAAAAATATAAACACCAATTTAAATATACTTTTAATATTTTTTTATTGAAAAATATACTTCTAATACGTGTTTGTGGGAAATGACCAAAATAAAGAGGACAACACAAATAGAAAGTGAAACACGTGGGTATCATATAGGGTTGGATGAAAACCACTAATATATAGAAGCACCTATATAAAGTTGAAAGAAGATGATGTGGGGTTCGATTGTAAATATGGTGAAGTTTCCGTGAATAAAAATTAAATAATTATAAATTAAATAAGATTATAAATTTAAAAAGGAACATAATAAAAGTTGGTACGGAATGACCAAAATATAGAAGGTAACACAAATAAAAAGTGAAACATGTGGGTATCATGAAAGACTCAGTGAAAACCATAAATAAATTAGAAGCACCTATAGAAAGTCGAAAAAAATATGATGTGGGGTTCTATATATTGTTGATGTGGCTAAAGTTCCCCTGAATAAAAAATAAATAATAACTATAAATAAAATAAAAAGATTATAAACTCTTAAAATATAATATTAACAAAGACATTGAACTTTGTGTATTTGAACACCTAATTTTTTTTCGAACGGTAAAGTAACTCAAAAGTCACTACTTAGCATTTCACTTTACGTATTCTGACACGAATTTATTTTTTAACCAAATCAGTTATTGAGGAACAAACTCTAAGTATTAGAACAATTAAATTATTTTAAGAACCATAAAGTACATTAAAACACACGGCTTAGTATCTAACTTTATGTATTTTGTTATCAAATTAGTTTTTTTCGTCCAATCGTTTATTTTTTTCCGAACTCTAGAGCAGTACTTGAATAGTTTAATTTTTTTCCGAACGCTAAAATAAAACCAAACACACGGCTTAACATTGCGCTTTACGTATTTTATCATGAAATTATTATTTTTCTCAGAACATTAAAATATTCAAAAAAAGAGAAGAAAAAAGTTGAAGTTTAGAATTAAAAAAAATAGAAGAATGTCATAAAAAGAAAAAAAAGAGAGGAGAAAACTAAAAACTATAAAAGAAAAGAAAAAAAAACTAAAAATTGGCGCGATTGAGTGACCAACTCGCATAATATATAGAGGTAGAGATATCTCATCATATCATATATGCCATAATTCTTTTTTGTTTTTTATAAAATAATAAAAGAGAATCGTTCAGTATTTATTTTTTCAACAGTAACTTGCTTATGCACATTGCTTGTCTTATAATACATGGAATAAGATTTCACCAGTTAAGTTCTATATATATATATATATGCCTTCTTTGCTTAGCTGGCATAGGACATATGCCTTGCAGAACTTCTCACCTAGCTGGAGAGAGAGAGAGAGAGATTTTGGTATTTTACAGCCTAAGAGATACCCATATACTAACCACAACTGTAATTTTCTCTCTCCTCCCTTTTTTCTCCCTGTGCACGCCAGGTATTATATTTGTAGTTGTAATGTAATAATATATAATATATTATATTATATGATATGGTTGGGTAGGGTATACATAATCTGAAACAGCATACTATATATGGAATAAAATAATTGGATGCAAATCACATAATGTAACGGCATTGACAGCTTATTCCGGAAATATTATTTTATATAAACAAAATCGCCAAGTAACTGATTGAATAATACATGTACTATTTTGTAACCAAAAAAATAATACATGTACTATTTAATTGATATGCACTGTCGATTAAAATATATTGTAAGTTATCAACTAATAATAATTCATGATATACGCAATTTTTAAGGTGACAATATATAGTAAAATTCAATTGTTTTTTATGATGTGTCAATTTTTATTTAAGTATTATTATAAAAATATTTACACTATTGTTCATACTAACTAAATAGTAACCCAATAACACTTGAATAAGATGGTTGAGGTCTTTTCTAACTTAACCAAGGTTTATGAGTTTGAATCCAGTTTTGGGAATGTAGTAGTGTTAAATCTCTTGAGGGAGAGTTTTGCCGCCCATTGTGATCCTACCTGACTCGAAGGATGAGTTGCGTAAAAGATATCCGATTTATAAAAAAAATTACTAACTAAATAGTAAAGCATATTTAATTCATATCAATCCCATTATATGAAAAGCAAAAGCGGTGCATAAAAAACATGCATGGACACAAATAAAGGAAATACATAGTGGAAAAAGAATAAGAAAAATAAACCAATGGACAAGGTTATTTGGAAAACCACAGACAAAAGCATGGTATACCCATACCCATAGACAATACTTAGGTATAGATTTGACGTCTTCTACGTATTTCATCTAATCTAATAATGATACTATTAGTTTATTCTAATATTTATCTTTTTTTATAAGCAAAGAATCATTTGATTTATATTGAATGATTGGTAGCTACATTTAGCTAACTACAAAGGTTCAAGTGTATAATTGGGGTATTACTATATACATATTTCGTTTGGAGTAATATTTTTGTATTTATACTTTCAAAATGAATCTCAATATAAGAGAATGAACATGCATATATGTAAGATTATTTATTTATTACGTAATCCTAAGAGTTAAAAATATACCAGTAAAAAGAGTTAATATTAATATTATATGTTATTACATGCTTACTTATGTGAATAAAAAAATGATAATTGTAATGAAACTACAAAATCTAATATTATTGAATTAACTAATAAGTATTTTGAATATTTTTGTAGATTAGTTTGTTTTTAAAAAAAATATTAGTTTGTGAATATGTATAAAATAAGTTAAGTTTCATGCAAATTGCAAAAGGGGGCTGCAACTTGATACTTGTTGAAATATTATACAGGAAATGTAAAACAGATCAATATGAACGGAGTTTGAATTTATTCCATGACAAGTGCCGCATTGTTAGTTACAAAAGTTAAAATCAAATGCCCTGTTGTTAATTACAAAAGTCAAAATAAGTATATTGTTTGTTTTCGGTATACTCCGAGTAGGTAGCTCAGTTAGTGAGCTAACATACCAAAAGAGCCCAAGTAGGAGGTCTAGGATTCAAATTCGTGAAACTAATATTTCTCATCCTCCTAACTACTAACCACAGCGGCGTATGTAGGATCTTGGGCTAGGGTGTGTAAAATTTTTTAAACACACACATCCCTATAACTATAATAAAATAAAAGCTTTAACATTTATTTAAATAAATTACATAACTCATAATTGGTCACTTAAAGGAGGAAATGAATAAAGAAGAACATGCTCGAGAGTAAAAAACGCAGAGAGATAAGCAATATAACTTCCTGAGAAAAAATAGGAGTTTCTGAGAAAAAATATTGTGTGCATATGGTGTATTAGATTGGTGCAAAATTAGGAGTTTCTGAGAAAAAATATTTACGGGGTGTGCAAAATATTTTCTTAATAGGATAATAGTGGTAATATTATTTTTTAATAGGAGTACTGGTACTAATATTATTTTTTCATGGTGTGCGGTTGACCACCCTGATATAGGAGTAGATCCGCCCCTAACTAACCACTAACATTTGCTTATAAAAGAAACTTAATTCATTTCATTCAAAATCAATAACAAAACATACGGAGGAATATAATTAAAATCATGATACTAGCATATAAGACCTAGATGCTCTAGCTAAATTTTGAGCATTTTGGTTGGCTTGCCTCCTAGTGAAACTTATTCTAAAGTTTACATGGTCTTCCCTACCTTACAATTCGCTAAAGTTGAACCTAATAATTCGTTGTGAGGAAAATTTGTGTCTAATATTCCATCAATGACTGGTATATGGTCTAACTTAATGGTGATATTAGAGAAGTCCTCCTCCTGAATCCAATTCAAAGCTTGTAGCAAACCATATGCTTCCGCTTCTTTTGGTATAGGCTAGGGATTCCTCGGAAAGTCATGGTCCTTGTTTTAATGAAAGTGTCTTGATGATCATTACAGATACAAAATCCTATTTACCCGAAGCATCCCTCATCATTAAAAATATTGCATCATCTACATTGCACTTCAAATCAGTGTCTCGGCTCAAGTTATCGTTTTCAGTGCCGCTACTGTGTGCAGCGCGTGTCCCTGTTGTAACTTCCTGCATTTGTCCACGAAAGCAAGAAATCTATGGTGACTCGTACATCTCTACGGGCGTCTCCATCTTCTCCCTTGCATAGCTTATTATTCTGTCGGTGCCATATCACGTCCATCATCACGAGTGCATAAT
This sequence comes from Astragalus glycyphyllos, assembly GCA_963573325.1. Lineage (NCBI taxonomy): Eukaryota > Viridiplantae > Streptophyta > Magnoliopsida > Fabales > Fabaceae > Astragalus > Astragalus glycyphyllos. The sequence continues at coordinate 21,420,516 of OY754313.1, read as the reverse complement.
TCCTATTGTCCAGGATGTGATACTGCAGAATATCAAAAACAGCTTCCATGACATATACTGTATGCGATGTTACATCCTTTACATCCAGGTCAATAATACATATAAACTTTTTTTGATAGACAAATGTTATCAATTAATTAGTATAGAGGAGGAAAATATAAGTTTCCAATATTTGAACTATGAATGACAGTTTCGAATGTTTGAATTATGAATCCTCCTACATATATATACTCCTTCAATATTCTTTAGTTTGTCAATTGAACTACTTACTTGGGATAATAATGCATATATATCACTCAGATATCATTATACTTCATTGTATGTTCTTCATTGTATGTTCAATAATGATTGATAAGGATAATTTTATAAAATTGATATACTCTTTTATATACTTATTTCTTTTTTTATTTACACTAGGTAGAAAGGGAAAACACTTGCTTGAAGGCATGAGAAGCATGAAGAAGGAACAAACCCACATCACTTTTCATTTCTAGTAACAAAATTTCCTTAAAATACAAAAATAAAAATGAGTACTAACCGACCCTGCAGACAAGGGAGTTACTGAAAATAGGAAAATGAAAATGGAAGTGGTTGTCATTTTTTGCAGTTGCTGAGATGTAGAAATCAAAATAAAATAAAATAAAATAAAATAAAATAGACACATACATATGCATATGCACACATTAAATACATAACAATTTGTGGATCTAGCTGACTTTATAATTAAATTACAAAAACTATATGAAAAAAAAAGTTTTACATATATGTAGACAAAAGGTTTACTTCACATGGGTTTTGTGCATGTGATGTGAATGTACACTTACATCTTTTGTCTACCATGTGGATTAACCCTTAGATTTTTCTGTCACCAGCTAAGCAATCCACCAAGTTGATTCTCTTTTTTTTTGTCCCCCTCTTCATTTTTCTACTCTTACCCTCTCTCTCTCTCTCTCTCTCTCTAATATTCTTGTCCAAGTTATATTTGATAATAATCACACAAAATAACATACATCACAATCCCAATGACTAAAAATAGCGGAACTTAGGTTTCAACGTTATAGCAATTTATCTCCATTGCTACTTTTTATTTTCTTTCATTTTTTATGATCAAATTATTGTTGCAAGTTGGAGGAAAAAGTCACAATGCAATAAAAATACTAATATGCTAAAATTATTCTTAGCTTTGTATTTATATAAAAAAAATGTTACACTTGCCTCTTTTCATTTTTTCCTTATAATAAGCTTTACAATGATTCATCCAACAATGGTATATTGAGCCTCTATATTAAGCAAAAACTTTTATATGTCTTTTCAATTAATTGACTTTTTTCTCCTTATGAACTTTTTTTTAGACGTTAATGATGACATTTGATTAGAAGCTTCTTTAGTGAAGATTGTTGGCCTAGTGATATAAGCTATTCTGGGACACAGGGGGTCGACTCGGTGTTCCAGGGTTCGATTCCGACAATTGACAAACTCAATGCTGGTTTGTGAAATTTGCTCCTCAATACGAGCGAATATTAGTCTTAATTTCGTTGAAAGTATTGAGACACTTTTTGGGTAGCCAATAATGATCCCAAAAAAGAAGAAAAAAAAAAAGAAAGATTCTTTAGGGGAGTGTTCAACTTTTTTTCTATCATTCTAATTTTTCACTTATGCCTAAGAAAGCTTGATTTGTCATATAATGTCTCCTTAAATAATGTACTATGAAGTAAACAACTAAGAAAACATGGTAGTGGAGAGTAAATTGCAAGAAATGATAACCATGTGCAAAAGATTACTAGCAAGTACTTTTTAATAATAACTTTCACTTCTAACTTATAAAAAAACAACCGTAAAAAAAGTTCCATTATAGTGGAATAAAGAAGCATGTGCACACATCATCATAAGGTAATAAACAAAAACATTAGCAATCCCAAGGATAATTAATTTGACATTATTATGATTATCATTATTTATGGTTGATTAATTATTAGCCACAATTACCAAAGTAAGTTAGGAGATTGTCATTTTGCCAAACCTAATGAAGATTTTTATTTTGGCCTGTGCCAACCCTAATTAATCAAGATAGAGAGAGTGACAATAAATGGGCCAGATTGTGGGCCCTAAGAAAGAAAGCACTCAAAGCCCATATTGAGCAAAGAAAGGTGGAGGACCCATGTGCCCATAAAACAACACTAAGGGAAAAAAGAAAGGAAGAGTGCTACGTAACAAAACTACACATTCATATGGTGTCCACTTCTTGCTCTTTTCATTTTCCATTTTAATTAATTTTATAATTTTTACACTCCCTTGCTCCTATTTAAAAAAAATATTCACCCATATCCATTTCTCTGATGTGAGACTTATATGGATAATTGGATAAGCTTGAAGTGCTTGATGCCAATGAACTCTACGCAAGTTTCATAACTAACTAATTACTCTCTCTCTCTCTCACTTTAATTTATATATGGATAGAAAAGAAAAATATACAAGTGAGTACGTAATCTAGAACTGTCAATTCTCACCCAGTTCGAATAGCTGACTCAATCTGCTAGCATTTATAAGTTAGACTTGGATCTTTAAATGATAACCTAATATTGTGTTTGCTTCACAGTCAGAGTGCTTTAACAACTGTCTAGACCGAACCTGTGGAAGCTTTTACGTCCACCGTGAAGATAATGTGAAACCAAACACGGAGTAAAATTAATTGTGCCAATTTGGTTGGCCCAGTAAGTCATACTAAACCGATTATGCATTCGATTAGGTAATTCATATATTTTACTTGTTAAAAAGTCGAAATTGACCCATATCAATTCAACCTATGTTTATAGGTTGCGCGCAGGACCACAAAATACACGGCTCGATGAATTTATAGGCTTGCTTGACCTAATTTTACAATTTGCCATGATGAGCTAGACCAAACAAACCAATTTGACTCTCCCTCCGAGTTTGACCTCCTCATTGCCATTTTTGTTTACCAAATCTTCTTTATCATCCAAACGGACCTTAAAGGAAAATAAACCATCAATTAACTCAAACTCAAATAGGGATAAAGATGAACTGAGTGTTGAGCTCATACACAAAAACAAAAAACAAAAAACAGAAAACAAAAAAAAGGCCTATAAAAGAAAAAAAATATAAATGATGAAAGTTGAAACAAAAGATAAAAAAAGGGTGTCACTGTTTTTCAGCCACGTCTATAACTTTATTAGTGGCGTCATTGCTGTGTCTTTTTAATTTATTTAATTTTATGTCTTGAGTGTTTCTTTTTCTTCACTGTTTCCCATTATTTGAACTAGATAGATAGTAGAAAAGAGAAGAGTGTAAGTTCAATAGTGCTCAAAATGTCTACATCTTTGGGACTTCAATTGATTCCAATTATCTGGCGTCATTGACATTTAATAATATCATATCATTTAAGGGAAATTTCACAATTCCCATCTTAGGCAAAAAAGGGTGCACACTATATGTGGCGATTGGAGCTTCTCCAACAATGGTATTGGAATATTCATTTAATCTAAACCTTATAGTATAAATTTTTAAAAGCAAAGTTTGAGTTGACAAGAAGGATAATTAGAAGGACACACATTCAGAATTTTATACTAATTAACTAATTAGTATATAGATTATTGCATAATGTAATTTATTGATACTCTTACTTTTGATCACTTCTGATTGGTTTAGACTGGATGTGTTTTAGTAGGATATGGCTTCCGATGTTTAAGATGGATTCACAAGAAAAGGAGATAAACAAAACCGATTTTTTCGTGGTGTTACAAAATAATAAAACACAAGAAATGAAAAAGACAGAAGCAGAAACAAGCTAACTTTCAAGCTTGTCTCTCAGAATGAGAGTCTCCAGTCCTAGCGCGGGGGCGGGGGGTGGGGTGACCCTGGAGAAGCAAATGAGTGAATACTTGTTATATTATATTAAGGATTACATATGGAAATGTTCATGCGGAGCAGAGATAATTGTGACAGTGAAGTTCTTCTGAGTGCGACGAATCATGTTGATTAATCGTGTACCTGCAAACATTTTGATATCAAAGTCAGCAATGGATGAATGTGGTCCACAGGATGAGATCATGTATTTATAGGTGATGTTAACTACTAACGCACGTGAGAGGCAAACATGGGAGAGTTAGTTATGCTTTTACGGCCGGGTAGGATTTTGATCCCCATCGTACGATTTGGCGGACTGAACTCGGTCGTGGCATCTAGGGAGTGCACATGGTGCTGGCGTATGAGGCGCTTAATAGGCATGGGAATGAAGACCAATTAGGACTGGGCCCCAATATAGATGGATAAAAAGGATACACACTGAGACTTTTATTTTAATAATTAATTAATCAGTACATAGATGAATGCATAATGTGATTTAGTGACACTCTTACTCTTGACTTCTTATTAGTTTCGATTGAATATATTTTGGTACGACATGGCTTCTGACGTTGTGTTTATGATGGATTACATATATGTTTTGAAGGTTCGTGTTAAGGAATTTACGAGAAATAGGTCCATGTTAACATAGGATCTCAACGAATGAGCATGGACCATGTTGTGGCGTCTACCTCTTCAAGCAAGAGGTTGTGAATCACAAAAGCTCTACAATTGTAGTGTACAGTCATCACTGTGCCCACGCAAAAATGGATCTGTTTAGAATGAATGTAGTACCACCCGACAACAAGATAGAATAAGGAAGGAGGCGCAAATTTTCACTGTCACACACTATGGAGGAGGCACATACTTAAGTAGTGTAGTCTCCCCTTCCTAACCCTAACCTTGTTTGCGTTGAAGCTGAACTCTACAAGTCTACACTTTGTCATCAATGTTGTCCAATATGTAGGTACTCTGCATATCTTCAAATCTCCTAATTGATAATCTCTCATATGAGATGAAAACACTTAAGTATGCTTTTGGATAACCGGTGGGAAAATACTAGAAACACTAGCTTTTTAACACTCACTCTATTATTGGACAAAATTCATGCAGGTCCCACTAAATTAACGAGTCTCATTTTCAAAGTGGTGGGACCTATATGAATTTAACCAATTATAGAGTGATTGTTGGAGAGAGTATTAAAAAAAAGTGTTGCTAGCGGTTGATATCTATGCTCCATGGCTAATGTAATTTCTCCATTGCTAACACAATAGAGATCAATTGGGTCCACAAAACTAGGAACAATACCTTTGATGAACTCGTATAAAACAGGAGATAGATGTGGGGTTTTGAAGTAATAGAAATTGGGGTATAGGATTCAAAAAGAGAAAAAGAAGAGGAAAAAAGAGGAGGGTATATAAGAGTCTTTTTAGGAGGTGTGTTAAAAAATGTGGGGTGTCAAATAGTGACTCTGTTTTTCTTAAACTACTACTATTATCCAATGACATGGTTACCGACAACGAGGGTCTTTTTTTTTGTACCCCCACCATCTTCCCACATATCCCACGTACCCTGTGAAAAGACCAAAATACCCTTCACAAAATTTAAAAAACCCCAAGATATCCCCAGCTCAAAAAAAATTAAAAAAAATTGGAAATCGGATATAGATATATCCGAATTTCCCCTAAAAATTTTAAACAATTAAAATCGGATATAGGTATATCTGAATTGCCCCTAAAATTTTCAAAAAATTAAAATCGGATTTATCTAAGGTGGGGTACATCCGATTTTAAAAATAACAAAATCGGATGTACCCCCACCCATAGGTAAATCCGATTTTGTAGCCCAGATAATAAATAAATAAATCATTTAAAAAATTAAAATTATATTTTTTTTAGAAAAATAAATTAGATATGAATAATATGAATATCGGATTTATTAATTTTTTAAATTTTTCATAGTCTCCAAAAAATCTAAAAAAATTTGCATAGCCTTATTTTGGTTTTATTAGATTTTTAGTGGTGTTTTTATAATTGTTTGATTAGTTTTGACTCTTTAACGAATTTTTAGTAGCGTTTTTATAACCTTTTTTAAAAATTTAAAAAAATTAATACAAATCGTATATACTTATGGGTGGGGGTATATACGATTTGTTTTTTTCAACCTAATCGTATTTAATAAAATTTTATGTATATACGATTTAAAATTTTCAAAGTCGTATATATCTATGGTGAGATATATACGATTTTGGTCAATTTTTTTGGGGTATTTTCGTCAAAAAAAAGTCTTGTGAGTATATGGGAAGATGGTGGGGGTACAAAAAAAAACCCGACAACAATAGTCACATCTTACTCTGTTTTTTTTTTTTTGGCCCAAGAGTAATGGTTACATACTTTTTATACTTTAATCATGATCATTCACCATTATATTTAATTACTAATAATTACACTTCCATTCTCACCAAAAAAAATAATTACACTTCCATTTATGTTGATTAGAGCCTAAACATTGCAAACCACATTCATCAAGAACCAAATTCTGTTAATTTTCCTTACAATAATTAGAAGGAAAAAAACTAAACTTTTGTATACAACAAAATTGGGTGTTTATATCTTTATCTATCTATAAAAGTTGAAAGTATAAATGGAACACTTCAATGACAAATTGAATAAAAAATTAACATTATTTTGATATTAAAGATAAAGTTAGTTAGTTGGTTATTTAGTAGTTAATTAGTTAGCAAGTCATATAATCATCTATGTAAATCATATTTCGGACTAAATTATATTGAAAACATTGGAAGCACTTATTTTGGGACTAATAATTTTTTTTTGTAAACATCACACTTATAAGGGAGTCTTGATTCACTTTTACCCACTCAAACCAAGGGCCTACTAAACAGATGGGCCATACTAGAGTGTACTAGCAGTTTGGGTTAAGAGTATAGTTAATTGGGTTTTTTTTAGGCCCATGCTTTTCCCACACCCCATGCTACTCATCAAACACCCCTTAACCTAAAAGAAAGCATTCCCAAAAAATTAGCTCTGCTAGGGTTTAGGGTTTGGTTCCCTTTTTAGGGTTAAGTTTCCAATTTGGATAGATAAGTAAAGGGTTACTGTTCGTTGTTCCTATCTTTATTCCTACCGTTATACATCAAAAGTCATCATCCCATTCCATTGCAGCTTCCGTTTTTCAAAGAAATTTAACTTGCGAAACCAGATACTAGCTACCAAATTAGATACTAGCTTAATACTCTATATAGTGAACTACTAACCCAGAATACCAACCACTTCCAGGATTCAATCATGAAGATGAAAAATAATATATCTGAAATAAATACATGATTGTTACTAAGTTAGCTTATTCAGAAGAAAGTATAGCAACTCTCAGTATAAAATAGATACAATCGTTGTGTTTAACAAATCTCCATCTTTTCTACCCCTCCTCTGTGAGTTTGTCTCTGCGCTGTCTTGTCCTAATCTAAGATCCTAGTTCGTTACCTCCCCATGGCGTCTAGCTCCAAGCACCGTCCTCCGCAAATCATGGATAACCCGGAAGAACTTACGGAAATGCTGGTACCTACAAGAATTAACAATATGGAGTTAACAAAGAGAACTCTGGTTGGGCTTCTACACACCAACAAAGCACAGAACAGGGCAGCTGCCAAGGGTATTATCACAAAAGCCTGGTCAAGTTTCAAAAACCTACAAATTTCTGACTTAGGTAAGAACAAATTCCTTTTTACCTTTGAAGATGAGAATGACTGTAACGAGGTTATGAGGAGAGCACCATGGTACTTTCTAAATCATTTAATATGTTTGCAATATTGGAACCCCTCAATAACCATGGAGGAGATCTCTTTTGACTGGAACCCTTTCTGGGTTCAAGTACATAACATGCCAATGGAATTCCTTAATAGCTCAAATGGGAGAACTATTCTACAAAAAGCAGGGAAAGTTATAGAGATTGAAGAATCCATTCTAGAAGGACGTGTTCTTAGGACTTTCCTAAGAGCCAGGATGTTGCTGGATGTATCTAAGCCATTGCCAGCTGGATGCTGGATCCCTAGGCAGAATTTACCAAGACTATGGGTAAACTATAAGTATGAAAGACTACAAGACATGTGCTTTAATTGTGGTTGTTTGGGTCATGAGGAGAAACATTGTAAGGTTGTGAAGGCTATGGCAACTTATTGTAGCTCTTCCCAAAAATATCATCAAGGTATCATTGCCCAACCGTCTAAATCTATTTTCACCATTTTGAAAGAACACAAACAAAGGTATGGTGATTCCACTAAGCATACAGCTCACAAGTTTCAAAAGGAGAAGGGGCCTGCTGAGAGTTCGAATCCCTCCAAAGGTGAAAATGCCACTGAGAAAGAAAGTGAAGAAGCTATACGAGAAAGGGTCAGGAAAGCTTGGGAAGAACTGATTGTTAATTCTGCCTCAGGGACTGGTACAGTTCCAACTACCGTTAAAAGCACGACTAGAGGCCAACTCCTGATAAAGGAAGTCTCCTTTGAAGAATCTATGGAGAACTGTCATAATGATGAGTATCCCATGCCTTTTGAAACTCACTTATCAGATTTTGAACTAGCTGAATATAGAAGGTTCAAGCAGCAGTTCCAACTCACTGGTGGAAGCCCTGAAGATGTGAATGGCCCTGAATACCTATGGAAACAAAAAATAATAAGAGACCTATTTCTGGAAAAAATGAAGAGAGCTGCCAATGATGTTGAAATAGTCATGGAAAGGGCCAGGATACAAATTGGTAGACGGACTCCTTTACAATTAGAAAATATTGCACAAACTGAAGAGGGGTTTGGAGAAAATGATATAGAGGAAGAGAACAATCAGACTCAGGAAGAAAATCAGAGACAGGGGGTAGAGGAGACACAAGAACTGATCAACCCGATGGTAGATGGCTCCCTACCAACCACTATCCCTTTGGCTTCACACGAAAATTCTCCAGAATTGGGGCCTTCAAACTTGGAGGAGCACAAACCGACTAAAGAAGAAATTGGCCTAAAGTCTCCTATAACTACCAAGGACTATCCAAGTACTAATGATAGTAAGAACAGAAATGATGGAGCATGGATATCACCAGATAAAGCAAGGGCAGTCAAGAGGAAATTTTACAATTCTTCCTTCAAGAAGAAGCAGGCAGAGGCAACTGAAGGCAAGGCCAGTACTGATTGGAGAGAACCAACTAAGTTAATAGCTACATCACCTCAGAACTATTATGTGGAGTTTCCAGGAGCAGAAGACAGCAAAGCTGAGGGTCTCGTAATGCTACAGCAGGAAGAAGAGAGTGAGCTAGCCCTGAACTTGGGATCTGGTTTAATTCTGAAAAGGAAAAGAGATATGAGTCAGATAAATGAGAACCAATCAATTGTAAACAAGAAAACAAAAGGAGCAGGAAATAACAGTTGCAATGCTACGGGCAATATTTTTGGAGGATTTGTAATGGGACACAATAACAAAGATCAGGCTGAGGAGGCGGGCCATCCCATGCCCCCAAACTCCAAATGACGTGTATAGCCTGGAATTGTCGTGGTTTGGCGGCGGCCACGACAAATAGAGAGCTTCATGACCTTGTACGAGGTCATAAGCCGGCCTAACTATTCCTTATGGAGACTAGAGCTCGTAAGGATAGGGTAGAAAGAATTAAAGGTAGATTGAGATATCAGCACTGCTTCAGTGTTGATGCTGTTGGCCAGTCTGGGGGGCTTGGATTAATTTGGAATGACTATTATAAAGTCCAAATCTTGGACTTTTGTCTAAATTACATCCATTTAGCAATGGAGGAAAGGAGATCTGGTAAGCTTTTTGAGGTTACTTGTGTATATGGGAATCCAACTTTCTATCACCGAAGAAACCTATGGGGGAGAATTCTCAGATTGAAACCTTCTAATAATAGGCCATGGTGCTGCTTTGGTGATTTTAATGAAATGAGATCTGCTGATGAAAAAGAAGGTGCCAGAGCTATAGAACCTATTAGAATGAGATTGTTTAGAGACTTCCTGGATGATGCTGACCTGGGGGATATGGAGATTAAAGGGTGTAGATTCACGTGGATAAGTAATCCAAAGAATGGTCACATAACTAAACAGAAAATTGATAGAATTCTGGCCAACTGGAGGTGGAGGGAGCTCTTCCCTCATGCTCTTGCCACTGCTCTACCTATCATCAACTCAGATCACTCCCCAATAATCCTTAGGCCTAATCCTGCTCACACCAGTGGGAGGAATTTTAAATTTGAGGACCTCTGGAATGAACACCCTGATTGTCAAGCTGTTGTTGCTAAGGCTTGGGATGCTCCCTTGGCTGGAGGGGATCCCTAGGTTAATCTATCTGACAAGCTGAGTAATTGTAAGCAGTCACTGGAGGCTTGGAATAGGAAAACTTTTAAAAATGCAGCAAGCCAAATTAAAGGAAAAAAGGCCAGGCTCACCCTCCTTCTTAATCAACATCAAGACAATGTGGACTGGAATGAAGTAGCATTGTTAAGAAAGGAGATTGATGACCTTTGGCACTAGGAAGAAAGGTATTGGGGACAGAGGTCCAGAGTAAAGTAGCTCAACTATGGGGACAGAAATTCAAAGTTTTTTCATGCATCAACCGTCCAAAGAAGAAGTAGGAACAGAATCCACAGGTTAAGAAATAATCAAGGTGAGTGGGTTGAGGGCCAACATGATGTCACAAATGAGGTTCTAAATCACTTTAGCTCTGTCTACTCTGCTAGTGTCACTTCCTCTTTGGATGTTTGTCTCGCAGCAATCCCCAACCTGGTTACTGATGATATGAATGAGATTCTCTGTGCTGCCATAACTCAAACTGAAATTGATAATGCTGTTTTTAGCCTTGGTGCCACGAAGGCTCCAGGCCCAGATGGTTGGAATGGCTCTTTCTTTCAACATCACTGGGAAATCCTGAAGGAGGATGTGTCTGCTGTTGTGGTGAGTTTCTTTGAAAAAGGACAATTGGGAACTGATATCAATAAGACTCCTGTAGCTCTTATTCCTAAAGTGCATCACCCAGAGGAAGTATCCCAGTTGAGGCCTATTAGCTGCTGTAACTATATCTACAAGGTAATTTCAAAGGTCATGGTTGCTAGACTGATAAGGTTCCTGAATGAGATCATCTCTCCCCAACAGAGTGCTTTTGTTGGGGGTAGATTGATTCAAGATAACCTAGTAGTGGCTCATGAAGCTTTCCACTATCTAAAAAAAAGAGGTATCAAGACTGATAGAGGCTTTGCTCTTAAACTTGACATGAATAAGGCGTATGACAGGCTGGAATGGGGTTTTTTGAAAAGCTGCCTTATTGCATACGGTTTTGCTGAAGTTTGGGTTGGTTGGGTGATGGAAGTGGTTACCTCAGTGTCCTATGCCTATCATATTAATGGATTCCACTCTGAGACTATTATTCCACAAAGGGGGCTCAGGCAAGGTGATCCACTATCGCCATATCTCTTTATTTTAGCTTTTGATACTCTGTCTAGACTGATTAACTCTGCCCAGCAGTCATCTCTCATCTCTGGTATCAAACTAGCCAAAGAAGCTCCATGCCTAACCCACCTCCTTTTTGCTGACGATGCTCTGTTGTTTGGAATGTCTACTGCTACGGAAATGTATCAATTTGTTAACATTCTAAATACATTCACTGCTGCATCAGGACAGATGATTAGTTTATCTAAATCTGGCCTCATTTGTGCCACTGGTGCTTCAAGGGTTACAAAAAAACATGTTGGCATCCATTATTCATGTCCCTATATGGGACTCTCCTGGGAACTATCTAGGCATTCCTGCTCAATGGGGAAGGGCTAAATCCCAATCTCTCCAATTTCTTAAGGAGAGAATTTTTGATAAATTAGATGGTTGGAAGGGTAGCCTTCTAAATCAGGCAGGGAAAGAGACTCTTATCAAGTCAATAATCCAGGCGATCCCAAGCTATATGATGTCAATCTTGAGGCTTCCTAAGAACTTTTGTAAAACTATAACTTCTGCAATCTCAAAATTTTGGTGGAGCTCAAAGCATAACAAGAGAGGGATTTACTGGAAAAAATGGGATATCATGTGCACTCCAAAGGAAGAAGGGGGGATTGGTTTTAGGAATTTTAACACTCTCAATTCATCTCTTTTAACAAAACAGGCTTGGAGGTTGCATTTCAATCCAAATGCTTACTGGGCTATTATTCTAAAAGGAATCTACTACCAGAATAAGGATATGTGGTCTGTTAAAATGAAAAATGCTGATTCTTGGGTCTGGAAAAGCTTGCTACATGGTAGGGATGAGTTACTCAATTCTGGGAGATGGGCTATTGGAAGAAATTGTAACTTGCCTATTACTACAGTTAGGTGGCTTGCCAATGGATCAACTGTTTCCTTACTTCATAATGCTGATGTCTCAAAGGTTAGTGACTTGATGGATCAAGATACCTCTAATTGGGACTTACAAAAAGTGAATTGTTGCCTCGCACCAGGTGATGCAATAGAAGCCCTACATACCCAGATCAGTAACTCAATATCCAATGCTGAGCTGTTTTGGCCATCCACTAGTAATGGTCTTTACAGTGTTAAATCAAGCTATGCCACTTTAGATAAAAAGAATAGGAGACAGTGTCTAGGGCCATCCTCTTCTGTATCAAATGACCCTATGTTCTGGAAGCAGTTATGGAAGATCAAAGTTTCACCGAAAGTGAAGCATTTCCTTTGGAGGATTTGCCAAAATGCTATCCCTACCAAGGCTAATCTTAAAAAGAGAAACTGTGCTCATAATGACTTTTGTCCAATCTGTCAAAAGGAGCCTGAAACTGCTGAGCACTTGCTCCTCCTCTGTCCTTGGACAAAACCAATTTGGTTTGGGCTGCAAATGTGCAAAGTACCTGATATTTTTTCTGTTACTTCAATCAAGGAGTGGCTAGGGAATTTCATTCTAAATCAAGATGACAGCATGGATATGAAAAGAATAGCTCTAATTTCGACTGTTTGTTGGAATATTTGGAAATCAAGAAATGATAAGGTTCACCAAGACCTTAACCCTAACCCTTTGGGATTTATAATTATCTCAAAAACTCAAGTTCATGAGTTCCTGGAGGCTTCTCAGAAACCAATCACTCTAAGAACTAATGCTCCCTCTGTCACTTTTGTGAAGAAGTGGAGACCACCAAAAGGGGATACAGTCAAAATTAATTGTGATGCACATTTTAACCAGAGTTTGAAATCTGGTTTTGTAAGCTGTGTGTGTAGAGACTGGAAGGGTGACGTTCTTACTGGGGGCGTGGAACAGATTTTTGCTCAAAGCCCCTTGGAGGCAGAAGCTTTCGCAGTTCGGCTTGCTACCAAATTTGCAGTCAATCTTGGCCTCGATGAGGTAATTCTTGAGAATGACTCTCTGGATCTAATTGAAGTTTGTAGAGGCAACAAAACAAAACAACAAGTAATCAGTGTAATATCAGATATTAGAGAGTTGAAATCTTGTTTGAGGCTTTGTGGTTTCACCTGGACTCCAAGAGAGGGGAATGCGGTGGCGCACGAGATGGCTAGATTGGCAGCGATTCATTAATTGCCAAGAAATTGGATGTTGGCTCCACCCAATTCACTAAGAATGTTGATTAGAAATGACAAGAGGAGCTTGCGTGACCAGGAATAGGCTCCATTGCACTGAGATTTTGACTGGGAATGCTACTTGAGCCTTGGGTTGCTGTTCGGGTCTTGCCCTTTGAAATTTCAAGGAATATCGTGTTTTTTTGGGGTTCTTTATCAAATTAGGGTCACTGCTATTTCTGCACAGCTTTATATTTTGGTTGCTTTAATTTCTGTACCTATTTTAGTCTATGTTAGTTGCAGTTTCATTTCCCGTTTTAGTTTGGGCTAATTGGGTAAGACCCAACTTGCTATCTGTTTAGTGGCTGTTTTAGTTTGGGCAGTGGTTGTAGTAAGTCCCTCTCTGTTATCTCTCTGATAGGTGGACTTGGATCCACCTTGTATCCTGTTGGGTGCTTTGGTTTGGGCCTGGCCCAGTTCTTTTAATCAATTCACCTTTGACCAAAAAAAAAAAACACCCCTTAACCCTGTGAAATGACCAAAACGCCATTAATGAAATGCGTGTTTTTCGCCGATTCGGTTACGGTCAACCGAAACCATTCGGTTATGGGTAACCGCACGTGTATTTTTTATCAGACACACCCCTTTTGAATTTTTGTCACATACGGTTGACCAATACCGAATAGTTTCGGGTAACGGCAACCGAATATATTCGGTTGTTGTCAACCGAATGGGACTGAATGAATTAAAAAAAATTCAACGACTCAGATTCCACCGACACTTTAGATCAACGGCGTGCAGGCAGTCAAAGGTGTCAGAAAAAGGAGTGGATGAAATTTACTCCGGAAATTGTGCCCCAACGGATAGAAATTAAACGGCCCAGATTTGTGATCCAAAATTTCGATCAACGACTCATGTTTCCTCACACCTATTATAAATTGGGTTTCAGGTTTTCAATGCTGCTTCACAGAAACCCTAACTCCTTCTCTTTTCTGCTTCTTCTTCTCCACCAACACCACTTCTCAGCTTATTCTTCTCCACCATCTGTTGTAATGGAAGATCTTATGCAATGGCAGTTGTGCCCAACGCAGAGATCTGAAGACAAGTACCTAACTGCCCTGCATCGCCCTAGAACGATTGAGGAGAGAGCTGATGGTATTTTTTTTAAGTCTCGCGACAACTACTTCTGTAGGTTGGACAAAAATATAACATTCAGCCAGTTGAAGGAAAAGGCGGAGAGGAAGGTTCGCCAAGAGGGAGAGTGGCGCAAAGACATATCTCGTATACGTTACCGCAAGTGCGTATGTCTACAAGACGGCACTCTCCGCTATGAAGCTATGGATATCCGGAGCGACGACGATGTTCGCGCAATGATGGTACATCATCGTAACACCCCATTGGGACATCAGCTCATTGAGCTGTTTGTCGAAACGATGCAGACTCCGAAAGAGATTATCTATATTATGGAGTCCACCATCCCCAAAAATAAGTAGTTTCGTTTAATTTTCTTATGTTATTTTTATCGTTTTCATGTATTTCGGGGTCATTGAGCTGTTTTCGTTTTGTTTGAATGTATCATGTCATTGAGTGCTCCCGCTCCTCCGACTAAATTATGCATTATTTGATAAGCATTATGTGACTAGAATTTGATATAAATTGAGCAACAAAATTATCCCAAACTGCATATTAATAAAAGACATAAATTCATATGTTTACACACTGAAAATTAAAACCAACAAATTGTTCGAATCGATACCACAGCCCCATACAGTCATTCTACATCTACTGTCCAGTAAGCATCAGCATCTCTTTTGGTAAAGTTAACCATCTTTCCTGCTTGAATGTCATGATTCTCTTTGAATCCATACCACCCGTCTCCAATTTGGCATTCAGTGTTGTTCTTGCTTCTCCGACTTCAAATCAGATCCCAGCTTTCTATTTCTACAGATCGCAGCTTCACTTTAACATTGGCCGGTCTACTGTATAGGTGACCATGTACAACACCAGCAGGGATATACTGAAATGTTAATGCAAAATTACGAAATCAGATACATCTTGACCATGTTGGCCGGTTTCCATATTATCTTATATCTTTCATCCATCTTGACCATGTTGCCTATTAATCCACTAGCAGCTCCAAACACTTTTACCTTCAAGTTTCTTGTGCCATCAAACTTGAAGAACAGAAGGTATTGCTTCTTTATGTTGCAGTCCATCACAAATTCAGTCCAGCCCTCTCCCGCCAAACATATGCACCCATCCACCACAGAGCACTTGACAGTCCAACTAGAGCCCTGATGGTTCCTATCAATGATATTAAAGCGGCTTGGTAGATGTCATTGAAGTACCCTGATGTTTCCTAACTTTAGGAATATGATCTTGGTTTTACAAAATTTGAGATTCTGATATAATCTTTGCAAAAGATCCTTCTTCAACATGTTCTATTCTGATGTCCAATCATTGGACTTAAGATTGGAAGGTTTTCAAAAAGGTGTTTCTCATTTTTGTTCCTCCATGGGAAATTACTTGCCCTCTTGATGTTGTTTAATTTTAAGTGAGCACTAAGTGCTAAATCTGATTTATGGAAAATGAAATCTTCTAACTTATGCTCTTGAATATTTGTTTGACACATTATAAATAAGAAAGATCTATTTTGAAATAGATATATGATAACCTTGTTTCACTTTCATAGTCTCCACTCAAAAATAGATATGTGAGCTCCATATAGCATATGAATGCATGTTTCTGCAAAATGAATCTTACTTGCTGCATACTCTTATTGTGATAGATATTTTAATAGTGTTTTTAAAGAGTGAATGTAGTGAAAATAGCATCTATGATATATCACACACTCTGACTACTTTGAGTAAGCTTAAGAATGTGCAAAGAATGTATAATTCTATTTTATGTTATCACTATCATGCATTATGTTTTATATGACTTTGTAGAACTAAGTACGGTCAATTGGGTTCCCTCCATTGTTTATATCTGAGGGATTATTGCCGTATATGGGTTGAGGAAAAATAAAATAAATTGTCCTATATATTGTTTTCTTCTAAGGCAAGAGGGTTGGTAAAGAACTTTGTATTCATTGAACCCTATACAAAAGGCATTATGAGAGGTTGTCCTCTTATATATAAAAGACTTTCCTTCAAAGCCTAATAATGAGAGAAATAATTAGGAAAGAGTTGCTTGTGAAGATAGGAGAATAATGTTTCTAGAAAATCCAAATAGAGTTTTTGAACTAAAGAAGGTATATGTTTCAATGTTTTAACATGCTAAGTTCAAATTTCTTTATCTATTCCTTGTGGATCAAATGAATGTGCTGAATTACTTGATACAGTTATATTGCTTTCAATTACTATGATTCCTTATGTCTACATTGCAATATTAACTAAAAACATTTCTCACATGGGATATGCTTATCATGTAGAATGCAAACTACTTGAGTTTGATATGTTGATCCTCCTCCCCTCTAATTCTTTTTGATTGATGTCAAAAGGGGCAGAATAATAAGATAGATATAATAATAAAGAATGTTGCTAATTTACCTGATGCATAAGTTTAGGGGGAGTTTAAACTTCATGCATAAGTTTAAGGGGAGTTTAATGCATGTCATCATTCTTGCATGTATTATTATATCCATCCAGAAAACTTATGTTTTGTTCTTAAAGGTTTGTCATCATCAAAAGGGGGAGATTGTTGAGATCAAATCCTTTTTGATATATGGTTTTAATGACAACAAACCTTATGAACTAAATCTTAAGTGTTCTGAATGGTGTTCTACTAATGGGTGCTTTTGAGTTTGTTGAAAGCACAGGTTTCCTATAAGTGGACATGCTAGAAGCAAATTAGATCAATCTAATGCATGTCATCATCAACAATTGAAGAATCAAAGTAGAACCAACAAATTACAAGAATAGTAATGCAAGTTTCATGAAGACATATTATCTTTACTATTAAAATACAACGGTGTTGGACAAGGAAATTCACAAAGAGAAAAGAGAAGACATTAGGCAATCAAGAGAAAGTTCAAATCATCTAAGTGAATTCCTATCAAGAGGAGTCCTAAGAACCTAATGACTACATTGATCAAAGGAGTATACAAGTCCTTGCATAGAAGATTCTCATAGTCATTAATTGGGTTATATTCTACCAGTGCTCTCTTACTCAAATGATCAAAAGCTTATCTAGAAGCATATCAAAGAGCATGACCAAAACATGCAAGAAGTCAATGGTAGAAATAACATAAGAAAGTTCATCAATGAGAAGGTTTGACTAAGTCAACAAAAGGTTTGACCAAGTCAATGAGAAGGTTTGACCAAGTCAAGAGAAGGTTTAACCAAGCCAAGACTTCAACATGAGAAGGTTAAATATGATACCATTGTTGGAATGAAAACTTAGCAATACACTAAGTTTTCTACTTAATGTTTATCCAACATGTTTATTTCATGTGTGAAGAACAAGCCTCAAAGAATAGCAAAATGTGAAACTACTTTCAACTGAAAAGAACATAAAAATGTAAAGGTAGAAAAGAGCTGTGAAGGTTGATCCATGTGAAGGTTGACCAAAAGTCAACTGTGAAGGTTGACCAAAAGTCAACGCAAAGGGTTTACCAAGTCAACGCAACATTGACCAGAATTGAAAAAGAGTGTAGCCCCGCATTTATTATGAAGATCCAGAATTGTGAAGGTTAAAGATAAAGTTGAAGAACATATTGAAGAACATAATATGAAGATCATATCATTCAAGCTTCTCAATATGACAAACATGTTAGCTCTCATTTATTGAAAATCAAAGAGTAGCTCCTGCTGGAATCTTGCAGTAAATGAAGGAGGAACTCCTTGATTATTCCTAGACCAAACAAAATGTGATTAAGGTTAAAGGATGTGAAGCTTCGTGTAACAGCTGTAAAATTGTTTTACAAGTACAAGTCAGCTAAGGGAAAGTCAGAATTCTAAACATAAAGCACTGTGTCAGCTTCTGAAGGTTGAAAAGCTAGCAGAAGGTACAACTGTCAGCTTGTGAAGCTTCAGAAGCTTGTGAAGGTTGAAAAGCTAGCAGAAGGTACAACTGTCAGCTTGTGAAGCTTCAGAAGCTGTTAACTTTGGAACCGTTTACCCAGATAATTCTATGGACCATTGGACATCTCCAAACGACTGCTGTATTCAAGTTTCCAACGGCTATATTCAGTTCAAATGGCTATTTAAAGGCTGGAATTCGATGTTGCAAATTGTGAGAGTGTGTTGGAACCTTTCATCATTCAAGCTTCTCAAAGTAAATCCAACCTTCTCATCCCACACTCAAAGCTCTTCATGTTCAAATCTGGGATTCTTTTGTTGAGTGTGTGTTAGCTTGATAAGCATCATTGTATACACTTTGTGTAATCTATCCTAAAGCTCTTAAACATCCCAAAACCCAAACCGCTTATTGTAAACATTATCTTGTAAACATCTCACCAAACTACCTAGAAGAGAGGTGAGGGTTGGTGGTGATTCTACTTGATAAGGTGATTCTTAGGAAACTAGTGGAGAGTTTTCTAAGAGGGTGGAAACAGCTAGGCGTGGCTATATAAGAGAACACTAGGCTGTTGTGTGTGTGATCAAAGCTAGTGGTGGTGAAGTCTTTTGTGTGTTGATCAAAAGCAAGTGTAGAAGTGATTCTACTTGATTGAGGACTCCTTTGGAAAACTAGGGAGAGTTTTCTAGTAGGAACAACTTGGTGTAGTTGTGTAAAGAGAGCACGTTGCTTTTGTGTGTGATCAAAAGCAAGTGGTGTTGCTAGACTTTTGTGTGTGATCAAAAGCTAGTGGTTGTAAAGTCTTTTGTGTGTGATCAAAAGCAACTGTAATAGCTATTTGAAAAATAGTGGAAATACTCACAAGGATGTGGGGAGAGGACGTAGCCAGGTTTGGGTGAACTTCTATAACTCTACTGTGTTATTTACTACCTTTCCTTACTATTTGCTAACATGCTATAACATATTTGTTGTTGTTCAAACTAAGAGAAGGTTAATTCATTCAACCTTCTCAAAACGGTTTTTAAGTAAGAACTTATCATCTATGTTTTAAACTCAAGACAAAACCAACATATCTCTTACCAGCTTTTATTCATAACTATCCCTTATCATTAAGAAGTTAGTATTCTATATTGATTATCTATTGTCACTAACCTTCTTCATTGCGAAGTTAGTATTCTATAATGATTATCTATTGTTACTAACCTACTCATGTATTTTATGCATAAATCATGTACTGTTTTAAAGCATTTGATTAATCTTAAGAAGCTTAAATCTGAAATGATTTCATCATCATAAGCTTCTCTACATTAAAGAGTTTATCCTTCACATAAATATTTCTTGATAATATGTTCCTCAAGTTATCAAACACTAAATGACCATGTTCAACAAAGGATAAATCTCATATGATGTACAAAATGTTTTTATGCATAAATACAACACAAGACTCATTATGTATTGAACTTATTAACAAGAGAAGGTTCAATGCATGGAACCTACTTAAGTAAAGGAAGTTCACAGTGTGGAACCCACTCATCCCAGAGAAGGTTAAACACTTTGAACATACTTAACTAAAGAAGGTTCACTACTTCGAACCTACTCAACTTGAGAAGGTTCACTATGTGGAGCCTACTCAACATAGAGAAGGTTTAATCCATGGAACCTACTCAAGAAGAGAATGTCTTGTGAAATTGTTTGATGCTAACTCTCTCATCTCCAAGTATAAACTTGAGATGACATTTTCTAGGTTGTAGGATATAAATTTTCAAAGTGTCACAATTCAACCCCTCCCCTTCTTGTGACTCTATATGCCACTTCAAAATGTAACTCAGCATTTTACACATTCTGTTGCCCTCAACCTTATCCATTCGTTTGAGGTCAACCGAATGGCTTCGTATGTGCCTTCGTTCTCAGGAGCATTCGGTTGACCTCAACCGAATGCTACGCAAACGCAGAAACTTAAAAACGCAGAAAAACATGAAAAATAAAGGAAATGCAAGTAGAAGAGGGAAGGGAATCGTGTACCTTACGTGTTGAAAACGACTTTGAAGCTTGAAATTGAAGATTGAGTGAGTTTGGGAGAAGGAGAATGGAAGAGGGTGAGTTGGGGGGTTAGGGATTCGGTTGGGGTGCTTTGTGTGAGGGGGTGAGGGGGTGTGAGGTGTTTGAGAGGGAGAAGGAGTGTTTTGAGTTAGGGGTAGTTTGGGTATTTAGGGGGTTATGGGGTGTGTGGTGAGTAGGGAGAGGTGTGTAGAAACCCAAGGCCTTTTATTATACCCCCACCCCATACCTTGGTACCCCCATAAAGTTTGTTATTCCCGAAAATACCCCTCTCATAATTGCCAAAAATTGACTTTTGCCAAGATTCTGTGCTGGGGCCCACATTATCTGAAATCGGATTTACCTAACTGAAAGCTAAATCTGATTAGCATTTATTACGCATTTAATAAGACACCAAACGGATGTAAACGGAAGAACCTACATCTGTTTTGTAATTTAATGAACCATCGGATCTACCTAGATCCGATGCGAAATTGGATTTACGTATGAGGGACGTAAATCCGCTTTTGTCAATTAAAGAATCAGATTTAGGTTGTGGGGGTACCAGAGAATTATTTATGTTGGAGCAGAAAAGTTGAGGGGTCAGATGTGGTAAGTGACATCATGTGGGCGCATCCCACTTCTATTACATTATTCCGGTTGTTTCCAAAGGTTCTTATTCTCGACACCACCTACAAGAACAACAAATACAATATACCTTTATTGGAGATTGTAGAAGTCACTTCAACGGAGATAACTTTCTCGGTTGCTTTTGCCTATATTGCACACGAGCTTGGAAAACATTTTACTTGGGCATTGCAGCAACTGAAAGAGTTGTTTGATATACACAGGCTTCAACGTCATGTATTCTTGACTGATAGAGATCTTGGTCTTATGTCTGGTATTCTTGATGTCTTTCCTTCGGCTACAAATTTGTTTTGTTCTTGGCACGTTACAAAAAATGTCAAAACGAAGATTAAAGAGTTGGTGCATGTGGATAGGCAAGACTCAGTCATCTCTTTTTGGCACGATATTATTGATTCACTTGACGAGTCAGAGTACTCAACTCGGTTGAAGATTTTTGAGGACTCATGCATTGATTTGCCCGCTCTTATTAAGTACGTGCATGACACATGGTTGACAAAACATAAGGAAAGATTTATCTTGGCATGGACAAACCGGGTCGCACACTTCGGGAATCAAACCACCAACAGGTATTTTGGTCGGTTAATATTTTTGACACGTGTTTACTTTTTTTTGACACGTGTTTAGTTTTTTTAAGCTAGTTTAATATTTTTTGACACGTGTTTAGTTTTTTATGGTAGTTTAATATTTTTGACACGTGTTTACTATTTTGACACGTTTAGTTTTTTTATGCTAGTTTAATATTTTTTGACACGTGTTTAGTTTTTTTATGGTAGTTTAATATTTTTTTGACACGTGTTTACTATTTTTTGACATGTGTTTAGCTTTTTTATGCTAGTTTAATATTTTTTGACACGTGTTTAGTTTCTTTATGCTAGTTTAATATTTTTTGACACGGGTTTAGTTTTTTTTTTATGCGTGTTTACTATTTTTTTATGCGTGTTTATTGTTGTTATTATTTAAGAGTTGAGTCAGCTCATTGGACATTGAAGAGACATTTGGGGAGTTCTGGAGGAGACTTATCTAAGTGTTGGTCATCTATGCATGGCATGCTTACCCTTCATTTAGATAAAGTTATCGGGTCTTTCCAAAAAAGCATCAACTGTATTGAAGTGGCTCATAATACTCCTTTCTATAAAAAGCTTCGCGGTCTTGTATCTTTAAATGCTTTGAATCATATTGCTAAGGGGTTTTCAAAAACCACATCTGGGGTTGGATATGACAAAGGTCGTTGTGGGTGCGTTCTTAGAAAGACACATCTTCTACCCTGTGCTTGTGAGCTCGGTGTGTACCATGTCTCCAATACTGCTATTCCGTTGGATGTTGTTGACGGTCACTGGAAAAATTTGACTTTGGATTCTATTGATGATGATCCCTCCCAAGAAAAATTTGCTGAATGTGATATTACTTACACTATGGAAATGATATGGGCGAGATATAATGCTATGACTCCTGATGAGAAATTTGTGTTCAAGAAACAACTTAATGAGTTTGCATTCCCTACCACTTCTTCAATGGTTCCACCACCATCTAAAGTTAAAACAAAGGGTGCACCAAAGAAGAAAAAGAAAAAACTCTATGATGTCAAGCGCGATCCTTCCGGTTGGGAGCATATCGATGGGAAGATGAAAATGACTCAAGAACCCGGGACTTCTAAAAAATCATCACAGTCACAAGGGCCTTCTCCTATAGTTTCACAGCGGTCTTCAATGTTATCGGTATCCCAGAGTGCTTCACAGTCAAAAGGTCCTTCTCCTAAAGTTTCACAGCGGCTTACTAGTAGATTAACACAGCCTCGAAGCTCCCAAGATATTTTACTGCTTTATTTCCATTTAAGCACTACTATACTAGCTGATTACACTGTATTCAGCAATACTTTGTCATTTTATTCATCAATAGAACAGTACTCTTACACTGAGAGTACTATTTCTTCAGTTTCTCTACTTATATCAAGTTGATCCTTATCATAAAACTAATTGGTTGGTTGACCGTTCTAGGATGTTTTCATTCAAATATTTCCCCTATCCATCCTTAAACTAGGGCTATTTTCCTTCTTGATTACCTGTTCAACTAGAGTGATGCTAATTACATTATTCTGCTGTGGTGTCTCTATGTAATTCCTTGTTCGGCAATTTTTGGTGTAAGGACCAATTTTCAGTAATTAGCTTCATAGCTTTGGTAGAAGTTGTTTCGGATTTAAACTCGGCTCGACTAATGGGCTAATGGAATGCCATCACAGGTCGAGCCAAATTTGAACACTTCCATGAGAAGCCCCACCCCATTACTATATAATCGAACTGATTCCCTAAAAATAAGGTATGATTTCACTCTACCCTAAACACTCCCCTCGATTAGCCACTAATTTGGGCGTCAGAGTGTCTTGTAGGTGGCAACCACCAGTGTCTACCATCGAAGTTTAGAGCACCATCATTCACGACCACGTCGTTTGGAATGGAAAAAAAAGAAGAAAAAAAGTATGCAGCTACATGCAATCTGTACTCTGCCACAGTTTTACTGGTTTTGATAGAAACAAAGAATCCAAACTATTGTGGCATGTGCAACATTTGCATTACTTTTTTGCATTATATGATGAAGATTGTGTAGCTTTTCTATGGTTATGTATATTTCATTCTTGTTTATTTTTTTTCATCTTTTACTTTAAATGAACTTTCTATTATCAAAAACAAACAAACAAATAAATATACAAATATAAAGCTGCTAGATAAAGGTCAGAATAGAAAACATATAATATTCAAAATTTAATCTTCCAAAATGAAAGATTAAAGAGGTTCCAACTTCCAACCACCCATTCATTATATATGCAGCAGAACTTCAACAAAAAACAATCATTAATCTCTATAAACCACCCATAAGAATTTTCAAATTCCCAAAATCTAAATATCACTTGGGGTTCTGAAATCTCTTCTAAGTTTCCCCATCAAAACTGTATATAACTAAATAAACCACAGCTTACCAAAGACATAACAAAAATTAAATTAAAAATAAGAGCAACCAAACATTTCATGTCATTGCCAAACCTTGCAAAACAGTGAACTTAGTTAAATCCAGGACCCATTTCCTTTCGCTTTAATTCTAAAGCGCAACGTTCATTCTCGAGTTTCATTCTTTCGTTCTCCAGCTTCAACTTCTCCAACTCCCGGTCTTTTTTCTTACTAAATTTCTGCCACTTGAATCTTTGTTTCTCTAGTTCCAGCATATCAACCTGAATTTGTAGCTTCTGTTCTTCTAACTGAATCGACCGAGATTCAATCCATTGTTTCTGTAACCAAGCTGCTCTCACGTTTTCCGGTAACGCTCGATTTCCTTCGGATTGAACCATTTGTCCATGAGGGTAGGAACCATTTAAAGAATTTCCAAAAGTTGTTGCATCTTCTTGTCCTTGACATTGTTTCTGTTTTTTCATAGATCCTCCCAAATTCATAGTAGTAGCATAATTCTCTTCAAACTCATCATGATCATCGGTTTCCATATCTTGATCGTCTTCATCATGATCATCGTGATACGATCTTCTCACATCATCGTTATCGTGATCCTCTCTATTTCGAAGAGCTATCTGCAGCGACCGTTGCAATGCAGGATCATGAGGTAAATGCAATCTATTACCATTATGATAAGAACACATCTCTTCATAAAAAAGGTGTTTCGAGTTCAGTATTTTTCGAACATCGTCTTTTTCTTTCTCCGAAAGATAATCTATTACATCTAACAAAGCAGGATTTTCAACAACTTGACAAGAAGTTCCTCTCCCAAGCATATCATTAAGTCTTTTATACCTTTTATTCAAATCATTGAATTTATCTTCACATTGTTGAGGTGAAACATGATGACCTCTTTCAGCCATAACTTTCGAAACAGATTTCCACTTACCCTTTTTCTGCAAAACGGCAAATTTTCTTCTTCCGCTACCACCTTCAGAAGTTCCGTCCTCACCGATATAAGACACAGCTGTTATCAGAAGCTTCACCATCTTATCAGTCCACTTCACTCGTTGCCAAGGCGACCCTTTTTTCCCTCTACCTACATCTTGATGACCGTCACCACCTTCCTCAGCAAAACTCGGCTCATCTTCCTCACTCGCCGAGTTCCTGTTTCTATCTCCGTGATTAAACTCAGTCCCTGACCTATTCTGCTCAGAACTTTGTAAGGTTCCCATTGTAAGAGGAAAACCGTCATGAATTGATGAATGCACTGAAGATCCTTGACAAGGATGAGTTTGATGTTGGTTCATCGTATGCGGATGTTGTGGCGCTTGTCGATGAACCCGCATCGATCCAGGTAAATCAAAACCACCAAAAGAAGTTCCACCTTGAATTATACCTCCTTGTGATAAATTTCCTTCCATTTATTCTCACCAAAAAACAACAAAAGCAATCATTTAAGCTCCAATCCTATTTCACACACACTTTTCAATTCTTCCCACCAAATCTAGTCAATAAATTAAAATCATACAAACCCTTTTCTGTTCAATCTTCCAATAATACCCTTTTCTATCTCACCAATTATCACTATAGAATTAGATCTTCAAGCAAAACACATGAACCCTTCTTCAAAACCCCATTTCACAAACCATCATTCTCAAACCAACAATCAAAAAAATTCAAAATGACAATCCAAAAGAGGGACCCACAAAACCCAAATGCTCAAAACAACAAACCCAACAACAAAAACAAAAGGGAAATGCTCAACAAAGATTCACAACAACAAAAATCAAACAAAAAGACAACACCTTTCAGAGGCTAATCAATGAAGAAGCTTTGAACATAGCTGATAGCTCTACTTATCTGATTAAAATCTGCAGAGAATCTTACATACCCAGAAGCAAAAATTGAAACTTTATCATGAAATCAAGGCGAGAAATCAGAGAGATGCTCCTCTATAACTCAGGAAACTAGAAAACGAGTGAAGCAGTAAAGACAAAGAAGGGTTTGAGGATGAGCAAGCGAGTTTTCAACTATACTATGAAAGAACCTTAACTGGTTCAATGAATGATACTATGGTGTGGGCCAATAGAACAATTTATTATTTTTTGCTGAGTGAATAATAATATGGAGTGTACATTAATTAATTAAAAATTATCTAGTTGTCAAATAATAAATCGTTCTTAGGTTCTTTTTCTATAGTATTTAATGATCACATTATGTGCTCATTTGACAGTCTTATTAAATTACATTAATTCAATTATCTAATCTAATAATTATATAAGTAATGTACACTCCTTAATTATTATTTAGTTATCTATTAATTATTAGCTAATTAAATAAAAGGTGGTTATACATTTCATTTAATAAATTTCTTTTGACCAAAAAAAAGCAATTATCTCTACTTAGAAAAAGAAAAAAATTATTTAATTATCTAATAATTATTAGAAAAAAATATGATTTATTAACTTTTTCCACCCCTTATTTTTATTGTATTCAACTAACTAATATTGGTAAGGGTATTTTAGTAAATGAAACTCATTTTATCATTGAAATCAACACAATTAATTATCTTTTTAAGAATTGTGCACAACTCAAATAGAACATTGATATGTTTGGGAGGGGGTTTCCGGAAGGGAGGGCAGATTTTTCAATTTTAAATTGAAAAAGTTATAAAATGTCTTTAAACATAAATCAAATGTGATTAAAAATGTTATATCGATATCTATCAACTTGTTCTTTTAGTTTTTTAAAATCTCAAATACATATTAAAATATAAACAAATCTTTTTCAAGTCCTCCCCTCACTTCGCATCGCAAAACCCCCTAACTAACATACCCTTAAAATAAGATAGGGGAGCAGCATTTTTTCTAAAAAAAGTTCTAGATTCTAGTCGAAATGCCAACTCTCAATTTTTGCCAAATTTTTTGGGCTGGCTCCTGATTTTCCAATTCGGCCCCCAATTTTCATGTAGACTAGTTCTCAAATAGGTTAAGATTGGACACGCGTCCAATTTCCAGTTCAACTGGTCAGACGGTCTGGTCCAATTTTGACAATCTTATTTATTCTTGTTAACCTCATTTAAAAGTTCAAGGACCAAAAAATCAATTTTAAAAGCTTAACTTCATTACTTAAATTGCCCCTTATCTCATTTCATAAAAAACATCAACATTTGATCTAAAAATTAACATTTTAAGTTACCCAACATTAAGTTTTTCCTTTCAACAAAGAATAATTTTGGTATACTATAGTTAAATAGGATGAAAATAATTAATTTTGTCATGTTTATATCATATTTTATCCTTATCTATTTCTCTTATTTTATTTGTTCCTATCTTATCTAACCACTAAACGGATCTAGATTCTTAAATTTCTTTGAAATTAATATACTACTTGTCAATTGAAAAAAGGTGTGCATGAAAGGCAAAAAAAACTCTAGTAACATAAAACTAAACAATAAAAGTCATACAACAGAGGAAAAAATTAAAATAAAATAAAAACATATTAAAAATTCACTTCATATAGACGTTGGTGGCTAAGAGGATTTGTTGGTCAGAAATTGAGATGAACACTAATCCACGATACCAAAAACAAAGGTTTTTGCCATGAAGACAAAATTGAGAAGTTGGCGGTAATTAGTTACAATATACTATTTGTTCGGTATGTGAACTCGGACCCTGAGTCCTCAGTTAATAGTTGTTGTTTGATGTCTTTGTATAGTCTTTTCCTTGGCTCGAGGTTGGAAGAATGTTCTTTGAGTCGGGATCCTCCAAGATTGTTCTCGCCAACGTCGCCGTCTTTCGAGGTTGGACTCGGAAGAGTTGGGTACCTGCAGACACACTCTGATGCCAAAGTCAGCACTCAGAAGTCAGCGAGAGGTACAAATGAAAGAAGCGTACTTGATTTTGTAGGGTAATGTCGTATTTATAGACGCGGATCAGGGAGCTTTGCGGGTTTTGACTGGTTCCGAATCGTTGGATCGGGGCGGAGTGATCTACATCGTCGATCTTGGTTTCCCGTGGAGATTCATTTGCTGGGCCGGATTCAGTCGCTTATTGGGCTGTTTTCCAAGCAGATTGCCTATTGGCCCAGTCCGGAACAGTTGCCCCCCAAGTCGAGGTTGGCTACCGTAGTGCGGTCTCAGCTTGAATGTCAGGCCATTTTCAGGTATTTTCGGGGTCGGTTGCTGTCGATGGCAACAGGAATTAAGGCTTTGACTCGTATTTCTTGGGGTGTCCACGCGTCGCGATTTCAGAGAGACGTGACATTTGACGGGAACGAAACGTCTTGTCATAAATGACTGCATTGATTTTTGTGTCTGTTCAACAAACATATTTCAACAACAATCAATTAATACGAAATCATTAAATAGTTACACGACACCGAAACGTGACATTTTTGAAAACGTGATTCTTAACTCGAATTTCACCGAAACGAAAACAACACAAATAACCAACAACCATTAACAATAAAACTCAAGTTATCAAAATCCTAAACGAGCTAGGACTCACCTCTTTGTGATGATAATCAAAACAACTCCTCAAATACGAAATGCAAATCACGCGAACGCAACTCAACAATCTCTGAATTGCTCTCTCTTGCGACCCGAACTACTTCAACTTCAACTCAGCAACTAAACTCTTTCTCTTGCTACTCCAATGCATAATGTGGCTACCCCAAAGCTCTATTCTTGTTCTAAATGTAACATGCAAGCCATAGGAAGTTTCAAAACTCCATTGTTGTGCTTTTGAGCTTGTGAGGTCAACAATGGTGATAAGAGGTTGATGGAGAAGTAGGGAACAAAATTAGTATCAATGGGTAAAGCTCGAAAAATGAAGAAGAATGGTATGGAATGTACTTACATGCACCAAGGTTTGGTGAGAATCTCTCCTCTTCTTTCTCTTCTTCCTCTCGCCACTCTCTCTCTATTTTTCTCAAGTCTTGAATTTTGAATGTTTTGTGGGAAATGAGGGTGGGTTTTTAGTTTTATTGAGCTGGGGGTTTAAATGAAAAGGAAATGACCAATCTCCCCTTCTCTCTTAATCCACTTAAATCTATTTCTCAACAACAAGTAATCAAACAATCATACACATTCTCTTATCCTTAATAATCAAATTAACTAAATTACTCAATTAATTAATCAATTTGACTATGAGCTTAAGGTTTATTTGACGTGGAAAAGACCAAAATACTCTTTGTTCTCATTTCCACTTAAACCAATTTCGAACTAAGCAATCAAACAATTAAGCGACACCAACCGAATTGGGGATGTTACACCCCTCATACTATCAAACTCGTTGAATCACGAGGTATTCGGCCACCGACCCTCAGACGAGCCACTGCAAAAGAAATTAATAACACGAAACGGATTTAAGGTACTTCCGGATGCAAAAAAAATTTAGGTAATCAGAATGTGTATTTCTGCAGATAAGGAAACGGCTCTAGGTACTACCGTGCATACAAAATCAGAATTAAGTACTTTTGTAGATAAGGAAACGGATCTAGGTACTTCCGCCGTGAACGAAACAAATTTAGGTAATTCTGTTTGAAGAGATGAAACATATCTATGCACTTCCGTTCAGAACGAAAACATAAGTCTCTCTCTCTCTCTATCAAACAGATCTAAGTGAAAAATGGTAAATATTTTGCAATTTTGTAAAAATTTAAAGGGTATTTTCGTCCTTTTACACCCAACGTGGGAGGGGGGGTATAATGTCTATATGTGAGGGTAAAAAAAAAACCATAAACTTATCATATCATGTCCTCTTATCAATGCCATCAAATGGGCCCTAAAACTCAATCATACCATAATTTTAATTAGTTTTTTTTTTACAAATAACTTTTAATTAGTTAATTATCTTTTTTTTGGCTTAAAGGTATGTTTCGTCCCTGCAAATATCACAATAATCCAGTTTCGTCCCTGCAAAAAAAAAAGTTTCAAAATTTACCTTGCAAATACCAAACGCTTCTAGTTTGGTCCCTGCCGTTAACTTTCCATCCAAAAAACTAACGGTTGCCACGAAATCCAACTTTTCCAGATCTATTCTCAATAGAAACGAAATGGATTAGATCCAACATTTAATCATCATCATTAACATTTAATCTTCATCGTTTAATCTTCTTTGTTTTCTGGAAATCGTTTCAACTAATCTTCTTCGTTTGACTATTGGTTCTTCCTAGAAAACGCAAATCTTCTATCCAAATCTGATTTCAATTTCGATTCAATTTCGAAATATCCAGAAGTAATAACGAAAATCAATAGAAGTAATAATGAAATTACCAAATCCAATTTGCAGAAAACGAAATCTACTTTCTTTCGAATTCAATTTCGTTTTGATTTTGCCCCAAATTTCGTTTTGATTTTGCCTCAAAATGCAGAAAACGAAGTAATTCTTGCCCCATTTGAGGTTTTGATTTTCGTTTTGATTTTGTCTCAAATTTTGTTTTGATTTTGCCCCAATTTCGATTCAATTTCGTTTTGATTTTGCCCTATTTGAGGTTTTGATTCGAACTACTGTTTCTGGTTTTGATTTTTCCCCAGATTCATTGAAGATGATGATGTTATGAAGAAGGGGAAGGGAAATAGATGTAACAAATAGTTTTTGTTGGCCAACAATTACCAAATTAATAAGTGGTTCAATGGTAAGTGGCGTGGTATATTTGCCAAAATGTTAATATTTTTAGTAACAATAACGCTGATGTGGCACATGACATAGGTTGATAATTTTGATTTTTTTTTTTGCAGGGATGAAACTGAATTATTGTAATATTTGCAGTACCTTTAAGCCTATTTTTTTTTGACCAAAATTGTTGATTATAATTTTTTTTTTGACGTGGAAAATTGTTGATTATAGTTAAGTCTCTTGATAAGTTGCACTATTTTAAGTTTAGTAATTTACTCTCTTTCTTATTAGACGAGTCTCTTCCACAAGAAGCTCAACATCCATAAACCCTAGAAAGAGGTTCACGGTTGTCACCGCCGTCTTCCTCCTCCATCTCCGATCGCCGATCACCGATCACCGATCACCGATCCACCCAAAAAAATGAAGTTCATAATAGAAGACGTAACAGTATATTTCCCATACGACAACATCTACCCAGAACAATACACATACATGGTAGAATTAAAACGAACCCTAGATGCAAAAGGCCATTGTCTCCTCGAAATGCCAACAGGAACAGGTAAAACAATCGCACTACTTTCACTAATCACAAGCTACGTGATTTCAAAACCACAATCACCATTGAAACTCATTTATTGTACTCGAACTGTTCATGAAATGGAGAAAACCCTAGCTGAACTTCGATTTCTTCATGATTATCAAATTAAGTGTCTTGGTCCTGGTGCAAAGATTCTTGCACTTGGACTTTCTTCGAGGAAGAATTTGTGTGTTAATTCGAAAGTTTTGAAGGCGGAAAATAGGGATTCTGTTGATGCTGGTTGTAGGAAATTGACTGCTAGTTGGGTTAGAGCTGTTGCTGCTGAGAATCCTGATGTTCCTAGATGTGAGTTTTTTGAACAGTATGAAAGAGCTGGTTCTGCTGCTGTTTTGCCTCCTGGGGTTTATACATTGCAGGTATTGGAATTTTTTTGAGTTTAGTTGGATTTTTTTTAGGGTTTTGTTGATGTTGTGTCTGTGATTGTGAAATGTTTGGAATTGTTTTTTGAAATGACATGAAATAATTTGATTTTGATATGTGTATTCTAGAAAGTTTTGTTATGAGTGAGGTTGAATGAAAATTTTCATTTTTGTTAAGTTTTGAGTGTTTTGGATGTTGTTGTGTGATTTCTATGTTTGGTTGTTGAATGAAACTTGGATTTTGACTTAGTTTTGAAAATTTTCATTTTTGTTAAGTTTTGAGTGTTTTGGATGTTGATGGTGGATACTGGATTGTGATATGTAGGGAATTTAATTTTGGTTAGGCGGAGTGTTTGTTCCTAATTCGAAAAGTCTGAACTTTGAAATTCTTGTTAAGGAAAAATTGAATTTTGTTCGGTTTTGGATTCATCCAGGTTCAGAAATGTTGGTACCTTCGTATATGTTTAGATAAAATTCGCAATTTTGATTACTTATTCTGGTGTTTCTGAATTCCAAAATCTTGGAATTCTAAGTGCAGTTGAACGAAAAATTTGATTTTTGAACGGTTTTGGATGTTCCAAATGTTAAGACGTTCAAAGTTTGGGTGTAGTTGACTTGTTTTTAGATGTTCTTATGGTTTTGAGTTTTTTATTTTTACCAGAAATTTTAAAATGTTTGTATCTGAATGCGTATGTGTATGTGTATGTGATTGTAGGATCTGAGATTGTTTGGGAAGGAGAAGGGGTGGTGTCCTTACTTTTTGGCACGGCATATGGTGCAGTTTGCCAATGTGGTGGTGTATAGCTATCAGTATTTGCTTGATCCAAAGGTGGCTAGCATTATATCTAAGGAAATGCAGAAGGAATCAGTTGTTGTATTTGATGAAGCCCATAATATTGATAATGTTTGTATTGAAGCACTTAGCGTGAGTGTGAGGAAGCAGACTATTGATGGTGCTAGACGAAATTTAACTAGGATGCGTCAGGAAGTTGACAAGTATGTGCTATTTCAAGCCATCTCCTGTTTTATATGTATTTAATTTTCCACTAACAAAATTAATAGCAAACAAGGGGATGATAATAATAATTTATTTAAAAACTAGGGTTCCAGTGATTACAGCAACATCTGTTCAAATTCAGTATGCATATTATTTTCACACTCCTGCATTGATTAGGTTGATTCATAAAAGTGAAGAATTTTAAAGGGTCGTCACATTGCCTTGGGGCACTTGAAATTTGAAATTACCCCACCTTTCCCATTTAATAGTGTCAGGATTCCTGAATTTTCCGTATGTTCCCATTGCCGAAATATGATTCGGATTCTCTTAACTCTTTGAACTGGTAGGAAGGTTCAAGGCCACAGATGCTGGTAGACTTCGTGCTGAATACAACAGGCTTGTTGAGGGTTTGGCTGTAAGGGGAGACCTGCCTGGTATATACTATATAGGATGTCAATTTTGTTATAATTCTTTTTGTGACCACTAAATTCCAATCATCACTAACTGAAACTTTTCTTTACATAGCTGCGGATGGTTGGCTTGCAAATCCAGCCTTGCCTGATGATATACTTAAGGAGGCCGTACCAGGCAATATTCGCCGGGCTGAATATTTTATTCATTTTTTGCGTAGATTAGTTCAATACCTTGAAGGGCGCTTGGAAACTGAGAATGTGGAGAAGGAAAGCCCTGTTAGCTTCATTGTCTCTGTTTTTAACCATGCTGGAATTGATCAAAAATCGTTAAAGTTCTGCTATGACCGCCTTCATTCATTAATGATGACACTGGAAATTACAGACACCGATGAGTTCCTTCATATCCAAACGATATGTGATTTTGCCACACTTGTGGGAACATATGCTCGTGGCTTTTCCATTATAATAGAACCTTTTGATGAGAGGATGCCTCATATTCCTGATCCTGTATTGCAGGTTAGCATCGTTCTTTTTTTTTTTTTGTATTTACTCCATTACTGTTTTATCCATAAAGTTAGTTCTATGTTATGTGAGAATTATATATTTCCTATGTCATGTATTTCTACTTTCTAGTATATTTTTTTCTAATTTTTCTTCATGAATGACATTTCAGCTTTGTTGCCATGATGCTTCTCTTGCCATAAAACCTGTTTTTGAGCGATTTCAGACGGTTGTAATTACATCTGGAACACTAAGCCCCATAGATCTGTACCCCCGTCTTCTAAATTTTAACCCTGTTGTCAGTCGAAGTTTTACAATGTCCTTGACAAGAGATTGCATATGCCCTATGGTTCTTACCCGTGGCAGGTATTTAACATTAAATCTTGTCAATAGTTAACACGTTTACAATCCCTGCTTTCCTTAAAAATGCCTCTTTCATTTACTTTTTTTAATGGTTAATTGGTCTGTTGTTTCAGTGATCAGCTCCCGGTCAGTACTAAATTTGACATGAGAAGTGATCTCGGTGTAGTAAGGAATTATGGGAGGCTTTTATTGGAGATGGCTTCAGTTGTACCAGATGGGATTGTATGTTTTTTTGTCAGTTATTCTTATATGGATGGTATAGTCAATACCTGGAATGAAAATGGAATCTTAAAGGTGAGTGAACTAGTTAAATTCTTTGATTTCCTCAACCCTTTTACTAATAGTGTCCGTTACATAGTTTGATGTTGCTAAAAGCATTCTTTTGCAGGAAATAATGCAGCATAAGCTAGTCTTTATTGAGACACAAGATGTGGTAGAAACTACATTGGCTCTTGACAACTACCGCAAGGCTTGTGATTGTGGAAGAGGTGCAATATTTTTTTCTGTTGCCAGGTAATATAACAGAAACATATTCTTCCGAGTTTTTAAACTTTAGCTGCATTCGATAAGGTTAATCAAATTAGTTATTTAACTAAAAGGGAAATATATACGTTTTTTAAGGTAATATAATGGCGTTGGTTGCTTATACAACAAAAAGCTTTTTTTAGCAGCTTCTTGAGAAAGATTTTGAAAAGATGACTATTTCATTATAAAGTGTGAAATCAACTACATGGGTCAACTATTACCGTGTTTAGTCAAAACCAAGTCTTTGGAGACTCCATTTAGATCTGACTCCTTTCTAATTGTTTTACTTCGAGTTTTTCCGTGATCTTCTTACGCCTCTAATCATGGTACTGTTTTCGTATAATTAACTCTTTACTAATGGTTGTATTGGTCTTCTTTTCACATGGCCAAACCATTTTAGTTATAATTGACTGTACCATCTTTTCTTAATTGATGCTAAATTCACACTTTCTCTCTAATTTATTCATTTATGGTCTTATCTTAATTTATATCTTCACTAGTTTACTCACAACTTTCTCACCTCTACCATATAAACAATTATTTGTCTTATAAACCGCTAGTGTTTTGGGCGTAGAAGTAAACATTTTCTTTAAGCTTGTTTGGCACCTTTTATGCTCACAAATAACACTTGAAGCATTCTTCCTGTTCATTCACCCAAATTTAATCCCGCGTTACAGCTCCCTTAAACTTTCAATTACTCTTATTGGTTTTAAAAGAGAATTTCTTTATTCCCATTTACTAATTGGACAACCAGATGCTTTATCTGTTTTCTACTTTACCTCTGTCAGATTCACCATAGCATAATAATGTGTACTTTTTGCAGAGGAAAGGTTGCTGAAGGTATAGATTTTGATCGACATTATGGCCGTCTAGTAATCATGTTCGGTGTCCCTTTTCAATACACATTAAGCAAGTGAGTTCCATTTGATTAAATTTCTGAATAAGGGTAATTTAGAATTATTTTATTTCTCTTTCTTTTTTCCTTGTACAAATTGTGGAGGTTATTGCCGGTTGCAGAGTTTTAAGAGTAGCAAATTTTCAGGATTTTGCTTGCACGCCTAGAATATCTACGAGACACTTTCCAAATTAAGGAAGGAGATTTTCTAACTTTTGATGCCTTGGTGAGACTCTCTCTCTTCCCTCTCTGATTATTTGATCACTTGATTGCTAAACTTTGTGAAACTAGAATCTTTGGTAATGTTAGTTTTGCTTATGCAGAGACAAGCTGCACAGTGTGTGGGCCGTGTAATCCGTTCAAAAGCTGATTATGGGATGATGATTTTTGCTGACAAACGGTTAGTGGAAACTTCACCATTTCTTTAATGCAATTGAGCTTTTGAAAATTTCAAGTTTTTAAAGTTGATTTAAAATGCACAATGCTTTCCTCTCTTTGTAACTTCGGTTGGAATTTGTTACAAATGGATTGGAAGTTCCTGCACGTCTCCTCATAATGAATAGCAGACTAAAAGAATTTGGAAAAGCTGTTAGGAACTGAATATTAATAAGAGAAATAATAGGTAATTGATACGGAGCAAGCTCCAATTACAGAGAAATAATGCTATCTCTGCCCTTTGGCATAGCCAACCCCAAAACTACCCAAATGGTTCCCTATCCGTTCATGTTCCAGCCCCCCTCCCTTATATCTGTCCCTATGCGACATCATTCTCCCATTCCCTTCCCCAATTCCTTTCTGCCAGCTGTCCAATTGGTTATCAATTCCCTCTCTCTTCTAACTGATGCCTCAACTTTTATACCATAAGTCACTGGCCCACCAATTCCCCTTTAAAATAGGGTTTGCTAAGCAAAGAAAGATGCCAAGTTCAGTTTTTTTAGCCACAATGTAATTGACAGAAGGTTTATTTAACAAAAGTTGGGGAGATGCTACTCTAATTATCTGTTTACAGATTCTATACATCATTGAATATAACCAATTCAAACTTTGAATGTGCGCACATATATATTTGCCGAACAAAATACCATATAGATGTCTCTTTTTCTTTTCCTTTTTGTGGACATACCAATTGACTTCAAGAATATATGACGTGATACTAGTTGTTCAAAGCATACCTACTTGTCAGAATGTATCATCATGTTAGTAAATATATGGTTGGTTATTACTTTCTGCAGGTATAGTCGTCATGACAAACGTTCTAAATTGCCTGGTTGGATACTCTCTCATTTACGTGATGCCCATCTGAACTTGAGCACAGACATGGCTTTGCACATAGCACGTGAGGTTTGTCCTCATAGCCATTGTTTGAAGTTTGTGTACTCACTTGCATTGCGTATATTACGTTAAACTGGAATCTCTTTTTCTGTTGGTTTACTTCTCATCAGATTGATTAGTAATTTAATACAGCTATTTTGTCTAAAGAACAGTAATACCTTAAATTAGAATCTGCTTGGAATAAGTAATTAGGCTCTTGGCTTTCCATGCACTTGATTGAATGAGATCTTGTAAAAACCTAAGGGCCTGTTTGTTTTTTTTTTCTTCACTTATTACAAAGAAAGACCTTTTCATTGAGAACAGTAAACAAAAACAAAGTGAATTTAAAGTGGCATTTTTTGTAATCAAAGTTAAAACAGAAAATGAAAACAGATAATAGATATTAGTTGCAAATTATGTTTTATGATTTCTTTTTTATTTCATCGATAATTACACAAATTTCCTAATTTCAAATATTTGTATAGAACATAGTGAACAATTTTCTTATTTTATTGTTTGATGTTTCCATGGTTTATTTTGCAAATATTTGAAAATATGAAACTGAATGAAAAAATGCTGATACTTCTTAGTTATTAATTTATTATATATTATTACTGAAAACCGAATAAAAATAAAAAGTTTTTGTTTTCCAAATAAAATATCTCTAGGATTCAGTTTCACTTTTGTGGGTCGACTTCATAGGTTACAAGGTTCAAGTCTCACTGTCTCAGCAATTCTGTAGCGTTTTTGGTTATACTTTGAACTCAGAAACCTCCTGCATTGAATTTTTTTCTTGTATTTGCAATGTTGGTATATCCATGAAGTCATGCGACACATATGTATGCAGTTATGTATTCATGTGTAAGCACTAGTTGATGTTGGAACAAGGTTACAAAGATGGTTCGCCTTGTTAGCTGTGCATGATAGTGATGCGAATCGATTTGTATAACCACCATTTCTTATCTGTTGGATGCAGTTCCTCAGGAAAATGGCCCAGCCATATGATAAGACTGGCGGCACTGGCAGGAAAACTCTCTTGTCTCAAGAAGACTTGGAGAAGATTGTTTCTGAGGGCAGCATGAATGATATGTTGTATTGAGGCTTCCCTTGCAAACTGTGGAACTAGGGTTGCTTTTATTTAATATAGTACTTCCATATGCAATTCTCATTCTCAGTGATATAGTGCCACCATCCTCAATGACAAGGGAGATACTTAATTCAATTATGTTTTTGTCAAGGCTTTTGTAGGGGATTTATCAAATTTAGGTTAGTATCTTTTTTGTATGTTTACTCTGGGTTCCATTATGTAACTCATTTTTCATATAAGTTTTGTTTATAAAATCACTTTTATGATGATGATTCATGATGGAAGTCTTTTCTTTATTAGTTGTGAACAATCAAGGACAACGAGTCTTTTCTTTCTTTTTCAATCGTGCAATATTTCACTCATGATTGGTAACAGCCTCAAACTTTACACCAAGTGTAGCTTATCCACCCACAATTTGGTATGGAACATGATTACTGCAATCTCGAAAATAAAACCGAAAGACGTAGAGATGTTCCTAACCTAGTTGTCTTTCAAACATTACAAACTATTCATATCCTAGATTACCTACATAACTTTCTACCACTCGATACAAAATATCCAATCTAGTGGTTTTATCGGTGGTTGTCGAAAATAATTGAGGGAAATCTACCACCTACATTGACCATCTTCCCCTCTTAAGCTAGAGACGAGACGCTTCCAAAAGGCCCAACCCTCTGATTTTAGTGAGCTTTAATTAAGAGTTCACCAGTTGTGTTTTTACCTCTGATTTCGGCTGCACATTGAGAGGCACAAACTCACGTTTACTATGGTTAGAAGCACGTTATTTTTTGTTGGTAGAATGTTTGGGTAGCAGAGAAGCTCCATGTAGCTTTTACGTCTAGTTGAAATCAGTTTTATATCCATCATACACAGTTTTCCAACTTTGGCCCAGGCACTGTTTCGATGTCCAACCAGATATCTATAATCTTCCTCACTATTTCTCAATGTTCCCATCTGAATCTTACCATTTAAAGAAGAAAATTGTGAAGCAAGAATGAAGAAAAGAAGAAATGTGAGGAAGAAGACACTTTGCAAAGAAGAAAATAAACAAAAGTAAGAAAAACGAGGAAAGAAGAAGTGAGAATGTTGTGAAAGTAGGAGATGAACACATGTTTTAGGGTTTGGTAGTTTGGTATAATGGTTTTTTTTTATAAAGTATAATTGGGATGCACTTTAAACCAAATAATTAGTTGTTTAATTATACTAATACTAATAATTTACATCAATATATATTTATATATAGAAATAATAAACAACTATTATGAACGTCATGGATATGTTTAAATATAATAAATAACATAAACAATTATGAACTAAAAAATAATTTTAAGTTGATACCTATTTTACTAATTTTATACTCAAGCAATTTTAATCCAATCTATCAAAACAATAAGAATTGTGAAAAATCCTTTCTTCGTTAACATAACAAACAGAAATTATGTTACACTCAATTACTTTTAGAAAAGATAAAAGACTCTTTTTTGGTTACCATGTCATTGGTGTATGGTTTCCATCGGTTTTGTCGATAACTAATCAACCTGGCTAGCCACGAGTACCCAACTTTGCCGGCTCGTGTGACTCTCTCCTCTTAACAGAGTTTTTGCCACACCCAAAATTCGAGCCCGAGACCTTGAGGCGGGATCCAAGTCCATTATCACTGGGACCAACCCTTGTTGGTTGACAAAATAAAAGACTCTAATAATAGTAAGAGTAAAAATGACTTTTTCGTAATAATTATACATTAAAATTTGTAACTTTTTCTTTTTTTTTTGAGACAAAAAAATCATTGTTAAGCCATGTTTTTGGCCATCATCTGTACTAATATTAGAGTCTTTTATAATAAAAAGTTACAAAATGACTTTTTCGTAATAATTATACACTAATATTTGTAACTTCATTTGTTGATGAGTTAGCGAGGTCATTAACGTGAGGGACGAACGTGAAATACACATTGAGGGACCTTTTTGCATTTTTGTTCAAATGAGGTACCAATTTGACGAGTTATACTTTGAGAGACCAAATTGGCCATTTGTCCACATTAAAAATTCACCTAAGCAGAACAATGTGGCACTAAACGTGCCACATCAGCCAAATTGACGGAGTTAATGATGTCCATTAACGTGAGGGACGAACGTGAAGGACAGAATACACATCGAAGGACCTTTTTGCATTTTCGCTCGAATGAGGAACCAAATTGACAGCGAATTAGACTTTCAATGACCAAATTAGCTATTTACCCTTTAACATACATACATACAACTGTAGGAAACATTTAGTGCATATTTTGCGAGTATAAACTAATTTTGAGAGAATTACAGAATTCTTTAAATTAAATTTTTCCTTTTAAAATGATTCTAATTTATCATTTAAACAAAATGAATACTTTTGTTTTCATTTTTAAAATATTATTTCCAAACATAAATTAATTTGTCAATTGATCTAATGTTGTTTATCCATTAATAAATTCTATAACCCTGAAAAGAAGAACATTAATAAGTTTTATTAACATATACAACATGTAAACAAGTTTTCATATAGGCACTTGTTAGCCTAACAATTGGATAAGTGCTTTTGCCAGTAGCGAAAGACACAAGAATGCTTTCAGACTTTGGATCCTCTCCTTCCATTCTTCATCTCTATCACAATAAGTGTGGGAGGACAGAGACGGAGATTTAAAAAGAGAGGGAAAACGATGAGATAAAGTGAGATTAAGAGGGAGATGGAGAAAGAGAGAGAATAAAGGAGAGCTTTGATTTGATTTCCCTGTTTCTCTTATTTACCCTCCTCCGCAGCATAAAGAGCTTTGATTTCCTCTATATCATCATAGCTACCAAGGAATATGGGAGATCTCTCATGCAACTTCGTTGGAACCAAATCAAGGGCCTGATGACATAGAGCATTTATCAGTTCATTGCCAAATGATTCCTTCATACTACAAAATTATACAGTCATGGAAATAATTCAGGATGTCCGCAAAGGGCTTCCCACATTATGCAACTTCTTTGTTTATTCATCATAAAAAACACAGACTGATTTAGTTAATTAAGTATAAATATAAACAATATATTTTTGTTGCTGTTATTGTCAGATTAGATTTTTTATTATGTATTAAGAAAAGATACTTATGAATTTTTTAAATATTTAACCATGTTAGCCTATATAAAGATTTATGTGTTTACAAACCTATTTAAAGAGAGATTTCTATCCTATTTAAAGACTTCATTACAAAATAGAGTTTAATGCTATGTCATACTTTTAAAAATGACATGTTAGACCTTTAAAAGGACCTGTATCCTATCCTCAAATAGCTTGATTCATCCTATCCTATTTCCACCCATATATCTCATGTCCATGGGGGTGATTCTAATCTTTGTAGCTTTAGTTTATTATACATAAACCTTATTGTTATCGGTTTGTCAGCTCATTATCTTTTATGTTTTTTATGTTTGTGTTTGGTCTGGTGTGTTGATTATCCAAACCTATATTAACCAATACTCTAAAGATATTCATAAGTAACAAATCTTTTTATCCTTGACTAAGGGATGGATTAGAACATTTGTCAAATAAATAAAAATACATTACCCTTTCCTTGCCCGTGAAAGCTTGTCCTCCTGCCTGTTCCATCAAGAATGACATTGGGAAGACTTCATACAGTACACTGAATAAAAAAGTTACATTAAGCCATCAATTTACAAAAGTTCAAATAGAGAAAAATTATATAAGCTTGGACATGCCCGTGAGCCCAAAAGTAAATAAAAAATAGTAGTGTTATTTGAACATCAAATCAGGACACCAAAAATTGATATATGTTTTGCTGTTTAATGCAATTCAAGCACATGGTTAATGAAGCACTAAGGTATATGTTGCAACTCATTAACAATCTACTAAACTTCATTAATCACGATTTTAGCATTATTAACTATGATTTTTAAGTGTTCAAATATAC
Source organism: Astragalus glycyphyllos (assembly GCA_963573325.1). Classification (NCBI taxonomy): domain Eukaryota; kingdom Viridiplantae; phylum Streptophyta; class Magnoliopsida; order Fabales; family Fabaceae; genus Astragalus; species Astragalus glycyphyllos. The sequence continues at coordinate 21,378,850 of OY754313.1, read as the reverse complement.
TAGTAGATAATATTTTAAATACCAAAAAGTTGTGGTTAATAATATTCAAATTTGTGGCTAACGAAATTCAATTGAGGGTTAATGAGTTGCAGCTTGTTATATCTACTAACCAAATTCAGCAATTTATTAACCGTGTATGTGGACTGCTTTAACAAGCAAAATTGCCGTTGGTAATTACTGTCCCAATTTGATGTTCAACATTTCTCAACAGAAATAGTGAAGAGGTTGAATTTGACATACCGAAGTTTTCCATTTGGACTCTTTTTGTCAGCAGGGTACAAAAATGTTCCTCCATAAAGCAATGTACGGTGAACATCAGCTACCATGCTGTTGATTTACAGAAATGTCATAAGTTCAAAAAACAAGAACATTGAAACTCTCGGTGGCCTCATTCAGGTGCAGAAGTTTATGAGGATAATGCATTGGAAAGATGAATTGAATTCAACAAACTAATCTATAACAAACACTCTTAGTTGGTTTGTCCCTGTCATGCTATACAGTTCTGAACATATATGAACGTTGATCCATCACATTTTTCAGAAGTCAGAAACACTCAATTTATCAATTGCATATATTTTTTGGTGAATAAATAAATTCATTATCAATTTATTACTAATTGAACTTATGGATTGCATGTTTTTTTGGTTTTTACCTTCTAATAACAGTCATCCCTTATGTAGACTCAGGAAAATTTCAACCGGAAAAAATAGGTTCACTATTCAGCTTGAATTATTATCAGATCAGATTCGGACTCAAAAAGCTGAAAAATGTTTCAACGAAAACATGAAAACTCAACTACTAGAAAATTGATGATTTCGCTAAACTAAGAATCCTATGGCAGGTTGATTAACAATAACCATTAATAGTTAAAACTCTAGTACTCTACACACACTACAGCTTGATTGTAATATGACATGGTTCACTAGAGGTAATCACTTACCAAGGAGTACCAAAGAAAATCACTTACCAGGGAGAATTTTCAGGTAAATTTATTTATTTTTCAATGTTAATTCTTTGCACCAGTTTTTCATTGATATATAATATCTTATGGTCTGGTTACTAATTCAAATTGCTGATTGGAATAATTGCAAGAAAAATAAGTAGCTAAATGGAAATGGATTTCTAGCAGATTGATGATGTAGGTGTCTGAGAGTTCATGTTAAATGTTTCAGAGCAAATCATAGAACAATAGATGACGAAAGGCAACTAGTCTATGTGATGTTATTTTAAAACACAAGTAATCATAAATCCGAGGCTATAAGAAAATCATAGAAAGCCAAAGAATATCAATATATGCAGTAGTTACATAGCAAAAGATAATAGTCTTCTATTTGATGTAAGTTGCACAAGTTAACTTCATGGTCCCAATTAACTAAACCAAGTAACCAACTATGAAGAGGACAAAAACAAGGGCATTAAGAAAATAAGATTGCCTGGGGGTGAGAATCCGTGATACCTTCCAATATATCTTAGAGACTTTGGTGATCCACCATCTGTTGGATATTTGCATTTCTCCACGTAACTGAACACAAGTGAAAAATGAATTAGACAATTGTCAAAATTTTCACTTTAAAGTGCTTGAAAACATCACATTACTGAATTCATACATACGAGGCAGTAGGAGCATCCCAGTTCTTGGCATTTCCTTCATTCACTGAATAAATCTTCCCCTTCTTTGGGATCTGCGTGGAGAACCACACACACAAACAATTAAGATGTGCCTCAGGCAAGGTACAGATTGCATGGATATCCATGTCCTTATACTCATGTGTGAATAATACACTAGTTTTTCCATTAGAAAAAAGGTAAACATCAACAGAGAACAGAGCACAAGTGCTCAACAAAAACAAGTGTAAGGTTTGCTGAGAAAATGGCGAAACTACTATTTATAGTGACAATCTTTTCTCAAAAGTACATCTCAACCTCTGAAAAAGTGAACAAGCAAAAATATTGGTTGAATAAAAAGATGCCTTTAACAAACCACGTCATACGTGGTGTGGTCACGAAACTTATTTCACGACATTTAGCGTTTCTGAAAAGTCAAGGATATCTAAAGATGCTTTTTGTTTTGGATATCTATGGAACATAAATCCTAATTTCAAAGGGATTAAACAGGAAAGTCTATTTCAGACAAAGAAAATAGAAGAAGAAACTTATGTCTTCGTACATATTGATAATTGAAGGAGAACAAATCATTTCGATCATCTTTCTGTTTTCAGCCTTTAATCATGTCAATAAACTAAATAGTTATTAGCTAATACATATTATGGAACATTGTAATTCTAAAGAAGGAAAGTGGTTGAGTTATCATCTTGACTAGGATAAAAATAAATTGAGCAAGTTTGTGTGGCCTAGTAAAGCCTGATCCATCTAATTTGAACAAAAACAAAGTTAAGTTGTCCCTGACTTTCATAAAAGCTGAGTAGGCAGGAAAGTATTTCAAGAGATAAAAACAATGCATGATAGTGATTCATAAAGTGAGTAGAGTAATACCTTAATGTCAGGGTGAGTTAGAATGAATTCACCAAGAGATGGGTCAAGGGTGAAACCATTAACACCACTTCCAGTGCTTATCACAAGCTGCAAATCAGCAGATCCCAAATTGCATTATTAAGAGATAAAAAAGGTGTACCTAATTAAATCAAGTATCTGAAGCAATAAAAAAGGATACAAATTTATTAGTATTATACCGTGCATGAGCTTCCGTACATACAATAACCAGCTGCTAACATGTTCTTCCCAGGTAGCAGGACATCTTCTAAGGTTGGTTCATGGACATCTTTCAACATATAAATCCCAAAAATCTGCAACATGCTCAATTGACAACCGCATTATCCATTTTGAAGGGAATATAAATATCATATCAATCCTTCTACAAACAAAAACAGCAACAAATTGAAGGAAAGATAGAAGAGGGACCATACTGTGCCAATAGAAACACCGCAATCGATGTTAGAGGAACCATCCAGCGGATCAAAAACAACACAATACCTGAATCATCAAAAGTAAAAGTTCAAAATGACAAACAAGACTCATAAATCAAAACTATACTTCATCCTAGAAGGTTTTAAACTGCGGACATCATGTCACGGTTCTTGATTATGAACACACTGACAAATGCCACCGATGCTGGTACAATTGCAGCAATTGGGTTGTGATGTGAAACCTCTAAACACTTCATTGTTGTGGATACAATTGCAGATGCATATTGCAATTCAAAACCTTGATTGCAACAGCATCCAATGACCAGAAAGTAACTGCTACAGAAGTGCGACCGCAACTTAAAACCTTCTTCCAGACTATAGGGAACAAATTAACACTACTAGACAATAGTGAGAGCGATTAACTTTCCACGCAAAGAAGGCTCCACAAATATTGCATCTTCGTCTTCTTCAGAAACCAAGACACACTGTTCAAACATCATACCATCACTAAAAGCTAGTAATCTCAGTTCTTCAATACACAGCCAAGATAATTAATAATTAATTAATTAATTAATTAATTAATAAAGAAATCATATAATCACTCACTGTTCTGCCACTGCTTTTCAAAGCCTTGATGAAAACCTCATTGGAAAGAACATCCAGTTTCTTCTGCTCTTCACCCTTCACTCCAAACATAATAAAGGAATAAAAATTGACACCAAATACCAAATGTGTGATTCATTTAATGGTAGACAGAGTTTTTTTTTTTTGGTCAAAGTGGCAGACAGAGTTAAAATTCTTTTTGCCTTGTATCAAATGTGATTTTAGTAAAACATGATTTTACTTCCAAATCCCTGTGTGATTAAAAGTGATAAAAAGTTCTTGAGTTAGAAATATACACACACATCAAACAAACATAGGTCACGTCATTTACAATCAAACCATTTCACTTCAAACTTGATTTTTAAGCAAATACATCAGAAAAATATAAAGCCTTTCACACCAAACTCAAATTTGATCAGATTAATCTTAATTCTTACAAAAACGAATCAAATTTATTCAAAATCAAACAACTCTAATTTAAATATTTAAAAAATATATAAATGTCACCAAGTTCTTCTTTTTGTCTGCTGTTGTAAATAAGAAAACATTTCTATATTTATATTTCAAGTAAAAGCAATAAATAACAGAAATAGAGACATGCATGGTGTAAATCCCTTTTACACTGACATCTAATGAGAGCTCACTATTTGTGACTTTTGATTATTCCTCTGACGTTTGTTTAGGAAATACTTGCCTGAACATTAGTCTCTCCAGCAAGTCCAATGAGTTTAGCAAGACCAGCCTGCACATATAACAAAATCTCATAATATATATCCTCAACTATTCATTATTAAAAAAATCAGCAGAATTTTAAATTTCATTTATAATTCTGTCAAAAAAATTAGTTGTAAAAACAGTGCGTTACTTCAATATATTGATGTTATAATATAATAATATCACTAATAATGTCACAAAGTGCGGTATATTTAAAACATTTTTTTCAGTCTCACCATTTCAACTACATACATGAACATCAAAATCGACATAATTTCGTGTTTGATTACCGAATATATCAAAGTATCTCAATTCATTAACCATCATCGTCCATCAATCAAACTTCCTTATTCATGATTTTGAAGTTTCAAAATCAAATATACTACATGTAGTAGATTATATTGGAACATCCAAACATGATAATGATAATTAATAATATTTAGTTGATGATTAACGAGTTGAGAAGATATCTCTTAACAAAACACTTCAATAAACACATATTTGAAGTGCAATAACCATGTAATTTGACGTCGATTATTAATAAACATTTCTATTTTCTCTTTCTGTGATGAAATTTGGAAATTCAAAAAGGAAAGTGTAAGGAGTGAGATTAGAAGAAGAAAAATGACCTTATTAACAGCAGAACAAACGAACTTGCAACCAAGAACAATGTGACTAAGCAAGATGGTGAAATCGCCACGAGATTCTGGATGTTTCGATTGTTCATTCAACACGAAACGCGTTATCGTCATCAAATCTGTGCGTTGTGCATCTGCGCTGTGGTCCATTTTCTCTCTTCTTCTTCTCCGATTCGATGATTCTAGAATCTAAAATCAGTTATGTGAATTTGCGTGCATGCGCGCGCTTATATATCACTATAATATTTATAATTATAATTATTTATTAATAAATAAAGAGGAATTTTAAGGATACAGAGAGAGAGAGAGAAAGAAAGAGAGGGACCACTGTGAGTGAAGTTTGGGTGATGGGAAGAGAAGGGGAAAGGGATGGGGCTATCTACTGGGTCTGATGACACGTGGCGGTAATACAACGAATCACGCATTCGTGGCTGTTGCGCCGGATAACGATTTTCGTCTTTGCTCTCCTTTCCCTTTCACTACTACACACAATGGATTTGGATTTCGATTTCGATTGGTATTGTGATATCTACTTTGCGGTTGGTTCCATTTTGGTTTTCGAGGGAAAGAAACTAAACCGTCGTTGTAGCGTCTTTTTCTTCTTCCTTAACTTTTAGGCGAAATATCTCGAGAACTCTTAATTTTTTTTTCCAATGATCGGGTCCTTTAACCTTTAAAAAGTTGCACGGATTGCTCTTTTTTTTTTTTTTTTGTAGTTTCTGTTTGACTCAGTTATAAAAATGCTTAATTGTCTGTTAAGTTGTCTAGGTGGCTATTTTTATGCTTAGGTGACATTTTTATTTACTGATTCATTATTTTTTAATTGAGTTTAATTAAAAAAAATTGCCAATTGTTCATTAGATAATAGTAAATTAGGAATAAACTTAGATACATTACTTTAGGTACGAATGTGCATCTCAAATAGTAAATTAGATAATAGCTAGAAACTATCTGGAGGGTGTATTTTTATGAGGAAATATTTAGGTACAATACCATAGGTACTAGTGCATAGGTACGGGTGGTACTAGTCTGGACACAAAGACATTTTTTTTATTATATATACATATATATAAAGGGAATTCATGTTTTTGGTGTCAGATTTTTCTGACCAAAATACCCTTATAACTACCCACTAACACTATTTCATTATATTATTATTTATTATTTATCCATCAACTCACCAACACTAGTACAAATAATAAAATGCATTTGTAACCCTACAACTGCCAAGTGGTTAGTGAGAGTTTTTCTAATTTTCCTTTGAAGTACAACACCACCAGTACCTATGGTATTCTAAGTAAGTTTTTTTCCTATTTATATTAGCAGCTGTTATATCGATTAGCAAAACACTCGACACTTTATCTCTGAAACAGAACGTACAACACGAATGGTACTTTATTAGTACCTATAGCATTGTATATAAGTTTTATTTTTTTATTCTTTAGATTTTACAACGTTAGTCAATTACAAAATGACACATCATAGAAAAGGTTTGACTATCCCAACTACCTTACAAACAGGATGTACAACACATATGGTGTTGTATGTAAGTACAACTCTTGTTTTTGAGCATATTACGAAAAGTTTCATGAGTGTTGCACATTCTATTTCAGGGAGAAAGTGTCCACTCTTTTGCTAACAGATATAACAATTGCTACTAAAAATGCACATCTTGCCAGTTTCAAGATACCTTATTTATGGGAAGAACAGGAGGAATCCAGTACCTATAGCACTGTATATAAGTTTAATTTCATTTTCATTACTTAAATTTTACACGCTAGTCAATTACAAAATGACACATCATAAGAAATGTTTGACCATCCTAACTACGTTACGCACAAGATGTACAATACCAATGGTACTGTACGTAAGTACAACTCTTTTTTTATGAGTGGACTACCCATGTACAATTTCATAAGTGTTGTACGTTCTGTAGTGTCCAGTTTTTTTTTGCTACAAACATAACAATTGCTAATAAAAATACACCTTTTGGGAAATTTCTAAAATCTACCTAATTTATTATGGGAGGAACAGAATACATGTACCTATAATCTATAAGTTTTATTCTTTTTTATTCCTTAGTTTTACAATGCCAGTCAATTACAAAATGAAACGCCATACCAATACTCTGATTTTTTGATTGGTTAGTGGTGTAAAAAATTTTACAGCGATAATATATACGATTAAACTTTCTTTTGAACATACTTTTCTTAATAGATTTTTTGTGTATATACGACGATCTAAAGATATTTTATAACCTTCCACCCAACTCTCACTACACTAAAACTTATAGCAAACAAATATTATTTTATTAATCCAAGTATATGTGGCCAGCCTGGTTTCTTGACGAAATTAATCACCTTCAAAGACGGTGGATACTGCACACTAATAATACTGTAACAAAAATATTATTTTCTTAAACATGTGCATAACCTTTTTTTTGAAGATCAACTCGTGTATAACGTTAAACAACACTTAAAATGAGACAGAATATTAAATGAGGCAAAAATATAACTCCCTTCAGTCCACAATATAAGAAACAAACCCATACATTACACAGCCTAAAGAATAACACTGAAATCAACTATTCTCATTCAATAAGGGAAAGTTTAACTTCTTTCCAAAATTGACCTTTTCATTAAATAATTATTTATACCCTAATTAATGATATCACTTTTAATTACACCAATTAAATTGGGGTAAATTTTGGATTGATCATTTAATACACCTTAAAAGTGGTGTTTGTTTCTTACATTCTAGGCCATCAAAAAACACTAATTGGATTGTGTGCAATAATAGGTGTTTCTTACACCTTAAATTTGGGATTGAGTATCCTTCTGTTATTTTGCTCTAGAATGGACTGGAATTGGATCGTGTGCAACAATAGGTGTTTTTTCTCGAAAAATTACATTCTGTAAAACTCGATTTCTCGTCACAAGTACACTAATTTTATTATGCTTTGTACTTAATGAATATAATAGTGTTTATAAATTCTAGTCTGATGATTACTGACTAAATGTTTGAGATATGATTTTATAGGACCTGTTAAATAACCTATATCATTAATAGTCGGAGTTTCGACAGGAACTGCTAACATAGTTTTGTCATAGACTAAGTTGTCGGATAAAATTGTTACCTAGAAGAATTCTATGGTGATCAGATCTCGACGAAACTCGAGATATGATCATTTTCTAACATTTTACAAATTTAAGAACTTTCTTAGAAATTTTTGAATATAGGAAAATATATAGGGTTTAAAAGAGACCAAAATCGAACAAAAACGACCCCAAATCGAAAATCTTCAATTACGTCAAAGGATTCCAAATATAGAGAGTATTCTATGTAACAATTTAGGTTGGAGATGGACCAATATCACCTAGGAGTTTTCACTAGGAATCTTACCGCTCGACCAAGTTCTCAGCACCGAGACAAATGATGAACCGAGACTGAACCGATTACCGGTAATTAAATTGATTAGTATTATAATTATAATATACTAATAGAGAAGATATTTTCTTAAGAAGAAAACAAAGGTTTTCGCCTACCCAATAGATAAGATAAAAGAAATTACCACATGAATTAATTTACATTAGAATTAATTAAGGATGAATAGATATTTTTGTAGCCTTATTACCTTTCTCTATAAAGCTAGCTATAGGATTATTGTCTCCCACTCTCTACAGTTGCTCCAATCTTCCAATTATCACATTGTCTCTTGAAGGAAGTGTTTAAGCATGAATGAGAAAGCTTGAGTTTGGTGGAAGAAAGTTTAGTTGCTCCTTCTTCCCTTTCCATTTCTTCTTGCATCTTCTCTTCATCATCCATCTAGGTGTGGACGACGTTCAGCAAAATGATATGCAAGAAAAAATCAATTTTAAAAATGAAAAAGGTAAGGGAAACTTCCTATATAATGAGTTTAGGCTTTTCGCTTGATTATTGTTTGTTGGTTGTTGATTGTAATATGTGTAACATTGATTATGTGTGGTTGATTTTTATTATTAAATTGGTCCTATCTGACGAACTCGTATTCTACTGTTGAATTTATAATTTATCATGGCATTGTGGCATGTATTGGATTTTGGTATAGACCTGGTGGGTTGTCCTATTGCCTTGGGAAGTAGTGGGTTGTCCTATTATCCCCAAGAAATTAGTGGTTGTCCTAGTATTCCCGCCTCTTGTGGACAGGATAAAACTAATGGGTTGTCCCAGAATCCTAAGCCGGTGGGTTGTCCCTGTAACATCCCGATTTTCGTGCGTTGGGGTCCTTTTATTACGTGATTATTTTATGAATTTTCTTAATGGATAAAATTAAATTATTTTAATTTAGTATGTATTTGAGCTATTAAATTTAGTTGAAACCACATTTAAACGTATTTTTACATGCCATAGTAGTATATTGATTGTTATTATTTGATTTTTAGAATACTTGTATTTGAAATATTATTATTTTAGTTTTCTTATTTTATTTATGAAATATTGGTATTTAAAGTATAATTGATTTTTAGAAATTATTTTGGGTTATGGAGGTGTTAAAATGATATCTATATTTAAAATGGGCTTTAAAAAGGAATTAAAAACTGATTTTGGGCTTGTTTACTCGCATACAGCCCCTTCTGTTCGCTACTTGCACCCCCTGTGGTCCATTATCTTCAGCACCAGCCCAGCCCACGCGAAACCAACAACCCAGAACCCGACCCGGTTCTGTTCATCATCTTCTTCCTCTGAAATGCAGAAAAACGAAAAAAACCCTAGCACCACCTTCTTCCTCAATCGCGTTCTCATTCTCCTCTCCACGCCAGCCCCGAAACTTCACGAACCCGCACAAAATCACCCTCTGATTCTTATTCCAGCATCGATTTCACCGTTTGGAGCCTCCCTCTCGTGTTTCCATCACCACCTCCTTCCTAGGAAAACTCCATGGCTTGTGAGAGCAGGGACGGATCCACACACATATAATTGGGAGCATTTGCCCCCACTTGAAAAATTATTTGGTTGAAAATATATATAACAAATGTACTTTGCTCTCATAAAAAATAAGGGTTGCCCCCATAAAACAACTTTTTAAATGAAATGGAGAAATTCACAAATAAAAAAGAGAATAAGTTAAGTACTAACTTTATCTCTTTAGTTATGTAATTTATAGAAATTTAGGTACTAGTTTTACCTTTTTACCAATTTTTTTTGAAAAAATATTATAGACCATTTTTTTGCCCCACCGATAAAAATTTCTGGATCCGTCACTGTGTGAGAGTCGCAACCCAACATCACGACCAAATCCCGACTGCACCGTCCGTGACCTCCGCGCCAACCAGCCCCAAACGAATACCGTTCATCCCCTCCGACCACCACAGCACCTTGTTGATTTCCACTCCTTTCTCTTTCGTTGTTGGATATGTCTGTTAGCCTTAAATTTGAAGTCTATTCCTTCTTTTCAATTTCCAATAAACTGTTTCACAATAATTTGTTTAACCCACATCTTTGTTTATTTTGCCAGTCACAATTGTTCTTTAACTCCTTATTTATGGTTTGTGCACTTGGAATGAGAGCTATGCTTTAATTCTATACATCCACGTTAGAATCAACAAAATTCAATTATCCTTGAGTTGAATTCCCTTAGCTCCAATGTTATCAAGCCGTGAAGCCTTTACTTTTAATGCCATCTTGTGCCATGTCTTGCTAATTGATTCCCTCACATTTGGACCCCTCACTTTTTGGTGTGCCTTTTTCATGGTTTGATCATCAACGCTACCACATTGTAGTTAGTGGTAAGCTTCCTTGTGGCTTTGTTTTTTTGTTACAACTATTTTGACTCTAAGTCTTTAGGAAAATTTATTAAATATTCCTAATAATTTAATTAATAATCATTCGATCTTTTTTGTGGTCTAATTGTACGAGTTCGAGTTTAGGATTGTGGGTTCGTGATCGATCTTCTTCGCATCGCTTTCGGAATGCAACTCGTTATCAAGTACGGGGGAAAGGGTTTCTTTTCTATATGGGGAATAGGGGATAGAACTATGATAGTATTGATTATTGCTATTCATATTCGTTATATTTATTTATTATTTATTATTTGGATGACTGTAAATAATTGGATGACTATAACTATGTGATTTGGATGACTATAACCATATGAATTGGATGACTGTAATTGAGTGAGTTGGGATTTGTAACCACTATGTCGAGTTTAGGGAATGATTCTAGTATGAGTAGTCAATTGTATGTTAAAAGACGTCCTTTAATTATCACGCGAGGAACGAAGTGTCGTATGCGGATGATCGTAGAATGAAGTCGATAGTGAAGGTGAATTTAGAGTAAAAATGAAGTAAATATAAGGATCAATGGCTAAAACTAATCCTAGGCGTGGGCAACACAAAGTAAATAGTAGTGAAAAATCATTAATGAATAGTAGTGAATGATTAAATCAGATTGAGACTTAGGAAGAGCTTGAAGACATGGTTGGTTGATTAGTAATTATATTATAGCAACGAAGACACAATAATTGACTGAGAGTGATTTGAGAGTAAGAGCGGATTAATTAGAGCGGAATAAAGAGCTCATATGAGTTGAGTATTACTCATAATTAATTATAAGAACGAAGTATTAGTTCTAAAAAGTAGATGATGAGTTAATGTCTAATGTGCCAATAGATTAGAATGATAGGTAAGTCAAACCTATACAAATATGATGTTGTTTGATTTCCCGATCGATATATTAATATCGGTTGATGTAGCCAAGTTTGACTTGAAACTAGTAAAGTCATTCACTGACTTGATGTTCGTACTCGTGGTGGCTGCCGGTTGGCTTTATGTGTATTGTTATTGGAGACTTGTCGCTCAATGGGCAAGTTATCCTTCGTTGATGATGATGATGATGTTTAAGGAACCTTGTCGCAGTATGGGCAAGGACTCGCTGTAGTATGGGCGAGCCGTACCTTAGTAATTTAAATTCTAGGAGGAACCTTGTCGCAGTATGGGCAAGGACTCGTCGCAGTATGGGTGAGTCGTACCTCAAAGAATAGTGATGGTAATAGGTGTTGTTGTCATTGTTGTCGTCGTCGTTGTTGTCGTTGTTGGTGAGGGCATTATCGGGCAAGGTATCCCGTTCGGGCAAGGTATCCTGGTCCTCATAGTCCTCTTTTGGGTGTTCTTCAGGGCATTATCGGGCAAGGTATCCCGTTCGGGCAAGGTATCCCGGTCCTCAGAGTCCTCGTGCTACTGTTCTTCGTAGGGCGTTATCGGGCAAGGTATCCCAGTCCTATTGATGTTGTTCCCTGTAGGGCGTTATCGGGCAAGGTATCCCGTTCAGGCAAGGTTTCCTGGTCCTATAGTCGTTGTTGTTGATGATGATTGTAAGACAGTGTCTGGCAATGTATCCTGATCCTGTTGTCGTCGTTGTTGCTGCTGGTAGTCCTAGGACCGTATGTGAGGTCACGACACTAAGATTAGCTGAAGGTTAATTAAGGATTGTTTGTGCATGTGTGTTATGAAAGTTGTATCTACTATTGTTGATGGTTCCCTTGTTTGTGGTAGTCTTGCTGTTCTAGTTTCGGTCTTATATTATTTATATGGTTTGGGCGCTCTTTCTCACCCGTGCACCACTTTTTTAGATTGAGTTACAGGTGACGTTCGAGTAGCCTTCTAGGATCGTGCAGCAGGAGAGATTTGATTTTACGCGCTGACGTCTCTCCAGTTTTAGTTTATTGAATTAAGGCTTAAATATGTTTTAGGCCCCTGCAAATATGGGGTGTTTTGGTTTAAGCCCCTGCAAAAATTTTTTTATTTATAAACCCTTGCAAAATGACACGTTTTGTTTTAAGCCCTTCTGTTAGCAAACTGTTAGTGAGACGTTAAAAATCTCTTCCACGTGTGTTTTTATTTTATTTTAAGCCCCTGCAAAAATATATTTTATTTATTAGACCCTTGGAAAATATATTTTTTTTGGTTTAAGTCCCTGCAAATATACACGTAGAAGAGATTTTTAACGTCTCACTAACAGTTTGCTAACAGAAGGGCTTAAAACAAAACGTGTCATTTCGGGCTTATAAATAATTTTTTTTTTGCAGGGGCCTAAACCAAAACACCCCATATTTGCAGGGGCCTAAAACATATTTAAGCCTTGAATTAAAGGTTAATTGCTTTGATCATGTGACATCGGGATTTGGGTTGTATTTCGATATTATATTTAAAATAAATATTATTACTGTATTGAAAGAACTGCTTCCATGTTTTTAGTCTTAATATTATTAGAATCGTTTATATATGATTTAAAGAGTTGAACGACATCTTTTACTTGCGAAACTCGTTTCATAAAATGGAATTGTTAATTTATTGGAAAAACAAATTTACTCGTTTTTGTACTTTTTCACTTATAAATACTTTCGGGGTAAATGGTGTCACAGTCCCAACATCCTGATTTCCACTACAAAGGGGAGTGAATTCATGTGCATACGTGAATTCATGCATAGATATGCATAAACATGCATTGACAAGTTTTTGGACTTATAAATGATATGGTTTACATATATGGTGTGTATTTATATATTATATATTGCATGTTTATGTATTAATTAGTATATTTTGTGTTGCGACTAACCTATAATAAACTATGGACAAGAAGTTCACCCTTGCTATGTTTATTTTTGTATGTGCATGTACTTTCTGTGAAGATGTCAACACCCTTGAGAAAGGCTACAAGGATTTCGTTTGAGTTCCTCGTGGCGGGACACTCTCCCGAGTCTTGGTCCATAGATACTTCTACCGGTTGTATTTCTATGTTTGGACGAGTTTGGGAGAGTAGAGTCAAGGGAGCTTACGCACTTTCTTCGACCGGCCAACTTATGAGATTCACTGTGAAAATTCCACCCAGTATCTTAGTACGCCACATTCCTGCTCCCGCTGCTTCTACTTTTCTACCTCTTAATCCTTACTATGATTTCACACCTTTTTGGATACCGGTTGTTCGTTGGGTTGGCGAGACTTCTACTGGACCTAGTGCAGTTCCTCATGCTACTTCCACTGAGGTTTACCCTACTCTTGCCCCTGAGGTTCACATCATTGTTGAACCATCTGATCCTATAAATACACCATAAAGCACATCTGTTAGTTTAAGAGAGACAATATGCATATTTGGTCAACAACTTCAGAAGCTTCTCAAGAGCTTTTGAGTAACCTATCTTCTCTCCAAACACACTCACTGCAAATCAACATCTCTGGGATCCTTTTGAGTGTGTTCATAGCTTTGTGTCAATTGATGTATGTATCTTATTAAAGTTATTTTCTAACAAAACATGGGTTGTTGTATATGTGTACCTTCTAAACATTGGTTGTATATTTTGTATATGTGTACCTTCTAAAAAATAAGCATATTTCGTATATGTGTACCTTCTAAACAATAAGAATTGGTTGTTGTATTGTTAGGGAAGAAGTCTAAGAAGTGTCTTATGGGTTAAGTTGCTAGAACTTGTAGAAAACTAGTGTGACAGTTGATAGAGTTTTGCTAGGAAAACCATTAGTGTTTTCACTTGTGATTGGCTTGTAAACCATTTGGAAAATAGTCGAAACACTCACTTGGTGTGAGGAGTGGATGTAGCCCTTCTTGATTAGGGTGAACCACTAGAAACTCTGTGTGTGCTTTACTATTTCCATTTACTGCTTTTAGAACTTATTTTTTCAAAGAATTATCTTTAACCAATCATCTAAAATCTCAACTTAAATCTTCTCTACAATACTTACTTTTGCAAAATCATCATTATAGTTTTCAAAGAAAGCTTCTTAAATTATTTGGATCTACAAATTTATTTTAAAATGTGTCACAATTCAAACCCTTGTGACTTATATATTTTACTTCACATAGTTTACACATAATCTCTGATGTGAATCGACATGCATGCCTAGCCTAATCATGGATCTTGGATGAAGGTCACAAAGATAAAGACTCAAAAGACCAAAAAGAGATTCAACACTTAAAGGGAATATAATTTAGTATGTCCACCTTGATAATTGAGAAAGAAACACTAAAGGTGACCAATGATACCTTAAAGAATTTCTAGAATATCCAAACTCTAGTGTTCCCTAATGATTTGTATTTGCTTTTCAATAAATTTAGGATTTCATTCCTAATTGTAATGAACATTTGTTTTTGAGTCTTGTTGGCCATTTAGTTTAGGCCTTGAGCCTTATTTATTTCCTTAGTGGACTTTAGAGTGTTGGGCTTAGGATCCAAAAGTCCAACCTATATATACTTTTCCTTTCCACGTAATAGGTAGAACATTGATGAATGGAGTTCACTTCTATATTCTGAGCAAGAGAGTGCCCTAATACCTAAGAGAGTGGTGAGAGACAATTTGCTAGTGTAGGTGAGGGTTCATCATAAATTTTCCACGGTTTTTTGAGATAAGAACCTTGAGCACACAATCTTGCATTTTTCTATTAATTTGAAGTACTCTTAGGACGCATGAAAAAATAGTTCATTTTACAATTTTCTATTTAATTAGTATGTCTTAAGCTTTTGTCCTTAATAGTGTAAGTTTTTTGTGCTGTTTCTTAATTTTATTTATACGAAAGAAAAAATCTTCATTTAGGGATTTTCTATATAAGACTTTGTTTGGTAAAAATAAGCTATAAGTTAGCTTATTGCTGGTAAACTAGCTTATTAAAAGGCACTTGATACTGATGGTTTATAGTTGGATAACTTAGTGATTGAAACTTAAGTGTCTGGTAAAATTAATTACTGAACAAACACATAAATATTTTTTGATAAAAGGCTGACTCATAAATAGAAAATAACATAATATAACATTTGTTTACAAATTATACAACTTTTTGGTTACATAAACTATATATACATATATAATTTTTATTGGTTTTAAATACTTTCATTAAATGAAATAAGATGATAAATGAAATGACACGTCCTTTATTTTGCTGTAGACAAAAGGAAAAGAAATAAAAACAAAAAACATATAACAAAAACCAGAACGAGAAACTACTTATTGTAATCATTCAAGTGGTATTATATTAAAGACCTTGTCATAATCTTTATATAATGGGTCCTACTATTTTAGAAACAGAACCCATTAATTTAATGGAAACACGTGAATTTTAACCATTCATAGAGTGAGTATTGGAGAGAGTGTATAAAATAATGTTGCTAGCATTTCTCTTTCTTATGAATGCGGACTGTAGATCTTCTCATGTGCTAATGAGAGTATATAGTTGTGCTCTTTCTTCCTTTCACAATATTTTGTGGATAGACATACATCTAGACGATCTTGGAATATTCATTCATCATATATAAGTTTTATATCCAACAGAACAATCGAGTTGATATTGAGCATGTCTATGAGTTTTCTTCCATCTCATTGAACTTTGTTATTTATTTGTAGCTCATTCTCCTTAGTGTTGTTTGATTCACAAGCCTTAAGCTTCCGTCTTGGATGTTATGATATTAAATGCATGTATATTCTTCAATACACATATATCAAATACTCGGGATTAATAGCTCAACATGAAGGCGCATGACATCAGTTAAGTTCGGATTCGGATTCAGTGCATTCGGTTGTGGTGCATTCGGGTGCATTCGAGTACATTTGAACCATTAAATGCACTAAATATTTTATATGTAGAAAATAATATAAAGAATGTGAGGAGAGAGATAGACACATGTTTCCCGAATGCACCCGAATGCACCACAACTGAATGCACTGAATCTGAATCCGTTAAGTTCACACCTTTCAACACTCTTTGAATCCTTGAGAGTCTTTCTTCCACCGATTGGTTCTTTCTAACAAAAACATTACCAAAAACCTCCTCATTAAAAGTGATGGAGTCTATCTTCATGTTGGTGAGGGCTTGAATAATATTGCCCTTACCTTTACTCTAGATATTCAAAACCAATTTTTTTTTTACTCATTATGAGTGCACCACGTCGCTTGTAAACGAAGGACCTCTTTTGTCTTGTGTGTTTCTAGAAGTACCAGAACACAACAAAGTGGGTTATGTGCGTACCTTTGCTTTATCAAATGCTTCATTATTGCATCTGGAAATTTCAATCTTTAAGCACGATCACAACAGCCTCTATCGAGGCGATTGATAACTCTTATTTATAAGAGTTATTTATGCTTTCTAGACTTAAATCAAAGTGAGTTTTAAAGTAATATTGTTGTTTAATTAAGTAAATATATGTTGTTTGATTTAAAAGAGGGTTAGGAACTGATTAAGTGATCATTTGGCACTTTGGTGCCCCTTGTTGTATTTTAATTTGTTTGTTCATTATGTTGCAACATTAGATGCTATAGCACTGCAATCTGTAGCAGAGGATAGAGAAAACGCTGAGGCACTAAAAAGCAGTTTTTGCTTTATGTCCAATCAACGAAAATCAAGTGGAAAACTGAGATATTTCAGCCACCGACCAAGTTGATTTATAGGAACACTTGTCCACTTTCAAGTGGGAGATGAAAAGTTGGTGGCTTGTCACACCTTTTTGCTTTATGTCACATCCACCTTTTGGGAAAGTTTTTGAAGATAAATATGAACCTCTTCTTCCATTAAGCAAGCTCCATAGAGCTCCATTCTTGTTAGTTCTAATAGAGAAACACTTAGACATATTTTCTCTCTATTTTTATCACTAAAGTAGAAATTTCTGCACTTGGGATGCTGTAAGCGATGTTGTAGCATCAGGGGCTGTCATCATTTGGAGTATTTTCCTCCTCTCGTGATTTCGGTTTTATAGCTTTAGGTATCACCTTTAAGCTTTATTTCTTGTGTTTGTTGCTCATCATGAGCTGACTCTCTTGTAGTTAGATGCTTGAAATTATGTAATGATATTTTAATAGTTTTAATGTAATGTTTGATGTTAGTATTTTAACCCTTTCATGAAACTTCGTCCAATGCTGATTTTAGAACTAGTCAGCTAAATTTAAGTACATTTATAGGTTGAGACATGGTCTATAAATCAAACTCAAGGATTAATGTGGGTGAGTGGTTGTTAAAGTAAACTTTCACAATCCATGCTTAAACCTAGACATAGGAAAGCATAGTTCATAGGGTGAATACTGTGGGCGCTTAATATACAGGGGTGAACCTATTTAGAACTTAGACATAAGCCCTTATAATGAAACCCTAGCGATAGTGACTGAAAGACACACATCAAAAGCTACAACATTCAATGCTAGAGCATCAAACTTTGCATTAATATGTTTTAAAAGATTTACTTGGTGAAAGACATTCCAACTACTCTTATTTTGAATTTCTACTTATCATCTATCTTTACTTGCTTACTTACATTTATGTTATTCACAATACTTGTTGATAACTTGTTATTGTTATTTTTGTTACTCACTTGCTAAATTACTAATTTAAATATAGAAGTAAACTCAACAATTCTCGTGGGAACGATATTTACTTACTTTTTATTACTTGTCGCGACTGTGCATACTTGCACATGTTGTTTTCGCACAACAACGACGAGAGACTATTTTATCACCTCTACACTTCCCCTACCATATAAAATTGCTACCTAAATAACCATAATAATGAACCGACATGCCTCAACTCACTGAGAAAAATATTGTGTTCAAAGTGGGAGAATTTATCACCTTTTTGAAGTGAAATGGAGTCACAAGGATGACAGTTGGAATTATGGCCCTTTGAAATATTCCTGAAATAACTTAACATATTATTTGTAGTATGGTATATTTCTTTTAAGAAGACCGATAAACAAGAGAAGCTTCAAGCTATTCATGTCTTCTTAAAATAAAACACAAATGGGACGGTACATGTTAACATGTGTAGAATATGCGTAAATAGTTTCAAATAGAATATGTAACTAAATGACTAATCAAGTAGATGTGTGTAAAATATATATGGTTTGACCAGAGAGAGGATGATTATAGTAAAGTATACTTGTTAGAAGATAGTTCTTTTAGTGAACAAAATGTGTGAGAGAAGGCTCGTGAAATAAGCCTTCTCATACTTTTCAAGGCTTCTTTTCACAAGTATTAAAATCAATGGTGTAAGAATATATAGAGTTATAAAGCAGTAAATGACACAAGAGTTTTATAGTAGTTCACCAAATGTGGACTACATCTACTCATCACACCTGGTGAGTATTTATTTTCCAATAATTTTACAACCTTTTGAACCAACTTAGGCCAAAGGTACATGGTAGTTTTTTTCACATAACTCTTCCTACTGTTACAAGAGTTTACTTCCACAGATCTATCAACTGCAAACACGAAATAAACTTCACACAGTTTAATAGGTAACTTCATGAAGACTTCTCACACAAACTAACAAACTTATGTAGTTTTGACAAGGTAGCTAGGTACAAGGTACAGGGTCAAGTTTTTGTTTTGGTGATTACAATAGTTTGGATACAAGAAAAAGATTAGGAATTAATCTATAAACAACAAACTAAGAGCACACTCATAATGTTTTCCCAGAAGATGCAGTTTAATGGAACTTGTGGTTGGGAGAAGGTTGTTAACTTGAGAAGGTTGCCAAATTCGTAGTTTACTCTCACAAAAAACTTTTAAAGTGATTGTCGAAGCTTATATACTTTTTGAATCCATAAAAGAGCTGTTGGAGTTGGTCACATGCGTTGGAAAGTCAGTTATGACTTTTGTAGGAAAGTACAACAACTTTCTTCACACTCAGAAGAAAACTGTACTTGCAACAAAGAGATGGTCTTCTCATTCTTGGAATATTCACTAACTTGAGATTGCATGAGAATGTGGGATATTAACTTCATTCATTTTGTCTTTGACTTCTGATGCATTTAATATCCTTCATAAATGCTTATGAGTCTTCAAATAAGGATCACAAAAGTTAGATGCCACGAGTCTTCTCACCCTTAGAAGCGCATTCTCATCCTGAGAAGATACATTACTTGGAAGATTACTTCAATCTTCTCATATGGTAGTTTCTTCTCCTTTAATTTTTAAGCCTTAATTTAACTTTCTTCAAATATTCTATGCTATCATATAATCTTCTTAAATCTTTGTGTATTGATCTATTTTTCTTTGACACTCAAGAAGGTACATTAGTAGACATAAGAATTAGATAACTTAATCATCTATCAAAAATGTTGTTTGCATCAAAACAATGACTAGGGATTTTACCTCAACCATTTTGCTTACAAGGTAAAAGTATTTCATTAAAATATTCGATCAATGCTCAAGGCTCATAAATGTCAATACCCATATTTGATGGATATTCCCATAGATAGTTCTTCCTAATTGAGAGTTTGGGGCTCTGTAAACACCTATGCACACCCATGAAACATTCCCAGGAAAACTTTAACATCAACACATTGGTCGCATATCTTCATAAGACTAATATTTAAAATACAGCCAATGTAGGATAGAGACGAAATGCCACTAAGTGCCATTATGTTTCCACCACTTCTGTTGGTGAATAACCTTCCTTTTCCAAGAGTTTGTTGACATGCAAGAATGGGGTATGATTTTTAAACACAAATACAAGCTCAGGCTTATATTTTATATGGACCTCATTCATATAGTGATAGTTTCTCCTACATGATGAACCCCCAAACATTCTCAGACAGAATTTAAAACTCCTTGAAAGCAGACATGATAAACTATTTGAGAAATACAAGACTTGCACACGACTATGCAAGTATATTTGGTAGCATCTTTTCCACCATGTCAGATTCTTTGACTCCATTCACACCCATATGAATATACATTTGAAATAAAACTACATCCTCCATCCACCATGATTGTACCATTGTCTTGGGGTTCTTCATCGGCTAGTATTTTAACTGATTTGAGTACACTACCTCAAGGTTCATTGCCAATTTAAGCCCTTTGCATATGACTTAAGTAGTGTCTACCTACGACATGGGTGGCTTTGAACCAACAATGAAAGTCTCATCCACCTTTCTCAACATTAGTTTGCGCACCATGTTATATTACCTTAATTTCAACCAAATTAAGAAAAGAATCCATCAATTTGAATTTTTGATTCATGACAAATTTTGCAAATCCTCCGAGTTAACCTTTTCATTAATTATAATCTTTTTTGATATCTTTTTATCATGTTATCGAGATCTTTTATTCTTCCTCCAAATCTTCGAATGATTATGGCTACCCCTCATAATCGGTTTCCTTTTTTAATAGGAAAGGCCTACCAAAAATTCTCCCTCTCCTCTTGAATATGAGATTTAAAATTTGTTTTCTTTATTTCTATCTATAATTGAGAAAGAAAAAAATTTAAATTCCTTTTCATACCCCTAGGTTCCTTCTTTATCACCTCTTTGATTGTACCTATTATAAGTTTTCTTTGTTTTTTTCAACGAAAAGATTATCATTGTACGTCCTCGTGATCCTATTTACTTTTACTTTTACAAAACTCTCTCAATGTAGCACTTACCTTTCAATTTGTCACACCACCCTCGTACTCTACTTTGAAAAGGTTATTCTTTATCAAACTGGTGTTCTTTATCCTCGAAATCAAGGTCTTATTCGTCAGTAAATTGTCTATAAACAGTAACTTTGATTTTTTTGTCACTGCTCCACCATCTGATGGTTTAGGTGGAGATTGAATGTGGCTGTGTTGATTGTTTTCTTGCACAAACCCAAGTGGAGATTCAGTTCCTAAATATCTTCAAAATAACAAAGCACAAAAATGACACATTCATAATTGACACTATATTTTTTATAAACTAATTCATTCTACATTATTTCTTCTAGGTATATAATATATTATATAATAACATTATTACTATTTTTTTAAAAAATATATTATTTAATAAGAAAATATAAATGGGAGTTAATAACATAAGGGGATATACCTTATGTTCTCTTTTGTATGTGAGTGTATATTACTTTTGTTGGATGATTACTAACACTACTAGTCGATGAACAAAGAGGACTAGTCGATGAACAAAGACAACATGTAGGAGAGGTTAGTTGTTTTATTTTTAAATTATTAAAGGCTATAAAATGAGAGAAAATCTAAAATGTAAAGTTAAAAACTCAAACACACTTCAAGCAACATCTTAAAAAACTATCAACTAGTGAATTAAGTTTTTTTATCGAACATCTCTCATTTTCTTAAACAAGCGTATAAGCTAGTTCAGTAAACTCTAAATTCACTTACCGTATAAGCTAGTTCAATAAACTCTAAATTCAATTTATATCAAAATTAGTGACCCTAACATACAATTTATACCAAATTTAATAAATAGGCAACAGTTAGAGAAAATCATAGTGATCGGATGGAACTTCTGACCTCGATGACAAATATAATGTGTAGGGAAGTTATCCATTCCGTCTATAGTTGTAAGGGATCTATCTAACATGATTTTTTTTACTTGAGGAGAGTACCTCTGCGAAATTGATGGCCATGTAAACGGATATCTTGCAAATTACAGTCCATTATTTCTTCCCTAAGCCCTCTAACCTATCAAGGAGGGTATTCATTTGTGCCTCTTGTTTAGTCATTCGATAGGATATCATTATCGTCCTCCACAGTCAGAATTTGGATTCAATATCTTTAGTAGTTCATACCTTTGGTGATTTTAAGCTTTTTGGGAAAGAGAAAAATGAGAGATAAAAATAAGATAAGAAGAGAGAGAAATTAAGTTATGAGCGAGATAGACACAAAATAGGTAAAAGACACATTTTGTTTTTTGCCCAAAAGGCACCGAATCTCCTCCCACTTAGTTATGACTAGTCCAAATCTGTTTTCATAAGATATGCATTTGACTTCCACAATGACTCCAAGAGGAAATATATGACACAATAGTGTTTAGTGTTATTAGAAATAATAGTTAGTTAGGATTTAGTTAGTATTTTAGTTAGTTTGTTGATATCACTAGAGCTCTATATATAGAGCACATTGTATTCACTCTTGTTATCTTTTTTCAATCAATATGATTCCATTTGAGAATTTCTCTCAATCAAACTCTTTAGCATATTTCAAATATGAGGAGAAACTTCATCTCTATGATCCTGTAATTTCTAACATGGTATCAGAGCGATACCGTTGCTCGATTTACAGTGATCTTGAAGATGAAGAAGACAAAACAGAGTTTGCTTATGAATTGGACGAAGAGGAACTTTCGGATCCAAAGAAGATGGAAGAAGATTCAGTTTCTGCAATGGAAGAAATCGGAAACAACGATTTTATCTTTGGCAGCTTCAATCAAGATTCTGATCTTAAAACAGTTTGTGTGAGTCCAACGATTTCAATCAAACCAGAAATCGAAGGTTGCACAGTGAAGATCGGGAAGGTAAACTGTTCCCTCAAACCATTGTTCTTGGATCCAGATGTGAAAGATGAAGAGAAATCAGGGAAGATCGGTACAGATGAGAGTAAATTCTTTAATCTCAAATCTGAATTCGATTTCCTGCTTTTCAAAAACCTTCTTCATGCTTCACCAGATTCGGTTAGCCAGTTCCTTGCATCTGATCTGTTTCGTCATTTTCGCTTGGAGTTTGGGAACCTTCCATCGTCAACAGCAGTGTCGTCACCAGAGACGATTGCAGAACCTTCAAGATTCTTATCCTTTTCTTTTGATCCAGGCGGAGTTTCGAAAGGCAGTGGTTACACCAATCTGATTGTGGAGTCGCTGTTTGCAGATCTAATGTTTGCAAATCTCCCGAAACGTGTGGTTCTCGTCTTTGATCCCAGTGGAAAACACACCTTGCAAGCGGCGCTGACAATGAGGGAAGAAGATAAGTCTGTTCATGTCGATCTAACCTCACCAAAACTCACTGAAGATCCGATACTCGTTTTTGATTCCGGTGGAAGTCTCACCGTTGACAACTTCGTCGTCGTGAGGTGTTCTCGGTTTCTGCGATTACTTCGGTGTTCATTGCTAAAGCGAAGTCCACGAATCACAGCAGCGGCAAAATAATAGTGTCGATTCGTGCGAGTTGCGTTTCTGGTTCGTGTTGCTGTTTCGTGTTGTTGATTAGTGTTGCTAGTCCGTGTTCAAGATGAAGATTCCAGAAACATTTGCGTGTTTCAGGTCCTCGCGTGCTTCAGTTCGTACTCTGCCGTTTCAAACTAAGTGGTTACAAGACTACAGAAGGGAAAAAAGGGAAATCAAGAAAAAAAGGGGAAACTCTACACCTAGTGGGCCAAGTTCCAACGGAAGCAAATCAAGATGTTGGGCCATTGACCTTTCCTAATTGGATTAGGCCTAGTTTTTTTGCCGTTTGCATTCATTAATTCTTGTAATAATTTAGTTCTCTTTA
The DNA here is from genome assembly GCA_963573325.1 of Astragalus glycyphyllos. NCBI lineage: Eukaryota > Viridiplantae > Streptophyta > Magnoliopsida > Fabales > Fabaceae > Astragalus > Astragalus glycyphyllos. Next base: position 21,354,746 of record OY754313.1, on the reverse strand, counting down.
TTTTAGTGCTTGGAATAATTCTTGTATTTCAAGTTGATGTGGTAATCCCACTATCAACTTGAGGGAGGCTATTAGAAATAATAGTTTGTTAGGATTTAGTTAGTATTTTAGTTAGTTTGTTGATCTCACTAGAGCTCTATATATAGAGCACATTGTATTCACTCTTGTTATCTTTTTTCAATCAATATGATTCCATTTGAGAATTTCTCTCAATCAAACTCTTTAGCATATTTCAAATATGAGGAGAAACTTCATCTCTATGATCCTGTAATTTCTAACAAGTGTCAATGAAAATCATGAGGGACTTTTCTTCATTTTTAGAAAGCGATTTCAATAGAAAGTAGATTAAGGTAATCTCAAAAAAAAGAAAGTAGATTAAGGGGAAAATTGATGAGGAATACTTCATTATTAAGCAAGGAATACCTCATGTGAAATAGTAGTATTACTGATTCCGAGTGACAAAGCTTACCATTATAAAATGTTGATGAGGAATACTTCATTATTAAGCAAAGAAATCCTTTAGTTGAATTGATAGTCAAGTCAAAGCTTACCATATGGAATAAGCTCTAATGATCCATTAGTAGTGCTTTGAAGATTATATTTTACAAAAACATTGCTTTGAATTTGTTGACATGACGTTAATTAGGGACATCTTTTAAATCTCTAATGCTAACAAATTGAATATTCTTTTGTAGGAAAAATTGTAATCTTAGATGGTGAATTCGAACAAGTTCTTTATGTCATTCTAAAGGGAAGAAGACGTGAAGTATTGGAGATAATACTTATCATTATTAGAAAATATGAAAGATCCTTAGTTTTTTAGTACAAGGAGTTTTTAGCACCTACGAATGAAATTGTTGACATCTTTAATAATCATAGCATATCATGGATTCAGTAACGTTAAAACTTACTTAATTTTTGATATCCACTGTTCTAATAGTGTTGATAGGTCGTATGACTTCACACTCCTAAATTTCGTAAAACCATTACTTCATCAAGATTGGTGATTTCTAATGTCACTAAGGAATATTGGGATTATGTAACAACAATGACTTGTTGCCTAGCAAAACTAATCTTATAGTTTTGAAAAGTAAATATCAAAGACCTGCAACTCTTAATAATTAGTTATGAGACGGTTTCTGTTGATACCGTTAACAGCTAGTAAACAATCCAGTTTAATGGTTACTTACTGGATTCCTAACTCATTAACTCGCCTAATAGCCTCCACCGCTCCGGTTCCCTCAGCTTCTTGCGGGGTTGGAACACCGCTAAACTTCATGGTCTTCGTCGCAACGAACTCTCCCTTATTATTACGTAAAAACAAACCCAAACCGTACATACCTTGTGGTTCAAAAATCGCCACATCAACATTGCACTCCAACTCTCCATGTACCAGTTTCGCGCAGGTAGAAGAAATAGGAGGGCGATGAACAACCGGGCCCGTACGACGTAAACAATGAACGGACTCCCAATGATGCATGACATCCATAGCAATCTGAACCGAGATACTCACTGGACGATCAACATGCTCCCACACACGTTAATTACGCCGCTTCCAAATACACCACAAAATCATCGCCATTTCCTTCTCTTGGGATACCACATCTAAGAAGAAAAAAAATACCTCACGAAAGTCACCACGGCCTTGTACCTTGTCAGATTCTTTTAAGTAGTTTTAATAATATTTAGTGCCCATTAATTTTCAAACAAAAAATCACCAACAAAATTACAGATTACGATCCATGGGAACTTGAGGAAATTTTTTTTTTTAACATTTCCATGAACGGAAAAACAGAAACGCTTTCCTCTCTCTGCATTAATGGAAGAAGAAAAACATCAACTCCGGTCACGAAACACAGAATCTGCAACAATAAAAACATGCAATCTATGAATTATCGAAAATACCCTCATCTTCTTCATCAATTCATTCACTTAACACCACTACAAACTGCTTTCAACTAAGGGTTCACATAGTCAATTCTCCAAACTTGTATCTTTACAAAAAGCACCACCGCGAATTCTTCTCCAAAACGACACCGTTTCATTTCACTTTTTCTCCGCCACCGGTGACCGGTACAACCGAGCACCGTTACTTTCCATTTCTTCCCTTACGCTTTAATCTGTTTCCATAATTGCCTTCCCCGTGCTTTAAATTCCTAGTTGTGCCATAACTGAAACGCAATTTCGATTTTCTAACTACTTTGAAAAGCGAAACCCTTCGATTTTGATCGTTAGGGTTTCATAATTTGGTTTGTGATTTCGAACTTTTGTTTATCGTTGGAATGGCGGATCATGATGATGAGGAATTGCAAATGGCGATTCAGTTGAGCATGCAGCATTCGTCGCCGGAGCCGAAGAGGAGCAAGCCGAGGGACGCTGTTGATATGGAAGGGGTTTTAGGAACGTCGGAGAAGTCACCGGAGACTAAGAGCCGGCGGTTGCAGCGGGAAATAATGGCTGCTGCTGCTGAGAAACGGATGATGGCGGTGGAGGTGGCGGATACAGGCAGCGTCAATGTTGCGATGAGAGAGAAGGAAGAGGTGGAAGATGGAAGCTTGATGAGTAAGGAGTTGTCTTTGGAAGAAGCGAATGAATTGTTTGTTGTGATTTTTGGCTATGATGTCTTGAAGGGGATTCTTGCACAGTGGTGCAATCAAGGAATAAGGTATTTTCTGTTTTCTTTCTTTCTTTCTTTCTTTCTTTCTTTGATGTTAATGTTGATGTTGGTGTTGTTGTTGTAATTCATTTTCTGTTCATTATTTGATTCTTCAAAAATGATCCATGGACGGACACCTAAAATCCGAGAACACCTAGAGAGACAAAGAAATAGTGATATGATAGATAGGTGATGTGATAGAAAGAAAGAGATAGAGAGAAAGTGAGATGTTGCATGGGTTTTTTGGATTTTAGGGTGTCTAAAAATGAATGTTGCTTTCAATTATTAGCATATTTTTTATGAATAAAAGTTGGCAAGTGCCACTCCGCACCGGGTCAACCTGTTAAGGCCAAAGTACTCTCGTTGTTCCATTTCCAAGGATCGAACACGGGTTCACTTGGTTAAAAAGCGAAGCCCTGAACCACCACGCCAACAAGCAATGATTATTAGTAGCATTTTCGACATATTGAATTTATGTAGTTAATTGACATTTTAGTTGTTGGCTTGGAATTTTTGAAATTGTTTTTGGTTAGATTGTGTCAGCTTCCACGGATCGAAGACTGGTTCACTTGGTTATAGATCGAAGCCCCGAACCACCACGCCAACAAGCAATGGTTATCAATTTCGACATACGGAATTTATGTAGTTAATTGGCTAGGAATTTATTTGTGAGTGGGGTATAAGCTCAATCTAAATTGTTACTACTGATGCTATCATGAAAAGCTTATGACTTGGCGGCTCTGCCATCACCTATGGCAAACCTGGCTATCCTATCATTTGAAATTGATTCGACTTTTTCATTTGATTTCATTTTGATTCTTGTTTTAATTATTTTCTGTTTTTAAACATCATTGAATGGAGTCAATTGGGTCAATGACATAGTGAAAAAATGACAATTATTATGTAATAATGGAGCAAGATCATTGGTATGATACTGATCTGTTATTGGTTCATCCCATTTTTGAGTTTTCTAGAATCCTCCTTTCGCAATGCTTTTCTCAGTATTTAAGATTTTGACCCATCTATCACAACCATTTAATCAACATTTAAAATTTTGACCAATCTATTGCAACCATTTAATCCTTGAAACTCTTAGAATTTTTCTATTGACTTTCTTCTGGACTCCTACATATGCAACCTACCCAGGAGTTCGGAGTCTTCTCAAGTGCTTGCTGTGTCAATTAAGAGAGAAAATGACACATACAATAAAATAATAAGTGCAATAAATGTTATTATTTTTTGTATGTGTCACACTCTCTCCTACTTGACACAACAAATACTTGAGAGGAGTTGACTCTGATTCAATGACTATGACTCTGATTCTCTTGTTTCCTTATAACAAGTTTAGGCATATGTAAAATCAAGATCTAAAATTATCAAGGATATTTAACCTCTGCATTTGCTTCTTGGATACTAAATCCCATGCACACCATAGCAACCTCCAAACACCCTCCCCACATGGCCCGTTTTGATCACCTCCTTGGCAAATTTGTTCTCCTAATGATACTTCTTGAAGTAAACCTTCTGAATCCTCCCCGTGCTGCACTATAAGCTCAGAGCTATGCTCCTATCTCCTACCCTTTGGATATCCTCAACTTCATTTGCCTGGTAGTTATATGCAATTATGCCGACACCATTTCCAGATCCTTGCTTGCCAATGCACCAAAGCTTGAAACCTATTATGCTTAATATCTTTCCTTATGGGCACGTAAAATTAATCCTACTCCTGATCTGGTGTTACTATTTTCGTTCCAAGTCCAAAGTGAATGTTACTCTTTTTACTAGCTACTTCACCCACACTTGTTCACAATGATGTGGGAACCTTGTTTGTTTTTCACTACTCACAAGTGTTGATGTAGCAACTCTTGCTCCCTTTTCATTGAATTTTTAGGCCTGCCACACATTACTAATGCCGTTTTACTTGTTGATGTATTAATGTATCTTCACTTCATCTGCATGTTATGTTTTTGAACTGGTCACCCTTTTCTAAAGTGTTTTGGATTATTTGTTTCTTACACATCTTAATTCTCATATGTTTGTCATCTTATTTTTTGTTGACAACATTGAAAATTTTCTACAGGTTTAGCGCTGATCCAGAAACATCTTTGGGCCTAGTGCAGCATGAAAGTGGGCCATGTGGTGTTTTGGCAGCTTTACAAGTAATGGTTCCTTTAGCTGTGATCTTTTTAACTTGAAGAATGATGTTTGTTACTCTTTGATTTTGTTTGGGCACCTGATGTTTTTTTATTTAAAGTTGAATCACTTGCTTAGATCAACTGCTATGAACATCAAATTTTAATTTGACATCTGATGTAGTTTTGAAATCTAAACAAGTAATGCTCCAATTTGTCTTCAGTAGTCAATCCCATATACAGGCCATTCCTTTATTTCTTGGAGGATGAATATTATCTTGCTTAAATCGTAAAAAGTATAAGACTGCCACAATGTTGCTGGTATTGTTTGACTTCTGAGTCTTTATTTTTGCAGCATTTTGAAACCCTAAAACTTTATATATTTTGATAGATCCACGAAGTTAGATTATTAGGTTAAGTCAAGTTTGAACTATTTTTGCAGCAAAATATGATGGGTATTTCTCTTTTCTGTTTTTATTTATTTATTTATTTTCGAGTGCTCTCAAATCTATTTGAAAAAATGGGAGCACTTAGAAAAGGAGCTTTAAACTGAATTCAAAATACCATAGTTGCATAGATAACTATTTCCATGTAGCTTTGGAACCTTACCATTCTAGGAAACATTTTCAGTTAATTTTTTGTTGTAAATAGGTCGACGTATTTATTTTTGAATGTGTATAAAGTTTCTTATGACGAATTCATTTGACTCGAGCGCTTCATTACAGAACATATTCTTCCAATTTTTCCGTTTTCAAGTAATATGTTTATTCACTGTATAAAATATCAGTATTTTGTAGAATACTTTTTTCCATGTGAGCATTTGTTAAGCTGTGTGCATTTCTTATTATGTTTTTCGTTCTATTTCGTTTATTTCTTCTGCTGGAAAAGAATATAAACTCTAGAAACTTGTTTTTATTCTATGCTGTTGTTGCTTATGTTTTTCCTTTAATTTTGTAGGCATTTGTGCTCAAGTACATTCTTTTCTTTCGTAATGAGTTGAAAGATGTATTAAGCACACCTCAGAACCAGGATCTGAACACTAAGTTTAGAAGTCAAACAGTTTCACCAAATAATTTTTCTTCACTCGCTGAAGGTGTAAAAGTAAGGTGATTAACTTTTCCCTTTGCTGGGTAAATACATGATTATAGTGTTCTAGTTCTTGTGATTTGTATGTAATCTGTCTTCCTTGCAGATCTTGAAGATGAATATTAATTGCTCATTGTTATGCTTTTGATTCAGCTTAATACCCTTTTTGACCATACGAGTTATGACTCAATACTTCAGTAAAACTTTATCTGTCTGCATAAATGATTTTCAATCTGTATTATGATTCCTTAGTTAATCCATTCCTTTTCCTTCAAAATAGTAGTTATTAAACCAATAACTGTAAGTTGGTTCATGACCTACTCCATTAATCAAAGTCAAAACATAATAAAGGGACCTACTCTATTTATCAATTTATTGTTCTTGTATCGATTTGACAAACTGTCTTTCGCTAAAGTCCTATTCTGGTATCTTTGTTGATGCCTTTTCAGTATAGTTGAGGCCTTTCATCCCTAACTATACAGTGCATGATTATGTTTTGAAAATTTTTGGCAACATTGTTTTCAATTTCGAAACGATTAACCATTCAATCTTTATATTAGTTTAGTGAGCCACTCCTCATTAACTGTTCTCAATTATAATTATTTTACTTAAATTTTCTAAGTTGTAAATCTCGTTCACTCTAACCATGAATTATTGAAAGGGCTAACAGCTGGTGCATTGGCCTGTTAACCAAACATATAACACATTAACCACCATGGTATTTCATTTTCATTCGTTTATTACCGTGATTTGCATAGGTTATATGTTACAGGTCCCTCTATATGCTTCATAGCACTTTAATGTTGCCAGATACATTCTTTCATGCACATGTTTTTCTTGTGTCTTGTTTTTGTTAATATTTTTGTCATCTTTGGCCAGTGCCCTCGTAAGAAGCATGGGTGAGATATTATTTATGTGTGGAAATAATGAAAGGGCTGTGATCGCAACTCTGAGCATTCTAGGGAATGACATTCAGCATTCTGAAGAAGTATTAATGGATGAGGTAGGTAGTTTGAATGTTTTGCTGATACCAGTGATGTATGCAACATGTTTGCAACAGATGGAATTGAAACTCTTATGTTGTTATCACTGTCTTCTGTGGTTCTGCTTTGTTATAATTATTCACGAAGAATTGATTTTTATCCAATGAACAGGTGATTACAAAAGCTCTTGAAGGTCTTTCTATTGAGTCAGCCTTGGATCTGCAAAACATTCTTAGAGTTGAAACATACACATCGGGAGCAAGTGCATTGAAGAGGCTTGAAGAAATGATTCCCTTATTCCAAAGTCGTATGGGGGCATTGCTTTTCTTGATCTCTGCTTTACTTTCTCGGGGACTGGTATGCTTTTCTGACTACAATCGATTGTCTTGAGAGTCACTTGAATCTGAATATTTGTCACTCAAAATTAATTAGGTTGTACAAGTATTTATATACTGAGAGCTATAGTCTAAATAGGACTGTGATTTTATCATGTTCGCTAATAATTATGTAAAGATAATAGCAATAATAACTAACAAAAACTTAACGTTCCCCCCTTAAGGTGGAGCTTATGCATCACATTCATCCATCGTGTCACCTATGTACGTTATTGATAGGTCAGTGTTTTTAGGCATATCGAATCTAACTAACTGATTGTTACTTGTTAGTCAGTTAGAAGTGATTGTTGCTGGGATATAATCCAATATGTTGCAGTGTATCCTAGCTATATTGGGGGTTTACAAGTTGTATCCTCTTATATGCATCACCGTAATCCTGATCATATACCTATGTAAATCATGGTTATCAAATTGGGATGCATATCTTAAATGAGAAGACCTACTTTTCAAATCGCGTATTGTATTATTTTATGAATATTAGGATACTAGGTCGTTAAAAATATTATAATTTTATTTTTAAGTAAAAATAATTAACAGAAATAAAGAAAACATTTGCTAATATATCATACATTAACTTCAAAATAATTTAAGATACAAGTAATAAATAAATAAAAACATATTTCAAACCCTTAAAAATAATCTTCTTTTTAGGTTTTAAAAACTTAATCTTAATATACTCTCTAAAAACACAACATGAAACAAAACATGAAAAACGTAGTATAGTAAGTATGCTGAGGAATTTATCACCTTAAGAACCTTCTATATTTTGCTATTGGTTCAGCACGATACACCACGATTCATCCGTGATTCATAGCAAATTTTGTTTCATCCTACAATTAGTATCACCAACTCCAAATTTTAATCAGCCTAGATGTCCATATAGGCCCACTTCAACATTAATTAGCTACGTGCAACCTACAATAGGTTTTCCAGGAGGAAATGTGTTAGAAACCATGGTTGCATATATGAAACTGTAATATGAATTCTTTATTGATTGAAAAGTGTTGGTACAATAGAGAGTCCTATATATATAGGGTTGAGCATTACAAGGGATAGGATTGCTCAACCCATCAGCTACTAACTAACTGATCAGTTTGTTAGAAACAGACTTCTAACAAACTGTTAACTACCTAACAGAAACAGAATAACAAACAAACTGTTAACTATCTAACAGCTATACAGAAACAGAATAACAGATACTAACAAACTGAACATTAAGTCTTATCTAACATTCCCCCCACAAGCTCAGCAGTACCTAATACTCTGAGCTTGTTTCTGAAGATTTGGAACTGCTGCTTGCTGAGAGGTTTGGTCAGAATGTCTGCTACTTGAAGCTGTGATGGAATGTAGGAGACAATGAGAGACTTGTTCAGAACCTTTTCACGCACAAAGAAAATATCAAGTTCCATATGTTTTGTCCTTGAGTGTAGGATTGGATTGTGGCTCAAGGCTACAGTACTTTGGTTGTCACAATATATCACAGGAGAAGGAATGGAGATGCTGAGTTCATGAAGGAGAGATTGAAGCCATAAAACCTCAGAGGCAGCAAGTGCTAAGCTTCTGTATTCAGCTTCAGCACTTGACTTTGCCACCAAGGTCTGCTTCCTTGACCACCAGGATACTAAGTTGGGTCCTAGATAGATGCATGCCCCTGATGTAGACCTTCTGTCATCAATGTCAGAGGCCCAGTCAGCATCACAGAATGCATTAATGGTAAGAGGAATGCTGGTTGTTGCTGGTTGCAGAGTGAGACCACAATCAATAGAGCTCTTTAAGTATCTCAGAATTCGTTTCACAGCACTCCAATGGGACATGAGTGGCTGTGACATGAATTGACATACTTTGTTAACTGAATAACCAAGTTCTGGTCTAGTAATGGTGACATATTGGAGAGCACCAACTATGCTTCTGTACAATGTAGGGTCTTCAAAGAAATCAGTTCCAGTTTTAGATAGCTTGAGGTTGGCAGGTAGAGGTGTGGTGATTCCCTTGCAATCCTCCATGCCTGCTCTATGTAAGACATCCCGTATGTATTTGGCCTGAGACAAGTGTAGAGAACCATTGGTGGTGAATTTGCATTCAATTCCCAGAAAGTAATCAAGAGTGCCAAGTTGTTTTAAGGAGAAGGCAGAATTTAGCTTGGTGATGACTAAGTTCACAGCGGTGTTGGATGATCCTGTGATGATTCTATCATCCACATAGATTAGAATCAGGATGCAGCAACCACGGTTATTGAATATGAGAAGAGAGGGATCACATTTTGATTGTTGAAAGCCAAAGGAGATCAATGTTTTTGTCAGGCTTTCATACCAAGCCCTTGGTGCTTGTTTCAAACCATAAATTGCTTTATTGAGTTTACAAACATGAGAGGGGTCACCTTGAACAAATCCCTGAGGTTGTTGCATATAGACATCCTCTTGCAAGTGCCCATTTAGAAAGGCATTATTCACATCTAGTTGTATTAGTGGCCATTTGGAGGTGAGAGCTATAGTGAGCACAGTTCTCACTGTGATAGGTTTCACCACAGGTGAGAAAGTGTCAGTATAGTCTTGTCCATATTTCTGGTGGAAACCCTTAGCCACTAGACGAGCTTTATACTTGTTGATAGACCCATCAGGGTTCTCTTTGACCCGGAAAACCCATTTGCAGCCAATAGCTCTTTTGTGAGGTGGAAGAGGTACCAAATGCCAAGTGTTGTTGTCTTGAAGAGCCTTATATTCCTGTTGCATAGCTTCTGCCCAGTGAGGTGAGTTGAGAGCCTGATGGACAGAGGTTGGCTCAGTGGTTGTGAGGTTGATGCTGGGATAGAGAGGAGGCTTTAGGTAGCCAGTTTTAGACCTAGTGAGCATGTGGTGAGTGTTATGAGGTGGAGATGGAGAAGATGAGATGGAGGAATTGGGGTCTATGGTGCTGGAAGCAGTGGATGGTAGAGACTGAGGTGGTGATAATGGTGCATTGTTAGGAGGTGAAGTAGTATGAAATGTAGAAGAATTGTGAGTATAAGTTGGTGATTGAAATCTTGGAGAGGAAGATGTAGCAGAAGGTGGTGGTGAGGGATGATTAAATTGATGATGTTGAGGAGGAGGTGTGGAGAGAACTCCAAGAGAGGTTGTTGTGGTGCTTGGGTGAGGTAATAATTTCTTGGAGAGGTTGGTAGTTTGATAGGGAAAGTGTTTTTCATTGAAGATCACATCCTTTGAAATGTAGATACGGCCAGGCTTGTCAAGACATTTGTATCCTCTGTGAGATGTAGAATAACCTATGAATGTGCACTCTTTTGACCTGTATTGAAACTTAGGATTGTTGTAAGGGGTTAGTAAAGGATAGCATGCACAACCAAAAGCTCTTAGGAAATGATAGTCATGCATAGTATTAAACAATAATTGAAGAGGAATTGTGTGAGTGTGTGATGCAGGAAGTCTATTAATGATATAGACAGCTGTGTGAAATGCATGGTCCCAAAAATGGTATGGTAGAGAGGAGTGAGAGAGTAGAGACAGACCCATCTCTACAATATGTCTGTGCTTCCTCTCTACAACTCCATTTTGATGGTGTGTGTGTGGGCATATGATGCGATGTAGAATGCCTAATTGTGCAAGATAGTCTTTAAAGGGTCTAAATTCCCCACCCCAATCTGATTGGATGGCTTTGATTTTGTGTTGAGTTGCAATTCAACAAGTGCTTTAAACTGTTTAAAGACTGTGAGTGTTTCAGATTTGTCATGCAGGAAATATATCCAAGTGTACTTACTAAATGCATCAATGAATGAAATGTAATACTTGTAGCCCATAGATGATTGCATAGGGGCTGGTCCCCATAAATCACAGAAAATGAGATCAAGAGGAGTATTATATGCAGTAGTTGACAAGGAAGAGGGCAATCTATATTATTTGCTAAGACAACATGCAACACAAAAGTCAATTTTATTTCTTTGAACATTGGTGAGATTACAAGACTTGAGAACATTGTTTAAAGTGTCTAAGCTAGGGTGCCCTAGTCTGTGATGCCACTGAAAATAGGTGTCCCTAGGACTAGTTACAACAGTATTTATAGAAGGAAAAACAGTGTTATTAGATGGCAGATTTGCAGCTGGAATAGAGTAGAGTCCTGCAGAGTCCAGTTGGCCTTGAAGCAACACTTGTTCATCAGCCTGTGATTTCATCACATAATGAAAGGGATGAAATTGTATATATGCATTATTATCATAGGCAAATTTAGAGACACTAATAAGATTTTTGTTTATGCCAGGAACATGTAAAACGTTATTTAGATGCAATGTATGATTAGGGTGAGTAGGAGAGGTAAATTGAAAAGAAGAAAAAGATTGAATTGGCAAACCTTGGCCGTTCCCAAGGAAAATGTTTTCCAACTGGGACGGTGGAGGAGCAGAACCAGGGGCTGCAGGCATTTGAGTAACATGTTGAGTTGCAGCTGTGTCCAAATTATTGCTTAGGGTAGGATGCATTTGGTAACCAGCAGTGTAGTTTGCTTGAGGGACATTTGGTTGCCATTGACTGTTTCCTTGAGACCACTGATTATTGTTGTTAGGAGCAGGATTCCTTATGAATTGATATGGATTTCCATTCACGAACTGTTGACCTGTACCATATGCAGGATTGAACCTGTGATAGCAATTTGCAACTTCGTGACCCGTACGATGACACAGTTGACACTGTACAGTGGAACGACCACCACCACCACGTCCGCCACGATTCCCACGGCCATTGTGACCTCCACGATCGCGGAATTGATTGTTTCCTCTGAAACCGGTGTTGTTGTACTGTGAATTGTCGAAATTAGGGTTCCCAGAGGTGTAATTGGCTTGAGGAACAGTTGTCGCAGAATTAGGGTTTTCTGAAGAATTGGGGGTTTTTGTTTGGGTAAGATTCAAGGATGCAGCTTCCTCAGTGACGCGTTGTTTGTCAAGGCGCTGCTCATGGGCAAGAAGAAGAGCCCTAATTTTTTCGAATTCAGGCGGTAGACCTTCAAGAATTACGTCTACTTGGTCTTTGAGGGACACGGATTCTCCAATAGAGAGCAACGAATCAGAAATGTGCTTGATTTTCGCAAGAAATTCAGCGATTGAAGATGTACCCTTTTTCGTCGTGCGTAGCTGGGTTCTCAGTTGTCGCGCCTGGGCTTTTGTTTTTGCCTGAAAAGATTGATGAATGTTCCCCCATAACTGGAACGTATGGCGACAACCTATTACAGAAGGTAGAATTGCTGGTGATAAAGAAGCCTGGAGCCAAGCCAACTGAAGTTGATCTTGGAGCTCCCAATTGGTATATGCAGGATTCTCAGTATTGGCCAATCTGTCTTGTTCTGATGCGAATTGAGGTGGAATTTCTGGAGATACACAGAAACGGTGAAGACGATGAGCGCGAAGGACAGGTTCTATCTGCTGCAGCCACACAAGATAATTGGATTCATCCAATTTAACAGAGATTTTGTAATTGAATGATGATAATGGAGTGGCAGAGGCGGTTGGTGCCACCATAATTGGTGGTGTGCGAGGTGTTTGTGGCTGAGAATGATGAGATGATGCCATGGATGATCAAAGAAAGCGGAAGAGAGAAGAGGGAAGGATCGTGACCACTTGGGTGGTGCATTTAAGAAGCTACTGATACCATGTTAGAAACCATGGTTGCATATATGAAACTGTAATATGAATTCTTTATTGATTGAAAAGTGTTGGTACAATAGAGAGAGTCCTATATATATAGGGTTGAGCATTACAAGGGATAGGATTGCTCAACCCATCAGCTACTAACTAACTGATCAGTTTGTTAGAAACAGACTTCTAACAAACTGTTAACTACCTAACAGAAACAGAATAACAAACAAACTGTTAACTATCTAACAGCTATACAGAAACAGAATAGCAGATACTAACAAACTGAAGATTAAGTCTTATCTAACAAAATGGGACAAACTATCATGTATGGTTAGAGTCTAAAGCTTACATCTCATCAATCATAGATTCATAGCCTTTATCCATCCTCGATGGGATGGTGCTTCTTGAATAGTCTTAGGAATAGAGACCAATGAAAGTGCAGAAACAAAAACGCAATTGGTGGGATATAAACGATGGTATAATAAGAAAATATAAGTGGGATGAGGTTTTGGGTAGAATATTTACCTTTGCAGATGGATGGAATGGGAAACTCAACAAAAGCGGGGACAAAAACTGAAGCACGTGGTCCAAATCGCCGTTTAGAGATGAGACCAAACGGATTTAGAGGTATCGATACTCTGGTGATGCAGAAGGAGCATCTGGAACCTCTGGAGGAACAACAGTTACAGGACTAGACTCAAGAGACTCAAAATTGGGAATTGGCAAAACCTTATTCAAGTTATCCAGAGGAGCATCTCAGGAGGCAAAGCATCTTAGGAGGCAAAGTATGTTATACCCTCAAAGAAAGTAAATTTGTAGAGACATAAAAACGATGTGTAGATGGAGAATAATACCCCTTTTGAACAATAGAGTACCTACTAAGGAAGACACACTTAACAACCTAAGGAGACTAGAGAGATCATCAGCAAAGCATGTGGAGGACAACATACAAGAGGTCTTTTGAATACAAGAGAGTGAGGAACCTCAGAAAAGTACTCTTCGGCATTGAACTCTGCAAAATTCAGATTGTTTTGCAAATTTGGTCTTAATCGGAGCAGTTTTTGAATGCACCAAATTATTCTTAGTGATCCAAGTGTGCCTTGAGAAATCATCAATGAATGTGACATAATGCTTGTATCCAAAAGTAGAAGACACATGAGAAGAAATATCAGAATGGACAATATCGAAGGGAGACATAGAGCTTTATTGGCACTATTAGGAAAAGACACCCTAAAGTATTTGTCAAGCTGTCATGATTAGTATGGACTCAAAATGTGATAGATGAGGAACCAACACCTTCAACTTATCGAGACTTTGATGACCTAAACAACAAGGAATGTCTGTCCCCTACTCCAGTCATGTATAAAGAAGTCAGAAGTGAATATGATGGAACAATTGAAAGAGTGGGTAAGTTGACTAATTGAAATTAAATTAAAAAGGCAAGTGGGTACAAGTAAGACTAAGTTCAGAGACAATGGGAGAGGTGAAGCTTGATCAATACTAGTAGCTTGTACCTTCTAACCATTAGCACTCGTGACATAGTGAGGTGTTTTAAAAGGTAGTAGATTAGAGATAAGAGCGAGACTACCTGTTCTATGATCATTTGTCGACAAAGTTTTGAACCCTTGCTCTAGATACCAACTTGAATCTGAATATTTCTTGCTCAATAATGATAAGATTTGTACAAGTATTTATATACGTTAGAGGTATAGTCTAAATAGGATTGTTATCCCATCATGATCCCTAATAATGAGGATAAGATAATAGCAATAATAACTAACAATATCTTAAAAGAGTTCACAATGCCTTTCAATGTATGAGATGTTTGGCATCTTTCTTCATCAACTTTTTCTTTCCTTTTATCTAGACAAAATGTTAGGCATTCTAGTAGTATCTTCAGAGTATGAACTAAGTTCGTTACCGAATACGCACAAGTTTAAATTTGGCCTGAAGATTAGAATTTCACATGGTTTGCATGCTAAAAAACATCAATTTCACCAGATGTTTTGTATGTTAAAAATACATCTCATCAAGGTAGCAAACTGAAATATTGGGTATAATTATGTTTCTACTTTATAACTGCTCCACTAAGAGTGTTCAAGTGAGACTGAATTTTATGTTTAGTTTATGAATAGAGGGAGCTAAGGAATGTGAGTTATTCTAGATAAAGATTATGCTAGATGACTTGAAGATAATGTATGAAAGACGTATGGAGTTGATTTGTGACAACAAGTCAGCTTCAACATTGTTCATAATTTTGTTCAACATGAAAAGACAAAACACATTGAGATACACTGACACTTTAATCAAAGAAAAGTTAGATGGTGGGTTGATAGCAACAAAGTATATTCCTTCTGGGTACTAACTGGCTAATGTATTGACAAAGAGCTTGCCAACAGAATGTCTCAGTTTACTGACTTACTGGGAATGATAAATATTTATTGACCAGCTAGAGGGTGGAGTGTTGTAAATAGTAGTTATTTGTAATTATTAGCCGTCATTGTGATAGGCCCATTAATCTGGCCTATTGGGTTTAGTTAGTCCTAGCTGGTCTATATAATCTATATGATATGGATTAGTGAACGTAGTTAAATACGATTGAAATCATACTGAGAATATTTTTCTACAGTCTCCGTACATATTTCCTACTGTTTGTATGTTTGTTTAGCTCATTGTTTCAAAAGTAAACCATACGTCCATATCAATTTTTAACCTTATCTTGTGAGGTGGGTTTTGTTTGTTCAAAGCTGTGTATTAGCAATGGAGCCTAAGTTTCAAGTCTTCATGATTTTTATAATTTCAATTTTTTCTTTGATTTTGAGAAATGTATGGGCCTATCATTTCAAATACTCCTTGCACATTGGCGAACACAAAGACACCTTACTGACATTAATGCACAAGAGTAATTGTTAATTTGCATTGGTTGTTTTTGTCTTAAATGGCTCATCTGGTGTTTACAATCTTGCTTTCGTCTAGGACCTGATCCAAACAGACAGGGATGATCCTAGCCTGCCTCTGGTTACTGCTCCTTTCGGGCATGCATCCCAGGTAAATACTCATAGATAATTGGAAAATGCTGCCATGCTTTTAATTTCTGTTCATTTTAACTTCTCTGCCAAAACTTATTCGAGCTGTTTCCTTTTCCTTGAATATTGCGTTGCAGGAAGTTGTAAACTTACTTCTCTGTGGACAGGCTGTGCCTAATGTATTTGATGGGAGGATGGATTTAGGTGGAGGAATGTTTTTGAAAGGTGTATCCCATAATGTGGAAGTTGGGTTTCTCACACTACTAGAATCCCTGAATTTCTGCAAAGTTGGTCAGTATTTGAAATGCCCAAATTGGCCTATATGGGTTGTTGGCAGTGAATCCCATTACACAGTATTGTTTTCTCTGGACACCAGAGTTCAAAATGAAAATGAACTGGAACAAAGGGAATCACAGATTCGCAAAGCGTTTGATGCTCAAGACCAGAGTGGAGGTGGTGGTTTCATTAGTGTAGAAGGGTTCCACCATGTTCTGAGAGAAGCAAATGTGAATCTTCCTCAAGATAAGCTTGACCACCTTTGCAGTACAGGCTTCATTGTATGGAGTGAGTTTTGGCAAGTCATTTTGGATCTAGACAAGAGCTTAGGAGGTCTGAAGGATTCATCAGGACTTATGGGGAAGAAAGTTTTTGATCTTTACCATTTTAATGGGATTGCTAAATCAGATCGGAATGGAAGTCAAACATGTTCTGGGGTTGAAAGTCCACTACAAAGACCCAGGCTCACACAATTGAGAGTTTCAGTTCCTTCAAGGTGGACGCCGGAGGAATTTATGACAGATGTGACCGTTTCTTCTGCTTCGAGTGGAATTGAATCTTCTGCTAAGGACGCTGAAGTATCTAAACCCGAGCCTTCTCAACATGCGCCTCTGGTAGACTGCATAAGGACGCGCTGGCCTCGTGCTATCTGCAGCTGGTCAGGGGATTCTCCTAGTATAGTCTGAGAGACTTACATGGAGAGTCATTTGTTGTGGTTTTAATGTTGTAATTTATGGCATATAATGGTGGTCAGAAATCAGAATTTTCTCCAGTATGTGCATAACTGATTTATAATGTGGAGTAATTTATCTTTCAGCATTCACTTTGGTTTTGACATGTCATTCAAAAGGTTAGAACTTAGAAGGAAGATTGATGTCTTATAGCACTTGTTAAGCCGACTTGTAAATCCATTCTGATGTGTATTGTTTATTCTGCCGGGGGGTTATTCTGATTAGGGGAAACTGAATATTTATATTTATATTTATAATAATAACATCATAGCATCTGTTGTTGAACATTATCTCTTTTTATTAATAATTATATATATATATTTTTTCTTGTTTTAACAGTACTATTTGACAAACAATCAAATATCATAAAACAAGGTTTGTATGTTTGTCAAAAAAGGCCTGCATTGCAATTATGCTTTAGTGCTAGTGTGACTCTCAATTATCATATGGTTAGAGGATAATTTGTCTCAATGAGCCAAGTGCTCAAAGAAATTTTAGTAATAAGATTCTCATTTTAAGCGTAGAATGTTCTTACATTTATGTGTTTTACCACTTGACTATGCTTCTCAAGACCTAGTAAGAATTATTAAGACATCCTTTGGGTTCGGAGCAGCGGGCGCTCGTTCGAACCAGTTAATAACACAGAAACACCTCTTTTTTTTCTTTCAGTTATATTAGAAGAGGTTCGGAGCAGCGGGCTCCGAATCGGTTCGGACGAGCATCGTTCGAACTAGTTAATAACACATGGAAACACCCATTTTTCCTTTCAGTTATATTATAAGAGGTTCGGAGGAGCGTGCTCCGAACCAGTTCGGACGAGCATCGTCCGAACCAGTAAAAATCAGTTATATTAGAAAAGGGGTATTTTGGGGATTTTGAGAGTGAGGGGTGTATACTGAGTAGTTAGGAGCATCTGCAAATTTATATGTAGCTGCCTCATACCGTGCAGGTATCTATTATGCAGGGTACTTAGCATGTATTTGCGTATTAACGGGCATCTTCAAATATACAAGAATATCATAAATATTTTAAAATATCTATATATTTTTGTAAAAAATTATTGTTTTTCATTATACAGAACTCCTTCCTATTATTTTGAAATAAAGTTACTAATCACTAATAAATTGAATCCATACATCGATCAAACATATAATTTCTACATTTTTTTTACAACAAAATAGTCTACATGAATAACAAAAAAGAGAGTTTTTTCCTCTTGTTATAACATATAACATCATAGTCTCCAATAACAAACAAAATCAGTATAGCGAAGAAAGTAAATTAGGGTTTCTTTGATTTGGGGAATGTGGGTTGTATTTAAGTAATGGAGTATTTTAGTATTGGGTGCGAATACCATCACATCCGCCTCTGTATCTATTAACTAGCTATTAGTTGAAATATTTGTTTCTTTTATTCGTGGGTACCGGTTAAGCTACACGCTCTAGGACCCGAAAGTACTTGGATGAGATGGTAGGGGTCTCTTCCAACTTAACCAAGGTCATGGGTTCGAATCCAGCCTTGGGCATGCAGCAGTGTTAATCTTTTGAGGGAGAGCACGCTCTAGGTATGCCGATGAGGCACACCAGCTTTTTCAATTAAAAATCGCAAAAAAAAAACGCAATTAAAACTGTGGGACTAAAATGGCACAATCGTGATATATTTAGAACTCAATTCGCCCGATTCGCGTAATTAGAATAAGGGGATCAAATTTACACATTTACTATGCTTGAAGACAAAAAGGCTCAATTAAATATAATAAAAATAAAATGACAACATATTCTGTATTTTGTCATCTCCACTCGTCCTACACTCCTTGATACAACTAAATAGCATAAAATGCCATAAAATATTCTATTTTTGTCATCTCTAGTGTCGTCCTACACTCCATGATACAACTAAATAGCATATCTATTTATTTATAACCAAACAAATATTAAATATATCCATTTTTTCCCAAAAGGACCCCCTCCCCACATAAAAATTACGTGTCCTAAATTATAATTTAATTATTATAAACTTTAATAACTTCAAATCAAAACCAATTAGCACAACCTAGGAGGTGTGGTTGAGCGGTCGGGGCTCATCCTCCCTTAACCAAGTGTCGAGGGTTCGATCATCGCCTTGGGTATGGAGCAGCTTTAAATCTCTAGGCCAGCTGTCCTACCCTTTGAGGTGCCTCCAATCTAGCGAGGGGATTAATCATTGCGTTCGGCGGTGGTTAGCCTGGTCTCGACAAAAAAACCAATTAGCATGGAACAACTTATCATGCAAGCAATTCAACATGATCGGTGCTTAGACATGTTTTATACTCATCATTCTCTTATTTTTCCTTTTTTTCAAGCCTAAAAAGAAAGTGATCCTAGTTTGACCCATTAATGAAAATTTCCCATTTTTGAGCACCTTTGTGCATAAAAATCTCTTAGTCATTTCAAAAATTCTCCTATAATTCTATATCTTGTTATCTTGTTACAAGGTATTATCAATTTTCCTCCTTTATACAAAAGTCCAAGCATTTTTATCTTTCTCTGAGTCCCTATTTTCCCTATCCATCACCAAAGCTCAATGGTTTCAAATTTAACTATATTTATCAAATGAAAAAAAATACTCCAAACTTTATCAATAATCATATATTAATAACATATGCATATGTATACAAATTACAAAGAGCTTCAAAACACCTTATACTACCCTTTTTCAAACTAAATTATCAAATTACCAAAACTAAATATCCCTTCATGTACTCATGAAGAATAATTAACATATTATTACATGAAAATTAAAACATACTAAAATCCATTTACTAAAAACCCATAAGGTTTTTTCTTCTTCTGCCTTAGACCGAAGCGTCATCTTATTACCCTAAATATTCGTCATAAATATTTTACTAAAGTCCACTTGTACCAATCAACTTGGTTAATCCAAAAGTAATAGACATAGCCATCCAACCTCCAAACAAGACCCTTAAAACAGACCTAAACAAAGGAGCTTTACCCAAAACAGCTCCTAACCAACCAAAAACAACCAAAGCAAAGCTCACAGCAGCTACAACAACTCCAACTCTAACCTTATAATCTCCAATAAAAAATGCAGCAAGCAATGGAACCATTGCACCAATAGAAAAAGCCAAAGCAGAAGCAGCAGCAGCTTGTAAAGGATTAGGCAAACTTTCATTCTCATTATCTTCATTTTCTATACCTCTTTCTTTGTTTCTTTTCATTTGAGCAACTTCAATATCTAATTGTGAATAAACAGAAACAAATTCACCTATTGCCATGCTACAAGCACCAGCTACTAATCCAGCAAAACCTGTTAAAATCATTGCTTTAATATCTTGTTTAACTGCTCCTATACCCATCATAAGAGAAGCTGTTGAAACTAAACCATCATTAGCTCCTAAAACAGCAGCTCTTAACCATTGAGATCTTTTTGAGTAATTAATGTTATCATTTGTTGTTTCAACTTCTAAGGTTGTTGTTGTTTGTGACTCAAGATCATTATTATGTATATGGTTTGGAATAATTGGAAGAACAAATTTGGCTTGTTGTGTTTGATTAGATGCCATGAGATAGAGTGATGTGATAATAACAAGAAGATTGTGATCAACAAGAAGAGTATAGAAGAAATGGGTATGTGGAGGAAGTGTGGAAGACACAAGTTTCCAAAGGGTATTTATGGATGAAAATTTTCTATGTTGGATGCAAAAGTGGGGTAACACCACTAACTAAATAACAAACAAAAGATATTATATATATGTTCATTAATAGTTTATAAAGAAAATTTTGATTGGTTTTTAAAGTATATAGTAAAATTTGCTTGTTAAAGTTTGCATGAGAAAGTGGGGAATGATTTAAAGGAAGTCCACTCAAATTGTAACAAAGTATATGAACTAAGTGTACTTTGGAAGATTTTCCATGCCGATTTTATCTTTTGAAATTTTTTGAGCCTCCCCTATTATTAATTTAGAAATTTGAACATTTAACACGGAATAACGAGGGTGAGTCTTGGCGTGAGGGTGAAATTACTGTCTTGTGACCTGGAAGTCACGAGTTCAAATCTTGTAATAATCTATTTGCTTGCGGACGACTCAGACTCCACCTGATGAGAGTCTTGTGCACTGGGTCAGCCTTTAGTCGGTGAATGCGATCATAAAGTATGCTTAGGAGATGTTGCTATTATTTTTTTTTATATCTTAAATCTAAAGCGGCTTGGCAGGCGCCAAATGCCTTTTTTTTCCTTTGTTTTTTTTTGTTTTCTTTTTCTTCTTTTTGTTTTTTAGTTTGTTTCATTTTTTCTTCTTTTATGTTTTAATAAGGTTCAACCTTTTTTTTTTATATTTTAAAGAGTACTCTACAATCTCGAAATATTTTAGATGTTCAAATATGTGAAGTTTATTCTTCAATAATCGATCGGATGAAAAAAAAGATTTAATTTTATGACAACATGCATAAAGTGATATGCTAAACAGTGTGATTTGGTCTACTTTATGGTTCAGAATACATTTTAATTATTCAGATACACAAAGTATGTTCCTCGATAGTTGGATTGGTGAAAAAATCTTGACAAGATACGTAAAGGGCTTTATAGTTATAATTTAATTTTTATTCATGAAAACTTCAATCACATTTACAAAAGAACATCACATCATATTCTTTCAATTTTCTATATTCGATTACCACGTTGAATCATTTATATTTGCGGTAACTTCAGCCACATTTACAGAAAAACTCCCATCATCTTTTTTCAATTTTGTATAGTTTGCTTCTATTTTATTGGTGATTTTCATCCAACCGTACATGATATCCACGTGTTTCAATTTCTAATTGTGTTGTATTATTTTCTTTCTAATTATGGGTTAAGTTTTAATATTTACATTTGATAAATATGAAATGTTTAATTATTTTATTTAGGCTTTTTCTTCCTTTTATCTATGAATGTTTAATTTCAACGTCATTGTTAATATTCTTCCAACTTTCTATATTTGTGTACCGCGTTGCAACGTTTACTCACGTAGGAACTTCAGCCACATTTACAGTACAACCCCATCATCTTTTTTCAACTTTGTATAGCTGCTTCTATTTTATTGGTGATTTTCATCCAATCCTACATGATACACACATATTTCACTTTCTAAGTGTGTTGTATTCTTTTCTTTCTAATTATGGGTTAAGTTTTTATATTTACATTTGATAATTATTGATTATGTTATTAAAATTTTTAGACATTTTCTTCCTATTATCTATGGATGTTTAATTTCAACGTCTTTGTTAATATTCTTTTTTAATTTTATAATATTCTTATTTAATTTATAGTTATA
Organism: Astragalus glycyphyllos; assembly: GCA_963573325.1. Lineage (NCBI taxonomy): Eukaryota > Viridiplantae > Streptophyta > Magnoliopsida > Fabales > Fabaceae > Astragalus > Astragalus glycyphyllos. The sequence goes on along the minus strand of OY754313.1, from coordinate 21,332,533 downwards.
ATTTAATTTTTATTCACAGTTATTTGACTATATATTTTACAAACCAACACCGTTGGTCCACTGGTACAAGCTACAATTGGATACAGGGTCGACTCGATGCTCCCGAGTTCAATTCCCGAAAATTTATTACTCATTTACACGAAAGAATTTAGCCAACCCTGTGCATTGTCTCTAAAATTGGCATTGCTAACATTTTGAGATGAAATTAGATACAAATTTTTTCATTTTCAATTTCTAAATTTCCTTTGCTATTTCATTTTTTCTAATAGGTGTTTTGTAACAGTTACCTGTGGAGGACTCAAACTCGACCTGATTGGAGTCTCGTGCATTGGGGCAGCTTTAGTTGGTGAACATGATCATAAAATATGCTTAGGAGAGGTTGCTATTATTTTTGTTTATATTTAACAAGACTAAAACTTAGGGTATGCAAAATAATAAGAGGAAAAATCTAAGAAACCAACATAGTGTAAAGCAGTTAGGAGTCTCACAATTATGGGAGATGTCAATTTTCTGAAAGTTGGAAAAGAAGCAAAAATACTGTTTTCCTAAGTTGGTGAGTCCAATGATACCCACTTAATCAAAACTAAAGATATTGAACACAGTAGATTTAGGAGACAAACACTAATCAAGTTGCATGAAAAATCTTTATTAAATGCAACATCAAAGCTTTTTTCATAAAAATAAAGCTCACCTTCTTTTATAAAGTTCCAAATTTCATATGCAATAAACTGTTGATTAGATAAAAAGCTTCACCACCAACAATGGTATAATTGAATCAATGAGTTCTAGCTAGACGCAATTAAACTAAGGATAAGGATTTGAACAATTGAATGTATTGAAGGTATTGCTACATATTTTTAATTAGTATATTATTATATATTATATTAATTGTTACATGCATAATGTTTTTTATCCTAAGAAGTAATATTGAAATGATTTAAGGTTAAAGATATGAATCATAAGTACAACATGACTCAAACAATATGCAAGGGATTTCTAATTACATGCCAAAATAAGAGTCAAAGTGTATTATATTGAGGTATCTTGTCTTCTTTTAAGGTAAAATACAGGAAATGGCACAGAGAATTTCAGTGTTACACATTTTGAAACATTGCAATTCATTCGATTTTCTGACTCCTAGTTAAATATAGTGACTTGCTGTGTACTTTAGACTTCTAGTTGAAATGCAACTTATGTGATTTTCTGACTTCTATTTGAATGAAAGGGAATAAATATGGCGTCACTTGTTGTACTTTGAGTTATCTCGAAAAACAGAAGTGATAGTATTTGCAATTAAATTTTAGGCAATTAGTCTCGAATTCCACCTTAAGGTTTCAAGTTCGAATTTTGAGTGTGACTAAAATTCTGTTCGGTGAGGAGAAACATACGGACCGGCAGTTGGATATACATGGTCAGCCACGTCTCCCGATGAAGATTAGTCATCGACAAAGCTAGTGGATACAACGCACCAATAACACGATAACCAAAAAACATAGTAAAGAGGCCCTTAAATTTAATGTCTACCTCAATCCTACAAAATCAATTTATAAAATAAGATGAATTCATTATTCATAGATTCTTTTCAAATCTCATATCTAGTAATGATGGTTCTTGGGTTTTCGCATACCAACCTATACAAAACATTTTTTGTGTGTAGCATGTGTGAAAAAACTAGTGAGGTTGTTGACCAGGCATTGTGATTTTGCTTCTAGATTTTGCCATTGACCGATGGATTTTCTTCATCTATCCATTAATGTTAGTAGCATCCATACAATGCTTGACATTTGTGGAAAACCTCGTGATATGGTTCTTTATGTCATTGCTCACATATTTTGGTTTATTTGGTATGTCACGAATCAAACTCTCTCGAATAATAAGTCCATTTGCTTTGACAGAGCCCTTCATCTTATATCTGTTGCCATCTCATTATCTAATCGCATGTCTACATGGGTTAACTGAACTGAGTTTCAATTTTTAAAGGGTACGGTCCTTATATTTTTGAAGCCAATTGGCTTGCCTTTGTGTGGTTGGCTTAAATGCAACATAACGGGGCTTCGCCCGATAATCTCAGTATCGCGGCTTATGGTGTTTGTTTCGTGACTCGAGTGGAAAATCCTGGGTTGTTTCTAGGATTGTGTAAGCATTGCTACCTCTTTTGAAGTTAAATAGGCCGGTGTAAGCTCTGGCAGGAATGTGATTCCACTCTTGTAGTGACAACTTATAAGTCCTTTAGTTTGGTTCCTTATAGAAGCTTCGAAATCGATTGCAAAATTGCATCACTATAACCAACATGATAAATTTCAGTATTTCTCACATCTATCAAGAAAAAAACTCCGTGTAGATAAGCAAGTTAATTATGACTATACTAGTCATGGTTTCAATTGGTGAGATTTACTACATAGTTTTGTTTTAGAGGAATTTTCCTTTAATAAGGCCTTCCATACTGTTTTCTTTCAATGAAAATATATTTCACTGCCATTGGTCTTGTCTCCATTGGACTCTCTTCCTAGAGTAATCTTTTTTTCTAGATGATTTTTTATTATGGAGAATTTAGATTAAAAGGTTTTAACGAGACTTTCATTTTTATCTTAAAAAAACTTTTAATTTCTAAATAATGATGATATGCAGCTACATCTTTTATCTTCTTTTGGAAACTAATCTGTTACGGTATTTTGGATAACAATAACTGCATTTGTCATTATGTGCGTAGAATTTCAGCAACCACGACACAAATGCAATTTCCACACGTAAATTTTCATATCAAATTTAATTTTAATAATATTTCGAATGGATATGGTATTTGGTATTCATCAGATTAACACTATATAGACTCATTATTCACAATGAAGCTCCCATTGAGTGGTGGGTAGTCCATAGTCCACTTCAATAAAACTATAAAGAAATGTCACGTGAAAGTAACACAAAGTTAACTTTTTTATAAAACAAAAATGATCATTAACAATATCTAAAATGTAGTTAATGAGTAATTTGCATCAAAAAAATATATTCACTATTATTCATAATGTCGAAATTGTTGGACTGAATCTCATGTTCCATATTCGAATTCGAGACTTTGCAGTTATGTGTGTGAATTTCTAGTGACACTTCACTACAACAAAACAGGCAAGCGGCGGCGGTTGAATGTAATTATACAATCACCATTTAGTACTTTGGGTTTCAATTGAATTATGTATATATGTATGTGTGTGTGGGAATGTAATTAAGAAGTGAGAATAGTTAAGATGGAGGGTAGGTATTGTCTAACTTTAGGGCAAGAACTTCCCCTTAAACTGAGTCTCATAATTATTCAGGAAGAGAGAAATGAAAATTATTGTAGATTTACTTTTTCTAAATATGAGTGGTGGGAGATCACACTTTTACTTAAATATTGCATAGTCGTGCTAAATTATCTCATAATGGTATATTCTCACACTCACACCCATATTCCACAAAAGGTTTTGTGAAATGTTAAGAAAGATTAACTAATAGTTAGTTTTGTTGAATCTTGTTCCAGATACAAACTCAGCTTGACTAATCGGCTAATGGGCCGCCATTACAGTCCACCTCATGTTTGACGGCTTTTATGACATGTGACACAACATTATTATATATGAATGAATTGATTACCTAAAATAAGGTGCGTATTTACTCTGCCCTATGTTGGGAAAACCACACACATCAAAGGATTAACTCATACACCCAAGGACTTGATGGCCATAAACACATTGCAAAATTATAAAGAGAACACATAAATACTTATGTGGCTCAGCACCTCTTACCTGCATCCACTCCACGAGAATACCTTAGCATATAAGGAATGATAACACTCACGTCTCACACAATAAACGATCACCAACATCGTCGTCTCACTAGTACATGGTTGGAGATCCTTCAAATCTCTATATGTTCATCCAAGGATGGAGATACTCACCTCTCCATAAGATTACCCAAATGGGGATGTTTCAGTCTCCATATGATCACCCAATTAGGGATTCTTCACTCTCCATATGATTACCCACGTGAGGTTGTTTCACCTTCACAATTTATAGGAGAGAGAAGTGGCTTCCATGCATCCATATGGCTTAGTGGACATTAATAGTCTCACATTTCAAAGATTCTAGATCCATCATTCACCTTATGAATTACCTCTTAATTTTCAATACATTTTCACTTTCTTGGAAATTTTGATTGGTTTCCCGACACTTTACACACTCCCCTCGATTTGTCGCTAACTTGGAGTTTGCAGGAAACCACCACCACCACCATCTTTCTCCAGAGCTTGGAGCACCACCACATTCTTCAACTGGCCACCACCGTGAGATAGATTTCATGAGTTCCGTTTGTAACAAGTATAATTTAAGATTAAGAAGTAATAAGTGGATCTCAAGCATACATAAATCTAGATCTATTGATACCATACATGTATATACAATTTTAACTTAAACCTTTTAATGCTCATAACCTAATTTAACGTGACAAACATAAGTAAATGAATAAAGAATACGAAAAAGACTGAAAGGCTAAGTTAGAAATTAGTGGACTGCTGAAAAGGATAGCACAAAGTGCTTTGAGATTAAAAAAAAAAAAGGTAAGAGTGGGAAAATTAGGTAATTAATTTAATTGAAAGGAGTGTGCATCCCATACGAAAACCACCAACTTCAATCAGAAATGGAACAGGGTTTTCATTTGTTTTTGCAATCCAACATACTTCCATTATTTTTAGTCACCAACTTGTTTCATGGATGAGGGGGAGAATTCAACAAGGTCCACAAACTTTTGTCTCTTTAAAGTTTAATAGTTTTAAAATAATCCACTGTTGTATAACGTAGTTAAGTTGAGTTCCCTTTTGTCCCAAAAAAAAAAGTCGATTTGCTTTCAGAAATTTGAGAATTATATATATATATATATATATATATATATATATATATTATATCATATTATATATCTATAACTATTAATAAAGGAGATTCTAAAAAAAACTGCCATTTTGGTGTCAGATTTTTCTGACCAAAATGCTCTTACTGTAAGTAAAAGTTTCTAATAAACGATAACCACCCACTAACACACCAGCACATAACCACCCACTAACACACTCACATGAAAGACGGACACGTAAGCAAATCATGAATGAGAGTAGCCGGATATTTTACGGATGGACGTCTGTAGAGATCAAAAAATTTGGATATTTCTCGTGGTCAATGAAATTGTTATTAATATTTAATTATTTTTTGATCAACAGGGAAACAATAAAGAAAAACAAAATAGAACGAATTAATTCTAAAGTCTAACAAGCTCTATTCCTATAACATTGGCTATAAGGAGAGGTGAAAAAAGAGGCCACACATGATCCCTATAGTTCATATTAGCACCAAACTTGGCTAACCAATCAGCACACGAGTTACCCTCACGAAGCGCGTGAACATAATTCAAATCTCAAGCCTTAAGAGAAAAGGAGTTGGCGTAGGAAATAATGGAAGCATATTGGTGCGTATCTTCAAGCTCACAAGCAATCGACGATAGGGAAATTTCGGAGTCCGTTTCACAAATAATAGACCTATAACCATTGGACCAAGCTAAGTTCAATCCCTTGGCAATTGCATCGATTTCTGTATTCAAGTTGGTAGTAATGCCACAATTTCCTGAGAAACCAAGAAGCCAACCACTTGTATGATCCTGAAGTAATCTCCCATAGCCACTACGGCCTAGGTTACCAATGGAGCTACCAACAACATTAAGTTTAATACAATTACTAATTGGAGGAAACCAACAAACCAATCTAGGAGCATGAGTAGACACCCCAGTAAGCAAAATTGAATAGCATCATTAATATTTAATTATTAGTGCAAAAACGTGAAAAATTCCTTTTAAAAAGAAAATGAGTCTTGAAATGTATTAGCTCCCACGACATTTTCTTAAATAAATTAATTGTTCAGCAATTACAGAAGCTTCAAAATATTTACTTCTTTTTTATTTTGAATTAAAAAATTAATGAAAACTATTTATTTTTGTGTTTGATGGGAGTGGGTCCCGCACCTACGCATCTCTCGATCTGATGGAGAACTCAAATGCTACGTAGTTCTTAGGTAAAAGATATTTGTTTGTTGGTATTTTTAAGTCAGGATTTATTTGTTATTTTTGTTTTGTTTTCGTAGTGTCTAAACCAAAAGTGTATTTGATGCAAAAGTGGATCTAATGTAGTCATCAATTTTGTAACTTGCTTGGATTGACTATGATTACTACAAACATTTATTTAAATGAATTTAGTAGATATTTTAGATTAAGAAAAATGTGGTTTAAAGTATATAATAAAGAGAAGAAATGTAGATATAATTTTTTGAAAGTGGTTAAAATTATAAACGAAATTGGCTAAAGCCCATGGACCAAATGGGGGAATAAGTAAAACGATGTGTTTATAGTAATGTGACATAAAGTCAATATTAACATTTTGCATATAATATAACACTAACTATGATAAATGATAATGAGAATTAGGAACCAATGTTTATTAAGGAAAAGAAACAATTGAAGTGAAATTAAATTGCTTTGAAAAGCAAAAAGATTTTTTATTTTTGATTTGTAGTCTCCATACACCTGAAGATGTGAATCGAGATGGATGGTAATCGGTTTGAGTGTGAAAAGAAAATGAGAATGATGAAATAATGAGATATAAATTTTGACTTGTTCGAGAGTGTTAATTGCACAAACCTAACATTGATTTTAAAGACATATTTACCTATAGTGAAAGCAAGCAAATCAATTTACCTATGATGTTGTTAGAGCTTTTTTGTACGGTTCACTTGATAGTGACACTTATAAGGAACTCCTTAAAGAATTTAGTTTTCCTGAGACAAATATACAACTCAAGCACTTGAGAAGAATTCAAACGAATTGAATAAATCTCTGTATGGACTAAAACAATCATGACAAATGTGATATAACTGTCCCTTTGAATATTTGTTAAAGGAAGGATATAAAATGGCCTCATTTGTCCATTTATTTTTGTGAAAGGGTCTAGAAATGAAATTGCTATAATTGTTGTTTATGTTGATATAACTTAAATATTATTGAAACTCCCAATGAGCTTTAAAAAGCTATAGATTGTTTAAAGAAAAATTCGGATGAAGGACTTAGGAAGGACAATGTTTTGTTTAAGACTACAAATTGGGAAGTTCATGAAACAAATTCTTGTACCTCAAGAAATTTATATAGAAAAGGTGCTAAAATAGTTCTACATGGACAAATAACATCTTTGTGCACTCCATAAGTTACTAGATATATACAAAGATCCATTTAGACCTTGAGAAAAAGATGAAAGAACTACTTGGTCCTGAACTACGGTATCTTAATGCAATTAAGGTGCTCATGTACCTTGCTAGTTATACACGTCATGATATATCATTTGTTGTGAATCTATTAGCGAGAAATTATTTTTACATGAATACATTGCAATGAAGTCAAGTATATACTTCGCTATCTTAGATATCACAAACTGACTATTTATTCACAGATGATGGTACAACCATTTCATGAAGGTATGTAAAACAAACCATAACCCATCCTTTTTTTCCTCTACATAATCTAACCATACAAAAAAATTAGCTCTAGATGAGGCAAGTCGAGAATACATTTGGTTGAGCTAATAGAAGGGTGTATTAAAGGAGGTACAACAAAACATGGTTTGTCGAAGTTCTTCTTTAGTCGTGATCTTTAAAAGAGCAGTGATATTAACATTCGACAAATTCATCCACGTGGTAGTTTAGCAAGTCTTCTGACAAAGTCATTGTAGAGCACCACTAACAAAATATCGGTATTCATCATCTTAGAGATAATTACATACATGAAGGGGAGAAATAAACATGTTATACACTTTTTGTTCTTTCGTCGCGATTTTGACCTAATGGATTTTCCTGGTAAAGTTTTTAACGGGGCAGTTCTCAAACAAAGTGAATATTACTATTTTTCCTTTACTGAGAATTTTTTCGTAGTAAGGTTTTGATGACATATCCTTAAGACATTCAAGGGAAAATATTTTAAGTATTTGGATGTCTTTTTATATTTTTAGGATGCTCCTTGCTATTGCCGTTCATTTCATATATTAAAGACACATTATGTTAAGTGTATAATTGTAAGTTACAATACTTGTGTCTGCCTATAAATAGATAGTGTCGTAAATCTTGTAATTTGAAGAGGATAATAGAAATGCTCCCTCATTTCTTCTCTCTTTTTTTCTTTTATTTAGGTTAATTTTATAACAAAAATAAATAAAGTACTAAAGAATTTGAGTGCCTAGTGACAATTACAATGCGAGACTTCAAAATCCAAGAGTGCCACGTCTGTTATTTTGGTGGTCAGAGCAATGCATGAATCACAAACGAAGAATCCCATCATCTTTGTCGACAAGAACCAAAGCTAGATTAGAAAGCATCACAACGAGAAAAGAAATTCAAAAGATCCTATGATAATGAAATTTCACTAGATTTTATTCAAAGTCCTAAGGCATTTTTCTTAAAATGTGGTTTGGGACTAACTCAACCCCACAAAACCGGGTGGCTCAACGGATCTTGGATAGACTCTGATACCATTTTAGAGTGTGGACTAGACCTAACTCAACCCCACGAAACCGACTTGTAAGGTGAGGGATGCTTCCCACTTATAAACTCTTTTTCAGGTCATATCACATCCGATGTGGGACTCTTAACAATTATTATTATTATTATTATTATTATTATTATTATTATTATTATTATTATTATTATTATTATTATTATTATTATCATCATCATCGAATGAGTGCAATGACTGTAGCAAATGGTAAACAACCTGGTTCTTGTCTAGTATAATATAGAATTGACTAAATAGATCATTCCATAACATTTTGTTGGAGAAGGTCAAATAATATGATCTGTTCTGCATGTTGGAAGAATGGTCATGCTAAATAGACCGATATATTTTATACAGTGTTTGCTTGATTGAACTTTGTGTTTGCCACTTTGAATCACTAAGAAATATTTGTTGTGAAAGGATACGAAATTTCTCCACTGTCATGTTAGTGGAAGTGAAAAATAAATGCAAAACAAGAACACCCACAAAATTGATAATGAGGTTCGGCCAATAATTATGCCTATGTCTTGAGGCTGTTGTAGATCTTTTACTCAAATGGGAAATATATCGAGTATTTACAAAAACTCACTAGAATTTCTTTACGTACAACCCAATTACACCGAAGAATTTCCCTGACGTAAATGTCTCTTACGTACAACCCAATTACACCCGAGAATTTCTCCCGTAAGAATTCTCTCTAGCTCTCTTGAAACTCTCTCAATTGAATCTCATTGGCTTTGGAATTAGATGCATTTTTCACTCGCTGCATGCATCCATTTATAAATGCTTCAGACATATGGGTACACGCTATTTTATCGTAACCTATGCACAAGTGGGTTTGTCTTCAAAGTCACCAATTGATGGAAGTTTGGATTTCTTTCATCCATTGAGAGGTTTGCTTTAGTACACACATTAATTACAAGAAATATGTCCATGAATGTGATGTGTGCCCAAAGAACAAGTACCAAGCTCTAAGTCCTAGAGGTTACTTCAGCCACTTCCTATTCCTACAGAAGTGTGAAGTGACATTTTTATGGATTTTAATGGTGGCTTACCTAAAGCAATGGAGGTTTATAGCCTTAGCTCATTCTTATACAGCCAAGGAAGTGGCAAGAGTGTTCTTGAAGGAAATTGTGTGGCTACATGGATTTCCCCAATCCATCGTGTCAGATAGGGACAGAGTTTTCATCAGCTCTTTTTAGAGTGAATTGTTCAAAATGGCTGGCACCAAGTTGAACCTCAGTTCAGCTTACCATCCTCAAACGGAGGTGGTGAGTAGGTGCTTAGAGACTTATTAAAGATGTGTGACAGGCAGCAAACCGAAATAGTGGCCAAAATGGTTATGTTGGACTGAATTCTGGTGCAATTCCAACTATCATTCATCCATCAAACTTACACCATTTGAAGCCCTTTGTGGTAGGAAGGCACTAGCGGTGCTGCGGTAGTAAGGGGAGATGTAGGCCTTACAGCCAATGATGAGGTGCAGAGACTCACAGTTGACAGAAATCAATTGTTGCAGGAACTGTGGGAGGAATTAGCGAAGGCTCAAAATCGTATGGATCAGCAAAGGAGAGATGTGGAATCCAAGGTGGGGGGGTCAAGTGTATTTGAAGATACAACCCTATAAGTTGAAAAAATTTGCTAAGAGGGTTAATCAAAAACTTGGAGCTGAGATAGCAAAAGAACCTAACATGTTTGCTAAGTACCTGCACTTGTGGTCAAAATTGTTCCCCTGCGGTCCAGATTCATGCTGAGCTAGAGATCATATTTTAACTATACTCTTCTGATAAAGGTGGTATTTACAAGGAAATGAATTCCTAGATGAAGCTAACAAAAGGGGAAGATTCTAATCAGGGATAAAATCATGGAGCAAAGACTACTTGAATCTGAACAGCGTTTTGAGATACTGAAGCAGTAAAAGAGAAGAATCTATCTTTAACTCACGTGTAAAAATAATTGAAAGAAAAAGCATGTAAGCACAGAGAATTTAAGTACTTTAGTATAGGCGTAGCAATGAATAACAAAAATAATGGTCAATAAAAAAATAATTATATCTCTATATTTCAAAAAAGAAATCAACGTTAATATTACAATATCCAAAAGCTTCTTTCGTTATACACGTGACTAAACAAAGGATTATTAGTATGTTACCATCAATTCGGTAACAAACAAGCATGTGATATGATATGTAGAGCTCTTTTCTTAGCTGCTTTCTCATTTTTGCTTCCACAAAAGGATGAAGCATGAACACAAATCCATGGAAGCCATGGAGAAAGGCTTGCGTGACCCGTACATTAGGCCACAAAGAATATGAAGATCATCAGAAAAAATATCAGAATGGCAAATATCTTGATTAGAAGCCACCTATTTGATGATATTCTGTTGAGATTCCTCAATAAAGAACTGTGAGCTCCTTCAACATTTGCCAATGACTCATCCATGTTGTCATCGATCCTGCCCGTGTCAATTACATATTTAATGCTAACTTCTAAAACATGTAAACAACTATGGAGCACCGACCAGACATGAACACCGAACATGACACTAACATCGACACATGATAATTTTGAGAAAATGGATGTGTTTCAATGTAACCCCATGTGCCAGGTGTTGGTGTCCGCCAACGGGCAAGTGTCAAATACCGGACATGTCTTTAATCTGATGTGCCAGTGCTACATATTGATTCAAATTTTCAATATACACCAATGTCTTAATTAAGAAGAGGAAAGAGTATTGCATTGCAACAATCTGAAACTTTGTGTCAAATATTCAAGTAAACAAAGGAAAAACCTGATAGCTAGCTCCCCTTGATGGGCAACCATTGTAGCCAAATGCGAAAAGATTCCACTAAGCTCTGTAATAGTAGATTCCACATTGTGCAGCGCCGTTGCCCGACTTTGAGCAAAATTTTCTTGCCGAGGAACAACCTGTTGTACCAAAGACATTTCCATTTGCTGGGATGGAGTGTTGTCCACAGCTAGTCTTCGTCTGTATCAGCAATGAATGCAAATTTACAACATGTGGTAGTTTAAGTTAACAAAATATGCACATCCTAAACATAAATAGAACTTTAGCAATTCATACACAAAAAGCATCACATCTCAACTAAAGTCCCTAAGGATAAAAATTTACCAGAGCTTTCATTGGCTTGGTTAGGCATATTAGCCAAATTAAGAGAGATGTGACTAGCTACAAACTGAATGACCGCATTAAACAACTACCGTTTGTGACATTCTGGTGATTGCCCAGCCAAAACTTTAAGTAGATGCTATTTTAAAATTTGTAGAACATCTATAGGGAAATTTTGGCCAGGAAATTAACCCCGATTTCACATAACTGGCGATGATTGATATATCAAACTAATGTCAGTCAAAATAAGATATCAAACACTGGTATTCAATTCCATAAAAGAAAACAAAAGACAATCGTAATAATTAGACGACTTACAGGAACTGAAATGACTTCTCTAATAATAAACCTACTAATGCAATCATTGGACTGGATGATTTGAGGATTCGGAAGACAGCAAGTGAAATAATAAGCATTATCTAGTTTGTAATTAAATTTTGTGAATACACAATATTAGAAATGGAGAAGAATATAGAAGAAAAGGTAGAGAGATCTGAGCAAATCTGTAATTCTGAAAATCCTGAAATATAAAACTTAGGTATGATACAGATTTATGACTATTTATATGGAAGATGTATCTAACTGAATTGTGCTCTTTTAGTGCATCAGTTATTGACAGCTGTATTAGAATTGCATTCTGTTACCAACTGCTTCAGGTTTAGCTAGTTATCTATATACGACAGTAGTGCCGAGAGGAGAAAAACACTACTCTGTACGTTAACCATCCAGTAAACTATACTACTCTCTTGCATAAACCATGCCCAACTCAAAAGGTAAAATGACCAGACGTATTAGCACAGAGTAGACCAGAATTGATGACCTAATGTTAAAAACTGCTTAAGGGCGAAGGGTGCTGGGACTAGGTTCCCCTTACTTGAGCAGGTTTTCGAGATACTTTTCAACTCATCGGAGTTGGGTTTATTCACCTTGTTGGGCTGTTCGCTCTTTGCAAACTTGCAACAATCAATTAGTTCATGTTACCTAGTTTGTGACTTCATTCATGCAGGGAGTTATAGGGTTAAGACTCAGCATATGTTTGGATAGGTTGCCTTTCCCATTGTTGATGAAATTCATGGCAATCTTTATGCATCCAACCAGAAGCTTAGTTTTGTAGCTTCTCTTATATCACAGTGAAACAGATGTTGGATGTGAGTTTAACATGTTGAATGCGGATCCAAACAGATGCTCGATACAAGATCGTTCATCTCTTTGCAGATGGGTTCACACGTTGGGATGTTAGATCAATCTATGGTATCAAGTGCTACAACTCTGAGGTTACTGTTTTTTGTACTACGGAGACGTATCTCAATCAGCTGTTGCATTTTGGGGTTTTAGAAAACAGTACAATCATCATTTTGGGCATGAGGTTAATGCTTTTTGCACTACAAAGACTTATCATTCGACTGTTGCATCTTGGGCTTTTTAAAAAAAACTTATCCATTATCATTTTGAGCATGCCTGAGAAAAAATAACCATTATGTTGTGGACTCATCAAGTTGTCCTCAAACTCACATATATTAATTACGCTATATAGAAATGTTAAGGGAACAATTTGATCCTATAGATTTATAAGAAAATTGAAACAAACCTTAGTTGATTGCCTGCCGGAACTCCATTTGATGGTAATCTGCATGAAATATAAGATAAATATGAATCATTTTTCAGGAATTAAACTTTAGAGGCCTATCGTTTTCATCAAAAATAAATATAAGATGTTTAAATCCAGTATTATTATTTATAAATCTATCTATAAATACATACAATGAGAGGATCTTCAGAACTAACAATTCTTTAAAGAGGCAATTATAAATAAATAGGTTACATATTTACACAGTCAAACAACGTTATAATTTATAAGTAAAGTATCATTGTCAAATAGAAAACAGTAATTAGCTATGTCCTAGTTCATTGTAGGCTCCTACTTAAGTGACATAACAAACACATGTACAATGCCAAAACTTGAGATTGTTGGGCTCCAAAAGATGTCATAAATTTGTTAGAGGTAGAAAAGAACTGGAGAAATATAAAATAATTAAGGAGTTGAGGGATTTTGACAAAGTTTCACAAGGTTTTCAGATATTTATTGAAGCAGCTTACTAAAAAGAAAAATCAAAAAGGCAATTCAGTAAAAGGCTAGTGAGGCTAATTCCCTTCAAACAGTTTAAAGCACTGCTCAAGATTTTGGGTTTAATTAATTTAGTTGCATGTTTATATTGAAACTCACTCTTTCAGCAGGGTAAAGTTAGATCTTCTATTCAGAGCCTGTGCCTAGCCTTGGATTATTTGGGAGTCATTTGTCAAGTCTGGGATTTAAAATTTTCAGCAAGAAGAACAACGATGACCTATCAACATATGAAATATATATGACCTGCTTTTCTGAAATGACTATCGGAAGTCTACTTAACTGGTTAAACTAAAGTATTAAAGTCAAAACTCAAGCTTTTTTTTCTCGTACAAGAATTACAGCTTCAGTATGTCATTCTGTGTGTTAGGAACGAAATGAAGTTTTGATACCCAAGAGTCATAAAATGAAATGAAAAAATAAAGTTTGACTGGATAAGACATTAAGCCCATGCACACTCGCATACATTTGGTCAGACTGACCCACCCATGATACTGAACTTAGAGCTGTCTAGCCAAAATATGACAATAGTATTAAAGAATAAGAAGGCTAAAAACCACAACAACCACTTGTCATGTTAGCACATTGTGCCAGATTCCTAATTTTACATCATGGAAATTTGGGAAGGAATAATGACATCATGGTATAGTAACAAAGCAGACCTTCAACTTGACAATATAATTACTAACCCTGATGCTTGTTGCACATTCTCAGTCTCAAATGCATTTTTTGAATTTGACCAGGGTGCAGGCTCACTGGCCGGCTTTGGCTGATGCTGGAAAGGGTTCTCTCTTGATACAGTCTGGGAAAATATCTGCTTCCTATTCTCATGAGCCTTGATATTCTAGGGTACATACATGCACAACATATGAAGCAAATACGCATGCATAAAAAATTGAGGAAATATACAATTTGGTGTTCATAGATGTTAAGTAGGTTAATTTGGCCATGAAATCCTCCATCAATAAACACCAATATCCAAAGAACTATTAACTTTCGATTAAATTGGCAACTGCATTGAATAAAGGTTTGTTTGGATAAACAGCTTAATCAAGTAGTTATAGCAAAAACGTTTATCATATAAACGCCCATCTATAAGCTATTTCTATGATAAAAGATAAAATAAAGTCAAACTATTTATTTTAAGTAATGAGCTGTTTTCAAAAATCTCGGAGAGCTTATGAAAATAAGTCAAAATCCGTTTATACACATTTCATAAGCTGTTTCCACGAGCTCTCAAACAATCTCATAAATGCTTATGTCAATAAATAAGCTCAAATAAGTCAATCCAAAACGGGGCCTAATTTACATAAACTGAAACTTTCAGTCAATAAAACAACACAAATACTATTCTTCACGACCAAGTTATATATATTCACTCTAGAAAAATAAAAAAATGAAGTTTTTGATTAACAGACCTCTGTCCTAGTAGTCAAAACCTCTTGAAGATGCTTTGTAGCCCCCATGAGTCTATTCTTCAAGTCATCACAAACAGCAGTAGAATGCACAACCCTATCCTCCGAGTAATTTCCATCATCAAGATCCAATTTCTGAATCGTTTGCAAATCCAAAACAGCCGAATTCAAAGCCGTTATATCATTCTTAATCAACGCCGTTAACTCTTGTATTTCCATAATCGGATCATTAAACATCGACGATTTCTTCGCCACTGCAACCTATCACAAATCATTATTAAAATAAAATTCAATAGAATTAAAAGGATTTGATTCATGAAATTGCTTACGCTTAGCGAGTCTCGCTATTTTCTGTGAGGTTTCGTGGATTCCCAATCCGATCCGTGAGGCTTTTCTGTTGAATTCGGATCTTGAATAGGAAGATTGAGACGTAGACGGAACATTTTCTGGTTGATTCTGCGGTGGCGTTGTTCCTCCACCTCCGCCGGAAATTTTCTTTAGAGTCTCCGACAGTGATCGGAACTCCGACGTACGGTCACGGTAAGTGGAAGCCATTGCAAAGAGAAAGTTTCAATTCTGAGATCTTACGACACCAAAGCTAGCGTTTCAGTTTCACTGAACTAACTGAAATCTTACCAAATGGGTCCCACTATTGTCCAACTCAACGGCCACCTGTCCGTGGTAGGACACTCATGTCAAGAATAGGCCCATATTTGTAAACTTTTATCTACTTACTCCACACCCCTAAAACTAGCGAAAAGACGAAAATGTCATTAATGAGTAACGCGTGCTTTTTTTTTGGCTTTACGAAGGTTTGGAACCTAACTTCCGAACCGGTTCAAAAAATAAGTTCCGAGTGTGTTTTCTTGACAAATCAAACGCACAAACACCCCCCAGTTCGGCAGTTTGCGAAGGAACCTGTTCGGAACCTATTCGGCAGTTTGGTAGTAGTGTGTTAAAAACAAGGTAATCAAAACCGGACCGGACATTGAACCGGAAGAGGTAGCGGTTCAGGGGTTCTTGGGTTCAACTGGTTGAATCGGGGGTTGAACCGAAATTAATTAAATAGATTATTTAATATATTTTTTACAATATATTTTTTACAATATAGTTCGGCAGTTTGGTAGTAGTGTGTTAAAAATGTCATGAATTTTTAACAAGTCCGGAAGTTTGGCACCGAACCTGTTTGGTAGTTTGGGAATGAACCTGTTTGGAACAAAAGTAACGAACTACCGTAATTTCTGAAATGTTGAAATTGTTTGTGTTTGATATTCTGTGCGTTTGGGTTGGCAAAATTCAAAATGCTTGTTAAGTATACTGATGAAATGCTACTCATATATAACTACGAAGAAAATGCTACTCTTTTATAAATAAAGGAGTCTTAAAATGTAAGTTACAAAGTCATAAAAATACAAAGTCTAAACACAACCATAGAAATACAACTATTGTGTTTGCCGCCCTCTTCTCTAGTAAACACAATCATACTTCCTAATTCCCCAGATGAATGGCCTCGCCAAGGTCTTCAGCCTATTCAGTATTCTCCACTCACGGGTCTTCCTTGGAATCCTACCCTCAAGCACCTGCTCCATCTCATCAAACAGCTCCACCATCTCTAGTATAATTTATGAGGCAGAAAATACAATAATTTAAATAATGACAACTTTTGTACTATGAGACAGAAAATAAAATAATAAGACTAAAATAAAATGGATACTTGTCTCATCGATCTCTCCATCATCAGCCATGGGGTAATTTTCTGGCTGTAAGTATGAGTGGGATACCCTCCTATATCAGGCAAAGTAGCCCTCAACTATGTATGGGACTCCATCTACTTCCAAACCACGCTGAATAAGATAGTTGTTGAAATTTGTCTACGTCTAGTCAGCAGCCTCACAGGTAACAAGCGCTCTTCTAGGAGGTTTGGGTTTAGCTGGGATCTCTGTACAAAGTCAAACTGTCTGACCACACGATCTAGCAGATATAACACCATGTACCTTGATTATTCTGTTTTGGCCTGCTGACATATAGCTCAATTCTCTATGAATTTCTTAACATCATCTTTCATTTAAGTCCCGTGGAATTGAGCATTTATCCTAGCCATAGTATGTGTAATGCCTAGATGTCCTCCAATAGGGGATATATGGTATTCTTTCATGAAGATTAGTATCAACCCGATATTTGGTGGCGCCATGAGGCTCTTTTTTAAGTATAGAAAACCCTCTTTCACGGTGTAGTTTGGCCAAACTGTAGGTGTCTTGGTATAGTTACTGATTATTTCTTGTACTTTGGTGCCATAGGGAAAGGTCATCTTTTCAACTCTCAATGAAACAAATATTGGGGGAAGAGAAGGGAAGGAAGCAAGAGACAAAAATACTCTTGCAGTTTTGGGGGTGCGGCGCTAGTGTTGTGCAAGTATTGAAAAATTGTGACTTCAACCACACATTTATAAGGTGCAAATCACATGAAGGGTTAAAATTAGGTTAAGTTTTAATGTATCAGTATTTATAATATTAAAAAAATTAATAAATTTATGTAATTTTTGCATAATAAAATCCCATGAAAGATTTTATTTAACTAATTATTCCAAAGTACATTTCACTCTAAAATATTAATAAAAGTTTTCAAAATTGTTGAAAAGAAATATTTACAATATTATAAAGAAAAAAATAAATATAATTTTGCATGAAAAATCATATAAAAATTTATATTTAATTAATTCTTTCAAGGTAAATTTCACTCTAATAAATAAATAATAAACCACACTATTTATTTAAAAACTAATAATGAAATTTTATCCTTATACATATATATGTCTAACAAATAATAAATCGTTCAAATTTAATAAGTATTTTTATCAAATAATATTATATTTTTCCCTATTTATTTTAAGATGAATTTATAAGAAAACAATGAACTAGAAATTTTATACTACATTCGGTCTAAAATATAAGAAACAAGTCTCTACTTCACACAGACCAATTAATGACATTAAAATCAACTATTATCATTTAATAAGGCTAATTGTTTAACTTCTTTCCAACATTATCTTTTTTATTTAATGATGATTTATACTCCTAATTAATGACATGACCTTTAATCGCACCACTTAAAATTGAGACTGATCATTTAAAAAATAGAGTTTTTCTTATATTTTAGACTAACAAAAAACATATTTTGTTTCTTACATTGAGGACCAACTGTAGTCAAAAATTTATAAATTTTATTTTAGCAATAAATATTTTTCGTCTGTATCATTCAGAAAAATTGTTTGTCTTTGCCTTGTTATAATGGTTCCTTTCAAATTATGAAATCCTTAGTCATGAGAAATTTTGATGTAACTATATTTTATTTTAATAAAGCGTAGTTCTTTATTCTAATTGAATATGATTTAAACATGAATTTTAAATCATTCGTTAATGCTCCTTCTTCTTCACTTAATATTTTATTGCCTTTTTAAGATATTGGCACAATCTCTAAATCCTTCTCCGGGACACATAAACATTCTTCATTTATGATGTTATCATCGGACACTTAGTCATTCATTAAAAATAAATTATATAATTAATCAATCTTAAAAATGTAATTAACACTTAACTTATAGCAGACAACACACTAAAAAACATCTTCTATTTCCTTGAAAGACCATAGGGTCAACACTCTATTCATAAAAGAGGCAATGACTAAACATAGTCTCTGCCAACATCCACTTCCATGAATGTTCTTTAATTACAAATAACGTCTCAAAGGAGCCACACTAGTGGAAAAAATGTATTTAACATCATTTGTTGATAAACTTCAATATAGTGCATTTTCTAGAGATATTTTTAATTCATTTTTAGAGAAATTATTAGCAATTATATAAAAAGAATAAAATGTCCATTTTTAAAGCCACTTAGAAAATAAAATTATATATATGTTGAATTGAACTTATTTGATCAAATATCAAACATTTTTAAAAATTTTACAAAAATTTGCATATTTGATCTACTCATTTAGAACTATTAATTTGACAATTGGATCGGCGAAATTTAAATTGTGTGAAAAGATATTGAGTGGAGTGATAGGCCGCAAGTGTACGGTTCTACCGAGTAGTAAAGAGTATCGATCCCACAGGGAGTTTCAGTGATTACCAATCTAATTTTTTAGTTTTGATTAGCTGAATGGGAATAATTTAGTAAGAGGAATGTTTGTTTGATTAAAATTCAGAAATTATGAAGTGTCCTAGGATTGTGGATTTAATCATAATGATAGATCCTTGAAAATCCCTTATCTATCCTCTATTTTATATTGAGTTTGTTCCTAAGGACAAGATATTCATTTGGTAATTCATGTTTCCTCTCGGAATACATGAATGTGTCTCGAAACAATGATCAAGTCTATTATCATGGTTGATCATCGCAAAGACCCTTTGAGTACAACCTTATTGTCCCAAGACTCTCAAAACTACTCTCATGTTTTGATTGTCTTGTCTAACATCATCATTTGTTCCAATATCAAACTTCACCTCTCGGTACTTCGTTTGATATTTGAAATATGATTGAATAACATTAATGAGGTTATATTAGAATAGAAACTCTAATAAAATAGAGTCTAGACTTGGGATTGTTTAGGGGTCCATCATTAGATTGTTCCCACAATCCCAAGACTAGAGATGTCTACTCACACATGATCATAGTAGACGAGGGAGTAGAAGATGAAGACATAAAAGTAAATGACGGAATATAAACAAAGCCATAAAGAACTGAAATGTAAAGTGTTGGAAATGTAAAGAACAGAAAATAAAGAACAAGAAAATAAAGAAATGCAAATAAAGAACAAAAGCTTAAGAGAAATGCAAGAACTTAGATTAAACTTTGAAGTGAGATTACAAGTGAGGAAGTGTGTCCTTTGCCTTAGACATGAGCTCTATTTATAGCCTAGAGTCACATACAAGACATTTAATTCTAGCTACAAACCATAAACAAAAGAATTGGAAAGGTTTGTAACAGCTTTCAGAATCTGTAGAGGACGCATAGACCGGGTGCTAAAGGCGCACGGGTCGTGAGCCAGGAGAAAACTTTAGAAATTCCTCAGCTGACAAGGCGCATGGGTCGTGGTGAATGGCGCACGGACCGTGTGGTGACCTCTATAACTTTGCTTCAATTTTCTTCCTTTTTCACGTACAGGGCGCATGGACCACGCTGCAGTGCGCACGGATCATGCGCTGATCACAGAGTTTTTGTACTTTTTTCTTTTTTTTTGCTTCTTTAATCTTGATCTTTTGATCCTTGCTCTTGAATCATCCAAATTTCCTCATTTTCTTCACTATTAGTCCTGAAAATAAAAACTAACAACTTGTTGCTTTTGTATCTCTTTTATTGTAGCAAGATTTTCTGCTACTATTTTAGTCTTTTCTTCGCTCGAAGGCTTGAAACTTAAAAGAAGAATTAGATGCCATGTGAGTACAAATCTAGGTGATGAGGCTGTTTTTAATACTCATGTATATGTGGCGCATAATAATAATCTGAAGGCCCAAAATTTGCTTGCTGCCTCAAAGTCCGTTGCTACATCAAAGCCGGTAGTTGCATCTGACATGAAAATTTTAAGAAAGCTTTGGGGTGAGTCGTCAGACGATGTTGGTGATCTTGTGGCTTTTGATTCCCATGAATCAGCTGCACCATTTGATTACTTTGAACCGATTGTGTCCAAGACTCAAAAGAAGAAATTGAGGCAAAAAAGAATTTGGTCGTTGGGTACAATACTCGCTCGAAAGCAAATTCTGTCTCTGGCTCCTTTTGAGCTGATTTTGTTTTTTAGCTTTTATTTTATATTTTTATTTTCGTCTGGCTGGTTTGTTTTAGAGAGTCTCTAGTTTCTCTCTTGCACTGGATTTTGGTCTAGTCCTCCCTTGGTATCTTTTTTGTCTTTTTCTTCTCTTTTTTTAATAAATTTATTTTTTCTTTGGTTAAAAAAAATAGGTTGGCAAGAAAGACACTCCTCATTATCTAAATGCTTAAATAGGACTTGAGGAGTGTCTTTCTGCCAACCTAGATTTGTACTTACAAAGAATCTAATCCTTCTTTCCAGTTTCAATAATCTAGGGAAGAAAAGGTTAAAAGAGCAACAGAAAATCTTCGTATAAAAAAGCAGATTAAAAAAGGTACAAATTACTTAATTGCAAAAACATTCTATTACTTATCTACATTTGATCTTTATGTATAGCTAATTTAACACTATTTCTTTTGCACAACTTATGCAAGTGAAACAAAGATGACTATTGGATCAAATTAACATCAAATTAAAAAGCAAGGTGGTGAAGGAATTGTGATAACTCCAAAGCTGATCATTCCACCGAAAAAGGTTTTGGTGGATATTGATTAAGCGTGTAAGACACCAACTTAGCCATGCAATAAAATATCTATGCCTTTAAAGTGCCAACCTATATCCAAAAAGAAGAGAGAGCTTGTGATACCAAACCCACCAAACATGATGAGAAGGCCATCTTCTGAAGAATTTGACCTCTTCTTCTAATTTCTTGCTAAGGATGATGTTAGAAAACACACAAGAGTGAATTAATGAATTAAATAAATATCAAAACTCTATTATGAATAATTTAGGAGTTGTTTATGACTTAAACCATATGGGAGGTTTTCTATAAAAAAACAAAGGAAATGAAAAAAAACAACCATTAGTAGCGCTATGTTAAAAGTGTTGGTAATTTCCTCCCTTCAGTAGTCCTATCGGTTTCTGCCTTCAGCAGCGCTGCTAAAGGCTAAAAAGAAGCATTGCCAAAGCCTTTTTCTATTGTAGTGATAAATCAAATTATCGGATAAAACCTAAAACTGCCAATGAAGAATAGATAGTATCGTCAAACAAAAGCAACTAGTTCAATCATAATTGTAATTCTAAACAAGAATATATATATATATATATATATATATATATATATATATATATATAATTTCATAATTACTACATTCTTTAAAAATACGAAGAAATTTGTCTTCTTATCTGTGTATATTGTTTTTTTTAAATAAGTCACAATCGTTAGAGATCTATGGAACAATAGAGCAAACCATAATCGGGAAGGCGCACAAACTTGAGACAACATTGATAGTTTCCATTTTATCAATCCTGCAATCATAATCGATAAATCAAGTTTTGTTTCCTCTCTTATGGATCTAGTAGAGCCAAAACAACACAAAATTTAAAAGGGTAATTGGCGCTAACAAAATATATAGATGTTGTAAGGGACAAATTATGATGAATGACCTAGAATTAGTCATGCATAGGTATTTTATTCCATGGATAAGTTGGTGTCTTGCACTATTCATCAATCTCCTCCATCCCCTTTTTTTGGTGAAATGATCAGCTTTAGTGTCATCACAATTGTAACATCCCAAACTACTTCCAGAACAGTCGACTGCCCCCACGAACCAACACGAGTCTTTTCAGCATGCGTTGTCCTCACTTGCATGCTTTCTAGGAAACTTCCCAGAAGGTCACCCATCCCAGTACTACTCGAAGCCAAGCACGCTTAACTATGGAGTTCTTATGGGAAGGGCTCCCGAAAAGAAGATGCACATTGTTGGTATAGGTAGTCCAAATCAATTTTTTTAAGCCTTCCTTCAACTGTACAGTCCCATACCTGCACAGCCTCAGAATCCCTCTCATTCCGGTGCGTATTCAGTTCATTCATGCGCCCCTTCGCTTTGAAGCTGCCAGGAGCCGCTCTTTGCCATGCCTCCTTTTTGGGCACCGGCGATCACTCCCTGCCCTCTTCAGCCACGGATGTCACATGCCCACCAGCTTCCGCTTGGTTTGTCCCCGAAGCCCACCGTACTGAGAGAGGTCTGCTGCTCTGATACCAAAATGTAACACCCCAATATTTCTAACATGTAGATATACTAGAATGCACAACTTAAACACATCAGAGGACATAATCCCTGTTAAGATATTGAACATACTAAATTTTTCGATGATAACATAACCAATCAACCTGTCTTAAACTTCATCGGATGATAACTTAGAATACAACAGACTTATTTGTTCAATATCCAAAAGCAGAGAAGCGAAAAAATAGTTTATACAACTCATAATAAATATAAGTTACATAACCATGACATAAAGTAACGGGGAAACTTAAACAGAATAAAGACAACAAGTCTTCAACATCATCAAGCACATGTCACCTATTCGTGCCGTTTCGATTTCTTCTTCCCCTGATTCTCTATAAAAACAACAACAATCGATAGGGTGAGATAACATATCTCAGTGAGTTTTACCGTGATCCCTAATTACGCTCACGGTTTAAATACAAAGTTCTTCTTTAATTGGTAATTCAATATGAATTACAAAATCATCTGGCAATTCTATAATTGAATTCCAATAAAACTTATTAGTTCTAGCACATCACCAACAACCCAAGGAAGTTTGAGTGAACCCCAACATCTGGCCGATAGGTGTACAACTCTTAAAGGCAAAGTAATAATAAACCCAAGGGGGCCTCAGATAAGGGCTCATGACTTCCCTCTCCTAGTATGCTAACATCATACCCGCATTGGGGCGTCAAATTTATATACTCGCATTGAGCCGTCAATTACATAAATAGGACTTGAGGAGTGCCTTTCTTGCCAACCTAGATTTGTACTTCCATGGAATCTAATCCTTCTTTCCAGTTTCAATCATCTTGTGAAGAAAAAGCTGAAAGAGTAGCAGAAAATCCTCGTCAAAGAAAACTGAACAAAAAAGGTACAAATTACTTAATTGCAAAAACATTCTATTATTTTTCTACATTTGATCTTTACGTATAGCTAATTGACAACTATTTTTTTTGCACAACTTATGCAAGTGAAACAAAGATGACTACTGGATCAACTTATCATCAAATTAAAAAGCAAGGTGGTGAAGGAATTGTGATAACTCCAAAGCTGTCATTCCACCAAAAAAGGTTTTGGTGGATATTGATGAAGAGTTTAAGACACCAACTTAGTCATGGAATAAAATACCTATGCCTTTAAAGTGCCAACCTATACCCAAAAAGAAGAGAGAGCTTGTGATACCAAACCCACCAAACATGATGAGAATGCCATCTTCTGAAGAATTTGACCTCTTCTTCCAATCTCTGGCTAAGGATGATGTTAGAAAACACACAATAGTGAATTAATGAATTGAATAAACATCAAAACTCTATTATGAATAATTTAGGAGTTATTTATGACTGAGACTATATGGGAGGTTTTGTATAAAAGAACAAAGGAAAAGAAAAAAACGACCATTAGTAGCGCTATGTTAAAAGCCTTGGTAATTCCCTCCCTTGGCTGGTGATTCAGTAGTCCTGTCAGTTTCTGCCTTTAGCAGTGCTGCTAAAGGTTAAAAAGAAGCATTGCCAAAGCCTTTTTCTATTTTAGTGATATATCAAATCATCATATAAAACCTAAAACTACAAATGAGGAATAGACAGTATCGTCAAACAAAAGCAACTAGTTCAATTATAATTGTAATTCTAAACAAGAGTATGTGTATATATACATATAATTTCATAATTACTAATTTCTTTAAAAATAAGAAGAAATTTGCATTCCTATCTGTGGGTATTGTTTTATTTAAATAAATCACAATCATTAAAGATCTATGCTACAATAGAGCAAACCATAATCGGGAAGGCGTACAAACTTGAGACAACATCGATTGTTTCCATTTTATCAGTACTGCACTCATAATCAATAAATCAAGTGTTGTTTCCTCTCTTCTGGATCAAGTAGAGCCAAAACAACACAAAATTTAAAAGAGTAATTGGTGCCAACAAAACATATAGATGCAGTAAGGGAGAAATTATGATGAATGACCTAGAATTAGTCATGCACAGGTATTTTATTCAATGGGTAAGTTAGTGTCTTGCACTATTCATCAATCTCCTCGATCCCCTTTTATGGTGAAATGATCAGCTTTAGCGTCTTACGACCTAATTTCTCAATCTAATGATACATTAATACATTAATCATCTTTGTTTCATTTGCATAAATTAAACAAAAGCAAAAAAATTAACATTGGCTATTAATTAATTTTTTTGCTTGATGCTATATATAAAGATCTTCAAAAGTAAAGAAAATAATTGAAATTTTTTGCAATTAATTGATTTGATGCTTTTTGTATCTCATTTCTTGTGCAAGAATTCCTGCTACTAATTTAGCCCTTTCTTCATTCGAAGATTGAAACATAAAAGAAGAATTAGATGCCATGTGAGGACAAGTCTAGGTTGGTTACAAAGACACTCCTCATAATCAAATTGCTTAAATAGGACTTGAGGAGTGCCTTTCTTGCCAACCTAGATTTGTACTTCCATGGAATCTAATCCTTCTTTCCAGTTTCAATCATCTAGTGAAGAAAACGCTGAAAGAGTAGCAAAAAATCCTCGTACAAGAAAGCATGTCAAAAAAGGTACAAATTACTTAATAGCAAAAATATTCAATTATTTTTCTACAATTGATCTTTATGTATAGCTAATTGACAACTATTTTTTTTTGCATAACTTATGCAAGTGAAACAAAGATGACTACTGGATCAACTTATCATCAAATTAAAAAGCAAGGGGTGAAGGAATTGTGAAACTTCAAAGCTGATCATTCCACCAAAAAAGGTTCTAGTGGATATTGATGAAGAGTGTAAGACACCAACTTAGCCATGGAAAAAAATACCTATGCCTTTAAAGTTCCAACCTATATCAAAAAAGAAGAGAGAGCTTGTGATACCAAACCCACCAAACATGATGAGAAGGCCATCTTCTGAAGAATTTGACCTCTTCTTCCAATCTGTGGCTAACGATGATGTTAGAAAACACACAAGAGTGAATTATTGAATTGAATAAACATCAAAACTCTATTATGAATAATTTAGGAGTTATTTATGACTGAAACTATATGGGAGGTTTTGTGTAAAAGAACATAGGAAGTGAAAAAAAACGACCATTACTAGCACTATGTTAAAAGCGTTGGTAATTCCCCCCTTGGCTGGTGATTCAGTAGTCCTGTCGGTTTCTGCCTTCAGCAGCGCTGCTAAAGGCTAAAAAGAAGCATTGCCAAAACCTTTTTCTATTGTAGTGATAAATCAAATCATTGAATAAAACCTAAAAATGCAAATGAAAAATAGAGAGTATCGTCAAACAAAAGCAACTAGTTCAATTATAATTGTAATTCTAAACAAGAATATATATATATATATATACATATTTAATTTCATAATTATTACCTTCTTTAAAAATAAGAAGAAATTTGTCTTCTTATCTGTGCATATTGTTTAATTTAAATAAATTCAAATTGTTACAGACCTATGGAACAATAGAGCAAACCATAATCGAGAAGGCGTACAAACTTGAGACAACATCGATAGTTTGCATTTTATCAATCCTACAATCATAATCGATAAATCAAGTTTTGTTTCCTATCTTATGGATCTAGTAGAGCCAAAACAACACAAAATTTAAAAGGGTAATTGGTGCTAACAAAACATATAGATGCTGTTAGGGACAAATTATGATGAATGACCTAGAATTAGTCATGCATTGGTATCTTATTCCATGGATAAGTTGGTGTCTTGCACTATTCATCAATCTCCTCCATCCCCTTTTTTAGTTAAATAATCAGCTTTTGTGTCATCACACTTCCCTCTTCACAACCTAATTTCTCAATCTAATGATAAGTTGATCCATTAATCATCTTTGTTTCATTTGCATAAATTAAACAAAAGCAAAAAAATTAACATTGGCTATGAATTAATTTTTTTTGCTTGATGCTATATATAATGATCTTCAAAAGTAAAGAAAATAATTGAAAGTTCTTGCAATTAATTGATTTGTTGCTTTTCGTATCTCATTTCTTGTAGCAAGAACTCCTGCTACTATTTTACCCTTTTCTTCAGTCGAAGCTTGAAACTTAAAAGAAGAATTAGATGCCATGTGAGGACAAGTCTAGGTTGGTTACAAAGACACTCCTCATAATCAAATTGCTTAAATAGGACTTGAGGAGTGCCTTTCTTGCCAACCTAGATTTGTACTTCCATGGAATCTAATCCTTCTTGCTGAAAGTATAGCAGAAAATCCTCGTACAAGAAAGCATATCAAAAAAGGTGAAAATTACGTAATAGCAAAAATATTCAACTATTTTTCTACAATTGATAATTATGTATAGCTAATTGACAACTACTTTTTTTTTGTATAACTTATGCAAGTGAAACAAAGATGACTACTGGATCAACTTATCATCAAATTAAAAAGCAAGGTGGTGAAGGATCTGTGATAACTCCAAAGCTGATCATTCCACCAAAAAAGGTTCTAGTGGATATTGATGAAGAGTGTAAGACACCAACTTAGCCATGGAAAAAAATACCTATGCCTTTAAAGTTCCAACCTATATCCAAAAAGAAGAGAGAGCTTGTGATACCAAACTCACCAAACATAATGAGAAGGCCATCTTCTGAAGAATTTGACCTCTTCTTCCAATCTCTGGCTTAGGATGATGTTAGAAAACACACAAGAGTGAATAAATGAATAGAATAAACATCAACACACTATTATGAATAATTTAGGAGTTATTTATGACTGAAACTATATGGAAGGTTTTTTATAAAAGAACATAGGAAATGAAAAAAAATGACCATACAAGCACTGTGTTAAAACCGTTGGTAATTCCTCCCTTGGCTGGTGATTCAGTAGTCTTGTCGATTTCTGCTTTCAGCAGCGCTGCTAAAGGATAAAAAGAAGCATTGCCAAAACCTTTTTCTATTGTAGTGATAAAACAAATCATCGGATAAAACCTAAAATGGCAAATGAAGAATAGATAGTTTCGTCAAACAAAAGCAACTAGTTCAATTATAATTGTAATTCTAAACAAGAATATGTATATATATATATATATATATATACACACATATAATTTCATAATAACTACCTTCTTTTAAAATAAGAAGAAATTTGTCTTCTTATCTGTGCATATTGTTTTATTTAAATAAATCACAATCATTAAAGATCTATGGAACAATAGAGCAAACCATAATCGAGAAGGCATACAAACTTGAGACAACATCGATAGTTTGCATTTTATCAATCCTGCAATCATAATCGATAAACCAAATTTTGTTTCCTCTCTTATGGATCTAGTAGAGCCAAAACAACACAAAATTTAAAAGGGTAATTGGTGCCAACAAAACATATAGATGCTGTAAGGGACAAATTCTGATGAATGACCTAGAATTAGTCATGCATAGGTATTTTATTCAATGGATAAGTTGGTTTCTTGCACTATTCATCAATCTCCTCGATTCCTCTTTTTTGGTGAAATGATTAGCTTTAGTGTCATCACAATTCCCTTTTCACAACCTAATTTCTCAATCTAATGATAAGTTGATCCATTAATCATGTTTGTTTCATTTGCATAAACTAAACAAAAGCAAAAAAATTAACATTGGCTATTAATTAATTTTTTTGCTTGATGCTATATATAATGATCTTCAAAAGTAAAGAAAATAATTGAAAGTTCTTGCAATTAATTGATTTGTTGCTTTTCGTATCTCATTTCTTGTAGCAAGAACTCCTGCTACTATTTTACCCTTTTCTTCAGTTGAAGCTCGAAACTTAAAAGAAGAATTAGATGCCATGTGAGGACAAGTCTAGGTTTGTTACAATGACACTCCTCATAATCAAATTGCTTAAATACGACTTGAGGAGTTCCTTTCTTGCCAACCTAGATTTGTACTTCCATGGAATCTAATCCTTCTTTCCAGTTTCAATCATCTAGTGAAGAAAAAGCTGAAAGAGTAGCAGAAAATCCTCGTACAAGAAAGCAGATCAAAAAAAGTACAAATTACTTAATAGCAAAAACATTCAATTATTTTTCTACAGTTGATCTTTATGTATAGCTAATTGACAACTATTTTTTTTTGCATAACTTATGCAAGTGAAACAAAGATGACTACTGGATCAACTTATCATCAAATTAAAAAGCAAAGTGGTGAAGTAATTGTGATAACTCCAAAGCTGATCATTCCACCAAAAAAGGTTTTGGTGGATATTGATGAAGAGTGTAAGACACCAACTTAGCCATGGAATAAAATACCTATGCCTTTAAAGTGCCAACCTATATCCAAAAAGAAGAGAGAGCTTGTGATGCCAAACCCACCAAACATGATGAGAAGGCCATCTTCTGAAGAATTTGACCTCTTCTTCCAATCTGTGGCTAAGGATGATGTTAGAAAACGCACAAGACTGAATTAATGAATTAAATAAACATCAAAACTCTATAATGATTAATTTAGGAGTTATTTATGACTGAAATTATATGGGAGACTTTGTATAAAAGAACAAAGGAAATGAAAAAAACAACCATTGGTAGCGCTATGTTAAAAGCCTTGGTAATTCCCTCCCTTGGCTGGTGATTCAGTAGTCCAGTCGGTTTCAGCCTTTAGCAGCGCTGCTAAAGGCTAAAATGAAGCATTGCCAAAGCCTTTTTCTATTTTAGTGATCAATCAAATCCTCAGATAAAACCTGAAACTACAAATGAGGAATAGACAGTATCGTCAAACAAAAGCAACTAGTTCAATTATAATTGTAATTCTAAACATGAATATGTATATATATATATATATAGACATATAATTTCATAATTACTACCTTCTTTAAAAATAAGAAGAAATTTGTCATCTTATCTGTTCATATTGTTTTATTTACATAAATCACAATCATTAAAGATCTATGAAACAATAGAGCAAACCATAATCGGGAAGGCGTACAAACTTGCGATAACATCGATAGTTTCCATTTTATCAGTACTCAAATCATAATCGATAAATCAAGTTTTGTTTCCTCTCTTATGGATCTAGTAGAACCATAACAACACAAAATTTAAAAGGGTAATTGGTGCCAACAAAACATAAAGAAGCAGTAAGGGACAAATTATGATGAATGACCTAGAATTAGTCATGCATAGGTATTTTATTCAATGGATAAGTTGGTGTCTTGCACTATTCATCAATCTCCTCGATCCCCTTTTTTGGAGAAATGATTAGCTTTAGTGTCATCACAATTCCCTCTTCACAACCTAATTTTTCAATCTAATGATAAGTTGATCCATTAATCATCTTTGTTTCATTTGCACAAATTAAACAAAAGCAAAAAAATTAACATTGGCTATTAATTAATTTTTTTGCTTGATGCTATATATATATAAAGGTTTTCAAAAGTAAAGAAAATAATTGAAAGTTTTTGCAATTAATTGATTTGTTGCTTTTTGTATCTCATTTCTTGTGCAAGAATTCCTACTACTAATTTAGCCCTTTCTTCACTCAAAGCTTGAAACTTAAAAGAAGAATTAGATGCCATGTGAGGACAAGTCTAGGTTGGCAAGAAAGACACTCCTCATAATCTAATTGCCTAAATAGGACTTGAGGAGTGCCTTTCTTTCCAACCTAGATTTGTACTTCCATGGAATCTAATCCTTCTTTCCAGTTTCAATCATATAGTGAAGAAAAAGCTGAAAGAGTAGAAGAAAATCCTCGTTCAAGAAAGCAGAACAAAAAATGTAGAAATTACTTAATTGCGAAAACATTCTATTATTTTTCTACATTTGATCTTTATGTATAGCTAATTGACAACAATTTTTTTTTGCATAATGCAAGTAAAACAAAGATGACTACGAGATCAACTTATCATCAAATTAAAAAGCAAAGTGGTGAAGGAATTGTGATAACTCCAAAGATGATCATTGCACAAAAAAGGTTTTAGTAGATATTGATGAAGAGTTTAAGACACCAACTTAGCCATGGATTAAAATACCTATGCCTTTAAAGTTCCAACCTATATCCGAAAAGCAGAGAGAGCTTGTGATACCAAACCCACCAAACAAGATGAGAAGGCCATCTTCTGAAGAATTTAACCTCTTTTTCCGATCACTGGCTAAGGATGATGTAAGAAAACACACAAGAGTGAATTAATGAATTGAATAAGCATCAAAACTCTATTATGAATAATTTAGGAGTTATTTATGACTGAAACTATATGGGAGGTTTTGTATAAAAGAACAAAGGAAATGAAAAAACGACCATTAGTAGCACTATGTTAAAAGCGTCGGTAATTCCCTCCTTGGCTGGTGATTCAGTAGTCCAATCGGTTGCTGCCTTCAGCAGCGCTGCTAAAGGCTAAAAAGAAGCATTGCCAAAACCTTTTTCTATTGTAGTGATAAATCAAATCATCGGATAAAACCTAAAACTGCAAATGAAGAATAGATAGTATCGTCAAACAAAAGCAACTAGTTCAATTATAATTGTAATTCTAAACAAGAATATGCATATATATATATATATATATATATATATATATATATATATATAATTTCATAAATACCACCTTCTTTAAAAATAAGAAGAAATTTGTCTTGTTATCTGTGCAAATTGTTTAATTTAAATAAATACAAATCGTTAGAGATCTATGGAACAATAGAGCAAACCATAATCGAGAAGGCGTACAAACTTGAGACAACATCGATAGTTTGCATTTTATCAATCCTGGAATCATAATCGATAAACCAAGTTTTGTTTCCTCTCTTATGGATCTAGTAGAGCCAAAACAACACAAAATTTAAGAGGGTAATTGGTGCAAATAAAAGATATAGATGCTGTAAGGGACAAATTCTGATGAATGACCTAGAATTAGTCATGCATAGGTATTTTATTCCATGGATAAGTTGGTATCTTGCACTATTCATCAAACTCCTCCATCCCCTGTTTTAGTTAAATGATCAGCTTTAGTGTCATCACAATTCCCTCTTCACAACCTATTTTCTCAATCTAATGATAAGTTGATCCATTAATCATCTTTGTTTCATTTGCATAAATTAAACGAAAGCAAAAAAATTAACATTGGCTATTAATTAATTTTTTTCTTGATGCTATATATAAAGTTCTTCAAAAGTAAAGAAAATAATTGAAAGTTTTTGCAATTAATTGATTTGTTGCTTTTTGTATCTCATTTCTTGTGCAAGAATTCCTGCTACTAATTTAGCCTTTCTTCACTCGAAGCTTGAAACTTGAAAGAAGAATTAGATGCCATGTGAGAACAAGTCTATGTTGGCAAGAAAGACACTCCTCATAATCTAATTGCCTAAATAAGACTTGAGGAGTGCCTTTCTTTCCAACCTAGATTTGTACTTCCATGGAATCTAATCCTTCTTTCCAGTTTCAATCATCTAGTGAAGAAAAAGCTGAAAGAGTAGCAGAAAATCCTCGTTCAAGAAAGCTGAACAAAAAAGGTACAAATTACTTAATTGCAAAAACATTCTATTATTTTTCTACCTTTGATCTTTATGTAGAGCTAATTGACAACTATTTTTTTTTGCATAATGCAAGTAAAACAAAGATGACTACGAGATCAACTTATCATCAAATTAAAAAGCAAAGTGGTGAAGGAATTTAGATAACTCCAAATCTTATCATTCCACCAAAAAAGGTTTTAGTAGATATTGACGAAGAGTGTAAGACACCAACTTAGCCATGGAATAAAATACCTATGCCTTTAAAGTTCCACCTATATCCGAAAAGAAGAGAGAGCTTGTGATACCAAACCCACCAAACATGATGAGAAGGCCATCTTCTGAAGAATTTGACCTCTTCTTCCAATCTCGGGCTAAGGATGATGTTAGAAAACACACAAGAGTGAATTAATGAATTTAATAAACATCAAAACTCTATTATGAATAATTTAGGAGTTATTTATGACGGAAACTATATGGGAGGTTTTGTATAAAAGAACAAAGGAAATGAAAAAAACGACCATTAGTAGCACTATGTTAAAAGCGTTGGTAATTCCCTCCTTGGCTGGTGATTCAGTAGTTCTGTCGGTTTTTTCCTTTAGCAGTGCTGCTAAAGGCTAAAAAGAAGCATTGCCAAAACATTTTTCTATTGTAGTGATAAATCAAATCATCGGATAAAACCTAAAACTGCAAATGAAGAATAGATAGTATCGTCAAACAAAAGCAACTAGTTCAATTATAATTGTAATTCTAAACAACAATATATATATATATATATATATATATATATATATATATATATATATATATGTAATTTCAAAATTACAACCTTCTTTAAAAATAAGAAGAAATTTGTCTTCTTATCTGTGCATATTGTTTAATTTAAATAAATACAAATCGTTAGAGATCTATGGAAAAATAGAGCAAACCAGAATCGAGAAGGCGTACAAACTTGAGACAACATCAATAGTTTCCATTTTATCAATCCTGCAATCATAATCTATAAATCAAGTTTTGCTTCCTCTCTTATGGGTCTAGGAGAGCCATAACTACACCAAAATTAAAAGGGTAACTGGTTCCAACATAACATATAGATGCAGTAAGGGACAAATTATGATGAATGACCTAGAAATACTCATGCATATGGTATAGATCTAACTATCGGATAAACTCAAAGTTTATGTATTCCTCCATAGAATATCATCATAATCAAATTAACAATACAATTATATATGTGTGAACATTTTATAGATAGTGAAAGACCGTTTTTGTTAGTCTCTGCAAAAGAAATTAATGGGAGTGGAGAGAAAGGGAGAGGCTGGGAAAGCGAGAGATATGTACAGAGCGAGGGGGTGAGGGAGAAGAAGAGAAATACCCTTTTAGTTTCAAGGAGGCCGCGGCTGGTCTACGCAAGTATTCTGAAAATGATAAGTGCAACCACACATTTATATGAAGATAAACTCGAAGAGGAGTTAAGGTTAGGTTAAGCTTTCACTCTTAATATTTATATTTAATAATGAAGATAATATATATTAGAATATAGGCTTAAATGCACTTTTGGTCCCCCTATTTTACTAAATGTGCAGTTTTGATCCCCTATTTTATTTTGGGCAATTTTAGTCCTCCTATTTTTCTAAATCTGCAAATTTGAGCCCCCTATTTATTTTTTGTGCCATTTTGGTCCCTCTATTTTCCAAATTTCTACAATGTTGACCAAATTGGAATTTTCAACTCTGAGATGCTGATGTGCAAACATTTTAATTGACATGACACTTGACTAAGCCTATTTGACATGCCACTAATTTATTTTTTAAAAAACATTTACTTTTAAATAGGGGGGGTCAAAATTGCCAGAAATAAAATAGGAGTATCAAAATTGTACATTTAATAAATTAGGGGGACCAAAATTGCCCAAAATAAAATAGGGGGATCAAAATTACATATTTATTAAAATAGGGGGACCAAAAGTGCATTTAAGTGTAGAATATATTCAGTCATTAAACAAATCTATTAAAAATATGAGACCAGTAATTATAACCATATATACTTATGTGTCTCAAATTGTAAAACATTTAACATTAATAGTTAATGTTAATAAAATAATAATCTTAATCTTGACCAGATATCACATTGTGGCGAACCCACATTTAGCATCCAACACACTTCGAATAGGATGATTACCTCCAATGGAGGGAACCTACGCAAAACAAAAAATATTGTTAATTAAATCTTAAAGTTTTTCTCTTTTTATTTTAAGAAATATTTTCTTTTTAAAAAATAATAACGCCTTCGTAATTTATTATGAAAATATTTATTCTTTGGTTCCTTAGTGTTTTTAATTTTGAGTTTGATTTACGTTGTACTAATAAGAAATGTTATTACACTTGTTCTGGAGTGGGCCGAATGCCCAATCCAGCCAAGGAAATGGCCAAAAACGGCCAAAAACAGCCCAAGCAGCAAGCAAAAGACCAAATCAGATCTGGACGATCAGGATTAACCCGCGCTAATCCAACGGCTCGCCTAACACGTTGACTCTATAAATACAGAGCTGACCCCACATGTCAGGTACCTTTTTTTTCACCCTCATAGTTACTCTGCAGAAGTTCCACCTCACTGACTTGAGCGTCGGAGTGACATTGTAGGTACAACCTGGTGCTCTGCGGGCGACCAGTACCTGATTACCCAGAGGACCAGCACTCAACAGATCGACCTGTCACCTTGATCACAAATCCCAGCTCGATCACAAGGTACGGTTCAATGGCGACCACAGTGGGAGCGCTCTATCCAACCAACAATCCTGATGCCTCCAAAGGCACCCCGAGGCAGACCACGGTCGACCCGCCTTCAACATGTGGCCGACATCCCAGCTCGACCACCACCCATCCCAGGAAGACTTGAAGGCGATGATCCCCCACCTTAAGAGAAGAGTTAGATCTGGTTGAAGAGTTGCGAAGTAAAGCGGCACTGAGAGAAACACTGGTCAATCAAGGAATGACAGCAAGACACAACGCCAAAGTCGTCCCGAGAAGTTTTGAAGTCGGGCAGTTGGTACTTAGAAGGGCTGACATCGGAAAAAGAAACGCGGGACAAGGTAAGCTTGCTCCCAACTGGGAAGGGCCCTATCGCGTCATCTCAAGGACAGGCAAGGATGCTTACTCATTACAGACTTTGAGCGGTGGAGTGATCCCAAGTACTTGGAATGCCATAAACTTGAGGAGATACTTCATCTAGTACACCACCTTGTAAACACTAAAAATTGACATATGTTCAACGAATGAATAAAAAATTAAACGGGCGGGACACTCTTTTTCCCACAGGGTTTTTTTTATCAAGGCCCGCCCGTCCGTCTCATATAGACGAGGCATTTCTTAACATGTTGTCTTACTTTTATGCATTTCTTACGTGTTTTCTCTTAATTTTATGGGACATCCCACGAATGAACCGAAGACATCCACCCCGCTACGCGAGTTAAGATCGAACCGAGCTCGGTAAACTGCGAAGCATGGGTTAGCTTTAAACGAATTAAGGTAAAAACGAAGCGACCAACGACCAGTCGCACCCCTAAGAGCGAGCTGCTCGAAAGGGAGAGATCAAGGCATGACCGATGAAAAGGGGTCGACTAGATCCCAAGACCTCGAGAGCCCACCGAAAGGGGCAAGCAGTTCCCGAACGATCAGGGGGAGACCACCCAATCAAACATTGTATAAACATCGAAAACATAAAGCAGCGATATTAACAAGTGAAGTCACCCTAAAGAAAGCCGAGCTCCACAACAGTACGAATTACAAAATAAAGGAGCAACACGATAATACGAGTTACAAACAAAGAAGCAGCATGATAGTACGAATTACAAAATAGAAAACGAAACACACAAACAATAGCAACAAGTAAAAACAGCTCATGCTGAAAGGGGCCAAACAACCATATCCTTGCTAATCACTCTCCCCTCATCGTCCATCTGCGCAGGCCTCACGATGCGGCCATCCTCCACGAAATGAGAGTACTGGATAACCTCACGATCGAACTCAATCTCAGGCTGCATACACTTAACTTGACGGAGAGCCTCTTCAAAACGCTCCTCACAATAACCCACTACCTGATCCTTCAAATCCTCGTGATCATTGACCGCCCTATCCCTCTGACTCTCAACTTCGACAAGTCTTTTATTCAACATCTCAACCTGACTAGACAACTTAGCAGTCACGAACTTAGACTTGGTCTCAACCACACCTCGAGCGGCGACAGCCTCATCCCGCTCCCTCTCGAGGGACCGCAGAATGCTCGACCTCACCTAACCTCTTCTTGGTCGATTCTAACTCCTCCCTTAGCTCTGAAAGGATGTCAAGACACGCATGAAATTTGTCAGTTTTATCTTCTAAGTCTATCTCTAACCACAAGTTTTGATGGACGAGTTTAATACCTTTGCGTCGAACCTCCTCCTCCTCCTTAAAGCGAGAAAGCTTGCGATCGGCCGCTTTGGCCAACTCGGCCATGAAGAGAATGGGATTCCGTTTGAAACGCTCCATATCCGAATCAGTGAGATTCTCTAAATCAAGGGGCGGGGGCGGCTTCCTTAACTGGTTTTTTGGATGAGCCTCGACAACATCTACTGTAACCACATCAACAGATCGCTCCTTGCGTTTTTCCCCATCTCTCTTCCTCCTATCATGGACACTAGGCCCCCCACCTCGACCGGGGGCAATATCAGCCTGAGCAGTCAGCCCCTCCTGTGAAGGAATCAGAGGAGTCGAAAGAGGAGAAGCAGGTTTCCTCCCCTTCTTCGACTGTTGGAACAAAACTTTGAAACCAGCCTGAGACATCTCACCTGCAAAAATAAAAGAGAAGAAACGATCAGATATACATGGAAAAAATTATCATAACCATGCAAACTAACAAAAAGGTCGGTATATGACTAAACAAAAATGAAGAACGAGCTCAAAGAGCTAAGAGCAACCTTGACGCTCCCAATCACCCGACAAGTAAACAGCCCCAAGAATGCCCTTGAACTCATCAAGATTCTTGGCCCGAGCAAGATGTCTACACTCGAATTGCCGATGTGGGAGCCAAGAGGCCATAGTCTTCAAAGCACGAAGACTCTTCTCATCATACTCGTCGAGTTCCGTAGTCGTCCGATACGTCATCGGCAAATGGTCATAATGAGAATAGGTCCACCCTATGGGAAACTTCATGCCGAGCACCTCACCTTCCTCATCTAGTGAAGCAATGAACCTACAAGCCGCATCATCGACGAGAACAACCCAGACATATGCCTGCCTCCAAGGTTTGGCCGATCCACAATATGGCTTGAAGAGCTTAGGAGCATCCTGCCTCTTCTTGAAGCTAACTTGTTCATGCCGCCTGGGCTCACCACCCATCTCATGAGTCCTGCTCAGCTCAAAAAGTTTGAAGAAAAGACCAATAGAAGGCTCTCGATTCAAAGTGGCCATCAACCCCTCGAAAATCTTTACAAATGCCCACGCGTGGATATGAAGCTGCGAAGGGGCAAGCAACAGATACCGAAGGATCAATCTCTAGAAATAAGTAAAAGGCGGCCTAATCCGAATATCCCTCAGTATGCTGATGAACATGATAAATTTCAGGGTACGAGGTATAACGGCAGCATGCTCACTTGCCTTAGGACCCTTAACACGCCACTCTTGGCCCCTTCGCCCCACCAACCTAGAAAACCACTCCTCTAGTTCGTCCCCACGCGCGATGGTAGATCGAGTTTTGAGCAACTTAGCAGATACCCAGGAACGATCCGGGTTGATATGACCATTCCAATCAGGCTCCACTCTAGAGGCGACTACGGTCCCACCCTGCTCAAAGGTGTCATCAGCATCTCCAAAAGAGTAAGACTCTTCCCCTCCTTGGGACGACTCCCCAACCAAAGTGGAAGGTCCCGCAGAAGAGGAAGAACTCCCCGAAGAAGAACTTCCCGAAAATGAGGAACCCCCGAAGAAGAGCCGTCAGAAGATGAAGAGCAAGGGGTACTCATAACCACAGTAGCGGATGAGCGAGTGTCACACTCAGCGATACTCCCAGGGGGACCTCCAGGCTGACGTCGAGTCTGCTTAGTACGCGCCAGAACCCCGATCGAAACACCCTGCAAGGAAGGGGCCAGGAAGTCAGGACCACCCTAGATGGTTCGTAGAAGGGGGCGACAAGGTCGACCCCGAGCCTGACACCCCCTCCTCGCTCTAACCAATCAAAAGAAAAACAAAAGAGGGGGCTAAGATCAAAATCAAAGAGCAATGAGCAAGGAATTAGGGAACTTACTTTTCAACAAAAAGAAACACCACACGGGCAGCGGACAGGTACTGGCAGAGACCAAAGACCGCTCCGGGAGTATCACCAAACTAGGACACCAATATGGAAAACAGCTCGATAACCAGTCGATCTCAGAAGATAAAAGCAATGTTGCAAATCCAAATGAGGAAGAATGAGCCCTTATATAGAAAATTTAAGGCAAAAGGCTTTCCACTTGAAGTATCAATAGCAAACTCGAAGGACGCGATAGATTAAATCGCTCCTATTCAAGGAAAAAGAAAAAACCATGAGCATCACATCAAGTCAATGACCAACAAGGCAAATTGCTAAATAACGGATACCAAGAGCACTTACCGTGGGAATGGATCAACACCCCCTCAAAATCCAACCACCGAGTCAAAAAAGATATCGACCTCGACGTGACCTTGAAGATGAAAAACGACAAAAATAATCTAAGTCATTTGCGCCCTACTCACACCAAAGCATCAATCGAAGTAATAGAAAAAGAAAGGAAAGGCAACGTACGTGGGTCGCCCGAAGTACTTGGTTACAGCAATCACGAGTCGCCCTCCTTCAAACAGCAATCACGGGTCGCCTCCTTCAAAACACAGGTCGTGGGTCACCCTCGCGAAAGCGCAAGTAGGAAGAGCGCAAGAAACTGGTCGTATGTCACGAATCAACGTCGTGGGTCGTGGATCGATCACCACTGAAGCGCCATTCAGCTTGAAGCGTCTGAACCGGAAAATCTAGTCGTGGCTCTCGGGTCACCCTCGATCACCCCGAAGCGTCGTTCACCCTCAATCACCTGAAGCAGTGCCGAATAGATCGTGGGTCGCCCTCCTCTATCGTGGGTCGCCCTCGCAATCAAAGGACTTGCTGATCGTGGCTCACGAGTACCGACCAGATCATGGGTCGCCCTCCGCTATCGTGGGTCGCCCTCGCTCTCGAAGGGCTCGCTGCTCGCTGATCGTGGCTCACCGGTGCCAATCAGGTCACGGGACGCCATGCGTTAAGCTGATCACGGGTCGTGGGTCAACGACCAAGGCACGAGAACACTCGTTCCACGGACAGTTGCACGGTGTCGAGGGTCGTGGGTCGCGCAAGGAGTAGAATAACTTGGGAGATGAATGAGGAGAATAAGGCAAAGCTAACCCTACCACCAATTGTCTAGGCCCGTGAATGATCAAAATATTCAAAACGCAGCCCAACAAGAGCTGTCAGGCGCACCCCACTCTTTCTCACCAACAACCGCGGCGATTTCGAGCACCGAAAAATTCACCAAGTTACCACCGATACCTCGCATCAAGCCTAAGCCCGCTCAACAATCGACCTTGGCTTGGGGGGCAACTGTTCTGGAGTGGGCCGAATGCCCAATCCAGCCAAGGAACCGGCCAAAAACGGCCAAAAACAGCCCAAGCAGCAAGCAAAAGACCAAATCAGATCTGGACGATCAGGATTAACCCGCGCTAATCCAACGGCTCGCCTAACACGTTGACTCTATAAATACAGAGCTGACCCCACATGTCAGGTACCTTTTTTTTCACCCTCATAGTTACTCTGCAGAAGTTCCACCTCACTGACTTGAGCGTCGGAGTGACATTGTAGGTACAACCTGGTGCTCTGCGGGCGACCAGTACCTGATTACCCGGAGGACCAGCACTCATCAGATTGACCTGTCACCTTGATCACAGATCCCAGCTCGATCACAAGGTACGGTTCAACACTCATATCAAACTTTGACTATGGTTATCCTAAGTAAGTAGCTTAGTTGGCGAGCTAAGGAATACCGAAGGAGTATAAGGAGTTCCGGGCAGTGTTTTAAAAACCGGCTCGGCCCGGCCGGTCGGACCGGGCGAACCGGGAACCGGTGGGGTAACCGAGTCGGTCAGCCCCCTGGATCGGAAATGCAGCAATCCGGTTAAAACCGGTGTAAACCGGCCGGGTTTTAACAAACTCGGCGACCCGGTGGGTTTGTCTAACCCGGGCCGGGTTGTGCACGTTTTTTTAATTTTTTTTTTCCCTTCCAAAACGACGTCGTTTTATCATTTCAAAAAAAAAAATTAAAAATAGAAATAGGGACAAACTGAGAGACATCCATCGTCTCTTACCCACAACTCTCACTCTCTCAAGTTTCAACCCTAGTCTCTCTCAAGTTCCACACAACCCCACCACCACAACTCTCCGTCGCCGTCGCTGTGCGTCACCCCCACCTTGCCGTCGCCGTGCGTCACCCCCACCTCACCGTCGCGTCGCCAACAACAACAGGTTAGTTGATTTTGTGTTTTTTTTTTATTTTGTTTTGATTTTGTGTCATGCTTTCAGTAAACAAGTTAGTTAATTTGTTGATTTTGTGTATTGCTTGCTGATTTTGCGTTTTGTGACTTTGCTGAAGTATGTGTTGTTACTTATGCTGAATCAATTGTTCTCTCTTCTCTGTGTTCTTCATTATTTGGGTAAAATTATTGTTAGTTGATTTAATTTAACAAAACTAATATCAGTGTTAATTTCAAGGTTGTTTGTGACTATGTTGATTTGTGACTTAGTGTTAGTTGTGACTTATACTCTTTTGATTATGCTAGAATTATGTCTGATGCACCAAATATTTCTGCTACTCCTACGGCTGATACACCAATGTCGCAAGAGGCTTCCACCGAAAATACAACCCAAACGAATATTAGAGGAAAAACTGATATAGGTTGGGGACATTGTAAAAGTATTTTGGAGAATGGGAAAAGTGTTATGCTATGTTTATACTGTGGGCTCACGAAATTAATTTTTACAGGTACGAAATTTATATTATATACTATATAGGTCTTGAAAATTCGCGAAGTAGAGACCGGGTCCGAGTCATGCGGTTCCGGTTTTGGTCATGCGGTTCAACTGTCGACCCCTCGGTTCGACCCTTGACCCAGTGACCCGGTACCTTCACCGAGTCGGCCACCGGTCCGAGTTTTAAAACATTGGTTCCGGGTTTCAATCCCCAAAAACTAACATTTCTCCCAATCCTCTAACATTTAGCAACTGACATTCTCTATAAAAAAATGACTTCGGTTGGTACTCAAAGAGCTTATCAGTAAGTCCCCAAGGAAGCCCTATCGAAATTAGTGAAATACAATAATAAAAAATTGGGAAAATACAACACCTTTTCTGATTTCCTTTTTTATTCAACTCAAAAATTATTCGTAATATAATTTGATGACTATTTAATTTATTAATTCACTCTCGTGCCTCTTCTAACATCAGCCCTAGCCAGTGATTGGAAGAAGAGGTCCAATTCTTCAAAAGATGGCCTTCTCATCATGTTTGGTGGATTTGGTATCATTGGCTCTCTCTTCTTTTTGGGTAGTTTGGAACTCAAAGGCATAGGTATTTTATTCCGTGGATAAGTTGGTGTCTTGCACTATTCATCAATCTCCTTCATCTAGGGATGTCAACGGGGCGGGACGGGCACGGGTAGCAACTATCCGCTACCCGCCCCGTTTAGGATTAATTGGACCCGGATCCGCCCCAGGCCCGCACGGGTACCCGTTTAACGGGTCTTAAATGGGTATTGTCTCTTAACGGGTACCCACGGGTACCCATAGATATTTGTATTATTAATAAAAAAAATTAAAAAGTTAGCCTTCTTAATTTAAGAAAAATTCAGAAACATAGTTTAAAATTCATTAAACAGATTCATTAAAAAGCCTCCCTCAATCCTAATGGAAGAAACAAAAATTACTAGTTTTCAGTACAAATAAAAATTATTAGTTTCCAGAAGTTAGCCTTCTTAATTTTTTTAAAAATAATCGAGTCCAAGACAGGTAGATATTCAAGAAATAATAAAATTTAGCATGGGTCCTTTTACATACTATGATATACTATTAAGCATAAACTCATTGTCGAGATAACACTACACCAAGATTGAATTAAATAGACATGAGGAAGCCCAAATTCAAAGCAAACAAAGTGGCATTAAATCAATTAA
Organism: Astragalus glycyphyllos; assembly: GCA_963573325.1. Taxonomy (NCBI): domain Eukaryota; kingdom Viridiplantae; phylum Streptophyta; class Magnoliopsida; order Fabales; family Fabaceae; genus Astragalus; species Astragalus glycyphyllos. The sequence goes on along the minus strand of OY754313.1, from coordinate 21,289,756 downwards.
TCCTCATTATCAAACTCCTGGTATTGCTTAAGGACCTGAGCACAGCCAAAGGCAACTTCCTTAGACCTGAAAAACATGGTTTCTATTACTAGCTATTACTAGCTATTACCCGGCCCCGCCCCATTTACTAACGGGTAGTTTGACTATCTATTTATTGGACTCATGGTTACCTGTTTGACTACCAACCCCGGACCCGTCGCGGGTTTTACCCACGGGTACCCGTGTGTCCGTGTTTTTTTGCCATCCCTACCTCCATCCCCTTCTTTGGTGAAATGATCAGCTTTAGTGTCATCATAATTAAATATCTTGTTAGGGAGAATAATTTACCATGGTGTGTAATAAGGGGTTTTAGGGAGGCCGTTCTTGAAAGCAACCTTCATGATCTACCTTTGGAAGGCTATAGTTTTACATGCTCCAAAAGTAAAGGCACCCCTCGTTCCAAAGAGGTTAGATTAGGTCAGGCACTTGTTAATACATCCTGGCTAGATACTTTGCTAATGAATAAATTGATAAATGGGATCACTCACCTATTTGTCTCTCTTTACACAACCGTGAAAGAAGGGGAGCAAGGTATAAGTTCAAATTTGAAAAAGCATGGCTTGAAGATCCTACTTTTGAAGAATTTGTACAAACAAATTGGGAGAAAGAACCTATGCAAGATGTCATTGCCAGACTTGATATTTGCAATAGAGAAATGGACATTTGGGGATGGCAACTTCGCTACAAGTATAAGGCTGAAATTGATAGATGTAGACATGAAATTCAACAGTTGCGTCAAAGTGATGAGGTGCAAAAACAATGAACGCTATAAGGAAGTCAGTGAAAGGATGAGTAGGCTATTAACTCGAGTCGAGGATATCTTTTGGAGAGGTAGGTTACCTACTCAGATGACTGAAACAAATAATGACTTAATTCCAAAAGTTGACTCCCCAATATTAAAGACTTGAGATCCATATCCCTTTGTAATGTTCTTTATAAAATAATAGCTAAGGTTTTAGCAAACAGATTCAAAGTGATCCTCCCTAAGTGCATTGCTCAAGAACAATAAGCTTTCATTGAATCTAGATCAATATTAGATAATGTGTTGGTTGCTATAGAGACTATCCACCATATGAACTGTAAGACTACCGGTAAAGTGGGTGAAGTAGCATTAAAAATTGACATTAGGAAAGCCTATGATAGAGTGGATTGGAGTTTTATTCAAGGCATGATGAGAAAAATGGGTTTATCAGATAGACGGGGTAAATGGATGGCTCTTTGCATGCAGTCAATCAATTACTCAGTTCTTGTTAATGGGGAAAGTGTCTAGAAGATTACTCCTGGTAGAGGTTTGAGACAAGGAGACCCCTTATCTCCTTACCTCTTCCTTATTTCTGCTGAAGGACTTACAACTCTTCTCAAGAATGCTGAAGCGCGGGGGGATATCCATGGTATCAAAGTATGTGGAGGAACACCAACCCTCTCACACTTGTTATTTGCTGATGATTGTTTTCTTTTTTCAGGGAAAATAATAATGAAGCAGAAAGTGTTAAAAATTTATTATCCATTTATGCAGCAGCTTCTGGCCAATCTGTCAACATGCAGAAGTCAGAAATTTTCTTTAGTAAAAATACCAACCAACAAACTCAGGAACTGGAAAATATATGGGACTTCCATCCATGGTGGGAAGGAAAAAGAAGGTCATCTTCAATTATTTAAGGGATAGACTCTGAAATAGAATTCATAGTTGGTTCGGTAAGCACCTTTCTAAATTCGAGAAGGAAATCCTTGTTAAATTTGTGGCCCAAGCAATACCATCTTATTGCATGAGCACTTTTTTGTTGCCTACTTCGCTAAGTGAAGAGATGGAGCGGATGATGAATTCATTTTGGTGGGGTACCGGAAACACGCATAGAAAAGGAATCAATTGTATGAGATGGGAGAAGCTAAAGGTAAGCAAGATAAATGGAGGTATGGGATTTCGTCATTTCTATGACTTTAACATTGCCATGCTAGGGAAATAGGTTGGAAGTTTCTTACCAACCTAGATGCTATAGTTTCAAGAGTTTTCAAAGGCTAATATTTTCCGAATGGAGATCTTCTGGGGGTCTGGTTGGGTCAGAATCCCGGCTATGTGTGGCATAACATCATTCTATCCCAAGTTTTGGTGAAGCAAGGGCATAGATGACAAATTGGTAATGATGAAAATATTAATATATGGTATGACCCATGGTTGAGAAACAAAGAGAATGCATATGTCACTACAACACCCAATCATGGCATGCAAAATATGTCAGTGAATGAGTTAATACATGGTGATCAACATGCATGGAATCAACCTCTTTATCTCTTCCATGTTCTTGGCTAGAGACAGCTCAGAAATTCTCTCAATTCCACTTCTTGATATTGACCAACAAGACACATGGGTAAGGAGCTACACTTTAGGTCGGGTTACCATCATGAGTGACTCATGGTTTTAATGGCAGTAGTCCCATCTTTTGAGATGTATTTTGGATTTTCTTTTTGGCTAATTCTTTCGTCAAAGGATCACCTAAGTTCTAATCAGTGCGTACATGATTCACTCTCACAGCTCCTTTTGAGAGAATTTCTCTAACAATGTTGTTCCTACGACATATTTGTCGCCTTTTATCGTTGTAATAACGATTCTTTATTTTGCAATAGTCGCGGTACTATCACAGTGGATCAATGCAACTGTCGTCGGTTTTCCCATAAGGAATCTCTGCTAGTAACCATCTCAACCATCTAGCTTCTTCACTGGCGGTTGCCAATGCTATCATTTCAGACTCCATATTGGACTGAAGCAAAATGATCTGTTTTTGAGATTTCCAGAAGACAATACCACCATGTACATACTAAATATATAGTCACTAGTTGCTTTGGAATCATCTGATAGAGTATTCCAATCAACATTACTGTATCTTTCAAGTACAGCTGGAAATCTCTGATAATGTAATCCGAGATTCATGGTCCTTTAAGGTATCACATGACTCTCTCAATAGCGTGCCAATGCTCTATACTAGGTCGATTGGTAAACCTGCACATCAATCCCATGACATAGGCAATGTCAGGTCTAGTACAATCAGTGCCATACCTTAGGCTGCCCCAGTGATGCTCGCATATTCCGTTTGTCTAACACTGTTACCAGTGTTCTTAAAAGGTTTGACAATTGGATTGTATGGTGAGCACGAAGGTTTACTACCAAAGTAGTTATATTTCTTTAAGATCTTCTCAATATAATGAGGTCGATCCTAAGAAATTCCTTTCTCGGACCTAGTATTCTTAATACCAAGGATTACACTTGCTTCTCTGAGGTCTTTCATATCAAAGTTGTTGCACAACAATGATTTCACATTATTTACAGCATGAATGTTTGATCCAAATATGAGTAAGTCGTCTACATAGAGACATATGATAGTACAAATGTCATACTCGGTTTTGTAATAAATGCATTAGACACTTTCATTCACTTTAAACTCATTTGATATAATCAAATTATCAAACTTCTCATGCCATTGTTTGGGAGCTTGTTTGAGACCATACAGAGACTTATCCAACTTACAGACCTTGTGTTCTTGCCCATGAACTACAAAACCTTCAGGTTGCTCCATATAGATTTCTTCTTCTAATTTGCCATTTAAAAAAGCAGTTTTGACATCCATCAGGTGTACTTCTAAATTATAAATAGCGGTCAACGAAATTAGTACCCTTATGGATGTAATTCTAGTAACAGGTGAATATATGTCGAAGAAATTTATATTCTCTCTTTGTCTAAAACCTTAGGCTACAAGGCGAGCCTTATCTTTATCAATAGTGCCATCAGGTTTTAGATTCTTTTTCAAAATCCATTTACAACCAATTGGTTTGCAACCAGGAGGCAACTCCACTAAGTGCCATGTCTTCTTAGACTCTAGAGAATCCATCTCGTTGTTTTATGACTTCTTGCCATAAATCTGTATCGATCCAATGAAGACAGAGCTTCTTGAAGGCTAGTAGGATCCTCCTCTAATGTATAGATCGTATAGTCAGGTCCATAGTCTTTAGCAACGCGTGCTCTCTTACCTCTTCGAGGCTCTATTTCCCTTTCTACGTTGTTTTCAACGCTCCTAGGCACAGAAACTTGACCAGTTCTGGTGCCCCCACTATTTCTTGATTCAAAAGGGAATTTACTTTCATAAAAGTCAACATCATTTGACTCAATGATCACTTTTGCATTAAGGTCATAAAACCTGTATGCTTTGTTATTTACTGCATACCCAATGAATACACATTCACAGGCTCTACTTGCGAGTTTAACTCTTTTGGGATTATGACATAAGCCATATCATCCCAAATTCAAGAATAAGACAAGATGGGTTGTCTTTTCTTCAAGATCTCCGAAGGAAAATTTTTATTTCTTTAGATTCAGCGAATCTATTCATAACATAACCAATGATTTATAAAAAATTTCACAAGAGAGATCAAGAGCTAGAATTCAGCAAAATAGCAAAAACCAATTCAATAAAGATTTTATGTTTCTCTTTATGCTTTATCATTCATTTCAGAAAAAATATGGTGCAATCGTTTCATGTATAATTTCATTAATTGGAATCATACTCCGTTCCTCAATCGCTATAAAAACTCTTAACCTTTCTACTTAATTGATTTTCAAAAATATGTAATGGAAAATTTTGAATATGTCAAACACTTCACTTTTATTTTTCACAAAGTATACTACAATGTAGTCAAAACAATTATAAATAAGAGTGGTAAACTATCGTTTTCCATTTCTGGTTAACGTTCTATCTTATTCGCATATATCTGAGTAAGTCAAACTAATACACAGATTTCCTTACTGATTTATGCGAAGTCTTGAAAATTACTGCTTAACTACAAAAATCACAATTTTTTTCTTAAGTCATTTTTTAAAAAAATAACTTTTAAAAAATGCTATTTGGCTCGTATTGAAAAGAATGCAATTGTTATATGTCAAAGCCAACCACGTGTAAAATTATATAGTGTACAAAACTTCCGATAGACGAAGTAAACAATGCTTTAAAAAAATATCATTGTTTAAAAAAAAAAGTTTTCACCAGGCTCAACATACTTTTCTTACTTTCAACAACGATGTATGTTCAAAACATAGTCGGTAACCATCCACCAATCTTTGTATTCACCAAAAATGTTGATTTCAAAAATTATAGCAACAAATTGTTATTCAATCAGGTTAGCCTGCGAGGCAGAGCTTGACCTATTCCTACATTTGCGTGTCATATGACCTGGTCCCTCGCAATTAGAACAATTAAAAGGAGGAGCAGCATCATTTCTAGGTGGTGGTAGTTGATGCTTAGAATATGGGAAATTTGGGGGGTCCCATTCTAGTTGTTGTTCCTTTGAGCCTGATTACCGTTTTAATTTTTGAAAGGTTTTCTTGAAATTTATATTGCAGTCAATACTATATATTGCAATATATCGAAAAAAGTATAACTTCTCAAAAATAATGTTATTGCTAAAGAGCAATTCTATGATTTAAAATCATTAACCGTTAGCGTTAACCACTAACGGTAGCAATATGAATTAAGAAAATTCATTCTTGTCGAGTAGGTTCCCAGGAAAGTGAGGTGGGTCACAGTGGACACACTTAAGTACCAAGTCTTTTCTAGCCATAACCTTTCCCAAACAATATGAATTAAAAAAAATCATTCTTGTAGAGATGATTATTCTCTTTCCGTAGAATTAGCAATAATATAGATAATAATTCTCTTTCTATAAGACCGTATAGAGAAAATCATTCTCTTTCTATAGGAATATTTCTTTAGCTATTTTATCTCTTCCTTTCTGATCAGCTGTTTCAGTGAGCACTTGAATGTCATCTTTTAAATGTTGGCAATATCGTTCATATTTTAAAAAAAAAATTATTTTGTTGCCATTGTTTTAACTGACATTATTGAAAATGAAACGATTTGTTGAAGTTGGAAACAGCAGAATCAGAACCAATAATGTCTTCGGTAGTCATGGCAAAATTTCGAAACGTCTTAAAATTGTTGTTTTTGAGTTTCCGAAATTTTTTGGGAAAATCAATCCACCGAAGAAATCACTGGGTTGAGTCGCGGACTAGGTTGCTATCTTTAAGACGTTTCGTGGCACTGCTCAAAATTGTGCAGGCAGGCTATCAACCACGACGTCCCCAGGATAAAACAACCCAGTCAAAACTGTTACGAAATATCACTGCACGTAGACCACTCTTGAATACAGTTTGTAGACCACTCTTGAATAGAAGAGAATAAGTTAGGGAGAAGAGAGAAAACTTGAGGAATGATTTATCGTCAAGTGGTGTGTAGAATGAAGTGGGGAAAGGTCCTATTTATTGGAAAAATCTTGACTTGTTGCGCAAGTAAGTTGTTGAAGAAAAATCCTCAACATATAAGAATGGCCTACTTGTTGTGCAAGTCAAGCTGTTGGAGAAAAATCCTCAACAGCTAAAAATGGTTAGTTCAACGTATCTGGTCAGTTCAGCGAATGTGGACGGTTAGTGAGCGACGCACCAAAATAAAATAATAATTATTTTTCGCATAGAATAAATTACACTTCACAACCTAGTCGGATAGATGGCGGCGTCGGGACGCACGCGTGAGTGGTGGTCAATTTTGTGTGTGTTATCTTCCTTTCACAAAATTGGGTACCTATTGAGTCACACCCAAAGGTTTCAATCTCCACACTTATAAACACTCTCAAAGTGTCTATTCTTTTCAATGTGGAACTTCCCAATTTTTCAATTCACCAACAAATTCCAACATATATCAAATTTGCTTCTCTGTGATTTGCATGAAAAAGTGAAACACACACTCATAGAGAGAGAGAGAGTGTGTGATCCTCATCTTTAGATGGTCTGTCACTAAATGGAGATTTGATGAGTCATAATGACAATTTCGCCAAGGGTAGCCGAGTTACAATGTGACTACTTATACCTATTACTCCCTCCGTTCCTAATCTTTGGTACTTTTGGCTTGTTACACACATATTAAGGTACCATTAATTTGTGTTGTTTAAGTACTAAAATGCCCCACTTGTAGTTGTATTGGGATAATTGAAGTTAAAGTAAAATAGTCTTGGGACAATTAATTCATGCGTTGGAACTCTAAAAGGATAAATAAATATAGAGGGTATATTAGGAAAAATTAGGTGAATTGTACATTGGGTTTTTAAAAGTATCATTGTTTTGGAACAAAAATAAAAGGCCAAAAGTACCAAAGATCAGGAACGGAGGGAGTTCTATATATGCCCATTCCTCATCGATAGAGAACAAGAACTCAACATATACGAGAGTTATAAATATCCACATGAAAAAAAAGAGAGTTGTGACGTAACTGTTATATTCTTAATTTGAACGTTTGAAAGCATTTTTATCTTAAAATCTTAGCTTTCATTCAAAACTTCTCGTGAAGGGAAATAACTTGAGCATTCACTACAAAAAAAACGGCGTTTAGCCACAGTTAAAACCGGGCCTAAATAAGCAAAATCGCGTGGAAAATAGAGTTAGCCACGGTTAAATGAGCCGTTAGCCAGGCCAAAAAGAACCGTGGAGACATTGACCTAGCTACGGTTATATCTTTCATTAGCTATGGTTTACACGTGGTAAAATTAGTTGTTTAGTTCTCATTGTCTTAAACGATGGGAGCTTAATCCTCATAGTCTTAACGATACCTACTCATTTTGATAAGTTAAGACCATAAGCCAAGGATGGTAGAAGATACTCGTAAGGTTTTTTAACCGTGTTGATTATAGCAGAAATCTTTCTAGTATATTGAAGAGACTAGATATAGCTACTAGGAGTTGGTGAACCAGGATGTATGCTTGTTTTCTTTTCTCTAATCCTTACTTGCTTAATATTTGCTTAAACATTATTTTAAAGAGAATTTTTGAAAGATTCAATTTTAAAAAGATCTTAAAAAACTCCAATTCAACCCCCCCTTTTGTGTTTTTATTACGTCCACTCTCCTTACAAAGAAACATGCAATGAAAGGGTGGATGTCAATAAGTACGAACTCCATACAGGGCATAATTCTATGTCGCTTAACTGTATGGACCGAAGAGTCTTGGCTCGAAGATCATTCGACTCTAGGTTTCCTAACTGATGGCTTGGATACTTTAATTAATATTACATGTAATCAATCCATCCACATGTTCTGAAAATGGTGGATCATGATCTCTTTTATCCCAGCGACATCAAGTTCATCAAAATGAACAGTATTAAGTCAATCCCATGTTGTAGAGACAAAAATGAAGATTTGAAGTTCATCACTAACTTCCTCCAAAAAACACATGATTGCACTCCAATGGATAGAGGTAGGTGTCCTACTAAGAAAGATCTCTTTTAGTAATGATGACACCAACATCATTACTTGCAATTTGTTCTCTCAATTTGTAGATCATATGAGGTAACTGATAAACTCCAATTTAGTGCATTTTTAGAGATATTTTTGGGTCAATTTTAGAGCAATTATATATTAATTATATAAATCATTAACTTAATTTGCTTTTTATTTTGCAGAAAGAAAGAAAATATAAAAGAGATATAAAAGTCCATTTTAAAGTCCAAAATATGTTCCTAAGCTAATTAGACCATGGATCCCCCTATATCGATAAACATATTGATCCTGTGCCATCAACGTAAATTAATGCTACATATCATTTTTGTTTCCTCTAATCAAAGATGGGTATGCTTGTCGCGCATTGTATATCTACTTTATAGTAGCTAAAGACTTCACATAACAATCCTTCAATGGCAACATTATTTTTCCCAACTTAAACATATTTTTCACCTTGTCATCGAGTAGAGTCTTCTCTTCACAGAATAACCTACCAAGATGGGAAGATTGCCCAATATTTCTGCAAAATCAAAGTTGTGCAAACCATGTGCTATATGCGGAATCGATCATCGCTGCTTTTCGTGTCTCCCCCTCAATCTAAATGGACATTCAAAATTTTCAGTGGACGTACTAGTATTGGGTTCTTCTTAGGTTTGTACTTGTCGTTTCTTTTACAACCAATAATTAACTTTGTCTTTTCCTCTAGACGTCTTGTCGCAAACACCTACAATGTTCATGTCACTAGATGTGTATTATAAAATTGTTAGTTTGAGTCCATTTACTGCAAGTTAAACATTCATTCAGCTATAATATGAAAAACAACAAAAAATTGGACAAAATTCCTTTGCACATACTTAGTTCACATATGTTTAAGTCAACTAAATTCACTTATACATACGTAAAATAAGTTTGCGCAAGAGAATTTTATCTTCATATATCACGGGCAAACTTATTTCATGTATAGTTCACTTAAGCGTACGTGAACCGAGTTTGAAAGTGGCTCTGGAACTCATATTTTACAAGCAGTGTGTGAAATGAGTCATGTATGTACAACTTTGTATTCACGTATGATACTAAAAGGGTAAAGAAAAAGTGGATGGCCAATAACGTAAACGTTCACTAACCAATGCAATGGGGTGAGAATTGATGAATTTCTTCAAGGTTAGGTGAAAATTTTACCTTTGTACATCCCTTGAGAGAAATGAGAGAAAGGGAGAGATAATTTACAAGAATGTGTTTGAAATTAGTGTTAAAGATCTAGAGTTATTTTTAGTGTTTTTAGTTTTACACTTTTTAATTAAAAGGTGTATAACTATCCTCTAAGGATGGGTGCTGTTAGCAGCGACCATTTCTGTTTTGACTTTTCTACACTGTTCTTTTTTTTATTCTATTTTTTCACTAAGACTTTCTTTTCTCATTTATATTTTCCCTTTACATAATCTATTTTTCATGCTCTAAGAAAAAGAAACAAAGTCGATGGATGTGGCTTTGAGGTTCTGATCGGAAGTTTCCAAAGCTTTGTTGGGCTTGAAGGCAAATGGGAACTTTATTATTACCCTTTTTTAACATTGTCTGTGTTTTAAGAAAGAGGAATCACAATGGCATATATTTCAGAAATTATTCTTCTTTTGAAGACAAATGGGATTGGATTTGAATTATTCATTGCATATATTTCAAGCAAATTCAACGTATTACAACAAAGAATGATTCAACGTGTGAATTTTAATATGTTTTCCATTCTCCTCTTCTTTATCAATATAAACGTTTATTTTCCAACCCTACCCTGCCTTACATTTTTTTTCACTTTTCTCTCTAACTTCTCACAATTCAACCTAGAATGGGTAGCAATTCTGAGAAATAAAAACAAACATAAGAAAATAGGAGAAGACACTTGGGTAGTACGCATGTCATACATTACAAAATACATATCAGACTTACATACCCGACTGTCACCATCGGGGCACTCTTTTGCAATAGACTGTGTGTGTGTGTGTGTGTGTGTGTTAGAGAGAGATGTGTTGTCATCTGGTTGCATTCATCTACATTTGTTATATTTCAAACAACATTCATACAATGTATGCCATGTTTTCTTTTTCTCTTATTTGTAATTGCAAACAACAAAAGCAACCAATACTACAACTAACAACTGATAGAATACTCGCATTATTTTTTTTTTGACATATATGACATTTGGGCTAGTGGCGCTACATCATTTTAAGCCTACAACAACACTTGAAATTTTTTTCCTAAGTAGGAAAAACCCATTTCCTTTTCTTTTGGCAACGGTTTTTAAACTGTGGTTTTTACTGGATTTGCCTATACCTTAGGGAATGAATTTTCGTCATCAAAGGAAACAACAATGCAAAATCGTTGCTGCCATTGAGAATATAACACAACAGTTTTTAATCCATTCTATCTCAATAGTTTAAAATTGTTTCTTTGTTTCCTTTATGTTTTTAATGAATTATTACTTCAAAGATAATTTCACGGGTTTTTGTTAAAGTTGTGAAAGAAAATACATGACTTTTGAAGAGTATGATGGAAAATAAGTTATTGTGGATGAGGAATTTTTTTGTAAACTTATAATTAATCTACGATGAAAGTTTACTTTAGTTTTATTTGATTGTTTTCCGCATAAAGGGCATTTTTTCCCGAAAAGGGTGTGCATGCGAAAGGAACCATATGACCAAATTATAGTAACGCAAGAATACAATAGTAGTTAGAAAGGGGATGGAAATCAGTCCGAAAAGGAAATAACATCGTATATTACTATCGATGGAGTCTCACTGTAGAGTAACACAAACTAAGAATTAAACGTAGGTTTTAATGAGGCCCATTGTATTTGTACCGGTTGGGGTGCCCGTTTGCACCCCCTTTAATATAACTCTTTGCTTATCAGAAAAAAATGAAACGTAGATATAATTTTGGGAAATTGTGAGAATGATAATTCTAATGCTGAAATTAGGGTGTGGAATCAAAATTGGTGTTTAGAGGCTTGAGATGCTTAACAATGCTTTATGATGTAGAGAACAGAGAGAATTAGAGGTTGGAACTAATGTTGAAGAAAATATGAATTTGGGATTAGAAACGAAATTTATATCAATTAGATTTTAGGGTCCATGCGTTGGAGGGTGCACGCTCAAGTGTACTCACACTTTGAATTTGAAATCTCCTTAGTGTTGGGGAGTCCGGGGAGCACCGGGAGCAACACCGAACTATTCAATGAACCGGACCACCGAGAGACTTGGACACCACAACTCCACCAAAAACCTTAAGGTGTCATGTAAATGAGTCCCCTCTCTTATATGTCCTTCATATAGCTCATTCATAGCCGATGTGGGACTTATAACCACTCACACTTCAATTTCCAACACTTAGCTCAAGCGCATAAGCGAGTATATGTTGCTTTGTTTATGTTGTAAAAGATTTTGCTCCACGTCATTTTGGGTACAATGTGTATTGACACGTATAGAACACGTCAAACTCTCTTTAGTTAAAGGTCCAAAATTCAACACCCAAACCCTTAGAAAAACTCTGTTTTCTCCCATCTACATTTTGAGGCCTAAACAATTGGTCCTAAGCACGCAAACAAGCATACACATGAGTGTGTACTAACTAGGACTTAGAAAATGGGGATGTTATAGTTCAACTCGATTATATATATTTGAATTTAATTTTTCAGTAATTTTATATTTTTATTCCTTTGAAAGCATATTCTAGAGCGATATATTAATATTTTTAACAATATTTTAAGTTTTAATAAAGATAAAGATATAACTCACACTCTACTATTCTCTCCAAACCCTAGCCATGTCTCTCAATTTTCTCTCTACTCTTCTATTTTTTCTTACTCTTCTACTCTATTCTTTCTTTCTTTATTAGTTTATTTAGTATATATTTAAGTCAACCTGGAATCAACTTTATTTAGACTAATTTCTTAGTAACAATGAACTGAACCGTAAAGTAGAAAGTGAGAAAAGATTAAATCATTGTGGCTGACATGATCAAAGCTCTAGAAGAGAAGAAAGAGAGAAACCACATATAGTTAGGTAACCATATATGTTGTTATGTAAACGGTTTTCAAACATTGATATACAAGTTGTGGATGAATGAAAAAAAGGTGAACAAAATGACAGAAATTAGAAAAATAATTTATCAAAGACTTTAGTGGTGAGGTTTTTTTTTCTCTACCAAAAAAATAGTTTGAAAATTAATTTATCAAAGACTTTATTGGTGAGTGTGTTTGAAAAATAAGAAAAAAATTCATACAAACTACAAAGAAAAAAGATGAAATAAGGTTGCTGTCCTTTTATAAGAAAAGAAAATTAAATTAGCGAGCCAGTTTTTCTTTACCTTAATTAGATTGCAATCTCTATTGCAAAAGATAGTCAATTTGCATGGGTCCAAAAACAATTAATAAGCTAATTAATTAATTAATTAATTAACATACCCCATTTTAACATTTCATCATAATTTTCAAGAAGGTGAATTTGAATAGATCAATTCAACATACTTATCATGTAAATATGAATATTACTTTGTGTTATAGTTTGGTAAAGAAAAAATAAACTATATAAAGGAGTTATGGCCTTCCTTAATAGCATAACAAAAAGCCACTTAAAAGTGAAGTTAGAGAGTGGGATTAAAAATGGGGTCTCTAATGGCCTTTGCTACTCTCACTCTTGTATTGGCAATATCCTCTCTAAATTGTCCCTTTGCCTCAGCTAATAACTATGTCTATTCATCTCCACCACCTCCACCTAAGAAGTATCCTTCTCCCCCTCCTCCACCAAAGATTCCTTACCATTACTCATCTCCACCGCCGCCACCAAAGAAGCCCTACAAATACCCTTCACCACCACCTCCAGTTTATAAGTACAAGTCTCCACCGCCACCAGTTTACAAGTATAAGTCTCCTCCACCACCGCCAAAGAAGCCCTACAAATACCCTTCACCTCCTCCACTAGTTTATAAGAATAAGTCTCCACCACCACCAGTTTACAAGTACAAGTCTCCTCCACCACCTCCAAAGAAGCCCTACAAATACCCTTCACCTCCACCACCGGTTTATAAGTACAAGTCTCCACCCCCACCACCTAAGAAACCCTACAAATACCCTTCACCTCCACCACCAGTATACAAATACAAATCCCCTCCTCCACCAGTTTACAAGTATAAGTCTCCACCACCACCACCGCCAGTTTACAAATACAAGTCTCCTCCTCCACCAGTATATAAATACAAGTCTCCACCACCACCACCCACGAAGCCATACAAGTACCCTTCCCCAGCTTATTACTACAAGTCACCTCCTCCCCCTTACCACTACTAAATAGTGATTTAGTATAGCACCAAGTACATGGTAAGCTTCTTCATAAATTTTTTTTATCATTTCTAACATATGGTTATAGGCATCCCTTCTAAGAAGTTGGAAAAAGTACTATTATCCCCTTAGATGTGGTGGCTAGACACATTTTAATGCAATTTTGATTATTAAAAAAAAGTGTTCACGGAGTCTCAAACAAGTATCAAAGGACCTTGATAAATAAAATCAATTAAGATATCAAGTTTATTCAATGAAAAACGCAGCAATTGGAACATTTTTAATTAAATAAATTACTTTTTTTCAATCAAAGACTTTTGACGTTGATCTCTTAATGAGTGTCTTTTTTTTACCAAACTCTTAGTGAGTGTCTTAAACACATTTATTAGTTTTTTTCTTTATATGACTATTTTTATACTTTTGCGAAATATTGAATTATATTGTCAACGGTTGTCATTCGTAAATATCAGTTCAACTCTTGACTTCTTGAAAAACAGTAGGAACAGTTTTTAAAGAATAGCATCTAAATTTACAAATGAAGGTTGACTCAGCTTGTACGGAGTTGGCTCATTCCTTACAAGGGTGTGGATTCAACTCCTACTGCGCTGATGACTTAAAAAGCCGTGAGTCCTGACTTGACCTTGGTAGCTCTAGAACCCAACTCACTTAAACTTTTTGTAACAAAAAAGAATAGTACCTAAGTTTAGTCCAAGATAAAATCCCTAAGTTTTTGGCTATGTCTCTCAATTTTTTTGAAGTGTTTAACATACACAAGAGGATTAACCATATTTTTAAATTTATTTATTATTACTTTATATACGAAAATTATCACATAAGAAAAAACTTATTAATGATAAAAACCCTAATAATATTGGTCTCCATTTTCTTACAAGAAAAATAATATATTAAAAAATATTCAAACCCATATTACAAGCATATTGGAATAAAACAAAGCAATAGCATTATTCAAACAACGTACCAGATCAATAGATCAATACATTAATGAGAAAAAGTTCTACCAGAACTCTTATCTCACTTATACCTATTGAATACCAACTCCATTAAATAGCTTTAATATTTTAGAATGTTTTATTGATATATCTAACGTAAAACTATTTTTTCTTTACTAAGATCAAAGGACTAGTAAATAACATATAATTTTTGTGTACACTTTTGTTAGGATCCAAAGAACAGGAGCAAATAAAAATAAAGTAGAGATGATACTATAGCTTGATGGATGGAAGAAGCATGGTACAATTATTTGAGAAGTGAAGAGTGGAATGCGTTTTGGGGGAACATTCTCAGTGTGATTTCATTTTTTTGTATTTTCTAATATTTTATTTTTGGTTTTCTCAATGTTGTTTGTAGTTAAGGCACTGTTCTGATAGGATCCATACGTAACCGTTTCTGTGTGCATGCATTGAAGCCATTATATTATATCATAAATAAAGTGTTCTTTTATGTGGCTTATGGGAATGCTTATCTGGTTTACATTATAAACAACGGTCTATCTACACTATTATTTCAAATGTATAAACAACGGCCTCACATGCAAAATATGCGAAAAACAAATGAAAATGACCGGCCAATTTTTGGTCAACATTGTTATATTATTAAATTTATATTGATAAACAGCATGAAAATGATAAGTAAATAATTTGTATTTAATCAATGAATGAAGATATTATAGGTTACCAACCATACGACGACCGTTTGCATACGTACAGTTTTTTTAAGCAGAAAGAAGGAAGGAAGCCACAAATAAGACCTTATGATGAAAAGAACATCAAGAAAGAAAGATAGAGCTTCCCCCGATTTTATTATGAAGGAGAAAAAAGAAAAATAACAAAAGAGAGCCTAGGAGGGAACTAAACCAATAAGTTGGCAAGAAAGAAAATAAAATCAAAGTAGTAATAAGGAGCCCAAAAAAAAACCCTAAAACATTGCATCCTAGAGACAATTAAAAAAGTTTAACTTAAAATAGTTAGATGCTAAGATAGAAGTTGTCCTTGAGCAGGTTCTTTGAACCAAAAACTATTTTTGCTGAAATTTGTAGGATTAACTTACAATAGTGAGATCAAAAAGAGAGAGAGAGAGACAGAATTTGCCTTAGGTGTTATATTCTACGGTTTTCCGGACCATTTTTTTATTTTGCCGAGATTTCTTCTTTTAGGTCTTGGACACCTCCGGTTTGGACTTATCATATACGTATAGTTATTATTAAAATATATAAAAAAACGTTAGCTGTTAGTTAAAACCGGAATATGCATAATTGAGAAATTGGGTTAGCAAAAATGTTAGCCTTTTTTTTAAACCCCCCCGAAACCGGAATAAGCATATCTTGCGTTGGTACGGAAATTGGGCGAAAAATAGCAGGATACATCAAATGACGATGATCCATACATAGGATTTGATTAAATATTGAATAATCGATAATCCTCCTTTCTTTTGTACCAAAAGTATTGAAATTAAATAATTTCTTTTTTACTTCATCATTACTTACTGAAAGATTAGAAATATTTGTTTTTGTGGTAGAAAGAGAATTACTGTGAATTTGATCTTGATCCTTGTGAAGTAAAAAATGGATTGCATCAGACCTGCACGACTTTCCTGATAATATCCATAAATGACTTGTTTTTGGTAAGATATGTACATTACTATACATAAATTCGGATGCATGGTATACATCGGTACTCCAATGCATTTCCCCTTCGGAATCAGAATAAATATGTTTTCGAACCTTTTCTTTCAAATTAAAAGTAGATGTTCCCGCGCAGATCTCAACAATCACTTGTTCTGATTTTACATATTGATCATTTTGAACTAATAGAAAACTTTTTGGTGGAATAATCACGTTATGTATAATATCGTCACTTTCAATAGTTACATACAAGTCTATATTACATAGAAAAGCAGGATATCCATGACGTGTGCGTGTAGGGTGAACTAAATCCTCGTTAAATTTTATTTTTCAATTCGAGGGGGCTCGCACATATTCTGCAGTACCCCCTGTGAATACTCCACCAGTATGAAAAGTTCTTAATGTTAGTTGAGTGCCCGGTTCTCCAATAGATTGACCAGCTATAATACCGACAGCTTCTCCCAATTCTACCAGGTCCCCATGAATCGGACTCCGGCCATAACACAATCGGCAGATCCAAGATGTATTCCTACAGGTAAAGGGGGTTCGAATAAATATTGGCTGTGTTTTAAAAGTTATGAATCGATTGATAAGTCCAATTCCAATATCTTGATTTCGAACGACAATGCATCGTGAACCTATATATATATATCGTCTGCTAATACCCGACCAATTAATGTTTGTATCAAAATTCTTTCTGGCATCATTCCATTTCGGGTATTCACAGAAATCCCTCGAATGGTACCGCAATCTGTTCGACGTACAACAATGTGTTGAACCACTTCAACAAGTCTACGGGTAAGATATCCAGCATCTGATGTTCGTACAGCAGTATCGACAACCCCTTTGCAGGCTCCGTAGCAAGAAATGATATATTCTGTTAAAGACAGTCCTTCGCGTAAATTGCTTTGAATGGGTAACTCAATCATTTGTCCTTGTGGATCTGACATTAATCCCCTCTATTTGGTGCGAGTAGAAGAACTCAAGTAAAAGGAAAGCAGAAAAATAGAAAAACGAAATAAAGTTTTGGTTGGGTAATACCTGTCACTGAAGATGCCATGAGAGAGTGCAGAGCCGGAGTAGGAGAACAATATATGTTTGAAGTACATAAAACGATGTTAAATAAGTAGAAGAGATAATGCTGAGAAAAAAGTTGCATGGGTTGGGGTATGATGTTGAATTTTCATTCGTGGGAAATCTTTGAAGAGATAAAATGTTTTATCTCTTATGGGACACATGGAAGGCATGCAAAGCACGTCTCATGGCATATAAGAGATTTGAATGACAACTGTTGTAGACATGTTCACATTTTGTTCCAAGAATTGCAGCCGTTTGGATTTGATCTTAATTGGCTTAGGATTCATCTTCATTCAACATTTGCCATGAAAACTTATGTGGAGAAAGCGATTGAAGTGGAAAGTTTGAAGCAAGAGTTGCTTTCTGCTGAGATTAGCCTTGAGGTGGAAAGAGAATTGTTGTTAGCGAGAGGGTTTAGAGTGAGAGACTTGGATGCTCAACTAGGACATGGAAATTCATATTAGTGGCCTCTATTTGACTTTTATACTTAACACTTCTTATTGTAATCCTATTGTACTTGGATTCTTCTTGTGCTTTATTAATAAAGAATCGTTTTCGTTTTCAGATTTTGCCATTGAATTGTTTTGCAATCAATGTCTAAGACTTTCCTCTCTGTTATATTTCTTGATTCGGCAATGTTAATCTTTTCCAAATTCATACTTTTGGTTGTTCATGTTTTAGACACATCTTTCACTTGTCTGTTTTGCAGATGTTGCTTAGGGTGGGTAGGGAGTTTTATATGGATTATGGTAATGAACTTCCACCTACCCTTAAATTAAAGACTGTTAACGGTTGAGTTTCCAGCTACTCTCATCTTTGGTGCACATGGTGATGTTTATCTTAGGACTGTGACAAATAAGATTGTAGAGCATTTTGCAATTGATGGTCTTATTCGTACATCACATGTAGAAGTTGTTCAGCTCACTTACAATTCTAGGGGGTTACTTCACCATATGTTGTCCACTAACTGCTGGTCATTTTCGTCCTAGGTTGATGCGCTATTAGAACTTGGATGTGTTCTTCTTTGTTAAGAATTAGTTGAATGAGATCATATAATCTTGAGATATATCCTGTATTTGAAAAATCATCTTATTTTTATTTTGTGTATCAATCAAAATGCTATATATATGTTATTGCAGTGTGGTTATTTTCTCACGGTTTGCTTTTTTATTTTTTATTCTCTACCAAATTTTTCTGACGGTTTGCTTTTTTATTTTTCATTCTCTACCAAATTGACAGGACAACTACATAAATCCCTTTGAAAATCACATTCTATTAACTTCTCATAAATATTACGGTTGGAAATAGTTTTACATCTTTTCCTAGGTTTCTTTTCTCCTTTATATTCTGAATTTCATTCCTACCATCATACCATTCCACAATCACCTTCTAGAGAATTGTCACCATTAAACCTTTGTTATCATGTCATCTTCAATGGGTAAGAAACCACTTGTCATCCTCAGGAGGGAGCAGCGCCTTTCACCTATGCAGAGAGCTGCATTCCTTTCTTCACAGAGGTTGTTCTTCTTCACTTTTTGTTCTTGTTTTTTTCTCAGCTTCGTATGCGTTTGACATTTTTGTGCCCTCTTTTTTAACAGACTTGCTACTGGGAGATATGCTCATCAGATCTCCTCCTCTTTCTCATCCTCATCTTCCTCTTCCTAGTCTGAAGGTTCTGACTCTCCACGCACAGTTATTATCTTGCCTGAAATTGATCCTTTAACTTGGGAAAGGAAGGTTTCCAATCATGTATGCAACAGATCTGGTGTTATGGTAAGTTTTCCTAATTTGCTCTTGCTAAACTTATTTTGGATTTCAAATGCATGTCGTGTTAGTTTGTTTTGATCGCACACCTGTTTGGCCCACTATTTGTTTCGTTTTATTTCTTTCTTAATTTTCCTCACATTTTCACTCAGCACTTCCCCAAAAACATTGGGAGGCATATACCGAATTCAATGGAATCAATCCCTCTCCATCACAATGCAACTGAGAAGACTTATGACTGCTCTCTTCGTACTGCTCCACGTTCAAAGGAAGAGAAGTATTTAGTTGGGAAGGAATGGCTCGCTTTTGTGAAGGAACAGAATCTGAAGGTCGGTGACATTCTTAAGATGCGGATTGGGGGTTCTCCACCTACTATCTTTGTTGATATTGTTAGGGTTTAATGTATAATGTTTATCTTGCTGTACTTTTTCGTTTCTAACATAAAAAAATTTGTAATGCTATTGTATGCTTTTATTAACATGTAGTCTTCAACCAAATTTAAGGAGTTAATTTCATTATTACTAACGGCCCCCGTCCATTGGACGGAATGGACGGGTGATGAGGCTAGTTTAAAATCAAGGGGGTAACTATATTATTACTGTATGTGGATTATGTTATATTGACCGAAGATTTTGTTATTACTTAAAAGAAATTCGCAGGACAAATTGTAAATCTTGCTGCTCTTCATTGGATCCTAGCCTAAAACCTGGGAATGCAGAGGTAGATGCTCTACAGAATAGAAGCAGATGCATCAACAACTTGTGGATAATTTATATATTTGCCCCTCATACCCAGCCAAATATTGCTTATGCAGCGGACTTTTTTTTTTTATAAGCGCTTATGCAGCGAACATAATTAGTCGATTTGCGCACAAGCCATTTAAAAGCTTGACTTATGTTCGGTACCGGAGTACGGGGTATGATGTCGGAGTAGAGCGTTCCGCGAGAATGAGAGGTTGACTTCGAGTAAATGAACTTGGACCTCGGATTGGCCGAGGTGGTCTTCTCCCGCGCCTCGGGTGGGGTACTTACAAGCACTCCGATGCCTAAGTCAGCAGGGGAAGTGAAGAGGTAATTTGAGAAAGGAATGAGTGCATACCTGGAAATGGTGGATGAGTCCTGTATTTATAGAGCACGGCGCCATACCCGGACCAATGGATGGGTTGGGAGAGCCTTAGCCGTTAGATGCGGATAAGGCGCAGATACGGGCGCGCGGAGTACGGTAATGGGCCAGGCCCAACGTTCCTTGCGGGGATTGGCCCAGTCCGGAACAGTGGCCCCCCAACTCGAGGTCAGGAGGCGCTAGAGTCCGGCCTCGACTTGTTTAGGGATTTCTTTGGAGGAGTCGTGATTTGTAGTGCCACGTTCGGGAGACAGGGGTCATAATTGCAGCTCAGTTTCTCATGTCAGAATCTGAAGAGATGCATTGATTAAATGTGACGGTTCGTTTTCCGAACCCTTGTGGTATTTAAGCTCAACGTGAGCTCTTCACTCTTTTACTTGTTATCTTTGAGCGAGTTGAGATTTCTGTGTGCGAGGTCAATCGTGATTCTTTCCTGCAGCCGTTCCGACTTGAGATTTTAACCCCGAGATCAAAGAATCCTTCCCGATGTCAGACGTTGAGATGTTGCGCTCATCCGTAGAAGATCAGAGAGTTTCCAGTTCGGAAGGGTCTCCACAGGGCTTTGTGCCCGAGGTCTCTAACACCATTGGGCCTGAGGCCGCGGAGTATCAGTATGATCCGAGCTCGTATAACTAGGTGTCCGCGAAAGTGGTGGACGCTAGGTCAAAGCTGAACTCCGAGGAGATTGCCGAGCTGGAGGCGTACGTCGTCGCGCCTGCAGATCAAAAATGGAGGCTGGAACAGTCGGGGAAACTTCCCGCTTGTACCAAATTGTCAATGAAGGAGGTCGGGTATTTCTTCTACAAGAGGTGCCTGGACACCATGGGAATCCAGATTCCGTTGTTCGAGTTCCAGCAGGGTGTGCTAGATCACCTGCTAGTGGCCCCTTCTCAACAGGCCCCCAACACTTAGGGGTACGTCAAAGCTTTTGAAGACGTCATGGCCTACCTGGGGCGGAGCCCGTCCATTAAAGTCTTTTTTGCATCTTTGACGTTTTCCGTCAGCCCGACAAGGAAGATCCTACTCGCCATGGTCATGTTTGCCTCCGCGGGGCACAGAACTGGACGTACTTCAAGCCGGTGAATGATTCCAACAAAGAATTCAAGAAGTTCTTCATCTACGTCTGTGCTGCAAACCGGAAGGCAAAGGAAGCCATTGCCGATTTCGACGGGTCGGAACCGGCGAGGCCCCATTTCTCTCTGTCCTGGGATGGGCACCATTACGATCACCTTAAAAAGACCTTCTCGGTGAATTCCAAGTCCCTTTGGGGTGAAGATGTGGAGAGCTACAAACTTCTTCAGGAGTGGGGCGACAAGCTTTTGAAGGCCGGTCTGAAGTTCCATTATGCTGATATTATTGGAGCCAAGTCCGCGGCCGAGCTGAGATCACTGCTAGGTAATTCGAAATCCCGTAGTCAACTTGATCACCGATTTCCTTACCTATGTGTCTTAGTCAATTCTTGTCTTTTTTTTTCCTTGTAGATGTGCTAGCAACTTGCCCCGTTCCTGAGCCTGGTGTTGAGGTCCCACTCAAAAAGTGCTCCTCCAAGCGGAGAACGGGTACACGCTCTTCAAGAAGAAAAAGGGCCGCTAGGGATTCGGAAGCCCTTCCCCCTCCCAAAAGAACCAATACACTTGGTGTTCAAGAACTTCCTGCTTTGCCTGCCGAGGTTGCATCTGAACTTCCTTCCGAGGTCCCTTCAAGTGTAGACCTGGAAGCTTGCCTCAGGGTAGCTGAGACTGCCCTCAGGCTGTTCCAGAAACTGGAGGAGTTGGAGTCGAACTCGAAAATTCTGAAGCTTTCTCGGAGGTTGGAGAGGGCTGAAGCTATAAACTGTGAGCTGGAAGGGGATCTTCTTGACCGGATCGATAAGCTGGAGTATTGTCGAGATGTTAGGATACCGAAGCTCATAGAAGAGAACCGTGTTCTCCGGGCCACCATCAGTTCTCTTGCTTCGGCCGAGGAACAAATTGCCGTCCTTGAGGTTCAGTTGCAGTTGGACCAGGCTGAGGCGAAAGAAACAGGGGAGATTCAGGCGCAACTGACAGAGGTCAAAGCAGAGGAATCTCGAGTCCTGGAGGAGGTCGTCGCTCTTCTCGCCGAGACTGAAAAGCTTAAGGGTGAGTGCTCTGCTGTCGAGCTCAAGGTGGGGAGTTCGGCCGTGCTTGGTTTTGACAGGTGCAAGAGTCTTCTGGCCGTCGTCAACCCTGGCCTGCCGCTAGAACTGCTGGATCCTGAGCACAAAATCTTTGAGGGGAACATGGTCAAGCCTGTGCCCGGTGCTCCTTTGGATCAAGCGCAGCTGCTCTTCGTCAGCTCTGAGGCAGAGGTATGCGAATGAGGACTGGGTTCCCTGCTTTCTTTTGCCATTTTGTGCATGTAAATACTGGCCAGTGGCCCACCTTTTGTAATATTTTGCAATATAAATGAAAGCTTATTTAATTTCGAAATCACCTCGTCATTTATTTGTCTTTTGTCTGCAAGTGACTTTAATTAATGGTGAGATAAGAGTGGCCGAGGCCGAGATTAAGATTACCTGCGCGTCCTTTCTCAAACTGTTGTAAGTTCTTTGGTAGTCCCTGATGGAGCACGAAACTCGGAGATCCGTCTTTGCCCCTGATGGAGTTCGAAACTCGGAGATCAATGGAGTTTTTATCCCCTGATGGAGCGCGGAGCTCGGAGATCAGGGGAGTCTTTCGCCTTTGATGGAGCACGGAGCTCGGAGATCAGAGGTCCCTTCGGCCCCTGGTGGAACATGGAGTTCGGACACCAGAGGGAAGGTCTTTGGTCGAAGTCGCTGGGGACTTCTTCCTTCGGCCACTAATGGAGCATTTGAGCTCGGAGATCAGTGGGAAGGCTGCTCGCTCGAGGCGAGATTAGGGCCACTGGGGCCTGAGCTGCTGTGGGCCTGTGTGCGCCTCCCAACTGCGCATTTAAGCTTGGAGTCGGGAATGACATGGGCCTCGCCTCGAATCGTTGTCCGTCGAGTGGCCAGCTCGAGTCGGACTCGGGCAAGAGGGGCGTCGCCGGGGACGGATCACCTGCGTGTTAGTCCGCATATAGCAATAAAAATGGAAATTGAAAGCACAGTTCTGCAATCTTTTCTCATTGAAGACATTTTGAATACAGTTTAATGCTTAGTGATTTTTTCCTGTCGTCTCCAATTTCTTGCAGTGGTCGTTGCCCTTGCTATTCTTTCTGGGCTCCCGGGTTGGTCACAATAAGTGTCTGCTGCTTTTCGGCTTGACGTTCCCACTTCAGGCAGAGGTACTGGCACCTCTTTTCCCCGTCGAGGTCTGTCGGGACCGTGATCCCTTTTTCTTGCTCTGAGAAGAATTTCATTTTGAGGTGGACGGTGGAGGCGACGGCCTCGAGTTTCCCCAACATCGGTCGTCCGACAATGCAATGGTATGGGGAGGGGCACAGTAGCACCAGGAATCTCGTCTTAATGGTTCTTGACAATTTGTCCTCTCCGTAGGTTACCCTCAGCTAGAGATAGCCCAGAGGTCGGGTCCTAGAACCATTGAATCCCACCAGGTAGGACCCTTCGTATTCAGACAGGTCACCTCGGAGATTTTTAGCTTTGAGAGCAGCTCTTTGAATAGTATGTCTACCGAGCTCCCTTGGTCCACCACGATCCTCTTCACCTCGACCCCGACTAAGACTGCAGAGATGACCAAAGGAATTTCTTCGTTGGGCTTGCCTCGGAGGAGATCAGAATCTGTAAAGGATAGTGGGGGTCGGTTTGTCTTGACCAAAGGGGAGATCGGACCACCTTCGGCACTAAGGACCTCTTGCCAGTGCCGCTTTATCGAACTCTTAGTCCTTCTGACTTCCATGGAGTAGCCCCCCATGATCACCATGGCCACAGGTCGCGGTCTCTGTGACCTTGGCTCGTCTTCTGCCGAGTCACTGCTGTCTGTAGGGGATTTGGTTACCTCGTTGACTGCGGCCTTCGACTTCCGTGGTGAGTTCTTGGGAGACCTTTCCCTTTTCTTATCGTCCGTCCTCAGATACTGCTTCAGCTTTCCCTTCTAGATTAGGTCTTCGATATCATCTTTTAACACCCTTAAGGCCTCGGTGTTGTGGCCGCTGCTCCTGTGATACCTGCAATAGGCTTTTTTGTTGGTGTTCCCGCATTGGGAATCGAAGTCGGCCACTTCATGTCTCGAAACTCGATGCTGGCGCATTCGGCGAGAATCCTTTCCCTAGTGGCGTTGAGGTCGGAATACTCAGCATGTCTTCCGCGGTAGTCTTTTGTGACCCAGAGTCCTTCTTCCCTTTACCCGACGCCGATCCCGCGTTGGAAATGTCCGCGGCATCGGCTTCCTCGTAGTCGATGTAATTCATCAAGGGTTCTTGGTTTGCGTAGTCCAACACTGATCTGAAATAGGCTACCCTTTCGGAGACTGTGCCTCATGAACAGAACCCTGATGTCGTTAGAGAGTTGATGTACATCATCTGCGATCTGGTTGTACCGCTCTATGTAGTCCCTCAGGGATTCCTTCTCCCCTTGTCGGATCCCCTACAGCAAGTCCTCCGACTTGGGCTTCACCCTTGAAGCGGTGAAGCGAGATGAGAACAGCTTTGTGAACTGCTTCCAACCCGAGATCGATGCCGGAGGTAGGTCTCGATATCATTTTAAGGCGCACTTGCTCAGGGAGAGAGGGAAAAGCTTGCATCGGACATGATCCTAGGCGTCACGTAATCAAGCATCAGATCAAAGGTGTCCACATGCTCATCAGGGTCACCCTTGCCGTCGTACACATTTAGCCTGGGAGGCTTTTCGAGGGATTTTGGGATACGGCAATTAGCGATCTCGGGGATGAAGGGACTGGCCCGGGACCTTTCGTCCTTTTTCTTGGACTTGCTTTTATGAGTTCCTTTTCTGTGAGGAGAAGGGTCTTGGGACGAAGAGGACGAGTTGGAGGAAGGGTTATCCGAGCTGCCAAGAGATTCTGACCTCGGCAGGGATGGTGGAGTCGGAGGTTTGCCACGCTGTTTCTCTCTGCAAATTGTTGGTGAAATGTCGCTTGGGATGTCGTCTGGGGGAGGCGATGTTTGACGTCTCCGAGAAACTACGGTCCGAGGTGACTGAGGGGGTCGGTCCACAGGCTGGAGTTGGGCCGCGATAGCTCGGGCAATGGCGGCCATCTCCTGCAGCATTAACCCTTGGCTGTGTCGCTCTAGCACGTCAAGGAGTTGGTTGACAGCTTGAAGTTGCACTAGAATGGCATTGACCTGCGGCACTAGGGCAGGTGGTGGAAGCCGGCTAGAGCTGGGAACTGCCGGGACTTCCTCAAGCACGGTCTAAACGTAGCCCTCGAGTAGCTTGGGGTTGGACCCTGGGGTTAGCACTCTGCACCCGAGATTGGGATCGGGTAGGTGGTCGTCCTCCCGGAGGCATGTTCAACTGAGAGTGAGTTCGGAAGCGAGTGAATAGCTCCCACTATGGTCGCCAATGTTCGGTACCGGAGTACAGGGTATGGTGTTGGAGTAGAGCGTTCCGCGAGAATGAGAGGTTGACTTCGAGTGAATGAGCTTAGACCTCGGATTGGCCGAGGTGGTCTTCTCCCGCGCCTCGGGAAGGGTACCTGCAAGCACTCTGATGCCTAAGTCAGCAAGGGAAGTGAAGAGGTAACTTGAGAAAGGAATGAGTGTGTACCTGGAAATGGTGGATGAGTCCTGTATTTATAGAGCACGGCGCCATACCCGAACCGTTGGATGGGTCGGGCGAGCCTTAGCCGTTAGATGCAGATAAGGCGCGGATACGGGTGCGCGGAGTACGGTAATGGGCCAGGCCCAACGTTCCTTGGGAGGATTGGCCCAGTCCGGAACAACTTAGAACTGTATGGTACCTGAAAAGAACCCCAAGAAGAAGAATTCTATCCAAACGGAATGGAAATGTGATTCTAGAAGCCTATATGGATCAGAAACAATTACTATTGAAGTATATTATCAAAACATTTTCAGAACATAATGAAAGATATGAGCATTAGCAGCATGCAACAGAGAGACAGAGTCTACGGCAAACCCCTTCAATCTTCTTGTCAAGCTACATACGGCATAATAATTGGGCCCTATATTTTCACCCTTCAGCTCAATTTCTAAACCAACTCTATATAAAATTATACACGAGCGTAGGGAGTTCAAAGCCTGCTTCCGGTGTCCACATAGCACTTGGGTTTTACTTACCACTCGTCTATGTTCTCAGGACTCCTTCGTAGCGAGTCCGACCCATGCTTCTGGTGTCAACATAGCACTTGTGTCTTACCACTAGGCTATGTTCTCAGGACTCCTTCATAGCGAGTTCAGACCCTGCTTCCAGTATCCATATAGCACTTGTGTTTTACCACTGGGCTATGTTTTCAAGACTCCTAATGAATTTGAATTTAATACGAAAGCATACGAAAAATACTTTTCTTAAAAAAATAATAGATCAAGGGATATGTAGCTTCGGGGTTTGAATATGAGTGAGGAGTATAGTAACTCCTTTTAATGTTACTAGTATTCCTGCCATTTCCAGCTTATGTTCTTGTCCTACTTTCTTACCCTTTTCAACTAGGAAATATGGCTGTGTGATACTTAGTTAAGGGTTATCGAGCCATTATATGATTCGCAGTTAGATCACATGACATGAGCTTCACTATTATACCATATTTTGAAAGAGTAACTCAATTTATTATATGAAAACATAGAATAAAGATGACAATTTTGATACAGAAGGAAGTTTGGATGTGAAGGACCCAACATTATTTAGCAACCATCAAGTAATACAACCAATTCTGTGTAATGAAATTATTAAGACTGTACTTCCGCAGAGTAGGGATGGCAAAAAAAACCCGGACCCGCGGGGTAAAACCTGTGACGGGTCCGGAGTGGGTAGTCAAACGGGTACCCGCGGGTTGAATAAACAGATAGTCAAACTACCCGTTAGTAAACGAGGCGGGGCCGAGTAGCGAGGTACCCATGCCCGCGGGTACCCGGACCCGTAACAAAATATACTTAAGTATCCCTCATATATAAATACCCCTCATATATATACCCCTCATATAAATACCCCCTCATATAAATCCCCCTCATATTTATACCCCTCATATAACTATATTTGATAATGTTAGTGACTTGTTATTTTCAAAGTTGGAATTATTATAATTTTAGTGTTCTTTATCTCCATTCATTAACGATTATATATTAATAAATAGTTGATAAGATAAATGCGTATCGAAATACCTAAAATGAACCGAAAAATTGTTCAAAAGATTAATTTTACATGTGATTTCAAATTTTATTTTTTTTAAAAAAAACATTTTTATTAATTTAAATATATCTGTGGGTACCCGTTAAGAAAAATACCCATTTAAGACCCGCTAAGCGGGTACCCGTGCGGGTACGGGGCGGGTACGGGTCTCATTTATACTAAACGGGGCGGGTAGCAGGTAGTTGTTACCCGTGCCCGCCCCGCCCCGTTGACATCCCTACCACAGAGGCTGGGTGCTCATCTAAGGACAGAATTTGCTTTCATAAGTCAGAGCTCAGTCAAATACTAAGGAAGCGTTCGAATGAACAGCTTAATTAGCTTAATTAAGTTTTAGCTCAGTAAGCTATTTTAGAGAGCTTAATTAAGCATTTATTCATAATTAAGCATTTATTCATAAGTTGTTATGAAGAGTCTATTGAATTAAACTATACAATAATTTATTGGCATATAACAAATTACTTTTATAATGTTTAGATTGACTTATTTGAGCTTATCTACTGACATAAACACTTGTGAGACTGTTTGGAAGAGATTATAGAGATACTAAGGATGCATTCAAATGAACAACTTAAATAAGTATTTGCTCAATAAGCTATTATAGAGAGCTTATTTAAGAAAAAGAAAAAAAATTGAGAAAAAAATACTCCTTCCGTCCCATAATATAAGGCCCCATTGCACTTTTCACGGTTATTAAAAAAGGTTAGTTGCGTAATTAATATGTTAAAATTTTGTATGGCTATTACTAAATTACCCGAAACATTCAATGTTAACTTTTCATTTCCCTATATAATCTAGTATTAGTACTATTGATAATGATATATTTGGAAAAAAGGGTAATAAATGTATGTAGAAGTGTTCAAAACCGAACCAAACCAATTGGAAAACCGCAAACCGAACCAAACCAAACCGAAAACCGCAAAAAACCGCTTCTAATCGATTTTGTTCGGTTCTTTTTTTCGATGCACCGCGCGGTTCGGTTCGGTTCACGGTTTTGATTTCAAAAACCAAACCAAACCGCAAGTAACACTAAGGCTTGTTGAATTACATCATTCCTTACTAACTTACTAGCCCAAATGCAACTAAAGCCCAACTCTCACTCCCTTGCTAAACCAAATCCAATTAATTCTTTGACTCACTTACAAACAATCCATATTGTTATGCTATATTTAAAAATTACAATAAAATATTTAATTCAAATTTTTTTAGACATTGTCTTAGCTATCTTAAAAGAATTAAAATAAAGTAATTTATATACTACATATATTTGAGTAAATTTTTTGTTAAAGATTTATGTTAGCCATTTTTTATGTTACTTAATTTTAACTTTGTTTTAAATTATGTTTTGTCTTGGAAAAAACCAAACCAACCGAACCAATTCAAACTGCATTGGTTTGGTTTTATTTTAGGAAGCCAACCGAACCAAACCAAACGGCATGTAATTTTACCTTGCGGTTCGGTTCACTTTTTGTCTCAAAACCGAACCAAACCGCACCGCGAACACCCTTAGTAGAAAGTTGTAAAGGGCCTTATATTTTGGGATAGAGAGAGTATTCCACAACTTGCAGAGACCTTGTCAGAGACTTCTTCCTCACCCCTCCACCTCAAGCATCACCACCACTAGCCCTTAGACCCCCTCAAAACACACTCTTTTTTCTTCCTAAACTTTCCACAGATCAAAAGTGTAGCCCACTTCCTCCCCTTGATATAGAGCACTATTAAATGTTAAGCGCTCAAATTAACATCTAGATCTAATTTTGAGGCAAGAGCTTTGTGTGGATACAGTTTGATGCACCACCCATTTCTTTCAATATAAAAGACGTCTCTTTCATATTTTTTTTTTGTGGCACTTCAAGGGCGAAATTCAATTCAATGAAATCAGGCGCCCATTGAATTAAATCTAAAAAACATACCGCAACTATTTCACATATTTATAAATTAATTAATACCAACAGAGCATCCATCTGTTGTCTGTCATTTACCAGGATATTTCTGTTCTTTTTTTATATAACATTCTTCATGTTTATGTATATTCAGGTGACTCCAAAGATAGAGAGTAATGTAGAGGTTAGCGTGGCAACTCATAAGGTAATCAATTTGGAAGCAGAAATAAGCATGGAGCTACACTGCAACATAATGAAGAATTGTTTTTTGCCTAAACAGTAACCCTGTATAAGATAAGCTATAAAAATGGCTAGCAAATTGCAAAGACTAACTAGAGTTGAAATTTCTCCGCACATTGTAGCATCCTACATCCAGATTTTCAAAGAGGCAAAACCCAATTCAAGCCTCTACTGCAAGGAATGTTGTTCAATCCATATCCTGCATTCCCCTTCCAAGTTTAAAGTAAACTTGAAGTGAAAAACATTAGATCTAAGAAAACTAGAAAAGTTATTATTGTTCTTCTTTTTCCTTCATTAACTTTACAACAGCTATATTCATCATGTAACTTTAACTTGATTAGGTCAAAGTTACTCCCACAACAAGCACATACAGATCAATCATACTAATTTCACTTGATTACCACATAAAATCACTACCTTTCTTCAATCCACCTAAAATTGGTCTTTTTCAGCTCATACAAACCCTTCCTCTAACAAAAACATCACCTCCTTTTTATCCATGGCTGCATTAACCCTAAACAAGTACCAGAGCCCATCCATCAACTCTTATCTACAAAAGCCCACATGCAAAACCAAATGATCATACATCCCCGAAACCGCGAAAGACCCTATACATCTACCAGCTCTAGCTCAATTAAAAACATTCCTTTAGTATGCATTGTTTACAACTAAGCTATTCAAATGCAATCCAATAGTGTTTCAAGTTTAAACCTTCAATTCAATTGATGATCAATCAATACATCATAAAGAAACAACTACAAACTACCAAAGAATCTATATATAGCAAATCAATGTTGCTTTGCAAACACCTTAATTATTGCATTCAAAATCTAATAATACAATACAATCACAACATAGTTCACAATTGAGCTACTCATCAATACATCAAAAACATCACAAAATCACAAACAATATTAAATATTAAATATCAAATACTTAAATAACATACCATTACCAAAATCCAATTGTGAACCTTCAGCTTCAAGGCAATGCACCAAGTCTTCCTTCAAAGACAAAACCACGGTAAAGACCATCACAATTTCCAGGCACATTATCAATCCACCGCCAAACATCTCCATTAACGGCGGCAGCACCGCGATCCCAAAGCGCTAATCTCCCAATCCTCTTCGCCGAAAAACAAACCCTAGAACCACCACCAAACACCTTAAACTTCCCAGCCTCTTGAAAACACCTAAACATCTCCACCGGCATTCTCCCAGCTTCATCCCACTCCATACTCTCAAGATCAAGCCTCAAAATCAAAATCGTCGAACACGGCGAATTCAACGAAAACGACGATTTTAACCCTCCGATCATCAAAATCCGATTCCCTTCACCACGTACAAGCCGTGGCCGTTTCAATATATCAAAAACATCTCCCCACTCATTCCTCTCAAGCCGCGACCACGTCTGCGCCGTGGCCGCACCACCGGCACCACCAAGCCGGCAAGAGAAAAGCTTCCATTGACTCCTCCACGGCGATCCAACATCGCAAAGCGTGAAAGCCGAATCGTTAATAAGAACAGGACTCCGCGGCTTAGAAGGCAGATTTGAAGAGAATTTAAGCCAGCCGCCGCCGTAACTGCCGTGACGGTTATTATCGTTACGGCGGCCGGGGAAATAAAGAGCGGCGAGTTCAGTTAAAACTAAGACTCTATTTTCTTTTTCAACTAAAACGGCGCCGTGTCGACACCAAGCGGAACCTAAATGAGGTAGAACACGGAATTGACGAGTTAAAGGATTACAAGCGATAAGAGATTTGGATGTTTTTGGGCTTGGGTTTGGGCTGGTGTTGGGCTCGGCCCAAAGGTAGATAAGGCCATGAGAGGAAGCAACAGGGAGAGGGGAACGGAAAGGGAGAAAGTTGAGAGGAAAGTGAAGCCAGTTTTTGAGGTTAGGGTCAAAGAGGTGGAGGGTGGTGGAATTGTGGTGGTGGTGGTTTTGGTGGCGGAGAGCGAGGAGGTTGAGAGGAGGAAGAGTGGTGGAGAGAAGGTGGAGGAAAGAAGGAGTTGAGAGGAGGTGTAAGAAGAATTTTGAGAGGGTGCGAGAAATAATGATATCGCGGAGTGGAAGAGAAGAGAAGATCTGGTGAAGTGTATCTTGTGGGAGATGGTAGATCGGTGTTTCTGTAACTGTTTCTTCTTCTTCTGATTCCATTGTGGCGGCGTTTGTGGCGGCGGTCGGCGTTGAGTTTAATGTGAATTTATTGTTTCAGATGATGGTGTGTGGTTTTGTTTTGACTTGTGGACTTGTATTTGGAATAGTTACTTTTTCTTCTTTATGATGACGAGTTGACGACTTCTATTTCGATACTATAATACTCCCTCATTCTCTCATTATTGTTAGATGTAGGACTAAAATACCCTTACACTTTTCTCAATTGGAGTAAAACAATTTTTATATTCTAAAATAATGGTATTGTTGTAAAGTAATAATAAATATTGTATTGGATTCTAAAGTAACAGATAATTTGAGACAAACAAAAATGGTAAACAGGACACTTAAAATGAGAGAGGGAGTAGTTTTTATAAGTAAAGTGCACAGACTTATTTGTGAAAATTGTGAGGGGCTAAAAAGGGTTTTTACTCTATTTTTTTAGCTAAATTGCATTTTTGATCTTTTATCTTAACTTGAGTTTTAGTTTGATTTTTTATCTTTATATTCTTTCTGTCTCATTAAATGTCGTTTAAGGTTATGCGCAAGTATTAAGAAAATTATTAGATATGCTAAATTTTATGGTAAAAAAAATGTGGTAAGACTAAAACACCCTAACACTTTTCTTGGTTGGTGCAAAGGCACGGTTATTGACAATCTAAAGTAAGGGTATTGTTGGAAAGTAATAATAAATGTTGTATTGGGATTCTAAAGTGACAGATAATTTGAGACAAAGAAAATGGCAAACAGGACACTTAATATGAGACGGAGGGAGTATTTCTTATTTCTTATTTGTGGCAAATTGGTCTTTTATGTTTGATATGTTTCAATTTTTTTGTTCAACTGATATGATATGTTTCAATTTGGTCGTCTTGCGTTTTTGTTTTTGAGAATCAAACTGAAACATATCATACTAATTGAAGGAATAAACTGAAACATATAAAACATAAAGAACCACTTTTTAACGACATATCAATTGAGGTAACAAACTGAAACATATCAAACATAAATGACCACTTTTGACACATGAATGCCCAAAGCATGAATAAAAAGATAAATGACTAAACTGAAACTTTTATCAAAAATAAAAGACCAAAAATGCAATTTAGTCTTCTTTTAACAATGGATAGTTTAATATTTGAATTGAATGTGTCTTTTTTCGGTCATTTGACCTTCAAATATGTTTTTTAATCGATCAACTTAATCATTCATTAGTCAATTTGGTCGTCAAAGTTTCTTTTTTATAAGCAAAAATTTGGTCGTCAAAGTTACTAACAAAAGAAACATGTAGAGATGTGTTTGCAATTTCGATACATTCAATGACTATAATGACAACACTAACACATTAAAGAACCAAATGATTAATTACCATTTTATTAAATTTCTATCCTAAAAACGACTTTCATTTTTTCTAAACAAATGTTAGTAGTTAATAGTTAGAGCGAGGGGGCGTGTTAGTTTTCTGGAGTTTGAACTCCATTAATATCCCTTGCTCATCATGTGAACTACCTACTTAGGATTATAATCACTTTCCTTTTGACTTTAATTTGTGTTGTACAAAAACAATAGTTTCATATATTAGAGGTGTGAAAACCAAAGTAATTTTTTGTCATTTTTTCGTGGAAACCAAAGGTTATACAGACTAAAACTAAATTTGTTCATATGACTACAAATATCTTAACAAAACAATTTGAGTTATTTTGATCACCCTATTTCATCAAATTTGAAATTTTAGTCCACTCACTTCTTTTGCAATTACCTCAATTTTATCAAATCCGCAATTTTGGTCTCCCAAACTGCAACTTCATTTGTTCTGAATGAGTAGTGGCCCGCCGGTTTCCCTACTACAAGTGTGTCCGACGGTGCCAAACCCTGCAAATGTAACTACATCAGTTTGTTATCATTTCTTCTCTAACCCGATTTCCTAACTTCATTATTTTGGGATACTACTTTTGTTGATTTTAATTTTAGGGATATCATTATTGCCTATTAGGACGCTATTTTTTGTAGCTCCATTGATATATTTTATTTCACTTATATCATGTATTATTGCCTATTGGAATACTATTGGTGCTCTTGTATTGAAATGTTTTATTTCGTTTTTGTTGATATCTCCCATTTTAGTGTTTTAGGGTATGATTTAAGCTACATTTGCCATTAGTTAATAATGATTTTCTCTCTTTCTAAGTAATTCATTAGTTGATAAATCTCTTAGAATCATAATGATCAAGATAAACACCATACTTTATTGGGTGTAATTATGCTTCAAATTCTGTTCTTTTTGTTCTTGTCTTAGGGTGTGGTTCTTGATTTGAGCACTGCCTAAGCTTCAAACTTCTTATTAAGGTTAAGCATCATACTTCTTATTAATGTATATTCTTTTACTGTCCAATAAACCCATGATATTACATATTTTATTTATACAATTCAAATTTTTGGTTCCCTCTAGATTTTTTGATTCGAATCATTGTTGGCTACCCACAGAGTGTCCCAACGTAGTTCCCCCGAGATTTTGAGCCAGGCTCTACAACTTCTATTGGCTCAACTTTGTTGTTGACTACAAATTTTAAAGTTATTAAGCACAATTTTTAGGTGTTAAATATAACCTGAATACTTTAAAATTGTGGTTAATAATGTTCAAATAGTGGTTAAAAAAGCTCGATTGATGGTTAACGAGTTGGGACATATTAGTATATCCATTAACCAAATTCAAGACTTTATTAAATCACATGTATAAAATATGTTGGTATTAGATTTACTGGAAGGGATACTAGGAGATGTCTCGAGAGATCGTCACAGAGTATGTTCCTCTTCCCTATAAGTGGTGTGACCTCTAGATTCTCTATGAGGACTGAAAAGGAGTTTCCTGAGAAATCGACGCATAATGGGATATTGATATCTAAAAATAGATCTTGAAGTCTAGGATCTAGAAAATTGGCAAATCAACAATTTCTCACAACAAATTCAATAGAGAAGATGACCAAAATTTACAACACAAAAGTAAAAGACACAAACACTTACATGAAAGATGAAGAAAGATCAAAGATGGAGAAGATAGAGACGGAAGTGGAGAAGGAAGTCCACCACTTCCTCCTTGGGAAGATAATAATGACAACACTATCCTTGAGTTCTCCTAGCCTCAAGTTTGTGTGCTCAAGGTTCTCATCTCAAGAAACCTTGGAGAATCATGATGAACCTTCACTTACACTAGCAATGGAAACTTGCCCTCGCCCTCTCTTGGTATTATGGCACTCACTCTTGTTCAAGTGAATCAAATGAATTTCATTCATCAAGCTCTACATATTACATGGAAATGAAAAGTATATATAGGTTGGACTCTTGGATCCTAAGCCCAACACTCTCAAGTCCACTAAAGAAAGAAATAAGGCCCAAGGCCTAAACTAAATGGCCAACAAGGCTCAAAAACAAATGCTCATTACAATCATGAATGAAATCTTAAATTTATTCAAAAGCAAATACAAATAATTAAGGAACACTAGAGTTTGGATATTCTAGAAATTCCCTAAGGTATTCTTGATCACCTTTGTTCTTGTCAATTATCAAGGTGGACACACCAAAGTATATTCCCTTTAAGTGTTGAATCTCTTTTTGGTCTATTGAGTTTTTATCTTTGTGACCTTCATCCAAACTCCATGATTAGGCTAGGAATGCATGTGGGCTCACATCAGGTATGACATATACATAGGGAGAGCCAGCTATATCTACAAATCTTTGGGTTACGTAGAAACCCAATGGACGGGGAGATGTTTGAGTGGTTCAAGCACTTCCTTTCCAACACATATGGGAAGCCAATGAGGTGACTCGCCATGACTTCATCCTAGTAGAACATCTCATGCAAAGGGTAGATGATTCCCAGGCCTACCAATGCCAATATGCACAGAAGGTTCCTAAACAGTTTTAGGCACTGCCACCCCAAGAGTCTAGCGATGATATCGCTGATAGTGAGAACAGATCGAGTTTCTACGACTCGGGAGATTTCTAGATCCAACTGGAAGGTTGGGCAAGAGCTATGATTTTGTACATTACACTCATGCTAGTGAGTCAGTGTAGTCAGTCAATTCATTGGTTGGTCAGTCTTTTAGGGCTACGTAGTTGTTTTCCAAGTCATGTTTGACAGCTCATGGGCAGTCATGATGGGGTTTTTGAAAGGTGGCACGATTTTCTTAAAGGAAAAGCCACCACTGTTTAGAAAAGATCTTTAATGTGATGCACTATCAAGAGGACCGACGTGTAGGCTACACAGCCTTTATGATAATAGAGATTTAGAGGCCTGGTGGATAGGATAGTCTATATTATTAGAGGAAAATGGTTGTGTTATTACATGGAATCTGTTTAAAAACTATTTTTTGGAAAAGCACTTCCTTAGATAGAAGAGAAAGGAGAGAGAGAAGAAATTTGATACTCTCAAACAAGGGAATATATCGGTGGGAGAATACATAAGAAAATTTGACAGTCTGATCAAATACTCGAAATTCTATCAAGTGCATCCACACAAAGAGTGGAAATGTCAAAGATTTTAAGATATGAAATCTTGCGGGCAATAGCTCTGTTGCATCTAAAATGGTTTACAAAGCTGATAGAAATGTAGTGAGGTAGAGAGTATTGATTCATGTAAGAATCAATCTACTATAGGAAAAGGTAGGACCGAAGGTTTTCAAAGAGGAGTACCCATAAGGAATATGGTTTAAGACTATTGATTCTTGTAATTAATTTTCTATTGTTAACAAACTTGTTCTATCTTACTTGTATCTAAGGTAGGTGTTCTGGACTGAGCCGAGGGCCCAATCCATCCAAAGACTGGCCGAGGACGGCCCAAATACAAGACGGATAGAAATTACCAAAACTCGTTAGATCAACCATCAAGATCGACCCGTACAGAATCTCACGGCCACCCACGATTTACTGACACTATAAATAGAGGTCTTACCTCATCTGACAGGTACATTTTTACCCATACCATTACTTAGCTCACAATCTTACTCCACTGACTTGGGCGACGGAGTGTCTTTACAGGTACAACCCGAGCTGAGCTCTGCTCACGATCAACACATCCAATGAAATGACTAGACACCTCAACAGGCCGACCTGCTCGACTTTGAGGTACAGTTCAGTGGCGACCACAGTGGGAGCCCAAGTGCTATCCCACCTCATCTCTCATGCCTCCCTGAGGGAGGCCGCAAGCGGCTCAACGCTTGGAAAGTGTGGCTGCAATCCCTGACCAGCCACAACCCGTTCCAGAGAGCACTGCAGTCAATGCTGAAGGCACAGCCCCTGGAACCTAGCCTGGACCGGCTCAACAGGCCAATGTCACACTTCCAGCAAATGTCTTCCAAGAACTTCGAGAGCTACTCTACGTGTGAGACTAACACATCACACAACAAGAAGACCAGATCACTCAGATCGAGAGGCAAGTGACCTCAAGTCAGGCGATCACCGCACCTGAACCACGCCACGACGATGAGTCCCCCTTTCGCCGAGCGAATCCGTTTAGGCATCAACGTTTGCCTCCTAGGAGACACCTCGTCCACCGATTGTCGCCTCGACGGAGGGGTCGAGGAGGTGCCCAAACGCCACCAAGGACTCCACCTTCAACGATCGATCCTACTTATTGGCCAGAAGAGTCCTCTCACAAGGAATCCTTGTATGACTCATCTGGATCCCCCGCCCGGTCAAGAAGCAAATCATATGATCAGTACGCTCATCAGTATGCTCACTGCCATCATAAGAAGAGATCACCGGAACGACATCGTCACCACAACTACTCCCCCGAGCGACGTGGTCATCAAGACCGACGCTTCGAGGACCGATCACCTCGTGGGGGAAGGGGCGACATGAGGATGGGACCTTTCATCAGGGACATAGACAAGTATCCCATCCCTCATGCACTTGAGAAACCTCCTTCAGAATTGAGAATGTACAATGGTGTCAAAGATCCTGATGTCCATTTGAAATATTTCGACCTAATGATGCAGTACAAAGGGGCATGCAGATCGGTGAAGTGTAGAATCTTCCCATTAACCCTTGAAGGCCCGACTCTAGAGTAGTTTACAAAGCTAAGACTGAACACTATCTCCTCATGGGCTCAATTAGCCAAAGTTTTCTCTGCCCGTTTTACAGATTCAAGGGTGAAGCCGAAATCGCACGCAGTGATCAAAGCGATCAGGCAAGGAGCTAATGAGACCCTCCGCGACTATGTGGAACGATTTAATAAGGAAGCCACCAACATCAGGGGCTTGGAGGACGACATGAGACTCTGGTTCCTACGAGACTGGCTCAGGACCGACAGCTTGCTCGAAATTGAAGTCGGTGTGAACGAACCGCCCGATTTTGAAACCTTCCTCAACAGGTCACAAAGATTTATGAACTATGTAGATAGGGCGATGGCCACCCGTGCAGTCCCGAGGGGAACTACTGAAAGTCCCCAACAAGAGCGCGACCAGAGACCAATAAGTGATAAAGGAGGTTCATCTCGAGACTTCAAATCCAGGAAATTTGCAGACCGCACTAAGCTGCATACCTCATATGCCCAGATTCTATCCGAGTGTGCCAACACAGAGTTCAGGGATGTCAAAAGGCTCGAGCCGCTCGTTCTTAAAGAGGGACAACACTCGTCCCGTAAGTATTGTCGTTACCACCGTAGCAACGGGTACGATACCAATAACTGTATGGCCCTCAAGGATGACATAGAGGAGTTAACTCAAAAGGGCAAGCTGACCCAATACGTGAAGAAAGGACAAACAGACGACATAGAAGAAAAAGGTATAGCCCACTCCCTTCGAAAAGGGAAGGCGGCGGTAAACGAGGTGGCCAAAGGTAACAAAGAGGACGACGACGAATAAGGGGAAGAGATAGACACCGGAAAGTCTAAAGGGCAACCAGTGGCCATGGTATCACAGGAGGATGCCCGAATGACGGGACAAAAATCGACAAGTCCATAAAGAGAAGGTGGAAAGAAATTATGAGCATCGCCTCAACATCCCTCCCCAGGGCTCTCTCGAATAGACTGGCCTTTGTCATTTGGGGATAAGGACTTACTTGACGGCAAGCCGAACAAACGTCCCACTTTTAGTCATTGCTGTGATGGCTAATGTTAGAAGAATCATTGTCGACCAGGGGAGTCCAGCTAACATCATCTTCGAAGATCTCCTTGAAGTGCTAAATATATCCAGGGACGACCTAAGACCTTACCGGGGAACAGACTTGACCGGCTTCAATGGGTGGTCCACAACACCCCTTGGTCCACAACACCCCTTGGTTGCATAAAGTAATTTGAGTATCGCATAAAGAACTTGATAGAATTCTCCACAAAGAGT
This sequence comes from Astragalus glycyphyllos, assembly GCA_963573325.1. NCBI lineage: Eukaryota > Viridiplantae > Streptophyta > Magnoliopsida > Fabales > Fabaceae > Astragalus > Astragalus glycyphyllos. The sequence continues at coordinate 21,250,615 of OY754313.1, read as the reverse complement.
TACCCTTTTCAATCTTTTCAAGACCTAGAATATCTTTAACTTTATGAATAGATTCAAGTCTAGCTACTATATCTTCCAACTTATTCACCATTTCTCTCTCACTATCATGAAAGTTGAAATACGTCAAAAAGAAGTTAGTATTACTCACCAAAACCTCTTCCTTCTTCTTCAACTTCTTCTTCTTCTTCAAAATTGTGGTAGCTTTAGTAGAAATGTGATCCAAAATGTCATCAGCAACATAAACAGCATATTTGAGATCATCAAGCCAGCTTTTAATTGCTGTGTCTTTGATCTGTTTTTGTTCAGCATCATTCAGCATGGATTCAACAGCATATTGAGTGTTCTTCAACAGTTACGGTTTCTTTCTTTATCAAAGTGAAAAAGTGTATATTTTACTGTGTAACTCTTGGCACGTGTGAACACTGTGGTCTACAAGACAAGTGTTGTGCACTGCACAAATCAAAGGGAGAGAAGCTATGAAGGTTTGATGGGATTTAAAGAAATCTTAAGTCAGGTTCCTTTCTTTGTAATTTTAAGAAATTAGTAATGTTTTTTTAACTTTGGGTACTGTAATTAGAATATACAAGAGCTACTTCTGCGTTTCGTTTATAGTAGGAAATCTATGACACGTTGTGTTCCATAGATCAATTGTAAGGGTAGATATTTTGGAATGTGTTCTCAAATGTTGCTTTTATTTGGGAATGGTACGAAATTATCTATGTCTTTCTCTGTTGTTGAGTTTATGATCATTAAATCATTCAATATCACTGGTAATTACAGAAACTCTGCTAATATCAAAGAGGTTAATTGGATCGCCCCGCGCTCTACATGATTAAGTGTAATACCGATTGCGTTGCTAAGGGTTGCTCGGGACCTGCCGCTTGTGGTGGTATTTTTAGAGACAGAGGCGTTGCTATTCTTGATTGCTTTTCTGCCTCCATTGGCAACAATTATGCTCTTCATGCTAAAATTGTTGGCGCAATGTTTTCTATAGAGATTGTTTTTAATAAAGGTTGGAAGAATTTGTGGTTGGAATGCGGTTCTCAGTTGGTGGTTTCCGCCTTCAAGAATTGCAAGATTGTTCATTGGAAGCTTAGAAATAGATGGAATAATTGTTTATATTTAACGAGACAAATGAAATTTGTTTGCACTCACATTTATAGAGAAGGTAACACTTGTGCTGTAAGCTTGTCGGGCATGGTACTAACACAAATGGTTTGGTCTGGTGGGACCTTCACCATAGCTTCATTGTTGACGGCTTCTCCAGAAATAGGTTGGCGTTGCCTAGCTACAGGTTCTGTTGATTTCCTGTTCGATGGTGTCGGTTTACTTTTGGCCTTCCGTTTTTTGTGTGCTGCAAATGATTGTTAGTGACTTTGGTGCCAACCTAGTTGGGATGAGAGTCATTATAGTGGTGTTTTTGCATGCCAATTTTATCTTTCTTTGGTCTAGTTTCCTTTTAATAGGACTCTTTCTTTTCCCTTTTGGATGTAATGTTGTTTTATTCATGGGTTTTTGGCCTAGTCCCCGCGTCTTTTGTATATTTTTCGCTTTTTATCAATAGATGGTTGGGGGAGTACTCTTTCTTTCTTAATGTTTTTTTCCCTAATGAGGGTTTTGCATCAAAAGGTTTTAACGAGATTCCATAACCATTTTTTTTGTTAAAAAAAGATATGAGAGCCTAGTGAAATCCTAGCAATTTATTAATATATATATATATATATATATATATATATATATATATATATATATATATATATATGATTACGGTACAATAAAAGAATTCATAGTATAACTTTAAGGATGAGATTTGTATCACATTATTTTCTCACGGAGTCTTTCTTGTAAACATTCACCTCTATGATTGTGTGAAATGTTGTGACTTCTTTTAGTGTGTTATTCGTGTGCAATATTCATAGACTTTGTCGGTGACTAATCTATGTCGAAGAACCTGGTTGGTCAAGTATACTCAGCTTTGTTGATCTGTGTGATTCTCCTCTCCCAATAGAGTTTTTACCACACCCATAATGTGAGTGTGACTATAGTTAACTAATATAATAAAACAAAAAATAATTTTGGTATGAAAAAAGGTAATGCAAATTATTCATTGAAGATATATATAAAGCATGATTATATAATTTCGTTTTCAGAGGAGTTAATTTAACAAAGATTTTTCCTATATTATTATTCTACCCAACCATCCTTCTTCTGATTTTGCTTTGCTATATATACTGCCTCCCAAATGGTTGGTTTGCTTTATAGTGACTCAACTATAACAGGGTACTTGTTCTTTGGCATCCTCACAAGTGTTGGTTGCACTGAACCATCTTTCTCCACAGGTTTCCACCTGCAACATCAAATTTTTTTCCACACAAGGGAAAAATTATTTCAAATAGGGAAATAGAGAATACATAAGAGATCAAAAAATATTGGTTTGAAGTGTTCCTATATTTCTTTTTTGTTTCATTTGGGTCCTTAATGTTTGTTATTTTTTTGTTCTAGAGGACTTCGACCCCACTCAGTATCCAGGAGAAAGGGTAATACTGAATGATGAAATGAAACAATTTTGTATAGAAGAATCACTTCGAAATAAACACAAATTAGGGATCAAAATCAAAAACTAGAGTAAAGAGGAACAAAAAAAAAATATTGCAACTTTATTATAAGTATTATGATTTTGTTTGTTGTAACTTTTATAGTAATTAATTCTTCATTGTTAATTAACAATCTTACTTGTATCTTGTGACAAGGTGATGAATAAAGACACATATTTCAAGCTTGGCAAGGTTCATTCCAGGACACATACGAGGTCCACTACCAAATCCAAGAAAGCTAAAAGGCCTCAAATGTTCCTGCATTTTTTTAAAAATTATAATCATCAATTTTTAGTTCCATAAAAATATACAAATTTTAATTAGGAGTAGTTTCTTGTCAAGAAGTAACTTACATCAAATCTAGAAGGATTAAACTTCTCAGGATCTGGAAAAACTTGTGGATCATGGTGTATAGAAACCACATCTAGATTCACTGACCAACCTTTCTTAATTTTATATCCTACAAAATTCAACATTAATTTATATATATATATATATATATATATATATATATATATATATATATATATCTCATAAAAAATAACACAACTCTTTCAATAAGACATAGATAGACACTAGCACAAATGTATCAAATAGATAGCTCAGTTGGTGAACTAAAGAACTCTTAAAGAACTGAACGGAGAGGTCTAAAGTTCAAACTGTGAAAACTAACATATAATCTCTGATTTACTAACATCGATTGTTTTAAAAAAGACACATGCAGAAATAATAGAGTTTAGTTGCCACACATTGTCGGTGTAATTTTTTTTACACTCACAACCAATAATAATTCGCCGTATGAGCGATATATAAGGTGGTTATTTCTTGACTCACTTCTTTTAATGACATGTCAACTTATAATTAATCGGCAGTGTAAAATATTTATACACTGTTGGTGTATATAAATTAAATCTCAAATAATATATGCATTAAATTGAAGGCTTTTTTTACCATCAATTTCAAAATCTTGGGATGCTTTTCTTGAAAACCAAGGAAGTATAGTAGCTCTTCTGAGTGTTTCACTGATAACCTGAAACTCAAATGACAAGTAATTTTGGTGAGCTGAGAAAATTTTAATTTTTTACTTAGAAACTAAAAATGTTGATGCTCTTACTTTGGCTGTGTAAGGCATGTTGTTAACTTCAGACCAAGTAAGATCATTTCCACTCTTTCTGTTTGCAATAATTTGTATATGTTCCTCCTATAAAACATTATGAAGCTACATATTAATCTCTTTGTAAACTATGGAAGGGAAAAGGATTGAGCTATTAGCCAATTTTGACCCTTAAATTTTACAAAAGTTCAATTTAGTCTCTTACATTTACAGTATATCAACTTAGTCACTGACTTTTTTAAAAGCTTTTCAATTTAGTCCCTATGCAGAAAAGGACTAAATTAAAACGGTTTTTCAAAAATCATAGACTAAGTTGATATATTATAAATTTCAGGGATTAAATTGAACATCTGTAAAATTTTAGGGACTAAATTGACAAATTACTCGAAAAAGATTGAGCTAATAGCCTATTTGGTCCTGAAATTTCACAAAAGTTCAATTTAGTTTCCGACGTTTACAATATATCAACTTAGTCCCTTGACTTTTGCAAAAGTTTTTGAATTTAGTCCCTCTATTTTGCAAAAAGGGACTAAATTATAATAACTATACAAAAATTAGAGAGACTAAGTTGATATATTGTAAATGTCAGGGATCAATACTTTTGTGAAATTTCAGAGACTTAATTGGCTAATTACTCGAAAAAGATTGTAGGGTATTTAATTTTTACTCTCAATTGTTCTAGAACAGCTGGATTTTCTTCTAGAAATTTGATAAGCCATGTAAGAGCAGCAGTTGTTGTATCATGGCCAGCAACAAGTAGGGTTAAGACATTGTCCTTCAATTGTTTGTCAGTGAGTTTATTTTCATCCTCTTGTTCATTTGATTTCTTGCTATGTTTCATAATTAGGGACTCTAAGAAATCTTGTTGGAATTCTTTGCCATTTCTTCTCCTAGAAATTTCAGAATCCAACATTTCATACATTCTATCCCTAGCCTGCACACAATGCATCATAGGAAAAGAAAGTTCAGGGCTAAAATTTCAAAAACTAGAAATACTAAAATAGGAATAAATGCCAATAATATTAGAAGATTTAAATATTTTTTTTGTCCTTGCAAATGTAGCAGTTTTTGTTTAGTCCTTGCAGTGCTCTTTTTGTTTTTAGTCATTGAAGCGTGGGTGAATTTGGTTTTGATCATTGTTGTTTTAGTTTTAGTCCTTTTAACACTACTAGAAAAAGTTGGAATAGAGACGGAAAAATTCCGTCACAAAAATTGATATTTTTCGTCTCTAAGTGCATTAGAGACGGAAATAGATAGAGAATCATTTTCATCGCTGAATTTGCATCCGCAAAACTGTTAGAGACGAAAATATGTATCCATCTCTAAATTAGAGACGAAAATATGTTGTCTCTAATTTAGTAAATTTCATCGCTCTAAACAAACAATCAAAAGACAATTCTGTCTCAAGTTTCTCGTCTCTGAATAAATTATTAGATTTCGGTTTCTAAAGTTGATAGAAGGTCCAATTTAAGTTTCGGTCTCTAAATTTCGTCTCTAATTAGAGACAGAATATGAATTCCCTCTCTAAAATTTTGATTTTAAAAAAGTTGCTCTATTAGATACGTAGTAGATCTAAAGTTGAACTCTCACTGACATTTTTTTTTTTTTAGTTCCTGTAATATGTGGACCATATTGATTTCAATCCTTCAAATATGGATTATACGAAGACTAATTCCAATCCACATAGATATTTAAGGGACTAAAACCAAAATTATGAAGAACAAAAACAATTTTTCCCATGTTCCAATGACTAAAAAAGTTAGAGAGACTAAAAGAAAATACTGCTGTATTTGCACAGGAACAAGAAAGATATTTAAACCTTATTAGAAATACCAAAAGTATCATATCATTAAACCTTATTTTAAATATATGAGCTTAGTATTGATTCTTGGTCAATTTGAATTGCTTTGTTACCTTGATACCACGATGAAAAGCTGTCCCTGGAAGTTTAAAAGGCAATGATGCAAATGAGGAAGAAATAATCTTGAAATTTGATCTAAATTTTTCTTGTTCTTCCCCTGTAGGCTCTAAGCTCATGATCATGTGTCCAATCACTTTTAGTGTAAACTGTAACGTTCAAATGACTAACTTAGCATGAAATAAAATGAACAAACTCATGAATTTTACTATATTTGATATTGGGTTAAATATGTTTTTTTTGTCTCTATAAAATTTGCGTTTTTTTTTATTTTAGTCCCCCAAAAATTTCTACCTATTTTTGGTCGCTAAGTTTGTTTTCATCAGTTTTAGTCCTCATGACTTTTAATGACATTTCATGCTTTTAACAGCGCTTAGAAGGGCTATAAAAGGTCCTAAAAGCGTTATTAAAAGTCTATGAGGACTAAAACCGATAAAAAAAATTGGAAGACCAAAAGTGGGTGAAATTTTTTGAAAGACCAAAAATAAAATTCTCAGATTTTTTATTGAACAAAAAAATATTTAACCCTTTGATATATATCTTAAGGCACTTAACTGTAGATGCTTCTTCAAGAATGAAGACCTTCCTTCCTTGCCATTGATCCAATGTTACCATTGCTTGAGTATTGATAAAATGGAAATATTTTTTAAGGCCATCCAATGATAAAGGCTCAGCAATTAGTCTTCTAAGCCTTTTGTGTGCTTCTCCAGTGGTTTGCAGCAAACTGGTGGGGCCTAGAACTTGTTGGCCAGTGTAAAACAAGTTTAAACTCACAATTCCATCCTTCCCAGTTAACAATATCTTACTTGCTTCTCTCCCTGTCATGAAGACTGTGAACCTTCCTAATACAAAGCTCTTGAAAACCTTTCCATATCTGCAATTAAATTAAAATAATCAAGAAAAAAATTTGGAATTCTTTAACACTTTGCATGAAATCGCGATACATATCGTGAACCAGAATAAATATTTTCTAAATCGGGAATCATATCTTTTTATGAATCGTGAGATACATGATCAATAAAAACATGACATTTGTTAGTATAGACAAGAGAACTAAGCTAAAAAGTACAAACTGATATATTATATATGGGCTTCAGAACAATTCAATATATTCAAAACATAAATTAAAGAGAAAAAAACAAAGAATAGCAGAGAATAAGGAAGGGAGTGAAACACTATGTAGGCTGACATTTAAAAAAATCGCATTTTAGGAGTGAGTGTAGACCAAGAACGTGGTGTACATGTTAGGGTTGTTTGTTAGTCAATCTGACTTAAGGTACTAAGAAGAATTGATTTTGACTAATTATGTCTCATTTAAGAGAAATTTTCAAAAAAAAAAAACTTGATAACACATTTTAGCATTGCGAATTCATATCGTAAGATTCAACAAAATTCATAAATTGTGAGATTCAGCAGAGCAAATCAAGATTCACGATCGTAAGCTACTAATAACTTTCCACTAGAGACATAAAAAAATCATGATGTCGCTACTTAATTGTGTTTGCATGAACATGCCTAGAATGTAATTTACACAAAAATGCTATAATTTTTATTTATGTTACCTTTTCTGTCTCTTGTTCATGAAGCTAAAGATTCCAGAAGGACTTGAAAAGTCAGAGAGGAATGAAAAACTCTCACCAACAATAGGCCAACCTAGGTTACCAGGAATGCCTTCCATTTCTTTAGGAGAACGAGTAAGATACATTAACAAGAGAATTGATAACACTAACAATGAAAGGATCAAAGAGAATAGCATATTGATTAGCTCCATTCTAAGTTGCTGCTTCCAAGAAAATAGCACTAGAAGTTGATTAAATAAGCACTTTTTATATGAACTTTCAGTGGAAATAACTGCTTGTGGTGTCTCTTCTATATCTTGAGCACCTTTGTGGTTAGGACATATGTAACAATTTTAAGACTTGGCTCATAACTAGGTATTTATATTTATATCTGTAGTTGTGTTATTTGAATATTAAATTAAATTGGGACACTAATTAAAAACCAATATCAGTTTTTGTTGGTTAATGCAGTTCACAAGCGTGATTAATGAAATGTTGAATTTGGTTGACGGATATACTAACGGGGGCGGACTTACCTCTAACGAGTCTCTAACAAGGGGGTCAAGTATACACCGTGAAAAAATATATTTGCACCCATCTCACACAATCACTCACATCAATTACTCTCCTTCCCGCGTGCATCGAAGATAATTATGAGTTTGGTAATTTATTTAATTAAATATATGAAAGTTTTATTTTTATTATATTTTTCTAGTGATGTGTGATTTTAAAAAAAAAAAATTGGCACACTGACTTTATGTCCTAGATCCGCCATAATATGCTAAGGTGTTGTAACTTACTAACCACCAGCTAAATTTCATTAACTACAACTTTGAACGTCATTAACCATGATTTTTAGACGTTCAAATATATCAAAATGTATTAAAAAGTGATACATCAAAAATATGGTTACCAAGGAAAAAAAAATTATAGATAGTTATTACATATTTACATTTCGAATAAACTGCAGGCCCATGTTACTATGAAATTAACGAAATCAAATGGATATTGTGATGATACTTATGAAGCATAAATACAAAATACTTCTTTGATAATCTTAAACCTTCTTTGTTCTTGTTAGTGTCATGATGTGGATTGGTAAGTTAATTAATACATGTTTGAAATAAACGGAGGTTCTATTTGCCGTCCTTGTGAAAGACTTTTTTTTTTATAAACCAGGCATTATTTGCGCGCAACTGCAGAGACTAATCATTGTGTAAGAGTTTGACTTGTATTTTCTTATAAACTAGGTATCCTTTGCGCGCAGTTACAGAGACCCCTACCATCTATCTCATCTAAGGTTTAATTTGTCTAATCCGAATTTTGGATTTTATTTGGTCAAAAGCATTGGAGAGAAACGTTGCAATCCATATTGCATTAATCATTAATTCAATTTTAAAACATAATCAAACTCATCTGAACATTTTTTAAATTGACTAAAAAAAAGATTGATACATTGTCCGTTTATTTGAATTTTATTAAAAATTGAAATTTCACTATACAGTTTCATTTAAAATCCTACAATTTTTATATGCTGAAAAAAAATAATAGAACTGTTTATGAATATTAATAATTTGTGGATGGTTTTCTGAAATCTTTCTTGTTCTTATTATAAATAATCTTTCCTGCTTTTTAGTTACACTATTTGGTAGCAGTCCTGTTATTTAAATTTTAGTTCCTTATATTATTGTCTTTAAAGAAAATCATAAAATTCAATCTTAAAATTTTCATCAAACTGGGCAATTCCTTCAGCTTATTGTCACCAATGTAGTTATGAACTCAGAATGTTAAGGCATACCAAGAGGCTGTTTTCTGCTTTCAACTTCTAACATTTACAACCTGTTATGTGATTCCAGAAGCTACATAATAAAATACATTCACCATCTCTCATCAACTAGTTCTTCTTACATCTTTATGTTAACTATGAGTTCACCAAATTACAATAAATGATACATATCTATGTTAGATTGTAGAAGACATATAACAACACAGGAATAAGAACAATGATAATACCCTTCACAAGGCTAATTTGTAACACATACATATATATATACACAATATGTTACTTGTGATGATGAATATATTCTGTAACCAATCATTTACTGCTTCTGTTATGAGTTACTTCTGGTGATTGAAGTCCATGAAGTTAGGGCGGCCTCGGCCATTGAAAGGATGATCGGAACGAGGAGGAGGCCCGCCAGGCTGTGTCTGCTGTGGTGGAGGATTTTGTTGCATGGTTAGCTGGGAAGCAAACTGGGAGAACATTCCATTATAAGAAGGATTACCAGTGACAGCTGTCAAACGATTCTTTTGCGCCCTAAGGCGCTGCAGTTCTTCCTTCAATGCCTCATTGAGATCTGCAATCAAAAAGTGTAGCCATGTTCATATTTATGCGGTAGAAATTTAAAAAACAAACAAAAGTATAATCTGCAAGTGGTCTAATTTCAAGCAGTATTTTTCCCCGGATTATATATATATATATATATATATATATATATATATATATATATAACACTTGGTTATTATGAGAAATGAGAACATTTAATGATTACCGTTAGATTAAAATTAACGGTTAAGATTACGTCATTAATTACAAGATCCCATATGATAGTTACCTTTTTAATTAAAGATCACAAGAACCGTAAATTTTAATATAGCGATTATAATTAAATGTTCTCATTTCTAGTAATAACCAAGTATTCGGCCCTTTTGTGTGCAACTCAATCTGATGTGTGATAAACCAGGAAGTACAAGTTCACTTATAAAGATGAAATGATGCATACCTTCTCTAAGTTGTGCTTGTTGTTCCAAAGCATCTAACTTCATTTTGAGCTCCTTATTCTGAACAGTCAAATCTGTGGTGTCTCTCTGCATCACATGAGAAATTGATAAGTTTCTTGCCTTTTTCTTCTTTTGCTCATTATGTCAAATATAAAGAAATTGAATCCAATCAAAAATACTAAAAGAGTAAAGCTACATAGTCAGAAAAGTGTGAAAGAATTCAGCATGAATTTTATAAAATCAGAAGAGAGGTTGGTGTAAGAGTTAGAGTGGTGGGGATCAGACAACTCATCCATCCAAATCACATGCAAAGACACAAATTAAGTTTTGAATCTGTAGGACTCAAACAGTACATACTCAAAGAACCTTGTCATCTTACTCCTCACGAGACCGCGAAAATGACAAATTAAAATGTATCTGTGAACTCAACCAAAAAAACCAAGTGTTTGCAAATACATGTATGCACCACTAAAGTCTTGCGGCTGAACACTGTAAAGCCAGATGCACATAAATCCTAATTGCAAGATGCTGTGATTAATTTATGCAACAAGCATGCCATCTATCTATCCAAGTGTTTCTTGAAATATATGTATCTAACTTCCATTACAATCACTTGGTACCGAAATTCGTTTTTATTTTTGAAAACTAGGCACTTTGCACCTCGGCCTTAACCCTTAGTCACAGTACAAAGAGAGGAGTGTCACTACCACCAGATTAAGAAACTGAATACCAACCAAGCTAACGATATAAGATTATAAAATAGTTTAGGAAAAAACCTTACGCCAAAGAGTGGAAGCCAGTATTATAATATATATTTGTACCAAAGGGGATTTTCCCTACTTTTCAGCAATAAACCAGTTGGTTTCTATCAAAATGTCATCTCATCTATACTCGAATTCTCAAACATAATCTAAAATAAGCCAACAACCAGTGACGGAGCCACCCCCAAACCAAAATTGTAATTTAGACAATTATTAATAGTAAAAATTAATTATTTGTATTATATATTAAATTTTAGCCCCCCAGCATAATATTCCGGTTTTGTCCCTGCCGACAACAGTATAGATAAATATATGCTCCAATATTGTCACATTAAATGTTCTTTATTTGATTCCGAACATTTAATAGATACATCTTTATGGTAGCATATAACTCTAATGTTAGCATCTGTACAATGGCACATCTTTATGGATATATGATATGCTTGCCAATCTGTGTCTGTATCACTGTATGCATGTATGTACATGCATGCAAACATACATATATATTCCTTTCATTTAATCACTAACTATCTTTTTATTATAGGTGCAACGTATCCACTGACTTTGTTGATAACTAATCTCTACAGAGGAACCCAACTGGCCACCTTTAGTGCGGTCTCTCCTTCCATCCACAGCTCAAATTTGTGTCTTTTCTTAATCCCTAAAACTAACATCACCTTTCTTTACATTTCACGAAACATAAAAAACAAGGTTTGGAAAACCGGTAAATGCATTGATTATATGGTATATTAAGTGATAAACTTTAGATATACCTAAATTATAAACTAAGATAAATAATTATATGACTAAACATTAATCAAAAGTATCTTAAATAGAAGAAAAACTAGATTAAATAATAATTTTTTTGTTTAAGAAAATGATAAATTGAATCTCAAACATACTAGTTATTTCAAACCAAATTATTTATAATATATCAAACTTCAATATTTCTTTTAGCATTGAAGTGGGACACGACACTGTTCTTTTCTAGGTGTGGTGAAATATGAAAACTTAAAACATGGAGTACAAAGGACTACAAGAGAGTGAATTTCCTATTGTTGTGTTGTGCACTTTACACTTTACAGTGTATTCTATTGCCCCACATCGAGAAGGTAATGGCAAGAGAAAGACATTTAGCTCTTATAAATAGTGTTGCATAGATGCGTGTGATTTCTCATTCTAAAGTCCCACATCGGCTGGGGGATAGCAAGGAAATCCATCTAACTCTTATAAATAGAGCCTGATTGGTGTCTCTTATAGTTACAGCTGCTGCTAGTTGTTAATGTAACAACTTTTTTGGGAGCCGGGAAAACCACCGGTTTTATCGGGTTTGGGCGGTTCTAAGCCGGTTTTCCGGTTTGTCCCCCGGTTTTGGCAGTAAACGGTTCTGGGGCCAAACCGAACCACTTGCATGGTCGGTTCTCGATTGAACCGGCCGGTTCGGCCCGGTTCTCTGAACCATGATAAAAAGTGTACAAATTATAAATCACATTTTTTTAAAAGAAAAGGCCCTTAATATTATGCGTGTTCTATAAAATAGTTGTGACCACACAATTTACAATCAAGCAACATAAATCTACAACATTAGCTGCCTCCAAAATCATGTTTATTCGCCTAAAGTAAAGCCACAACTCAAATTTGCAAAACGAATAGGGAGAGAACATACCTGAAGAATAGTAAGCTGTGCAGAGAGGTTAGTTGCTTCAGTTTGAAGTGTCTGCACCTTCCTCTCCAGCTCACTTGTATAACGAGTTTTCCTCTCCTTCGATCGCGCAGCAGATTGCCTATTAGCAAGAATCCTGTAAACACACAACATTATGAACCAACATCAGAACACCAAACCAAATTTCCCCACAATGCAAACACCCTTATTAAAAAACCATGATAAGCATTATATATATTTGTAGAGTTTAAAGGGTGTGCACTGAGATCCAACATTGGGCTGTCAAAGAAAAATAATGGGCTCTCAACAAGGACTAAAACACTTCATAAGAAAATATTGTAAGCATCTTAGTTTCACCAAGAACAACTAATTTAAAATTATCTATAACAAAATAAAACACATAAAAATCAAATCAAATTTATCACCAGATTCACAAATACAATAGCTACTTGGATTGGGTTATTCGAGCTTATCTACAGACATAAGAAACTTGGGCTGTTTGGGAGAAATTATGTAAACAGCTTATAACATAATAAGTTGTTTTTCAGCTTATTTCCATTAGCTCTCAAGTATTATGAAACCAACTTATAACTTGTACAAAAATAGTTTGACTCTATTTCATCTTTTATTATAAAAATAACTTATACATAAACACTTTTTTTGACCAATTATACATAAACTTATACTATATGATAAGAGCTCTGAAGCACAAACACCTCTTCCGAATGCCGTGTCCGGGTGTCGGACACCGATTCCGACTCTTCAATTACTTGTATTTTAAAAAAAAAATCAAAAATTAAACCGGTGTTTAGGTGTCCGGTGTGTCTATGTCGGTGCTTCATAGATGATAAGCACTTATCGTAAGCGCTAAAATAAGTCGTGTTTAGTCTTTTACCAAAAATTCCTTATGTTTAGGATCAATATTCAGCAATCTAACCCCTAAACTTAGGACTAAACACAAACAAAGTTACAATTCAATCACACTAAATATAACATTTTTGAGAAAAGAAACCCTAAAAAAGTGGGGAAAAAATGTAGTACACAAATTCAAATCTAATTCCTTTCAAAATTACAATTTTTCAAAAACAAAAATGGAATATACAGAGAAGTAAAGTAGCTTAAGATAATGATGATGATGACAATTACAAACCTCTTAGCTCTTTTAGGATCCATAAGAGCAAGTTCAGCAAGTTTCTCAGGTGGCATAGTTTTCTTAACACCATCAATCATCACCATCGAAGATTCAGCTTCAAACGACGTCGTCGTCGATCCATCCATAGAATTACTATGCCTATGACGAATCACTCTTCCCTTTCCTTCAATTTTCTCCTCACCGGAACCACCAAACCCTATACCGTCAAAGAAATCGGAATCCACTGACAAGCTCCGAAAATGCCCAGCAGTTTGACTCGCCGCCCTAGACCTTCCACCAGACTCATCCGAATCAATAGCCATCGGAACGTCGACGTCGCCGGCGGAGACGGCGGATCCTCCGCCGGCGACGGGAGATGGAAGAGGAAGATTCGAGATATCTAGGTCCGAAGGATCAAAGAGAAGAAGATCATCGAAGTTGGAGACGAAACGGAAAGAAGTATCGGAGTGAGACCTTCGGTGGTGGGACCCACGCTCCGGCATCTGTTCTAGGTCAAATATCGCCGGTGACTTTCCGATAAACTTTGAGTCCATCGAAAAAGAATAAACAATAATAACACGCGAAGGTTTTTTCTTTTTTGGAATTTTTTGTTTTTGGAAGTGGTGGTGGTTGTAGTGGAAAAGTATGGGAGGTGGGGACAGTAAATTGTGTTAGTTCTTCAGGTGGTTGAGTTGTGTGTTAGTGAGAAAGAACAAGTGTGACAAAAGGACATGGAAACTTGACTTTTTGGTTGCCGAATGTTGATGAAAGTGTCTTCAGACAGTGCTTTGAAGAGCATCAATGTTGTTGAGACTTTATATTTGGATTAGATTAGATGTTTGACACCAATCGCCAATAATTAATCCCGGGATTTTTTTTCACCCCCCTCCTTCTCCCCTATATACCCCCATATTGCCAAAAAACCCAAAAAGTACCCCTTATTTTTTAAAAATCTTTTTTTTTAAAATTTTTGGAATTAGAGGCATTTTCGGAATTGATTTTTCGAAGGATTTCCGGAATTATGTGAAAATTTCCGGAAATATGTCAAAAATGACTTCCGAAATCATGTAAAAAATAATATTTCTGGAATTCACAAAAAATTGGACTTTTACCCACAGTTTTGCCCATAGGTAAAAATTTTTTTAAAAAAAATAGACTTTTACTCACGGTTTTGTCCGTAGGTAAAAGTCATGGTTTTCTTTTGGGATTTCCGGCAACACCATATTTCCGGAAATCCCAAATGAAACAATGACTTTTACCTACGAACAAAACATCGGTAAAAGTCCTTTTTTTTAATAAAACTTTTACCTAGGGGTGAGCAAAGGAAGCGTTGGAACAGGTTACACTTGTCCCTTATTTGGCCCTAAATTTATATAGGGTCATTTTTTAGACTCTAACCTGTCCTTAGGTCCGAATAGACCCGATGTTCTTAGGGACAAAATAAGACCGGGTCTATTTAGGACAAGACCGGGTTGGCCCGAAGGACAATTAAAATAAAATTATAAGGTGATCACTCAAGTATGACTAAAAGTTAGAAGTGATAAATTGAATCTTTTTAGTATTTTATCATGTATTCAAACTTAAAACACGTCTTTTACAATATTACTTTACATTAATGCTTCTACTTAAACTAACATTGATTTCAAATTGAATATTTTATTTATAAAAGTCGTATTATCAATGTAATAGAGATAAAATTTAGAGTGAGGAGTGAGTAAGGGACCGGTTAGGACAAGTTATACCTAACCCTAACTCGTCCCTAAATTTTGGTCGAGCCAATTCTTTAGAGCCTAACCCATCATTAGACTCAAACAAACCCGATATTTTGCGGGTTTAGTGGGACGAAAACGGAACGGGTCTTAGGGTTGGGACGGGTCTTGCTTACCTACGGACAAAATCGTGGGTAAAAGTCCAGTTTTTTAAAAAAAATTGGATTTCCGGATTTACCTCATTTTGATGTATTTCCGGAAATACATCAAAATGTGGTAAATCCGGAAATCCAAAAAAAGTGTGTTCCGAATTTACCTCATTTTGACGTAATTCCGGAATTTTTTTTTATTATAGGGGTATATTCGTCCGTTTGGTCAATTATGTGGGTATCGGGTATAATGAGGGGGAAAAAACCATTAATCCCAATCACTAAATTACTTCCTCCGCCTTTTCCACATTTTTTCTTGTACCAAAATATAAGATTATTTACTATAGTATCTAGATACATTTTTTTTACTCTATTTCCAAATATATCTCTTATCAATACATTAAAGAGTCTTGGTATATGAAAAGTTAAAATTCAATTGTTTCTATACATTGAGGGTAAATTAGCTATAGGGCTCGTTTGGATAGAGCTTATTTTGAGTTTATGCAAAAAAACTTATACAAATAAATAAGCTTTTATGTATTACTTATAAGCTTATCAATGTAGTTTATAGAAAAACAACTTATGAAGATATAATTTTTACTAGTTAGAACTTGTGAATTAACATAAAAACTTATTTATCTCTATAAGTTGTTTTGCATAAGCTCAAAAATAAGCTAATCCAGAAAAACCCATAGTCATGTACAAAATAAACATATTAATTGCACTAACAACTTTTCTTAATATGCGCAAAAAAGTACAAGAGAGTAGGTTTGTAGATTTCTCCTTGTTGTAGGTTAGAAGTGGATCAGTACTTTATAAGAATTTTTTATGATTAAAAAGTTTTGTGGTATTGGATTAAGACTTTTAGGTAATATAAAAAAGTCTTGTTGTATTCAATTAAGACTTTCGGGATTTTACTTAAATGGGAAACCGAGTGTTCTTGTATTCAATCAAGACTTTTTACTACTTACAAAAAGTCTTGTGCTGATGTAAGTTCACGAACTAAAATAAGAGTTTAGTCTTTATATAACTATCAAAAGTGAAAAATCGGTGAGGTATAGGTGAAAACTTAAAAACTCGTGAGGTTCAAAATAAAAATTAATAAAGGTATAAATCTAAATTTTTATTTTTCAAAGGGCTTAAATAAACCCCCGAACCACAAAGAGGTGCCCCACTCACAATATATCGTTTTCTCATTCTATTGTGAAAATGCCCCTTCCTTCTTTAATTTGCTTCTTTATTTTAATTCAAATGGACTAATATTTATTTCTTCATTAAGACTAAATACAAATTCCTTAAAATCCTAACTTAATAGTCTTGAAAGACCTATTGAGTCCTAAAAGTCATGAAATTCTTTCAAAGTCCATTGAAATCTGTGGTACTTTTTACTTGCTACACACGTGTGCCCATCACTGGATCAATTGAGATAATATGACCAACCAAATTGTTTTTTTATAAGCCAAATTATTATTATTTTTTACAGTAAAACAAATTAATTTCATTAGGAATAACAGAAACAATACATGTTGGAATTACATCAAAGTCTTGAGGACTAGCTGACAAAATGGTTACCCTTGTGAGGGAATGAGCACCAGATTAGCATTTCTCATAACAAACTCCGCATAAGAGTCGTCACTAAAAGAACTAAAAGAGAACTTACATTTCTTAATGATACTACCAAAGTCAGATAAGATAGTCCTATTTGAATTAAAAGCATCAATAACTAGTTTGGCATCCATACGAAAAGTTACATCCTTCATATTGAGCTCCTTTGTCCACTCCATAACAAAGTAGTGACCATAAGCTTTTCCTTGATCCACATCTGTTAAAGACTCTGGGCCCGTTTGGATAGAGCTTATTTTGAGCTTATGCAAATAAATAAGCTTTAATGTATTATTCATAAGCTTGTCAAGATAGTTTATGGAAAAACAACTTATTGAAATGTAACTTTTGTAAGTGAGAACTTGTACAGTCAACATAAAAACTTATTTATCTCCATAAGTTGTTTTTCATAAGCTCAAAAATAAGCTAATCCAAACGGGCCATCTATCCATTGCGTTCAGGCACCAAGGAAGACATATACAAACACCCACTTTGTTATAGGCTTGTGAAAAGGAAGCATCAATGTTGCATTTAACCAACCCTGTAGGAGGTTTCCTCCATTTTTAACTAGCTGATGGACGCTTCTGTTGGATGGTTGTAGGGAGACGTGCTTGAAACCAATCATATTATAAGGATGATCCTCGCCAAATAATGTTATTCACATCTTCATTTTGGCCTTCCCACATCTTTAAAAGTTGACTTCTCCACAAACTCCAAAATGTCATTGCAAAAGTAATTCGCTTCTCATTGTCCAATTGAGATATAACTTCAAAAAAAGATTGGCCAAATGTATAAGGAGAGGGTGATATTTTTTGAATTAGAGACAACATTCCTAATTTTGACCAACACTCAGTAGCCTTATTACTGACAAATAGTATGTGAATATGTGATGTTGTTTATCCAAGTACATGACACCAAGGACAAACATATTCACCCATAATCACTAGATTTACTTGGGTACCAAATTCGAGTGTCGTTGTCCACAAGCTCGTAGATTGGAGTTAGAACAATTAATAATGCAGTGACTGGTGGAAACAACACATTTATCAACTCCAAGTTCCATCATCGCCCATCAGGAAGCACCTCAAATCTTACAAGCATGACACGCATGGCCCCAGTAAAAACATAGTATTGGTCCTTGATCCAATTATCACCCAACACATTAACTTGAGACCCATCACCAATTACCCATCTCAAACCTGCTTTCTACACCTCCTTAGTTTCACAAATGTTGAGCCACGCATAGCTAATATTACCCCCCACACAGAGCCTAAAAAAACCATAGTTTGAGAAATATTTGGCTTTGTACATTTTTGAGACAAGGGAATCCAGTTGAGACATTAGACGCCAACGTTGTTTACCCAAAAGAGCCGCATTAAATACATAAAGATTTTGAAATCCCATTCCCCCATCATCTTTACTCATGCACAATTTCTCCTAGCCGACGACCACACCTTCGAACCTCAGACCAATCTTTGACAAACTCTTTTGCAACCATGACACTCAAACTCCCTCTGACACCTCCAAGCAAAGTGGAAGGAACAAAGGTGAAAACACATAAAGGGAAGAGGACACCAAGGTAAGCCAAACAAGGACATAAAAAGCTAGTGGGAGAAAGTGTTGAGGCAAAATCTCTTAGAAAAGTTTTGATAAAAAAACCATTTTGATAAGTGGTTAAGTTATCTGATCCATTGTGGATCTAATGTGTTTTCTTGAGTGATCTTAAGAACAGGGCATAATCACTCTCATCTCAAGAAGATACCTGCTAAGCAAGAGCATGTTTCAAAAGAAAGGCTACGAGGATACATCAGAACACACATTCAAGTGATATCAATTCCACATCACAAGAAGCACTTCATAAGAAAAAGTCTACATATGTCAAGAAGACATAGTCATATTCTTGATCAAAGTATGAATGATGATCAACATGAAGATTATTCAAAAGGATTAAATGCTTCTCAAGACATGAGGCATTCCATGGAAGGATTATATTCCATGGAAGTACAAATCTATGTTAGCAAGAAAGGCACTCCTCAAGTCCTATTTAAGCAATTAGATTATGAGGAGTGTCTTTCTTGCCAACCTAGATTTGTCCTCACATGGCATCTAATTCTTCTTTTAAGTTTCAAGTTTGGAGTGAAGAAAAGGCTAAAATAGTAGCAGAAAATCTTGCTACAAGAAAGGAGATACAAAAAGCAACAAATCAATTAATTGCAAAAACTTTCTATTATTTTATTTACTTTTGAAGATCTTTATATATAGCAAAAAGCAACAAATTGATTAATATACAATGTTTATTTTTTGTTTTTGCTTAATTTATGCACATGAAACAAAGATGACTAATGGATCAACTTATCATCAAATTGAGAAGGTGGTGAAGAAGGAATTGTTTTTTTTTTTTGACAATCATAAAATTAGTTCGTTTGATTCAGATAATGAGGCATAATGCAATGTGAGATATAATTGAACACTTTGGAGCTAGCATAAAACCTTGATGTCATTGCTAAGTAATGAGCAACTTGGTTTGCTTGCCTCCGAACAAAAGTTATCCTAAAATTTGACAATTGATGTAGCACCTCATCACATTTCCTTAGAATGTTGCCCAACTCATTATTGAGTGGTGTATGCCAAGACCATCTACAACAACTTTGTAGTCTAGTTCAATTTCTACATCAGTGTAACCTTCCACTTGTAGCCATTGGATGCCTTGTAATAGACCATAAGCTTTCACTTCTTGTGGTGTTGGAACGCCATCAAAAGTCATGGTTTTTGCCTTAATAAATGATCCCTTAGAGTCACGAATACAGAATGCAGTGCCAAATTTATTGTCTCCAGTAAACATAGCCGCGTCCATGTTGCATTTGTAGTGACCTTCGGTTAGTGGTACCCAAGTAAGTTCACAGGTTGGTGCATTTGTTGAAATGGTGCGTGTGTGCCTGTTGTCACCTCTAATTGGTTGCCATTGATCCAAAAATTCCCTAGCCAACCAAACTGCAATTTTCGGTGATACCACTTCATTATTCCAGACTTTATCATTCTTCCTTCTCCAAATAGCCCAAAATACCATAATGAGTAGCTCTTTTGAGATACTGTGAGATTCCCCAACAAGTGAAAAAATTACCTTTAAAAGCTCTATTCTCATCTATCAAATTGTAAATAATATTCCAAAAGACCTGGTTCATTCCAACAGCCCTGAGCTTGAATGCAGTGGAAAAAAAAACATGATTTAGATCCTCATTTGCTTGTTGACAATGTGGACATATGGCATCACAATTAATCCCCTTAGATTGAAGATTGACTCTGATGGGAATACAATTTCTCATAGCTCTCCAAAGTAACATCTTTGTTTTACTCGGCACATGAATTCTCCAGTGAGCACCAATCACCACTTTCCCACAAGTGAGAACTATCAATTTTGAAACTTGTGTTTTTCCAGTCGTTTGGTGCAAAATCTACCCTTATTCCATATTGTATCCTAATACAATAATTTATTACTGGTATGGACCATAAGATGCTATGATTATGGTATTGTTGGTTGATAAGGAATGATTGATTGAAATAATGGTTGAATAATGTTGATTTTGGAACACGATATATGTTGGAAGTTGTTGTCTAATCAAAATGGTATCACTGAGAGAATAAGAATTTAGGAAAAAATGATGCTGCACGGACGCACAACTCGTGCCTCCACTACTCCCGAACCGTGCGTGAAAATCTGTATAGCTAATTTTTTTGGCTTGCAAGACGCACGACCCGTGCGTGAGGGAATCACGACCCGTGCGACCTTCTGGGTCCAACATTTCAAACCTAAGTTTTCTCTCTCCTTTCAGTACCTATCCCATTCTAAGTCCCTCCCTAACTCAAGTAACATTGTTTATCATAGGATTAGACCCTTGTATGAATTACTTATGATATAATTGAATGTCGGAGATACCGTTTCATGAGATGAGTGAAGAAGAACTATATATCTAAGTATACAATTATAAATGAGTTGAAGAATTATTGATGTACTTGGGGTTGGTGTCATGAACCTAAGCTCAAGACCTTGGAAGCAGCTCAATACAATGTTATTGAGTGGAGGTTCCCTGTCATCGCGATTTGGTAGCATTTATATTATGTAAGACTATATCGTATTGGGGGATGCATCATCGTTAATATATTAAAACATATCGTGAGTATACGTATAGTGAGGTACTGCTGAGGAACTAGCTGAGATTATTGTAATCTCATTCTGTATTATGTGGTGTTTTTACAGATAAGCAGGTGATGATGGCACATGTTAATGTTGAGGCAAAATCCCTAAATATTTTTGATGATTAACAAACTTCAAATGTGAGAAGCTTAAGTTATCTAATTTCATATGCTACTAATGCTTCTTCTTGAGTGAACAATAAGTACAGGAATAATCAACCAAATCTCGAGAAGGTATATGCTTATGAGAAGCATTGAGAAGACTTGAAACAATCATAAAACAATGTTACACCCGATGACCAAAGAAGAAGACTCCTCTTGACAAGATGAAAGACCAAGGTCGAATGGGTAAACTTGAGAAAGATCATCATGAGAAGAATCAATTCAATCTGTGTCAACATGAGAAGGATAATCAGAAGAATAAACCTCAGAAGCATCATGACAGAACTAACATGAGAAGCTAGGTGAGAAGCATCATATGAGAAAAGTCAAGTTGAGAAGCATTATGACAAGAAGAGTCAAAATCAGAAGGGTCATGATGTGAACAGTCAAGTTGAGAAGTACCACTTCATAGAAATCTTCATCAGAAACATCAACTTGAGAAGCATCATCTCCAAAAAAATGTCATAGTTGAGAAGAGTCATCAAAGCTGAAAACTGCCGTCTTCTGCAGAAATGCAGAAACACAACTATCTCAAAGTAAACAACCTCTCAACGGCTATAAACGGCTATAATCTTTTGCCAACGAATCTTTTCTATGGACCAGAGGTTATTACGCATACATTCAGCTATAAATAAGTGGATTTGGCCATCGCTGATCTGTGTGAGAGTACATTGAGCTCAAATCTTCCAACCTTCTCAAGTATCAAGTTTTCTCTCATCCATACTCAGCTGCCTTAAAACTGAAGGGATTCAATTAATCTCTGAGTATGTACTTTTTCTGGTGCTGTTGTGTCTGTTGAAACACCATTTGTATAAACCAAGCTCCAAAAATCCCACAAACTCATACACTTAACAAAAAACCTGTAGGAAACCTTCTCAAGTAGCATGTGTTGCTGCAGGGCTTGAGAAATGAGTTGCTTCTGTGTTAGAAGCTACCTAAAAGATCAGAAGGATCTGATTAGGTGTGAAAATAGTAGGTAGAGCTATATGAAGAAAACTACCAAGAGAACTTTTAGCCTAAGGAGGTTGTAAAAGTTGTAAACTATTTGGAAAATAGTGGAAATACTCCGAGGGAGTGAGGAGTGGATGTAGCCCAGGGTTTTGGGTGAACCACTATACATCGTTGTGTTATTTATTGCCTTATCGAAGTTGTTTTACATTGTGAGACAAAACATTCCTCTTTGAGTTTATTTATGAAAACTTAGAAGACACCATGTTGACCCTTCTCTGCTAAAAAATGTTTTAACTAAAACACTGTTTTCAACCCTTCTCACTTCTCTCCTTAGCTTGTAGTTAATTAGAAAGTCTCTTAAGGTTTTGAATATAACAATCTCACTTTATTACACACAATCTCATGCCTTAAAAATCTGTATTGAAAATCAATATCTGAAAATAAGTTTTAAAGAGAGAACTTACTGACCCTTCTCAACTCTATTACATAGTTGAGAAGAAAGTTTTTCATAAACATTCTCTACTTTCTATGATTGTTAAGAAAATAGTTTTCACTTACCCTTCTTAACTAAAAGCTCTCAATAAATATCTAATGATACTTGTGAATATAGTTATCTTGTTTTAGGTGAATTTTTAAAAGGGTCACGATTCCAACCCCCCTTCCTTGTGACACTTATTGACTTCAGTTAAGAGGAAGCTCATTGAGCTTGGATATTGAGGATTCCCTTGAGGATAATTGATGATGTAATTTACTTGTTCATGTGATATGAAGTTTATGGAACATTAGATGGTCATATACATTATTGATGTATCTTGTACGCCTTAGGATGCGTGCACTCGACTACTTTTAGATTGAAGAATTATACTTAACTCACTAGATTGTTCATTTTCATGTTGACAATTTGTTTATTTACAATTTAAGGGTATTTTATTTCCGATGTTAATAATGAGTTAAGTCGTTTCACATGAAGGTACTCGGTTTCAATTTCGAAATGTATCATTGTGCATCTCTAATTGATTTTAAAAATGTAATAGACTATACTTTATTGACGTATAAATTTAGGACGTTACAAGTTGTTTAACATTTA
Organism: Astragalus glycyphyllos; assembly: GCA_963573325.1. Classification (NCBI taxonomy): domain Eukaryota; kingdom Viridiplantae; phylum Streptophyta; class Magnoliopsida; order Fabales; family Fabaceae; genus Astragalus; species Astragalus glycyphyllos. The sequence goes on along the minus strand of OY754313.1, from coordinate 21,227,242 downwards.
TGATTTTATTTCTTTAGCATTGACTCAGAGTTTCGCTAGAGTGACACCGGAACTAGCGTCAAGTTAATTTGAGTATTCTCGTCACTACCGGTTATCTATCAAGTAATTAGTCATTAGGTATGTTAGTAATATTTTTTAATTAGTTCCTAAGATACATGCTACTAATAAGGTGAATTACAAGCAAAAAGCTCAGGTTACTCTCTACCCAATTCTATACATGGTTAGAATCCGATGTGGACCTAACTCGACTCGGCCGGTATGACCCAAACTCACAGTCCGATCTGAATCGAATTGCTCTGTTACCACTAAATGAGACGACCCTCGTCCTAGTAACCCTTGACACTTAACTTCTTAATCTCAAAAACGAATAAATTTAAACTTAAAAACACACATCACATATATAAAATATAATGTTAAGAGTTTTACAAAACCCGTGGCAAATGTTGAAGCCATTTAACAGATATCAGAGTACTACAAAACATAATAACATAAAACAAAGCCAGTGAAATAACTAACTTACCGAGACTCAAAAGAGTGACACACCGGCTAAACAAAACTCAGGTTCTCAAAATGAGACGCTTGACTGCTCCATCATATCGCACCAGCATCCCCGGTGTCTCCAAAGTCCATCATGGAAGGAAGAGTATCTTCTTCTGCTACAAGTGGCTCCTCGACTAGATCTAAGCGGTATAAGCAAATATACAAGAGAAAAATACACAAGGATAAGATACATGTATAAGTCAGAAAAATGGGAAGATAAAGTAAAGCTTAATTTAAACATGTCATAACCACTTCAAATCAATTTGTTTTCTTATCTTCTATCCTTTCTTAATATCTTATTTTCCCGACTGTATCTATGATGTGTTAATACTACATGCTGAATCTGGCCATATCCCGTTTCCACTAATGTTCCCACATCCGTGCAGAACGCCATCTGACTGTCACCGCATAGTTCATATGTTATATTAAGTCGTCCCCTGCCAAAAACAGATGAGAGTAATCTATCCTAACATTACCCCATTCAGTCGATAAACATAGATATGTCCTACTAAGGATCAGACCCGGTACTTGACCTCGTGTGTCCCATACCACACAGCTGTGGACTTACAACACATATGCAATCTATATGATTTTGTTGATTACACCTCAACCCCTATATGCCTTACTCATTTTGTTGATCAGTACCTTGTACCATCTCCTCCACTACAGATAAGTATTCATTCCACGTTATATCTTTTTGAATCTTAATTCACTATGCGGTCATAAGTTCATTATGAAATCTTAACTTCACTACTATTATTTATGACATCTTAACTTCACTACTATTATTAAATAAAGTCATTCTTCTCAATATAACTATATCAATAAGATATTTCAGCAATTTTAGAGATAATTATGAATAGCACAAAAACATAGCATTTAAACAATCAAAGCAATCAATCACAATATCTCAAGCAGTCACTCAATACCTTTCTATGCGTTAACTGGTCCTCGACGGCCTAAACTTCATTTAACCTAGTCAAATGATCTTTAGGTATCGCTGACTCTTTAACTCTAGTAGAGTTTGGGTCACTCTACACATATTTAAATTAAAACTTTACACTAACCATCCTGACGAATACAATATCTTGCCCCCACCTGAAATACAACACGAACGTACGTAATTCCCGCTCCAATAACGCTGGTGCGTATTTTACTTTACTACTACGACAGCTAGGAAGCTAAGTTCACAACATTATGATGAAAAGAAAAATGGTGGACTATATGTTGTTTTGGTAGTGGCCGAGTGTTTCAAAAGAAAATAAAAGCAAGATATGTTGATCTTTAGGATCATGGAAAAACGAACATTTGGTTTACTATTTACAAACAAATTTTCCACCGCCCGATGCCTCGATAATCTAGCGTGGTTTTTACTTTTTGGTGTCATGAAGATAGGTGATTAAGTTGACTCAATTGCATAAAACTATTGTTTTTACTTAAACAATAACTATTTATAAAAAGTGTGGTGTTACGCAAAGAACTAAACCAACAAAAAAAACAGAAACAATAGCTATTTCAGTGGAATCAAAAACTGGGAGCAAACCAACCCGACTGATGCATCCCCAGATTCATTCATATGCAATCCATCAATCCCAAATGTTACTTCCCCACTCCAAACAGAATAATAAATACATAAAATAGAGCACCCCAATTCATTAATAGTAAAAATAGTAGTAGTACGTAGTAACTTTGAAAACTTATGCCTAACTTCTAACCATAAATGAGTGAAACAGGAGATTCAAATATTTCAACAATTAATTCAAACTTGATTGAAATTTGAAAACTTTTACTTGATGAATCAAAGACACCAATAAATTCTTCGGGGATCTCTCCTTCTTTCCGTACCTCGCAAGCTTTAAGTACGTTCCAAGTTTATGTACTTCTCTTGCCATATATTAGGAGATCATGTGCAACAGTGGATGAAGAAAGACTCAAATTTGAAAGTCGAAGTCTAGTATTTCTAAATGCAACAGTAGGAGGTACTCCCACACCCATACACCGCATTCTCCCAAAGTGTTCAGGCCCCAACACTATACCCAAGACGTCATTTGGAGAAACTTTAGCCTCATCAATATTACTGAGTCAAACCCACTTCAATTTTTTATTACTATCATATAAAATTTTCAAAATTAAAAACTCATGATTAAAAAAATGCAACCTATAAACGATATTGTTTAAGGGTCTGTTTGGGAGGGGAAGGGGAGGCTTATAGAGAATGAACTCCTTGTTTGGGAATTTAAAAAGATTAAGGAAAGGCTTGGGGGTTTTTTACCAGCCCTCCTAAACCCTCTTCGGGGTCCATTTTTGCATTCCCCCAAATTGGGGGGTTTTAGGGGGTTTTGGTTATGAAATGACAAAGTTGCCCTCAGTAAAAGTCTGAAATTCCAAAAATAGATATAACCCTAATTTTCTCTCTCATTCTCAGTTTCTCGATCTCTCGTTCTCTCTCCTTCCAAGCTCCATCTCCCATTCTCAGCCTCGCCATCGAAGCTCCATTTCTCGTTCGTTCGATCGAAGTTCTCCATCAAAGCTTCATCTCTCGATCGCTCTCAATCTCTCTCTCGATCGTTCTCTCCGATTGCAATTTCTCTCTTTCCCGGTTCGTGATTTCCTCTTCTCCACACTTCACAATCACAACACACATAGAAGATCTCTGAATTTATAGGTTTTCTCTGTTTTTTGTTGATTTTGGTTTTTATTTCTCAGATTGATTCTTTCACATATTTTCAATTTTTGATTTCTGGGATTTAGGTGTGACTAGGTTGAATCAATTTAGGTGTGCTTTTTCTTTTGGTTTTGATATATTTTAGTGGAATATGACTGTGATTTTTGAGATTTGGTTTTGATATATTTTTTGCTTCTGGTTTTTTGCTTCAGGATTATAATCATTTATGAATATTCTTGGAATTGTTAATGATGACTGGTATCTCCTAGGTGTTGATTTTATCAGCTTTCGTTTCAAATTAACATAAAAAAGAGGTTGTCGTATAATAAAAAAAAACAGGTTGAAAGAATGATACACCCATAGTAATAACATGTTCTAATTGATATCTTGAATATGCTTCTTTGGTTTTTATGGTTATAATTAGCATGGTGTATATGTCTTCAACAATCACAAACTGAAAGATTCATATTTATGTCAAATAAAATGACTAGATTAGTTGTAGTAGTAGTACTAGATGGTGTGGTAACTATATTGCTATTGCTATTGCTATTGATTTTATTGTTGTCTAAATCTTAAGCTGAAGATAAGTTTATAGCATATGAAGAGATATCTTCGTGGCAACAATTTGAGCTGGAAGTAACCTCTAAATTTTGAAGAGTTTCTTGAAATTATTCATGGTCAAAATTATTGACCCATCCAGCCATCTTTTGATTAATTTTCTGATTCTTAAGTAACAATTATTGACCAATGATATGCTTTTTTAATAAAATTTAAAATGTACAAGATGGATAATGTTGGCTTAGCTAAAAACATTCGAAGTATCAAGTTTATTAGTTGAGGCCAAAACTGAACCACTGTCATGTAGATGTTTTGTGGTTAAATCAGTGAAAATAACTGTTATTTTGACTGTTGCTTTAGATGAGACTAAATTACTAGTTAGTTTTTATTCAATATTGATTGTGATTAGATTTATATTTGTAGTAACTAGTCAAATCGGATCGACTCTTCTCATTGGTGGATGTAGGCAAGTTGTTAAATTGTGCATAGTCAAATCGGATCGACGCTTCTCATTTGTGTGAGGGTATATGAATTATGTATGCATGTGATTAAGGGGGTGTAGTATTCCCCCCACCAACATCATGAATTGCAGCATTGCAGCATCTGCTTTTATAGTTACTTCCCCCCACCAACATCATGAATTGAGAAAACAAATAGTTTAGCTAGAAGATGTATTGAGAAACATGGTGAAGTCTAGTTAAAACCAGTATGCAGCTCTAATGATTTAAGATTATAAAATGGCCGAAGAAGAAGTTATTCTTTGATAGAATTTGCAGCCAAAGGGAACAGGGAAAGGGTAAATCTACTTTCACGTTAGATACATTATAATGCCAAAAAATACAACAGTTCAGAAAACTTTTGTTTTATTTTCTTAGTTTAATGGTTGTATCAATCTATGGTTGTCTCAGTATCAAGTTCAATCAGAAAATGTAGCCAATTTGTACAACATGAAGTTCTTAGTTATGTAGATTAGAAGCTGTTAGTTATGCCCTGGGTTCTCAGTTTGTAAAAATGTTATTAGAACAAGAAATGTAGGGAAAGTTCACTAGATGGCATTTCATTAGTAGTAGTTACAAAGTTCACAATGCTGGTTTAAGAGGATAATCATGTATACTATTGGAAGTTTAGCATACATTCCAGTTCATTGTATTTGGGATATCTAGGAACTCTTGTATTCTAGGAACTCTTTAAATTGTTAGCAGTAATGTGAATTTCACTTGTTGATGTGTGAATTTTGGTTTCTAATTTGCATTCTTTAATTTGTTATATACTTGTAGTTCAAACTATCACTTCTGTGAAAATTTTTCTGTTAATATCTGTATTATTTCTCCAATAATTTATATTGATAATCTGATGCAGTGTTTATGATATGATTAGATAATGCTTTAATTTGATCCGCTTATGATTATATTCTTGGGCTAGTCATGCTTTAATTTGATCCTCTATATACTGTAACTCTTTCCATATAGTTTGGATACTTAATTCATTTGTCCTAACATTTGCAGACTGTGTACTTAAGAATGTTGTGTCTATTATCAATTGAAGGTCCTTCATCTTGCATAGGTTTTCCAAATTTTAGTTTTGCTATGTTGACATATCTTGTGTTTTCTTTTGGGTGCAGGTAATGGATGTTTATGTAGGTTTATTTGAAGTCGACTCTCTCAAGTAGATAATCATTTGTTGACTCGGACATATGTTTATTTGAGAATGCGTTACAGTGACTATTGTCTATTTTATTTCAGAAACAATGTCTTTGTAATTTTGAGTTTGATGAATATTTCTCATTTTGAATTTTCTAATATTATCAAAATATTGAATTTCATCTTGTATGTGTTTTTTGGATTAAAATTATCATTTTATAAATTAATTAAATTTTGGATTGTAATTAAATAGTAATAAATAAATTTGAAGTATTACCAATTTATTTTGGTAAAAAAAAATGTGTATATAATTTACTTTGATAAAAAAAGTGTATGTGTAATTGTTAAAAGGTAGATACTTGATTGAGTCAAAAAATGGTAGATGGTTGAGATTAATATTTAAAATTTTTTAATACGAATTGTTGGTTAATAAAAGAGCAACATTGGAGTTAAAAAAAACTAATTTAAAAAAATGTTGTAAAAAAATATTTAAAAAGTAAGCAACAAAAGGAGTTTAAAAAAATATTTGTTGTAAAAAGATATTTAAAAAAGTAAGCAACATTACTTATGATTTCATCTCTAGTTTTGGTTGAATCAGAGTAATGGTCCCATAAGGATTACCTATTTGCAGCCCACTTCTTTGCAAGGCTAAATTTGCAATATCTTTTTGCAACGACTTCAGTAGCCCTAAAACAAAATCGAGGCTGCCAAAAAATGCTAAGTCAACATTCATGTGGTCAAAGACGATCATTCAAATAATAAACAAATTAACACAACAATGATAAGTCTGCATTGCATATAGTTTTGTTGGTCTCAAACAAAGTGTTTTTATATTGAATTTAGGAAACTACATTGATTTTGGATCACAAATTGCCACATTTGTCATAACCATGAAATTCAGGTGCAAAATGATGTTGGATCTTGTTGAAGCTTGAAGAATGAGTTGAGTTGCTAAGAGTTCTACCGTGCGCCCAAGGATGCGTCTGCCGAGCATTTGGAGCGCTTAATACTTCAAATATCTGCTACAAAGCGCCCAAGTGCTTCTGCATGCGTTTAAGGCACTTCTGCATTTGTTGATTCTGTCTTCCATGCGCCCAAGCGCTTCTGCATGTGTTTGGAGCGCTTCTGTACCTGTTGCTTCTGTCTGTCATGCGCCCAAGCGCTTCTTCATGCGTCTGGGGCGCTTTTACATCTGATGCTGCTGTTTGTCATGCGCCCAAGCGCTTCTGTCGTGCGCTTGGGCGCTTTTGCTCTGCGATTTGGTTTTTTAGGTTGCGATTTTCATCCAACTTTGGGAGCTTTTTGCCATTTTCTTGACCTAACTTAGATAGAGAGCAAGGGAGACGACCAAGATTCAAGGCTTGGGAACAAGATTTTGGAGCTTCAATGTGGTCATTCTCTCCATTGAGTTTGATTTTCTACTTCCCTTCTTCTTTATCCATGTCTAGCTATGGTATCTGGTTTTGATTGTTTTAAATGTCATGTTCTCTCTTGCTCTGTGTGTTTAGTCTATGTTCTTAATACTTTTCATGATTTGATCACCCATGGAATGATTTATGGTTCATTTATGGAATGAAAGTTTTATATTTGAATGCCTTCAATTCTTAGTCTAGGAATAGCCTTGGAGTTGTTCTTTCTTGCAAACCCTTGACTTTAATGCTTGTTGACAACTATATTCACCTAAGGAATTAGGGTTTTTAGTTTTTCACAAAGGGTTATTCACCTAAGGAATTAGGGATTAATTAATGTTGTGGGTTTGATAACAAAGTAAAAGAGGCAGTTATTTTCCTTGTTAAATCAATTTGCAATAGTGTGAAGTCAATGGAAGTTCATCCCTAACTTATTTTATCATATCTTAAACTTTACGTTCTTGAGTTCTTAATCAAAAAATACAAAAACATTTTATTATCTTTACTTTATAAGTTATTGTTACTTTGACATATTATTAAGACTCAAGTTACTGATGTTAAATAATTTACTGATTAATTCTCTTAATTAAGACTCATCATCCTCTCCGATTTCAAGCGCTGAATCTTCGATTCAATCTTTCTTCTCCTTGATTTCGCGTTTCCTTCTTCTCTCCTTTCCAATCGTTCGTTCCTCTGTTCTTGAACGATTCTTTCTTCCCCTTTGTGGTTTTCCTTGCCTTTCCCTTTGTTCCATGATGACAACTCCCACCATTGACACCAACGACCCATTCTACATCCACCACACAGATAACCCAGGGCTTGTTCTGGTTTCAAAACCCCTTGATGGAACCAATTACCTTTCCTGGCGCCGTTCTATGATGCTTGCCCTTGATGGCAGAAACAAGCTAGGGTTCATCGATGGTTCGATCAAGAAACCTGCTGAGACCGAAACTGCAAAACTTCGTCAATGGAAGCGTAACGATAGTATAATTGCATCCTGGATTCTCAATTCCCTCACAAAAGAAATCAGTGCAAGCGTGATCTATTCCACATCTGCTACCCTGATTTGGAACGATTTGGAGAAACGTTTCAACTTAAAGAATGGGCCTCGCATTTTTCAACTGCGCAAGAATCTTCTAACCTGTGTGCAAGGTAATGATTCTCTAAATGTGTATTTTACTCGATTCAAGGCCATTTGGGCCGAATTAGGCGAACTCAAAGCAGTACACAGATGTACCTGCGATGGTGTTGAGCCCCTTCTTCAATCCATGAAAGAAGAATATGTCATGGATTTCCTCATGGGCCTCAATGAATCCTTCAATCATGCTCGTGGACAAATCTTGCTGATGAAACCTATTCCGGATATCGACGAAGCCTTTTCGCTTCTCCTCCAAGATGAGACTCAACGCAATATTGGAATTCAATCCACTCCAGCTGCTGAATTAGCCTGTGCTGTCCCTCCCTCAAATTTTCGCAACAAGAACCCCAAGAGGGATCGTCCTTTCTGTACGCACTGCAATATTCATGGACATACAAAAGAAAAGTGTTTCAAGATTCATGGGTACCCTGCCAACTTCAAAAAAAACACCTCCACTGCTGCTGCTCACAATGTCACTGATGCAAGTTCTGCTGAACAAAATACTGCTTGGTCTCAACAACAATGCCAGCAACTCATAAGCATGCTTCAAGCTCAAATGGCCCAGCTACCTGCTCCTTCCTCATCAGACCAATCTGAGTCTGCAGGTATTGAATCAATTGGTATGTCTTTTTCCACACTTTACTCTACCTTACAAGCCCTAAATGCCTGGATTGTAGACTCAGGAGCAACTGTGCACATTACCTATCTTCTTGATTATCTGTATAATTACAAACCTCTTCACAACAAATTTGTTTTACTTCCTAATAATACTAAGGTTCAGGTTTTAGGCACTGGCACAGTTAGAATAAACTCCAATCTTGAATTACATAATGTACTTTACATTCCATCGTTTCATGTGAATTTAATATCTGTCCCTCAATTGACTCCTAATTTCAATATTAGTGTATTTTTTGAAGATACATATGTTCTTTTCCAGGACACACAGTCCCACAGGAGGATTGGCAGAGGTGATCTTCACAAGGATTTGTTTCTTCTATATTCACAACACACACTCAACACAAATGTTTTGAAAAATAACACTCCTAAATGGAATCTGTCTCATACATGTAATCTCCAACTTACTTGCAATGTAGCATCTGATAGACATGTGGACAATAGTCTCTGGCACTCTAGGTTAGGCCATGTTTCCGACAAAGTTCTCAAACTTTTTTGTAATAAATTGTCATTGAAATACAAAGCTCATGATTCTAAGAATTGTTTAATTTGTCCATTGTCAAAATTTCGTCGTTTATCTTTTACTTCTAACAATCATTACTCTGTTGAGCCCTTTGACCTTGTTCATGTGGACACTTGGGGACCCTACAAACACCCAACTCATGATGGTAAGCAGTTTTTCCTAACCATTGTAGATGATTGTACTAGATTCACTTGGTTGTATTTGATGCAGCATAAATCTGAAGCTCCCCAAATCATCAAGAACTACTTTGCTATGATCAAAACAAATTTTGGCAAATCTATCAAACAACTCAGGTCTGACAATGCAAAAGAGCTCCAAGTTACTGAGTTTCTCCTAGAACAAGGCACCCTACACCAATTCAGTTGTCCCTATAGACCTGAACAAAACTCTGTTGTAGAAAGAAAACACCAACACCTTCTAAATGTTGCCAGATCCCTCCTCTTCCAATCAAAGGCTCCTATTCATTTCTGGGGTGAATGTATTTCCACTGCAGTCTTTCTTATAAACCGTGTTCCCACCCCTGCCTTGAAAGACAAATCTCCTTATGAACTTCTCCATCACAAATTACCACCCTATGAACATTTCAAGGTCTTTGGTTGCTTGGCCTATATAGCCATCCCTTTACACCAAAGGAACAAATTTACACCAAGAACCACCCCTACTATCTTTATGGGTTACCCTCTTGGCTACAAAGGATATAAACTTTTTGATCCCCTCACAAACAAATTCATCATATCTAGAGATGTTCAGTTTTTTGAGGATAAATTCCCATTACATAATTCTGATTTGCAACTTCAAACTGACCCCTTTGAAAACCTTGTTCTCCTTAATCACATTCCTGATAATGATCTTCCTATACCACCTATCACTCCACCTACTGAACCTCCTCCACCAACAGAAACTGTGCCTCCCACCTCACCACCTACCAACAGCCCCATTACTACTCAAGATACTCAAGTTACTGATCTCAGGAGATCCACACGTCCTCATAAACCTCCTGCCTACCTTGAACAATATATACACCAGATTACATACCCCTTATCTTCCTGTCTCAGTTACAACAATCTGTCTTCACCTTACCTTTCATACATATTCAACATTAACCTTCACTATGAGCCACAATTTTATCACCAAGCTGTGAAATTTCCCCAATGGAGAGCTGCCATGTCATTTGAATTACAAGCATTGGAATCCAACAATACTTGGTCTGTTGTTTCCCTGCCTGCTAACAAACAAACCATTGGTTGTAGGTGGCTATATAAGACTAAATTTCACTCTGATGGGACCCTTGATCGTCACAAGGCTCGATTGGTTGCCAAGGGCTACACTCAGCAACTTGGAATTGATTTCACTGACACCTTTTCTCCGGTTGCAAAATTAACTACTGTCCGTATACTGCTTGCAATAGCTGCTCAGAGACATTGGAAATTATCTCAACTCGACATCAACAACGCTTTCCTCAATGGAGACTTGTTTGAAGAAGTTTACATGGATCTTCCCTTGGGTCATCCACGTAAGGGGGAGCATAATCAAGTATGCAAATTACACAAGTCCATTTATGGGTTGAGACAAGCCTCACGACAGTGGTTCCAAAAATTTTCTGTTGTTCTTACTTCATTTGGTTTTTCGCATAGCACAGCAGATTACTCATTATTTCACAAGGGCTCTCATGATACCTTAATCGTTTTGCTAGTCTATGTTGATGACATAATCTTGGCAAGTCCTCAACAAAGTCTCATCAACCAAACTATCCTACAACTTCAGTCAAAATTTAAACTCTCAGTTTTGGGTGATTTAAAATATTTTCTAGGACTTGAGATTGCAAAATCATCTGAGGGCATTCACCTTAGTCAAAGGAAATATGTCCTTGAGTTATTGGCAGACACTGGTTTCACTGATTCTAAACCAGCCAAAGTCCCTTTGGATGCAAATACTACTCTTGATGACAGTGCTGGGGAACTGTTGAGTGATTCCACTGTATACAGACGCCTCCTTGGTAGACTAATGTATCTGACCATATCTAGGCCAGACATCACATTTGCCATCAACAAGCTAAGTCAATTCATGGCTGCACCTAGATCTCCTCATATGCAAGCCCTTCATCAGATTTTACAATACTTAAAAGGAGCTCCAGGTCAAGGAATTCTATTTCCTGCTACTGGCAACACCAACATCACAGCTTATGTTGACTCAGACTGGGGTAGCTGCACTGTAAGCAGGAAATCTACTACTGGTTACTGTGTATACTTTGGCTCTTCTTTGGTTTGCTGGAAGTCTAAAAAGCAACCCACTGTTGCTCGCTCTTCAGCAGAAGCCGAATACAGAGCAATTGCTAGCCTCACCAGTGAACTGCTGTGGCTTCAACAACTCCTCAGATCATTTCAAATCTCTGTGAAGTGCATTCTGGTTATGTGTGACAATAAGTCAGCTATCCAACTAGCTGAAAATCCTACTTCTAATGAGAGAACAAAGCACATTGACATTGACTGCCACTTTATCAGGCAGTATGTCAATTCTCGTTTATTGAAGCTGATTCACCTCCCTTCAAATCAACAACTAGCTGATGTTTTTACTAAAGCTCTCCCTCCCACAAAGTTCTCTGAGTTTATGGTCAAGTTAGGAGCTTTAGACATATTTGCCCCTAACTTGAGGGGGAGTATTAAGACTCAAGTTACTGATGTTAAATAATTTACTGATTAATTCTTTTAATTAAGTTTAGTTTAGTTAATTAAGTTGTTATTATTCAGTTAAGTCAGTTGATTGTTCTGGTATAGTTATAGTTACAATTGGTAACTAACTAGTCAGAATAGGATTAATGTATTGACCTTTATATAAGGTTCTTATCTCATTTTTGTAAATACACAACTATTGAATATACAATTCAAAAGGACTCAGTTGAGTCTCTTTTCTTCCTCTGCTATTGCATGATCTTCTATGGATGTTTGAGTTTTCAATACTTTGGATCTTAATACATATTACTCAAATTTCGGTTCATTTGTGTTCATTTAGTTGTTGTTAACGTTTATTGGTATTTGCATTCGATCCTTGAGTTCGACACTCGGTCTTACCGTTTTATTATTACTTGCAACAATTTGGTACACTTGCCAATATCGCCATCAAGCAACAGGTCAGAAAATTAACACAGAATCTAAGAATCGCAAAAGCAATGCATAGCTAAGTAACACAAGAAAGTCCACAGAATTGGGAAATTTGAATCATAATCCCTTATATATTCATATATCATAATCATGTACAGTTATTATTATATTCAAAACAAAGTCTCAGAAACTCATATGAAGAATAATTGATTACTCAATGGAGCTAGCAGATGAATAATTGATTACTGAATGGCATTTATTTACTATGCTCTTGTCATTGTGACACTAACAAAATGCTGCTAGTTGCATCTTGATTGGGTAGACAAGTAGTATTGATATGATTTAAGGCATTTGGGAGTTCAATCTTCTAGTCAATCAGTCCTCCACTTCCTCTTAATTAGCTAAAAAACATGTTAAACTCATTACTTAAAGAGAAATTTGAGGACCACACATTTTCCTCGCAAGACTATATGACTAGATTTGGAGCTCCATTAAATTTCAATAGCTCCGTTAAAAGATTTAGTGATCAGTTCCGTTCGAAATGACAACGATAAAAGACGGCAACAACGATAAAAGACGACAACAACAATAAGAGACAGCAGCGGCAATTAGAGACGACGACAAAAATATGCAACGATGACAGCAATAAGCCACACGACAACAAAACAAGGCAGATTTATACAAACAAAATCACATAATCAATTAACTAAAATCTCATAATCACAGAATAACAAAATCAATGTGCAAAAATCTCACTAATGTTGTATTTATCACACAAAATCGATACAAAAAAGGAAGCTAAGACATTTACCTCAAAATACCAAACGATGCACGCAAGGAGTTGAAGACGTCACGCAGAGCAGCATTGTACGTGACTGAATCACAGTGAGACGACTATTCTGCAAACGGATGCACAGATAGAGAGTTTTGCATAGAGAGAGTTTCTCTCATATGGGTTTCGCGTTGAGTGGGTTTCACGCAGAGAGGGTTTCACACAGAGTTGGTTTCAGAAAACAGAGGAAGAATTCATGAGAGAGAGGATAGGATTTCATGAGATTTAGGGGAAACAGCTTCACCTTGAGAAATCTGAAGCAAGATAGGGAAAGATTGAAGTGAATAGAGAAAGATTGAAAAGGGAAATAAACATTTTTTTTGTGTGTGTTGAGGGCACGAGACATTGAGTAAGAAGAGGGAAAGATTTATAGTGAAGGATTTTTTGTTACATGGGTGGTGTGCGAAAAGGTGATGTGCAAGTATACACAGTCGCAACAAGTAGTAAAGGGAAAGTAGAATATCGTTTGGATTAATTTACAAGTTTAAAATCAATAGTTCACTACTGAAAGGTAACCAATAAACAATATGGTAGGAATGCAAGAATGTAAAAAAAAACTGAAAATAAACAAGCAAGTAAGTTGAATTGGGATGAAATATATGAAGAGAGAGTAATTGGAATGCTGCCCACTAAGTAAATCACTTTTAACCGTATTATGTTATAAATGATGCTTTTGCTTGGAAAGTAAATCACTGGATGCTTTTGCATTGGAATTGTGCTTTTTAGTCACTTTCGTCAGGGTTTCATTGTAAGCTCTTATGTCTTAGATTCTAAATAAGTTCACCCCTGTATATGAAGTGCCCACAGTATCACCCTATAGACTATGCTATCCTATGTCTAGGTTTTAGTATGGAATTAACAAAGTTTCCTTTATTAAACACTTATCCATATTAGTTCATGAGTTCTAATCATAAACCATGTCTGTATTTATGATTTGCATTCACTTTTAGTTGGCCAATTCTAAAGATGAATATGAAAGAGTTATCATGCAAAAACTAAAATGCAAACATCAATATATAACATAAAACTAGTTAAAGGATCATTACAAAGTTTATGGCATCCCAACTACAAGAGAGTTTAGTTCATGCTTAACATTACTAAGGACATACAAATTGATGTAAATAACATGTGCATATTACTGAAAAACACAAAGGAAAAGAAGTAGAGTAGAAGATACACAGGTTAGTTCCCTTTGTATAAATCAGCCCCGTAATGCTGGAGCATCGCTTCTATTTGCACTATTCAGGGAGCATTCCTTGCGCAGCATGTAGTTGCATGAAGGTGAAGGAAGAAGTTGTCAAGTTATTTCTCTTCCAACGAAACCAGCTGTAATATGATTTAAGTGAGTGAATTCTGGTCTACTTGTGAATGAGAAGGTGAATGGTATTTATAGGCTCCTTGAGAGAAGTTTCTTCATAGTTGAGTTTGCTTGGAGAAGAAGTTTGATTTACTTTTTAAGTCCAATTGCATCAAAAGTTGATTTGAAGATGATTTGATATTGATTTGGACTAAAGAAGAGAAGTCCAATGATATGTGGACATGTGTACCTAAAAAGGTGCAAGTTGCAAGCTATTGTGGGCTACAAAAGTGATCAAAGTGATCCACTTGCATTACTTTCCGCAACTTTTGACTATGAGCTCATCATGATGTCATTAGGAGAATGCAAGAGCATCAATCTACCACTAATGTTGGGGCATTTAGTGCTGGGGCATTGAGTGCTGGGGCAACTAATGTTGTAGCATTGGACAAACACATTAAAATACAACATGGGCACCAAAAGTGTCAAATGATCACAAATCAGTTCCTAACCCTCTTTTACTCTAAACAACACATATCAATTACTTTAACAACAATATTACTTAGAAACTCATATTGATTTAAGCCTAGAACAGATAAATAACTCTATATAAATAAGAGTTATCAATGGGTAAAGGGATTTCTTTGCAATCCGTGGAGGTTTTTTCTTTGCAATCAGCGGGGGTTTAAAACCTCCTTAAATTGAATTTTTTTTTTGACTAATTCAAAAAAAAAAAAACTGCAATCTGTTCTGTTTTTGTTAGTGCATATTGATCACGTTCCAAATAATTCTTCAATTGTTGGAGCTCAGTCTTACCTTGACGCAGACTCGGTCGTTGCCTTGAACGGAAATAGTATATTTGCTTGAGAGTGATGTGGCTATCTTTAGACTTCATGGCTTTGCTTTCATTAAGGATGAGATTAAGCGCAATATGATTCCCAATCATTCTAGCCAATTGTTTCTTCTCTTCCGGTGTTAATCTATAATTCTGCAGATGGCCTTCATCATAAGTAATTAATGCGTGGTTTTGTGTTCCACACATAACCCTCAATATCCATCCTCCAAGCTTCCTAATACATTTACCTTTCAGTCTAAACTTACAACTGCATTTTCTAGTATTTGTTCCCTCTATAACATTGGACCTGTACTTCTTGTCAAAAAAAAACATTGGACCTGTACTTTCCAGCACTTTCACACACCAATATGCAGTATTCTTTACCTGATCTTCGTCCGTTGTCAGATGTAGATATCACAATCATCATCCTAAAGGACTTGCCAATCGTACGTACCCATGCCAACAACTCTTCACGATTAGCATATAACTGGAAAAAATAAATAAATGTTATTTACTTACTTAGGAAAATAACTATCAGTTACTTACTAAAAAATCAAGACTTAGTCTGTACCTGTTCGATTGTGAACGAACTAGTAAAGTCTACAACCAATGAGTCATTTGAGATGTCATCTCCCCCTGAAGTTGCACCATTTTTTTCCATTTTATAATCTTAAGTCTCTACAAAAACTGCAAACAGAAGGGAAAAAAACCAGTCACTACACATTCTGATATCCTACACACCCCACACCCCCTAACCCTGCGAAATGACCAAAAGGCCATTAATGAAACGTGCATTTTTCGCCGATTCGGTTACGGGCAACCGAATAAATTCGGTTATGGGCAACCGAAGGTGTATTATTTGGCACACACCCCATTTTACACTATTCGGTTGACCTCAACCGAATCCATTCGGTTGACCTCAACCGAATCCATTCGGTTGACCTTAACCGAATCCTTCAGTTTACACAATATATTGATTTATTGAAACAGACTTCACCTCTATTTGCACACGAATCGGTTGATCTCAACTGAGTCCATTCGGTTGCCCTCAACTAAATCCATTCGGTTGCCCTCAATCGAATCCATTCGAGAGACCTCAACCGAATACATTCGTTGTCCTTCGTGGGGGTGTTTTTGATTTAAGGGTATTTTGGGAATTTAGGGGCTTTGGGGGTGTGAGGTGAGTAGCATGGGGTGTGGGAAAAGTCAAACCCTTAACAAATGATCAAATATCTAGTCTATCTTAGACATATCAAATGAGATCTCAACATGGGCCTCTAAAAAGCCTTCACATGCTTGAGATCTAGGTCATAGTAAGGTTTACCTAGAGCTGTCAAAATAGCCCCAACCCCCTAACCCATCCCACTAGTCCACTTGTTTAAGCCCTCAATTATATGGACCTATTTAAACCCAACCCATATTTTAAAACTTATTGTGGGTTAGGGCCAGAGTTGAGTGGGTCAGCCCACTAACCCACTTACAGTACTCAGAGGTTCAATCCCCCTCCTAGCGTTTTTCCTATTTTCCAAAAAAATTTATTTTACCGTGACCACTATTAACGTGTGGTCCCTACCATTCCCGTTAGGAAAAATTTGTCAATGGTTGCAACAATCTATAATAGTTAATATTTTACTGCTTTAAAAAAAAATTAATATTTTAGTCTTAAAACGATGCTTGCAACAATCACAAAGATTATTTCCTCACTGCTTAAAGATGTGTTTTGTATTGTTCCTCTCGACTTTTTTTTTTTAAAAGTTCTTCTGACTCTGTCATACATACTTTGGTTGTTTAATAATGTCGACCAAATGGGAAATATGTTTTGCAAACAGTGTTTTAAAACTCGGACCGGTGACCGACTAGATGAGGGTACTGAGTCATCGGGTCAAGGGTCGGACCG
This sequence comes from Astragalus glycyphyllos, assembly GCA_963573325.1. Taxonomy (NCBI): domain Eukaryota; kingdom Viridiplantae; phylum Streptophyta; class Magnoliopsida; order Fabales; family Fabaceae; genus Astragalus; species Astragalus glycyphyllos. Next base: position 21,210,135 of record OY754313.1, on the reverse strand, counting down.
AAGGGTTAACAGTTGAACCGGATAACCGGTTTTTAAAGAATATAGCAATATTTGTAAGCCAATATCAACAATTACAAGTTGGCTTGGTGGTAAAGATTCCGTTGGGTTACTAGGAGGTCGAAAATATGATTTGCAAATATGGGAACCGATTTCATAATGATAATAAAAAAACACCTTCAGGGGCTGGCTAGTTTTCAATTTTTTTGCAAAAAGTTGAAATTCAAGGCCCATGGGCTGGCCCAGGTCCACATACTCATTAACGTGCTCATCGGGTTAATCACATCGGCTACCGTGATCTTAGGTTTAGGCATGTTAGATTTGTCATGGAAGCACATTTCCATGTCCGCCTCAACTTTAGATAGAATTTTGGCGCAACAAGTTTTGTGTAATAGTTGCCTCTATTAAGAATAAAGAGAAAATTTACAATTTGTGGAATTCACATTGAGCCATGAATTGACCAATATGTTCCAAGACTTGCTGATATTCTTTTAAGAAAATGCTGATATTCAGAGCCTAAAAACCTCAAATAAGAGGCATGACCTTGTCGACCCAATCAAGATATGGTTTCCTGCTCATTTCTTGTCTAACAACTTAAACTGCAAACCGAAGTATCTTTTAATGATGTTAACTATAAGATTTAGATTAATTATCTTAGGACCTCTAGATTTGTTCTCACGCACCATCGATTGAGAAGGTCCATGATTCAAATCTTCTGTTGCAGGTTCTTTAATTGCTTCCACTCTTATGCAAAACCACATCTCTTAATTTTAAGGTTTGAAGAGATTTTTCAATTTTTTTTCTTCCAATTATTCCACATAAATCTTCCTTCTTAGAGTTACCCATATTTGTAATTCCTGACATTCGGTTGAACAATTGACAATCACTATTGTTTAGGTAACTAAAATGCGGTTAACATTTTGGTTTTTTTTAACCCCTCTACCTCTTGTACCCCCATATTACGCTTTATCCCCAAAATACGCCTTACTATTTTACCAAAATTTAAACTGAAACTGATTTTTTAAAAAAAAAAATTCGGAAACACCTCAAAAGAGGATGTTCCGGAAGCCATTTTGATGAATTTCCTTAGAAAAAATTCATCAAAATGACTTCCGAAAACACCTCAAAAGATGATAATTTCAGAAGCCATTTTGATGAATTTTTCCGGAAACACCTCAAAGGATATGATTCTGGAAGACATTTTGATGAATTTTCGGAAAAATTTATCAAAATGGCTTCTGGAATTATCCTCTTTTGAGGTGTTTCCAGAAAAATTCATCAAATTGGCTTCCGGAAACACCTCAAAAGAGAATAATTCCGAAAGCAAGTTTGTTGAATTTTTCCGGAAACACCTCAAAGGAGGATGATTCTGGAAGCAAGTTTGTTGAAGTGAGGGTAAAATGGTAAGTTTGGTGGGGGGGGGGGGGGGGGGGGGGGGGTTACAAAATAAAAGGCTAACATTTTTGCTAATCCAATTTCTCATTTATGCATATTCCGATTTTAACTAACAGCTAACGTTTTTTATATATTTTAATATTTTAATAATAACCATACGTATATGATAAGTCCAAACCGGAGGTGTCCAAGACCTAAAAAAAGAAATCTCGGCAAAATAAAAAAGTGGTCCAGAAAACCGTAGAATATAACACCTAAGGCAAATTCTGTCTCTCTCTCTCTTTGATCTCACTATTGTAAGTTAATCCTAGAAATTTCAGCAAAAATAGTTTTTGGTTCAGAGAACCTGCTCAAGGACAACTTCTATCTCAGTATCTAACTATTTTAAGTTGGACCTTTTTAATTGTCTCTAGGATGCAATGTTTTAGGGGTTTTTTTTGGGCTCCTTATTACTGCTTTGATTTTATTTTCTTTCTTGCCAAGGTATTGGTTTAGTCCCCTCCTGGGCTCTCTTTTGTTATTTTTCTTTTTTCTCTTTTTTAATAAAATCGGGGGAAGGTCTATCTTTTCTTCTTGATGTTCTTTTCATCAGAAGGTTTTATTTGAGACTTCCTTCCTTCTTTCTGCTTAAAAAAACTGTACGTATGCAAATGGTCGTTGTATAGGTTGGTAACCTATAATATCTTCATTCATTGATTAAATAATACAAATTATTTACTTATCATTTTCATGCTGTTTATCAATATAAATTTAATAATATAACAATGTTGACGAAAAATTGGCCGGTCATTTTCATGTTTTTCGCATATTTTGCATGTGAGACCGTTGTTTATACATTTGAAATAAGATAGTGTAGATAGACCGTTGTTTATAGTGTAAACCAGATAAGCATTCCCATAAGCCACATAAAAGAACACTTTATTTATGATATAATATAATGGCTTCAATGCATGCAGACAGAAACGATTACGTATGGATCCTATCAGAACAGTGCCTTAACTACAAACAACATTGAGAAAACCAAAAATAAAATATTAGAAAATACAAAAAAATGAAATCACACTGAGAATGTTCCCCCAAAACGCATTCCACTCTTCACTTCTCAAATAATTGTACCGTGCTTCTTCCATCCATCAAGCTATAGTATCATCTCTACTTTATTTTTATTTGCTCCTGTTCTTTGGATCCTAACAAAAGTGTACACAAAAATATGCAAAAGTTATATGTCATTTACTAGTCTTTTGATCTTAGTAAAAATAAAATAGTTTTACGTTAGATATATTAATAAAACATTGTAAAATATTAAAGCTATTTAATGGAAGTGGTATTCAATATGTATAAGTGAGATAGGAGTTCTGGTAGAACTTTTCCTCATTGATGTATTGATCTGGTACGTTGTTTGAATAATGCTATTGCTTTGTTTTATTCCAATATGCTTGTAATGTGGGTTTGAATATTTTTTTAATATATTATTTTTTCTCGTAAAAAAGGGAGACCAATATTATTAGGGTTTCTATCATTAATAAAATTTTTTTATTTTTTTGTCTAGACCAAGGTATCCACCGCCGAACGCAGTGACTAATCCCCTCGCTGAATTGGAGGCACCTCGAAGGATGGGACAGCTGGCCCAGGGATTTAAAACTGCTTCATACCCAAGGCGATGATCGAAACCTCGACACTTAGTTAAGGGAGGACGAGCCCCAACTGCTCAACCACACCTCCTGAGTTATTAATAAGTTTTTCTTATGTGATAACTTTCGTATATAAAGTAATAATAAATAAATTTAAAACTATGGTTAATCCTCTTGTGTATGTTAAACACTTAAAAAAATTGAGAGACATAGCCAAAACTTAGAGATTTTATCTTGGACTAAACTTAGGTACTATTCTTTTTTGTTACAAAAAGTTTATTTAAGTGAGTTGGGCTCTGGAACTATCAATGTCAGGCCAGGAGTACTCACGGCTCTTTGAGTCATCAAAGAGGTCATCACACTGACGGCAGGAGTTGAACCCACACCCTTGTAGAGAATGAGCTAACTCCGTACAAGCTGAGTCAACCTTCATTCACAATTTTAGATTGTATTCTTGAAAAACTGTTCTTACTGTTTTTCAAGAAGTCAAGAGTTGAACTGATATTTACGAATGACAACCGTTTGACAATATAATTCAATATTTCGTAAAAGTATAAAAATAGTCATATAAAGAAAAAAAAACTAATAAATGTGTTTTTGACACTCATTAAGAGATCAACGTCAAAAGTCTTTGATTGAAAAAAAGTAATTTATTTAATTAAAAATGTTCCAATTGCTGCGTTTTTCATTGAATAAACTTGATATCTTAATTGTTTTAAGGTCCTTTGATACTTGTCTGAGACTCCGTGAAGAACACTTTTTTTTTATAATCAAAATTGCATTAAAATGTATCTAGCCACCACATCAAAGGGGGTAACACTTTTTCCACCTTCTTAGAAGGGATGATGCCTATAACCATATGTTTGAAATGATAAAAAAAAATTATGAAGAAGCTTACCATGTACTTGGTGCTATACTAAATCACTATTTAGTAGTGGTAAGGGGGAGGAGGTGACTTGTAGTAATAAGCTGGTGGTGGAGGTGAAGGGTACTTGTATGGCTTCGTGGGTGGTGGTGGTGGGGACTTGTATTTGTATATTGGTGGAGGAGGAGACTTGTATTTGTAAACTGGCGGCGGTGGTGGTGGAGACTTATACTTGTAAACTGGTGGAGGAGGGGATTTGTATTTGTATACTGGTGGTGGAGGTGAAGGGTATTTGTAGGGTTTCTTAGGTGGTGGGGGTGGAGACTTGTACTTATAAACCGGTGGTGGAGGTGAAGGGTATTTGTAGGGCTTCTTTGGAGGTGGTGGAGGAGACTTGTACTTGTAAACTGGTGGTGGTGGAGACTTGTACTTATAAACTGGTGGTGGAGGTGAAGGGTATTTGTAGGGTTTCTTTGGCGGTGGTGGAGGAGACTTATACTTGTAAACTGGTGGCGGTGGAGACTTGTACTTATAAACTGGAGGTGGTGGTGAAGGGTATTTGTAGGGCTTCTTTGGTGGCGGCGGTGGAGATGCGTAATGGTAAGGAATCTTTGGTGGAGGAGGGGGAGAAGGATACTTCTTAGGTGGAGGTGGTGGAGACGAATAGACATAGTTATTAGCTGAGGCAAAGGGCCAATTTAGAGAGGATATTGCCAATACAAGAGTGAGAGTAGCAAAGGCCATTAGAGACCCCATTTTTATTCCACTCTCTAACTTCACTTCTAAGTGGCTTTTGGTTATGCTATTAGGGAAGGTCATGACCCCTTTATATAGTTTTTTTCTTTACCAAATTTTAACACCAAGTAATATTCATATTTACATGTACTTATGTTGAATTGATCTATTCAAATTCACCTTCTTGAAAATTATGATGAAATGTTAAAATGGGGTATGTTAATTAATTAATTAATTAATTAATTAATTGTTTTTGGACCCATGCAAATTGAGTATCTTTTGCAATAGAGATTGCAATCTAATTAAGGTAAAGAAAAATAGCTGGCTGATCCAGCTGGTAATGTTGACATCATCCTTTTAATTTTCTTTTCTTATAAAAGGACAGCAACCTTATTTTATCATTTTTCTTTGTAGCTTGTATGAATTTTTTTCTTATTTTTCAAACACACTCACCAGTAAAGTCTTTGATAAATTATTTTTCAAACTATTTTTTTGGTAGAGAAAAAAAACCTCACCACTAAAGTCTTTGATAAATTATTTTTCTAATTTCTGTCATTTTGTTCACCTTTTTTTCATTCATCCACAACTTGTATATCAAAGTTTGAAAACCGTTTACATAACAACATATATGGTTACCTAACTATATGTGGTTTCTCTCTTTCTTCTCTTCTAGAGCTTTGATCATGTCAGCCACAATGATTTAATCTTTTCTCACTTTCTACTTTACGGTTCAGTTCATTGTTACTAAGAAATTAGTCTAAATAAAGTTGATTCCAGGTTGACTTAAATATATACTAAATAAACTAATAAAGAAAGAAAGAATAGAGTAGAAGAGTAAGAAAAAATAGATGAGTAGAGAGAAAATTGAGAGACATGGCTAGGGTTTGGAGAGAATAGTAGAGTGTGAGTTATATCTTTATCTTTATTAAAACTTAAAATATTGTTAAAAATATTAATATATCACTGTAAAAATATTAATATATGCTTTCAAAGGAATGAAAATATAAAATCACTGTAAAATTAAATTTAAATATATATAATCGAGTTGAACTATAACATCCCCGTTTTCTAAGTCCTAGTTTGTACGCACTCATGTGTATGCTTGTTTGCATGCTTAGGACCAATTTTTTAGGCCTCAAATGTAGAGGGGAGAAAACAAAGTTTTTCTAAGAAGGGTTTGGGTGTTGAATTTTGGACGTGTTCTATACGTGTCAATACGCATTGTACCCAAAATGACGTGTAGCAAAATCTTTGACAACATAAACAACGCGGCATATACTCACCTATGCGCTTGAGCTAAGGACATTTCAAATTCAAAGTGTGAGTACACTTGAGCGTGCACCCTCCAACGTTCAATCATGGACCTTAAAATCTAATTGATATAAATTTCGTTTCTAATCCCAAATTCATATTTTCTTCAACTTTAGTTCCAACCTCTAATTCTCTCTGTTCTCTACATCATAAGGCATTGTTAAGCATCTCAAGCCTCTAAACACCAATTTTGATTCCAAACCCTAATTTCATCATTGGAATTGTCATTCCCACAATTCCCCAAAATTATACCTACCTTTCATTTTTAGTTGCGTTGCTCTACAGTGATACTCCATCGATAGTAATATTCGATGTTCTTTCCTTTTTGGACCGATTTCCATCCCCTTTCTAACTACTATTCTATTCTAGCGTTACTTTTGGTCGTATGGTTTGTTTCGTGTGCGCACCCTTTAAGAAAAAATGCGCTTTATGCGGCAAACAATCAAATAAAACTAAAGTAAACTTTCATCGTAGATTAATTATAAGTTTACAAAAAAACTCCTCAATGGCAATAACTTATTTTCCATCATACTCTTCAAAAGTCATGTATTTTCTTTCACAAGTTTAACCAAAACCCGTGAAATTATCTTTGAAGTAATAATTCACAAGTTTAAACTATTGCGATAGAATGGATAAAAAAAACTGTTGTGTTTTATTCTCAATGGCAGCAACAATTTTGCGCTGGTGTTTCCTTTGATGACGAAAATTCATTCCCTAATATATAGGCAACTCTAGCAAAAACCATAGTTTAAAAACCGTTGCCGAAAGAAAAGGAAATGGGGTTTTTTCCGATTTAGGGAACAATTTTCATGTGTCGTTGTAGGCTTAAAATGTTGTAGTGCCACTAGCCCCAATGTCATATATGTCAAAAAAAACAATGTCAGTCTTCTATCAGTTGTTAGTTGCAGTATCTGTTGCTTTTGTTGTTTGCAAGTACAAACAAGAGAAAAAGGAAACATGGTGGGAATGAGTACATTGTGACCGTGTTTTCTGGCATGTAACAAATATAGATGAAAACAATCAGACGACAACACATCTCTCTCTCTCTCTCTCTCTCTCTCTCTCTCTCTCTCTCTCACACACACACACACACACACACACGGTCTATTGCAAAAGAGTGCCCCGATGGTGAGTACTTCACACTCTACTAGTCTTGAATTAGGCCATTTATGTTAATCTTTGATTTTTCTTTCGTATTTTGAGTTGGTCCTTTTGACCCAAGTTGCAATGGTAATTGGGAAAATGTAAAAAAAAGGAAAGAGCAGCGCTTTTTAAAAAGAGTAAAGGGAGTATTTTTTGATAAAAAAAGGTAAACATTCCCAACCGTTATAATTAGTAGCACTTTTATGCACTACCGTTCAGGGTGGTTCTAAGTAGCGCATATAAGCGTCATTGAAGGCTAAAAAAGCGCTAATGGTTCCTTTTTCTATGGCAAAATATCTCCCGGGGTCCCTTAACTTATTTATTTGTAACGAATAGGTCCCTTAGCTTTTTTTTGTAACGCATAGGTCCCTTAACTTATTTATTTATAACGAATAGGTCCCTTAACTTTATATTTTGTAACGCATAGATCCCTTAACTTTTAAAAACGTAACACCGTTGCCCCTTAAAATCTCTCCCTTAAATGAGTTAAAAGGGGGCAATAGTGTTACATTTTTAAAAGTTAAGGGACTTATGCGTTACAAAAAAAGTTAAGGGACCTATTCGTTACAAATAAATAAGTTAAGGGACTTATGCGTTAGAAAAAAAAGTTAAGGGACCTATTCGTTACAAATAAATAAGTTAAGGGACGTGGAGAGATATTTTGTTTTTTTCTATTGTATTAATGTAGTGCTTTAATCTCTATATATTACCAAACAAATTTAGGGAGGGAGCTGAAAATATTTTACTCATTTCTCAGAATTACTACTCATTCTAGGTTGAATTGTGAGAAGTTAGAGAGGAAAGTGAAAAAATTCAAGGCAAATGAGGGTTGGAAAATAAACGTTTAGATTGATAAAGTAGAGTAGGCACTACAACAAATTTGACATATACCAATAGAAACCGTAGGTATATGTGTCATATACCCACAAGCCTTTAAAAACCGTGGGTATAGGTTTTCAATAACTATGGATATCAAAGTTCAAAACTATATGCATTAGTGACAGACTAAACTGTGGGTATAGGCATATTTTTGATTTTGAAATCATTCCCGTGGAGAGCTAAATAATTCCCTCTTATAATCTCAAAAAAAATAAATAAAAGTTTCAAAAAAATAAATAAATAAATAAATAAATAATTCCATCTTATTTTTTCGAGGGTTGCCCTAACGCAGAGATGGGAGAAAAACGAAACGCAGAGAGGAAGGCAACATGTGGAATTTCTGCCTCATTTTGATTGTATTGACTTTTTTCCTAATTTTGGAATTGCAAATTATAGGTGACTGCTAATTGTTAGCAATGTGTTTTACTTGTATTTTGGGCTTTCTATTGTATTGGGCCTATGGTGTAATTAGTAATATCTGATGTAGCCCATTAGATTGTTTAGCAGTCACAACCCATTATTGTAATAAGTCAATTGTGTTGACTTCCCTGAATCTTTGAAATTGACTTGTATATACAGTTGCTAATCAACAGAATCAATGAATTGGTTGCACATTGCACAATTCAGTTACGCAAATTGTTAGCTCTCACAATTGGCATCAAAGCTCCGATCAAGGGACCTGAGCCAAAATTCAAGAACCGCAGTTTTTGTGAAGTGAAGCGAGGCAAGAACGGAGCAAGATCGAAGTGTCAGTGGCGGAAAGGAGAATGGAGCGTTCGTACAAGCAGCGATTCCCAAGCTTGATGGTCACTACGACCATTGGGCGATTCTGATGGAGAATCTGTTGTGATCGAAGGAATACTGGGAAGTAGTTGAAAGCGGAATCCCAACCCTAATTCCCAATTCAACACCAGTACAGAAGAAAATCGTAGATGATGCGAAGTTGAAGGACCTAAAGGCGAAGAATTATTTGTACCAGGCCATCGACAGAAACGTATTGGAGACGATTCTGAAGCATGACACGACGAAGGACTTAAGTGATTCTTTGAAGCAGAAGCACAAGGGCTCGAAGAAGGTGAAACGTGCGCACTTGCAAGCTCTAAGACGTGAATTTGAGACCCTCAAGATGAAGGAAGGTGAGTCCATAAGCGATTACTTTGCAAGAACTCTTTCTATTGCAAAAAAATGAAAAGTCACGGTGAGGTAATGACTGGTGTAGGAAGAGGTAGGAGAAGAGGGAGAACTGGTGGTAGAGGCAAAGGAAGACAAGGTTATAAAGAGAATCTTGAATGCTACAAGTGTGGTAAACTAGGTCATTTCCAATATGAGTGCCCTAGTCTTGAAGGGAAGATTGCAAATCATGCTGAATTTGATGATGAGGAAGAAATGCTTCTCATGGCTAGAGGGGAGACACAAGATTCAGAGAAGGGTAAAGTGTGGCTTAGTTTTTGCTTTGTAGATTTCAGCATTCTCATAAGAGAATTGCCTAATCTCTCCTAATTCATTTAATTCCAAAAACCTTTGTGCACCCACTTTGTTGAGATTAAAGTTGAGCTTTTTGATTGCCCAAAAAGATTTATTTTCCAACTCCACAGGTAAATGACATGCATTGCCATAAACTAACCTATAGGGAGACTGTTGTAATAAGAATCTCATTCTATGTTTTGATGATAACAAACCAAGTAAGATTTAAGTTTTCTAATGAAGTGTGATCTAACATGTTTGCCAAGTGATAAGAACAGGTGTCTTAACATAGAAAAATAAGGCTCTACCTTGGTTCAACAAATTGGTATTATTCAAGGGTAGTTAAAGCCTTTAGAAGGTTAAACATGAGAAGCTTAAACCAAGTCAACAGAAGATTTGACCAAGTACACAGAAGGTTGACCAAAAAATCAACAGAAGGTTGACCAAAAGTCAACAAAAGGTTTGACTAGAAGTCAAAAGAAGGTTGACTCACAAACACCTTAGAAGCATAAGTTAAATGATGGTATCTTGTAATAAATATGGTGAAAAGCGTCAAGCAATAATGAAGGAAATGAATGATTATTCCCCTTCCATATTTGGTGTGTTCGTGCATACTAGGAAGCTTGAGAAGGTTCATTTAAATCAGTTCCAGGCTGGCCAACGGTTACAACCTAAGACATAGCTGTTAAGTAGGTCTAGAAGAGTACATATCCAGCTGTAAAAGGTTCAACTATGCAGATAAAGCATAAAGCAAGCCTTGAGAAGGTTCAAAGGCTGTCATCTTTTGTACCCTTCTTCAAGATACTCCTATGGACCAATGGATATTCCCAATGGCTCTCAACAAGTTTCTAACGGCTATATTCATCTTCCTTGGCTATTTAAAGAGTTCATTTTTAAGTTCTAAGGCATGAGAGTTAATTGCAACCTGCACAAAGTCAAGCTTCTCAAAGCAATTCAACCTTCTCATCCCACATTCAAAGCTTCTTCAAGTTCAAATCTGGGATCCTTTTGTTGAGTGTGTGCTAGGTTGTTAGTACCATTGTTTTAACAGTGTATCTACTTTGTATCAAGCTCTAAAGTATCCCAAACCTCAAAAACCATTGTTGTAATTGTCTACCTAGATTGATCGGTGAGTGTTGGTGAGAAAAGAAAAGGAAAACCTTTAGAAAGCTAGAAGGGAGTTTCTTAGTAAGTGAATACAGCTTGGTGAAGCTGTGCAAGAGGGCACTTGTCTTTTGTGTGGAGATAAAAAAAAGTGGTGTTGAAAGTCTTTTGTGTGTGATCAAAAGCAAGTGTAATAGCTATTTGGAGAACAGTGGAAATACTCACTTGGAAGTGAGGAGGGGATGTAGCCATTGTTGGGTGAACCTCTATAACTCCTTTGTGTTCTTTACATTGCTTAATTCCCTTAAACTGTTGTTTAAATAGCTTTACACTGAATACTGTTTTCTAACCTAAAGAAGGTTAAATTCTTCAACCTTCTCAAGACAGTTTTTAACACACATTGCATCATTCAACCTACTCACCTATTGCATTGATTATATTTGTCTTTTCATCAGTGTAGATCTTACTCCTTAAGGGTTTACAAGTATTGATTGTTATTCAAACCCCCCCTTTCTTGTGTAACTTAGTCACTTCAGTTGGGACTGATGAAACAGAGTTGTGGCACAAAAGATATGGTCATTTGTGTTACAAGGGGCTCCAAATGCATTGCTCAGAAGGAAATGGTCAGAGCACTACCTGAGATAAAGGAAACCAGCAAGGTGTGTGTGGGGTGTCAAGTTGGTAAGCAGCACAGAGAGACAATCTCAAAGCAAAGCAACTGGAGGGAATCAAGAAAACTTGAGCTCATTCACTCAGATATCTGTGGGCCCATTAATCTTGAGTCAAGTAGCGGAAAAAGGTACTTTATTTCCTTTATTGATGACTATAGTAGAAAGGGTTGGGTGTATTTCTTGTCTGAAAAGTCTGCTGCATTTGAAGTCTTTAAGAAGTTTAAATTGATGGTAGAAAAGGAATCTCAATGTTCAATTAGCTGCCTTAGAACTGATAGGGGGAGAGTTTAATTCCACTGAGTTTACTGAATATTGTGAAAGTAATGGAATTAGGAGATAGCTCACAACAACTAATACTCCACAGCAAAATGGAGTTGCTGAAAGAAAAAACAGGACAATAATGAACATGGTGAGAAGTATATTGAGTGAAGCTAACCTAGAGAAGAAATTCTGGGCAGAGGCAGTCAAGTGGGCATTTTATCACCTTAATAGATGCCCCACTATCTCAGTCAAAGATGTTACCCCTGAAGAGGCATGGAGTGATGTTAAACCCTCAGTGAAGCATCTTAGAGTTGTTGGATGCATAGCTCATGTTCACATATCTGATGTTAATAGAAAAAACTTAGATGATAAGAGCATCAAGGGCATCTTTCTGGGTGTCAGTGATGAGTCCAAGGCTTATAGATGTCAAAGAGAATTCTAATCAGCAGGGATGTAGTATTTGATGAGCAAGCTGTGTGGAATACTACTGGTGCAAAAGAAAAAGGGAAAGCTGGGATTGAGTTGGTTGATGAAGACACTGTGGAAACCTTGGTACAAAACAATGCAGAAGGTGATGCTGCAACAGTGAACTCTAATGAAGCAGAGAATGTGACAGAGCATGAGACTACAGTAGAGACCACAACCACTAAACACACAAACACCCCTGAAGATAATGGTGAGAATGTTGAGATAAGGCAGACTGGTACAATTAGAAAACCACCTGGTTGGACAGATGAGTACTTGATTCTGAGTGATAATGACAGCAATAAAGATTTGTATGATGGTGATGTTCTCCACAATTTGCTGATGTGTGAAACAAATGATCCTGTAACATTTGAACAGGCTATAAAAGAAGAAAAATGGAGAATAGCAATGGATCAAGAGATAGCATCCATTGAGAAAAATGATACAGGGAGCTGGTACCATTTCCTCAAAATGGTAAGAAAATTGGTGTCAAATGGATTTACAAGACCAAGTACAATGAAGCTGGTCAAGTTGAAAAACACAAGGCCAGATTGGTGGCCTAAGGATACTCCAAAGAATGTGGTGTAGACTACGCAGAGGTATTTTCCCCTGTGGCAAGATGGGATACTATACGATGTATTTTGGCAACTGTAGCTCATAAGGGGTGGTGTGTCTACCAATTAGAAGTAAAGAGTGCATTTCTCTATGGTGAATTAGAGGAAACAGTTCATATAGAGCAGCCCAAGGGGTATGAAAGAAAGGCACAGGAGAACAAAGTATATAGATTGAAAAAAGCCTTGTATGGCTTAAAGCAAGCCCCTAAGGCATGGTACAGCAGAATAGAGTCCTATTTTGAGAAGGAGGGATTCAAGAAATGTGCTCTTGAGCACACTTTGTTCACCAAGACTGATGAGAACAACAATCTGTTGGTGGTAAGCATATATGTAGATGATCTCATCTATGTTGGCAGCAATGAAACTATAACTTAGGAGTTAAAAAATCTATGATGTTAGAATTTGACATGACTGAGCTAGGAATTAAAGATGAGATATTTCCTAGGAGTTGAGGTGATACATGGAAAGGGGTATATCTTTATATCTCAACACAAGTATGCTAATGAGATACTTGATAAATTTGGCATGGTAGATTACAAGCTAGTGTCCAATCCTGTAACTACTGGCAATAAGTTCTCAAAGAATGATGGGGGAAAGCTGGTGAATGAAACTCAGTATAAGGAAGTGATAGGAAGTCTTATGTACCTCAATGCCACACGACCTGATTTGATGTACTCTGTCAGTGCTCTGAGTAGATATGTTAAACAACCATCTGAAAGACACCTTGTAGGCATTAAAAGAATTTTGAGATACTTGAAAGGGTCCTTTGATATGGGTCTGCTATACAGAAAAGGAGAAGAGCGGAATGTGAAGGCCTACTGTGACAGCGACTATGCCGGTGACCTAGATGATAGGAAGGGTACCTCTACTGGTCATCTAAAAAACAACCTATTGTTACTCTCTCTACTACTGAAGCTGAATTTGTTGCAGCAGCTCACTACATCTGTCAACATGAGCTAAACACTTTGTAGTTGGATTGCTTTAAGCTTTGTAATTGACCATTAGTATTGTTAATATAACATTTGATGTTTTGGGTTTCAATCCTTGTATTTTAATGCTTTCAAACTTATTTTGGGATTGGCCACTTGAAATGAGTACATTCGTGGATTCAGACATGGTTCATGATTCTAACTCAAGGTTTGATATGAACGAAAGGTGATTTAAAGACATTTAAATCACTTTTGCTTAACTCTAGACATAGGGGAGCAATAGTTCATAGGGCTTAAGCTGTGGGTTCTTCATTATACAAGGGTGGACTTATTTAGAACCTAGACATAGGAGTCTTGTAACAAAACCCTGGCGTGAGTGACTGAAAGGCACATCATATGCTACAGCTCTTGACGCTATAGCGTCTTATGTTTTAGCGCCTTACTTTTGGGAATTTACTTAGCAGCGAGCAGTCCAACTTCTCTCTCTCTCATATTCAACTTCTTTACTGTTTTCACACAACTACTTTACTTTTTATGTTTAAAATCACATTACTTTTATCTTGCTTGCTTCACTAGTGTTTTAGTAATTAAACTTTAAAATTAATATCAAGCCCTGTGGGTACGATCTCTACTTTATCATTATACTACTTGTTGCAATTGTGTACACTTGCACAACTACTTTTACCACAACAAGTTTTTGGCGCCGTTGCCGGGGATTGCATTTAATTTTTATTGTTTACACATCTTAAACACTCAGTGAAGTTTGTACTCTGGTGTTTGTTCTGTGTGTTATAGCAGGAAGCGCTATAGCGTATGCACAGTTCTACTTCATCAGAATTGGAGTTTGATTCAGAACCTGAAAGAAGATTCAGGAGGTTGAGACGACTTCAAAGGTTACAACAACAACAACAACAACCAAGGTCAACTATGTCAGAACATGGTGGGTCTGGTAGAGGTACAAGTACTCAAGGTGGTAGAAGTACCCATGGTGGAAGAACAGATTCCAGAGGTGGCAGAAGTACAAGAGGTGGTAGATCTGAACCTGGTGGGGGTGATCCTATTGGGGGAAGAGGACCAATCACCCATTCTGTTACAATGCATGATCCTGAGGATTGGTATAGGCAGCGAATCATTAATCAAGGTCCTGGTGATATGGTGAATGACAGAGATAGGCCCATGAGAGACTATGCTGTGTTTGATCCTCAAACAATGCAAACTAGCATAGCTAGACCTATTCTCAACACTGGCCATTTTGAATTCAAGCCTATGATGTTCCAGATGCTTCAAACTGTGGGACAATTTGGTGGTTCTCCTCAAGAGGACCCATATTCACATCTTAGACAATTTTTGGAAGTTTGTAGTAACTTCCTCATTCCTGGTGTAACCGAGGATGCCTTTAGATTAAAACTTTTTCCATATTCCTTGAAGGATAGAGCTAAATCCTGGATAAATTCCTTGGAACCTAACTCTATCCATACTTGGAATGAAATGGCGGAAATTTTTTTGGCAAAATACTTTCCACCAAACAAAAATGCCAGGTTGAGGAATGATATTACATCCTTCAAACAAAAAGATGGTGAATCACTTTATGAAGCATGGGAACGATGGAAGGAATTGTTGAGAAAGTGTCCACATCATGGGATACCCGTTGTCATTCAAATGGAGACCTTCTACAATGGATTGGAGCCACAAACCAGATTGATCTTAGATGCCTCATCAGAGGGTGTGATCTTGAACTCCTCCTTTAATGAAACTTGTGACTTGATAGAGCTCATTGCAACCAACAGCTCCTAATGGCCTACCGATAGGCTAAGTTCTGCGAAAAGGTAGCTGGGGTCCATGAAGTGAGTGAAGTATCTGCTCTTTCAGCACAAGTGGCCTCTCTCACCAACATGATCAAGAATTTAAGTACTCCTAGCGCTACAGCACCTAACGCTATAGCGGCTACTGAGTCGACTGTTGCTGTTATTGAACAAGCCCCTCCAGGTGAAACGAGTTGTGTATATTGTGGAGGAGGCCATATTTATGAATAATGTCCATCCAATCCTGTCTCTGCGAATTTTGTAGGTTATAATAAAAATAACAATCCCTACTCCAACACTTATAACCCTGGTTGGAAGAATCGCCCCAATTTCAGATGGGGAGGTAACAATGCAAATGCAGGAGGTTCAAATGCTCCTACTGTTCCACCAGGATTCACTACTCAGAATCAACCAAGACAGAATGCCCCAGCTGCAGAAAACTCTCTAGAAAGTTTGATGAAATCCTTCATGAGTGATTGCAAGACTACTCTTCAAACTCATGAAGCATCTATAAAAAACCTTGAGAACCAGATTGGGCAGATAGCAACTGTTCTCACCCAAAGGCCAAGTGAATCTTTACCTTCCACTATTGAAGCTTCAACTTCCAAACCTCATGGGAAAGAAACAGCAAATGCAATATATCTGAGAAGTGGTACTGAATTGACAGAGCCATCAACTACTGTGAGTGGAGGAGTACCAGGAAAAAAAAAGCTGGAAATGACAAAAATTCTATGGACGCTGTAGTGGCTGATGTTACAGCACCTGTTACTGCACCCAAGCTTGTTCCAGAATATCCTGCACCTCCCTATCCTCAAAGATTGAAGAAGGTACAAGAGGACAACCAGTTGAACAAATTTCTAGAGGTGCTGAAGCAATTGCATATTAATGTTCCTTTGGTTGAGGATCTCCAACAAATGCCCAACTATGCCAAGTTTATGAAAGATGTCTTCACCAAAAGAAGAAGATTGGTGGAATTTGAAACTCTGGTCATGATAGGAGAATGTAGCATGATTATGCAAAATAAACTTTTAAGAAAACTTAAGGATCCTGGCAGCTTCACAATACCTTACTCCATTGGAGATTTTTATTCTGGTCGTGCATTATGTGACTTAGGAGCAAGTATTAACTTGATGCCTAAGTCCATATAAATGAAGTTGGGTATAGGAACTGCCAGACCTACTTCTGTAACCCTTCAGTTAGCTGATAGGACTCTTGCCTATCCTGAAGGGATACTAGAAGATGTGCTAATCAAAGTTGACAAATTTTTTTTCACTGTGGATTTTGTTATTTTGGATTTTGATGCAGATAAGGAGGTGCCTATCATCTTGGGAAGACCTTTATTAGCTACAGGGAAGACATTGATTGATGTGCAAAAATGGGAGATGATCATGAGGGTTAATGACCAAGAGGTCAAGTTCAATGTTCTCAATGCTTTGAAGTATCCTGAATCAAACACAGAAGAATGTTCTTTTGTGGTCTCTCTTGACCAAGTGATTCAGAAACAGTTTCACAAAAGCAATGACCACTTGAGAAAGATTTTGCACAACTATGAGAAACATGAACTTGTTGAAGAAGGAGCTATTCAAGAAGAAATGACTGTGAAAGAGGTTTAGGCCAGAAAATATGAGTCACTTGAGCAAGAAAACTCAAACCTCAAGAAGAATGTTCCTTCCATTGAGCAACCACCTTCACTTGAACTCAAGGAGTTGCCCAAACACCTTAAGTATGTCTATTTAGGGGGAAATGATTCTCTACCAGTGATCATTGCTTCTAATCTTTTACAAGATCAAGAGCATGATCTCATTAATATCCTAAAGAGACATAAGAGGGCAACTGGGTGGCAAATGTCTGATATTCAAGGGATTAGTCCAACTATCTGCATGCACAGAATTGTCTTGGAAGAAAATGCCAAGAACGGTATTGAAGGGAAGAGAAGGCTTAACCCAATAATGAAGGAGGTGGTGAAGAAAGAAATAATCAAGTGGCTTGATGCTGGTATTGTCTACCCTATCAATGATAGTGCATGGGTTAGTCATATGCAGTATGTTCCTAAGAAAGGTGGGGTGACAGTGATTACAAATGACAAGAATGAACTGATACCAACAAGAACAGTGACAGGGTGGAGGATTTGTATGGACTACAGAAAGTTGAACAAGTCTACAAAGAAAGATCATTTCCCTCTCCTCTTCATTGACCAGATGTTGGATAGGCTTGCAGGAAAGGAATTCTATTGCTTTTTGGATGGCTACTCTGGCTATAATCAAATAGCAATAGTTCCTGAAGATCAACAAAAGACTACATTCACATGTCCTTATGGCACATTTGCCTTCAGAAGAATGCCTTTTGGACTGTGCAATGCTCCTGCAACCTTCTAGAGATGTATGATGGCTATCTTCTCATATTTCATTGAAAAATCCATGGATGACTTCTCTGTATTTGGGGAAACATTTCAAGCATGTTTGTCCAACTTGGAGGAGATTCTGATCAGATGTGAAGAAACAAACCTAGTGCTAAATTGGGAGAAATGCCACTTCATGGTACAAGAGGGAATTGTTTTGGGGCACAGAATTTCCAAGAAGGGGTTGGAGGTGGACAGAGGAAAAATTGAAGTTATAGAGAAATTGCCTCCTCCTACAAGTGTTAAGGGTGTCAGAAGCTTTCTTGGTCATGCTGGATTTCATAGAAGATTCATCAAAGATTTTTCTAAAATCTCAAAGCCTTTGTATCAGCTGCTACAACATGACACAACGTTTATCTCTGATGAATTATGCCTAGAAGCCTTTCAAAAGTTGAAGAAGGCCTTAGTGACTGCACCAGTCATTGTGACTCCTGACTGGACAAAACCTTTTGAGCTCATGTGTGATGCCAGTGACTATGTTGTTGGAGTAGTGTTTGCGCAAAGGTATGATAAGGTTTTTCATTCAATTTATTATGCCAGTAAAACATTTGTTGAAGCTCAATTAAATTACACAGTCACTGAAAAAGAGCTATTAGTTGTTGTCTTTGCATTTGACAAGTTTAGATCATACTTGGTGAGTACAAAAGTTATTGTTTTTACAGACCACTCAGTCATCAAGTATTTGATCTCTAAAAAATATGCAAAGCCTAGGCTAATTAGATGGGTTCTCCTCCTCCAAGAATTTGACTTGGAAATTTGTGATAAAAGGGGGTAGAGAACCAAGTTGCTGACCATTTGTCTAGAATTGAACTAGAAAATGCAGGTACTACTGAAGGAGAAATCAAAGAGTGTTTTCCAGATGAAAAGTTGCTGGCAGCAACTGTTGTAGCATCTAACACTATAGCGGTTAATGCTATCACCACAAGTGCTATAGCGTCTGATGCTACAGCACCTTGGTATGCTGACATTGTGAACTTTCTGGTTAGTAAAGTGGTGCCTGTAGACATGAATTATCAACAGAAAAAGATGTTCTTCCACACAGTAAAGCAGTATTACTGGGATGAGCCATTCCTTTACACAAAATTGCAAAATTGATGAGGTGTCTTGCAGAAGAAGAACCACACCAAGTGCTACTGCATTGTCATGCTGCACCTTGTGGTGGGCACTTTCGGGGAATTAGAACAGCTGCAAAGGTGCTGCAATAAGGTACTATTGGCCTACATTGTTCAGAGATGCTCAAGAAATGGTTAAAAGGTGTGATAGGTGTCAGAGAATTAGGAATATCTCAACCAAACATGAAATGCCATTAACCAACATCCTAGAGGTTGAACTCTTTGATGTTTGGAGAATGGACTTCATGGGGCCTTTCCCTCCTTCTCATGGTAATCTGTACATCCTTGTGGTAGTGGACTATGTGTCAAAGTGGGTGGAAGCTGTTGCTTTTCCTAACAATGATGCTAAGTTAGTGAGAATATTTCTTCAGAAGAACATATTCACCAGATCTGAAACTCCAAGAGCTATCATCAGTGATGAGGGTTCTCATTTTTGCAACAAGCTGATTGAGACTCTCTTGGCTAAATATGGAGTCAAGCACAAGATCGCCACAGCTTACCACCCTCAAACAAGTGGTCAAGCAGAGTTGTCAAACAGAGAAATCAAGAGGATGCTTGAGAAGATGATGGGTCCAACTAGGAAGAAATGGTCTCTTTACTTGGATGATGTTTTATGAGCCTACAGGACAGCCTTCAAAACACCATTGGGAATGTCACCTTATAGACTTGTGTATGGCAAAGCTTGCCACTTGCCTATTGAATTGCAACACAAAGCTCATTGGGCCATTAAAAAGCTCAACCTTGATAATGGGAAAGCAGGGGAAGCTAGACTACTACAACTGAATGAGCTTGAAGAGATTAGGCACTTTGCTTATGAAAATTCAGCCATTTACAAGGAAAAGACTAAGGTATGGCATGACCACAAGATCCAGAGAAGAGAGCTAGCTAGTGGAAAGAGGAAAGGTTCTACTGTTTAATTCAAGACTTAAGTTGTTTTCTGGGAAACTCAAATCCAGATGGTCAGGTCCTTTTAAATTGGTAAAGTTGTATCCACATAGTGCTGTGGATTTGTATGATGAAGCAACCAACACCACCTTCAAGGTGAATGGCCAAAAAGTGAAGCAGTACCATGGAGAGCAAGTGGTCAGAGATAAGATCACTATTGATCTTCAGGACCTCTAACAAAAAGAGAGTCAGAGGTTGGGGGAAATCAGAAATGGAGGAGGTGAAAGACAGAATCTGTGTAGAAGGGGCAACTTGGGAGAAGTTTGGGTCAGAATACAAGATTAAAAAGCAATTTCTCTGTGATGAAGCAAACATGTGGTTCAACTTCATCAAGCACTCTCTCCTGCCAACACCACATACCACCAATGTGGAGAAGGAAATGATGATTGTGCTGGATGCCATCATGGAAGGGTCAAAGATTGATGTTGGCAAGCTGATTTTCAAAGAAATTGACAAGTGCAGAGTCAAAAGGGGAGGTAACCTGTATTTTCCTTGTTTGATTACAAATTTGTGTATTAATGCTGAGGTTGAGGTGGAACCAAATGAAGAAAGAAGAACACCTTTTGGTGCTTTCCCAACTCTGTTCAAGCCCTGCAGTAGCAGGCTCTCTCTCAATTTGTGAAGGAGAAGTTTGAATGGGAAAAAGCCATGTTTGCCCAGCTGTCAAGGGGCAAAACCACTGTGCAACCACCAGAGTTCCCTGACTGGCTAAGTGAAGAAAAGCCAGAGAAAAATGTGGTTGTTGATGATGCCCAGAAGGAGAAGAAAAAGAGAACCAGGAGCCCTGCTAATAAGAAGCAAAGCCCTACGAAGAAGAAGGTGAGTAGTGAAGAGGAGGAGTTGAACTCTGAAGAGCTGGACAGTTTGAGTGAGCATGATGAGGAGGAAACCAAGAAAATTATGAAGCAGATTAATAGTGATGGGGAGAGTGAAGAATCTTCTAAAGGAGAAGCTGAGAGTTAGCAGTTTACTGAAATCCAGTGTGATCCCACACCTAGCCCTCATAAACCACAAAATTCCCCACTCAGAAACCCTACACCACCATCACAACCAGCAATTATTCCTGAAACCCCTCAATCATAAGCAAACCCTCAAGCCACCATCCTTCCTTCACCACCACCAGAAATCACCCAAACCCAAATTGATCAACCAAAAAGCCCATCTCCCATCCCAGAAACACAAAATAACACACAAACTACCATCACAGAAAACCAACCGCCATCTCCCCCTCCTAACCAAGAGAAAACAGTCAATGAGCCACCACCACAACAACCCATAGAACCTGAAGACACCATTCCCGGCGCTATAGCGGCTGATGCTGTAGTGTCCTCTATTCCAACATGTGTGACAAATGCTGTTGTCACACCTTCAAAAATGCCAAGGTTGAAGCAGAGAGCTCAGAGGAATCCTTTTTCTAAAATGCAGGATTTCACTAAAGAGGATAAGGAAGAAGAAGAGGCTAGCAAGGAAGAAGCCTCTGTAATTGAACCTACTGATACTATAGCATCCAAGATGAAAGAAAAGCATGTGGCGAAGAAAAGGGTGCTAACCAAGAGCAAGGCCAGGAGCAAGGTTAGCTGAGGTTGAAGAGGACCTGGTTGCTGAAGAGTCTACCACAAAAGAGATGCAGAGTGGTGCTATAGCAGCTGATGCTATAACACCTGAAGACAAGTATGATAAGGTAGTGGTCACTGAGGAGGTGTCTCAAATGGAAGCTGCAGAGAAAGAAGCAGCAACAAAGCTTGCTGAGTTGCAAGTCTCCAAGGAAGCAGAAGCATCCAAGGTTGATGCTACAACGCCTAGTGTTGTAGCGGCTAAAGTGGAAGAGCCCAAGCAACCAGCCAAGAAAAAGGCCAAACCTGGCAAGGCAGCACCTGCACCTTCAAGAACAAGCACTAGGCTCAAGTCTGGTGTATCAAAAAAATAGTTTAACCCTTCTTAGTGTTTAGTGTTTAGTGTTTGTTTTACTGTTAAGTTGGGGGGAGGACCTTTGCAGGTTACATGTTGTCTTTTGCATTCTGTTAAGTGTTAAATGCATGATCAGTTTCTTGTTCTAGTAGTGCAATATTAGAAATTATTCTTTTTGGGCTAATTTTAATGAAGATTAAGTGAAATGTGTAGAGTAGCCTTGCATGATCAATGAAAAGTCTTATTGCTGCTTCTACACAAAACTCTGAACTTAGGAAAAAACTTAGTTAGCTAAGGACATCTGATGCTGAAGCTAGTCCTGGTTAACCAAAGTAGAACCAAAAATTTACTAAAAACTTAGAGTAGTTTTTGAAGCTAAGTTTGAGGGTGCATCGGTTATATTAAGGCTAGGTATGATGATTATAGGATGGTCAGTGCAATTAGGATCTCATAGTGTACAAATGTTTAAAGTGTGTAAATGTAAAGTGGAAAAATCCACATGTATCTTGTAATAGCTGCAATTGCCCGAAACAAATGCTGAGTTATTCCAATGTTACATGTCAAAAAAATATATAATAAAGTTCAAATAAGGAAGCTCAGTAATGAGGGAACTGCAGCCTAAATTCTGTTCATCAATTGTCCAGTGCTATAGCATCAAACGCTATAGCGTCTGAAGAATCTCTGTGTAATTAGTTAGTGCATTGATCCAGATATGAAATACCTAATCAAGCCCTTTGTTGTGCTTTGAAGTCCCTCATTTCTTATGTGAAGTTGTTAGTCTAGTTGTTGTTTTGAAAAATTCTTTGTTTTCACTGAAAGAAGACCACTCTTTCCAAAGCTAAGAGAAATCCTGAACCTAGCTAGGAATTGAGTTGAGTCAGAGGTCACACACACTCACAAATGAGCAGTAATGATTCTAGAAGTTGTGAAATGCAATGGTGTGTGTGTGTGTGTGTGGATCTGAAAGGTTAGCCCCTTGAGAATAATCTTGACCCATTGTTGATATAGAGAAGAAACTGCTTGTGTGTTAATCTCTGTACATATGTGTTTATGTCTTTCTTGTCTTGAGTCAAGTGTCATTACTTGAGGACAAGCAATGGGTTAAGTTTGAGGGTGTGATAACTCATATTTATATGAGTTATTTATGCCTTTAATACTTAAATTCAAGTAAGTTCTCAAGTGATACATGTGTGTTAATTAGTAAATATTATGCATTTAGAGAATAGAAGGGTTAAATGCTGATTTGTTAATATTTGGTACATTTGGTGCCACTTGTGAATGTTTTGATTTGTTTGTTAAATGTTACAGCATTAAGCGCTATAGCACTACATGGCGAGCCCAACTGAGCATCAAAGAGAAAAGTTAAATTTTGGCGGCTATTGCTTTATGTCATGTCAGCATATCCTACCTCCTGCTGCACGGACTGACGCGAGCGCTCTCTATTGGCTAGCGTGGACACTTGGCACTTGTTGGATAGAGAATAACTTTTGCTTGGTGAGACATGTCAAGTCACCTTTTTGATAAAGCTACTTTAAGGGTTTACACAAGCTACTTCATGATTCTAACTCAAGGGTTAATATGAACGAAAGGTGATTTAAAGACATTTAAATCACTTTTGCTTAACTCTAGACATAGGGGAGCAATAGTTCATAGGGCTTAAGCTGTGGGTTCTTCATTATACAGGGGTGGACTTATTTAGAACCTATACATAGGAGTCTTGTAACAAAACCCTGGCGTGAGTGACTGAAAGGCACAACATCATATGCTACAGCGCTTGACGCTATAGCGTCTTATGTTATAGCGCCTTACTTTTGGGAATTTACTTAGTAGCGAGCAGTCCAACTTCTTTCTCTCTCATATTCAACTTCTTTACTGTTTTCACACAACTACTTTACTTTTTATGTTTAAAATCACATTACTTTTATCTTTCTTGCTTCTAGTGTTTTAGTACTTAAACTTTAAAATTATTATCAATCCCTGTGGGTACGATCTCTACTTTATCATTGTACTACTTATTGCTATTGTGTACACTTGCACAACTACTTTTACCACAACAATGTGCGCTTTCACTTCCTAAGGGATATGTGCAGAGAAGGAAAACTGGAGCTGAAGTTCTGCTCATCTCAGGAACAGTTTGCAGTTATAATGACCAAGGGTTTGAAGAATGACACTTTCATCAAACTAAGAAGATGTCTGTGTGTATGTTCAGTAACTGAGATTGAAATTAATGTTGATAAACTGAATACTTAGCAGTATGTCAGTTTAAGAGAAGGATTGTTGCTGTCAAAAAAAAAGAGAAGGATTGTTAGCAATGTGTTTTACTTGTATTTTGGGCTTTCTATTGTATTGGGCCTATGGTGTAATTAGTAATATCTGATATAGCCCATTAGATTGTTTAGGCAGTCACAACCCAATCTTGTAATAAGTCAATTGTGTTGACTTTCCTGAATATTTGAAATTGACTTGTATATACAGTTGCTAATCAATAACAGAATCAATGAATTGGTTGCACATTGCAAAATTCAGTTACACAAATTGTTAGCTCTCACACTAATAGTTGGGAAAGTAGATGGTTTATTTTATTCTTGGTTGTACTTTCTATAATTGCTGCTGGTTATGTGCTTATTGAGGCCTGCATCCTAACAAGCTCTAAGTAGAAATCCTTATGCTTTTTTACACTAATACTAGATTCCTAATCCAAATTATTATATTACAAAATAAATCGTGAAAGATAAGACAACACAATAGAAACCAATCCTAAGAGATAATATTCTCCAGGTTGGTCATCCTCTGGAAAAGGCTGCACTTAAGGGAATTGACTGGAGTTATAAATCTGATGAGAATGCTGTTCCAGACAAGTAAGCAATTCAATTTCTTTTTATTTGAGTATCTTAAATTTTCATGTCTTCTCTATTGATTCTGCTAATGTGGCACTTCATCTGATTTGAAATTTTCTAGTATTTGCACTCACCTATCTTATTACTATTTCTATGTTTTGTTGTTTTAATAATGTTAATGTAAGGATCACTAACTTATGTGCATTTGCAACAGACCTGAATAGTTGCTTATAGTGATTGCTTTTACTTTATAAATTCTCATGTATTCATCAGTGAGTTGAACATTGTTATTTCTTGGGAGTTGCCTTATATAACATGAAGGAAACATAGAAATATAGGTTCTGATTTCAAGCATTAAGAGATCTATTGTCATTTGTCAAAAATAGAATCTCCAAAGATGGAAGTAAAGAAAAGCAGCTATGCCTGCAGTGAAGAATGAATGTGTTAGCTTATAATATGGTTTAACAAATATTTCAAGACTCTGTTATTGATTTTATGATAATTTCAAGTGATTGGTTCTATCATTTTCATTTGTTTCTCCTATCTGCTTTTCTTGCCACATAATTGCATTTGTTTTAGTTATTTGTTAATTTAGTTGCAACAAACATTGTATTTGTTTCGGTTAATGAATTCGCCAAGACCAGACACTAATGAAGATAATGACACCAATGAAGATTAGAAGTTGATTTTCTTTTGTCGAACTAAGCTTAGAAATTAAGTGTATGCAATCTGATTTTTTTTGTAACTTTTGAGATTATTGTAAGACTTATTTTACGTTTTTTTAAATGTCAATATAATGCTCTTAGATTGACATTTTTAACAATTTTGTAACTTGACATCCTTGTAAGACTTAATGTTAATTTTCACTATGATTATTGTTTTATTTTATATTATTGTTTCATAAATATATTCATTTACTTTATATTTAGCTTTTAATTGGTTTAATATTTCAATAGAAAATATTAAATTGTCATCAGCATTAATGATAACTGGTGCCATAAAACCTACAAACTTTGTTAATAAATTCTTTACCAACGAAAACTCTGCATGTGTATAGCAAAATTAAGAGTGTTGTTAAAACCTATACTAACAGAAAAGCAACTGTGGGTATAGCTCTATGTTTTGTCCAACGGAATTTTAAAAGGGTCCATCGGTATAGCTTTTTGGTGCTATACCTACGGTTTTTAACCCTTTACCCATGGATTTTTACCGTCGCTATAAGTCAAGTTTCTTGTAGTGAGGTTGGAAAACATATTAAAGTTCTCAAGTAAAGTTACACGTTGATGTTAAGGCAAAATCTCTTGGATAGGTTTTGATGGAAACAAACCTTTTTGACAAGTGTTTAAGTTCTCTGATTCATTAGTGATCTAATGGATCTTCTTGAGTAATCTAAGTGCAGGAACCATTCAATTAAATCTCAAGAAGATAGTGTGCTAAGAAAACACCACATAAGAAGACAATTGTTGTCTTAAAAGAAAAGTATGAAGGTATTAAGGTCATAAGAAGATAGAAGATTGAAGACATTTATAATGGATTCTTAGGTGTGAAGATAATCTTCAAAAAACCTCTCAAGAAGAGTAGGATATAGTAAGAATCTTCCAAGATGAGAAGACATAAGCTATAGTGACTTCACAAGTTAAGGAGAATCTCCTCAAGAAACATCATATCATAAGAAGGCATGTTGATGCCTGAGAAGATAAGAATGATGGTCAAAGAGGTCGTAAGAAGATGGATAAAAGAATATAACTATAGTGACTTCTTAAGATGAGAAGTTTTCTTGATAAAGAATCTCCTCAGATAAAGAAGACACAATCTATATTGCTTCTCAAACTGAGAAGATGATTCTTCAAGAAGCATAGAAAATGAAATGGCAAGAATAAGAAGTTTCTCAAGACGAGAAGACTCAATCCATATAGCCCCTCATGATAGCCAAATCAAGATGCTTCAATAACTTTAAGAATGAATAGGCCATAATGTATCACAAGCAGAAAATACATCAGAAGATTGCTTTAGAAGGAACAGTATCAGAAGCCTCTCAGAAGATATATCAGAAGCCTCTCAGAAGATATATCATAAGCTTCTCAAGCATAAAAGTCACATTGTCATATCTTCTCAATATTTAGAATAAATTTTGAAGGTTAACATTTAAAAGATATGGAATCAGATTAATAAGCTTTCAAAATGGTAAAAATCGAGTTCAGAATGTCTAATTAAGAAACTGAGAGAAAAGCTGCAGAAAAGACAAAACAACTGTTTTCTGCAGAAAGTAGAAACTGCAGAGTATGCAGAAAGCGCCGCAGAATGTGCAGAAAAGTGTCCAATAGCTATAAACGGCTTGTTTGAATTTCAAGGCCAATTCCAACGACTCTTTTAGGCTAGAACCTCTATAAATACGTTATGGAAGACCTCATTCAAGTTGTGAGAGTTGGTGAGAAGCTTGGGTCAATATTTCCTACCATATGGCTTCTAAAGTAGCTTCTCAAGCTTCTAAAGAAGCTTATGAAGTACTTCTATTGTCTCAACCACACTCAGTGCACTTCAAACTTTTCATGGGAATATTTATGACTATGTTCATAGTCTTGGAGATTATATTTTGTTAGAAAATCTTTCAACCCAAGCTATTGTATTTCCCAAACACAATCCAAACCTTACACTACAAGAAATGTTGGATTTTCTGTCCAACACTTTCCGGCGGATTAATATCCGCCGGAAAGTTTCCGGCGGATTTGAGCAATTTGCGGCGGATATTTCTCGACGGAACATTTGCGGCGGATTTGGTGGCATTTGTGGCGGATTTTCAATAGACACAAACTTTCCGGCGGAAATTTTAGCGTTTCCGGCGGATATTTTCGAATTTAAAAAAAAAAATAAAAAAAAAATTGGAATCCGCCACAAAATCCATTTCCGGCGGATTTTTGAAAAAGGGGGGAAATTCAAATTCAAAATCCGCCGCAAAATCCACCAATCCGCCGCAAAGTTCATTTCCGAGGGAAATTTGAATTCCGCCACAAATGCTGGTCAATCCGCCGCAAATCCCAGTGTTGACTAGATCCGCCACAAAGTCCACCATTTCCGCCACAAATCCCAACAGCTTACAAATCCGCCGCAAATCCCCTCGTTCCCTCGCAATAGGATTCGCCACAAACCCCTTATCCGCCGCAAACGTGTATTTGTGGGGGATTTTGAAATTTGAATCGTTGCCCATCT
This sequence comes from Astragalus glycyphyllos, assembly GCA_963573325.1. NCBI lineage: Eukaryota > Viridiplantae > Streptophyta > Magnoliopsida > Fabales > Fabaceae > Astragalus > Astragalus glycyphyllos. Next base: position 21,182,462 of record OY754313.1, on the reverse strand, counting down.
CCCTCTATATATTTCCACGAAATTCATCCATCATTTCTTCACTTCTTCACTTCTCAAATTTCTCTCTTCTTCTCTCTACAAAATCTCTTCCTTTCTTTGATAGATTTCTTCTATCTAAGGTATGATTTCTTCCTCTCTTTGATAGATTTCTCTCTTCTTCTTTTTGTTTGAGTTTTACTATCGTGTTTTCAATAACGGTATAGTTATTATTTCTTGTATTGTTTGTTTAGGAGTTGAGTTTGGTTCGTTTTGATTTCGGTTGAAAGGAGTTTGGAATAGCATCAAGTCAGAGTCTTCTCTTCACAACCGGTTAGATATCAATTTAATATTTGATATATTATTAGATAGTTATTTGATATATTATTAGTTAGATTAGATTTTCTTCAATAGTTAAATATAAAACTTTATAATAATTAGTTAATATATAAATTAGTTAATTTGTTAATATATTAATATATTAATATATAAATTAGTTAATATATAATTACGAAATTAAAGTAATATATTTTTAAAATAATTTTAGTTTTTGTTTAATAAATTTCAATAAGGTAATACGAAAATAAATTTAATAACTAATGTTTATGTTAATTTATTTTTTAAATTGAAAGTAAATGAAATTAAAGTAATATATTTTGTAATTTGAATTTCTGTTTGTATATTTAATTTATTTATTTTAACTTTAATACGAAATAAAATGAAATAAATAAAAAAACGAAGTAATTTATTTATATTTACTTTATTATTCATTTCTAAATTAATTTAAGTAATTTATTATATTTATTTTTAAATAAAAATAAAAATAATTTTTAAATAATTAATGTTAATATTTATTATCTAAATGCGAATAATATTATTTCTTCTATTTTTTATTCATTTTTAGATAAAAATATTAAATATTATATTTACTTTATTAAATTGTATATCAATATATATATATATATATATATATATATATTCACTAATATATAATTACATTTACTTTGAATAATTACATTTTATTTATTTTTTTTTTGACAAGAATTACATTTTATTTATTAATAACCCAAAATTTGATATTTTGTTTAAAAGATAGTAATTTACAATTAGTAATACTAATATATAGAGTTCTTAATCTATATAAGAATAAAAGAACATGTAATTTAATTATGGTTGAATAATTGCTAGTGTACGTTTAAAACTTAGTAACTAGTAATTTAATTAATGTTAACATTGTTAGTGTATGTAAATATGTGTATAAGTATATATATGTGCATGTATATGTAATAAATATATAGGAATATAATATATAACATTAATTTTTATTGAACTATGTACGTAGTTCTCGAAAACATGGATCGTAGTTGGATGTACGATCGGTTGTTTCCTGGAAGAGCTGGTTTAAAGCGGCGCTTTGTACAAGGGGTAGAAGAGTTTATATTTTGCGCCAAGCAGCATGAAGAATTTGCGCAACAAGGCGGAATTAGATGTCTGTGCTTGAAATGTTCATTTCAATTTATAAAAAATGATGATGAAATCAGAATGGATTTGTACAATAATGGGTTTAGGCCAAATTATTTTATATGGAGTCGTCATGGTGAAGTAGCAGCAGGGGTTATTCGTGCAGTTAACGTTCCGGTTAATGTAGTAGCTCCCACAGCAAATAATTATCCAGCGGCTACGACATCTAGAGGCGAAATTATTCAACCTTTAGAAGTTTATCAAGGAATGATATCTGATGCGGTTGGAGTAAACTTGGATTATGAAGAGCCGGAATATGATGCTGAAGAAGTTCCAAATGAGGAAGCTCAAAGATTTTACATGTACTTGAATGAAACAAATAATCCATTATTTGAAGGAGCTAAAGACTCTAAATTATCAATGTGTGTTCGGTTGTTGGGTCTTAAGTCGCAGTTTAATGTTGCTGAGTTATGCATGGAGTATATGACCAAAATGATGTTGGATGCAACTCCTGTTAAAGGACTTTTGCCGCAAAGTTATTATGATGCTAAAAGATTAGTATCGAAACTTGGTTTGAAATCTAAAAGAATTGATTGCTGTGTCTCTGGTTGCATGCTCTATTATAACAATGAGTTTGGCATAAATGATGGAGAGTTGTCGGAATGCAAGATTTGTGGAGAGCCACGCTATCGTGCCAGCAGAAGAGGGATGAGTGGAGGCAAATTGGTTCCACGAAAAGCAATGTTCTATTTGCCGCTCATACCAAGGCTACAGAGGATGTTTACTTCAATGGAGACCGCAGGTAAAATGACATGGCACCATCAAAATTTAAATAGAAGTAACTCTGGTGAATTACGTCACCCATCTGACGGTGAGGCTTGGAAGCATTTTGATCGTGTTCATCCAGATTTTGCCGGTGATCCACGGAATGTTCGACTTGGTTTATGCTCTGATGGATTCACACCATATATTCAAGCCTCGGCAACACCGTACTCGTGTTGGCCGGTTATTGTTACCCCATACAACCTTCCTCCAGAAATGTGTATGTCTAAACCATACATGTTTTTAAATGCAATTATTCCAAGGCCGAGTAATCCAACAGCTGGAATTGATGTATATTTGCAACCATTGGTTGATGATCTAAAAAGACTTTGGAATGGTGTTTTAACTTATGACGCAGCACGCAAACAGAATTTTGTGATGAGGGCGGCTTTGATGTGGACGATTAATGACTTCCCTGCATATGGAATGTTATCTGGTTGGGGGACACATGGTAAAATGGCATGTCCGACTTGCATGGTTGACACAAAGGCTTTTACTCTTAAATACGGAGGAAAGACTTCGTGGTTTGACTCGCACCGTAGGTTCTTACCTATGGATCACCCATTTCGAAAGCAGAAGTATGCATTTATCAAAGGAAATGTTGAAACAGATGGACCTCCTCGTATTTTGACACCTGAAGAAGTTTGGGACAGTGTTAAGGATATTCCTCCTGTGGAAGTTGTAGCGGGTGTTGTGTCTCGTCCAGAAGGCTATGGACAATGGCACAATTGGACAAAAAAAAGTATTTTTTGGGAACTTCCCTACTGGAAAGATAATCTATTGAGGCACAATCTCGATGTGATGCATATAGAGAAGAATTTTTTTGACAACATATTTAACACTGTCATGAATGTTAAAGGTAAAACAAAAGATAATGAGAAAGCTAGGAGGGACATAGATCATTATTGTCGACGGAAGGATTTGTTGTTGGTTGAGCAAGGTACTAGGACATTGAAACCTAAAGCCAATTATACTTTATCTACCGAACAAGCGAAAGCAGTTTATCGGTGGATAAAAGAGTTGAAAATGCCAGATGGTTATTCTTCCAATTTATCTAGATGTGCGGATGTGGATCATGGGAGGTTGCATGGGATGAAGAGCCATGATTGTCATGTATTCATGGAGTGTTTACTTCCTATCGCTTTTAGTTCGTTGCCGACACATGTTTTGAATCCGCTCATCGAAATTAGTCAATACTTTAAGAATTTGTGTTCGGCAACGCTAAAAGTTGATGATCTTACAAAAATGGAAGAAGACATTCCATTTATCATATGCAAGTTGGAGAGAGTATTCCCGCCAGGTTTCTTTGATTCTATGGAGCATCTACCGGTGCATCTCGCATATGAAGCTAAACTTGGCGGACCTGTCCAATACCGATGGATGTATCCGTTTGAAAGGTCAGTTTATTATCATAATCGATCTAGCAAAGAAAGAAGTTTATGTTTATTATATTAATTAACATATCGTTTTCTCTAGGTTCATGGGTGATTCCAAAAGATCAGTGAAAAACAAAGCTAGAGTTGAAGGATCGATATGTGCTTCTTACTTACACCGTGAAACAACCCATTTTTGTTCTTATTATTTCAAGAGTGAATTTGCTCCAAGAAGCAGTCGAAATGAAATGGATATTGATTGTCCAAGACATCATTTAGCTTTGTCTGTCTTTTGTCTACCTGGTCGTCCATCTGGGAAGGAGTCAATTCACTGGCTAACCGAAGAAGAGTTAAATTCAGCACATGTTCATGTGTTAATAAACTGTTCTGAGGTGCAACCATTCATTGAGTATGTATTCCTCAACGTGCCTTAATTAATATCAATCTTATATTTGATACTAATAATTACAGTTGTGAAAGCATTAATTATCTTTTTTCAATTAGGGAATTTTTGTCATCAGAGGGAGTGAGTGAAGATCAATCATCTGCACATATTAGTGCACATTTTCCAATGTGGTTTAGGCAACATGTTTATTCCCTCCCACCAACTCCTGCTAACCAACACCTGAGGAACTTATCCGACGGTCCTCGAAGAAGTGTTAGAGAATGGCACACATACTTTGTTAATGGTTACAAATTTCACACCAATGAATGGACACAGGGCAGAGAAACTATAAATAGTGGTGTTTGCATGAAGGGTACTGTCACAGCTGAAGGAGGTGAAGATGATTTTTATGGAGTTGTTCACCACATATACGAACTTGCGTACCCCCATCTAGATTTTAGTCAGAAGGTAGTAGTTTTTTATTGTAATTGGTTTGATCCATCTTCTCGGGGAACAAGGGTGAATCAAAAGTCAAATACAGTGGACATTAAAATGAGTAGCAGATATCCACTGTATGATCCGTTCGTCATTGCACAAAATGTGAGACAAGTGTATTATGTCCCTTATCCATCAACACGGACTGATAGGCGTGGTTGGTGTGTCGCAATTAAAACAAAGCCAAGAGGTCGCATTGAGACAAATGATGACACAGTAGTGGAAGATGTGCCATATCAAATGGATGAGATGACTAATGTAAATGAAGTGATTCAAGTTGAACACATCAGTCGTTTATGTGATGAGCCAAACACCGGCGATGAAGTTGATGATGAAGATGATGAAGATGCAGCAGAGCACGTTGGTCCATCAAGAATTCATGACTCTTCCGATGACGATGATTTTGAGAATGAATATGATTCCAATTAGCTAGCTAGTACTTAATTTATGCATGTTGTTGTATTTAATTTAATTATAATATGGATACAATTTATGTTTTAGTGTTTAAATTAATATTAAGCCGTTCTCTTTTTTAAATATTTCAATCTATATATATATATATATATATATATATATTTCTAAATTTCTAGATATATACAGTATATGGCTCACTCAGGATCTGGGTCTGATCATGATGATCATGATGTTCCTCCACCGGTGGACGATGTTGGTAGTAGTCGTAGGACGAAGACTTCTACTCGCCTTAGACGTCGTCAGCAACCCCGTCGAGTTGTTGTTCCTGATAGTGACAGATATGTGCCTCGACCTCGGACAGATGGAGCTTCTAGTAGTACTACTCCACAGGAGCCAGTGATTCCTGAAGGTACTGAGGGCATAGCCCCAGTACATGTTGATGCTGAAGGTATACGCACTTATCACATTGACCAGGAGGTGGTGAGGTATACGCCTGATGGCCGTGTCATTTTGCAGACTGCTGGTGACTCGTAAGTATAGTATTTATATTAATTTATTTTTCTTTAATATATAACTCTTAATATTATATAAATTTTGTGTAACACAATTCATCTCTTTAAATATTCTACAGCTTTCTTCCTTGCAAGAAAAGTGCAACTGCAATCATAACATCAATTAGGGAAAATTTCAACAAGGGCTGGAAGAATTGGGGTGCAGTGAGAAAAGATAAGGACGAATGCGCAAAGATTTTAAATTCATTTTTAGTAAGTTTTTCTTCTAAAAACAATTTTTAATTATTTTATTATTGATTATTTTGTTTTTATTTTATATAATATATATAATATTATGTAATTAACATAATTGTATAATTTTTAAAATAGGAAAAATGTACGTGGCTAATTGAGGAACAAGAAGAATGTATGAAAGTCTGGCATAAGAGGTGTTCTCATCGGTTTTCTGAATTAATGAGGCATGCACGAATAGAAGATAAGAAACCGACTTATATGGGAGAATTAAGTTGGCAAAACCTGAAAAAGTATTGGGCGACACCGGAGTTTAAACTCAAAAGTGAGAAAGCCAAGCAAGCCAGGGCTTCTGACAAAGGTCGCTGCACACACACAGGGGGTAGTGTTAATGCTGCAACTCATCATCTGCGTTTGGTAATTTTCTTACATATTATTAATTAATTATTAATTAATATTTATAATTAATTGATTAACTAATAACACTATTTATATAGGAGGCAATGAACCAGAGGCCAGTTACGTTGCCTGAGTTGTACACCTACCTCCATGTCCGGGAGGAGACTGGTGAGTTTGTTAATGATCAGGCGAGGGAGGTTCAGGTAAAAGTTATAATATATACAATTATAAATATTATCTTTAAATTATTATTATTTTTCTTTAATAGTTATTCATTTTATTTTGGTTTGTATTATTTTTTCAGGAGAAATTTGAGGCTGCAATTAATGAGTACCGGGAGACTCAACAGCAGAGCAGTGGGAGCGCTGAAGTTGATCCTGTGGAGGAGACTAGAGCAGCTCGTGAAATTTGGGAGAACACAGTTGGTCCAAGAAAAAGCAATCGTTTAGTAGGATCTGGTGGTATCGGACCGGCTGCTTTCAGAGCAAGTATTATTCCGAGTCTTTCTTGTTCTGGATCAGTTGGGAGTACTGCCCGCTCTTATGTTCCTACCCCTGGAGATTTGAATATTGTAACTGAGTTGACCCAACAGTTGAGCCAGGCTCATCATGAGTATGAACAACGCCAGCATCAAAGTGCACTAGAGTTGCAGGAGCTTCGAGAGCGGAATAAGTTAGCTGAGGAACGGTTGGCGGAGCAGGAACGACAAGCAGCGGAGGAACGTAGGCTAAATGAGGAGCGTTATAATCACTTATTGAGTCAGCTGTCTCAGCAGCAGTACTCCAGGCCATCATCTTCCCATATGGCGCCATCCTACACGCCGCCACAGCAGCACTTTGGCGGTGCCTTTCAGCCATGGTCTCAGTACCCGCAGCACTATCCACCTCAGCACCAAATGTATCCACCCCCACCCCAGCCTCAGCAGTACTATGCACCTCAGCAGCAGATGTATCCACCCCCACCCCAGCAGCAGATGTATCCACCCCCACCCCAGCAGCAGATGTATCCACCCCCACCCCAGCAGGTTGATCATGATCAGCACTCCCAGCAGATATACAACTCAAGTATCGATTTGAATACTATCGACTCCATTGGTGCTTTTCTTGCAGCTACTGATGACGCCTCAGGTGACGCCACAGCCAGCTATTACACGAGCGAGGATTCAGACCAGCTTCCACACCAGCCCCCACCCCAGTAGCTTACTCTTATGTTATTTTGTTGTTTGGATATTTAAGTTATATTTTGTGTTGAATATGAATATTCGCGTACTTTGTTGGGATATTTAAGTTTGCGCTTTTTTTGGATATTATATCGATCAGGTATTGATTTTTAATCGTATATTTAATTTGTCATTTTAATTTGATTATTAATTTTTTTCAATTATAATATTATTTAATAAATATATTATTTAACATTATATTTAATAATTTATTAAATATTATATTTTTATTAATATTTATATTTATTATTATTTAATTCTTATTATTTAAAAATACAAATTAATTATTTTTAAAATAATTATTATAAAAAAATTAATTATATTTAAATCGTATTTTTAAAAATAACATTATTTAATAAAAATGTAATTTTCTATTTTCAAAACAGTTTTTTATTATTAAATTTTCTTCTTTTAAAAAAATTTTAAACAATTTTTAATTATTAAATATTCTGTTTTTAATTCGTATTATAAAAAAAAAGATTTTTTAATTATTAAATTTTCTGTTATTAAAAAAAAAAAAATTCAGTTTTTAAAACATTTATTTATCATTAAATTTATTTTTTTAAAAAAAATATATATTAAATTTCCGGCGGATATGACGTGATTTCCGGCGGATTTATTATTATTTAAAAAAAAAAAACGGATTTTCCGGCGGATATTAGGAGATTTCCGGCGGATTTTTATTTTTATTTTTTAAAAAAAATGGATTTTGCGGCGGATATGATGCGGTTTCCGGCGGATATTTGTGGCGGATTTTAGGCGGATTGTGGGGGATTTTTCCGCCGGAAATTTCCGGCGGATTTTCCGGCGGATTTAGCCTCGGAAATTTCCGTGGATTTTGCGAGGGATCCAGATCCGCCGGAAATTTCCGGCGGAAAAATCCGCCGGAAACCGTTTGCGACGAGGGTTTTTCCGGCGCCCAAAATCCGCCGGAAAGTACGAATTTTCGGCGGATTTTGGTCATTTCCGGCGGATTTTGGTCGCCGGAAAATCCTGTTTTTCTTGTAGTGTTACCTTATTGTTGTACCTTCCTAACATGGCATTGGTTGCTTGATCGTTAGAGAAGATGCCTAAGATGTTTCTTATGGGTATCACAGTAGCTAGAGCTGTGGGAGAAAACTAGGGAAACAGTTGATAGGGATTTGGAAGAAACTACCATGTACTTTAGCCTTGGTGGCATGTAAAGTGTAAGTATAACACCCCAATTTTTGAATTAATATATTTTGTGTCTATGTACATATATTAGTCATACATTATATTTAATAATTATTAACCTACAGATATATTACTAGATTATTGTGTGATATTTATTGTGATATATTATTTATAGTAAAGTAATATATTAGCTTAGTATTATTTCTTTTTATATATATATATATATATATATATATATATATATATATATATATATATATATATATATGTAGTAAATAGGCATCACCTCACTAGCAGCTATATATAAGGTTAGTCATATAAAAAAAGTGAGGAATGTTAGAATGTTTTTGACAAATGACCTCTTTCGGAGTGTGCATTGTTTCGACAAATAGTTCTTGGATTTGACATCCTAATGGAACATTAGCATGATGTTCCATCATTGCGCGAACATCATCGTTCTCCGGATCTCTATAGCTGAATAGCGGAGAGTCCCGTCCTCTCCACAATTGCACTTGCGATAACGTAAATGACTTATGTCTTTATGCCAATCTCCCTCTTGGCGAACTTTCCTCCCCGCCATTTCCTTCAACTGTCTGAATGTTATATTCTTATCCAACCTACAGAAGATTGGAGTGTGTGAACAAAAAAACACACCATCGTGCTTGTCAAGGACCGTTCCACGGTGATGCAGGACAGCTAGGAAGTTGTCACTTGATCTCTAGGTTGGGCACAACTGTCATTCCATTACATCTTCCATTACAGCGGGTGGGGTTAGGGTTTTTGTGAAGAAGCAAAGAAGAGGTGTTGGTGGAGAAGAAGAAGCAGAGAAGGGGTTACGAATAGGTTTTTTGCTGAAACCCAATTTATAATAAGCGTGGGGAAATATAAGTCGTTGGTCAAAACTTTAGATCACAAATCTGAGCCGTTTAATTTCTATCAGTTAGGGGACAATTTCCAAAGGAACTGTCATCCACTCCTTTTTCTGACACGTTTGACTGTTTGTGAGCCGTTGATCAAAAGTGTCGGTGGAGTCTCAAATAGGTAAATCCGCTTTGTAAAATAACAAAAACGGATTTAACCCCCACCTGAGGTAAATTCGCTTTTAAAATAACAAAAGCGGATTTACCTAATAAAAGATAAATCTGTTTTTCTTTTTTTTTTCAAAATGGATTTACCTAATTCAAAGATAAATCTGTTTTGGGAAAAAAAACCAAAAACGGATTTATCTTTTATTAGGTATATCCGAGCGAACTTTTTGAGTGGAGAGTATTTTCAGGTTTCACTATTATGTGGGGTATAGGTTGAAGGGGTGGGGTAAAAGAAACCAAGCCTATATTCTAACACCCGTGAAAAGACGCATCAATTCATTAGGCCCCCAATAGGCCCACAACTTTAACGCCTTAGAATAGTCTTTTAGTATATAAAAAAAAGAATAATAGCTTTTTATTGGAAAAAAAAAAAGAATAGTATCCATTTTGCATCGTAAGTTATTTCCTTTTCCTCACCAACTTTTTCAAAGACGTTGAATAGAACTATTCAACACAATTATTGCCAAACAAAAACCGTACGGAGTGACAACAACGCTTTTCTATTTTTTTTTCTTAAAACAAAGGGGATTGTGAAGACTAATCCTTCGAGCTATATAAGATTTATTTAAAGGGTTGATATTGACCAACAAATATTTTTCATACCGGTGATCGAACTCGAGACCAAATGGTTAAGGGATCCAAGTATCTACCACTTGTACCACATCATGTTATTAACGCTTATCTGTTTTGTTTAACAACTTCCAAGCACCAAAATTAATTAGGCTGAACTCTGTAAAAAAAACATTAATTAGGTTGACTGGTACTCGTCATGCCTAAGCATGAGCATTTATAACCTTTGCTTTTTGTAGTTCCTTTAGCTATGTTCTTGGCTGTATTTTGAATTAACTGTGATTGATTTAAAAAAAAGTAATTTAGTTGAGTTTAATTATATGAAATAAAATTCAAATATTTTTATAATATGTCAATTTTTAATTAATGAGGTTGTAAAATACTTGTACACTGACAGTTTATACTAATTAAATTCAATTTTAGTACTTGATCACTCTTATTTTATATTTATTTTATGTTTACTTTTTATAAAATTCTTGAGCAATTTTAGCAATAACAACAATTATTTTGTATGATAATTTTTTCAGAGTGAAAGGTTTTAACGAAACCCTTTATATATGTACGAGCTGGAGTCCCTTGTACTCCCTTTAATATACTCATTTGCTTATTAAATAGTTTTGAAAGTTTATCTTTGCTTACCAATTTAGTCCCATAACAAAAAAGTAATGTCCATTATTGCCGCTAGTAGAAAGAATAGTGGTGCTTGATGAACTAAGGTTTTTCCTCAACATAGTGATAAAGACAAGCACACGATCAAGAACTGACAACTAATACCATCTAATGAAGCGGAACCTGGCCAAGATCTGTCTTTTGCGTCCAGGAAAATCTTATTTTATTCATGATGAATTCATTAGACTGGTTTTTTTCCTATCAAAGTCACTCCCATGGGATCCAATTTGGTGCTACTTGGAGGAAGTAGAGATTAAGAGGATTTTAAGGGTTTTGTTGAAAATGCTAGGGATTGGTTGTATCAATGGTTCAAGTGGATCTGCCCTTGGAAGCCTATAGATGTGGATCACAAACGTCTCACATGGATTAGATTCTTTGGGGGTACCAATGCATGCTTTGAATGCAAAATTCTTTCTAAACTCATAGCTATAGTGGGTTCTTATTTATACCCTGATGGAAATATTGAGAAACAGAGGTCTATGGATGTTCCATGCTTTAGAGTCCATACCCAGTCGTACAAGAATGTGAGTCGTAATGTCCAGGTGTGTATTAACAAGGTCACATTCACCAACAGGCTAGTGGAAGATTTTTCTGGTCCTTACAATGGAGTGATGTTAGAACAAAGGGACATAGGAATGCTTCGTCGTCAGATACCGAATCTGTGAGCTCAAAGGAGGTTCGGTGCGATAACTTTGTTATCGACGGAGAAGACAGTGTTGACGGCGACGACACCGACGTTGAGGCCTTCATGAAGGCATTTAACTCTTCCCATGATCCTAGGCCAGACGTTGGGAACAGTTAAGAAGAGAGAGCAAGCCCTATTGATGACGATATGAGAAAATCAAAGGGATGTTTCTCTTTTGTCAAAACAAGGTGGGGCCTCTAATGATTGTCATTCAAATTCAGAGAAGTCAATTAATAGGTTCAGTAAGACGGAGGTCAGACAGTTAACGATACAGTGCAGTCGTTTGGGTCTTTAAATGAGCGTACAGTGTTGGGTAAACCTAACGGACTACATAATACATTGGCTAACTCTTTTTTGGTCCATAAGGAGGTTTCTGTTGGGGCGAGTACAAGGCCCATCATTGCTAAACTCCCTTCAATTCAAAATTGGGCCATACCAAGTTTTATGGGGGTTAAACGGGTTATACCCAAAATAAGCTGCAAAGTGGTGTCTGGTTAGTTTGAAAAGAGCTCTGAAATCGAAAAAGCTTCCTCACGTAAACCATGATTTGGCTGGAGTCTCTGAGAAGCAATGTGAAGCCATTAACACTCTGGAAGGTAATATCTCTCTCAACAAGGTGAATTCTTCTTCCTTGTTTTCAGCCGAAATAGTTTTATGTCCAGAATCCATTTTTTTTTACGGAAACCAAGCATAAAGTGTTGATGCTCTAGCCAGGGTATGAGCAACAACATTGGCTTGTCTCCTAGCAAAACTAAACCTATAGTTTTGAATAGTAGAAAGCAAAGATTTGCAACTCTGAATAATAGAGCTGACTTCAGTAGTTATGAGTTGGTTTCCGTTGATACCGTTAACAACTGGTAAACAATCCAGTTCAATGGTAACTCGCTTGACTCCGCGCTCAATGAGCCACCTAATAGCTTCCATTGCTCCGGTTGCCTCTGCTTCTTGAGGGGTTGGAACACCGCTAAAAGTCATAGTTTTCGCTGCAACGAACTCGCCTTTCTCGTCACGCACACACATACCCACACCAAACACACCTTGGGACTCAAAGATAGCTGCATCAACATTACACTTCAACTCCCCTGCCGCTGGCTTCTCCACGCAACTTGGTGAGGGACGCTATGTACAAAAGGGTTTGCGCCATTATAGAGACGGACCGACTCCCAATCATGCAAAACATCCATAGCAATCCGAACTGAAACACTCACCAAACGATCAAGTCGCTCCCAAACACGCTCATTTCGTCGTTTCCAAATACACCAAAAGATCATAGCTGTAGCTTTCGCTTGAGGGACACTACCAAAATTAAGGAGAGAAAAAAATACATCACTGAAACTCCCACCTCTCTGGACTTGGTCACGGATTACCTGCAAAAGACCAGCATGTCGCCATACCTCCTCCACCCGACGAGAACCAAAGAACACATGAAACTCATCTTCGTCATGTTCCTCAAAAAGTAGACACTCCCTGGGGCACTGGACACAACGCGAATGAAGGTTACACCGAGTCGGTAAACAACTCCAAGCCACACGCCAAAGAAGAAGCTTCACTTTTTGAGGGATACAGAGACGCTATATACTCATCCAATCACCCTGTTTCCGCAAATGCGTATTGTTAATAATATCTTCCATGAGCATATGATAAGCCGAGCGGACTGAGTAAGAACCGTCCCTACTGTTGTTCCAAATCAAGGCATCATCCTCCTGTGCGCATAACAACAGCATGCGTGTAATACATAAAGCTTCGTTACTATTAAAAAACTAATTAACAAGTTCAACATTCCAATGATCACCATGAGCACTTAACAAATCACCTACCCGTAGCTCCTCATAACCAATAGCCATAGGCGAACGCACATACGGATCCCCCCTCCCCCGAATCCTAGGATCCAACCAAACTTTAGTGTTCCTACCATTCCCAACCTTCCATCTAGCCCCCATCGTCACCGCTACCTGGGAAACACTCACCAGACGATCAAGTCGCTCCCAAACACGCTCATTTCGTCGTTTCCAAATACACCAAAAGATCATAGCTGTAGCTTTCGCTTGAGGGACACTACCAAAATTAAGGAGAGAAAAAAATACATCACTGAAACTCCCACCTCTCTGGACTTGGTCACGGATTACCTGCAAAAGACCAGCATGTCGCCATACCTCCTCCACCCGACGAGAACCAAAGAACACATGAAACTCATCTTCGTCATGTTCCTCAAAAAGTAGACACTCCCTGGGGCACTGGACACAACGCGAATGAAGGTTACACCGAGTCGGTAAACAACTCCAAGCCACACGCCAAAGAAGAAGCTTCACTTTTTGAGGGATACAAAGACGCTATATACTCATCCAATCACCCTGTTTCCGCAAATGCGTATTGTTAATAATATCTTCCATGAGCATATGATAAGCCGAGCGGACTAAGTAAGAACCGTCCCTACTGTTGTTCCAAATCAAGGCATCATCCTCCTGTGCGCATAACAACAGCATGCGTGTAATACATAAAGCTTCGTTACTATTAAAAAACTAATTAACAAGTTCAACATTTCAATGATCACCATGAGCACTTAACAAATCACCTACCCGTAGCTCCTCATAACCAATAGCCATAGGCGAACGCACATACGGATCCCCCCTCCCCCGAATCCTAGGATCCAACCAAACTTTAGTGTTCCTACCATTCCCAACCTTCCATCTAGCCCCCATCGTCACCGCTACCTGGGAAGAGTGGATACTACGCCAAACAAAACTGGGATTATGGCACAAGCGAGCCCCCATAAAGTCCCCCAATGGAAAATATTTAGCTTTGAAGACACGTGAAACTATAGTATCATGATTGGTTGCAAGCCGCCAACCCTGCTTCCCCAGCATGGCAAGATTAAAGCCACGGAAGTGCCGGAATCCTATACCACCATGTTCCTTCCGTACCGATAATTTATCCCTACTCATCCACTTAATACCTCCATTAGAATGACCATTCGTACCCCACCAGAAAGAATTAATCATTCTCTCTAGCTCTTCACCAAGAGACTTAGGAAGAAGAAAAGTGCTCATACAATAAGCGGGAATAGATTGAGCAACCGACTTGACCAACACTTCCCTACCTGCCTTAGAAAGGCGCCGACCCGTCCAGTTCTGAATTTTCTTCCAAGTCTTGTCACGCAAATACCTAAATAACCGCTTTTTGCTCCTACCAATCATTGACGGGAGGCCTAGATACTTGCCTGTCCCCAAGCACTCTGAAACACCCAAGATATCTGTAAGCATCATCTTCATCTCAGACAAAGTATTCCTGCTAAAAAATACCTCAGATTTCTGAAAATTTATTGCCTGCCCAGAAGCACGCTCATATGTTGCAAGCAAGTCTTTAAGAACTGTACACTCCCTACTAGTGGCTCTGCAAAAAAGGAAACAATTATCAGCAAATAAAAGGTGTGTAAGGACTGGGGCTCCCCTACACACCTTAATACCATGAATATCACCAGTGACCTCAGCCCTCTTCAAAAGTTAAGTAAGCCCTTCTGCAAAAAGAATAAATAGATAAGGAGAAAGAGGGTCTCCTTGTCTAAGACCTCTTCCCGGTGAAACTGAACAAACCTTTTCTCCATTCATCATCATAGAATAATTAACAGTTTCCACACACATAGAGATCCAACCAATCCAGGTTTCATTAAAGCCCAACTTACGCAAGACACACTGTATGTATCCCCAATCAATTTTAAGAGCAACTTCACCAACGTTACCATTGACTTTACATTTCATGTGATGAATAGTTTCTATAGCAACCATTACATTATCAAGAATAGATCTAGAAGCTACAAAAGCCGATTGCTCATGAGAAATACAAATAGGGAGTACAAGCTTTAAACGATTCGCTAATACCTTGGAAATAATTTTGTAGATGACATTACAAAGAGAAATAGGCCGGAGATCACCCATTGAGACTGGGATGTCCACCTTTGGAATAAGAACAATATTTGCATCATTAAGAGCCGGAGGAAATTCACCATTCTCAAGCCACGACCTCCCAGTATGGAATAACTCAACACCACAAAGATCCCAAAAGCTCCTCAAGGCCTTTCTGGTGGTTTATTGTCTCCGTGGTTGGCTGGTTTGTGGGGGTAGCCAGCAGTTTAAATGGTCTCTTAAAACTCCTCAAGGCCTTTCTAGTGGTTTATTGTATCCGTGGTTTACTGGTTTGTGGTCTATTTCCTTCCCTTTCAATGGAACGTGCTTCATTGGGGTTTGCGCAGAGGTCTAGAATTATCTTATATATGTTGTTAATGTTTATGCTCCTTGCTCTTTATTCAATAAACTTAGAGGTTGGGAGGAACTGAAAGGGATAAAATCGAGGTTTGCAATGGAAGAGTGGTGCGTTGTTGGGGACTTCGATGTTGCGTTTAGTGTAGAGGAAAGAAAAGGAAGAAATGGTGGGGGCAATTCGCACGATAATTTTGAATTTAACAATTATATTGGTGATATGGATCTGTGTGATGTTACTGTCTCTGGCAAGAAATTCTCTTGGCTCTGTTCTAATAGTGTATCTATGAGTAGGTTAGATAGGGTTCTTATCTTGGAATGACTTGTTTCTTTATGGAATGTTTTAGGTCAATAGATATGGAATTGGGACATTTGTAATCATTGTCCTATTTGGCTCCTCCTTTCTTGTAAGGATTGGGGGCCCAAACCTTTTCGATTTATTAATGGGTAGCTTGAAAATACTGACTTCATTTCTTTTGTGTAAAGATGTTGGGTTGGCTTTGGTGTTCAAGGTGATAAGGCTTACGTTGTTAAAGAGAAGTTCAAAAGATTAAAAGATCAGTTGTGTGGTTTGAATAAGGAGGCGTATGGTGTGCTTGATTTGAACATTGATAATGTGGTTAAGGAATTAAATGTTTTAGATCAATCTCTTGTTGTATCTTGTGACACTGACACCTTATTGTGTAGGAAGAAAGTCACTATTAAGTATTGGAAGGATATCCGGATGAAAGACAGCTTGTTGTACTAGAAGTCTAGAGCCAATGGATCAAAGAGGTTGAAGCTAATTCTGAATACTTCCATTTTCTTGTGAAGTATAGAAGACGGAGGACTAATTTCTATTTATTGGATGAGAATGGATTGTTGGTAGGAGACATGGAGGAGGTTAAGTCTGTTGTTAAAAAGGCATTTTGAGGAATGTTTTGAGGAACCTATCCAAGACCAGCCAACCCTTGGAGGTATTAACTTTAAGCATATTTCTAGAGATAACAAAGACCTTTTGATGATGCCTTTCACAAAGGAGGAAATTAAGGTGGAATTGTTATGGTGACAAGAGCCCAAGACCGGATGGTTTTAATTTAAGATTTATCAAGGAGTGTTGGGATTTATTGACAGAGGATATTGTTGTTTTCTTCAATGATTTTTATTCCAGGGCTTCTTTACCTAAAGAATTTTAGGCCTCCTTTATTACTCTTATTCCTAAGAATGATCACCCTCAAGGATTGGGGAAATATAGGTTCATATGCTTGGTTGGTTGTGTTTACAAAATCCTTGTAAAGGTGTTGGCAAGTAGGCTTAAGAAAGTCCTTCCTAATGTAATCTCCAAGTGTCAATCCGCCTGGGGGCGACATATTTTGGATGGGGTGGTGGTAGTGTATGAAGTAGTTGATCTTGCAAAGAGGAACATGCAAGATTGCTTATTTTTCAAGGTTTATTCTGAGAAAGTCTGTGATTCTATTTCGTGGAAGTTTATTAGATGAAGGCTTGCGTCGTTTCTAGTTCTTTGTTAGTGTTAGTGAACGGTAGCACTACAAAGGATTTTAAGGTGAAGAGGGGACTTCGACAAGAGAATCCTCTATCCCCTTTCTTATTTCTTATTGTATGCTGTGATGGCAAAAGCAGTTGAGAATAGTTCTTTTATTGGTCATAAGGTGGATGACAATCTCCTTTTTTCCATTTTGCAATTTTCCGATGATACTATTTAGATGGGGAAAGCTACGTGGGTCAATCTTTACAGTATGAAAACCATTCTTAGAAGTTTTGAACTTGTCTCGGGTTTGAGAGTCAATTTAATTTTCGCCAGAGTAAACTCATTGGCATAAATATTTTGGAAGATTTCTTGGGCACGACTTCGACGTTTCTTCATTGTCGTACGGAGTCCACTTCGTTGAAGTTCATGGTAACCCGTGTTAGATATGCTTCAAAAAATATTGGCTTCTTGGAAAGGGCGCATACTCTCTATGGGGGGAAAGGTAACACTTATCAATTCAGTTTTAAATAGTATTCACCTTCATTCATCTCATTTTATAAATTCCTGAAGGTGGTGATTAATTCTATCACTAAGATTTAGAGGGATTTTTTCTGGGGTATCAATGATGAAGCTAGGGGTATGTAATGGGTGACTTGGGATAAGGTTTGCAAACCCTAAGAGGAAGGTGGTCTTGGTATTAAAAATCTTAAGAAATTTTATATTGCTCTTTTAGCAAAGTGGAAATGGCGTTTATTGTCTGATGGGGGCACTAGCTGGAGGGGAATCCTAGCTTATAGATATTGAGATTTGTTCTCTTTTTCAACGGTCATTATCATCAGACATAAGATTAGATTCCTTGCGTTAGACGAGGAATGGGTGATGGGCAAGGAGTTGATTTTTGGCATCATCATCGGATTGGGCAGCAGCCTTTTAAGCTGGTTTTTGCTATTTTGTTTGCAGGTTGCAGGGATCAAAGTGTGAAAGTGGCTGATTTTGGTGGCTGGTATAACAATATTTGGCAATGAAATATACACCTTGGAGGAATCTGGATGATAATCTGTTGGTTGAGGAGGCCAAAATGTTGAGTTCGATCTTGTTGGAGGTTAATATCAATCGCTGTGGTGATGATATTTTGATTTGGACTTTAGATTCAAACAAAAATTTCACTATCAGATCTTGTTACAATCATATAATAAGTTTTAGCACAGAATCTGTTGAGGACAGTAGCTTGAGTTTTGACTTTAAGGCTTTATGGGGTGTATGCACTCTAGTGTGTCAAATTTTTTACTCAAATGATAAGAGTTGAAACGTAGACAAATTCCAAAATAGATAAATATCGAAAGCTTTATGTATTATTATTACATAACGAAAATCATTCTAATACTATGGACTACATTTTAGTCCAAGCAATTGTATTTAACTATTTTCTGTTTTTGATAGTACAAATTAAATGGCCGGGATGAAGGGAAAGTGGAACATTGTGGGTTCGAACTCGTGTCATAGCTCCTAGACAACATTTATTTATATTTTGCCATTAACTTGTGCTCTTGAGACATTGGATTTAACTCACGTGTGGGATAATTTTGAATTTATATATATATATACAGAGAGAGAGAGAGAGAGAGAGTTTGGCTTCGGCAGCCACTTGTAAACTTAGTAGGTTGCAAAAATAGAATGCATTAATGTGAAATTCAATGATAGGATAGCAAATAGTGCCTTACAGTTGTATAAATTCAAAACACACAATAATAATAATAGTAACAGGAATAATAATAATTCAGAAACATAACAAGCGAAGAGAACAAGATTGACAATTCTTTCTTTCTATTCTCATAATAATACAAAGTACGCGGAAACTTTGCTTCC
The DNA here is from genome assembly GCA_963573325.1 of Astragalus glycyphyllos. Classification (NCBI taxonomy): domain Eukaryota; kingdom Viridiplantae; phylum Streptophyta; class Magnoliopsida; order Fabales; family Fabaceae; genus Astragalus; species Astragalus glycyphyllos. The sequence continues at coordinate 21,163,421 of OY754313.1, read as the reverse complement.
GTTGTTTTCTTGTGGAGGAGTCAGTCAATCTTCTTGCCTTTGCATATATATGTTCACTTTATTTCCAAACAAATATTCTCAAATCCTACAAAAGTATAAACACATAAATCTATCAGTCCCCATCATTATAGCAATATAAGTAGCTATTTAATATCAATACATGCTAAAATACTTTCATTAGGTTTATTAAATCCTAAAAAAGTTCATCAAAAAGCTTTATGTACCACAGAATGAATCAAAAAAGAGCTTAATTAAGAAGCATAAATAAAATATTTTCGTTTCTTCTTAATCCTTATTTCTTTGTTGATTTTCAATAATACCAATAATAATAATTAATCAAACAGAGAATTTCATATATCATAATTCACAAAGGAATGGAAAAATATATGGATAAACTATTTGTGGTGTGTGTACAGCTTACATCATTGGGAAAAAAAAAAAAGTAAAAGTGAGGTCGAATAGATACTACTTGCATGTGATGTGACTTTGTGGAAAAAGTATTCAAATCATTCACTTTCTTTATCCTAAAAAAATCACTTATTATTTTTCCTGTTATTCTTTGTATCGCTTATAAAAAAAGTGTGTCATATTTTACTGAAATTGTGTCATATTTTATTGACATGTAAAATAGAAAAATCTTGAGTTCTTTTCTAATTAAGGCTTAAATATATATTTTGCCCCTGCAAATATCACCATAATTCAGTTATACCACTGCTAAAAATAAAAATTTTAAAATTATCCTTGCAAATATAAATCGCTTACGGTTATGCCCCTCGGTCAGTTTCTCATCCAAAAAAATAATTTAAATAAGGTTTAAATATATGTTTTACCCTTGCAAATATCACCATAATCCAGTTATGCCCCTGCAAATATCACTATAATCCAGTAATGCCCCTGTCAAAATCTTTAATTTTTCTATTATGCTGATATTTGCAAGGGCATAACTGGATTATGGTAATATTTGCAGGGGCAGAACATATATTTAAACCATATTTAAATTATTTTTTGGATGGGAAGCTGACCGAGGGGCATAACCGTAAGCGATTTATATTTGCAAGGGTAATTTTAAAGTTTTTATTTTTACACGGGTATAACTGGATTATGGTGATATTTGCAGGGGCAGAATACATATTTAAGCCTCTAATTAAGGTAGCTTTGAACAAAATTTATTACGATAATGTAGGTTGCAACTGAAGAAGCTTACCTTGGGACGATATAGTGCACTACTATCTAGTAGTGGTAAGGAGGAGGAGGAGATGAATAGATGTAATGTGGTGGGGGTGGGGAATGGACTGGAGGAGGAGGTGAAGCATAGACATAGTGTGGTGGAGGTGGAGAATGGACTGGAGGAGGAGGTGAAGCATAGACATAGTGTGGTGAAGGAGGTGGTGGAGACTTATACTTATAAACTGGTGGTGGTGGAGATGAGTACTTGTATGGCTTCTTCGGTGGTGGAGGAGGAGACTTGTACTTGTATACTGGTGGAGGAGGGGACTTGTATTTGTACACTGGTGGTGGTGGAGAACTGTACTTGTATACTGGTGGAGGTGGGGACTTGTATTTGTAAACTGGAGGTGGAGGAGAAGAATACTTGTATGGCTTCTTAGCTGGTGGTGGAGGAGACTTGTACTTGTATACAGGTGGAGGAGGAGACTTGTACTTGTAAACTGGGGGTGGTGGTGATGAATACTTGTATACTGGAGGTGGAGGTGACTTGTACTTGTAAACTGGTGGTGGAGGAGAGTTGTACTTGTAGACTGGTGGTGGAGGTGAAGAGTATTTGTATGGCTTCTTTGCTGGTGGTGGTGGAGACTTATACTTGTACACTGGTGGTGGTGGAGATTTATACTTATATACTGGGGGTGGAGGAGAACTGTACTTGTAAACAGGTGGTGGTGGAGACTTGTACTTGTAAACTGGAGGTGGAGGTGAGTTGTACTTGTAGACTGGTGGTGGTGGAGATTTATACTTGTAGACCGGTGGTGGTGGAGAATTGTACTTGTAAACTGGTGGTGGGGGAGATTTGTACTTGTAGACTGGTGGTGGAGGTGAAGGGTACTTGTAAGGCTTCTTTGCAGGTGGTGGTGGAGACTTGTACTTATATACTGGTGGTGGAGGAGAGTTGTACTTGTAGACAGGTGGTGGTGGAGATTTGTACTTGTATACTGGTGGTGGAGGAGAACTGTACTTATATACTGGTGGTGGAGGAGAACTGTACTTGTAGACCGGTGGTGGTGGGGTCTTGTACTTATATACTGGTGGTGGTGGTGAGCTGTATTTGTAGACTGGTGGTGGAGGTGAAGAGTACTTATAAGGTTTCTTTTCTGGCGGTGGTGGAGACTTGTACTTGTATACAGGTGGTGGGGGAGAGCTGTACTTGTACACTGGTGGTGGTGGGGACTTGTACTTGTAAACTGGTGGTGGAGGAGAATTGTACTTGTAGACTGGTGGTGGTGGGGACTTGTATTTATATACTGGTGGTGGTGGTGAGCTGTATTTGTAGACTGGTGGTGGAGGTGAAGGGTACTTATAAGGTTTCTTTTCTGGCGGTGGTGGAGACTTGTACTTGTATACAGGTGGTGGGGGAGAGCTGTACTTGTACACTGGTGGTGGTGGGGACTTGTATTTATATACTGGTGGTGGTGGTGAGCTGTATTTGTAGACTGGTGGTGGAGGTGAAGGGTACTTATAAGGTTTCTTTTCTGGCGGTGGTGGAGACTTGTACTTGTATACAGGTGGTGGGGGAGAGCTGTACTTGTACACTGGTGGTGGTGGGGACTTGTACTTATATACCGGTGGTGGGGGAGAGCTGTACTTGTAAGCTGGGGGTGGTGGAGATGGGTATTTGTATGGTGGGGGTGGAGGAGAATAGTACTTGTAAGGAGGAGGAGGAGGGGAATGCACCGGTGGTGGAGGAGAGCTGTACTTGTAAACGGGGGGTGGTGGAGATGAGTATTTGTACGGTGGAGGTGGAGGAGAAGAGTACTTGTAAGGAGGAGGAGGTGAGTGCACCGGTGGTGGAGGAGAGCTGTACTTATAGACAGGGGGTGGTGGAGATGAGTATTTGTATGGTGGAGGTGGTGGAGAAGAGTACTTGTAGGGAGGAGGAGGGGAGTGCACAGGTGGTGGTGGAGAGCTGTACTTATATACTGGTGGTGGGGGAGAGCTGTACTTGTAAGCAGGAGGTGGTGGAGATGGGTATTTGTATGGTGGAGGTGGAGGAGAAGAGTACTTGTAGGGTGGAGGAGGAGAATGCACTGGTGGTGGTGGTGAATGGTAGTAGTAAGGTGTCGGTGGAGGAGGTGGAGATGAATAGATGTACTCGTTTCCTAAAGTTTGTGATGGCAAGCTTATAAGAGAGAATATTGCAATTGCAAGAGTGAGAGTAATAGAGGCCATTGGAGACCCCATGATTTTCCACTACAAAGTGGGTTTTGGTACTTCTAAGAGGAAGCTAATACCACCCTTTATATAGTTTTCTTTTTTACTCATGGAAGACAATTATTCATCTTGGTTGGTGAGTTTCGAACTCATATATTACAATACACCTCATGATAAAAAATCTTATTAAATTATTAAAATAATGTACTTACTTACCTTTGAACAAGTATGAGTTTTTGGACCAATGTGACCAAGTGGATATTGTGGAAGGCGGATTTGGAATTGATAGAGACAGCTAAACTTTATACAGAAAATGTAAACAAATAAATAAAGTAATTTGCTAATTAGCTGTTAATGTTGACATTGATATTGATATTTTTTTCCTTTTATTTTTTGTATATAGAAAAAGTCTAGGTAAGTTGAGTTTTTGGAATTCATTGTTACGGTCGGCTGAGTATTAAGGTTTAAAATAATTCTCATATGAGATCTTTAATTTCTTAGTGGCAAAAAAAGTGTCTTTTGAAACAAATGATAAAATTTTGTTCACAATATTATGGTTATTTAAATTTTTGTATTTCAGAAATTAAATATTAAAAAAATATTAGTAATTCCTAAAGTTTTATAAATAATTTCTTATAGATGGATTTGGCAAAACATTAATGAGAGCTTATAATGTAATATGTTTTATTAACTTTTACCAACTGTTTAGTATTTTTGTATAGTTTAGAGACTAAACACGAGAGTCTTAGCATTTCGATTAAATTAAGGATTTACTCTAATTTTTATAAAATTATGCAACAAACAAGGTATGCATGGTACTTTTCTTCTTTAGATAAAATATGTGTTTTGTGAGGTGTAAAGCCATAGCTTAGGCTGCTTGGCCCAAGGGGAGACTTTGTTCATCAAATAGAATTTTATTTTTCGTCCTTACAAATATTCTTTTATCCAATTTATAAAATATTTGATTTTAGTCCTTCTAATATGTGGACCAAACTATATAAAATGTATGTGTGTGTATATATATACACACACACACATATGTATATAGGGACGAAAAAACAAATTTTATTTTTACAGAGAATAAACTAGATAAAATATATATTTACAATGACGAAGAATAAAATTTTATTTTTATAAAGACTAAATTAAATCAAAAATATATTTGCACCAACTAAACACGTATTAAAATGTCTAATTCATTATAAGTGCAAGTATAGATACCAACTATTGTTATTTTATTATTCTATGTTAGAAAGCAATTTTCAAAGTATTTTAAATCAGTGTACACACGTAAAGTCTTCGTCAAATTAATTATTGGTTGTTTGATCAAAATAAAATTTGTCCTTTGCCCCTATATAATTCGATAGCAAACTTTGAAAAACTGTACATGTTATCCTATGTCGTGTCCTCTTCCAGAACGAGGACATGGCTGCCACAATGATTTTAATATTTCTCGTGTGTTTCTCTTTCTAATCAGTTGACAAATGTTTAGATGTTAGAAATTGTAACTTAGATCTTTTCATGCATTACATAAATCAATTTTATTATAATATCAATCAATAATTTTTCAATCAATCTCTAAAATATGCTCCTCATTATAGAGTAAAAAGAAATAAAAAAAACTATTTAATGCAAATAAAAAAGATATCCAAATGTCTTAGTCCCACCATACCTACTGCAGCTATATTTAGCCTAACTTGTGACCTACACAACTCTGAGTAATAATTTTTAACTAATAAATTTAAGCAATATGTAGAATGCAATATACTAACGTGCGAGCCACGTTCCTTAATATATATAGGTCCATGGACTTCAAGTAGGGAAAGAAATAATTTAAGTACCGATATTTTAAAAAAAAAAATGTTCCAAGTCTAATATTTTAAATTTTAGTTTTATGTCTTAGAAAAAGTGTAACTTAGCCTAGGTCTTATGTAGACCGATTGGTGAGGCTTTGTCCGCTCTAGGGGTGTTCGCGAGTTGAGTTGGGTTGAATTTAACTAAACCAGTACCTAAATGGTTGATTGTCTTGGTTAAGGTTAAGTATGCAATCTGTTGTCTAATCTAAAATCTATTTACAAAAAGACCATTTTAGACATCTTCATTTTTTGACACATCATCACTCTATTTCTTATTTTTTAATTCTATTTTATCTTCCTTTCTAACTCTCTCTCTTTTTTTCAATCTCACATTTCCCAATATTTCTCACTTTTTTACACATCTACCATTTGTGGCCCCCAAATCTTTTATTTAAAAATATTTCTTTTCCCAATTTTTTTTAATCTACTATATAGTATAATATAATTAAATTAATATTAAATGATTTACAATTAACTCCTATTTACTATCTAATCTAATATCTATTTATCTAATCTAATATCTATTTATACAAACAAACCACGCTTAAATTATTACCTAAACAAGCCTCCCTATTTACTTGACAACTTATCTAACTAAGGACAACATTGTAATTTACTATCACACATTTTTTCAAATTTTCTTCTCATTCCTACTTTTTTCCTACTTTCTCATTCTTTTTTTTCAAATTTCAAAATTCTAATCAAACCCACTCACTTTATTTTTCCACTATCTACTATAATCTACTAATAAACTAAAATAATCAATTGAAACTACGACATAACTGCACTGATATATAAAAAACACGGGATAACTGTACTGATATATAAAAAAAACACGAAATTAATATTTAAAAAAACATGAAGACTTAATGACTATTTAAACTACTGATTAACATTTAAAACACATGTGACAAATATTTGTCACTAATACCTATAAAAGGACAAATAATTGTAACGATAAATTATAAAACACAAGATAAATATCTCTTATTGATAATCTACTATCTATCTAATATCTATTTATCTAATCTAATCTAATATCAATTTATACAAACAAACCACGCTTAAACTATTACCTAAACAAGTCTCCCTATTTACTTGACAACTTATCTGAACTAAGGGCAAAATTGTAATTTACTATCACATTTTTTTCAAATTTCTTCTCCCAATGCACTTTCTTCTCATTCCCCATTTTTTTCAACTTTCTCCTTTTTTTTCAAATTTCGAAATTCAAATCAAACCCACCCACTTTCTTTTCTCACTATCTACTATAATCTAATGATCAATTAAAATAATCAACTGAAACTACGAGATAACTGCATTAATATATAAAAAAAACACGGGATAACTTCACTGATATATAAAAAAATAAGAGATTAATATCTAAAAAAAGAAAACTTAATGACTATTTAAACTACTGATTAATATTTAAAACATATGTGACCTTCTCATTCCCACTTTTTTTTCAAGTTTCCAAATTCAAATCAAACCCACCCACTTTCTTTTCCCATTATCTGCTATAATCTACTAATCAACTAAAATAATCAATTTGCTTATCTAAAAAAACTAAAATAATCAACTGGAACTACGAGATAATTGCACTAATATATAAGAAAAACACGGGATAACTTCACTGATATATAAAAAAGTACGAGATTAATATCTAAAAAATGAAAACTTAATGACTATTTAAACTACTGAATAATATTTAAAACACATGTGACAAATATTTGTCACTAATACCTAAAAAATGACAAATAATTGTCACAGATATATAATAAAATACGGGATAAATCTTTTATATTGATAATCTACTATCTATCTTTTACTATCTACTATAATCTACTAATCAACTAAACTAATCAATTGAAACTACGAGATAACTGCACTGATATATATATATAAAAAAACACGGAGAATTGAACTGATATATAAAAAATACGAGATTAATATCTAAAAAGATAAGTAGACTTAACGACTATTTAAACTACTGATTAATATTTAAAACACATGTGACAAATATTTGTCACTAATACCCAAAAAAGGACAAATAATTGTGATCTAATCTATCTAATCTATTTATACAAACAAACTACACTTAAATTTCTCAAATAAGCCTTCATATTTATTTGACAACTCAACTAACTAAGTACAACATTGTAATTTACTATATCATTTTTTTCAAATCTCTTTTCCCAATGCACTTTCTTCTCACTCCCACTTTTTTCTACTTTCTCCTACCTTTTTTTTCAAATTTCAAAATTCAAACCAAACCTACCCATTATCCAAAATAATCTACTAATCAACTAAAATAATCAATTGAAACAACGAGATAACTGCACAGATATATAAAAAATACGGGATAACTGAACTGATATAAAAAAAAACACGAGATTATTATCTAAAAAAACAAGAAGACTTAACGACTATTTAAACTACTGATTAATATTTAAAACACACGTGACAAATATTTGTCGCTGATACCCAAAAAAGGACAAATAATTGTCATTGATATGCAATAAAACACAGGATAAATATTTCTTATTGATAATCTACTATCTATTTTTTACTATCTACTATAATCTACTAATCAACTAAAATAATCAATTGAAACTATGAGATAACTGCACTGACATATAAAAAAACACGGGAGAACTGAACTGATATATAAAAAAATACGGGATAACTGCAATGATATATATATAAAAACATACAATAGTTGCGCCGATATATAAAAAAACACGGGATAAAAAGACTGATATATAAAAATACTTCACAGGTATATAAAATACACCTGATAAATACACATATTGTTTTTAAATGATACTTTTACATTTTTAGATTTTAATATTTATCTATTTTTTATTTGAGACTCCTTTTTTATTTATTTAAAATTTGTCTTTATTTTCATGGGGTAATGTTCAGACTATTTAAACTATGTCTAAGTTTATTCATAAAAAAACGTGACGGCACCCGTGCGTATGCACGGGTATCCTACTAGTTTTAATACTAAAATCAAACCAAACCAACCTGATCATCCATGGAATAGGTTGGGTTCGCGATCACGTAAAAAATAACTTTTAATTTCTAATAAGAAAAGTACTTCAATCAACACACTTGTGGTACTTGAGCATTCAAAATAAAATTCCAAAGAATGTAGTTGCATGAATGCAAAGAAGACAACACAATTAGAAAGTGAAATATGTGGGTATCATGTAGTATCGGATGAAAACCACCAATAAAATAGAAATACCTATATAAAGTAGTGATAAGGGTTCTATTATAAATTAATGTGGTTTGAAATTCCCGTGGAAGTAAATGATGTAATGCATTACTCGAAAGAAAGATAAAAATATAAATATCAATTTAAGTATGTTTCTAATACTCGATGATGCAAATGACCAAAATAAAGAAGACAACACAAATAGAAAGTGAACATATGGGCATCATGCAGGGTTGGATGAAACCACCAATACAAAGTTGAAAGAATATGATGAGGGGTTATATTGCAAGTGGTTGAAGTTTCCACGGGAGTAAATTCTGCAACACGGTACATGAATGTACCAATTTATATTTTTATCTATAGATAAAGTATCTATGGCATATATTATATAATGCAAGACAAAGAAGCAACTCTTCAATGGTATTAAATTGCAGAACTCAAGTAACTATATTTTAGCTTATTTGAGCCAATAATATTATGTCACCTTTTCTTTTCATTAGTATAATAAGCATTTAATTTTATTTAAAACGTATGTTCGGTTAGGCGCATTCCACACAAGGGCGTGGGTTCAACTCCCGCTGCCGGCGTGAGGACCTCTTTGGTAGGTGATCTGTAAGTATTTCTATAAGCGCTCAAAGATATATAAAGAGAATAAGTGTACAAAGAAATTGACTTTGTAAAAACCATTAGAAGAAATGCAAATATAAGGAAAAAAAGTATAAACATAATTCATTTTTTAGTGTGGTTTAAGTATGTTCCAATACCTATTGATGCAAAATGACCGAAATAAGGGTCATAAAAAGTAAAGGGTCAGCAAGAGTACTCATTAAAGAACAAAAAAAGGATGGGTCAGGGGATTACTCACAAAAAAAAGTAAACATAAGAAGAAATGAAAACATAAGAAAAATAAGTATAAAAATAAATTGATTTTTTAATGTGGTGAGTTGCATTTTACAAATTTTGAATGGAATATTAGGGCATTTGAAGATCTAAAATTTTTCTTGGACTCTAGAGTACCCCAAACACACTGCTTAGTGTCACATTTTACATATTTTGTCACGAAATTATTTTTTCTTTTCATGAAACCGATTATTGAGGAACGAATTTCGCATATTTGAAGAGTTTAATTTTTTCTTGACTCTAAAGTACTCCAAAACACATTGTTTTAGTGTCGCACTTTACATATTTTGTCACAATTATTTTTTTCACTAAACCAATTATTGAGAAACGAACTTCGCGTAGTTGAACATCTAAAATATTTCCTTCACTCTAAAGTATCCCAAAACACACTGCTTAACATTGCACTTTACGTATTTTGTCAAGATATTGTTTTTACTTTTCAGCAAACTGATTATTGAGGAACGAACTTCATGTATTTGAACAATTAATTTTTTTTGTCAATATATTGATTTTCTTTTCACCAAATTGGTTATTGAGGAACGATTCACGTATTTGAACAGTTTAATTTTTTTGTGGACTCTAAAGTACCCTAAAACACGCTGCTTAGCATCCCACTTTATATATTTTGTCACAAAATTATTAGTTTTTCACCAGATCAATTTTTGAGGAGCAAATTTTGTGTATTTGAACACCTATTTTTTTTTCTAGATTTTAAAATACCAAAACTTGTCAAAAGAAAAAAAAAGAGACTGAGGGTTTGGCGCCCAAGGGTATTCTATATATATATATATATATATATATATATATATAAAGTTGCATTTAGGATATTATTTGATATGTTACTGAAATATGATTTGTGTCTAAAAATGTTTAGGCTTTTAGAACAACAAACTATGGTTAGTATTTGTAGAAGAACAAAAAGGAATTTTGAAATGTTGAGATGTTGAGATAAGTTTTTATAAGAATCCGTTTTGAAATCTTGAAATCATGAGTTGTTTATTATTTTGGTTGAATAGTCTGTTGTTTTTGTAGTCAACGGATTTATGTTTTTTTGATTGAATTTGTCTCCATTGCGATCGTTTTGAGGTTATACCAGTTTTGTTGGAAATTAGAACTAATTTCATTCACTACTTGATGGAAAAGAGTGAAGTGTTGTCCTTGATAACCATATTTGGCTCGAAGTCTTCTCTATTGAGATCATTTCGAGTTGAGGTTTTGTTTGGTTGGAAATTAGATTTTGTTGATTGAAAATGGCGAGGTACTGATCGTCACCCCCATATTGGGCTCAAAATAATCTCCTTTAAGATCATTTCAAGATGATACTAATTAACAGCTACGCTTGAAATTAGAATTAATTTCCTTCACTGCTGCTCGATGGAAAAGGGTGAAGTTTTATTCTTGACCCCGATATTTGATTCAAAATCATCTCCATTGAGATCATATCGATGCGAGTAATTAGATAGGTTATTAGAAATATTATGTGATATATATATAATCCATAATTTTTAAATGCATGTAGATGTGGTTCTAAAGGGTTAAAGAAATTGTCGGAGCAAGCAAAGAAGAATAGGACATCAGAGAAAGGTGTCTCCGTACACTGTTGTGGATCAGTTAGTGTGGCCCAGCATGCAGCTAGACTAGTAAAGTTATTATATTATTTATTTATTTACACATATATCTATTATTTTAGTTACGGCGGGCGGTTCCTTTACATGAGCTTCATCGACATACACATGTCAACAAGGGAACCGACAACTATGTTAATGAGCGCTTAAAGCACAACCATTTAAATATCCGAACATGACTTGTATTGTTACATTGTTTAGTTGAAATGTACTCATTTGTTGTTTGATTATGCAAAATAGGAGAAGTTTTAGCAGCTCATGACTCATGCCACATAAGCGAGGGACCCTTCCACATCACTACCCCCGGAGGAGGAGTAGGTACTAGCTATGCATAGTGGGAAGAATTAGGTTGAAGGGAAGTATAAGGGTCCCTTCTATGGTTCGGGGCCCTATGCTCCCTTTTTATGGATAGGGGTCAATCAGATACACATTAGTGGAGCATCTGCTAGTCGACCTCCTCCTGTAGAGAGCTCGGCTGAGGCAGCACAACTTAAGATACAGATGCAGGCCCAACAGGAGGGAATATCTTCTTATCCAGACACAACTCGGAGATTGGAGGCGGATATAGGGAAGATGCAGCGGGAGCAGGCAAGTATAATGAGGATGTTTTCAATAACCTTTGGGTGAAATTGTTTTTTGATTCATACTACCATGTTCTGCTGGCCGATCATGTTCTCAATTGTAGATTTATAGCTTACATTTGTTATGGGCTCTTCCCTATCGAGGTGGTCTACGAAGACTTTGTCCATGAGGCATAGGCAGGTCGCCCTGACATTCTTCAATCCAAACAGCTGTAGTAGTAGGCGGTGTCGGTCATGAAAGACATCTTTGGTGCCTCGAGAGGATGCATATGAATCTGGTTGTAACTCGAGTAAGCATCCATGAAGCTTAAGACTCGCTATCTAGAAATTTCATCTTCCAATGAATCAATAATTGGTAACAGGTAGAAGTCCTTTGGGCGGACTTTGTTTAGGCCGGTAAAGTACAAATTCTCCACTTTCATTTCTTTTCTTTACTAGGACCACATTGGAAAATCAAGTAGGGTACTTGATTTCCTTCGTGAACCTTACTTTCAACAGCTTGTTGGTCTCTTCTGAAGTTGCTTTGCGCATTTCACTTGTCATCTTTCTTTTTTCTAAGATATTGGGAGAGCTCCAAGCTCGATGTCCAATTTATGACAGAAGAAACTCAATGTCGATCCCAGATATGTCTCTTGGGCCCAAGAAAACAGATCGGAATTTGACGTTAGGATTTTGACCAGAGTTCGTCCTTCATCCTCAGGAAACTAAGCTCTGATCTTTACCACTTTACCTAGGCCAGCGACCTCAACTTGCTTGATGCCATCGACTGGAACAGGACGAAATTCATTTATCCTTGAGGGTTGAATTCTAACATTGCACAACAATTTGTTTTAACCTCTAAAGAGGTCTGCTCTTTTCCGTGATGAGGGTTTTTCCTTAAGCTGTTGACATATAATTGCTTCTTGTTGATTAGCAAGGAAGGTATCTATCTGACTATATTTGAAAGGGAACTTCATGGCTAAGTGGGGAATAAAGACTATGGTTACCAGTGCGTTGATGATGGGGTCACCCGATGATCGTGTTGTAAGCGATGTCTTTCATGGAGTTGGATTACCTAGTCACACGGAACTAGGATCATACAGAGATCTTCAGAGATAATTGGTACCGTTGTGATTTTAGGCACGTTTTGAAAGAGTGGTCGAAATTAGGATTCATGTCGACCTCTATTTTAGGCTTAGGAGCTCGCTTCTAAGGTGGCCTACTCAAGATAGTGACCGGTAATTGATTCCCATACTTAGCATATTTCGCATTTCATTCATGTAGAGATAGAGATTTTTTTCTCTTAGTGTTTCCTTGTAGAAACATAGGCTAGTTTCTACAGTAGTTAGCCAAGACTACTCTTGTCAAAATAATGTACTTATCTTTTAAATTTCAATAAAATACCACTTGTTTTTATGGTTATTACATTCCATCAAAACATACTTTTTTACTTGATCTTCACATATTTTATCCAAAAGTGAAAGCTAAAGTTGGTCGTTCTGAGGCAAATTATATAGTCAGGTATGATTATCAACTACGTTTATTGTCAGATTTACATATCTACTATAATTATACTTAAAAAGTTAGAATTAATTGAATAACTGTATTAATAGACCAAGAAGAATAATGTGATACATAGCATTTAGAAATTAATGAAGAAGATGGAAATGATGAATGAAGTATTCTAATAGACCCAACATTATTTCAAAAAAAATACAAAAAAGAAGATTTGTATTTAACAAAATATGTAAATATGAAAAAAGAAAGAATTGGAGGGATAATGAAGAGGTTTAATCAAAAAGAAAATATTGTATATTATAAAAAAGTAGTTAGTGAAACACTTACTTATATAGAAGATGTTCAGAGACATACTTATAAAAAGTTATTAAATAAAAATAAACTTATGGAATTAAAAAGAAATATAAAGAAAGAATGGCACATAAATAAAATAGGATATACTCTAATAGGAGCTATACGAGTATTAATTAAAGTTTCTTTTCAAGAAGTAATAAATTCGCCTACGGAATAAATAATAAAAGATGATAAAATTACGGATCCAATTGATAAGATACTTGGAGTAGTAGAAGGGAATTTAACATATGTCAAATAAAAATTTTAAATACATGCAAATATTAGTATACCTTTAGACACTAAAAAGTTCGATCAAACACTCACTCTTGAACGTAACTTTTTAAAAGGGAATATAATTAGACTTGTAGATAAATCTTTCAGTTACTTATTGTGTATGCATTAAAAATTTACACCATAGTATTTCATTTAGAAATAATAAGAGAATAGATATTACGACCTTATTTGAAGATAGATGAAAAATTTACCATCCAAAAAGGAATGAAATAACGAAGTTAAGAACATTCATAAATAAAACAAGAATATTAAATTTTAGACGAACTCAAATTCTAAAACCAATTATATTTTATGAACCGAAAAAGGTACAAGAAAATAATATTGATAAATTAGCAAATCAAGTAAAGAAATTGTTGGAAATAGTCAATTATGATTTCGAAGAAAATGCCAAAAGTGGAAATTTAAGAGATACATTTCACAATGTGGGTGGATGTATCTAGAGTCTTGGGAAATTGTGGCAATAAATGTCCACTAAGTCTTCTGCATGCATGGAAGTCATGTTCTCTTCTATAAATAGAGAGACTTGTGAAAATTAAGTGAAGACATCCCCATTGGAGAGGTGAGAGATCCCCATTTGGAGAGGTGAATAATTCCTCATTGGGTGATTATGTAGAGTTGAAGAAACTCCAACCATGTCCTAGTGAGAGGAAAGTGTTGGTGATGATCATTTGTTGTGTGAGATGAAAGTGTTATCATTTCTTATAACTCTTAGAGTGAGAAGAGTATTGTAGGGTGATACACATATTGGGGTTGGGTTACAAATTTGTTGTAATCATATTTGAGAAGATGAATGAATTGAGTTGATGTGTTCTTGTGGACGTTGGCAATAGGTGCTGAACCACGTAAATTATTGTGTGTTCTTCTCCTCTTTATTCTTGCGGTGTGTTTATCTATATTCCCTCAAAGATTCTTAAGCGTGTGGGTTAATCGAATGACGTGTGCAGTTTTCCCCAACAGTGGTAGCAGAGTAGTTTCCCTAATAGAAATTAACTACTTATATAAAAAATAGAATATGAGTAGTTTATCTAGAGTTAACGTGGAAATATTTACAAATAAATAAAAAAGAAGAAATAAATTAAAGAATTGATAAAAAAAACTTAAAAAAAAATTAGAATATTGTGTACACATAAAAAATTAGAATATTGTGTACACATTAAATATAGTTTTGACTTTGTCTCTGGTGACAAATAACGAGACAGCAGAGCAACCACGTCTAGTACTAGCTAGCCATTGGCATCTGTTTCAGTACTCGTTTTGCCTTATGCACGTGCAAGAAATTGACTAATGAATACTACCTCCGTCCCATTTTATAAGTAGTTTTATCAAAATCAATTTTTCCTAAACTAATTGTTGTTTTACATTTTCAAGAAAGCATTTAACATGTTTTTCCACTATTGCCCTTATTAATCATGACAACTTTTTATATTTAATAAATGATTCACGTTTATCTATGTAGAGAGATAAAGGGTTAAATGGTAATTTAGAAAACACTTTTTATAAAATCTAGACTACCAATCATTTTTCTTAATATGTGTGTAACAACCTTAAACTGCATATAAAATGGGACGGAGGTAGTAAGTGAATATTCACCATTAAAAAAAAATATTTGTGGACAGTTTTCATCGGTACCTCAACTTTTCTAACTCGTGTGAGTCTCCCTTTTCAAAGGTGCGCAGTTTTCATCGGGTACTCGACTTTGCTAACTATTGTGATTCTCCTCTTCCAACAGAATTTTTGTTATACCCAATATTCGAACCTGAGAACTTAAAGGGTGATCCAAATCTAGTTGCCATCGGACCAACCTTGGCTTTTTTAACAAATGAACCAACTCTTCTTAGTAGTCTCTCTTTCATTCATTTATATATTCCCTTATTTATTTATTTATTTAATTATGGTTTCACTTAATCAAGAAAAAACGTAAGATAATACATAAATAAAATTAGTGTAATATTACACGGGAATTTTAGCCCTCTTCAATACCCAAAAAAATAGTATATTACATCTTATACAAATATTTTTTAGAAAAACATTTGAAAGTTATATAATCTAAATATGTCAAAAAAATATTATGCAAATAATTTAATACACACTGCTTTTCATTTGATGCATGGTAATCATTTAGAATGTTTTGAATTTTTGTTGAAGGTTTTGGTAGAGTTATCCATATATCTTGAAGGATTGAGGAGTTCTTTTTCCTTTGGGCATTAGGGCCACCTTCTTTTTTGTGGAATATACAAAAAATCCTAAAAGAGAAAGGGAGGGGGGCTAGATGCTTAGGGCATCACTCAAGAGAAGGATCCCATCCCACAAGGAAGGGTATCCCAAACTTGGCGCTTAATAGAAAAACTAACACTTTTGTTTCTTTTTTAATTTTATCCACTTTGCCCCTCTCCATCATTTGTTTTGATCGCAACCACTTGGTGATCCATTCTTCAACTTTTTAGGCTTACATGAAAAAAAATCTTGTGTTAGCATCCCCTTCGCGAATCTAACTTTGTCGAGAATTTTGTTTGAGAAGACTCTCTTTAACAATGTCATAGCTCTTTTTTATTGAACTTATTTTCTCTCTTAAGGCCACCATCTTCTGCTAGCTAGCATATTAGCAGACTTGTTTGAGTCGCGGACCACATAAATACTAAGAAATTTGGTTCTAGACTATTAGTATCTGCAAGAACCGCAACATGAGGATAAAATTGGGGGAGGTCTCTGTCTAGAAGGAGTTAGTTCAGTGCGTTAAATCTATTTCATAAACAATAAAATCATGTAACTAGATAAAATTTTATTAATTAGAGTTACATGTAACAATTAACTATGACATCAAAGTATGTAATGACAAAGTATTATCATATTAAAAGTTATTTTAACTAACTCGTTTATTTATAAATTATTTTTTGTATATAGAATATTTTTGCATTGTTTAATAATTATAATTATCAACGAGCAAAAACCATAGCCTCCACGTGGATACGTGCAAAACCCTAAAGCATTATGTCTAGTAAAACTTGTGTGATAAAACCCTAGCAAAGCAAGAATATCTATTCAATTTGCTCTATTTTTGTTATTTTCAAAATATCTAGTTAATTAATAGTATTAATTTTATTGTTTAAAAAATTTAATTTTATGAAGTCAAAACTATCCTTTAAACAAACTCAATTAATATTCCTACCTGCCAACAAGAACCCATATGTAATTTCTTAAACGAAATCCATGGAATGATAAATAATTCATTTATTAATTAATAGTCATTATATAAAATCCATGGAAGGATAAATGGTGGAAAATTTGTGGGGTTTGTTAGCATGTGAATTTGTACAATGATGAATGGTGATGTCTGCGGGGAGGGGTGTAGAGACCACAAGACAAGACGATACAATACATAAGTTAAAACCGTTATTGTCGATAACTAAATGCATGGATCTGGTCAATCTATGAGGTGATGTTCATTTCATACTACCTCCGTCCCATTTTATAAGTTGTTTTAGCAAAATGAATTTGTCCCAAATTAATTGTTGTTTTACATTTTCAAGAAAGCATCTAACATGTTTTTTCACTATTGCCCTTATTAATCATTACAACTTTTTACATTTAATAAATAATTCACGTTTATCTATGTAGAGAGATAAAGGGTTAAATGGTAATTTAAACAAAACTTTTTATAAAATCTAGACTACCAATCATTTTTCTTAATATGCGTGCAACAACCTTAAACTGCATATAAAATGGGACGGAGGTAGTAATTAGGAGCAGGTTAGTTTGAGAGATGACGTTCGTACAGTCTCCCTCTATGAAATTATCAATCATATTACACAATTTAACCCATTTATATTGTTAACATCTAAAAAATGGTTAAGTTATTAGTCGGGTAAATAGTCAGCCGGTGTCTCACACTGTTGGTTGTTTTGGTCATATCAGTGATATGAGAATGTCGACTCCTGGATTCGAACTCAAGTGTGGGTAGTAGTATTGTGTGCGCATGGTATTTATTTTCGATTTCATCTAAGTAAACCAAAAATATAGTCAGTCGATTGTGAGGTATATTAGAAGAACAGCTGATAAAGGAAGTCTAGCTGAGGATATGCTAATAGGGGAGCAGTGCACTGATCTATCAGTTGATTTAAAAGGAGGCATGTGCCATCCACATGTAGGATTATACTAGGCCCCATTGGTGTAGCGTGGGTAAACGTGTAAAATATACCTAAAATTAAGGAGGAGTGGATAATGGGGGTTATTTTGAGCTGAATAACCCTTTGTTTGAAATGTGGTTAGTTGTAGGCTAGATATCATGGCCTATAGAGACTAGGCTTTAACTTTAACTATAAATACTTTCCTTGTAAATATTTTTCAACACAGATTCGATCAAATACAAGTCTATTTTCAAGCAATGTATCTTTCTTTTACCATATGCATTTTCTTAGCCTAGTCTAGCGTAGTCAACCTATTCGCCTCAGCCCAATGCCCTTTGGAGTAGTTAGGGAATCCATAGCTGAGGAACATATAGTTCTTTTCTCAGTGTAATTGCTTAAAGAAAAGGGAATCACTTTGATAACTTTTAGACAATCTTTGGCTGACTTTAAGTTTTACAATAAATTTGGCATGCTCGAGGGGACCACAATTGGAAAACAAACTGAAACAGTTGATTCGCCTGGTCAAAATTACTATTGGCATATGCATCTGCGTTCTAAGAAGAATTTGAAGAACATGGATCCTTCTCCTGCTCCAGAAAAAGAAAATGAAATTCTCTCCAGATAATTCAACGGAACTTTGCAATAGGGGATACATGACAATATGTAATTCTCTCCAGTGGTCATGACAACATCCTTAATCACATAGCAGATTGACATAGGGATACATGACAATATGTATCAAGTGTCTCAACAACTAGTTGACAAAGTCAAGCCTCTGATGCACAATGAAGTGCAGCGGACCAAGGTGTTAAAGAATAGAATTATTACTCCTAAGTAATTCGGTTGGTTTTGCTAACCCTAGGAAGAAAGGTAGCCATTAAAAGGGAATTGCATCATAGGTTTATAAGTCAAACCATGTTTTGGAAGGGCCTTGTCAAATAGCCCCAATTCAGTTACCTTTCTTTTAAGTTTTAACTAAGTGATCCCTTAGTTTAGTAATTTTGCCACTACCTACACTAAGGGTATATTGCAGATGTTACAACTAATTCGCCTAATCTTCAATGTCACATGTAGATGGCTAGAAAGGCCACCTAAAGTAGTACGGAAGACTGGATAACAATCAATCCTACACTAAGGAGAAGGCCAAAGGCCTAGATGGAGGCATGTGTAGGCCTGGTGGCCTATTATTCATCGTTTTTAATTATTTTTTATTAAATAATTAAAAGGAAATAAAAATTTGTCTCATTGGTCTCTATTATAAAACATTAAGAGTTAATTTGACGTATATAACGAATTTTATGATCTACTTATTATTTTCAAATACTTTTAGCAACTAAATAGGAGAGTGGGTATAAACTTAGATACTAAATTAAAGATTTACTTTTAAACAAATTTTGAACTAAATAATTGATTAGTTTCTTAATTTCAGTGAATTAATCAAATAAGAATATTTAAAAAGGAAATTTACATCAATTTTATAATCCAAAAATCTTAAATTTTGGTTTGCACCACAAATATTAAAGTTGTTGTCCAATTGAGTATGAACTCGAATTTTAACACTAAATACTATAATGTGATCTCTATACACACTTTAAATTCAAAGTAGGTCTGTCTTGGAAGAGGATCCTCTCTATTTCTCAAAAAAAATGGAGGCTTCTATTTGGAGAGAGAAAAACACCATATTGATGTGATCCCTACAATTAATTATTATAGTTAATTTAATTATAGGATCCACCATCATTGTTGTGTCTTTCTCTCCAGATAGAACCCTCCATTTCTTTTAGGAAATGGAGAGGATCCTAAGCTATCTTTCGGGAGTGATTGTGTAACAAAACACATATGGGCCCATAGGATCTCTCTTGGCAGCGTGGAAGGTGCAAACTGGTACAACTATTTTTGGTATATTCAATGCTCATGCTTTTCCCACACCACATGCTACTCACAAAACACCCTTTACTCCTGTGAAATGATCAAAAGGCAATTAATGAAACGCGCATTTTTGCCGTATTCGATTACGGCCAACAGAATAAATTCAGTTATGCACAACTGAACAAGTGTTTTTTTGAGACACACCCCTCTTTTATACTATTCGATTGAGTTTAACCGAAATAATTTGGGAGGCATCAAATGAAACTTATTGTGCTTTATAATTTGATGCATCCACAAATGAATGGTAGAACAAGAGGGGTGTTGGCGGGTTGCTATTGGACGTGGCATCAACAAATGAATGGACGTGGAGTTGACTAAGGTACAAATGCAAGGTGTTGGCGTGTTGCTATTGGACGTGCAGTTGATTTGACAATGTTACGTGGATATGATGAACTGTTGGAGAGTTACTTTCACTGACAATGAAAATTAGGGGTGGACGGGACCCGATGACCCGAGGAAATATTACCTTTTTCGGATAGCTCAAATCGGATGTGGGTTACCTGAATAGTGAAAAACGGTACTTTTTGTTATACATGGTCGGATTTGGTATTGGTACCCACATCCATCGGTACCCGAGCCCGACTGAAACTGACATTGTGTCTAATGTCTGCATTTTTTCCTATGCTTACACACGCTACACAGACGTTAATTACTGCAACTTTAGCAGTAGGTGTGCAGCCTTAAAAAGCTGTTTCAATAGAGAGAGAAAAGAATTAATTAAATTAAAAAATACTACTGCTATGTTTGTTTCAAGAGAAAGTGGGAGGAGTGATTGAGGAAGGAATGATTGCACACATTTCAACATTTTTAGGTGGACCCAAAAAGGTGAAGGAATGGTAATTTTTAGGTGGGACCCATACCTGAATTGTTTCTCTCCAATTTTTGAAGGAAAGGTAATAAAAGAACATATTTTAATTAAAAAGACAAAAAGACCCCACAACTCAAACTTTTTCAAATATTGTATATGTATTATTTTTTTGGGTTAAATATGTTTTTGATCTCTATAATTATAACGAGTTTTGTTTTTAGTCCCTCAAAAAAAAATTTGGCACTTTTGATCCATATATTATTTGTCGTTTGCACTTTTAGTCTCTGCTGTTAAAATCAACTAACGGCGCTGACGTGGCGTTGATTATGTGGCAAGTTTTTATGTGTTAGCACCAACATATTGTTTCCATGTCATTTTAATAACTCCACCTAAGCATCACGCTGGAAACTCTTCACTTTTTTTTGACAATACTGGAAACTCATTATCTTCATGTTTATTTTGACAATAATCATCATCATCTTCATCCAGAGCACCCCAAAACCAGAAACCACCATACCACCCATAACTAGAAACTCATCGGCCATCGCCCTTAATAGTTCAAGGCTCAACAAAACTTAATCCAAACAGAAAACACCTGATTACTTGATTTTTGCTATTTCCAAAGATCTCCATCTAGGATTAGGACTATGAGTCTATGACTCCCATTAACCTCCCTTGTACCACTTTCACGAAACGCAGTGACAGTGCTCAAACCCAAATACCTCACAGAAAGTAACCATCTTTGGATAAAAACATAGACTTTCTATTAAACTTTTAAAATGATGGCTGGCGGTGGTTTGGGAAAAGGGGCGCAAGGTCGATTGTGGGTGAGTTGAGAGGAGGCGGTGTAGCAACACAGTGGTAGGTATTTATCAATTTCGATCTTGCCTTGCTCGACTTCCTGTAAGAGACTTTCCACGGTACATTTTTTTCCAGATCTAAGAAATTTGCATCAGTATGATTTGGTATGAGTAATTGTTCACTGTTAAAAAAATTAAAGGAGATAGAACATGAAGCTGACTAAGATTGACATCAAATTATCTTAAAACAACACCTAAGTGTTGAAGGGTTGGAAAAGTTTTCAAATTTGGAACTGGTAGATGTTTCAATCTCAGATTGTTGTAAAATAATGAGGGTTTTGTATTTTGTATTTCTGGATTTTGAAGATTGTCATGAGTTTTCAGCGTGTGGGTGCCAGCACATAAAAACCTGCCACATAATCAACGCCACGTCAGCACCGTTAGTTGATTTTAACAGCAGGAACTAAAAGTGCAAACGGCAAATAATATAGGGACCAAAAGTGCCCAAAAAATTTTAGAGGGACTAAAAACAAAACTCCCTATAATTATAGGTACGAAAAACATATTTAACCCTTATTTTTTTAATTAATAAAACAAAGACAATCAACGCAAGAACAGCTTTAAATATTTTATATATAATTTTTTTTTTTACGTTTATATATTATAACAAATTAAGTATTTTTCATCAAAACTTATATTTTATAATAAATTATTTATATGAATTGTATATGTACACAATTTATTTTTATATAAGGGCATTATTGTCAAATAAAAAGTATACTTCTTTCTTTCTTTCCACTTTTTAATATTCTTTCTCTCAAAACAAACAACCAAAATAATCCTCTCACTTTCTACTATCTTTCTTTCCTTTTATAATCTTTCGTTTCACTTTCTTTCCTCTTACTTTCCTTTGCAAACCAAACATAGCCTACAGCAATACCGAATTAATAAAATAAAACTACACATTCCCAAAAAGAAAAGCGGTTCCATCACATCACCCCATGTGCTACTATTGCTAGTAGTTTTATTTTAAAAAATACTACAGCCTAAAAAACCCCAAGTACGGATAGTTTTATTTTATTTTTTATAATATAATAAGTACAAAACTTTCAAAAAGGCATTCTCTTTCTTCAATCTCTCTTTCTTCAACCTCCAGCAAAAACGCCCCAACACCATGGAAATGCTTATGTAATCCTGCTTTTTTTTTCTATTCATCTTCACTTGGTAACCGACGAAACCCATCCGACCACCCGTTGAACCGCCATAACAAACCCACAGAGAAAAAACGGTCGGAGATGGGCCAGTTCTTGTCAACCGCGGGTTGTGGCGGATTGAGGTTTTTTGGACCGAATCCAACCGTAAGCGACCGGTGTCCACCCCGTAATGAAAATGACATTGTTGAGTCATGATTGACAGAATAGAGATGAGAGTCAACAATCTCACATGCCTTAGCTTTTCACTTTTTTTTTTTGGTGGGTTTGAGAAGGGAAATAAATGGTACGAGTCTGGTTAATTTTTAGGTACTCTATATATTTGTGAATATCGTTTTTTTTGTAGTTAGTTTTTAGCAGTGTCATCACCAGGTTGTAAACAAGCTTTCAACTATTCGGTTGAGGTCAACCGAATTTTTTCGGGAGGCCTCAACCGAATCCACTCGTTGTCTTTTGTGGGGGTGTTTTTGATTCGGTTGGCCTTAGCGGAATATATTCGGTTGGCCTCAATCGAATCACACATAAACACGCTCTCTATTTAAGGGTATTTTTGGAATATTTGGAACTAAGGGGTGTGTGGTGAGTAGGGAGGGGTGTGGGATAAGCTTGGGACATGTTAAATTGTTACTATCATAACATGAGTTAAATTGTTACTATCATAACATACATTAAATATAGTGATCTTATACTTTTAAGGGTTAAATATGTTTTTAGTCTCTATAAAATTTGAGTTTTTTGCTTTCAGTCCCTAAAAAAATTTCACCAACTTTTAGTCGCTATAAAATTTGAATTTTTTGCTTTTAGTCCTTGAAGACTTTTAATAGCGCTTATTTTCTTTTAATAGCGCTTTTTTGACCTATTATAAGTGCTATTAAAAGTCAATAAGTGCTATTAAAAGTCTTGAGGGGCTAACAGAAAAAATACTAAATTTTATGGAGATCAAAAGTTGGTGAAATATTTTTTTAAGGACTAAAAACAAAAAACCAAAATTTTATAGGGACCAACAATATATTTAACCCTTCTTTTAATCTTGATCTTATTATATTAGCCTATACTTTGAGCATTAATTTTCAAACAAAATTAAGGCTAATTAAATATGTGTAAAAAAACGACTGATTAAAAATAGTGATTTTGTTCTTTTTTTGTTTGACAAAATATAGTGATATTTTTTTTTGGTCTGATGGTCGAACTGACAATACCAAGACCTAACACACACATAAAGGGAAAAACCAAGGATGAAATCCAGTGGGGATCGAACCCAACAACCAAGTGTACATAAAAGGTATTTCTACCACTGCGATGAATCTACCTCGGACATATATTATAGTGATCTTATTAGACAAAATATTGTGATCTTATATTATATTAGCCAAGACTTGAGCATTAATATTTTAACAAAATTAAGGCTAATTAAATATTGTGATCTTCTTATTCGTGTTTGTTTGACAAAATATAGCGATCTTATTAGAGTGAGACTATTTCGATCTCTACCAATATTGCACCAAAGGATGATACATGATGTCTTAAGCACGTTATACGGGAAGACGGTTTACTCCTATAATGACTTCTAGAACTCACAAGATAGTAATATATGCACACTTTTGACAACATGCAATAACTTTTTCCTAAGTTTTACTTAGGTGACGTGATTAGATGTCTTTATCTGTGCATCATTTTCAAATTTGAATAACGAATTATCTTTTGGAATTTTCGTTATATAGCTTAGCTCTACAACATGATATGCTACCACCAACCTTGAAATTACGTGTAACTTCTTTTTTTATTGTTTACTGTCTAATCACTAGAGGGAGAGCCAAACCGGCCAGCCATCAGCAATTATTAAGGGTAAAACTAGCACATTTTAAAGGTTATATTTTTAATTATATTGTGTTGGAATCAATCTTATATATAATTGGTTTAATTACAGTTTTGGTCCCCTTATTTTCATCAATTCACCATTTTAGTCCCCCAAAATTTTTTGACAAATTTAATCCCCCTATTTTCCAAATTTGTAAAATCAAAGTCGCCCTCTAGTTTGATCAAAGTCGCTACCAGACTGACTTGCTTTGCTGGAATTTAAATATAAAAATTATTATTATTACAAAATTGTTTTCTAATTATTATATTTAGTAAAAAAAATTCATCTTCTTCATTTGATACTTCCACTCCCTTCGCGAACCCTAAGCCAGCAAACTGAGCATCGTTCCTCCAAAAATAAAGAATAGTTGTGTTTATAAAAGTTGATAAAGTTCTGTAAAAAAAGAATTTGAAAAAGAACAATATTCTTGTAAATTTTGAATTCAAATTTTCTTCATCAAATGTACTTGATTATCGAAGTGAGTTTTGAATCTCTCGAAAAGACATTTTCATACACATGACAGGACCAAATCCACGACAACATCCTTAAGATAGGGGAAAATAGGGGAACTAAATTCGTGAAAAAAATTCTTAGGAGACTAAAATGGTGTGTTGGTGAAAATAGGGGGACCAAAACTATAATTAACCCTATATAATTTTTAGTTTAATGATATGTTGGGTGGTTGTAAGAAGAAATAGAAAAGAGAGTAAGAAGTGAGAAAGACTATGAGAAGATAGAAATCTCTTTACTTTTAAACTGTTATTATTAAGGTTGATATAAATTTTTGTGGGATGTTTACATCCAACTGCATATAATATTTTTAGTTTATTGTTTAGGCGTTTGGGATTTTTAAGTAATTTTTTGTTAAGCTTAGTGGACCGTCCAAACCGACATGATACTATATGATCTTGGCAAGCCAGCACGATACTATTACACCAACAAGGATATGCCAGATGGCAGCCATGCAAACACCCACGTGTAACCGGCCTGAAGACTAGAAGACCGGATAATGACGAAGATAACTCCCTGGACAGGTGGAAGAAGGACAAAGGAGCCCGACATGCAATCACCCCGGCAGTTAAGGCAGAACTCAGCTATAAATACTAGCTGGAACATAGAATCTAGGCATCCGATAACCATTGTATTACTTCTCAACCGTGATAGACAAAAAGCTATCCGGCCTCTTGTAACCTATTCCGATCTCTAATAAATTATTCAAGTACATTGGCGCCCACCGTGGGGCCCGGTAAAAATCATCCCTGCCACACCTCAACCAACCATGGTCACAACACGCCGTGACCGACAACGACGCTCCCCAACACCAACCCGGACCACTTCAACCAGAAACGAACCCCGACAGCAAGGGCGTTCACGTACAAAACAGCCAGCCATTCCTGCACAAAATGCAATCCCAGAAACTACCACACCCTCACAGACAACCACCACGACAACCACAACAATACCAACCACCGCGAAACCAACACGCCGACAATCACCAATACCAACCCAACTAGGAATCGAAAGCCATTCCCTAATAGCCGGTGTCAACGCCGTCATTGACGACCTCCAAAGAGAAAACCAGGCCCTTCAACGAAGAATGGACCAACTTCAACAAGACAGAGACCCCAACAGCTTGGACAATGTCCAAATAGAAAAGCCACAGCCACTTGCAGACGCCATCATGTCCGATGTCGTCCCCCAGAACTTCAAGCCGCCACCATTAGAAAATTACGACGGCAAAAGAGACCCCCAAGAACACCCAACTGCCTTTGACACCCAAATGGCAATAATTGGGGCACATGATACCTTAAATTGCAAACTCTTCTCCAGAACCATGAAAGAATCAGCCCTACGATGGTATATGAGCCTACCCCGCAAATCAATCACCAGTTATGCCGACTTCACCAAGAAAACTCATCAGACACTTCTCAGACAGAAAACACCGTAAATGCTTAGGCCGGTTTAGTGACATAACCGTCGATGTAGAACACCCAGACCAAAGGCAGTTCGCATATGCTTTCGCCAACGGCCTACGTGGAGGACAATTCAACGAATCTTTGGCGTACAGAATGAAATTGAAAAGCTAATCAGGAAGGGAATGCTGAAGAATTACATCAAGACAGACGCTAAAGCATCAACAAGCCGGGTTCCCGAAGAACCTCGGCCCAAATTACAGTCTCAGATTGTCAAACTAGACAACTCGGAAGAAGAAGAACTTCCACCAGTGGCTCACACACTGAACACTATCTCAGGAGGGTTCGCAGGTGGAGGAGAAACTAGTTCAGCCCGGAGAAGATATGCTCGACAGGTTATGCACGTTGCAGACGCAGAATTAGCACGGTCAATCCCTAAAAATGAACCCAACTTGAACTTCTCTCCAAAGGATCTAGAAGGGATAGCACCGCACGAAGATGATCCTTTGGTGATCATTGTCCAGATCCTCAACTTCCATGTACGCTGCGTATTGGTTGATCCAGGAAGCTCGACAGATATAATCTACTGGCAGATATAATCCTCAAGTTCGTTGGCGTAGATCAAACAAATCTATTAGTTCTACCCGTTTCTTCATATTGGTCGAGAAATGTTGAACAAATCGACTAGCTAAATCATCAAAGCTAGTAACCGAGCGGGACGGTAAATCTTTGAACCGTTTGAGCGCGACTTCATCTAAGGTTCCTACAAACATCTTGCAACTGATGACATCATTGCCACCATTGAGTTTGAAACATGCCAGCATGAGTCTGGGGATCACTATTGCTCTTGTATACTCCAATGACGACGGGTTCATTGAACCTGTTGGGGTATTTCAATCATTTGAATCTTGCCCGAGAATGGCTGGAAAGCCCTCAAAGGAGTTTTAGTGGAATAAACCATTCTCTTGCTTCTAGTGCTTGAGAGTGAAGGCATTATTCCTTATTCCTACGTTCCTGCTCTGCATTATGAGCGTGCAGAGCTTACACCGCAATAAGCACTTGATCAACTTGTGGGCCACTGCCATTGGCAGTAGATCCAGTAGCTCCATTTCGTGTGTTTGCCATTGCAGTTGCTTGAGTAAAAAAATTGGTGGGGTGGTGTAAGATCTAATTTCACTAGGCCCCCACAGTGGGTGCCAATATTCTACTCTATTTGATGTGACCGAACACAAAGTATTGAGATTATAAGTAAAATATGTGATCCCGAATAGTCTGATTGTTTATCCCCTAGGGCGTATCATATAGTATAAAAGTTGTGTTTAATGGTAATTATTTTGGCAAATAGTCATTATGGCCCTTGAGAGAGAGAGAGAGAGAGAGAGAGAGAGAGAGAGAGAGAGAGAGAGAGGTTCTCTAGTAAGTATCTAGCATGCTATTATAGATGGGGAAACTGACTGATGAGTAGTGGTGACTCTTAGGTGCATGTGGCCGATCGAGGAGAAAGGTAGGTCAAGTTTCTTCTTCTTCTTCAGGCAAACGATCCTAGCTGAGCCCTAGAGATACCAGTCGGTTAGGTTAGGAATAATATGAGATAATTATCATGAGTTCTAGATGATTAATTATTTTTCTTAGTCTATGTGCAACAACCTTAAACGTCAAAGAAAATAGGACAAATTTACAGAAAAAAGTAATTTAAGTGTTAGAAAAGTGTTAGTCGAGTACGACAAACCTTCGAGTTACCCTATATCAACTGCATTAATAATAGCAGACCTACACGCTACTTGATGTTGTAGTATGCGCAGAGGGAGAAAACAAAACCATTGGGCATAAAGTTTTGATAAAATAAAAATAATAATTCGGTTTCTTAATTTCAATAAATCAAGTAAAGATATTTAAAGAGGAAATTTTCAAAAAATTCTAAAAACCAACCATCTTAATAAATAAATTTTTGTTTAAACCTCTTATCTAATGTCCTAATCTGCCACTGCCCGAGAAAGTATATGAGACAAAAAGTTGTTGTGCACTTGAATATGAACATGATTTCTGACACTATAATTTCCAGCCCAGATAGTACCATCCCTCTAAGTAGGTCCGTCTTCTTGTGTGATTTATTAATACTCCCTCCGTGTATTTTAAGTGTTCTGTTTGCCATTTTTCTCTGTCTCAAATTATCTGTTACTTCAGAATTTCAATACAACATTTATTATTACTTTCTAACAATACTCTTTCATTAGAATATCAATAATTGTATCTTTGCTTCAATTGAGAAAAGTGAGATTACTAGTGAGATTACTTTCTAACAATACTGTTACATTAGGGTGGTGTTTTAGTCCTACCACATTTTTTTATCATAAAAGTTAGCATAACTAATTATTTTCTTAATATTCACACGTAACCTAAACGAGAAATAAAATGAGAAGGAGGGAGTAATGCTCTACTAATTATTTTCTTAATACTAGCACATGTGGAAGGTGCAAATTGATACTCTACTAATTTTGGCATCTGTTAAATTGTTACTATCATAACATGTTTGAGGCTAAATGAAGCTGTTGTATTTTGATGTTATTACCTCTTTTGCCCTCAGTTCTGTCATCTGTGTGGGGTACAGTACAGGGACCTTTCGAATGTTAGTTAATTATATTACATTG
The DNA here is from genome assembly GCA_963573325.1 of Astragalus glycyphyllos. Classification (NCBI taxonomy): domain Eukaryota; kingdom Viridiplantae; phylum Streptophyta; class Magnoliopsida; order Fabales; family Fabaceae; genus Astragalus; species Astragalus glycyphyllos. The sequence goes on along the minus strand of OY754313.1, from coordinate 21,134,440 downwards.
TAGGGTTAAATATGTTTTTAGTCCCTACAAAATTTCGCTATTTTGTTTTTAATCCCTATAAAAAATTTCGTCAACTTTTAGTCCCTATAAAATTTCACAATTTTGTTTTAAGTCCCTATAAAATGTAAACTCGTGTATACCTTTAGAATTTTTGAATGATATTTTACATACACGTTAAAGATATTAAAAATATCTCCCTCACAAAAAATAAACTCAAAATTTGATTTCTAGGTTAGTATTTCCTTTAATTTGTTTATCGAATCTTTTGCACTTAAAAAATTTAGATTTAATTTATGCGTTGTTAAAAAATTCAAAGTTTTTCTGGAAGAGATGTTTATAATGTCCTCAACATGTATGCAAAACATCACTCAAAAATTCAATGGATATACACTAGTTGGCATTTATAGGGACTAAAAATGAAATTTTGAAATTTTATAGGGACTAAAAGTCGATAAAAAATTTTATAAGAACTAAAAACAAAATAGTAAAATTTTGTAGGACTAAAAACATATTTAACCCTACATTGTATATATATTGCTCATGTGGAAAGGTACCCTTTGAGGTGGGGGCAGTGTTGACTTAGTAAAATGATATCTCTTGGGTGCCATCTAATTTGATTGACATAAACTTGCACACAGACAAATCTGATCTAATATTTAGACTAGGTTCATCTTGTGCCTGAGTTTGGTGCTCATGGTAAAATTGTGTTTGCTTCTTTTTTAAAATAATAGAGTTGGATTAAAATAAAATACAAACGTTATAAACTCTTATTAAGTTCTGTAATAAACAATTTTGGTCAACTAAAACTATTGGATAATAAGTTTAATTCTTTTAAAAAATATTAAAAATTCACAAAATAATTGATATAACAAAAATATAATTAATTTTTTAAAATAAGTATTAAGATATTTTAATGTTATTTAATGGTTTAATTTTGTTTAATAAAAATTAATTTTCAATTTATTTGTTTTTTTAGATTTTAATATTCTAGTCCAATTTCAATTTCTAAAATTTTGAATTTTTTCATTATATGACAGATTTAGTCCTATTATCCATATAAAAAAAGTCAAGTTTATTTAAATATCTTAATTTTTTTACAAACATTAATTAAATATCTTAGTACAAAATAGATCTTTAATCAAGTTAATAGACTACAGTAGGGTTTCAAAAAGGCCTACTTGGCCCAGAAAAAGTCTATAACAAAAAGAAATAAGGCTATTTAAATATAGTGATCTTATTCTTTTAAACTTTTTTTTATAAAATGGGTTGCAACTGTTGGGAAAGATCTCCCTCAAAAGATTTAACACTATTGCATGCTTAAGGTCCTATGAAAGTAACTCAATTGGCAAGTTAAGGGACATGAAGGAGTTGCAAGAAGGAGGTCCAGGGTTGGTCCTATGAAGGTAGCTCAGTTGACAAGTTAAAGGACACGAAGGAGTTACAAGTAGGAAGTCCCAAGGCTGAATTCGAACCCAGGACATTGGTTAAGTTGAAAGAGACCTCTACCATCTCATCCAAGTACTCTTGGTAAAACTTGAGAGTTATTTTTTTAAAATAAAATGAAGGCTACTTTTTTTTTTTTTGAAAATAAAGGCTATTTAAATAAAGTAATCTTATTCTTTTTTTTGTTTGACAAAATATAGTGATCTAAGTGAGACTATTCGACCTCTACTAATTTTACACGAAAGGAAACAAAGGATGAACGATGATTACATAAAGTAATCGCTTTATTGCCTTCATTTTAAGTTTTAACAACATGCAATGCAATCAATCACTTTCCAATTTTTACTTAGCTAAAGTGTTTAGGTGAGATGATTAGATGTCTTTATCTGTGCATCATTTTCAAATTTGATCAATAACGAATTATCTTTCCAAATTTCGTTATAGAATAACTTAGCTGTACAACATGATATGATACCAACCATGAAATTAATTACGTGTAACTTCTTACAATTTTTTATTGTTTACTGTCTAATCAATCACCAGGGAGAGCTAAATTGGCCACCGGCAATTATTAAGTGTGAAATAGAACATTTTAACGGTTTTATTTTTTAATTATATTTTCTTAGAATGAATCGTATATATAATCTTCAATGATATAAGAGTCGTCCCGTCTATTGGGCGTCTTGGAATAAAGTGTGTAGATCTAAGAAGGATGGTGGTTTGGGGATGAAGAATTTGGAAGCTTTCTATTTGACTTTTTTGAGCAAGTGGAAATGGAGATGCATTATGACATTAGTACTGGTTGACGTCATCTTCTCTCTCATAGGTATGGTGGAGGGCTTTTTTATATTTGGAAGATTGTAAACCTTTGTGGCAGTGTACTTTTGATTCTGCGCTTAGGCCAGTGTTGAGTGGAATTTGATTTCCTTTAGGTTGCACAAAAGTGGGCCAGCAATGAGACTTTTATGGACTTGTTCCCTAGTCTTTTTGAGTTGGTAAAGCTTAAACAGGGTAGCATTATGGAGCACGGGTATTGGCTTGATAACACTTGGTGTTGGAATCTCGATTGGGGTCGCGCCTTGTCTGTCAAGGAGAGGGCTGATCTTGACTTGCTTTTGGACACTTTACACATGTTTCATCCTGACGATTGGGAGCAAGATCGTTGGCAGTGGAAGCTTCTTTTTCTGTTAGATATTGTTATGAGCTTTTGTTGAGTTTGATGCAGCATGGTAGGTTGGATAATGATAATCGGAGTGCTCTAGATGATATGGGCCAGCTTTCAATTCCCACTAAGCCTTTGGGTTTTTGGATAAAGATTGTTGTTGGGTAAGCTTCCAACTTTTGATGCACGTATTTCTAAGGGTATTATAAAAAAGACTCTCATGGGTCGTGCTTCCCCATTTGTTTTGAGCAGGATGAGTCTATTTCCCATTTATTTTATCAATGCAAGTGTTCTTGGTTAGCTTGGACTGCTATGCATAATTGGTTGGGCATTGTGGTTGCCAATTTTCTGGTCGGTGTAGCGCATTTTTGGGCTCATGGTCCGCAGATGGAATCTAAGAAGACTTATAGATTGAATTACTAGCTTTCGATGGCTGTCACGTGGTATCATCGGAACCATATTCTTTTCAGAGATCAAGTATTTAATTCACAGGTGATTGTCAACCATATTATTGAGGCATGGGCTCTTTAATATGGTTGACGATCATTGGGTCATTGGGTCTTTTTCGCATGGGGTTTTGGCCTAGGGTGGTTTTAATGACGCCTCTTATAATATTTTGTTCTAAAAAATAACATAAAATTTTTAGTTTATTGTTTAGGCATTTGGGATTTTAAACTAATATTCTTGTTAAGCTTAGACAAAATTCAGATACACCTTTGAAGGCCAAAATAATAAATACATTGGAGGTCAAACACCCTAGCCTAAGCGAGTTTAGGGTTGTTTCCGCCCTGGCTCCTCTTTAATTTGGGTAATACACACTAGATCATAAATAGTGTTGGGGGGATCTATTAATTTTATCTTGGGAGACTTCAATTTGAGGGTTTCCAGTCTAGCCTAGAAGCGTCTAAAATGACCCCTGCTCGTGTGGGTGAAGCCCTGCACTTGGAAGAAACCACTACAAAAGGCTTGGGAATTTGTGTGGGGGAATGGCATGGCCCTTAATCATTACATTATTGTTGAGAAAATTCTAAAGATTCAGACTACTATTGTGGAATAGAATGCATGATCTGTTGCAGGCCTTATGGTGGAGAGGTTGGTGGCCTTGGCAGAAAGAGATCGTGTGACTGAGAAAACTAGAGAGAATGGAAATGTCCGATAATTGTTTTCTCAGGTAATATAAGGGCTTAGGAGAGAGGGTTAAAATGACGAAAATTTGTGATTTGATTCGTCAAGAGAAATTGGATTTTACTCCAATCCGAGAAATGAAGATGGAAGATATATATTATTAATGGTCTCTACCAATATCTCTAGAACTGTACAAATTTTGGTTGTTGATCAGTTAGGGATAATGGAGGCATCCTCTCTTTCTAGGACAAAATGAGGGCCACAGAAATCATCACTTTTAGGGGGAAGGAAATTTAGGTGTGTGTTTGGGTTGGGTGGAGATGAATAGGTTTTATGTGGTCAATGTCAACACCATGGATATTTTAGCGGAGAATTAGGTCTTTTAGACCGACCTTCTAATGTCTAAACGGGTTTTGGCATAGGTATAGTGTGTGGAAAAAGATTATATGGTGTGCACCTGTGGTGAGCGGTAGAAGATTGGGGACAGAACGTGAAGTGTTTCAGAACTTTCTGCACCTTATATTGACCTACCACTCCTAGGTAGTAGATTCACTTAGGTTCAACCTAATGAGATGGGCATTAGTAGCCTAGATCCTATTGTGGTATCTGAAGATTGGTTGGAAGTGTAATGAAATGTTTGCTTGTGGGATCACCCAATGGATGTTTCTGGTCATTGCCCTATTGTCATCAGATATGCTTTCTCCAACTAGGGTCTTAAACCTTTCTTGTTTAGGAATTACTATTGACTCACAAGGGTTTTAGTAAGCTGGTCATTTGATAGTAAGAGCTTATCTCAAAAAGTCAAAATGAGGAGGTTTATGGGAACTCAGATGTGAGGATCACGCTCCTTGTTGAAGAAATTAGAGCGGATGAACTAAGATGTGAGGGTGGGTGTCTCTTATTGGAGGAGCAATCCTTTTAGAGCAAAAACATTACCTCGTTGCGGAAACATTGAAAGAGCAAATGGAGTCCCTTTTTTGAAGATCACGAGTTAAGGGAAATGGACGCTAACTCGGCATATTTCCACGCTTATGCGGAGTCTCAAGGGAAGTGTAATCTTGCGACCACGTTATAGGTGGGAAATGGCTAGGTGGAGGAAGTGGTTGATGTAAGGAGGAAGGTGGTTAGGTATTTTACTGATCGTTTCTCCTGTGAAGTTTGGAAGCGTCCATATATGGGTGGGGTATTTTCACAGGTCACTACTTCATATAGTGACTTTTTTTAATCACTCTTTTCTATGATATGGAGGTTGAAAAAGTTATCCAAGAATGTCATGGAAATAAGAGTCCAAAATGGTATTAACTTCTCATTTGTCAAATATTTTTGGCAACTTCTAAGAGTTGGAGTTAGTTCCTTTTTGTTGACGTTCAAACTCTTTTTCCTAGCCACAGGATCAGCCATAAGATTGAAACTATGATTCCTCTGTTTTTTCAAGAAACATTACTGAGAACTAAACTCTGTTACTTGACTATAGGTTCCTTAACTCCTCCAAAGAGTGTTAGGATAGGTGAGAGGGACATGTGGTTGGACTATCTAAGGGGGGTAAAACATAAAGAAATGCAGTAAAGATAGAAAAAGTAAAGACTTTGCGAAAAATAATATATTGATTTGATTGATGTGTCCTTTTTCATTAATGTACAACCTGTTATATATATATACGTATGCATGAGATTCCGTTAGCCACTACTCGAGCCTACAACTGCTCACTGTTGGAGCAATTCAGATCAACGCCTCTAATTGCTCATAAGCCCTAGAAATTCGAAGACACTTCTCCGCGGCCTCATTAGCATGGGTTAGCGGTGTAAAACCCCTTCACTCCTATATCCATGGTGTTCTTCTATTTGCTGACCTTAACCATCTTAACGCTTTGTCCACGTGCATTAATTACTTGCGCTCCAAGCAAGCTTTCCTCACCTCGGCTACAATCTTTCTCGGCCATGTTTCTTCCTCGGTCTTCGGCCATTGGTTCCTTAGTCAATCCGCCCTGTAGTCGAGATACCCTACAAACCGACTTTCACCTTTCCTCGGTACACTTTATAATCTCCTCGATGCCCAAGTCCTTTTATACATCCTTTATACTCTTAGTCTGAGCTTTCCACCGTGCTTATCTATTTGGAAAGCACTTATTTTATCATAGCCCTGATTCCTCCATGAATCGCCTTGTATGACATCAGCTTTACCCTAGCCTCGATTTCCTCTTTTCCCTCGTCCAACAACTTAGATTATTCTGGGTGTCAACACTTTTTAAGGAATTTCATATGAACGTGACACTATTCGAAGGGATTCATTTCCTCTTTTCTCATCCTTGATCACAAGGTTGATTTCCCCATTACCTAGGGGACTTTAAGCTAATCCCTCTGCTCAGATACACATACACGTCGGTGGCTAAGGCTTTTGCTTTTAGACTTGGAAAGGTTTTGGATGGAGTTGTAGCTCAATAGGAGTGTAGAGGAGTAAAATCTCTTTAGAGGCTTCGCAATGGGGAATTTGGCCTTCCAAGTCTTACATCTACAGTATGCTAGTGACACACTATTGGTTGAGGAGGCTTCGGTTGATAATATTTTGGCGATTAAGGCGGTCTTCTGAAGTTTCATATTGTTTTCAACACTCATGATAAATTTCTAGAAGAGTTGTCTTATAGGAGCCAATGTGAGCCTATATATCCTTTATCTATATGGAAGCAAATTGCTTGCATTATAGAATAAGTATATGCCTTTTAAATACCTCAGGGTTATTAGTCAAAGCTAATCCGAGGAGCTTTTCTACTAGGTAGTTGATGATTGATATACTACCACATCATCTTTTGGGGGTTGAAGAAATACCTATGCATGTCAGCTTTAGGGGAAGAATATTCTTGATCAACTCCAGCCTAAATAGCATCCCGATTTTCAACTCATCCTTCCTTAAAATGCCGATTAAGGTGTGGAAGGAGTTTGTATGTATCCCTTTGAGTAGTGACTGCAGTATTTCTAGCTATAGGTTAGACTGTTTTTTACTAGTTTTTAGCTAGCTTCGACCCTACTATCAAGATCGAAGTTTTGAAAACCAAACTTCAAGATATTTGGCACCCAATAAGTAAGTGGGGTTTGATCTCTTTAGGGAAAAGATATTATGAATTTTATTTTTTCTCTGTTGATGATTTAAGGAGAATTCAGTCGCAGCTTTTCTGAAATTGCAAGTCAGGTTTGCTTCGGTTGTTCGCCTTGAAGCCTAATTTTAATCATCCAACTATAAAACATACAAATGAGCAATATTGGATTAGGCTTACAGGTCTTGGTCAAGAATATTGGCGTCTCAAAATATTTTTTTTCTATTGCTAGAAGCGTTAGCATAACAGCTAGTCAATATGATACAATAAGTAAAAGCTCTTTTGATAGACCATTCGATCATTTTGCATGTATTCTGGTTGATATTGATTTGAAATATAGCTTATGTATCAAATCCTTGTTGAGCGGTCAGATTATGCTTTCTTTGCGGACATTGAATATGAAAATTTCCCTTCCTTTTGTATGAATTGGAAGACTATAAATCATACCACTAGTGATTGTTATAGAAAGGAGGCATTTTGCTGGAGAAAAGAAAAGGAGAAAAAGATCCCATAATATACTCCTAATTATGTTTCCAAGCTATAGGTTACTAATAACGTGAATTACAAGCAGAAAGCTCAGGTTATACGTGAACCTATGGGGATAAGGAATCTCTTATAGGCGTCAACAATGATCCTAGAGATTGTTTGGTTCTCAATACTTTTCTTGGGGAATCTTCACCTAGTCGGATTAGAGAAACGAGTATGCAACCCAATGAAGAGTCATATGTCCAAGACTCTTTTACTCCGGATGACGGTAAGAAAATGTTGTTTGTAGTTATGCAGACGCAGGAAACATCTTTGAACTCCATTAAGAAGTTGAATAATGCTTCTACCTCTAGCACACATGCAACAATTAAAGACAACACCATTAAGATTCCTACCTCTGATACTATTAGTGGTTGTGCCAACGTAGTCGATGATATATGAGTATTGCTAGTCAGTTTGGATTGACTTTATAGACTCATCCTCCACTCAATCTCCCACTACTATTAGGCTAGATTCAATAAATATCTTAAAGTATGATGATACTTCTAGTCTAGTGGTAGCCAGACATGATAATATCAAGAAAGCTTTGAAGTGATGTGTTAGATGATGACGTTGATTCTATTGTTATTGATACCCAAAGAATAGTTACGCAGTATAATAAGCTCGAACAGAATTGGTCTAGAAATTTATAGACTAAAATCCCTGTTCAAGGACAAATTCTGTTTGTGTCTCTTTATGATCTGACTATTGTAAGTTAGTCCTTATAAATTGTCTCTAGGGTGGAGTGTTTTAGGAAACTTTGTTAGAGCCTCCATATTATTGCTTTGACTTAATTTTCTTTTTTGCCAAAGGTGTTGATCTAGTCTCCCCTTGAGCCATTTTTTTGTAATATTTTTTTTCTTTCTCTTCTTTAATAAAATCAAGGGGTAGGTAGTTCTCCTTTTAGAAAAACATCAATTAGCCATCTCAATAAAAAAAGGGTTAAATATGTTTTTAGTCCCTACAAAATTTTGCTATTTTGTTTTTAGTCCCTATAAAAAATTTCGTCAACTTTTAGTCCCTATAAAATTTCACAATTTTGTTTTAAGTCCCTATAAAATGTAAACTCGTGTATACCTTTAGAATTTTTGAATGATATTTTACATACACGTTAAAGATATTAAAAATATCTCCCTCACAAAAAATAAACTCAAAATTTGATTTCTAGGTTAGTATTTCCTTTAATTTGATTATCGAATCTTTTGCACTTAAAAAATTTAGATTTAATTTATGCGTTGTTAAAAAATTCAACGTTTTTCTGGAAGAGATGTTTATAATGTCCTCAACATGTATGCAAAACATCACTCAAAAATTCAATGGATATACACTAATTGGCATTTATAGGGACTAAAAACAAAATTTTGAAATTTTATAGGGACTAAAGTCGATGAAAAATTTTATAAGGACTAAAAACAAAATAGTGAAATTTTGTAGGGACTAAAAACATATTTAACCCTAAAAAAAATACTTCAATCATATTATAATAAATATCGTCGACGACTTAGGTATATTTTATATAAAAAAACATGAGAAATGGTGTCCAATTGAATATCATATATATATATATATATATATATATATATATATATATATATGTGTGTGTGTGTGTGTGTACTGTACCTTGGCTGGGCTCGGGTTGGTTCGAGTTAAGCCGTTGGTAAGGCTCTTGTTTGAGTTGGATCTCGGAGTCTACCTTGGGTGTGGTACCTGTAAAACCATTCCGACGCTCAAGCCAGTGTATGAGGGTTTCAGAATGAAGTAGGAAATGAATAGTGTACATTTTTCTGTGGGGTGGACTTGTATTTGTAGACATCAGGCGCGTCCTGGTCTGTTGCATTTTCCGAGTGCATCCATGTTGTTGATGCCTGAATGACATGGATTGCATTGCTTTGGAAATTGACTCAGGCGAGTGGGCTAATCCAGGACCCAAAGGTGTGTGGTTGAGTGAAAGGGACATCGTTGGTGAAAATGTAAGCGTACGGGGTTCGAACCTCGCTCCCCCTTCCCCTCTAACTACTAACACACTAATTTCGAACCACTTTGCCTATAAAAAAAAGGCGGACTTAGGCCTCATGGCTCGATCAAGAACAACATGATAAAATAAAATACATGTGTGTCAGTGTGTGTACAAGATTCTTTGAAAATTTTCAAGAATGGACATATTTTTTTTATTTTAAATTAAGTGAATCACTGAAGATCAGTGGAAAACCTAATCCAATAAAATCCACATATATTATAAACATTATCTAACATTTATTTCACTGTGCTGGCTCCTGTTGCACGTCAATGGGGAGCATAATTAAATAAGGACTAAGATGCCTTAAATTTGTTTATGTAAGAACCAATTTAGTTTATAATTTGGTCAAACAATTTTTTCACTTCAGTTACCGACAAAGAAATTATACCATGATACACATTCTAGGTAGGTAGCAGCATGAATCAGATTCTCACAATTTTATTATGTGGATTATGATTAAACAAATAATGTGTATAAATGCTGTCACCCACCAAACACATATACAACCAAAAAACCACATAACATTCAAAGTATAGTTTAGAATCACAGCCTGTTGTTTAACTAGCCTTAGTGTTTGGCCTTTTGTGAAGGTTCTTGAGTTGGGACATTTGCCAAACTTGATATAAAGTCTTGATTGTGAAAGCTATTAAAAACTGACTTTTCTTCCCTCCTGAGTATGACCTGGGTTTGTATGTTGATGTGTTCCATCAGTTGCGAATTTTGACCGTTGGATGAAGATCAGACGACCCACATTGCAATTATTGAAACTGAGTTTAAAATATGAGTTGTACAAAAAGATTATAATATTTATTGCACATATTATTTTAATGTATGTATCACTCTCTTTCTCTCTTACTTGGCACAACAAGTACTTGAAAAGATTCAAACTATAAATCGTAATACAAATAAAGCAGAACAAAAGATAAGGCTATTAAAGTCTAAAATCTCTATATCTTGACCCACTAACAAAAATATTATTTGTTTTTGTCAAAAAAATATATATTATTTGTTATTAGTTTTTATAAAACAACAAATTAATGTATCTCAACAAAAGTCCAACCTAAAGCTTTCTCATTTAAAGGAAAATTATTTTTTTCTTAAATATTCAAGATTTGCTTTAAGCACATAAGCGCTCAAAAAGCCTTGAGACCTGCCCTGACCATGGTGAGCCCTCGGAGCCCAACTCACTAAACTTTTTGTATCAAAAAAAAGATGTTATTAAGGCTACCCTGAATGTAGATTGTTTGATATTTATTCGCAACTAAATTAATTACAAGGCCTATTGGCCACAAAGAATTGAGTGTATAACTGTTTGGACGAAAACTAAATTAACCAAGTGTCGAGTGTTCGATCCTCGCCTTGGGTATTGAGCAGATTTAAATTTTTGCTCTCGACCAAAAAATTAACAATTCTGATTACTACATTAATTACAAATATTCATTCGATGTTTTAAAATTTGAGGTGATTTTTAATTAAAATGACACATTTGTGTGCAATTAATAATTAATATCATAATCTAAACCTTTAAATTTTTCTAAAAAGTTATAATAATTAATTGTTCTCATTTTGTAGAATAAAAAATTATTTTTACCTCTCTCTCTCTCTCTCAAACCTTCTTCCAAATAATTCATGCATTTATACTTTTAAGATTTTCCCAAACCACAATATATATTGTAATAACTCATTTTTACTTATAATGTACACACTCAAATTGATGATAATAATATATATGCTACTAATTTAGAGAGAGAAAAAAACCAAATTTATAATCTAGAAGGTTCCAACAATAATGTCATAATATTATAATGATAATGAAGTGATTATTGCACATGGTCATCTTAAGTTGATGTATAAGACATTCTGTCTAAGTAGTTACTTATTTTTCATATAAAAAAAGTTAAGTGGTTACTTTTTTTAACCGAAGTTTATGCTTACACGCAACTCTCTTGATTAAGATAGATAGTGAAAGAAATTATAATGAGTCATGTATTAGGCATTTACTTTTGAATATATAAAAAAGAAGAGGAAAAAAAATCAGTGTAAAACAATCTTTTTGAAAATGAGTACACAAGTGGATTCATTCATCTAGTTGTGAAGATTTTTTATAGTTCCCTTGGCAATATTAGCATCATGGTAGTCTAAAATTGTGTGTAATTTAATGTGCTTCACCAAATTGCATTCTAAAAACACAAACGTATTGTTTCTTGATTAACTATTGACTACCAAGGCTCTATTTGGTAAAAAAAATTGGTAGATAATCTAATGGATGCGGGTGAGCGAACAATGTATGAGCTAGTTGATAACAGATAAGCTAGTTGACAGGAAATTATGTGTTTGATAAAATTATCGATTAAAATAGTTGATAAATGTAAAATGACATAAAAAAATATTTAACTAATGATTAAATTATTTAATGATGGCAAATGTTTAATAAGGAAAGAGAAGTAATTTAAGAAAAGTGATAAGGGTAGAAATGTCAAAAAAAAGGTGAGACACACTATATTTGCTCAAACACTACTTACACTACTTGAAGTAGTATTTCAAAAAACGTTAAACGCTACTCGAAAAATGTCAAACACTAGTGCTTACCAAACATCTGTTCTCGTCACCTGCTAGTCAAATACGCTAATCTCACCCACTATTCGCTAGCATATAGGATACGCCAAACAGAGCCTAATCACGATATATCAATTTACACACCTGTTTTGCTACTTATTTTTTCAATTTCCTTGCATAGTACAATTCTATCTAAACATATACTAGTATATATCAACTATATATAAATAAGAGTACTATATAAGGGTGACAATATATATAGCTCATCTTACTATTTTTGCGTGGTGGGATCTTTTTTGGGGGCTGTGGAGGGTTAAAGGAATAACCTTAACCTTGGGGGAAAATATAACAGTGTTACGACAAAGAAACAACAAAGACCCCACGCACTTATTTCTTTGATATTATGAGATGAGAAGAATCAATGATCTCAGTTTGTGGCTTATAGACAAGGAGAGGCTGCTTAGGTGTGAGGAAATTTCCTTATTTAATAATTTGTAAGAAATACTTAAAAAAGAAAAGAAGAAAAGTCGTTTAACAACTTCAAAATTGACAACAATAGAAGATATTATTTATTTTATAAGGGGTGTTTTTTAAGAGGTATGGTCTTCTTTATTTTATAAAGTGTATTTCTATGAAGTAAACACAAAATATTGTATAAATGTTTGTCCTCTATTTTGTTTAGATCAAAGGGATTTGTTATTACCAATGAGGATTGGTCGGAGTTGTAACTGAGATTAGATCTTATTTTAAAGTCTCAAGTTCGAATCTTGAGTGTGAAAAAAATTGTTGAAAGAGGAGCTAATGGATAGTCGAGCATACATGGTTAACCATGTTATCCGACGTAGATTAGTTACCAGCAAAGCTATTGGATAGTATTTCGCACCAATAACACGGTAACAAAATTACTTACGTAGTTTCATACTTGACAATGTTTGCACCAAAATGTATTATTTGGGAAGATTTTTGTTGTTGTTAATAATCAAACAAGTGTTATTGTCAAAAAAAAAATCAAACAAGTGTCTCTCTCTTCTTCTTTTTTTTTTGAAGTATATATGGGATATGCTTTTGTACGTCTTATTTATTAATAATTTTCTTTCTTTAAAAAAAATTATTATAAAAATTTAGAATGAAGAAATGAGGCCAAAATAAAAGACAGATAAAACTTATATAAATATTTTTTTAAAAAATAATTTTTTGAAGCAAAAAATTGAAAGAATTAGCCAATTGGACTTCGAAAGGTCAATTCTTTCAATTTTCTCCTTTAATACAACTCCAAATTATACGGTACAATGTAGCTTTCATAGGAAACTTTTTAGTGGATTTAATTTGTGCGTAATATGTAATCCGATCATACTTTATAATTTGAAAAAAAAATATTCATTTAAAAAAGTAAATGCTAAAACTAATAATTGAAAACATAAAAAACATTACCAACATAGTGATATGCTAATTGGGCACTGCACCATTGCCAGTTGTATTGACAATTTTAGCGAAATTAGGATGTCGGTCTTGAGTTCGATCATGGATTTGTCCATGTGATAATGTGTATCTTGATTAATGTGTAGTTTCCCAACTATACAACAAAACTGTTAAAATAAACTAACATGATTATCTCAAGTAGGTAGTTCAGTTGGCGAGCTACGAGACACCAAAGTAGTGCAATTTCAAACCCGGGAAGTACCTCTTTTAATTTCTTTGACTTATTAAAAAACTATAGAGTAATCACATCATTATTAATTCACAAAATAATAATAACATCTTTTTTATAAAGGTCTTTGACTCCATTCCAATATTAGGCGAAATGGACTCTAAATAATTCGAAATTTGACTAGAAAGTAAGTAAAAGAATCAAACCCAGATAATAATAGTTGAGTCTGTCTTTTTAAATAGAATAGATTAGCCACTCGCATCCAAATTTGAGAGTTATCATATCATCATTTCTAGTAAAATTTTGTGCAATAATATAACAGTTGCACAAATAATTATTTAAAGATAGTGTTTGTCAAATCAAATTTTTAACATCAACAATAATTACTTCACTTATTCGAATATCCTCCTTTTTATTACCTGTTTAGTTATCTCCATGGCTCCACTTATGTCCCCCAAATTAATCATAGAAAATTGAAATCAGTGTGAACTTGGATCCGATCCTCCACTTATTTTTGTAGTTATTATATTATATATAGTATAATATGTGTGTACTGATAACATATAATAAATAGGACAATAATTTAATCAAAAATAAAATAAAATAAATAGGACAATAATATATTTAAAATTGATTGACTACAATAATGAAGTACCAACATGTTTCGATACAAACAAAGCATAATAATCTTGAATGTATTGTCATGGAAAATTTTATTAGCACGATTTTTTTTACCGTGTTATTGATGCGCAGTATTACTGACTTTGCTAGTGACTAATTTACACTGGGAAACCTGATTGGCCACGTGTATGCCGATCCAGTGGCGGAGCCAGGATTTTTATAGAGCATGGGCAAAATTTTTACCGCAAATTTACATAAGACATAATATATAAATAGTCATAAAGTATGCTAAATAAGAGAGATGAAATCTAACCTGCCAATAGTGTGCTAAATAAAATTAGGAGGTAAATGCCCTTTCCGAGACTTCTTTGCGGTGAATGTTCGAATAATATCAACATCTTGAAGTGACTTGAATATCTCCCGCTCGGTGTAACATATCATCAAGTCATTGAACCACACATCGTTGATCTTGTTGCGTAATTTAGATACACTGTGGAGGCAGCAAAAAAACGTAACTTAATTCTCAGTTTTGGATAGGAACAGTTTTGTTTTTTTTAATTCCCAGAGTTGGGTTGAGCCATGAATTGGGCTGGGCCATATACATGAATTGGGTTGGGTTGGGTTGAGTTTTGTTTTTTTATTTTTATTTCACACCATGTTTTTACTAGTTTTGCCCCTAGTTCTGTCTAAAAATCGGCTATTGGGTTGGGGGGATTACAAAGAAAGTAGGGGTTGAGCCCGGGCGCGTGCCCGGGCTAGCTGGGCTATGAAACTGCCCCTGTGCCGATCTGTGTGGTACTTCCCTCCCACAGAGTTATTATCACACCCAAGATTCGAACCTAAAATCTTAGAGTGGGATCCAAGTCATGTTACCACTCAGACCATTGCCAGTATATCATTGACATTTTAAAACAATGGGTGATGTCAATTTAGGGAGAGTTTGGTTGTGAAATGTCCTATGATATGTCCACAGAGTGATGTTTCCAGAAACTTAGACGGTGACATAGACGGTTGAAGATGTGAACGCTTGAGGAGTTTGTCGTCATTAGAAGATTTTTAATTATTTTGAAAATATTTAAAAAAATGATCAATTTTGTAAACACTTGTATTACTCTTGAAATTTTTAAAATATACGATTTGTTTTTTATATACTTTTTATGAAGATATTTTTCAATCTACCTATTATCAATTGCGAGATACTATTGACAATATTAGTCTAGCCATTTTATGGATATGGTACCCATTTGATAAGATTATTTTTTTATACTTACAATTGTTAGGGTGTGGATAATGAATTTTAGGATGCATTTAACAATTGCCTTCTAAATAATACATAGGAAAACGGAAAACCTATAGGTTTAGTGTCCCACCAATGAAAGAAAGTTGAGGACTGTGCTAGAGGGAAAAACACAGCCTTTTTCTTAATTACATTATCATTCATATCACCAAGTCTCTTAAACTAAGGTCTCCTTAACAGTATCGCCTTTTTATTTCTTACTAGTAACATAATCGTGCATCGCACAGATAGAGGCATGTTCTTTGTATGAATTGACACAAACAACATTCAACCAATCCATTTAGGTAAACCTTTATTAAATCACCCGCTTTCAATTCATTCTTCTGACCAAATGATCTCCAATCCTTCAATACAAGTTTCCCATCAAATACTGAGACTATTAAATCGACAAACTAGTAAAAACCATTATATTATTTCTCAACAAGACTCAAAAACAAAATACGAACAAAATTGTTTCTAGAAGGCGAATTCTACTTCATTTCTAAACGTGGTCTTATAAAGAAGCAATAACATTCCAAAATACATTTATTTCATTGTACCACTAATTATTTTTTTCTTATTTTACTCCAAACTAATCTTAAGTATTGCTCTAAAGTCAACATATTTTACACAAATTAAGGTTGGCTCAGTTGGTAATAGGTGAGTTCAAATCCTGCTGCCAGCGTGAGGACGTCTTAGGTAGGTGATCTACAAACACCTCTGTTACTGCTCAAAGAGCTTTGAGGCCTACCCTGATTCTGACGAGCCCCAACTCGCCTAAACTTCTTTGTAGCAAAAAAAAGACAACATATTTCACAATGCATTTATGTTTCATTTATTGTCCTTGTTGTATATATGTGAAGAAACTTTAAGCACTTAGCCTTGCACATTGAAAGAGCATTCATGCGCGTATGCAAAGTTGGACGTCATTTTTTTGGGTTGGCAAGATGTTTGGATAACAACTGAAGAATTGATTTTACTATTTAAAATCAATTCTAGCAAAATCAACTCCACTCCAAGTAGCTTTCCGATTCCAACTATCTTCTGTACAGAAGTAAGAAAGAAATAAGGTTATAGGAGCATGCAACTGATAAGAAGATAAGAAGACATGCTTCTAGGGTTTCACATAATGGGCCTTTTTCAACTTACATTTTTTTGACCAAAAATACTAAACTTTTTTTTTTGTTTTTATTTTTTCGGTTTGGTTTTTTATTTGTGTACAAAAACAATGAAATTATTTCAACTTTCAATATAAATAAATTGAAATTAAGTAAAAATGAAAACTAGTAAAACTAGTAAAATGACCATTTTGGTAAGTTCACACCTAAAAGTAATTTTGGTCCTATTATCCAATTAATAGATAAAAATCACTTTTACTGATAACATATCCAAACAGAACTTATTCAAAAAAAAAAACTGAAATTACGTTAGGTTCAACTCACTTTAACCAAAATCATTTCTGCCAAAACCAATTCCTTCAAAATTATTTTTTGTCTGAACCAAACACACTTACTTTGGAACCGACTATATCTGGAAGCTAGTTTTCTACAAAAATGAAATCCAAAAACTAGTTTCCTGAAAATTAGAGGGTGTGCTGTAGGAAAAACAGGCACAAAATATTATACATACCAGGTAGGTAAACATATCATATTGAAGTAAAAAATCAGAACAATACAGTTATTGGTCAAAACAAAGTAAACTCTACCATAAGTAAGATACCAGGTTCATACTAAAATTTAGCAATAATGATACACCAGAGTAATTGGATACGTCTACCAAAAATCTCCATTTGTTAGATTTGCTAAAATGAAATTTCAATTTTGATCTCAACCTATATTAATTTGTGCATCTCAAGGGCTCTAATAAGGATTGTAGCGAAAGGTGAGTACTGGCCATGAACATTCACGCTTCGAGAAAGTGTGAACAAGCATCCAAGTTTCTGATGAGCATGAAACCTAAATGGCCTATGTGACCTACCTCTTACCGCGGCCTCCAGGTCCACTTCTCGGACCACCTCCAGGACCACTTCTCGGGCCACCTCCAGGACCACTTCTCGGGCCACCTCCAGCACCACTTCTCGGACCAGGATACCGAGAAAACTGAAGCCGCAAGTGATTAGATTCGGGATTGAGTTCATCAACTTGATAACCTGTTTCCCCAACAATGAAGTTAGCAAACACCAGAGTCCATACATAAATAAAATCACTAAACATTGATTTCATCAATAATTTTTATAAATAAATTCTATAATCAAGAAAACGGAAGTTGTCGTTTCCAACCATTGGACCATATTTCACTATAATGAGCATATCATGGCTGGTAGTTGAGCAGTTAATTGAATCCTCCTTCATTGTATGTTCTGGTTGAGTCATTTATTAAGTATTATTACTGAACCTAAGGGTGTGTCTGGAATTGGTTCGGAGGGGATGGTAAGCGAAGAAGGGCTTATGGAAAGGCTCCATTTTTTGGGACTTTAAAAAACAAGGAAAGGGATTGGGGTATTTTTAAAATACCTCCAAAGCTTCCTCGTATACATTTTTCTATTTCTCCAAATCGAGGGATCTCTTTCAAACAAGATGAAGAATACCCTCGCCCCCGACCCCATTTCCTCCCCTACCCTCACCTCAAAGCCATCCTCCTCCCATTTACTTTAGCTATCCTTCACTATCCTGTTAAACCTCTTATTAGGAAACAATATAAAGGGAGGGGGTCAAATGGAAGTTAGTGGCAGTTAGTCATTTATTACGGTCGAATGTGTTGGTCAGTTATGGTGGTGTAAGTCAGTTATGTGTGTCCAATTTAAGAATAAAAAATAGCGAAAGGACAAGGGAAGGATGTAACTAGGTGGTTTTAGAAAGGTGATAGAACACGAATTCAAAGAGAAACAAAATTGTATTATTGATTGAAATAAGAAAACGATTACGGAGGATGATCCCTATAATCCAGAGCTAAGTGCCCAGAGAAGAGATGACTCCCTATCTGATGCCTATTACCTGCCCTTCCTTCTCCTTTTAACTATGTTCCTGGTATAACTAACAAGCCAACTCAGCAATTCCCTATTTAGCCCATCTAATGGGCTAATGCCCAAATCCAGCATCTTAACACTACTGACTGCTAGGAAACAGCCTTGTCTCTAAGGCAGGTAAGGGAACTGACTTTTGAGTACGTTCTATCAACCTTAACTGGTGGCATAGCCTTGGCATGAACAGCTTGCAAACGATCAAAGGATTCAGCAAGAACAGTTTCAGCAAAACAATTGATGCATTGAATTGTCCAAGAATCCTGTCTGTGCAGTAGTAGTTGAAAATCAAGTCCTTGCCACCAGAAACCCACTATTGGGAGCTTACCAAACCAACTTCAAACGATTGAGCCTGCTGCCCCACTTCACTCTCACTGCCTTTGGTTGGCAACATGCAGTTGCTCTCGTTCAAGTTCATAGTCTAGGACATCATCAATTTTAGCTTGAGTTAAGAGAATAAAAACTCACTCGAAGTATCCAAGATATCTACTGTTGCCATTTCTGTAATACTCAGCCATATGATATAAACATTTGTTCTACCCTTTCCCAGTACCATGACAAATTTGCTATATTCTCAATGGAAGAAATCTCTATCTGAATAGATAATAGTGCTGAAACTATTTCTTTCCGCCACATTCTTTCCAATCATAGCAAGAATTATGAACTTCTTAAAAACGTGTGAAACAAGTTCTTTAAGACTGTGAATGAGTTTAAGTTACCCACGAGAAAATATTCCTTCTCCATATTCCCATGTTCCATAGCAGCCCAGTAAAGTGAGTAGTTTCATCTCACTGCTTTCCCACGAGCTCTACATGATGAGAAGATGAGAAATAGCTCCCTTATGCAAATTCAAATTCCCATGCCTCTTCCATGTCCTCTGCATCACTTGTTCCATTCTTACTGGTGGTGAACTCTGCATCAAAACAACCCAACTGTTGCCTAGCACCACTTCAGTAACATCTACAGGGGGGTACACAGAGCAGACAGCATCCCACAAAAGAAACAGCACAGACAACGTGCGCACTAAGCTTCACACAAAGAAGGCGACGCGATCCAGGTAGGGGCTAGTAAAGTGGGTGACCCCCGGACAACCGAGTGTCCCAAAGTGTGTGCAGAGAGAAACGAAATTCTATAGTACATATAATCCCAGACTTAAATGCTCCTCAGAGAAGCGATGATTCCCTCTGTGTGTGTGACAAACAGAAAATTACTGGTAGAAAATTGACTGTAGGGCTCGATTGATTATAAGTGTTTCCCCTCCAAGAATTAGAGAGCTAGGTCTCTCCCTCCAATAACCACCTGATAACTTCCTTCCCTTTTCCTTTCTCTATCTATTCTTAAGTTAGACACAGATAACTGAGATAATATACCATAACTTACAATTAATATAAATAACAACACAATTGACAGTAATTAATAACATAACTACCACTAACTCCCATTTGGCCCCTTCCTCTTATATTGTTTCCTAATAAGAGATCTGACATATCCCTCTCAAAGTGATTAAATGGAAAATTAATGTCAATGATATTGAACATAGTATTATTAGCAATAATATTTCGACGAAATCATTGAAAGAGATAGAGGGAAACAAAAGAAACTCCTAAAAATAGAATAACACATGTAACACATGTAATGATGTGATCCTAAATACAGGTACTAACCATATTTGTATTACTCGGAAGGACACGAACTTACTACTACGTCAGTTAGATAATTTACACAACAAAAATAGAGAACTGATTTCCTTTCTATTAGCGGGGACCAAAGAAATGGTACCTTGCAAGGCACTCAAAGCAGTTGCTGCACAAGCTGGATTTGCAAAATCCACGAAACAAAGGATCAAAGGATCTCCACCACGCTGCAATAATCAAGTAATTCAGCATAAAGACAACATTTTAGCTATCAACACAAGCATATTTATTACAAACAGTACACTTACAAGTTTGGACTCTTTGGTTACGAGTCGTACTTCTCTATATCCAACAAAGGGACGGAAAATATCTAAGACGATGTTAAGGAATTTGAACAATTTAAAATAAATAAAGCACCAGGAGATGGATGAAAGCAATATGATACAATTCCTAAGCATTATTGCATCAGAACATAAAGGATACGAGCCACTTCCCTCTTTGTGCTGTCTGAAGGTAGACCTTCAACATATAAGGTACTTGAAGCATCTGGAGGCAGGGGTGCCGTCTCAGGTCCTGGCCTGGAAATTGCATCTACTGGCCGTTGAATACCATAATGAATGCCCCGTCCATTTGGTGCAAGATCGGGACCACCACCCCCATGACGCCCCATGACAGATGGATCAGCTAGTGAATGGCCCAGTAAGCCACCAACACCCCTTGTCAATCCAAGACCACCAATTGTACTGGCTTCCCCAGAAGTAAATGAAGAAATTTGCTTCAAAACCAAATAAGATGTATGTTTTCAGCTAACAAGCAGTAAAAACGCCCAAAAAAATAGTAGTGTATTTGAGCAAACATATATATATATATATATATATATATATGAGCAAACATGAGAAGATGAAATGTTACCCCACTCTGAAGGTAACGATCATAAGCGGATCCAATTGTTTTTGTGTCCTGTAGCCCCTGGTGACCAGTACGGTCATCATCACGAGCAAGATAATTATGCATCTCATTTCCGGCAGGCAGACCAGATGTTGGCCCCTCTGTAATTTAAAAGCTATTAATAATAATAGTAATAATACTAATAATAATAATATGTCACATGACCGATTCTGCCACGCCTATGTCATAAAACAGAAAATCCTGTGCTTGCGACTTATTTTAAGGGTTTTCGCCTGTGGGCCTTAGTTTTCCGGGTCGGGTCACATGAAAGAAAACACAAAAGCTTTGTTTTCCCCATGGCCGCCAGTGGCGCCACAAACGCCACACAGAAAACTGCCGCCAGGACCGCCATTCAGAAATCAGAATCTGCCACGCCAAGGCCATTGTGCGGCGGGTTTTCAAATTTCTGCCATGGCCGCCTTTTGACAACACTGATAGAAGTATAGAACTTCACAACTCAAAACTCAAAACAGCAAACTGGGAATACCTAGTGAGAATACTAAGAATCAAATCAAGACACTGTCTGCATTGATTCTTCAAGTGAGAATACGAAGAATCAGATCAAGAGTTGTCTAGAAACAATATTTTCAAGTTTGAAAAATTAAAACCTTAGTGCTAAATCAATCCAAAAAAGAGGATCAACAATGAGAGATTATCATTTAAAACACTCCAATCAATTACAGTAAGAGATATTATCATTTAATTTAACCCATCAATCATTCCTTTTCATAATTCTCTATTCAATTTACACAGCTAAAATTACCCCTCCCTAACCTTTTTCCTCTAAACCCCTAAACTAAATCTAACCATTTCATACCCTAACACTAAATAAAAAATCGAAAAGCAAAAAACTTGAATCAGAAAGAAAATGGAAAAAAAAAAAAACTACTAATCGTAGAGAGAAGAAAGAGGGAACTAACCGTATTCAGAACGCGGTCGTTTGAGTAAGCCGGAGTGGGGAAGTAACGCTGCTTGCTGCCGGTTCCAGAAGCCGTCGGCCATAGGTAGAAGATGCAGAAACGAGACACCCTAAATTTGGAAGACCGAATCGGCGAATTGCAAAAACCCTAGAAGGTGGTTGTGGTGGTTGTTGTGGTGGCGTTGTGGTGAATTCTGATTTTAGCTGTTCGTATTATTCAACTCGGGTCTTCGACTACACGACAATAACAAGTGCAGCATTTTTTTTTTGAAAAGAAAGTAATAAAAAAGTAAATATTTGAAATATTTGATGTCAAAATAATAATAATAATAATAAAATCTTTATAAATTAATTTAATTTAGATAATTTTATTATTTTATGAATAAATAGATATTTGAAATTCTTTTATGCATTGAAAGAGACGGATTTCACGTTAATATGAACTATTTCTTTATTTTGTGTATTTAAGTTGTATTTCAAATTAGTGGTTCATATGCCACAATTTTTTTTTAAATTTTAGCACAAAAACCTCCTAGCATTTTTTAGTTTAGCACAAAAACCTAGTTGTAAGTCATTTGTTTTTTTGGAATATTTGTTGATTCAAATATTCTAGCTCAAGAACAACTTTACATTTGTGTATCAAGTTAAGAACAACTCCACACACACACACACTTAAACTAGAAAGAAAAAAAAAGAAGGAAAAAAGAAAAGAAAGAATGAAAGATGAGTATCGAGAAATAAAGAAAGGAAGAGAAGAGACGAATACATCTCCAACCCAACCATCCCAACACCTTAACCTTCAACTATTTATCTTTTCAAACCAGTAAAATCAAGGTTTAAATATTTGATCCCCCTGCAAATATAAACAGTTTACGGTTTATATTTTCTATTTACCCCCTTGTAAAAAAAAAGTTTACGGTTACCCCCTGCAAATATAAACAGTTTACGGTCACCCCCTGCAAATATAAATAGTTTACGGTCACCCCTGCTGTTAGATTATGTAGTGTATAATGGGTATAAACCATGTACCCCCCTACAAAATATAAAAAGTTTACGGTTACCCCCTGCAGGGGGTAACTAGAAACACTTATTATTTGCAAGGTTGATTTTAAAGTTTTTTTTTCACATGGGGTAAATGGAAAATTGGGATATTTGCAGGGGGATTAAATATTTAAGCCTAAAATCAAACACAAACCCTCTTGCAGGTACAAATTTGAAGGGGAATCAAAACCTATGAGTTACCTTAAAGTTGGAGGAATAATGGAGCTTGAAGATGAAGGCTGGAGTTAGATATTGGGGTTGAATTTTGTACTAGGCCAAGGGTGTGAGAATGTGGAAGGTTGCTGAAATTTGGGTCATCTCTTTAAACTTGCTTCAAGTTGGTTTGTTGCTTCTAAGTTGAGGTGAGTTCTTCAGCTAGTTGGGGCTTAGGGAGGGCACTAATAAATCCCTCATTAGACATATTATTGAGTCAATTTCATGCTCTTTGATTGAATTAAAATTTGTTACTAATAACTTGAGTTGCAGCTGAGTAGAATATCCCTCATTATTGAGTCAATTTCATGCTCTTTGATTGAATTAAAATTTGTTACTAATAACTTCAGCTAGTTGGGGCTTAGGGAGGGCACTAATAAATCCCTCATTAGACATAGTTTGAATATGCATGAACTTTTTCCAATTGTTTCAATTTCTGCATAAATAAATTATACTAACCCGCATGGGTATATGTTCAGTGTTTTCTTTATAACGTTTTTTATAGAACTCATTTTTGAATGATTTTTGTTCCATTGGAAAATAGACTCTTTTTGCTTCAGTTTGAGCACAAATTTCATGTTATTGAAATGAGTTGTATGTCTTAAAGTATGTTACAAATTGGATAATTGATATTGTCCCGTTTTGAAACTTTATTCATTGTTTTATTGAACTGAATTGTTGGACATTATTATGTAGCATAACAATTATATTCATAAACTATACACTCTAAACTTTCCAACGAGTGGTCGTTTGCTTAATTTTGATATCGTTTGGTATGTTAATTAAATTACGAAAGTATAAGTATGATTGTTGGAAATTCTGCACATAGGCTGCATGTTGAAATACATAATTATCTCATAATAACTTGTATGTATGAGTTTGATGAATTGGTTAAATTTCGATTATTAACTAGAACTAGAATGAATTAAATAATGATTAAGTATTTTTATTGTCTAATCAGATTTAATGAAATAGTAAAATGAAATGGTAAGTACACACATACTAGTTGCATTGTAATGAGGATTAATCTTAGATTGTTAAGAGGATATCATACGATGCTAAATTATGTATAATGATGATGATGATGATAAGAGTATCATACTTTTAATCATGGGATTATAATGAGTATTTAGGGATAGGGATCTGTGAGCTATGATGTATGCATGCTTACTCACAAGTCTTAGTTATAAGTATAAAGGATAATAGTTAGTTTAACAATATGATCCAGGTAGGGTATTGTTGATTACAAGTTCCATTGTAATTCCATTTTTCTTTTTTGATTATCATGTATGTTTAATGCTTTTAACTTTAGGCAATTGTAAAAGTTATGGTGTTACAATATACTTATTTTTATCACTTACAATTAAGTCTCTATGAGAAGCATTCGACAAATAACAATATCCAAAAAATCACATTGAAGAATAATCCTCCCAACTTACGAGCAAAATGAAAAAGTCAAGTGAATCAAACATAGAAACCAACAAAACCAAACTCATTAGGCTAAAAACAACACCTCTACAACTCTACATTTTTTTTTTTGGTTTAATTACACCAACTCTACATAAACGTGAAGGAAGTACGTTTGTTTATGAATTATTATATTATTATATTATGATTCTAAATTGTCTTGAATTAAATTTAAATTATTTGACATTATAATTATGATTGATGGTAAATAGTTTAGTGACAACTTTTGGAAACCACAAAATTAAAACAATTTCTTAAAAATATTTTTTCAAATTAGAAACATTATAATATTTGTAGTCTTTGGTCTATGCTGCCTTTAAAAACAAAACAAATGCAATCTATAATTAGAGACAAAAATGTCTTCTTTTAGATGAACATATAAGAAAGTCTTTTAGACATAACACATCATCTAATTTTATGGAAGCTATTAAAATTAAGCATTTTTCTAAAGAACAATATTAAAATTAAAGATGATGCATACATGTTTTCAGCTTTACAAAACAATTGTCACCTCAATTGCATGATTCACTAAATGATCCAAAATTTTCTATTTGCATCTTTGATTACATCATAATTGTCAAAAACATGAACCTTGAATCTTTCTTTTGCTTTGCTTATTCTATTTCTTCTCTATCCATGCAAACTCCATTTTTCCTCCCTTGACTACAGTTCTCGTATTTCTCTCTGGGCACACTTCTCTTCTCGTGCGACTACTCATTTGTAGTGCTTATATCTTGTTCATTGTTCTAATTTTTTTGCCAAAATCCCCCCATTTAAAATTTTCTCCTACAAATAGTTGTTTATTATTATAAGTGATTTTAAACCATACCTCTTGTCTTTTAATGCATAACAGTTACAACAAAAAGAGTTTCAAAGGCCTATTCATTATTTCTTAGTTAAAAAATAATTTTGATTAAATTTGATTCATGAGTGATCAATTAAGATTAATATATGTTAAATTAATAAAAAGATAAGTATTTTCAATTAAGATTCAATTTTATGCCAATATAATTGTTGTCGACGAACACTACAATCTTAGTCATGGAATCAACTAGAGGTTTGGGCAGTTTGTGATTCCTCTATTCTTCAAGCGATTGTGTCGATGAAGGAACTCTGCTCTTTGATTATGGATTCTGCAACTCCTCCAAAGAGTATTAGGTTGGGTGCGAGAGGGACGTGTAGCTTGGATTATCTACGAACTAAGAAAACATAAAGAAAAGCAGTAGAGATCAAGTAAAATGCGAGAAAATAATAGTTAGATTGATTGATGTGTGCTTTCAAATGTACAAGTGCTACTATATATACATGAGCCTTCATTGGCCACTATTCGAGCCTACATCTGCTCAAGATCCACGGTTATAATTAACCTAGTCCATAGAAACAAGGAGTCTTCTCTCAACGACCTTACTAACACAGGTTAATGGGATAAACCCTAGTCTCTCCTATTTCCACGATGTCTTTTGTTCAATGACCTTAACTGCTTCAACGTTGTATGTCCACGTGCATTGAATACTTGCGCTCCAAGCAAATATTCTTCGCCCCGACCACAACCTTCCTCAGCCATGTCTCACTCTCGGCCTTCGGTCGCTGGTGCCTCAGCCGAGTCACCTTGTGGTCGAGGTACCCTCCAACCGAGTCTCACTATTCCTCGCTTCTCTAGATATTGGTCTTCATGTTTCCAAACTGAGCTTTTCCCCGTGTTATGGCAAGTATTAAATTATCTCTGCCCTTGTGTCTTTATGGCTGCCTCGACCTTGTCTAATCCTTGAATTCCTCCTTTTCCCTCGGCTGACAACTTAATTTATTTTAGGTGTTAACAAATGTGCCCCTTTTTGCGTTGTTGTCCTGTCGAGTAGACGGGACTGACGACGCAAAACTGAAACGACACATTGTGACAGTTACGGTGACTAGCCGTTAGGTCATTGATTAGACGTGTGACAGCTGGTTTTCCGCGAATCGAAGCGGCGAAGCGATGGTTCCCTAGATGTTTTCATCATTGCATCCTACACCTACAAATAGCCATCTTTAATTTACACCAGGGTTATTGTTGGCTGTGCGATTTTAATCATTTCCCTTTGCACCAACTACTCTCTTTCGTAATCTACCTTCAACTGCCACCATATCTTCCAATTCGGATTCCCAGAATCAAGAACACAACTATGGTGGTGACGAGAACCCCAACTGTTCATCTTCCTCTGATTCGCACTTACCAAGGCCCCTTCTCGCGTAATCGAAGATGACCTACTAGTCATCGTTAGAGGTGGTACTACCCTGAAACTAATGACCTCTAAGGTCTGTGAAGGCTTCGCCTCTTTCGAGAAATTTTTTACCGCTTCTGCTGAACCAGGCTTGCCGATCACAAAGAATTGGTTTACTACCAACACCAGGGTTGCCTAAACCTCTTGGTTGGGCCAAACCCACGGACGACTACCATGTGTGGCTCGACAAAATCTCCTCTACCAAATCAGAGTCTTAGAAGGCTTGGGGGCTTGATTAGATGATCCGTCTTTCCACCTTCAACATTCCTGCTAACTTCAATATGCTCTTGCCTATTCTAGGTTTCTGGTCGATGGAGTTCAACATCTTCAACTTCCCATGGGGCACACTTACTCCTACCCTACTTAACGTGGCTGCCATTATGGCTCTCCCTATTTATGGAAAAACGATCCATCCCTGCAAACTCTCAAAGAAGGTCAACTTTCATCGCATTCATGAGAGAAGAGTCTTTTCAAAATTTCTCATCAAGAACTCCAAGACCGAGGCTGCCATTTCGGACACCGAACACACAACTTTCTTGATGTATTTCTTCTGTAAATTCTTCTACGCTACTTATTTTTGGATTTGCACTTTTTCTCGGGAATGGGGTCAGGAGGCTTTATATCACAAAATTTGGTGTTGGCGCACTCCGCCAGGATTCTAGCCAAGGCGGCGTTGAGTATCGTGTGCTAAGAGTATGTAGTGTGGAGTTCGTCTATGATGCTCATGCTGGGTGTCGTCATGATCCTTTTCCCACTTGGTTTCTTGAGGTCGGGTCTCTTTGCGTGCTGCAAGTCATACCATGGAATGGATTTCTAGTTCTTCATGTTCATGGTCCATGAACTTAGATGATCTCTGCACGAATTCCTTTAAGTTTTGTGGTCAATTAACTCCTACATCAATTTGAAATAGGCTTTCGGTCCGAAGACCATTCTCCATAAACCACCACCTCGTTTTATCATCTAGGTTTCTGAAGTTCGTGGCTTCATCGTTAAACCTTTTGATGTACTCGTGTAGGGTCTCATTTTCCCCTCGGTGGATCAATTTGAGTACCTTCTTCGATGTTGATTTCACCCTTGAAGCCGTGAAATGAGTAGAAAAGAGCTCAGTGAATTGAGACCAAGAGGATACTCAATTAGGTAGAAGACACCGGTGCTAGGCCAACGCCGCTTTGGTGAGGGTTAGCGTGAAAATCTTGCACTTAACTTCGTCTTAGCGTAGCATCAAGTCGAAGTAGTCAATATTGTCGTTAGAATCCTGCCCCATCATACATATTGAGTGTAGGTGGTTTTTCTAGAGACTTTGGGATCAGGCACCTTGAGTTGTTCTTCGGGGAAATGTCACAACAACCTTTCTTGACTAAAGATCTCTAGTGTCCGTTTAGGACTTTCTTGGCCTTCCGAGGTGACTTGCCCCATCCATGAGCACGATGACGGGGAGATGAAGACGCAAGTGAGGAAGTGTGGTCGGATGATTCCTCGTCCTAATGAGTTGAATCTAGAGATGTTGGAGGAGAAATTGATGGTGGCCCTGAACCACCTCCCTTACAATGTCGATGCCGGCGATGATGGTGGCGGCGTACGGGATAGCAGCGACGCCTAGAGACTGTGGTCCCTTGTGGAGGAAAGCAAGATAGCCTTAGTGCATTGACCGACGCAATATTAGCTCAGACTGCGGCCGGTAGGTGGTGTGTGGAAAAGTGTGCAAGTATACACAGTCACAAACAAGTAGTATAAAAGATCGAACCCACAGGGATTGGATTAACTCTTGTAGCTTAAGTTTATACAAATTAGTGCAAGCTATCCTACTCACAATTTGGGATGGTGGTTATAAGAAAATAGAATGTAAATGAACAATAAAATGTGGAGGAAATCAGTTGAGAATGATAGTTGAGATGTCTTTGATAAATAAGTCACTTTTAAGAGTATTGTGCAGTTAAGTGGTGCAGTTGCACTGGATGCAGTTGCATCAGTATGTGCTTTTCAGTCACTTTCTTCAGAGTTTCATTACAAGCTTCCTATGTCTAGGCGTGCTAAATAGGTTCACTCCTGCCTTTGAAGTACCCACTGAATCACCCTATGGACTATGTTATCCTATGTCTAGGACTTAACATGGATTTAACAAAGTTTTCTTTATTAAACAAGTTAACAAAGACTTCATTAAAACACTCACCCTTATTAGTTCTTGATTTCTAGTTATAAACCATGTCTGTGAATATAACTCTACTTATTCTAAGTGATCAACCTCAAAATAAGATGGATGTAGTATTACACATGAACTAAAATGCATACACCACATAAAAACACAACAACTTACTTAAAAGATCATTATAAGGTTAGAACAACTCAACCAAGGAAATTTAGCTCATAATAGGCATTGCAAAACAAAGATAGATGAAATAAAACATGTTGATATAATTGAAATTACAAAGGAAAACAATAAGGTAAAGTTTACACAAATTGGAGTTCCCTTGCATAAGATTGTCAAGCAATGCAGTTGCACTGATTCCTTGCACTATACTAATTCTATGTAGAAGTGAAGGGAGAAGTCGTCAATTCCTTCCCTACCTTCTAACAAACTAACAACAAAACTAAAATCTAATGAGAGAAGTGTAAAACTATATTATGAGTGATGTCTTTCAAGTGAGGAATGGGAGTCTTTATATAGCCTTTAATAGTAAGCCCTTCCTTGGAGATTAAGTTAACCAATGGAGTTAACCATGGTTACTTTTCAAATCTTTAAAAAAAGGAATTTGTTTTCTTCACTCAAGGGCAAAGAGAGGTCCAATTAGGGATGACCAAGTGTCCCATATGAATGACTCTTCAAAATGGTCTTCAATTGTAGGCGCTGAAATTTGCATGTGGCATGTGCCCCATGTGATCCATGACTAAACATGATGTCATCCTTGAGGTGCTTGTGCATTCGTATGGTTGATGGTGCTTCTTGCATTGTACTCTGTCTTCAGTGCAACAGCATCCAGTGCAGTTGCACTGCTTTAGTCATCTGGTGTAGTTGCATCAAGTGCAGTTGCAGTGTTGTTTTGTGGAGCAGTTGTATTTGTCTTGTTTCTGCCTGTTCTTTAGTGCAGTTGCACTGTTATTTTCCGGTGTAGAGACATCAACTGCAGATGCACTGAACAAACACATCAAACATACCAATATATATACAAAATGCTAAGCTATGAATTCATTCTTTCTTAAAACCTTGAATGTTGTTATTTTATTCATACAACTATATTTAACACATAATTTACTTAAATCTAAGCAATTATTTAGGTTTAGATGTATAAATAACTCTATATAAAATAGAGTTATCAGTAGGCATGGCAATGGGGCGGGGACGGGTTTTACATTTCCCATCCCCATCCCTGAATCCCATATAGTTTCCCGTTCCCCAACCCAAACCCATCGAGGATGAATTATTGATCCCCATCCCCGTACCCAATGGGTTCGGGGATCCCCTCCCCAACCCCGTCCCCGAGGTAAAATCAAATTATTAAATAAAAAAATAGTTTTTACTTGTCCCAAACTCGAACCAGCCCCAAACCCACAAATTATCCCACACCCGAATCCACCCCAAACCCAAAATTTAACATAATAACATAAAACTAATGCAAGACAACATAGAGCCAAAATATCAATGTTCTAAATTAACCGATAATCCAAATTATTAAAACAACAACATAACCAAGTACAAATTAGATCATTGTTCATTGAAAGTTGAGGGGACGCAACAATCAGTAACAAAGCAATTTAGGGTTAGCTTTTTGAGAGTTTCTAATTTAAGATGGGTAATAATGTAATTTCATACATTTGAGGCGGGTTCGGGGCGGGGACCTATGTCCCCATTCCCCACCCCATCCCCATATTTTGATTTCGGGGAAAACCCAAACCCAAACCCAGTCAAAGCGGGGAAAACCCGTCAAATCGGGGCGAGTTTGGACGAGTCCCCACGGGTATGAGTTTTGTTGCCATGCCTAGCGGCAGGGTCTCTTCCGCCCTAGGTTGCCCGAGCTTTGTGATCGTAGATACTTCTAGCTAGTTTAGTTGTTGAGTAGGGAAATCAAGTTTTGAACTACTTGAGCTGGGAAAGCAACCGTTGGAGCATCAGTCGGGACTGGTTGTGCAACAGGTTGGACATGACCTTCTGGTGTAGGTGATTCTTGTGGTTGGATCTCAACCTATAAACAGAGGTGCGGGCGTTCGTGTGCAGAAGGTATAAGCCTCAAAGGCTTGGAGGTGATTTGGAGAGGACTCTAGTAAATAAGTAAGTGAAGGGAAAGAGAGCGCTGGTGCTCCCATTGTGGTGGCGAATGAACTTTCCTAAAAGTCAGTCTGGTCAATGAAGTTGGGTCGAGGTGCTAACTAGATGTGCTGTCGAGTTCACTTCTGCTGACGTTCCGAGATGATCCCCTTCGCGTTAATCCAACGAGGGGATGGTACCTACTCACACTCTGACACCCAAGTCAGCTCAGAGAAAATGTGGCGAGTAGTAATAATGGCGTACCTGATATCTTGATGTGATAGCGTATTTAAAGGGATCTGTGCCAATGACATGGCGTGATCCTTTTAGCCAAGAATGTGGTCTAAGGTATTTTTTTGGCCTATACGATGAAGACAATTAAGCTTGATCGTATATTGCCTTTAGGTCATGGATCTGGGCCTTAATGGCTGGTTCGAATTCTGGGATTTGAGGCCCACTCCATAACAACTTTTAATAGTGCTTTACACCTTTTATTACGCTTATAAAAAGTCAAAAAAAGTGCTATTAAAAGTCATAAAGCATTATTAAAAGTCATGAGGGACTAAAAACTGATGAAAAAAATAAAATGTAGAGACCAAAATAACTACATGAAAACACTATACATGTAAAGAATAAATGCATAATAGAAAATTGTTAAAAACACTATATATTTCAATGGTCGATCAACCTTAAATGCTAGTGATATGTACGTTGTCATAAATAAATGCAAGGAGATAATAATTTATCCTAGAGGTTCTATGTTTGGCTGCATATAAGTTAAAATACGTGAATTTTTATCTACCTTTAACTTGTAGGGTCTTTCGTTCGAAGTGTTGTATCAGGTCCTTGAACGGAAGATACATCAACTGCATGAGATTTTGATGTTTCACAAAATGGACGAGGTATTAATTATTAGACAAAATTATACCAGAGAACCTTGAAGTTATTTATTTATAACAAGTTAACCCTTTAAGTTTTTTTGTAACAAATAGACCCTTTAAGTTACCTAACGTTGACATCGTTGGCCCTTTTAGTAAAATGTCATATCGTTGATTACATCAAAATACCCCAAAATATGCTTGGTTGCATCAAAATACATAAGCTAGAGTAATCACAATATATAAAGTAGCATTACATCAAAATACATAAGCTAGAGTAATAACTAAAATGGCCTATTTGTTACAAAAAAAAAAAAACTTAAAGAGCCAACTTATTACAAATAAATAACTTAAAGGTCCTCTGATGTAATTTTGCCTAATTATTATGTTTCGCCACCAAAGTAGATGCAGTTTCCAGGCCTAGACTTGAGATGACACCCCTACCTCTTGATGCTTAAGGTACCTTATATGTTGTCTACTTCCTGATATCACAAAGAGGGAAGTGGCTCGTTTCCTTATTTATTTTGAATTATTCAAGTTCCTTATCAGAAATAGGATTTAAAGTCGGGCAAATTAGACATTTAAAGTCGGACTCCAGCCCGACTTATATTAAAGCGACTTTGTATGTCAGAAGATTTAAAGTCGCGCAATAGCCCGACTTCATAAGTTTGTTTTTAAGTCGGACTTTTAACTGCTTGACTTTAATTCCTCGTGTTCTTTTAGACTTGTCTCTGTGAACAGTTTTTAAAGTCAGCCCAGCCTAACTTTAAAATTTTTTTTAAGTCAGACGTTTAACCGCCCAACATTAAAAGTATTTATTTATTTTTTAACTTCTTTTTAGGTTTTGGGTGGTTCCTCCTACATATACTGATTAGGCTCTACCAGTGGCATAAAATTTATTAAATCTAGGAACACACACATTCTATATAAAATTACAAAATATCACTAACTACCCTTTCAAAAGACATGAGTGAAACAAACATTTTAATTCTCAAGAGGTCACCTAATGTTGTTGGGGTTGGGGGTTTTGGCTGCCTTTATATGAAGACGTTATAGAAAGAAATTGGGGGTCCATATTTTGGATCTACACGTACATTAGCAAACCATATCCTAATCCACCTAATAAGTTAGCTGTTAGCTAGGGTTCTAAAAGAATTTCATATAGTTTGTTGTTGACTCCAAAAAATGTGTTGGGGAATAAGGGAAGGAAAGAACTCAGATTGTGGCACTTCCAGACTCCGGTTACTGGGCCAGTTTTCCTAATATTAGATTCAGACAAGTCAAGCCACTGAATTCATCTTGGTTCAGTTATATAACCGATCCACATTCTGTTCAAACTTCAAACTTCAAGACTCGAGATCAGTTCACTAGTTTGCTGATCTGAGGCATGTTTTATAGAATTGCATAATATTCTAATTAAGATGGAATACAACATAACCATTAAAGATATAAGTTCAAGATTATCTAAAAATAAATAGGAAAACAAATATAGAAAAAGACTCACCGTAGGTCCCAAAACTTTAGACTTTCACCTGCAGTTACTTTTATATTATAATCCTCTGGATCTCTAAAATATGTAACAACAAAATCACATATCCTATTAAGGATTTCGAACATAATAGGATCCACAAAACATTTAAATATAGATTATTTCAAATGTCGGATATTTTCCCATGTAATCAATGCAAAGAAAATTAAATTTGTTCAATGTAGTGACTAACAAGGTCTTAAGTGCATCCCCACAGAAAACAAAAACATATGTGTGCCAACTAGCAACAATATCTTACTTCCATGAGCCTTACTTCATCAACATCAAGATTCTGGCTTTGGCTCTACATGTGACGTGAACTACAACTAATCCTCTCCTAAACTCACAATACTCCCAATTTCAAGAAAATGCATGAATCTTCAAGCATATTACTACAGCAAATAATGAGAATCTAAGTTAAAGTAAATGACCTTTGATTCTGATTATATTTCTGAAACCCTAAATCCCAAATTAAATTTTAAAACCCCATAATCCCAAATGAAGTTTTAAAACCTCATAAGCCCTAAATCCTCAACCTAAAATTCATACAATTGATAAAAAAGCAAACACATGTAATAAACCCTAGAGAGAGACAGAGAGCGACTGAGAGAGAGACAGCGACATAGAGAGATAGAGAGCCTTCGACATAGAGAGAGAGAGAGAGAGATAAAGTAGGTACTTGGCTTATCGTTCTTGAGCGAAGATGATGAAGGGGAGAGAGCAATCTTGAGCTGGGTAGAGAGAGGAGTGCGAAGGTTTTTCGAAAGTTGTTTTTTAGAAGTTGAGGGAGGGAGATAGCGCACAAGGGGTTTTCAGAAGTTGCTTTTTGGCTAAAATGCTCCCGGGGTCCCTTAACTTTAATTAAAGTAACGATTTGGTCCTTTATCTTTAGCACGGTTATCCTTTTCTGTTAGTCTCAGTCTAAGTCTGTTAAAAAATGCCTAGGTGGCTTTTTTTATGCTTATTTGACATTGTTCCATGCTGACCTATTATTTTAAAATGTTCTTTTATTAAAAATAAAAAATGAGAGGAGGGTGTTTATCATCTTCAACTGTTCGGCAAAAACCCAGTTTTTATCATCTTCAACGTAGCTGAAGACTAAAAAACTAATCCATGCCCAGACCTGCACAAAAAAATAATCCATTTCCAAAAACTAATAGATGCCCAGATCTACTCGAATCTACAAAGTTGGTTTATCTTTGCAGCAAATGAAATCGAAATCTGAAAATCGAATGTAAAGAATATAAGAAACAAACGAAACTGAAAAACGAAGGAAAGAGAACAGAAACAAACGAATCTGAAAATCCAAAATAAAAAATGAAATCGAAATCGAATAAGCATATCAAATCTCACTCACCAAGTCCAATTTGCAGAATACCTTCTCGATTTTTCCCTTTTAATTCTTTTCGATTTTGATTTGGACTATTTTAATACCTAAACCATGAAACCCATTTTTGAAACCCAGAAAGCTAAATCTTAGAGATCCAGTTTCAAGCCAAAGATTTCAACATTTATGCTTTTTATAATTTTAAGCGCAAATATATGCTTCTCCACCTTGTTGCACCAGCGATTTTAATCTATGCTTCTCCAGCTTGATTGGGACACAGACCCGTGAATGAGGATTGATACACAGACCCGTGAACGAAAACTGTATGAAGATGAAGATAGGGAGGTTGAAGAAGATGATAATTTTCAGATTTTTTAAAAATAAGACTAAATTAAAAATGAGTTGGATTAGCATTATATGAGCCACATAAGCCCCAAAAGCCACATGTGCGTGTTTTAACGGAGTTGGACGGTCTTTCACGGAAAATGATTTATGTGCCAAAATTTTAAAACATAAAGGATTGATTTGGGACAAAATAAAGATAAAGGATCAAAGCGTTACTTTAAATAAAGGGACTCCGAGAGCATTTTAACCTTGTTTTTTTATTAAAAAAAAGGCTTGTACTTTTAAAGTCGAACTATATATCCGCTTGATTTAAAACGATGCGCGCTAGATCATGTTTTTCATCTTAATTATAAGTTTGCCACCGCATCTACCTTTAAAGTTGGACATCTGAGTGCGCGACTTTAAAAGTCTAGTTCTTTTCCGGATTTTGCATTAGTGATCTTTGTTAGATATTTTCCATCCTTTGTTGGATATAGAGAAGTTTGACCTGTAACCAAAGAGTCGTGGATGAAAGCAATAAAATACAATTCCTAAACATTGTATCAGAATGAAAAGGAAAAAAAAAACATTGTATCAGAATAAAAAGGACACAAACCACTTTCCTCTTTGTGTTGGAGTTGATTGCAATTTGGGCATCTTGAAATAGTCCCACATTGCTTAATTTTATGAAGTAAGAAGGAGACCAAGGCTATATAAATGGGCTCAAGTTCTCCTTTACAAGTGCACCAATCAAACACATTTAAGTTGTATTTGATTTTCTTTCTCTTATACTCTTGTCTTAGAGTGTTGTGAGAGGTAGTTAAATATTTTCTTTGGAGAGCATGGGTGTATTGGGGTCATTGAGTGTGTGAGAGAAGTCTATGCATTGTAATAATTTTCACATAGTGTATTCTCTGATTAAATTATTGTGTTTCG
The DNA here is from genome assembly GCA_963573325.1 of Astragalus glycyphyllos. Classification (NCBI taxonomy): domain Eukaryota; kingdom Viridiplantae; phylum Streptophyta; class Magnoliopsida; order Fabales; family Fabaceae; genus Astragalus; species Astragalus glycyphyllos. The sequence goes on along the minus strand of OY754313.1, from coordinate 21,098,247 downwards.
ATTTTGTTTGTTTTATTTTCTCTATGTTATTTTTCCCAACACTTTGTGATATCAGAAGATAGACCTTCAACATATAAAGTACTTGAAGCACCTGGAAGCAGAGGTGTTGTTTCAGGTCTATGCTTGAAAACTGCATCTATTAGTCGGTCAATGCCACGTCTAGCTGATCCTTCTGTATAGAACCCTTGACCAAATAGTTAAGGAGCCCAAGTATCTACCAGTTATATTATACCATGTTGGTATAATAGGTAAAACATTGATATCACAATCCAATATTTTGTAAATGGAAAAAATCAGGTACGCAATCATAAGTATCTAATATCAAAGTTCCAGAAAAAGTACAAATCTAGATAGATAAATATGTTCGGATCGAATAGTTTTAGTTTTCTAGTAGTATTCATTCATGTCTTCTCAATTAAAACTACTCATGGCACAAAGTTGTGAACACAGATTTTGTGTAAAATTCTCACATGATCTAAAACGTTTGTTGGCGCTATTACTAGAGAGATGTGGGCATCTTTGAGCCATTGTTCTCTAAACATTTTCTTGTCTCTGATAGGACTTTTCAAATGACTGTAAAGGCCATTTCTGAATACTAGAGAGGATTGGATTTTGAAACAGTTGAGATGACTGGATGCAGAATTTTGAAGGAAGAAGATATATACTTTAGAACCTCGGGAAAAAGTTGCTATGTAGATAAAGACATTAATGAAAGGAGAGAGAAATGAAACACTTATGACTATTTTTAACAACGAGTAACTGTTGTAACTCACGTGGAAGTCCTAACTACTTTCTTCTAATAGGAACATTTATGCACTTAAAACTAGTATTCCACAAAGCACATGTGAAACGAAACATAACATTAAAACATGAAAACATTTTGTTATGAACATAGCATTCCTTCTATCCTTAGAAGACACATGGCTAAGTGGATCTTACACATCTAATTTCACACAAATGATGCAAGATTATCATGTATTTAACTCAAGTCATGTTGTTCTTGCTGATGTATCAGTCAAATAATCAATAACACATGTAAACATATAACATTTCCCATAAATCAAACTCAGCATCTATTCTCACTTAATTCCAAAATATTTTCAAAAAGGCAGTTACATTGGCATGAAAAACCAAAATGAGAAACATTTTTGTGATCCTTCAAAAATAGGTCCAATATTTGGACATCAATTATATTAGATGTTATAGAAGTATCTTTTGCAATCAGCATATTAGAATCTCATATTTTGTAAATTAAACCAATTTCATATACCTAGTTAAGAACAATCAAGGAATAGGCTTGTCAAAGATATACAAACCAAGTTTGATGCTACCAAACTTTTATTTTTATATCCATATGTGCAAGAGGGACTTTTGAAAAGTAGATATAACATTGACTTGGGATTTCTTATCATGAGGGGATATATGGATTGAGTCTTCTTATCTTGATAAACTTCTTCATTCTTGCCATCTTATGATATATGAAGAACCATCTTCTCATATTGGGAAGCAATAGGCTAGTGTCTTCTTTATCTTGAGAAGCTTCTTCAAGAAACAACTTCTCATCTTAAGAAGTCACCATTGCTATATTTCTTTTATCTATATTCTCACGAGCTCTTGACCTTCATTCTTATCTTCTAAGGCATCAACATGCCTTCTTATGTTATGACGCTTCTTGAGGATAGTCTTCTTAGCTTATGAAGTTACTATAGCTTATGTCTTCTCATCTTGGTAGAATCTTACTATACCCTACTCTTCTTGAGACGCTTTTTGAAGATTGCCTTCAATCTTCTTATGACCTCAACGACTTCATGCCTTTCTTCTACGACTTTGTTTAAGCCTTCTCATGTGGTGCTTTCTTAGCACAATACCTTTCTTGAGACTTGGTTCAATAGTTATTATACTTAAATAACTCCAGAAGATTCATTAGAAAACTAATGAATCAAATAACTTAAACACTTGTCAAAAAGGGTTTCCACAAAACTTATCCAAGGAATTTTGCCTCAACAACATGTAGGGCTACAACAGAGTTTAGGTTTTTGATCTTCTTGATTTCTGTGTTGAATTAGTCCATGAACGCGTTCAGGCCCTCCCTCGATTTTGTCTAAACTATTTCATTAAGTTTTCTTATGAGTGGAGGCATCCTCTTGACAAGCTCGAGAACCAGGTAAGCGCTGACTTATCTAGTAGGCAACAAAAAGTTTTGCATTTGACTCCTTCCGAGGCGTCGAAGAGCAACATCCGCGAGTTGAAGCTTGTAAAGAACTTTTTTGAAGTCCGTCCTTCCATCTAGGCCTTGATATTCGGCACTTGGAACTTCTTGGGATCTTGGTTTCTAAGATCCATGAAGTGAAGAGGTGTAGAGTGGATCCTTTCGTGGGCGGGCGAATCCTTTTGTGCTTTCTTTCTTAGTGCCTTTGATGCTTTCGACCCCTTTTCCTTGTTCCTTATGGGTGGAGGAACTAGTGCTTTAGGGGCTCCCGGTTGTAGCGACTTTTCTTATTGGATAGTGGCACTCAAGAATCGCTTCAAGGCTTCATTCTCTGTCTTCAGGGCTTCTTTGGCATGAGGCTGAGGAATGGGTGTCTGTTGGTTCCCGCATCAGTGACCTACTGTGGCACTTGTCTAGACTATCTGTACGCTTCTTTCCTATTGAACCCTTATGGAGCTCCCCTAGCGGTTCCCAAGAGGAACTTTTAGGGGTATCTGAGTCTGATCATTCAATTGAGGAGTGGGATCACCCTAGGAGGAGTAAGTTCTCTCCTTACGATGCTTTTGGTTGTGACCATGTGATTGGTCGAGGCTCAAAAATATCGTGGTCTGGGAGAATTTTACTAGAGCCCCGCGGTGGGCGCCAAAGGTTGATGCTGAAATTTTCACATTGATGGCTCTCCTCCACTGAGATGGTGGTTGATGGATGCTTACGGCGGTTGGCAGCTTCGTACGGTGGCGGGTGTCTTCTCGTCTCCATGCTAGGAGGTGTCCCTTGCAAAGACAATTTGATTCCTAAGTTAGTATTATGGCTTTTTAAGAGAGGAGAGCAAATAGATAGAGTTTTATGAGCTAAATAGCTTCTGCCAAACCTGGGGTGAGAACCGTTATTTATAGATGGTCTGTCCCCGGTTATTGGGGGCCCAAGGATCTAACCCTACCCACTAGAGGCATGTGCTTCTTGGAGCGTAAGTCACTGGTAGGGCAGTACTAATGATCATGGCGAAATCTTTGGCCATCAGAGAGTCATTACTTTCAGCAAGTTGGGTGCAATTAAGGTTACTTAGTTTTGAACCCTGTATAAGTGTGGATCCTGTTTCGAGGTGCTACTCTGGGTATACTGAGGAGACCGTACCAAGGGCTTGATTATGCTGATCTGTAGATCAGAATTTCGATGAGAGGTCGTTCATGTTCTACATGCGTTTCACTCTGGGACTTCCTAGGGAGCTAGACACTAGACTAAGTTGGAGCTAATCGTGACCGTAACAGTAACCAAAGAATCAAAACTTGCTAGAGTATTGTTTTTTACGTCTCCTGTTGTTAAAAGGTAAAATGTTGTCTTTATGCTGAAATAAATGGTTACGACAGTGTGGTGGGGATCCTTTGTTTTTTGGACTTTGCAAATCCATAGTATTGATAAGAGGATCAGAGGATCTCCACCACGGTCCACAAAACGAAGAATTAAAGGATCTTCACTAAGCTACAATAACTAGCCAATTAAACATAAAAAACACATTTTATCATTTAACACAAGGAGACGTTCAAAACAATACACTAGCAAACAAGTTTGGATTCTTTGGTTACAAGACACACTTCTCTATATCCAACAAAAGGACAAAAATATCTAAGATTATGTTAAGAACTTGAATAATTTAAAATAAATAAAACCTAGGAAACATGGATTACAGCAATGTGATACAATTCCTTAACGTTGTATCAATACAAAAAGGATACGAGGTACTTGCCTCTTTGTGAAGAAAAGCATGCTATCTATACTACAAGAAATTTGACATATACCAACAGACGCCTATAGCGATGGTAAATAAAATTGTAGGTATATATATCCTACACCTACAACCGGTTAAAGAAACCGTGGGTATAGGTTCGCAGGAAAGCTTTATGTGCAGGAGAAGCAGGACACCGATCAGTAATATCTCCAGACAACACCGTCCTGATGTTTCTCTCTCTTGCCAAGCGAAGGGAAAATTCAAGGTATGTAGCGATTATCCGTTTTTCTTTTTGTAAGGCTTTAATATAAATAAATGATAAATGATATATTTTAGGTTGTTATTACTGTCATAGAAATTACCCTCTTCCCCTTTTGTTTGTGTTATTCATTGGATTAGTTTGAGTGTGCAGTTTGTTAAGAGTTGTTCTTAGCTTTATTTTGTGGTAAACGTGTTTTGCTTCTATTTTAACCTAAAGCAGTAGTTGCTTGTGCAGCTGATATACGATATACTCAAAGTGAATAAGACATGTTGTCTTGGTGTTATCTGTTAAATGCTATTGTTTGTTTAAAGGTTTCTTAGTACTGTGATTATAGTGTGGCCAGCTTATATCCAACAAAAGATGTTTTTAGTGTGGCCAGCTTATATCCAAACAAATTATTGCTTCTCTGGCAATTGAGCTTTTGTTTAGTAGTTCCTCGTGGCTGAAAAAAGAAGAGAAAGATGAAACAGAATTCCTTTTAGGCTCTCTGAAATTTACTTCTTTATCTTTGCTGGATACAATACAACAATAATCAATCTGATTTATGGTTTTTTTGCCAAAATAATTGATGTTGTTTGTCTAATATCTGTCTAAATTTGTGATGTTATAGGAAGAAGTACACAAACACAATTGTGAGACTGGAACATCTCAAGTAACCCAAAAGTCACAGTCACATGCCATGGAAGGATGATATATATGAAAAAGTATAAGGACCTGACAAGAGAGGTCGTGCGCGTTGTGTAGGCAAGATTCCTAAAGCTAAAAAGTCGAAAAAAGTTGTTTTGTCTGGAAATCAAGAGTTACACAATAGAGTTAAGCACACAGAGAACATTTTACTAAATGTTATGAGATTGATGAAAATTGGTTTTCTGGAGAAGATGTGAATGACATTTTGCAGGCTGCCAGACAGGTATGTTATCTTTTATTCCTAGAGTTTTTATGAATGATGTAAGAAAAAATTTAAGTTGAATATATGAGTTATATTCTTTTATTTTCAACAGCTACTGATGCTTCTAGAAATGAATTCTCAAAGTCCAAACAATGGTGAAGATAATGACACTAATGAAGACTAAAAGCTAATTTTCTGTTGAGGGAGTAGGCTTAGATGTTTAAGTGAATGAAATTCATTTTCTTTGTAATTTTGGTATTATTATAAGCTTTTTAAATGTCAATATGGTACTCTTATATTGACATTTTTAACTACTTTGTAATTTGATATGCTTGTAAGACTTATGTTAATTTCCAATATGACTAAAGTTTTACTTTATTTTTGTTTTATATTTAGTTTTTAATTGGTTTAATATTAAATAAGAAATATAAAATTATCATAAGTGTTAATTAATGTTAATAAAAAATTGTAGATACAGGAATTTTTTTTTTTTACTAAATCTATAGTGATGGAGGTTCAGCTGTGGGATAGCAAAACTAACAGGTGATTTTAAGAATTATTCCAACAGAATATAGGTGTGGGTATAGCAAAAATAACAGGTGTTGTTAAGGCCAATACCAATGGAAAAGTAACCGTAGGTATAACACCAAGGTTTTGTCCAACGGCCGAAAGTACTGTCGCTGTAGGCTATAGAGACAGCAAAAATTCGTGGACTTAGGCCGAAATTGACCACGGTGACAAACGTTCGTTGGTATAGGTTTTACGGCCTATACCCACGCTTTTTGACCCTTTACCCACGGATTTTTACTGTCACTATAGGTCAAATTTCTTGTAGTGCTAAGAATTTTAAAAAAATCAAAGTAGCTAGGAATTTTAGTGTTATCAGCTTCAAATTCGTCATAAATTATTTCAAAATTCAATCTTCTACTATTTCCATATAAGATAAACTGTTGAACATAAAATACTGAAAAAAATTGATTAAGAGATACAGAGATAGGGAAAAAAGGACCTCCAGAGTGCTGGTTGAGAATATCCAAATCTTCTCTAGTAGCCATCTAACCATAAATTTGATGTTTACCTTCTGGGACAAACGGATTCGTACAATGATCCCAAGCTTCCCTATCTCTTCCATGCTCTTTCAATCCATCATAAACACTGAAGCATTCAAGAAGTTCTTGATTCCCCATTCCAGTCCACTACAATTCAGCTTTGTAAGGTTAAACTACATAAGAAATTCACTAAAGAAATAATTTTTAAAGAAAATAACTAAAGAGTCTTCCAATAGGAAAAGACTATATATATATATATATATATATATATATAGGGCATACTAAGTGAGAGGAGTTTCAATGAGAGGGGTAAATTGGGACTGCATGACAATAGATTGATGTTCGACATGATTAAAACTTGTTTAGTGATCACATGACCACTTAAAATATCACATGACTTTTTATTTTAATCTTAATCATTCATGGTTTGATATATATGCACAATTTGTTTATCTCACCACCTGATTATAAAAATCATCCCATTATATACGATCCTTATATATTTATATATACCGTACTTTGTTGTTTTCATCCCGCTAGTATTTTGTATTTATGATGACAATCATTGGAGGCCAAGTAATTCCATGATCCTTGATATTCTTATCAAATCCCTCCCATAGTCCATAAGCGTCACCAAAATTTGACAACGGAACTCTTCTCATGAAGCACTCATACTCCAAAGTATCAGCAAACATTCGATGTAATCTTTCCGGCCTCCTTACTTTAAGGAGGGAAAGATTTGATCGAATGTTTGCTGATACTTTGGAGTATGAGTGCTTCATGAGAAAAGTTCCATTGTCAAGTTTTTATGAAGCTTATGAACTATGGGAGAGATTTGATAAGAATATTAAGGATCATGAAATTATTTGGCCTCCAATGTTTGTCATCATGAATACAAGATACCAGCGGGATGAAAATAACAAAACACAGAATATTATCCTAATATATAAGGAGCGTATATAATGGGAGGAGTTTTAAAGTGAGATAGTAGAGAATGTGCCTATAATGGTACTTGAAGATTATGGAACAATATATATATATATATATATATATATATATATATATATATATATATATATAGTGTTTATCGTTTATGAGGTAGACTAACGAATGAGATTTTACGTGTATTGAGAAGCTTTATAATAGGTAAAAAAATAATATTATTTATGATAAGTATCCGATTTTTTTTAATTCTAGTTAAATATTAGGAAAAAATAATAAATTTATCATCATAAGTATGAAAATTGTCAAAAAAAAATCATAAGTATGGAAATATTATAAATATAGAAAATTATAATAGGTAAAACATTTATGTTATTATGATAAGCATTCAAGTATTTTATGAATAGACAAAATTAGGTACACAATCCGATTTTAATTATGATAAATTTATATAAAGAACTTGTCAAAAAAAATTTATATAAAGAAAGCATGTAATTATAATGAACATATATCTATATCTATATATATATATATATAATTATGAAAAAGGAAGCTTATGAATAGAATTTTTTCTATTAGTTAAGCCTAAAATATATAAAAAAAAATAACTTCGTCTTTGCTATATTTATATATTGGTTATATAATCATATCAAAATTATCTTATACGCATTAATTTTTGGTTTAAATATGTATTTAGTCCCTGCAAATGTCTCTATTTTTCGATTTAGTCCCTGCAAATTTTTTTTTTTAAATACGTCCCTGCAAAATAACTTTTTTTTAAATACGTCCCTACAAAATAAACTTTTTAAATACGTCCCTGCAAAATAGCTTTTTTTTTAAATACGTCCCTACAAAATAACTTTTTTTTAAATACGTCCCTGCAAAATATCACAATTTTTTTTTGTTGGGACGTATTTAAAATTATTTTAAAAATAATATTTTTAAACTATAAGACAATATAAAAGAAATGGGTTTATTGATAGTATCGAAAACAAATGTATTTAGTAGTGAAATCCAATAATTATTTTAGATATACCTTATAAGAAATTAATATAGGAAAGCATTTAAATATATTAAATGAATTGTTTTGATTATAGATAAACCTAAATACAAATAATAGAGTATATAATTATTCTATTATATATATATATATATATATATATATATATATATATATATATATATATATAAGGCAACAAGTTCAATGTACTGCTTTTATTTTTTGAAAAAAAAAGTAAAAAATAAATAGAGGATATTGAAGGATATATTTTAAGTGGGTTTCGGTGTTGGGCCTTCAGACCAAGCATTACATACTGGGCCTATTGTGAATGATATAAGGCCTGTTGTTTCACCTTCTTGTTGTTGTTGATGTGGCACGCAGGATGAGGAAGCCCGAAACAATTTGGCTTGCGCTCAATCTTTGGTCCAAGTGGGCTGTGTAAATATAGAACTACCTTCAATCCAAACACCGATCCACAAGTCTCAGAATCCAACTCTGGTTAAATTTCAATCTCAACCATTAGCGCAAGGAAGGAAGATGTCGAGAAAGGGATTCTTGAATGCACATGTTCGTGCGTGCAAGCGGAATTTAGTTCACCATGATCTGGTCTCGATTTCATCGTGGACAGAGCATAATCCAATTGCAAAGGGTCCTGAACAGAACAGCCAACGATCTCATTCATCAGTTGAGTTTTCGAGTGGAGATGTGTTGTGGTGTGATTCTACAAGTATAGGTGATTTTGTTGCGAAAACAATAGACTTTGGGCATTGCAAAATAAAGCAGTAGCTTCGAAGGTGTGAGAACAAGCTAAAGTTGTAGGAGTGACGGGATCACTGAACGATGATGTGTATGTGGAATTAATTTCAGAAGCTGAACGAAGAGATACAAAGGCAAACTTGAGGAGGAAGGCAAAATCAGTGTTGAAATGAATATTTTATATTTAAATATCAGAGGGTTGGGAGACAATTCTAAAAGAATAAGACTGTCTCAGCTTATACTTACAGGTAAAACTTATGGGGTAACATTATGGTAGAATTTGTAGTTCATCCATCAATAAGACATTCTGGGGCTTTATTATTGATGTGGAAGAAAGATTTGTGGGTTGTTAAACATAGAATATATGGTTTGTGGCTGTTTGCGTGGAATGGAGGTCTTTGATATTGTTTTGTGTTTGTATATATGCACCTTGCCACACAAGTGATAGAAAATTTTTGTGGGATGAACTTTGCACCCTCAAGCGTAACAGTGTGAAAGGCGAATGTTGTTTAGTTGGAGATTTTAATGTGGTTACTAAGCAAGAGAAGAGTAAGGGTGTGTCTGCATATTTAAGAAAGAAAGACATGTCTGATTTTAATGTTTTTATAAGTGACATGGAATTAATTGATCCCCCATTATTGGATAAGAAATTTACTTGGTTTTGTCCTAGCGGTATTTCGGCTAGCAGATTGGATATATTTTTGATTACATAAGGACTTATTGATGCTTGACCAGTAAAGGCACATCGAGTTTGTAAACGGGACATCTTTGATCATTGTCCAATTTGGTTGCTGTGTTCTACCGGAATTGGGGCCCAAAAACCATTCCGGTTTAATAATTGTTGGTTGAGACATGATGGGTTTAAATCTTTTGTTATGGATGCCTGGAATAACTTGCAGGTGGAGGGTAAGAAGGTGGTTAGATCTGAAAATTGAAAATATTGTGGTAGAGTTAAATGAGTTGGATGGGGCGGTGTCAGAGGGATTAGACCTGTCTGCGTTGATTCTAGAAAAGAAGCATTGGCTTGGCAAAATTTGAAGTTTAAAGAGAGCTTACTAAAACAGAAATCCAAAGTTAGATTGATTAAAGAGGGGGATGCTAATTCGAGGTACTTTCATGCTTGTATGAAGTATAGGAGGCAAAGAAAGCAATTGTGTTTATTCGAGGTTGAGGGGAGGTGTTATGAATAAGTGCTTGATGTCAAAAGGGAGGTTCGAAATTTCTTTGTGAAGAGTTTTCAGGATAATGAGAAAAATTGTCCTGTGCTAGATGGGCTTTTTTCCCCAAGTTGAGTGATGATGGTAACCGGTTCTTGATTAGTCCTAAGAAATCTGTTTTGCATCACAATCTTGTGTGTTTTTAGACTATTCATCTCTGCTGAACTTGATCAATTTAGTAGGGATAGTGTAGATTATTTGCTGAAATGGATTAATTTACTAATTTCACAAGATAAAAAGGTAGTCTAGGTGATAGGAATATCAACTAGCTTGATAATTGTAGGAATACAACACAAAAACCATTGTGTGGTCTGAGTCATGCTAAACGAACTGTACAATGAATCTAATGAGAACTAAGGAATGAGGTTATCTTAGAAACATTCTGCTTCATAGTGGATGGAAAGCTCATTTATCGATTATGCGCATTGATGTTGTGACACCATCAAGTTACACTTGCCATGCCATTCTAATGATCACTTGTTGGAGAGAGGAATTTGCTTTCCTTTTGTGCTTCTAACTTTTCAAACTCTGCAGTTACAATTCATAAGTCGGCAGCTACATTTCATAAATATGCAGTTACACTTCATTAATTCGTAGTTGTTGCTCTGAACATCAACAACAGAATCAAACACATCAGTTCCAATTAAAATTTCCGCACACTCCAAAATAGATTATATTCCGAACAAAAGACACTAATAGTGTCCAAAACACATTTTGACAATTAAAAACCTTTTGTATGAAATTGTGAACTTGTTATGTCCTTTGATTTCGAAAAATCGAGAGCTTAAGAGCAGATCCTGCAAGGTCAGAAGATATTGATTCATGATTCTGTTGATATCCAGATCTAGATTGGTTAAGGAAGGAGATTCGTTTGTGCTAGTTGTCTCTGATCCCGCTAGTGGCACCAAAGCTAGATACAAACCAAATTTCTAGTAAATCTTGAATTGTTGAACTCACCATTATCGTCAGTGAAAAAGAGAGACTGGATATTTGGATTCTTGAATAACTGCCACCGTGAGTCAAAAAGAGAGTGAAGAAGCTCCACTATGGTCGCCAATGTTTTGTTCAGAACTCCAGGGAGAAAGATACCTCACAGTGGTGAATCCAAGATGGTAGATCCGAGATAGAGCATTTGAGATGGTGCATCCGAGCTCCAATGAGAAATCGGAGGTGACCACCACCTGCAAGTACTTTGACGCCAAAGTCAGTCCATAATAGAGATGGAGGCCGCCACCTACAAGCACTTTGACGCACAAGTCAGACCATAATAAAGAAAAGATGGAACATATGATAGGAATGGAAATATAATACCTAGTCTAGGAGTGTGAGTGGGTATATATAGTTAAGCAATTGGGCTTACTCTAATAGCCTCAAAATATTGGGTTGGCTTGCAATTGGACTCCTAGGCCCATTAGCTAGTTGGAGTTGGATCTGGAATACAAGGTTCATTCTTTTCATTCACATTATATCTTTGCGAATTTGTTTTTTTTTATGATTTATCTGTATATGTTTTATGATTTATGGATTTGTAATTTTTATGATCTATGTATTTGTATATATGTTTTATGATTTATGGATTTGCACATACGACAATAGCTATATATGTTTATTCATTTCATTTTATGTTTTAACTTTGAATACTATCGTGAATGAAACATTAGAGAGGCACTTTGAGACAGTAAACTTTTCTTATTATGAGGATACTTTGCCAGTTTGCTTTAGCCCTTGTTGTAGGGAAGAGTATGCTCAAAGATCTGGTGTTGTGGATTGGAAGAGTATGCTTAGAGATATGAAATTCCTATTCTCGCATCTTGATCACACTCAAGTTGTATGTCCTCCACTCTCAAGTTGGAAAATTTTGATAAACTTAAAGTGGTTTATAGAGTAATGACACATATTTCAAATGTAATTTTTCAATTGTAAATTTGTATTGGATACTTTAACTTTGTCACACTAATCTATATTGATCATGTTATCCTTGCGAATCAGAACTTGGCATTTATCATGTTGAGCAAGCTGGAAGTAGAGATCCTTTGAGAGACAAGAAACATATATGTCTTGTTTTTCTTCACCTAAAGTAGCTCTCCTTCCAATATTGTTCCCCACCATATGATAAACGCTTAATTCTGATTTTGAAGGAATGCCCAGCCCGCCTAGGTTGATATATATTTTTCTCATTGTACTTCTGTATTTGGTACTTTTATATTATAAAATGACATAATGTATATTATGAGATCGAATTTCTCGGAATAAACTTGTATATTAATATTTGGTTCTACTTTTTTATTACTTGCAATGTTCTTGTTTTTATAATTTCCATGTACTTTTGATTCTAAAATTGTTGAAATGGAAAATTGAGAAAACATATTACTTATAAAAAAAAGTACGTTTTAAAGCCACATTACAAGTTTTTTTAAGCATTTAAAAGGACCATTTTACGTCGGTTGTTGAATGAAATTGCGTTAAAAGTCCGACTTACTACACCAGTGGAAACGACACCACTCTATAATCGGTATGAAAAGTCCTATTTAACCGACCTTGTATCCCTTTCTTGTACTAGTGTAAAGCAGTGAGAGTGGTGGCGAAGAAGGAAATCTGAGAAGTGGTGGAGGAAGACGACAGAAGGTAGAGAAGGCGAAGGAGATATGTGTAGCGGTGGCGTGAGAAACTAGAGATGGATGGAGGTCGAGATCTAGTATGGATAGACCACCATAACGCTTGGTGAGGCCAGGGTTTTAAAAAGCGAAACGATATGCCAAAAAAGGCTACGACAAAATAATATCGGTAGGTGTCGTTACCCCTATTAAACACTATGATAGAGTGAACGAAAAGCAAAGTAAATGGACACAACAAAATATTGCGATGACTGCAACTTAAAACACAACATCCACACAGCTAAAATCGCGAACGCATCGAGACTGCTATTTAAAACCTTGGATAGGACCGCAAAATCGAATGACTAATGAAAATGTGTCGAAAGCCACACCACTTTTTTTTATCGTCATGTTGTGCATGTTACACACACAGATAGATATATATATATATATATATATATATATATATATATATATATATATATATACACGACTTTTTTTATCTTCATGTTGTGCATGTTACACATACCTACACCCATTGATGCATAGTGTACGCTAGCAATCGCCCTTAATGAATGGTATACTAGTGGCACTTCACGTGTTCTAGCTGCTTCAATGTTTCCACTTTTAGTTCACCTTTTTTTACCACTCTCTCCCATGAAATATAGGAGTATATGAATTACATAAATTTTTCCCTCTACTCTTCCCTCTACTGATTACAACACAATCTAACCTTTCATCTCATAATTCATCTCCGTATGTCTCAATTTAAATGTTCTTTTTGCTACTTTTTCTTGTATTAAATTATTTGTCATTTTAAAATCTCAATGCAACATTTATTACTTTTTTTCAACAATACCCTTACTTTTTATTTGTATATCCAACTTTTCCATTTCTCTCTCCTCATAATAACATAGGGGTACTTTAATCCTTCCATACTTTTAAACATAAAAAATAGCATTTCCAATCATTTTCTTAATGCCCGTGCATAATCTTAAACAACAATTATATTGAGACGGAGGGAATATGTGACTATGTTTACACAAAGCACGTGCATATCCCTTATTGTTAGGAGATTCATTTTGTGAGGTCCACATATACTATGCCCAACTCTTAATTATGTCATGAAAATCTTACTCTTTGGCCTACACTCATCAATTCACTGTTCTGTGTATAGACTGACTGACTTGCAGCGTGGGAATGGAAACTTTCAATTTGAATTATAAGTTTTAATATGCTTACAGCAGCAACAAACGGGAAATGTTTCCCTCATTAATGACCCCTTTCTCCATTAATATCTAAAAATAACGGCTATTTTCATCTAGTTTTTTTTTTTTTTTTATAAATCGGGTATCATCTGCGCTCAATTGCAGAGGCTAATTCCTCTAGCTGGGTTGGACTACAATTGGTGGTAAAACTCTCCTTCAAGAGATTTAACATTGTTCCATATCTAATGCTGTATTTGAACACAAAACCTTGACTAAGCTAGAAGAGACTCAAATCATCTCATTCAAGTGCTCTTGGATTCTATTTTCATCTAGCTAGTGTTGGCACAAAGCTTTTTAATTAAATTACTATCTGAAAAGAATCTCACTTCGAAGTTGACATCTAGTGATCAAGCCGATGAAAGCATAACAGCACAACGCGGTCCAAACCTTTGCTTTAGATCTCCAAATAAAAAAAATGCTTATAAAGAGACTCCATTTTGCTTGCATGACATGACTGAATTTAATGACTGATTTCAAAAGAGAATAGAATGTATCAACAACTATGTAAATCCATAAAATTGGGAATGTAAAATCACTTTCAAGCCATGGTTTCATTACCTTAAAATTAAGTCACCCAAAAAAATGAATCCAAAACAATTATTTTCTAGAAAATATGGGGTCGCATTTGTTTTCGGCTTCCTTCTCCTTCGTTTTCCCATGTGTTTTATGATTTCTGAATTAGGGAAACTAGGTATTGAGGAAAATGAAACGTTAGGGACTAATCTTTCCCTAAATTGCAGGGATCAAAAAACATGATTACGTGTTACTTAACATACCACTTGTACAAAATTAAGTTACAGATTTAACATTGAATGGATAGATAGACTAATTTGTCCATGTTTGAAAATATCATGGACTAATTTATTCATAACAAGTTGTCAGTGACCAATTTATCTCGAGAAGAAATTGTCAAGCAGGAAATTAAGCCTTTAAAGGTACTATGATCATAACAAACAAAGTCGGCGTGTAATGCCAATTGAATTATGTCAAATCTGCTGAAAGAAAAAGACAATCTACTATTGAGAGAAAGATTTCCATGTTGCAGTAAACTGTTTCAGACCTATAGTTAATTTCTGTACTCAGCCATTATTTTCCATGTGGGCCCACAAACTCACCGAACCAAACGACATCTTCCTTTTTTTCCTCATTGTATAGTACTCTATCCATGTATTTATATCCACATATATAGGTACAATTTTTCTCCTATCTTTCTTCCCATTTGCTAACTCATTGAATTTAGCAATACCCTTTTGGCTGTTTTGTGTAATCACCACTTTTATAACTTAGAACACATTTCCTAATGACCCGTTAAAGTCCTCTTAAATAAAATAACATTTTTTTTTGTCTTTTTTATTCTCTTCTAATTGTATTAGCAATATCAGTGATATGAAGATGTCGGCTCCTAGGTTCGAAACGGGTGTGTGTGTTAGATAGTACGTGTGGAGTTTATTTGTCATTTATGTTTAAGCCGATTAAAAGAACTCCTTTTTCTAGTCACTATTTTTTTAGTTACCATGTTATTGGTGCACAATATCTAACGACTTAAGGATAGGATATGAACTCAGTTACCACTTGAACCACCAACCCCTGTTGGTTTCCTAGTCTCTATTTTTTATGGTTCGAACCACTACTGACAACCCACCGAGTGTCCCAACGCAAACGAGAGACTAATATCCACTCGTGCTTATGATCAAATTTCACACTAGCCAACATTAAATTTTTTCACCGCGTGAATCGAACCCGAAACCACCGAGTCCACCCATGTCCTGGTCAATTTAATTGGACCCAAAGGACTATTGACTCATGTTGTTACATTTAATAATTAACATGCTACAAGCCACCATGAAACCTTTACACACAAATATGATTTCTTATTAGAACATCAAAATCTTAAATCACATGATCTTGCATTTACTTCTCCCGTGTTTCCGCACACACTCTTCCTTCTTTGCCGGTAGTACCCTTTCCATTCTTCCATTTATCCCTTCATAAACAACCACCCTTTATTACTTCTTGTAGTTTGCACCATTCATTATTCTCTACTTCCTTTGAACTTTTTCCTTCTTTTTTTCCCATTGTTTAACAAAATATCTTCTATTCCTCTCTCTTTCTCTCCTACTCCTCTCTTTTCATTTTTGTAGTATTCTCTTGTTAAGGCAATTAGGTCAAATGGGTAAAAGGCATGTTCATGAATTGCTATTATTGCTCTCTTTGCTCATATATTTGGTTGGTGCTAGTTATTGTTCTAGACACACCCAAGTTTTTTATGTGAAGTCCAAGTCTCATGCTTCACCTCATAGTTTCTTTGGTTCCTTGCCTAAAGCAATTCCTAAGCCACCTTCAGGTCCTTCAAGGGAGCATAATGGCATTCAATTACACAACACATTGGGTAAACCATAGAGATAGAGAAATTGTTTGCTCTCGTTTAGAAGGTTTTAAATTGCAGTCACAGTTGCTTCATGATCCCCGAAAATACAGAGAGTTGCGGTCAAATACAACTTATGCAATTCTAGTTGTAGTCGTGTTGCAACAAAGACACGAGAAACTTGGTGTAGCCACAATTGCAACCACGGAACTTTTTTTCAACACCTACTTTTCTCCCACGGAAAACAATGTAAATGTAATGTTTATGTTTTTCTGATTAATTTTGTTATAAAATTTTGTGTATTTCCACCTCATTTTGGGTTAATTTTGAGGCATTTTTCAAGGCAGCCAGTTGCATGTGGAATCCTAGAATACCTACCACACTTTGTAGTACTTAAAATCAAAGTTGTTGTACATATGAAAGGAAAGAAAAACAAGTGACAAACTCTGTGAATTCAGTTATGTTTCTACTACTTATGCTTAAATTTATTGCAACTTGTTAGATTTTTGTTTGGTAAATAGCATTCCTCTGGACAACAAAATAAAGCTTCCAGCTTAGACAAAATGCACTACACACATACTATGAGAGGATTACACCCAAGTTCAAATTCGAGAGCTGGCATTCTTATATGTCGCTGAAATTGTCAATGCAAACAACAGTAGGGACTTATGATAGTGTAATATAAACTGAAGGCTTTGTGAAGAAAT
The DNA here is from genome assembly GCA_963573325.1 of Astragalus glycyphyllos. Lineage (NCBI taxonomy): Eukaryota > Viridiplantae > Streptophyta > Magnoliopsida > Fabales > Fabaceae > Astragalus > Astragalus glycyphyllos. Next base: position 21,081,263 of record OY754313.1, on the reverse strand, counting down.
AGTATATTATAGGTTAAATAGCACTTTTGGTTCTTTATCTTTGCTCTAGATTTCACTTTGGTTCTTTATCTTTTTTTTGGTCTACTTTGGTCCTTTATCTTTCATTTTCGTTTCATTTTGGTCTCTGCCGTTAGTTTTTGTTAATAGACGCCACATTGGCAGTTAACTGCTTACGTGACATCTTAAATTCATTAAATGGCGTGGCATTCATTAGCTGACATAGGCTTGCCACATCATTATTTTTTAATAAAATATTAAAACAAAAAACTTTTTTTTTTTGATACAAATGAAAATAGAACACCAGAAACTACGATCTAATTCGGACTACACCTATAGCATCCGCTAAAAGAGTAGGAGAAATAGCTGCAGGACAATCAGTCCAAGTATGAACTCCAGCCTCCATATGAGAACCTTGTTTGGCCAGCAAATCAGCACATTGATTTCCTTCACGAAAAGAAGTGAATAAACGAGACATGCCAGTCCAAATCATTTATCGAACGAATATAATCAATAATGGGTGCATGAGGGTGGGCGGGAGGGACTCCCTCAGAAATAAAAGATAGAGCAACTTTTGAATCTGACTCACAGATAATCCTATCGAACCCCTGCTGGCGAGCAATGTCAAGACCATGAGCAATGGCTTGCAACTCGTCATTGATATTAGTAGTTATACCACAGCTACCGGAGAAACCGAAAAGCCACTGGCCAAGATAATTCCTGAAGATACCTCCAAAACCAGATCTTCCCGGATTACCAACCTAGCTACCATCAACGTTCAGTTTGACGTACGATTCTAGGGAAGGAATCCAAGAAACAAGGTGTGTTTGTTTCGGAGTTTCCTCTGAGCCAAATAATTTAGTAATAGAGTCAAGAAGATTGCGGATTTTATTAATGATACACCAGTTCTCCCATTTTGTAGCTGAAAATACTTCTTCGTTTCTAGCTCTCCAAAGCATCCAACACGTAACTGCAAAAAGCGGACCTTAGGGGCCAGTAGCTAGCGTTTGTTTTAAACCAACAGCTAGCATCAGCGATGTTGAAGTCACTGATGGGTATGAAACCAAAAAATTGCCAAATATACAACACTCTAGGACAATCCCTTAGAGTATGAAGAATGTCCTCACTGAGTCCACCACACCTTTGGCAGAATTTATCCGAAGTAATGTGTGTAGAGAAACAAAAGGCATTAGTTGGCATATTACCATGCATAACAAGCCAACTAAAGTGCTTGATGTTCTTTGGCGTTGAGCTTCCAGATCCATCTCCAATTAATGTTGGTGTCAATAGAAATCAGAGGAGGGTCAGAGATCTGCAAAAGCCAACTAAAGTGCTTGATGAATGGGTCAGTGATTCCTCCCTTAAGATCCTTTAATGAGAGAGATTGTTCATTTAATAGAGGATAAATGAGAAATTTAATTAAAATAGTAAGTGTAAAAATAAAAGAAAAATGAAAAGTTATAAGTACAAGTTCGATTTGTAGCGCCGAAAAAATTCTATAAACTAAAAAAAATCATAAATTAGTGGTTACCAAACATCTATATTTTTATTCTACAAACTCATCTACTATAAGCTATCTTATTAAATAGAGTGGTAAAGTTTCAGCTATGTTTGACTTAAATTTTCCAACGAATAATGCCTAAGTTGATGTCTCTACTATTATTTTTGGTTATCGCGTTAATGGTGCACAGTATATCCATCGGTTTTGCTGGTGACTAATCTACGCCAGGGAGCCTGACTGGTCACATGTACCCAGTTTTCCCGGCCTGTGTGGTTCTCCTCTCCCAATAGAGTTCTTGTCACACCCAAGATCCTAACTTGAGACCTTAGGGTGGGATCCAAACTGAACTACCGCTCGGACCAACCCCTATTTGTAAGTTCATGTCTACTGTAGTTCTCATTTCAAAATTTCCTAATATAATATAGGTAAATTCTAGGTTACCCTTAGAAAAAATGTGGATAATTTATCAAATATGATTGTTCACCAATAAAATCAGCCACAATTTTTTTTTGTTTTTTTTTTTGGAATCCACTATCTCAGACAATTAAAATATATTTGTGTGTTTACATCACGATGATGTTAAATTAGTAGTATACATGTGTTATATTTCAAATAAATACTAGTGAGATTTAGTAAGTTATCTACATTTTTCCAAAGCCACATGCACCCGAGTTTATCGGTCTGTGTGGTTCTCTCCTCCCAATAGAGTTTTGTCACACGCAAGACTCGAACTTGAGATCTTGAGGTGGGATCCAAAACTAGTTATCGCTTGGACCAACCCTTATAGGTAAGTTCATGACTACTATAGTACTCATATACAAATTTCCTAATATAACATATGTAAATTCTAGGTTGTCTTTGGAAAAAAGTTCATAATTTAGCCACTTTTTTGTGTTTTTGTGAAATCCACTATCTCAGCCAACTAAAATGTGTATTTGTGCGTTTATATCATGCTGATACATGTGTCAGGTTTCGAGTAAGTTACTAAATCTTTTACGAAGACAACCTAGGCCTCACCTATTAGATGGGTTGACAGAGCCACATAATTGACTTGTATATTTGTATGTTTACGTTATGTTGTTATTAAATTAGTGAGACATATATATTTATCAACTTTTGAGGAATACAAGTGAGATTAAGTAAATTATCCATATTTTTTCCAAATGCAACCTAAATCTCACCTATAATATATTTATGCTAAAAATATACAATGCATGCACCATGTGGTCGCATGGATACTAGCTAGTTCTTGTAGACGTTTATAGCTTCTTTTTTGTTTTGCTTTTAGGTGGGTACACATTACAATTGAAACTAATTGGCTCCTGAAAAGGATAACTTTGTTGGCTGGTTAAGCTGTCTCTAGTGATGTCTTCCTTTCAAAAGCCCCATGGGACTTTGTGAGAGTGAGATTATTACGTAAAGTCATTTTCAAAGACAAACCCCAAGTCAAAGGTCTTAATATTAAACTTTTAATTTGGGTACTTGAGGGTGGCAAAATTCAAGTTTTCAAGTGAGTTTGGTTAAACAAATAATCTTTGTTTCTCAGTTTCCATTGGCATTAGAACCTTTCATTGAAATTTAGAAATCGTGTATTGGTTTAATTGAGTTGACATGATCAAATTACTGTTATGTAGCTAAGATAATGGCCACATAATTAGATAGGATAGAAAATGACTCAATTTGAGTAGCTACTTTAACAATGATACCTAATTATAAATGAATTTGGATTAATAGCAGTTAAAAATGCGCGCAATCATGCAGTCAGTAATTTCAGAGTAGTTTGATCAAGATCAAACGAACCAGTTTTGATTTTTATTTAATATAAAAATTTGAAGTTGAAATCTGAATCGTTCGATCAAGATTGGACGGTCCTGAGCTTGTTAATTGCCTCATTGCATGCGGAGTGCATGAAACCGAATCCAATTACGTACACTAACTTTAGGGTATGTTTAGATGGAGGGTTTAGGAGGCGAAGGGAGGGCTTGATTTTCAATTCTATATTGAGAAATCTATAAAATATTTTTAAACAAAAATGAAGTGTGATTAACAATGTTTTATCATTATCTATCATATTCTTTCATTTTTTTCAAAATCTCAAATAAATATTAAAATATAAACTAAGGTTTCCCCTCCCAAAGCCTCCCCAAACATACCCTTAGTGAGTTTGGGAAGATCTTAGAATTATTTGAAGCGTGTGTCATGTTATATATATATATATATATATATATATATATATATATATATAAAACAGCTATTAGTACAAACAAAATAAAATGCTAAAAAACAGAAATTTTAATTAGATTAAATCACGATTTCATCCTTGAGTTGCCTTATTTCTCCTATTTATTCCACAAGTAAACAAAAATAAAAGTAGCGTATAATGGCTTATAACATTGTCACATTGTTTCAAAAAAAAAAAACATTGTCACATACATCTTATCTTATAAGTACTAAAGTGACAGCCGTGGAAAAACATTATAAGATGTAAAAAATGAAACACAGTGGTAATCCATTAGTACATTCACACATCTTATATTTGTACATTTTGTTATTGGGAACATAAATGTGGATAGTATTTATCAAAAGTTTTCATCATAACCTAAGTTCATTTTTCAATCTTCGGATAGTACTTTTTTGCCCTTTTGTACAAACTGTCAAAATGGGAAGGGGAGGGGAGAGAGAAAGTGGAGCCTTGTGGATTCAAATTCACATTCTAAATGTCCACACAACACTTGTGTTTTACCATTAGACTATATACCCTCGAGTCTAGACTCTTGGATAGTCCATTTAATAAAATGCACAACATTCCCACACCTACAAGTTAAAAATGGAATCAACACAAGTAAATTTCGAAAGAAAAAAAGAAAAATCAAATATTTTTTTCAAATATGGAGGAAATTTTATTAATCAAAGTGGCACTAAAGGTCATTTTACAACTGTCTCCGAGAGGATTTAAACTCAGCACCTTGAAGATTCAAGGCCTTACTGAGCTATCAAGTGTAGAAAAATCAAATATTGATATTTCATATACATGATTTATCTATTTCAGTTCAACCCACAAAATTTCCCCTTACCTTTCCAAATTCCAAAATTTATATCAAATGAACCATTTGCATATGTCCCACAGCTTATTGAATAAAAAAATGAATGAATGAATGATATAACAACTATCACCATCACCATGTATACATTTGAATGCATAGAGTATTAAAGTAAGAAACGAAATTGAACAAGCAAAGAATATAAAAGGTTAAAAGGGTAGGGGTGATTCCTAAGCCAAAATTATCTGAATTAATGATTCTATATATACACTATACTACAACATAGATATAAAGGGCATGTACCCAAATTAAATAGAAGACAATTAATTTTATTAGAAAAGGAGGAAAGGGTAAAAAGATTGAGAAGAGAATAAGGAAAGATTCCTTGTTTCTTCATATCCATTTGTGCTTTCCCTATAACTTCCTCATTGTGATAAAATCTGTTAATGGAGAATTTGCTTTCCTCTACTTTTCCTATGTTTGAGAAACAGGAGAACCAGTCCCCTCTGCCCTAGGCGCTGTTTTGCCGGAAGACTTGTCCATGCTACGAACATTGTATTTTTCATATACCTTTTCCCGGTTCTCTGACCACCATGTCTCGGCTTGGTGTTCTCCAAATCTCCTCCGGCTGCAATTATGTTTATCATTGAATAGATTAGGTGTGAAAATTCAACGATTACAAGAAAATTTAAACATCTTAGCTTAAAGGAAAAAATTGTAATGCATGTTTCGGGGAGATGCAAACTACATAGTTGGAGATTAAGTGTGCGTATGAGTAAATAACTTAAGCACTTATTGCAAAAGTTCTTATCATACAAACGCTTATGCATACACTACTTTTTTAATCAAAGAAAATATGGTTAATTTTTTTTCCGATATAAACTATATGTTGTTTTCATAAACGATCTTAGAGAACTTATTGAAATAAGCTGAAAATAGCTTATGAACATGCCAGGTGCTCTTTCCATAAGCTCTCAGAACCACTCCCACAAGTGCTTATACCAGCAGATGAACCCAAATAAGAAAAAATGGTTAAAATGCTTTAATATAAGCTCTAAACTATTTTTAGAAACTATATCCTAAAGAGCTTATTGAAATAAACTAGAAAAAACGAATTGGCATATCATATACCATTTCCATAAGTTCTCTCAAACACTTCACCTAGTTCTTATAACAGTAGATAATCTCAAATAAGAAAATGCGGTTAACCGGCTATAAGCCATTTCCATAAGCTATCATAGTGAGCTTATTGAAATAAGCTAAAAAAATTATGTGCAATCATATACTATTTTCATATGTTCTCCTACATAGTCTGATAAGTGCTTATACTAGTAGATAAATCCAAATAAGTTGTTCATAAACCATTTCCATAAGCTATCATAGAGAACTTCTCAAATTGTTCATAAGTGAATCTAAATGCAGCCTAAGTCATGCAAAGTCTCCGTCAAGACAGAATTATTGTATAGTAATGGCCTAAGAGTTGAAACTTGGAAATAATAGAATCACAGCTAAACTCATATTTATTAATTCCACAAGCCCTATCAACATTGATGTTATTACTCGTCAAATATAAGTGAGGCTATGAAACGTTAGAAAAGAGAGTATAATAGTAGAACCGAATAAAGATAACTTGGTCACGTCGAGAATTTTTAATACCTGAAGCGCACTCGCTTGAGATCTCTCGTTCCATCCCGCATGGCCACAAGTGTTATATAAACACCAGGTTCATACTGTTCAATCCATTCCGCCTCAACTTGACTACTATTAGTAGCCAACGCAGCGTTCCTCGATCTCAAACCGCTCTCATCCTCATGAAAATTCCCAGAATCCCTACCATCAACAATATCTGACATACTAGTAGTACTGCTTGTCTGAACCACGTCACCGCCATTTGGTAACTTAACATCTGAATAATTACTGGTCCCGTTAGAAGTCACAAGGTCATGGATTTGCCGAAGATTAGTTCCATAGACTCCTGGAAAATTCCCAGTAGTTTTGTTCAACAGAGAGGATTCAAATCCTATGGAGGCCAAACTAGAGCCACTGATTGATTCTGCGATGGAGCGCTGCTCCCCATTTGAATCTGGATAATGAATTCCATTTGACTTAAGACCATTTGGAAGGTAAGTTGGTCTAATGTTCTCAGAATCATAAACTTCAGGAGGAAGTTTCTCAGCAACATCTTTAAGCTGAAACAATGTTAATGGCCAATTAGCAAGTGTAACCATTTTATTCGATGAAAAATTAAAATTAAGCTGCAAATAAGAAAGCATCACATGAAAATAAACTATTTGAATATTTCAAAGGCTCAAAAGAAGCTGATTAAACAGAAATAAAACCTGTGCCGTAAGTGACTTTATAACGTCTTTTGCAGCTTTGCATTTACCAGACTCCTCAGCAGCTAGTGCCATAGCTTCTTGAGACTTTTTTGTTGACCTTTGAAGCTCTGATTCTTGTAGTTCACATCTCTGTTTCAGGCTCTCAACCTGATGATATTTATAATTAGATTTTCTGGACACAATCAAAAGTAAAAAAGTTATACACACACACACACACACATATATATATCAGTATGTGACATCATTTTTTTCCACTGTTTAAGCAATGTCATACTGCTTGTCTTTTGCGAAGTTTGTTTGCCACCAAAAGGAAAGCAAAAAATGCAAAATGTACCTGAGCACGTAGCTTCTTCACTTCTTGATTTAAAAGTTCATTTGTTTTCCTCAAACTATCAGCAACACTTTTGGAGAAGGAAAGTCCTGATGTAGTTGGATTAGGCGTAGCTGAACGAGGAGGATTCGGACGCCTAGATAAAGGAGACACATTCCTGGAACTTGCTCCAGATGGTGCGACCACTGGTCTTGGAACTGTTCGTCTCAGATCAGCAGCAGTGGAGAAGACAACATCTTTCAGCTGAAGCAAAGAACTTGCTTGCGAGTTGCGAACTAATGAGAATGTATCAGCTTTTTTTCCTTGTTTGGCTGCCTTGTTATCTAACTGCTTTATCAAATCCGTATTAGAAGGAATTACTGACTTCGACAATCTTAGCTCAGACTTGTCTAACCTGTCCTTATTTTCACCTGACAGACGCGGCAAAACATTCCTCCCATTGTTATTGTTGGCTTCTGCAACTTTGTTCAATTTGGCATAACAAGAATCACACACACGGTAGGGCTTTCCCGGATTAGGAGCGAGTGCTGCTCTTAATGCTTTCCTAGAACTACAAGAATGGCAATGCACAAGTCCGCAATTATAACAATTATGCCTCTTTCTAGTGAAGCCAAATGATTGTCTACAAGTAGAGCACTGAGCCTGCTCGGCACCAGATACCCACTTATGAAGGCAAATGGCAGCAGAGTAGTTTGAACCACATGCAATATATTTCACATGTCTGTCTTTCAATGCTTCAACTAAAGTTGGTGTTTTTCGATCTTCAATATCTCCGTGACCCAATCTCCCATTTGCACCCTTACCCCATGTATAAACTTCATTTTTGGATGTTAAAACAGCTACATGATATGCACCACAAGCAATTTCTTCAACAGATTCGCCGGCAATCTTATCTCCAACCAAGCAGGGCATTTTTCCATCAGACTGGGGATTCCCAAGCTGACCATAAACAGTACCTCCCATCGTAAAAACACGTCCAGATGTTGTCAGCCCAACTGTCAAACTGTGCCCACAAGCAATTTTATGAAAATTGTAATCAATAAGTGCAGGCACACAAGTTGGTTTAAGCCGTGCCTCTTTGTCCCCATGTCCGAGGCGATTTTTGTCTCCATCACCCCAAGTAAACAATTTACCTGATGAAACACTGGCATTAGATTGCGTCGCGATAACCTCTACAACAGCTGCAGTATGCCACACTCCACATGCCACAGATACTGTCCTCAATCCAGATAAGGACTCGACTTCTCTAGGATACAAAACATTTTCCCTATCGCCATGTCCCAAGACACCGAAAGTTCCATCACCAAATGTAAAAAGTTGCCAGGTTGAAGTTATCAAGGCTGTATGCCATGGACCACAGGCAACAAATGCAACTTGAAGTCCCTCTAATGGACCCGCGATTCTCTTCGGTATCCAGTGACTGACATTAGTGCCATGACCGAGAAGCCCGACATTATGAGTACCGTCACCCCATGTATATAGTTCCCCAGCCATTGTAACAGCACAGGAATGAAACTCCCCACAGGCAACAAAATCAACAGTTGTAGAAGTCAATGCTTCAACTAGACGAGGTTGAACCACATTCTTCCAAACACCATGACCAAGACGTCCTCTGGATTCTTCACCCCATGTAAAAACTTCACCTTGTCTAGTGACTAAAGAAGCATGTCTAACACCACATGCTATATGATGTACATCTAAAACTACATTAGATTCCAGTGGTCTGGGGAGAAGCACATCTGCTCTTGGGCTGAAATAGTTGACACTTTTATCGGCACCAATTTTCACGTTGTCGCAGATAATTTCCCCCCATATGTATACATCCCCTAGAGCGTCATAGTCATCTGGTGCAGATCCGTGGCTAGATGTCCCACTTGAAACACTAATACGAAAAGCATCTGAACCAGATCCTTTTACTTGCATATTTGTTGGGTGTGCTGGTGCATGTGACCTTTCGGAATTTAAGGTTTTGTCAGACCAAAAGGACTTTGGTGATGTATTTGGAAGACTCGCAGAAACGTCGGGGGAACTGGTGTCTTGCGACGCACTGGCTGAACTTACACTTGGATTACTGGATGTTAAGTCTCTGCTATCCTGAAATTCATTGAGCAAGAAAGAATTATAATCTAGTTACCATGCATTTCGCCAGGGAGCTATCAGAAAGCATATTGGCATTAGAAGTATATGAAGTCAGGAAACTTGCATATGATCAGTTCGTCTTTTACCAAAAAAAATCACATGAAAATTAGAGTAGGTTAGGGACTGTTTTATTATAGTGTTTAAAAATTGTCTTGTGTTTTGAAAACTAAAAGAACAAAAAATCTTGTTTGAGTTGGCATGTCGTAATTGTTTGTTTTCAAGACTTAGTCTTGTGTGTGTGTGTGAGGGGGGGGGGGGGGGGGGGATAGGACAGAAAAATGCAGCATATATCCTTTTAGGCTAAGAGCTAATGACTAAGAAAATAAAGACTAGCTTTCCTCAGAGGAAACAAAAAACCACTTATTACAATGCAAATAATCAATAAGTTCTTTCTAACTTGATTTGTTCAAAACATACACTCAAGGTACAACTTCGCACGAGATAGAAAGGAGCGGAGCAAACAAAATGCAATGAAATGGTTCAACTCTAATCTCATAAGTTACGCCATTTTTTTTTGGAACCAAAATGTGACACTTATAAACCACATTCCAGTTTTTTCTATGTTAAAAATGCATCAATCATAAAACAGAACCCATATATTATGTTCTACTCAGCTTCATTGTGTCTACCCAACATTGCCTAAGGATAACGATGCAGCGCACCACTATTAACCCGTCTATCACATCTTGAACAAGAAACATAACACAAGCACACAACTAAAATGAATTTAACAACAAAGACTCCAAAGTTGGTGTGTATTTACATCAAGAATGAGGCCTCCATCACTCCATCCATCAATTTTGGACCGACCACCTTGACCAGAGGATATCAGTTTTTTGAGACCAGAAATCCACACTTCTGCCTCAACTTTATCTTTGCATATCTGAAAAATAACAAATAGAAATTCTTATAATAAAGAAAAATACAGAAAATGAAAACAAAATAATGTAGAATCTGTCACTAACCAAATCAAGAGATCGCTTTCCGTTATTATAAATGAGTGAAAAAGACAAATAGTCCTTCTCAGGACGCAGGTAACGTTGGAAAACAGCCTGTTCAAAGATTAAGGAAAAGAAAATACAGAACAGAGAAGTGTAAGCTTATGGAACAACAAACTTATCAAAATCACTTTATTAATCATAAAGAACTCCACGGCATAGAATGATATCAATTGTAAGTGCAGAAATCTCACAGTTCTTTGTCCAGGTATGATTCTTGATATAGAAGATAGCTTCAGATTTTTTTCTCCAGCACTTGAAATCCAGATTAAAGATAATCCATCCTGCCATTTTAGATGTTTTATCATGTACACAAATAAATAAGCGTAAAATTTCAATCCTACTGCAAATAAATGTTTAAATAGGCATAAGTAACAAGTCAGTATAACTGAACTGAATCTAACAAAATCAATTCATTTTTTATTTGTTTAAGAATTCATTGTTATTATCATTATTATGCCTCCAGTGATTAACGTAAACCTGAAAACTGGCACACAAAAACAACATACTGTCAGGTACCCCAAAAACTCTGGAATCCATTACTTTCAAAACCAGATGCTTTTTTGTTGCAGAAATATAAGAAAAGAGTTCAAACTATTAGAATATAAGAAAGTATCACATAATATCTTGTACTGTGTTAAAGTATCATAGTAGGATTGGTTTCTTATCTTAGAGTATGAATATCTCCTAGGATTAGTTTTCATATTACTAGGTTATTTTTGTGATTTATTTTCTAGTTTCCCCTATTAAATTATGATTAGGAGTCTTGTATCCCTATAAATAGGATTAGTATTAAGTCTTTTGTATAAAGTTTTTATCAACTCAGTATCAATAATATTATACCAGTATCATATTCAGAGTCTTTGTTATACTCCATCTTTTTCTTTTATCTAAAGCCCAAAACTTCAACATGCTATAAGAGCGGTACCATCCTCCGTGACCTGTCCCATCACAATTCCTTTGTCTGTGCACATCTTCCCCTCCTTTGGTGTTTGGGCACTGCTTATGATAATCACTGTAGAAAAAGAAGACACGATATTGGTCACGCAGTTCGGCCAATCTTTGCCTACGTCTGCGACTACAGAGCAGCTGTAGTTCCGTCTTATTAATTGTATAATTGTATTTTGAGTACAAGCACTACTGAGTTTAAATAGGCTACTTAACGGGCCAGGTAAATGGGCCGAATACATATATAAATAAATCTACTATTTACAACATATTTCAACAATCACTTTGCTGGTAATTAACGTTTTCAGTTTGGAGTTGTTTGTGCTATGGAACTGCTACTCTGTGCCCTTCTTTCTGCATTCATGTCACATCAACTGCTCGATCATTGTGTATCCCTTTCTAGTCTGGTTTTGCGCATCTTTTTGTTTCAGGCTGTTTGTTGGTTTCTGTTTTTTGTTGGTCATCTGTCCAAGTCACTATTATCAAGTGTGCTTTCTGCCTTGTCTTAAATTGGTCTCTAATGGCAAGCTCTCTAGTCAACAATCCTAGCACATTGTTGATAGTCTCCTGTAGTCCCATTGTCCAACCACCGTCAAGGTTGAGTCGCGGCACCAATCACAAAACTTTGTGACCTATTCGACATTTAAGTTGGTTATTTCAAGCTAAGGACAACATCTGGCCATATAACATTTCGGTTTGGTTGTGGTGTTTGTAAAAATCAGTAACAGTTTCTTTAGTTGAATAATTGGTGGTTTGTTCTTCGCACAAATCTTATTGGTTGATGGCACTGGTATTTCTCGTTAGTTCACTCAAGATATCTGTATAGGTCTAGTTACCATGGTCGTTATATTTTCTCTTTCGAAGGGAATATTTGTAACAAGTTTAAAGCTTAGTAAATAGCCTGAGGAGGAGTGTTAGAATATAAGGAAGTATCATATAATATCATAATATTATGTTAGGGTATCATGGTAGGATTGGTTTCCTATCTTAGAGTATCCTAGATTATCTCCTAGATTTAGTTTCCATATTATCTAATTATTTTTGTGATTATTTCCTAGTATCTTAGAGCATTTAGTCTTTTGTAGGAAGCTATTATCCAGTTTGTATCAACCCATTCAATAATATTACACCATTGTCATATTCAAAGTCTTGGTTACACTCCATCTTCTTCTTCTTTTATCTAAAAGCCATAACTTCAAAACAAACTAATCCTACAACTATGTAACTGTATATTTCAGAACTAAACCAAGTGCACAATAAGTAAACATGCAAAAGAAACTATCTTTCATAAAGTATTAAATTAATGGAACACCTGATCAGTTTATTACAGTTCAACCAGGTAGAAAGGAAACAAAATAGAGAATAAAAAAACCATTCCAGGAAAAGCTTTCATTTAACTTACATTGGAAAGTCTAAATGGATAAAACTTGGGCTTTCCCTTACGACCATATTTAAGCAGTTGAGCACCCTTTTTCAACGCAATCAACGCCTGCAGGATGAAAAGGAAACATTGTAAACCACAAAAAAAAAAAAGAATAGAATCAAACCAACAGAGGTGAACTGATATACCTACATTAAATAAGGAGGACCGAAGAAAATGAAAAGTTTAAAGCATCTTATGTTTTAAATACTGTGATATAAGAAATCCAGCATATTACGACATTGATTCAATCTCCCTGAAAAGTCTTTTTTCCTTCTTAATAGTTTAACCTAAACTAGAGGCTGGAAATGTGGTACTCACTACTGATATTTCATATTCCAAGGTACAAAATTCCTTTTGTCTAAACATCTCTCTGGCTCACCACTCAATTTCACTAGATAATTCTTTGTAAAAATTTGTGATTTCCTTGTCTAAAGCAGACCACAATAAATACTAATTCATATGATTTGCTAACTCTGATCCTAACTTCCTAAGCTATCATTTTGACCAGCTAATGACTGATTCTATCCGAATAATAAGTACACGAATTTGATTCTTTGATTCTAACAGTCTAGTATCCCAGAAGTGTGCTCTACAGAAAATGTCGCCAGCAAAATTTCTAGTGGCAGCGTACTGGTGGTCGACGGCAGAGACGGTTACTAGAGGTGACAAAAAATGCAGTAAGCTACAGACACTGCAAAGGATGGAAGCCAGAAAATCGAAGAGGTCACCCTTGAAAAAGAGGAACATGAGAGTGGAGAGCATAAACTGCCATAAAGGTAGCAGCAGCCGGCGGGAGAGGATGGTATTACTCTGATACCATTTTGGATTTTGTGATTTGTGTGTCTAAATCAGGAGCTTAGATGCTCTCCATTTCTAGGGGAAATTGACATCTCCATTTTATTACTTAGATACATGTTTTTTTGATTTCCCACGGGTTCCCTCCATCAGAGATGATTTTGTTCGAGGCACTGTCAGACACTAAATGTGGGCACCTCTCCCTACAGCTTCGGGGATTCGAACCTTGGTTCGCCACATTGTGGAGAACTGATCCTTTCTGCTAGACTAACCCTTTCCACTAGACCAATCCCTGGTGGTAAATAACAGACATGTGGCACTAAAAGTTTTACCGATTGAGATTCAATTTGTTTAATGGAAATTATAATTATAAAAAAATGAAAAATGTTTGTCTTCCACCACAAAATTTGTGTTCATATTCTTCCACCAAATCCCCTCATGCCAAAACCCCACTTCATCTTCTTATTGTAGTCAAAGCTGTAGCGAGCCTCATCTGACTCATGGGCCTCCCCGTCGCCACCAATCACGGGCTACGTGTGTGACATCTCTGCCCCATCGCACTAGAAACGGGCACTGCTTAGAGAACCCCTCATGTATCTTCAGAGTATCAACTTCTTATCTCCCTGATACAGAGAGATACACGCTTCGAGGATCTGTGCCTCACAAAATGCCTAAGACACCAATTACTTAATTAACAAGTTACCTCATTCTCTAAACCTCTACCGTTATTTATAGGCAACATGTCTTAACTAACTCACTCCTAACATAACAAAGGCCAGCTAAGGCTCATATCTAATAGGAAACCCATTTGCAGCGAAAGAACTCAACTCCCTAGCTCTACCAAGCTAAATCCAGCTCCAATGAGGGAAACGGAGTCCCTCCATCCTTCACTTTTTAGTGATTTCGAACCTAGTGATTAGTCAATTTCTCCATCAATTTCAAACCTGTTATGCTTCTTCTGTGCTGAGTTGTGAACCTAACTTGTAATTTACAGACTCGTTCATCTTGAATTATGATACTATGTTGGTGTATTCTGATCTTATTTGGTCTAGTATTGTACGCTTTAAAACAATAATGTTGTATCAAGAACTCTTATCACTTTACAAGTCGATTTCTACAAGTTTACATAGACTCTTGAGTGTGACAAACTTGCATTTTATCATTAAAATATGGCATCAAAACATATCCACTACTATCTGTTAATAGTCCAAAACCAAGCCACCGTAATACATCTAGTACCATCCCATTCAAACACAAACAAGCATACCAAAATCTCTCCATTTTCTCAGATTCCACATTCCATGGCAATTCATAATCATAAAGCATCAAACCTCTCAATGAAATAAATTCCAAAAGGGCGTAAAAATTACACAATGAAACTTTTAATAAAATATAATTGTTAAGGGTCCAACATCAAATGTGATATGGCCTAAAAAAGACTTTATAATAAGTGGAAAACACTCCTCCCTCTACAAGCCAGTTTTGTAGGGTTGAGTTAGGCCCAACCAAAATTCTAAGATGGTATTAGAGTCAATCCAAAATTCGTTGGGCCACTCGAGTCACACTCCGGTTTTCCAGTACTGGGTGTGAAGGAGTGTGTTAAAAGTCCCACATCGAATGTGATATGACCCAAAAACGAGTTTATAAAAGGGTAGCAGAAGCATCCATCACTGTATAAGCCGGCTTTATAGGGTTAAGTTACGCCCAACCCAAATTCTAAGAATAACTTCAATAGACAAGTTCACTATTTATACACCCTTTAATCTCCTAATTCCTATCATGTATCATGTCAAACAAAGTAACAGAAACGCACAACCACACAATCATAACAATCTTGGCCAAACACTTCAACCATTTCCTATATCATAATAAATAAATAATCTATTTCCAATTCTTGTGATAAAACATTCCAGAGAGAGAGAGAGCTTACTTGCTCAATGTCACGATCAGCATTCCCGTAGTTAACAAGATCTGCCATTCAATGTGAGAGATTCACCAAACCAACACCACCCTCTCTGATCACTGACCAGAGCTCCAGTCATTATAGAAAACTCCAATCTCTTCTTCTCTTCAAAACCATTCACCTTTACACATCAAACCAAAATCTCTAATCCTTTCTCTCTTAAAAGAGAAACCCACTTCTTATTCTTCCTCTAGAACGCAAAGAAGCTTTGCTGATCCGCTCCTCTTTGTAGAAACCAAAGCCCCAGAAACTCCTTTGATGATTCCAAGTCAAACCCACTTCTTTTTATTGTTTTGAAACTCACCAGACTCACTTGGACCGGAAAAAACTTGACTTTCTAATCGGTTGAACCGGGTTTGATAATGGGTCACGGTGGTTCGTGCCGGAAGGAGGTTCCCGAAAGGAATTCCGGTGACGAATGCCCGCTCCGGCGAAGGAGTAGAGAGAGATAAAAATGTAAAAAATAAAACACTGAAATGTGACGAGAGAGAGAGAGGGAGATTAAAGTACAACTAGTCAAAGATGAAGAAAAATAATATAAAATTAAAAGTTCGGTTTGGTAAATTGGTTGGTTTGAATTTCTTCTTTTTTTCTTTCTTTCTTCATGAGAGAAATGAGAAAAGAAAAACGTTACGTTTTCTTCGTCAGAAATTTGTAAATAATAAATTAAGGTTTATCTATAAGACGTAGCTCAAATGTCAAATGCTGAAATTGTAAGGAAGGAATATAGGTGTTCGCGGTATGGATTCATCCGGTTTGGAGACAAAGAGTGAACCGAATCGCAAGGTAAAACTATAAGCAATTTGGTTTGGTTCGGTTGGCTTCCTACAAAAAAATCGAACCAAACCAAACCAAAGCGATTTGGATTGGTTCAGTTGGTTCGGTTTTTTTTAGACAATTTATAATTTAAAACTTGTTTAAAATACCTGTTTTAGCGGTTAATTAAAAATACCTGTTTCCGCGGCCGACGCCGCCGTTGTGATAGCTGTCACCGTTGCGTGCCTCATGGGGAGGAGACGGACTAGTCTCAGGCTTTCCGAGGCCGAGATCAATGCTTCTAGACTTAGATAGTGATGGTGTCGTCCTCCCCTTGCAGATAATGGTTCGATCGAAAAGTGAGGAGATGCGATCTTTCGTGCCCCCTAGGAAGCCGATCTTGAAGAAGTCGGCAGAAGGCCATCTAGTGTCGGCCCCGAAGGCAGTCCCATCGCCGCTCTCTTCTACATACGGTAATACGTCCGCGAGGTCAGCTGCTTCGGGATCGACCAGGGAGATAATGACTAAACAGTCGTCCGAGGGCATGGTGGAAGAGAATCCCGAAGTGAATTCGCAGAGCCGGAAACCCGTTGTCGTAATGGAAGAACATGAGGAGCCGGTCGAGGAGGTCTATGACTGGGTTTCCACCAAGATCTGCAATATTTCTCCAAGGTTCAAGCCGGAGAAGCTCGTACCCTTTTATGAGAGATATATCGTTGCACCCGCCGATCAGCGCTGGAAATTGCTGGGAGTTGATGACATTCCGGTGTGCACCAAGCACGACGGTCTCGGCTTCTTCTTTTATGGAGCTACGTTAGATACCATGGGAGTTCGAATCCCATTAAGTGATTTTCAAAAGGATGTTCTGCGGCATCTGCACGTGGCCCCCTCACAATTGTTGCCGAACGGTTGGGGGTTTATGCGTGGGTTTGAGTTGGTAATGGAGCACCTCGGGAGAGTGCCTTCAGCCAAAGTATTCTTGTGCCTTTTTAATGTGTTTCATTCGCCTGAACCTAGATGTGGTGGGACGAGGCAGAGTCATGTCGGCATCCGTGGCCACTCTGAAAGATCTTACTTCACGCCGGCCAATGATTCGAACAAAGACTTCAAGTCGGCATTCTTCTTTGTCTTGGCGTCTACAAATGCGGCGAAACAGTCGATCACCGATTTCCAGGGCAACAAGATGTCTAAGGAGCACTTTCCTTTGTCTTGGTCTCGGGAACATTTTGTCCGTGATGGGGAAACAATCGGGACCAAGTCCTATGCTGGGAAACCGTGGTCGCTGAGAGGTGATGATGCGGTTTCCTTCAAGATGATCGACCGGTGGGGGAAAGAGCTAGCCAAGAGAGACCTGAAGTTCCACTGTGGCTCAATGTTTGATGCCCTGGCCGACTCCGAGGCCAAATTGAAAAGATACTTTGACTCCTGTACTTGTTTTAGATTTCTTTCTTGATTCTTTGTTGTGGACCGGGTCGACCCCAGATAAATTTTGATGCTTGTTCTGACCATGTCTTTTCATTTTGCAGGTAAGATTGACGATCTCGACGCCATTCTGAACGAGTCTACTGTTGACACGTCTGTGCGGGTGAACAAGCCGGACAAGACTACTGAGAAGAAGAAAGCTGGTCCAACATCGGGTGTCGGGCCCAGTGCTGGTGTTACTCCATCTCCATCCTCTAAGGAGAAGGCCCCCTCTGACAATCCCTCGAAGTTGGTCCCGGGGTCGGCCATCGCCGAGAAGACCAGTGCCCGTCTTCAAGATAAGATTTCTGAACTCGAAGTTTTGAATAGATTATCGATGGCGAGTTGATTCGCACTTCCCGTAAATTGAAAATTTACCGAGATCATAATTTGGTAGAGCTTTCTAAGGAGAATCGGTGTCTGAAGGCCAAGTTGGAAACACTCTCCGACGTGAGGAAGAAACTGACCGAGGCTCATGACAGGGCCAAGGTTCAAGCCAAAAAGATTGAGAAGCTGCCGGCGTTGGAGGCCGATCTTCGTCGGGTGAAGGAGGAGCTCGAGAAGGCCAAAGAGGAGAGAGTAGCCGAGGTCTGGAAGAAGGACGAGGAGGTGAAAAGGCTGAAGGAGGAGCAGGTCATCCTCAAAAATAAGATTGCTTCGGGAGCGGTGCTTGGCTTTCAGCGCTGCTTAGATATGGTGGTCTTGCTTGACTCCAATATCCAGGTAGATTTGCTGCAGCTCAACCATAAAGCAGTGGATGGTCGGATCGTCAAGGGAGATCAGGTCATTTATGTATCGACTCCAACTTCCTCTCTTAGTGTTGCAGAGATTGAAGAGCCTGTTGTTGCAAAGGATGCTCCTGCCTTTGAGGCCAATGCCACACCTGCCGCCGAGGATCAGTCTACGCCCGCTGTCGAGGACAGCGTCAATCCTGCTTCCGAGGTCGGTGACCAAGCTATCGCCGGTGTTGAGAAGGCAAGAACCTTCGAGAGCCTGGATTAGATACTTTCCTATTTTCTTTTTATTTTCCTGCACTTTTTTGGTTGGCCTCGGGCATGTCCGGGGCTAACCTTGGTTTGTAACAAACAATGTTAACTCCTGCATTTCAATTAATCTTTGTTTGCTCCATGTTTTATTTGTCTCTGAGCACTTTTAGTCTTCTTTGAATGTCGACGTAGCCTATTAGATAGCCGTTATTAATTGCGAAGATCGATGGTATTGACGATTCGTCCTTGATTTAGAATAATTGTTGAGAGACAAATCCTGAGTGCCGAATCCGAGATTGGTAGATGGGAAAGCCGATGTGGGTTCCCCGGTCTTCAAAAGATGGGAAGGCTGCTGTGGGCCCCCCTTTCCAATTTCCTGTCCCGGAGGTCGTTGCGGACCCCGGTCTCCAAAAGATGGGAAGGTCGCTATGGGCCCTCTCTCCATAATCTCCATTCGGAGGTCGCTGTGGACCCTGGTCTTCAGCCTCTGATGGAGCGTTGAGCTCGGATATCAGAGGGACGGGCTCGCAAAATGCGAAATTGGGATACCTTCGGTCTCTGATGGAGCTTGTCAGCTCGGGGATCAGAGAGAAGGTTTTGCTCGCACGGAGCGAAATTGGGATGAAGCCGCTGTGGACTTCCTTCTCAGACTCTCTGTCGGCGTTGTGAGCTCGAGAATCAGAGAGCTGTTGGAGCCGTTGTGGGCTATTTATCTCTTGAGATGTGGATAGTTAGAGGTCTTGAGAAGAAATCCGGACTCAGTATAAGCGCAGGTGGGACGAAGGTTCTAGATGACAAGAAGAGATCCGAAGTAGCATGAAGATCCACGCTCGGACGAAGGTCCAGAGCAATAGTGGAGAGATCCAACGCAGGACGACATTCGCACTCAGACGAAGGTCCGGAGCAATAATACAGAGATTCGATGCAGAGTCAGATTCATAAGGGGAAACGGTTTCGAAGTAATAAATCGGCTCTAAGAATACCCGTTGCTACTGCGGGGGAAGTGAGCTCACCCCTTCTTGGAAACGAACCTTTCCTGGAAGAAATTGAGATGCCAATAACTAAATGAAATGCGGGAAAAGTCACAACTCACCTTGGCGCAAAAGATTGGGTCGGACGATTGTCCGAGACCGTTTCCGCTGAGAAGAATGCTGAGAACAGAGAAATCAGAAGACTGATGTTCAAGAGAATTCGGAAGCAAGTGATTTCTCCCACTGTGGTCGCCACTGTTCGGTACTCGGACTCGAATAATATTATGTCCGGGGTACAATTGGTTAAGAGCTTCTAAAGATCTTGAGGATATGCTATGAGCAAGTAAGATGAAGGTGAGCTTCAGATGCTTGAAGATGGACCTCGGGTTGTCAGGGATAGCTTCCATACCCGCGCCGGGTAGGGTACCTGCAAACACTCTGACGCTTAAGTCAGTACAGATTAGAGAAGGAACATGCAAGGAAATAATACCATAATGAATAACGTACCTTGGAACGGAAGGTTGAACCTCTATTGATAGACAGAAATGTCGTACATGAAGCGTCGGATACGGGTGTGCGAATCCTGACCGTTGGATGCGGATGTCTACTGACGCGTTGAGCGCCGGATATCTTTAGATGCGGAATTGGGCTTGGCCCAAATCTTGTGATGCTTTGGCCCAGGCCGGAATAAAAATAATGTCAAATCTGCTAATTCTACAAATTTTGAATACATAGAAAATCTAACAAATATGAATACTTTTTTTCCTTCTAATATATGTATCTTTGTCTTATGATCATATCTAAAAATTAAAAGAAACAATAATACTACATATAAGTAAAATCACAACTTCTGCATGTGAAAAGATAAAAGCAAAAACGAAACTTAAGGGTAACAGCAGAATCAAGTTCTGCATAAACAAAGATATAAGCAAAAATCAAGATCATTTTTCAAGAGAAGAGAAGAAGAGAGGTATTAGGGATGTGGGATTTGGGAATTGGGCTTCGCTTACTGAATATATGATTTGGGCTTAAAAATGCAATTTGGGCTTTACTAACATAAAGTATGGGTTTGGCTTATCCCACATCCCATAACCCCCTAAATACCCAAACTAAACACTCTTTCTCCCTCTCAACAAACCCCTCACATCCCCTCACAAACACCCAAACACCCCCATAACCGAATCCCTAAACCCTCTCCCTCACACTCTTCGATTTCCCTCTCCAAACTCACCCAATCTTCTAATTTCAAGCTTCAATCTCCATTTCGGAACAAAAGGTACACGATTCGTAACCTTATTTAAGTTGCATTTTGTTTGTTTTCTGGTTTTTATGCGTTTTTCATTACCTGTAAATCGCGACGTATTCAGTTGAGAACAACCGAATGCTTCTGGGAACGACGATGAAAACGAAAGGATTCTGTTGAGCTCAGCCGAATGGATTCGGTTGAGGTCAACCGAATGTGTAAAATGCTGAGGCGCATTTTAAGGATTCGAGAGACCTCAACCGAATCCATTCGGCTGAGCTCAACCGAATCTGATTGTTTCTTTTTTCAAAATTGTATTTTAAATTGTAAAATGGTTTATAATGTGTTTTTTTCCCGATATGGTAAAGACTAGAGGTTCTAAGTCTCAGTCACAGCCTGAAGGTCGCGCAGCTAGGCCACCCATGACGGTGTTGCATCGTAAACACAAGGAGGACGCACGTGCTGCTGATGCTGGGCCTAGCAGAGGCCGTGGTAGGGGTAGGCGTGCTCTAGTTGTGCAACCCCCAATTGTGCAGGAGGATGGTATTGGTCAGGACATTGAGAGATATGCTTACCATCCTGCTGCTGACTTGCCTGGTCCTACGGAGGACTTGGTAGCAGCTGCTCATGGTGACGAGGCAGCTCCTGCAGTTCCTTCTACTTCCGCTGCTCCTGCTCCTTCTACTTATGCTCCTCGGGCCACATTTCCCTTTCCTGGTGGCCCGCAAGATAGATCATTGTTACCGACTTACGGGGCTCACGTTGCTAGAGCCATATGGGACGGCAATGTAAGTAACTTATTATTTTTCTCTAAATAATTTAATGATTACATTTTTTTAAACTGTTGACTCAATATAGCATTCGATATTGCAAGATCGTGCCCCGTTGAAGCTTGTTGCACACGGCGTCCCACAGATAGGGGAGCCTCATCCAAACATTCTACACTTGCTGGAGCGTTCGAAATTGCTACCGCTCAAGGACATTGGGTTCCCAACAATCATTGGCGGGCTGATCAATGGATTTGTTGAGAGGTGGCATTCAGGCACATCCTCATTTCACCTACCTATAGGTGAGATGACCATCACTTTGGATGATATCTCATCATTGCTCCACCTCCTTGTTACGGGCAATTTTTATGATTTTCCAGACTTGACCAAGTATTAGGGAGAGGCTTTGTTGATTGAGTTGTTGGGTGCAGACCCTCAGGACACACATGACCAGACTTCAGGTTTGGGGTTATCTGTGGCCCTCAAGTGGTTGAGGGAGACTGTGTAATGTAGGGCTATATAGGAGGAGCGCTGGGCGCATGCTGCTAGGGCATATCTGCTCTACTTGTTGGGTTGGGGTCCCTTCTCCGATAAGTATGGAAACAAGGTAAAGTTGGGCTGGTTGGGAGCTCTCATTGACTTTGATCTTGCTGGAGATTACACGTGGGGAGTTATGGCGCTGGCCCATATGTACGACCAGCTTGGGGACGCATCCAGACCCAAAAATAAGCAGATGGGTGGCTACCTGGCTCTACTTCAGGTATCTATTAAATTTAGTTTGTTAAGTTTATTTTGTTGTCTCTGTATGGCTGTATGGCTCTGCTAAATGATTTCATTTATTGGTCACAGACATGGATCTTTGAACACTTTCAGGGATCCCCATTTGGCTTGAAATGGGTGAACCCAACTTATGATGAGAGCGAGCCACGTGCTAGGAGGTGGGTCGCTAACACCACCACCACTTTGGCCAGGGAAGCTGTTCGACTATCTCTGGAAGGATGCACCCGAATGATGTCACCTGGGAACCATACATTGCCCATAGAGCTACCTGGTCGTTTGAGCTCATCAGCCTATTTAGAGGCCATTTACGGAGTGCTAGCTGCATGGTGGCCTACATGCCAAACCGTGTCATGAGACAGTTTGGCAGTGTCTAGTGGATACCAGAGGACCCCAAACCCACCACCAGAGCTGTAGTTACAAAAGAGGTGGCTGACGAGAGGTGGGGCAATTTTGACCAGTGGTTGGTGGAGAGGGGGGAAAATGTTATCTGTGGTGCGCTAGACACCATCCCAGGGTACGCCACTTGGTTTGGGAGGGTCTCACATTCATTCATTGAGTTGAAGTGATTTAGTAAGATGTCTAGTTTGAAGATTTTGCTAACACTTGATTTTATTATATTAGTATTAATGATATGCGAATCGTCTAAAGCGTCTCCTTCCTAAATGCATATTTTTTTTGGGTATAACCTTCCTAACTGCATATTAGAAAACCTGGTTGCTTTCGTACGAGGGGGATACATAATACATTACTGATAGGGCAAACACTATCTATGAAATCTTCCACTTTATGAAGTGAAAAAGCCAATGTAAGTGTAGCTTTAAGATTACCTATCCTAAGAAGGTAGCTCAGTTGGCGAGCTAAGGGATACCGAATGAGTGCACCAAATGAGTGCAAGAAGGAAGTCTCAGGTTCAAACCTTGAAAACTAACATTTCCCACCCCACTAACATTGTCTATAAAAAAAAGCTTTAAGATTACCTTAAAGCATTATTGCACAAAATGAGTTTTTCAAAAAATGGAATAATATTGGGTGATGATTTGTATTTCTTCTGTGACTTACCATGTGATCTTGAATCGTGATTGTGTTGGCCCATCTCACCTAAAAGAGGACTCAGGCAAGACCATGTATCCCTTTACTAATATATTCATTGTGTAGAGAGGTAATAAAATTTTTGAAAACCGAGGTCTTATTCAAGGAATTTGCATTTGCAAAGGCAGCCCCTCTATATCTCTTTTTTTAGATGATAGTTTTCTCTTTTCTAAAGCCTCCATCATGGAGAAATAGTTATGACTAGGGATGATAATTATAGGACAAGTAACCCTTGTTGTATGATGAGAGAGAATGAAGTTAAGAGAGAGATAGAGAGGAAGGAGGGAGATGTAGGGAGTGTGGAAGGAGAGAATCCAAGCACCTAAGAGAGAGATAGAGAGGAAGGTGGGAGATGTAGGGAGTGTGGAAGGAGAGGATCCATATCCCAAATTAAAAGGCTAGTAAAGTGGAAGATATTTGAACAATGGGTGACTTGGAATGGGAGTAGTGTGACATCTAGAAGATGGGATTTGTTGTTTAGGAGGAGGGGTTGTTAGGGGTCTCTTGGAAATCTTAACCCCAATTATGATTTCTTCAGATGAGGATAGGCAGATCTGGAGGACCTCAAATGAGAGTGTGTACTTTGTCAAGTTTGTGTTTGCATTTTTTCTCTAGGAAGGTTCTCCAGCAAACTCGCGGACGACACCTCTATTGGATATGCCTTGGATAAATAGTGGTAGATCCTACTGAATATACTCCCATCTTGGTCTAACATATTTCAAGTTGGGTCATACCTAAGGTAGATTCTACTATTTGTGGCCTCTGTTGGGTGTCCTGATCAGTGCATTTTAATGCACTCTTTATAGCTTTTCACTTGGTGTTTTTAATTGTGCTTTGTACTTAATATTTAAGCCTTAGCGCGTTTCTAGATTTTGGGTCTCATTTGAGCAGTATAGTAATTTATTGATTAATTCTTGTTTTTATTACATATTGACCCCTGTTTATTCTGTAGGCCATAACTTTGGCTGTAGTTATCCGGTTGAGGCGTGCAAGCATCCATTGGAAAGCTAAGGAACAAAGATACGATTCTTGTGTTGATCTCGAAACTCAATTCTGAAGTCTGGAAGGTCAAAACGGCGAAATACCAAAGCGGTACTGTGTAAAACAGGTTTTAGGCCGAATTTCAGTATGTTAACGGGCTTTTATCTAGTTACCCATTTAGGGATTTAGGTTTCTTCGTTTTCTCTAAGATAAATACACTAGCTCACTTACTCATTCCTACTTTCAGTTTTACGTTTTGTGCCCTAACCTCCATGGAAGCTTAAGTCCTATATCAATCTATTGGTGAAGAGTACTGCTTCTAAGGATTTTGTGGTTCGGTGCTTCATGTTTATTTCGTTTTCATGGTTTTAATTCTTTCTATATCAATTCCATCTCCGTAATTCTTGCTGCAAATTCGGTTTGTGTTTTGCTTAATTACTCAAACTTTGTGATTTGCTTATGTGATTCGTTTTATCATTCGGTTTTGCTTAATCACTTAATCATGATTCTGTTTTGCAACTTTCATTATTCAAACTGTATTATCGCTTGTGTAATCTAGTTTGGATAGGAATTGATAGAGTCCATGACGCTTAAAAACCTTAACACTATATACGTATATATAACCAATTATGTTTTATTATTTGATTTATATTTTAATTTTGAATATTATTGCCATTGCAGTGCTTTTATGCGCCGTATATCATTATCGAACGTTATTTTATCTGCTTGCTATACCAAATGGTAACAAGTAGCCCAAGGAATCAAGAGGCACTAAGATAGTATATAGACGCATTCTTGTTTACGCTTCATTTTCCTACTTACAAGGAAGATAAAAGAATACATTTATATGTCATGTTGCAGCCCCATTGTGCTTCATTCTTCTTTGTGAGTTAGTATAGAATTTCGCAATGTTTATGTTGGATCTATTTTATATGTTTTAACTTTGAATGCTGTATCTTTTTGTAGCATCTAATGTATACATATTTTTTGCAGTTTTCTATGACCTCTTACGATCCTACAACACAATTATGCAGTTCTCTACTCTGCTCAAGTTGTGCAGGTTTTTGACCTCTTTCTCCTGCCTGGTCTACTTATAAGCTGCTTACGCAATTTCTGAAGGAATCACAATCTTCCATCCTTGTTAGGATTAGTAAACCAAATAGGCTTAGTACCATTCAATCCACCCAGTCAGATTAGTGTGGTTTCTTTCCACCACCTAATATATCCTTACTCGTGTTTCTTCTAGAACAAACCCAAAAAGTAGATTGTCGTTAAAGAAGTTATAAAACATGAATTTATATGTTGTTATATTTTGGCATGGATTTTATTTTCTATTGACATATAAAGGGGATTTAGGGAATTGGACATTTTTCGTTTGGCACCATTAGTGTCTATACGTGTATTCTCGTGTAGAATTCTAACACTGTCTAATGATCTGGATGCTCAATTCCTCCCATCCCCTCCACCTGTCAAGGAATAATAAAATTAATGCCAAAATACAAAGGTATGCAAATTCAGGGTTTAAAGCTTCTTCAACGTTAGTCTACTTGTTGGGTTTGTTTTGGAAGAAACACACTAATATATGTTGTCATAGATTTTTCTCAATACAAGTCTCTGTTTGGTACTTTTATATTGTAAACTGACATAATCTGTAACCATGTATAAAATAAATAGGGTGTGAAAATTGTCACTTTAGTGTATCACTTTTTTTTCTCCTATTTTACCCTTAAAATTCATCTCAGTATTACAAAATTATCCTTAAAGAACAGCCATTGGCGAAGAAAACTATAAGTGGTGGAGGTAGAAGTTTGAAACACGAACTTCCCCATTCTGCAATTATGTGTTTGTTAATTGCTTCCGTGTCTATTTTTTTTAACTTTTGAGTTTCTATTTTCTAAGTCCCGCCCATTTACTTAAAAAGTTCCCAAGCAATATTACATAATTTTTAAAGAAGCATTATTACACAGTTCCCCACAATATTAACAATGTAAAACAAAATGATTTAGATTATTAGGGATATAAATCCGGTAATGAGCTGAGCTCACTTTTGAAATATTAATGAAAGAATAGCATCTGGAGAAGGTGAACCATTGAATTGCGACCGTCCCATTCACTTGAGAGGCTTTGTTCAAATTTTAGAAATCAGGCTCTTACATTTATTAAATTGGGCGTCTTAGTGGCAGAGCTTTACATAATTTATGGGCCAAAATCATCAACAAATATACCCAATAATAAAATATAAATTAAAAAATACTTTAGCTACAAAAAAAAGTAATTTCTAAAAAAACTGTTTTAATTCATTGGCAGAAGTTAAGTTAAAAACTTAAAATCACAATATTTTTTTAAAAAAAATGTAACTTTAATTAATTTTGGTTTTAAAAGGCTGGAATTATTTTTTGGATATATTCAAATATTTATTCAAAAAACCATTTGCTAAAAGCAATATATTTTTTAGTTGAATACATTTCAAGAGTAATATAATATATTTAATCATTTTCTCAAAGCATTGTAAAAAAAACAACATGCAACTGTCAACAAAAAAAGAAACATGCATGCAGAGAGATGCCAAGAGAAAAAGTAAGTGCAGATGCTGAGGATCAAATTTTTTCCCCCAACGTTAACATGCGCTCTCCTTGCCACTGCACTTCGGTGAAAATCTAATACAAGATTAGAAAAGCATTTATATAACTTGTCTATTAATTTTTCTGGGCCCTAAAAAATTGGTGTTGGGCTGGGGCCTTGTGGAGTTGCATTGAGTATAAGAGAGAGTTTTCTTAGGGATAAGAGATATTTTGATTTTTAATTATGGGTTGATTCATTAAATGCAGCAGTGTTGCTACAAAAGGCAAGCTAGCCACACATGATATGCTAATCATTTCATAGGAATCTCTAGGAACATTCTAGAGCATGGTGAGTCACGATAACTCTTAGGAATAAGAGTTATTTATGGCAAAATAAATAAGAATTAATGCTATCCGAAAGTAATTAGTGTAAATAAATATGTCTTTCCTTGATAATTATTGAGTAAAGTGTTTAATATGCAAAAAGGGTATTTTGGGCACGCTTGGTGCCATTTTGATGGATTTTATGCGTGTAATTAATGTGCAGGAAGTTTTAGTATGAATGTTGTGAAGATGCTATGACAACACCGAGGTAGCTGATGACGTGTTGAGAAAGAATCAGAGTGGTCCCATGTGACAAAATGAAGAAAATAGTGTTTTGTCCTATGTGAGCATGTGCAAAAGTGTGATAGCGCATTAGTGGGCCACAAAAAACAAACAATTCTTGATTTTAAGGTTGGCAGCACTGTACCTGAATTTCATTGGTCCAAATTGATACTTCCAGTGAGAGAATATACTATAAAAGGGAACTTTAACCTAGAAATGGTACAAATTTTCCATCAGTCCATAGTACACACATCAGCCTCCACAATTCCCTAGGTCAGAGTACACTGTTCTATTCCTTCCATTCCAGTAAATCATCTTCTCCAACCACATTTCCACCATTTTCAGTGTTGAAGCTCCATTTCAGAAGTTGGAAACGCAGGATCTGCAGCACAGAGACTCTAGAGCAGATCTGCAGCATCTGAAGCTTGATTTGAGCTTCATCTGAAGCTGTATTTTCTGCATTTCTCTGTATACTTTGTTTTAGTGGTGTACCTCTTTTAATGGTTTCATTTATGGTACTTAAGTTCTATTTTGTGATGTCTAAGCTCATTATGAGCTAAATCATTTTATAGTCAAGACTATGGTGATGTAATTATGATATGTTGATGTTTAAATGTAATTAATGCTTGATGCTTCATTAATTTGAGTGAGTTAATGTCATACATCCTTTTTAAACTTGATCACTTTAATTAGGGTAGCGTGCTTCTATTTTTGGAAAGAAATTGAAGTGCTGATTTCGCAAATTAATATAGTTTGAAAGGTAATAGGGATATTATCTTTTCTTAGTGAAGGATAGGAATATGAAGCTAGGGCTATAGTGTGATCTGAAACGTGCTTTTCACCCTACGGAATGAACATTAATGGGAGCTTAGGAATAAGGGAACCTTAACCACATTCTGTTTCACAAAGATAGGAATATCCACATTCATTGTGCACACTGAATGTTGTCACAGCATTGATCACAACATTACATCAGTATTGATTAATTACGGATTCTTGTCTTGTCTATGCCCATCTCTCTGATTTTACCACTACTTTTCACTGTTTTACTGCTGTTTAACTTCTATTTTAACTATTGCACAACAATGAATTTTTACCATGCTTTTATTTTTACTTTTTACTCATTAATCTAAGTGCTATCACATAGAGTTAGTTATTAACCATTAGTCCTCGTGGGAACGATATTTTTGTTGGACTAAACGATAACCTTAGAGGGGGGGGGGGGGTGAATAAGGTTATAGGCTAAAAATCATTCTTTTTTGTGTTTTCAAAGTTGTTTAATGCTAGTTTAAAAAACAAATGCGGAAAAGGTTTATATGCTAGCAATTTGCGCAAGCTATTATAGAGATATAGCAACAATGATGAATTTTACAGTAACACAAAATCCACTTAACTGTAATATAGAGATTGCAACACAGTAACAATGAGTATACTAATAGTGCAAATCAAAACAACTAACAAAAATATCAATTTCAATAGTTGTAATAACAATTCAACAGTAATTTCAATTTCGATAGTTATAATAACAATTCAACAGTTAACGCTATAATAGAAAACCAAACAATAATAACAAGAACAAGAATAATGGGGCATAAATAAGTAAAGAGATAAGGGAAAGAAGAACACCGCGATTTTTCGAGGTTCGGATTGAAATCCTACTCCTCGGCCTCCGGCTTTCCAACCTTTGGACTTTGGGAAAATAACACTATAATGGTGAAGATGCTTCTTCAAAGTCTTACAACTCACGCCACTTTACAGCAACAACAAAACCTCTCAATTTCCCCAATTGAGAACCCGAGCTCCCCGCTTAGGATTTCTACGATCCAATCTCCCCGATCGAACCACCCAAGAAACACTTTCCCAGGATTTCACAACAATACCAAACGCCAAGTGATAAGATGAATACAATTGAAACTATGATCGATTAATCAAGCAAAATAACCATAAGAGTTGAGAGAGATGATATGATGATGAAAACCCTAGAAATTTGATTGAGAACCGAAGAAGATGATCAGATATTGAAAGGGATCGTTCTCAAGTTTTGGTTTCACGTTGTTTCAAGTTTTGCGGCTCTGTGAAATGTTTTTCGTTTTCTCTCTCTATCTGTGTCATGAAAACCCTTGCTTTTCTATTTATATCACTTAAGAAAATATGACCGTTGAAACACTTTTTAGCACAATTGTGATAAGTGAGAAATCGATTGATTGCTTAAAAGAAAGAGAAGAGAAATCGATTTAGTGCTTCCAAAAACACAAGATAGAAATCGATTTTGTGCTTAAATAAAGGAAACAAAAAATCGATTGTTCTCCTTAAAAGAATGAGTGAGAAATCGATTTTGCACTTAATGAAGGAAGTAGACAATCGATTGTTAGCTTTATAAAAATAAGGAAGGCAAGCTACAAGAGACAAGCCACAAATCGATTTCTTGCTTGAATGGCATAGGCTAGAAATCGATTTCTAGCTTGAATGAAATAGGTTGGAAATTCGATTTTCCTCTTTAAAAACACAAAGTCATCAATCGATTGTTTTCTTTCCAAAACAAGTTCTTTTAAAACAATCAAGAAGTGGGAATCGATTGTTGGCTTTTAAAAGGAAGAGAGAAATCGATTCATTGCTTTAAAACTAAGTGGGAATCGATTTCTAGCTTTATGTACCATATCAAGAATCGATTCTTTACTTCAAAAACAAATTCTTTTTAAAACACTAACTCATGAATCTATTTTCTTTAAAAAACAACAATTCAAGACTCAAACTATTTCTTTAAAAACACTTTGTGCCTAACCTAATTAAACATGGTTTTATATAAAATATTTTTCCAAGACAGTTCAATTTTAAAAGATCATCTCTCAACTACGAATGTTATAAGACTTGGGTAATACGATCTTACATGAGTCCTACGCAAAGCGATATAAGCCTTCAATGCTTGAGCAGCTTTTCGTAATATAAGTCTTCAATGCTTGAGCAGCTTTTCGTCCGAGCTTCTACAACTTTGAGTCAGCTTCCGAAGCTCTCTTGTTCAACACCCTGCGCTCTTATATTTTTCCTGCGCTTTACCTCAAGTAAATTATCAGTAACTTGTAATTTGTTATCATTCAAAACAAGGAATGTTTGCCCTTGGCACAACAAACTCCCCCTTTTTGATGATAACAAATTACCTTAGCATAGGGAGGCGATAAACAAGAAACATTAGCATATGCTCCTCCTAAGCGTAAGCAAAAAAAAAATTATAAAAATAAACATACATAGCAGAAAACAATTATATAGCAGTTATTTCTCCCCCTTTGTTTTCATCAAAAAGGAGGGAATCACATAGCACATAATCGCGTAATCACAAACTGGAAAAATCAAGCATACCTAGCTCTCTCCGGATTTTACAAAATTGAGCTTCGGCTAGAGGTTTCGTGAATATGTCAGCTAGTTGGTCATTGGTGCCTACAAATTTTAATTCTATGCTCCCCCTAGAAACATGATCTCTAATAAAATGATGTCTTATTTCTATGTGCTTAGTTCTAGAGTGTTGGATGGGATTCTTTGCAATATTGATAGCACTAGTGTTATCACATAAGACAGGCACATTTTCATATAACAAACCAAAATCTTCCAAAGTCTGTTTCATCCACAAAACTTGTGCGACGCAATTTCCAACCGCCACGTATTCGGCTTCAGCGGTGGACAAAGCAACACTGTTCTGTTTCTTACTAGACCAGGAAGTCAAACAAGGGCCTAGAAAATGGCAGGTTCCACTAGTACTTTTTCTATCTAAGGTACAACCAGCAAAGTCAGCATCAGAAAAACCGACCAAATCAAAGTGACTCGATTTCGGGTACCACAATCCGAAGTCTGTGGTTCCCTTAACATATCTAAGAATCCGTTTTACAGCTTTTAAATGTGATTCTTTTGGACATGCTTGAAATCGAGCACACAAGCACACAGCAAACATAATATCGGGTCGAGATGCAGTTAAATATAAGAGACTACCGATCATACCTCGATACATAGTTTCATTAACTGGTTTACCTTGTTCATCCTTGTCCAATTTTGTTGCAGTCGCCATTGGAGTACCAATCACCTTTGCATCACTCATGCCAAATTTCTTTAGTAACTCCTTTGAGAACTTAGTTTGACTGATGAATATTCCATCTTTCATTTGTTTCACTTGAAGTCCCAAAAAGAAGTTCAACTCCCCCATCATGCTCATTTCAAATTCACTAGTCATCATGTCAGAAAACTCTTTGCACAAATCATCATTAGTAGACCCAAAAATAATATCATCGACATAAATTTGAACTACAATAAGATGTTTGCCTTTGGTTTTAAGGAATAAGGTAGAATCAATCTTACCCTTTTTGAAACCGTTTGCAATTAAATGTTTGCTTAGTCTCTCATACCAAGCTCTAGGGGCTTGTTTTAATCCATAAAGGGCTTTGTCAAGTTTAAAAACATAATCTGGATTTTCAAAATCTTCAAAACCAGGGGGTTGTTTTACATATACTTCCTCTTCTAAAAATCCATTGAGGAAGGCACTTTTGACATCCATTTGGTGTAGCTTGAAATCCATGTGACTAGCAAAGGCTAGTATTATACGAATGGATTCCAACCTGGCCACTGGAGCAAAAGTTTCTTCAAAATCCACCCCTTCAATTTGATTATAACCTTGAACAACTAAACGACTTTTGTTTAATAAAATAATACCATTTTCATCAAGTTTGTTGCGAAAAACCCATTTAGTCCCTATGATAGTTCTATCAACAGGTTTTTCAACTAAATGCCAAACTTTGTTTCGTTTAAATTGTTCAAGTTCTTTTTGCATTGACACAACCCATTCTGGATCACCTAGAGCCTCTTTTATGTTACTAGGAACTATTTGAGAGACAAAAGCACTATGAAAGCATAAAAGATTAAGAGAAGAACGAGTTGTTACCCCCTTTGATGGACTACCAATAATTTGCTCCATGGGATGATCTCGAACTGATTTCCATGTCTTGGGCACATCATCATGTGTTCTTCCATGGAGATGATCATCAGTGTCTTGGGGCTCTCGTTCCATTTCAACTATTTCTTGAGGTTCTGCTTGCACCTCCTTTTCTTTGTCACTTTCATTATTTGGTTCAGGCATTCTGCTTTTGATCACTTCAACAAACTCATCCTCATCATCAACTTTCTTTGCAAGAGGGTTAGTCTCATCAAAAGAAACATGTATTGACTCTTGCATGCATTTATCAATTTTATTATAAACAATATATGCTCTACTATGACTTGAATAACCCATAAAAATACCTTCAGTTGATTTAGCATCAAATTTACCCAATTTATCCTTTGTATTTAAAATATAGCACTTACTTCCAAAAACTTTGAAGTATGAAATGTTTGGAGCTCTACCATTCCACAGCTCATATGGCGTCTTGTTAAGCGATGGCCTTAGATACACCCGATTTAGCACGTGGCAAGCTGTATCAACAGCGTGTCCCCAAAAGTACTTAGGAAGGTTATGCTCATTTAGCATTGTTCTACACATCTCTTGTATGGTCCTATTTTTCCTTTCCACCACGCCGTTTTGTTGAGGAGTCCTTGGGGCTGAAAAGTTGTGATGAATTCCATACTTTTCACACCAAGTTTTGAATGAAGAGTTTTCAAACTCTCCTCCATGATCACTTCTAATCTCCTTGATAGCTAAGTTTTTCTCATTCTGTAATTTTCTGCACAACTTAGCAAACTCGTTAAAAGCATCACCTTTTTTAGCAAGTAAAATAGCCCAAGTGTATCTAGAATAATCATCAACAATTACAAAAACATATTTGGCTCCTCCTAGACTTACAACATCAATTTCTCCAAATAAATCAAGATGTAACAATTCAAGCACATTTTTGGTAGAAATAACTGGTTTAGATTTGAAAGAAGTTTTATGCATCTTACCCAATTGACATGCATCACATAACTGTCCTTTTTCATATTTAAGCTTGG
Organism: Astragalus glycyphyllos; assembly: GCA_963573325.1. Lineage (NCBI taxonomy): Eukaryota > Viridiplantae > Streptophyta > Magnoliopsida > Fabales > Fabaceae > Astragalus > Astragalus glycyphyllos. Next base: position 21,047,626 of record OY754313.1, on the reverse strand, counting down.
GTAAGCCTCTAACATGTTCATTTGCACATAATTTAGATAGAAGTTCCATACTCGCATGTCCTAAGCGTCTATGCCACAAATTCACATCATCAAGTAGAGAAGGCATGCATACAATATCATCACTAACAGTGTCAAAATCAACATAATAAACATTGTTTTCACGAAAACCGACAATGTGAAAATTTGAAGCTTCATGAACAATAACACATTTATTTTTTGAGAAATACACATCAAAGTCATTATCACATAGTTGACTTACGCTCAATAAATTAAATTTCACACCATCAACCAGTAAAGCATTTTTAATTTTGATTGTGTTTTCCTTACCCACACAACCTTTACCTATAACTCGAGCAGTTTCATTGTTGGCAAACTTCACAGATCCACTAGCTTTGTTACTCAATTTCAAGAAGAGTGAAGCATCACCAGTCATATGCCTTGAACATCCACTGTCAACCATCCACACATTTTTCTTTTTGGATGACTGACATACCTGCGAAAATAACATCAAAAGCTAGTACGAGGTACCCAAACTTTGTTGGGTCCATGGGGGTTAGTTCTCAGGGGGTTTGTTTTCACAATCCACCTTGGTTTCTTGCAAGCAGGTATAAGAGTACCAAGCTCACATAATCTACGAATAGGGCATCTAAGAGAATTATGATTTCCTTTTTGACAATAAGTGCAAGAGAAAGAGGTAGGTGTTTTATTACTTGAAGAAGCAGCTACAAATACCAAATCCTTTTTCTTTAAATTAGAGAGGCTGGAATTACCTTTATAACCAATACCTCTTCTATCAGCATATTCATGTTGAGAGTGTAGTAACTTGGTTAAGGTATTTTCACCAACCTCAAACCTTTTTAAAGACTCTTTTAAATTTTCATTTTCAGCCTTAATTTTTTCAAAAATTTGTTTAAGCTCAAGAAATTCAAGGTTGAAAGGTTTAGCATTTTGTAGCTCATTTTTCAACTTAGCTACTTCATTCTCAAGAGTCTTGATTTGAGTAGTCATGCTTTTGTTGCTCTTTTTCAGATTCTTAGATTTTATCAAAAGATTTTCATGTTTATAATAAAGAGCTTCAAAAGCTTCATTCAAATCTTGACAACTGCTTTCATCATCACAAGAATCATCGAAATTTGAAAAAGAATGGTTAGAATTTGTTACCTTAGTTGCGTCACTGGCCATGAGACAAGCAAGCTTTGAAGCAGTCACTTCTTCATCTATTTCACTGTCACTGCTTAGATTGTCCCATGTATCATTCGGAGAATAATCTGCTGTAAGACCAACGACATTTGCAACTTCCTCTTCATCTTCCGTTTCACCTTCAGTTTCGGTGTCATCCCATGTAGCCTTCATTGCTTTCTTCTTTGGGTATTTGTTCTTTAGCTTTGGACAATTTACTTTAAGGTGACCCGGTTTGTTGCATTCAAAACATCTTGGTTGGTCGTCTCCTTTCTCTTGACTGTCTCCTTTGTAATACCCGGGCTTCTTAGAAAAATCACCTTTCCTTAACTTGTTGAACCTCATGAATTTTTTGAATTTTTTGGCAAGCATAACCGTGTCTTCTTCATCAGATTCTTCATCAGATTCAACCACTTTCTTTCCCGTTTTAGAATTTTTCGCAGCTGCAAGAGCAAGAGACCTCTTTTCTTTTACCGCTTCTTTTTCTTGAGTTTTCTTAGCACCCAAAACCACCTCAAAAGCTAGTAGTGACCCAATCAAGTCTTCGGTAGGCAAAGTACCAATATCCTTGGCTTCAGTGATAGCACAAGTCTTAGGAAAAAATTCACCAGTTAACGAAGCAAGTATCTTCCCATTCAAGTCCTTTGTAGAATACTTTTTCCCAAGTGCTCTCAAGTTGTTTACAATCAAATTCAACCTTTGATGCATAGCAGCGACAGTTTCACCTTCCTTCATCTTGAAAGCTTCATACTCAGAAGTGAGAACTCTGATTTTGGTGTCTTTCACTTGACTTGTACCTACATGAGTTGCTTCTAGACAATCCCAGATTTCTTTTGCAGTCTGACAACCTTTTACCCTTCCATACTCTTCTTCACAAAGTGCTAGATGTAGAATATTCATAGCTTTGGCATTCAGAGAGATCTTGTCAAGTTCGGACTTTCTTAACTCGCTCAAGTCAATAGTATAGATGTCCTCAACAGGTACTTCTTCAGCTTTACCAGTTGCTTGAGTTTTTGTAGAATCACCAGCAGCAGTATCACCTGGTTTTGTAATTTTGATCTTCATCGGTGTGAGCGGTCCATCTATAATGATTCTCCACAACGTGAAATCTATAGCCTGCACATGACATTTCATTCGACTACTCCAGTAGTCGTAATTAGTTCCATCAAACAAAGGTGGCCTATTAAAAGACATCCCCTCTTTAATAAAAGACCCCATGATCAGAAAAATGCGAGATGTTAAGCTCTATATGCAGTTACCTGCTCTGATACCAATTGTTGGACTAAACGATAACCTTAGAGGGGGGGGGGGGGGGGGGGGTGAATAAGGTTATAGGCTAAAAATCATTCTTTTTTGTGTTTTCAAAGTTGTTTAATGCTAGTTTAAAAAACAAATGCGGAAAAGGTTTATATGCTAGCAATTTGCGCAAGCTATTATAGAGATATAGCAACAATGATGAATTTTACAGTAACACAAAATCCACTTAACTGTAATATAGAGATTGCAACACAGTAACAATGAGTATACTAATAGTGCAAATCAAAACAACTAACAAAAATATCAATTTCAATAGTTGTAATAACAATTCAACAGTAATTTCAATTTCGATAGTTATAATAACAATTCAACAGTTAACGCTATAATAGAAAACCAAACAATAATAACAAGAACAAGAATAATGGGGCATAAATAAGTAAAGAGATAAGGGAAAGAAGAACACCGCGATTTTTCGAGGTTCGGATTGAAATCCTACTCCTCGGCCTCCAGCTTTCCAACCTTTGGACTTTGGGAAAATAACACTATAATGGTGAAGATGCTTCTTCAAAGTCTTACAACTCACGCCACTTTACAGCAACAACAAAACCTCTCAATTTCCCCAATTGAGAACCCGAGCTCCCCGCTTAGGATTTCTACGATCCAATCTCCCCGATCGAACCACCCAAGAAACACTTTCCCAGGATTTCACAACAATACCAAACGCCAAGTGATAAGATGAATACAATTGAAACTATGATCGATTAATCAAGCAAAATAACCATAAGAGTTGAGAGAGATGATATGATGATGAAAACCCTAGAAATTTGATTGAGAACCGAAGAAGATGATCAGATATTGAAAGGGATCGTTCTCAAGTTTTGGTTTCACGTTGTTTCAAGTTTTGCGGCTCTGTGAAATGTTTTTCGTTTTCTCTCTCTATCTGTGTCATGAAAACCCTTGCTTTTCTATTTATATCACTTAAGAAAATATGACCGTTGAAACACTTTTTAGCACAATTGTGATAAGTGAGAAATCGATTGATTGCTTAAAAGAAAGAGAAGAGAAATCGATTTAGTGCTTCCAAAAACACAAGATAGAAATCGATTTTGTGCTTAAATAAAGGAAACAAAAAATCGATTGTTCTCCTTAAAAGAATGAGTGAGAAATCGATTTTGCACTTAATGAAGGAAGTAGACAATCGATTGTTAGCTTTATAAAAATAAGGAAGGCAAGCTACAAGAGACAAGCCACAAATCGATTTCTTGCTTGAATGGCATAGGCTAGAAATCGATTTCTAGCTTGAATGAAATAGGTTGGAAATTCGATTTTCCTCTTTAAAAACACAAAGTCATCAATCGATTGTTTTCTTTCCAAAACAAGTTCTTTTAAAACAATCAAGAAGTGGGAATCGATTGTTGGCTTTTAAAAGGAAGAGAGAAATCGATTCATTGCTTTAAAACTAAGTGGGAATCGATTTCTAGCTTTATGTACCATATCAAGAATCGATTCTTTACTTCAAAAACAAATTCTTTTTAAAACACTAACTCATGAATCTATTTTCTTTTAAAAAACAACAATTCAAGACTCAAACTATTTCTTTAAAAACACTTTGTGCCTAACCTAATTAAACATGGTTTTATATAAAATATTTTTCCAAGACAGTTCAATTTTAAAAGATCATCTCTCAACTACGAATGTTATAAGACTTGGGTAATACGATCTTACATGAGTCCTACGCAAAGCGATATAAGCCTTCAATGCTTGAGCAGCTTTTCGTAATATAAGTCTTCAATGCTTGAGCAGCTTTTCGTCCGAGCTTCTACAACTTTGAGTCAGCTTCCGAAGCTCTCTTGTTCAACACCCTGCGCTCTTATATTTTTCCTGCGCTTTACCTCAAGTAAATTATCAGTAACTTGTAATTTGTTATCATTCAAAACAAGGAATGTTTGCCCTTGGCACAACAATTTTCTTATCACTTTATTACTTGTTTGACTGTGTATACTTGCACACATTTTTGCACAACAAGTTTTTGGCGCCGTTGCCGGAGATTAATTGATTTAATTTCTAAGTCATAGTTAGTACTTGTTTTAGTGAGTTTTTGCTTCTTACCTTTGTGTTGTGAATTTCAGTTTTGAGAGACTTGTATGAACAGACATCAAGAACCTAAATATCCACTTAATCTTGAAATTGAAAGAACAACAAGGAGGTTGAGAAGAGAGGCTAGAGAGAGACTTGAAGCTGAAAGAGCAGCTCAAATAGCCGAACCAGAAGGAGAAATACCAGTTGTTGCTGGAGCCAAACCTGTGATTCAGGTAGACCAGGCTGGACATGCAATTGTGGTGCATGCTCCCAACAACATTGAAATGGCTAATGTTAAGGAGAGGCCTATGAGAGATTATGTTGTGTTTGATTCCACCACCATGGACACTGGCATTGTGACACCTACTATCACTACACCATACTTTGAATTCTAACCTATGATGTTTCAGATGTTGCAAACAGTGGGGAAATTTGCTGGAGGACCAACTGAAGATCCTCACTTGCATCTAAGACAATATATGGATGTGCGCAGTAACTTTAAGATGCCAAGGGTGACTGAGGATGCTTTCAGGCGAAGGCTATTCCCTTATTCATTAAAGGATAGAGCCAAGGCTTGGCTGAATTCTCTGGAGCCCAATTCTGTGGATAGTTGGAACAAAATGACTGAGAAATTCTTAGTCAAATGTTTCCCTCCTGTCAAGGATGCTAGAATGAGGAATGATATCACCTCTTTCAGGCAACAAGAAGATGAATCCTTATATGAAGCCTGGGAGAGATTCAAGGAAGTGCTTAGAAAATGTCCAGATCATGGCATTCCTTTTGCTATTCAACTGGAGACTTCTACAATGGTCAAGTTCCTCAATCTAGGCCGTTGTTGGATGCTTCTACAAGAGGTGCTATTCTGATTCATTCCTATAATGAAGCTTATGATTTGGTAGAGACAATTGCTGCCAACAGTTATCAATAGCCTACTGCCAGAGTCAGTGCTGCTAAGAAAGTTGTTGGAATTCATGAAGTGTCTGAGGTGACAGCATTGTCTGCACAAGTTGCCCCCTTACTAATATGCTGAAGAGTATATGTACTGCTCCTGCAGCACCTGCTGCTACTGTTGCTGCTGCTTCTGCATCTACAGAGACAACATCTGCAGAAAAAGCTGGTGCACCTAATTGTGTGTATTGCAATGGGGGACATTTGTTTGAAGAAAGCCCAAGGAACCCTGTTTCTGTTAATTACATTGGGAATTTCAGCCAAAACAATAACCCCTATTCCAACACATGCAATCCAAGGTGGAGGAGCCATCCTAATTTCTCATGGAGAGACAAGGGAGAAACTGCTACAGGTCCTGCTTAAACTAAACCTGCTACACCACCAGGATTTCTAGCACAAGCTACTCTCAAGCCCAATGCTGACAACTCTTTGGCTGAGGCACTCAAAGCATTCATGAATGAAACCATAGCCCAGTACCAAAGCCAAGAAGCTGCCATCAAGAATTTGGAAAATCAAATTGGTCAAATTGCAAGTGCAATTTCAGCTACACCAAGTGGTACTTTACCAAGCACTACTGAGCCTGCAAATCCACCTGGTAATGAGCAAGTTAAGGTCATCACACTCAGAAGTGGTAAGGAAACTGCTGCCTTGCCCAAAACTGCTGGTGCAGGTGCTGTTCCTGATGCTGCCAGCACTGTTGCAAAGCTTGTTGAAGTAGATTCTGAAGCTACAGCAGATGCTGCTACTCCAGCAGTAAATGCTCCTCAAAATTTCATTCCTGAGAGACCTCCTCCTTTTCCTCAAAGGTTGAAGAAGGCTAATCATGATAAACAGTTTAGGAAATTCATGGAGATCCTCAAGCAGCTCCACATCAACATTCCATTGGTGGATGCTTTGCAACAAATGCCAAATTATACCAAGTTCATGAAAGATGTTCTAACCAAAAGAAAGAGACTTGGTGAGTTTGAAACTGTGGCCATGACTCAAGAAACTAGTATGCTGCTACAGAGTAAGGTTCCCCAGAAATTGAAAGATCTAGGTAGTTTTACAATTCCTTGTTCCATTGGGGGAAATTACTGTGGTAGAGCTTTGTGTGATTTGGGTGCAAGCATCAACTTGAAGCCCAAATCTATTTTTCAAAAGCTTGGTATTGGTGAAGCATGATCTATCAAAGTAACTCTTTCATTGGCTGATAGATTAACTACTTATCCTGAAGGTAAAATTGAAGATGTTTTGATTAAAGTTGATAAATTTGTATTTCCTGTGGATTTTATAATACTTGATTTTGAGGTTGACAAGGATGTGCCAATTATCCTTGGAAGACCATTTTTGGCTACAGGTAGGACCTTAATTGATGTTCATAAAGGGGAGCTGACTATGAGAGTCAATGACCAGGAAGTCACATTCAATGTGCTCAATGCTATGAAGTATCCAGACGACAGCACCAATAATCCAGAGTGCAACTTTGTTTCTGATATTGACAGTCTGGTGCAGAGACAGTTGTTGCAACAACATGATGTGCTGAAACAAGAGCTTGTGCATTTGAAGTTGAAAGAGTTTAAGAAGGAGGGGCTAGCGGAGCTCAATGTAGAAAAGCAAGAAGTTCAAAGATGGGCCAAAAGGTATGAATCTTTGGAGCTTACCTCTGAAAGCTAAGATAACATACCTTCCATTGAGAAACCACCCAAGCTTGAATTGAAGCAGCTCCCCCCACATTTGAAGTATGCTTATTTGGGGAGTGAATATACCCTACTTGTGATTATTGCTGCTGAACTAAGTGCTACCCAAGAAGTGGAATTGCTTGGTATTCTAAGAAAGCACAAGTAAGCTATTGGTTAGAAAATCTCTAACATTTAAGGGTTAAGTCCTACTCTGTGCATGCATAGAATCTACCTGGAGGAAAACTCCAATAATAACATTGAAGCACAGAGGAGACTAAACCCTATAACGAAAGAGGTTGTCAAGAAGGAGATTATCAAATGGCTCGATGCTGGTATCATTTATCCTGTTGCTAACAGTACTTGGGTCAGCCCTATTCAGTGTGTGCCAAAAAGAGGAGTCACTGTGGTTCAAAATGAGAAGAATGAATTGATTCTTACCAGGACAGTCACTGGTTGAAGAATTTGTATGGACTACAGGAAACTCAACAAAGCCATCAAGAAGGATCATTTTTCTCACCCTTTCATTGATCAGATGCTGGACAGACTTATAGGGAAGGAGTTTTATTGTTTTCTTGATGGTTACTCAGGTTACAATCAGATTGCTATTACCCCAGAGGATCAAGAGAAGACCACATTCACCTGTCCTTATGGTACCTTTGCCTTTAGAAGGATGCCATTTGGGTTATGCAATGCTCCTGCTACTTTTCAAAGATGCATGATGGTCATCTTTTTTGATTTCATTGAAAAATCCATGGAGGTATTTATGGATGATTTTTCTGTCTTTGGAGAGAATTTTCAAACATGTTGGTGAATTTGGAGGATATTCTGAGAAGATGCGAAGAGACTAACTTGGTCCTCAATTGGGAGAAATCTCATTTCATGGTTCAAGAAGGTATTGTCTTGGGACACAAGATTTCAAAGAAGGGAATTGAGGTAGATAAAGCCAAAGTTGAAGTGATTGAGAAGCTACCCCCTCCCACATCAGTTAAAGGAATCAGAAGTTTCCTTGGTCATGCGGGTTTTTATACAAGATTCATCGAAGACTTCTCAAAAATTTCTAAGCCTTTGTATATGCTACTGTAGCATGACACTGTGTTTGAGTTTGATGACAAATGCCTGACAGCATTCAATACACTCAAGGAAGCACTGGTGGCAACACCTGTTATTGTAGCACCAGATTGGATTAAGCCTTTTGAACTAATGTGTGATGCCAGTGACTATGCTATAGGAGCCGTACTTGGCCAAAGGCAAGGCAAAGTGTTTCATTCAATAAATATGCTAGCAAAACTCTTGTAGATGCTCAATTGAATTATACAACTACTGAAAAGGAGTTGCTAGCAGTGGTGTTTGCCTTTGACAAGTTCATATCCTATCTTGTAGGAGCTAAGGTGGTGGTGTACACTGACCATTCTGCAATCAAGTACTTCATTGCAAAGAAAGATGCTAAACCAAGGTTGATTAGATGGGTATTACTGTTGCAAGAGTTTGATCTTGAAATCAGAGATAAAAAGGGAGTTGAGAATCAGGTTGCTGATCATTTGTCAAGGATTCCTGATGCTGATCCACTCTCTTTTGAATCTGAAATCAAGGAGCAATTTCCTGATGAGCAGTTACTAGCAATAACAGCAACTGTCAATGCTACAAGTTCTGCAGCAGAGGTGCCCTAGTATGCTGATTTTGTTAATTACTTGGTTAGCAATGTAATTCCAGAAGAGTTTAATTCACAACAGAGAAAAAGGTTCTTTCATCAAGCCAAAAAATATTTTTGGGATGAACCATTTCTCTACAAAAAGTGTCCTGACCAATTACTCAGAAGATGTGCTTCCTAGGAGGAGATACATGACATCCTGCAACACTGCCATTCTTCACCTTGTGGAGGATACTTTGGAGGTGCTAGAACTGCTGCAAAAATTCTCCAAACGGGTTATTTTTGACCCTCTATTTTTAAAGATGCACATGAGTTTGCTAAGAATTGTGATAGATGCCAAAGAGTAGGAAATATTTCAAACAGAAATGAAATTCCTTAAAACAATATCTTAGAAGTTGAATTATTTGATGTTTGGAGCATTGATTTTATGGGACAATTCCTACCTTCCTTTGGCAATCTATACATTCTTGTAGAAGTTGATTATGTGTCTAAGTGGATTGAAGCAGTTGCTCTTCCCACTAATGATGCTAGGGTGGTGCTAAAGTTTATTCATAAGAACATCTTCACAAGATTTGGCACACCTAGAGCTATCATAAGTGATGAAGGCACTCATTTTTGCAACAAATTGATGGATGGCATGTTGGCCAAATATGGAGTGAAACATAAAATTGCCACAGCACACCATCCACAGACAAGTGGTCAAGCTGAACTTTCTAATAGGGAAGTCAAGAGGATTTTAGAAAAAATGGTTAATCCTTCAAGAAAGGACTGGTCCACCCATCTGGATGATGCTCTTTGGGCATATAGGACAACCTTTAAAACACCTCTTGGCATGTCTCCTTATAGGTTAATGTTTGGAAAAGCTTGTCACTTACCCATTGACTTGCAGCATAAGGCTTTTTGGGCAACTAAGAAGCTGAGTTTTGACTTACAACAAGCTGGTAGAGCCAGAATGTTGCAACTCGATGAACTTGAGGAATTGAGGCATTTCTCATATGAAAATGTTGAATTGAATAAGAAGAAGACAAAAGCTTGGCATGATGCTAAGATTCAGAAAAGAGAACTCAAGGAGGGTGATAAAGTGCTTTTGTTTAACTCTAGGTTGAAAATTTTCCATGGAAAGTTTAAATCTAGATGGTCTGGTCCATTCACAATTTTAAAAGTATATTCTTATGGAGCTGTTGACTTGAAAATGAGGAAAATGACAATGAATTCAAAGTGAATGGCCAAAGAGTTAAATTGTATTTAGGAGGACTAGTGGCTAGCACTAAGGCACCTCCTTGAGTGACTCTCCTTGAAAATTGATTTTTAGTCAGGCTGAGGACTGTTAAACCAAGCGCTACTAGGAGACAGCCCAGGTTCTAATTCTTCTTGTTTTAGTGTCAATTTTGAGTTTCAGGAATAATGGTTGTGAAGATTGTTTGGGGATGTTTTGAAAATTCTGTGATTGAAAGTCATTTTGTAAAGGGAATTGTGTCTGACAGCATCAGTTGTATGGGACAGCACCAGCCGTAGCACTGTCTGGCAGGTAGACTTTGAATTTTTGAAAAAAAAGAAGAAAAGAAAGGACAAAAGTAAGTGGTGCGCTGGCATTAGGGTACAGTGCGCGCACGCACTGTAGCGCCTGCACCTCTGCGCAGTGTGACGTCAGCAGTAAGCACGCTGCGTTCAATCCCATCAACCTATTACCTCACTGCCCATTTTCTCTTTCCAACTTTCATCATAATGCCTAAAAACCTTCACCCTCATTACACTTCTCTCTTCTTCCCATAACCGCATTCACTTAAATCCCTAAAACCAAAACCACCCACTCCCTCAACTTCTCTGCCATAACCGTCCACCTTCACCCATAAAGCCTTTGTGGGTAACCCTCATTCTTCACACTTTCTTCACTTTTCTTCTCTGTGCTAAAATAGCAACTTTCCAAAACCCTAAATCGCAAAAAGCTTGCACATTTTCTCACTCAATAGCCATGGCACCCAAAGCAAAGTCACAAAAGACCAACCAAAACCTGTCTCTGAAGCCCTGTTGAAGTGCTTACCCACCAAAATCTCACGAGAAATTTACGAAATGCACATGGTGAACCGTTTCCCCTTACTTGAGCGTGGTTTTGTCATGCAGACTATGCATCCGGTAGTGCTTGAGTGGTTCACCACTCTTCAGTGGGAGACCCTCATGCACCAACCCCCTTTCATGCTGCTTGACCTGACAAGGGAGTTCTATGCTGGGGTCCCTCAGAAATCAAAAACTACTGATGACCCCACCTTTTCCATTGTGTGTACGAAAATGGTATCATTTTGTGCTGAAAGGATCAATGAGGTGCCGAAACTGCCTCAGGTGGAAGATCAATTTGGAGACTGGGTGAACAATGGCTCTGAAGTTGACTTAGAGAGAGCAGAAAGGAGTTTGTGTTGTTGATACTGAGTGGGTGCCTGATAAGGCCAATGTGTTCAAGGTGATAAGGACGGCGTTGAAGGGAAAGATGAAGGAATTGTCTCTCTGGATTATGAGCTCTTTGTTGCCAACTACTCACAATCTGTATTGGCACAAGGAGCGCTTGTTGTTGCTAGAGCCCATGGTGTTGAATCTCAAAATCAATGTTGGAAAGCTGATGGAGAGGGAGATTTTGATTTTTGCTAGGAGGACTGCGGGGAGCCTGTTTTACCCCAATCTGATTAGGTTGCTGTGTGAGTATGAAGAAGTTGATCGCTTGGATGATCAGGTGGAGGAGTGCCCGTTGGCGTTTGAGGTAGATTTAAAGTATGGTGTGGCAAGAAATGAAAAGGTTGCGGAAGAGAAAAAGAATGAGAAGGGAAAGAAAAAAGAAGAGAAGAAAGAGGAAAAGAAAGAAGCTGTTGGTTTGGGTGACAATGTCCCCTATGATTCCATTGCTGAGGTGCTGCTGTTTCTACAGCTGCACATGAAGAAAGAAGAGGCCGTTTGGAAGTTTTTGAAGGATGTCCATGAGTGGTACAGACAAGAGTTTGCTGAAGCAGTGGTGCCACTGCCCCAATTCCCAAATTGGGTGCTTTCTGATGCAGGTCCTAGTGAGCCTGCCACTCATGCTTCTACTCCTATGAAAAAGAATCCTGTGACCTGAAGAAAATTGGAGCTGCTGCTGCTGTCCCAAAGCCTGGAGATGCTGCCAAAGGCTACTGCAGCATTGAAAGGAAAGGAAGTAGTGAGAGATGATGAGGAAGAAGAGCAGTAGAATCAAGGAAGTTCTAATATCCCATCCCCAAAAGAATCAAAAGGAGAGAAAGAGTCTGAAGAGAAGGTGAATGATGAGGAAGGAGAGGAAGTTGAAAGAGAGGAAAGTGTTGTGAGGAGGTCAGAGGAAGAGAGAGAAACAAAAAGTAAGGCTGATATGGATTCGAGGAAGATGCCTGCTAAGAAAAAGGATGCTGCTGAGGGTTCTAGTGCTGTCAAGTCACCACCAGCAAAGCAACAACAGGTTCCAGCATCTGCTCCGTAAAATTTGGCTGATAAGTCAACTTGGACACAGAGAAAAGTCCGTGCTATCAAGAGGACAAGGTTTAGAACAAGAATTGTTGTGGAGAAATCTCCTGAGAAAAGCCCCACAAAGAGCTGGTCACCACCACCCCCACCTGAGAGTCCTGTTGTTGCTGTTGTTTCTGAAGTAGCTGCAGGCAGTGCTGTTGGCACTGCTAATGCAGCCCGCAACAGTGATTCTGATGTGGTGGTGACTAGTGTGAAAGAAGGAACAAGAACAAGAGGAGCTGGAGGGAGCAGGAAGAGCGCTAGGTTGGACGTGAGCGCAGGAATGTGATCTCACCCTTATCCTATCAATAATATTTTTAATTTCTGTTTTAGTCTATGTTTTCTTTTTTCTGTTTCATTGCTGTTTGTTTTTTCTTTTTGTGTCTATGTTAAAAAAATGCCCGTCCTAAAAATTGATCATTTGACAGTGGGGACACTATCAGTGATTAAGCTTGGGGGTGGAGTAGTAGTAATATGATGTTCTGTTAGTTATGATATGTGTTTATTGTGTTTATTCAATGTTGTTTTGTATAGTTTGTATGCTGTCGATAGCACTAAAAAAATGTTTTAGCTTTAAGTATCAGGGCAGAACCTGATGAGGATAACCAGAATCTGTATAGACTTAGAATTTTGGTTGAAATAGTCTGGCCCTCTAGTTTACACTTAACTTTGTGCTTTGGAAGTAGGTGTAGGCCTTCCTTTTGTAGAAGTTAGGTGAAAACTTAGTAAGGACTGAAACTGCTTGGAATTTGATAGAAACTGCATGTTGGGGGTAGCTCTTTAGCATTTATCTTTCATGTTATCAAAGTCAAAAGCACTGTAAAGAGGGTGCACACTTCCAAAACAATAAGTTGCATTCTTGCAACAAGGGTAGTTTGGTTGCTGTGGAGGGAGGCTGTTTTGTTGTGACACCATTACAGTTTCAGTCAAAGCAGTGGTCAAGCTATCCGAAAGCATAAAAAAAGAGAATAAAAGAAAAAAGAGGTGTGCACTACTCTAAGTTAAGTTCAAATCAAAGTGTAAATTCAATTGTATTCAATGTATATCTTAGGAGAGCTACCCTTGTAGAAATCATTGTAAGCCTTGCTTGCAGCTATAGAAAAGGAAAGGCAATGTAGGAAATTCTAAGTGCGATCCGAAGCCAAGCTTAGTAATTGTTGAAGCCTATGAAAGGAGTACAAGAGAGCACATACTCACTCATGCTAGAGGGCAAAAACTATGATTTCATGAATTGCTAAGGTGTTCTTAATGTGAGAGTCAGAAGGGAAAGCCTTTGGAAAAATAAAGCTGTAAAAAATCTGTTTCAATTGCTGTTATCTACTGCTTAGCTGGGTACCTTGCTGAACTTTAACCGTTGTGTTTTCTGTATAGTGCTATGAAGTTGTTTTGTCCTTGTACTGTCATTACTTGAGGACAAGCAATGGTTCAAGTTTGGGGGTGTGATAACTCTTAGGTATAAGAGTTATTTATGCCAAAACAAATAAGAATTAATGCTATCAGAAAGTAATTAGTGTAAATAAATATGTTTTTTCTTGATAATTATTGAGTAAAGTGTTTAATATGCAAAAAGGGTATTTTGGGCACGCTTGGTGCCATTTTGTTGGATTTTATGCGTGTAATTAATATGCAGGAATTTTTAGTATGAATGCTATGAAGATGCTATGGCAGCACCGAGGTAACTGAGGACGTGTTGAGAAAGAATCAGAGTGGTCCCATGTGACAAAATGAAGAAAATGGTGTTTTGTCCTATGTGAGCATGTGCAAAGATGTGACAACCATTAATGGGCCACAAAAAGACAAACAGTCATTGATTTTAAGGTTGGCAGCACTGTACCCGAATTGCATTGGCTCAAATTGGTACTTCAAGTGAGAGAATATACTATAAAAGGGCACTTTAACCTAGAAAGGGTACAACTTTTCCATCAATCCATAGTACACACATCAGCCTCCACAATTTCCTAGGTCAGAGTACACTGTTCCATTCCAGTACTTCTTCTTCTGCAACCACATTTCCACCATTTTCAGTGTTGAAGCTCCATTTCTGAAGCTGGAAACGCAGGATCTGCAGCATAGATTTTCATCTACACAACACAGATACTCTGGAGCAGATCTGCAGCATCTGAAGCTTGATTTGAGCTTCATTTCAGCTGTATTTTCTGCATTTCTCTGTATACTTTGTTTTAATGTTGTACCTGTTTTAATGGTTTTATTTATGGTAGTTAAGCTCTATTTTGTCATGTCTAAGCTCATTATGATCTAAATCCTTCTATAGTCAATACTATGGTGATGTAATTATGATATGTTGATGTTTAAATGTGATTCATGCTTGATGCTTCATTAATTTGCGTGAGTTAATGTCATACATCCTTTTTAAACTTGATCACTTTAATTAGGGTAGCGTGCTTCTATTTTTGGAAAGAAATTGAAGTGCTGATTTCGCAAATTAATATTGTTTGAAAGGTAATAGGGATATTATCTTTTCTTAGTGAAGGATAGGAATATGAAGCTAGAGCTATAGTGTGATCTGAAACGTGCTTTTCACCCTATGTAATGAACATTAATAGGAGCTTAGGAATAAGGGAACCTTAACTACATTCTGTTTCACAGAGATAAGAATATCCACATTCATTCTGCACACTGAATGTTATCACAACATTGATCACAGCATTACATCAATATTGATTAATTATGGATCTTTGTCTTGGCTATGCCCATTTCTATGATTTTACCACTACTTTTCACTGTTTTACTGCTGCTTAACTTCTATTTTAACTATTGCACAACAATGAATTTTTACCATGCTTTTACTTTTACTTTTTACTCATTAATCCAAGTGCTATCACATAGAGTTAGTTATTAAACATTAATCCTCGTGGGAACGATCTTTTCTTATCATTTTATTACTTGTTTGACTGTGTATACTTGCACATGTTTTTGCACAACAAGTCACACAACAAGACAAAAAGCATAAAAGTGCTAAAAATAAACCTACTAGCTAATAGCATAAATAATTCTAATATTTATTTCCTGTCACAAACAAAGATGGAGCCGATGGAACAAACATCAAAAGACGGCCGTGTCAGTGAGAGAGAAAGGAGAGGGAGAGAGAAGAAAAGGGAGAGCAAGGAAAAATAGTCATTTTGGTCTCTGAATGTGTGATGCGCTGTCATTATAGTCGCCGAATGTATCAAAATTGCAAACTGGTCCTTTTTGAGTAATTTTAGGAATTAAATTGACCAACAAAAAACACATTTGAGGACTAAAATGACTAACAAAAGCACATTTGAGGACCAAAATGACTTACTAAGGATTTTATAAATTTATTAATTAGAATATTTATGAATATTTGTGAGATCATTGTTGTTTAATGGTTGTTCGTTTAATTAGGTACTTAAGTTATAGTAATAGATTTGAATTTGAAGAATGAGTTAGTTAGTTATGTCAATATTGTGTGAGTTTTTTTTGGACATTTTTAAAGTATGGTAAAAATAATTCATAGTTTGGTGATGTATGAATTCTTACATATCATGCCTATTTTTATTAGTTTTTAATAGTGTCACAGGTCATGCGGGCCGACCAATGACCCGCTGATCCAACTATTGTTCCAGTGACTTAGTGTTCTGACCCAGTCAATTACCCGGTCTATTTTAATATCTATGCCTTTTCTATCTTGTCAAAGTAAAAAAATAATCATTTTTCATTAGACCTTTCGTACATGTGGAGAATGCATCACGATGTGCTAATAGCGATGGGCCAAGAAAAAAATTTCTGTCATGAATTGAATTATTTTACATACTCCTCGGTGTAAGAAGTATGCGAAGAAAAATAAAAAGCTTTAGGTACATGCAACATTGTTTATAACATAGGCAAGGAGGGACTACCCAAAAAAAAAAATCTGAAGGGAGAGAGGGCCAATAACCCGTGGTTTCCCATCCCTGTATCCTTCTTTGGACCTATGTAATCGAAGTTTATTGTGTATCTAACCTTTTAATTGAATTTGTGTCCTCCGTCTATTAAGTTAGTATATTTTTCTTTTAGAAAAAACAAAAAGATGGATACTCCTGTATTCTAAAGAGCCTCAAAGTGTTATACCCAGTTTTAGAACCTTCCAACTAAAACTTTATCGTTACTTTCCAAACTATTGCAGATACCCGATAGATATCGAAATTTGCATATTCTAGAGCAAGGTATGTCAAGGTACCTTAAAAGATAGATGTTTCTGAAAATAAATGAGAAATCAAAGGCTATATATAAAAAACACTTCATGCTCAAAGTAGGTTTAACTAAATGTTTGTTAAGGAACAAATGAGAACCCTCAAAGTAGGTTTAACTAAATATTTGCATTTCAGTTTTTTAATTATTACATCATGATGATGGTTTGCACTTCATGCCCTGTTTTGCTAATTTTTACTTTGTTCCTCAATCCAATTGATCTCAATCCTTTTCCAACTCGAATCATAAGATGAATACAGAAGTAAAACACCAACTTAGGGGTAGTCTGAACCAATTTTAAGACATCAAAACTCTATTTCAAACATCTCCAAATTCACAAACACACAAAAATGACTTATGGACTTCTATAAAAACACAACTTCAGCAATCAACCACTTCATTCAAACATGCATTCATAAAAATGGACTTCTAAGAGTAAAATTTAAGAGTTCATAATTGAAATTAAAAGAAATGACAAAAAACTCACCTTAAATGGAGACTTGAAGAGAACTAGTAGAACACAATGAAAACCCTCTTTTACTTGACAATCTACTTGAAACTCTCTCTCCCAAAAGCTAGGATGAACTTTAATCTACAATGTGAGCTACGGAAGCTTTCTTTGAAGAGTAATGGAAGCTTGAATGTACTCCTATTGTCTCTTAGTTGCTGAAATTGCTACATGCAAGGTGCTAGCAAAGAGTTTTGAGAAAAGGTGCAAAACTTTTAGATTGTTGGAATGCTTGAGAAATGAAATAAGGGTGTCTTCTTGTCTTGAACCAGCTAGGTAATTCAACATGCAATGCTCAACTATAGCTCTCCCTTCCTTTCTCTCCCCCTCCTTCGACCGACCCCTTTCTTATTTTCTCTCTAGAATTTTGTTTTTCTTATATGCTGAAAAATGATTGTGTGTGTGTTTCAGCAAAAAAAAATTGGCTTTTTAGTGAGTATGTTTAAGTGAAGGTCAGTTTGGTAAATTAAAGTAGCTGAATTAGGACAACTTAAATGAGGTTTGCTAACTAATGAAAGTTACTAACTCTCACCCAATAATTCCCCAATTTCACTAATGCATCAAAGACGCAATAAATCACTTGATAATTCATGTCCCTAATAAACTAAATCAACTAAGCATTTAAGAAGTAATTCACTAAACACATTAAGTCAACTCTAAAATAAAAATTCAATCAAGCCTCTTAGCAAAATCAAAGTAATTATAAATTACTTTGGATGTTAAAAAGTGCCTCAAAGTGTTATACCCAATTTTAGAACCTTCCAAGTAAAACTTTACCTTTACTTTGCAAACATTTGTAGATACTCTATAGACATCAAAATTTGCAAATTCTGGAGCACAGTATGCCAAGGTACCTCAAAAGGTAGATGTTTGTGAAAAGAAATGAGAAATCAATCGCTTTATATGAAAAACACTTCATGCTCAAAGTATGTTTAACTAAATGTTTGCTGTGGAACAAATGAGATCATGATGATGATTTGCATTTCTGTTTTTTAATTGTTACATAATTTTTTCAAAATTGACATTTTTAATCATTTGAGCTAAAAAGGAAAAAGTTACATATTTTATAAGAAGATAAAAAAGAAATATTTTTTCATTAAAATTAAATACGAAAGTTTAAATAATTTATTAATTTTGATACACAAATGTGCATACGTGGTTATAATTTCTATTTTCCGTTTTTTTATAAATTAGAACAATTTTTCTTTATCTTTTTCGACTAGAATTTACTTTAAAGGCATTAAATAAAAAAAATTATATGATTTTTTCTTACAAAATGTATTTATGTTTTACTTAAATAATGTAAAATAGATATCGTATAAACTTAACCTAACACAAACCCTTGTCACCCGTGAGATTGTTATAAATACATGGTTGTGTAATCCACTTTGAAAACACTATCTAGGGTTGCCGACACTGCCGTTTTCTCAAAATTGTAATGTTTTATGTACATTTCTTGATTCCTGTTATATCGAATTTGCAAAGTGTATCGCTCATTTATATATAAGATCTGTAAGCAGATGCTTGAATGATAGAATTGATTATGAGGATGTGTTAGAAATCGGTACATCAATTGTTGCATCTTTGTCATTTGTTTCTTCTTTTTTCTGTTTCGTTTCTCCTATTTAATCTATCTTGTTTTGTTACTGCTAGATCCTTGAAGGAAGGGGCACTACTCAATTTGTGGACCATCATTACGGGCTTGATCAAAAGAAAATCACCAATGTTGTCATATATTTCAACGCCTTCTCTTTTGTGCTTTGCTCAACTGTTAATTTTGATATAAGTCTCCAACAACTGTGATTTCCTTGATTAAATAAAGGTAAGACAATACAATGAAGTTAATTTTATAATTATCGATGGCTTGAGATATTATTGGTTGTCCTTCAATTTAATTTGTTCTCTTGTGTTGTTTGAAATCAGTCACTTATAATCCGTATCAATGATGTTTTGAAATGTTGTCGTTTTACGTAAATCACTTCTCACATGTTGCAAAAATTGTGAAAGTTCGATCTGATGCCCCTGCTCACTTCTCTTGTAAAAGGATTTTATAAATTAATGCAAAGAATTAGCCTTCTCCTAGCCTAAATAGATATAGGTTTTCTTATATTTGTAATTGCGTCAAGTGATATTATAGGGTTTAGTATGTTTTTCTTTTTGCCACTGCTCACATAGGGCTTTTCTTGTATAAATGTGGGTCAGCAGTAGGTTTTTCTTGTTACCAGGACCCTAATATTCACATTTCTTAGCAGCTTATTTTTTTTGTATTATCTGAAATGTTTTGGGAAGTGCAAGTTGTTGATGAAAATCGTTGTTGCGAAGGAACTGAGTGAAATGAGTGAAGTGGAAGTGAGTCTGGTAAATATCTTCTTCCATTTATCTTTGAAGCTACAAACCTTGATTTTTGAAATTGGACAACAAATAGAAATTATGCTCATTTTACTACTTTTAAATTTTTGTCTACTTCAGCTCTCTGCCTAAGATGAATAATCCATAATTCTATGATGTGTTCCATTCAAATGAACCTGGTTGGAGACCATGTAGTTTATGTGGCAAGGGACGTAGAGTATATTTAACCCAACAAAAACAACATTTTCTGATGGTTAATGACTCTAATTGTTTTAATATCGGTAGGGCCTCCATTGTGGATGCATTGCCTCTTGGCCTTTTATCCTGTTTTGGTAGATTCTGGAGGCATATTTTGTATAAACTGCTGAAAGAATTTAGGACAGGTACTTGTATGATAGGTAACTTTATAATTTCTTTGGTTTGGTTTTTTGGTCAACTTAGACAAAATTACATATAAACACCTTACACGCACTATCACACGGTCACACAAGTGCTTCAAGTCAGGAGCTCGCGTCCTCATATTGCTAAAATTACATGTTGCAATTTAAAAAAAAGAACAATATGGCTCAATTACCGATTACCCTTTTTTCCATGTATTACTATGATTAATTACTCGTTTAATGACATTGAGTTGCATTTGTCAGATAATTGTTTCAAGATATCACGAGATCATTTGAACATGGAGAATGAAGGGAGCTCTAAAAAATCATCAAACAAGTCCAGTGGGTCCAGTGGGGATCCTCATAAACAAGAGGCCATTAAATACCTTAGGAAGCATGGTGCAAGAAGAAGCGCATTATTGGAATACGTAGGTCGTACCCCAGAGAAGAAGGGAAAGGAGATGGATTCATTGCAGTCTAAGAAAAACAACCCTCTCAGTTCTCGTAAAAAGCCAAACCAATGTTCTGTTGGCTACACTGTGACAGCTGAAACTTCAAAGTGAATAGTGTTTTTCTCTAAGCATTTGGCTATATGTACTTGATTATTTTTAGTGGAAAACCTAAACTTGTGGGTATTTTTGCTTGTCAATACTTACCGCCAACTTGTAAAGCCAAAAACACCCATGAATGCATTCGTTGTCTTTGTCCGACCACTGCATGGAAGAACATGGACAGTAGTTGTGGACAAGGATGTATTGTATACTATCAATGATGACATTGCTAATGATAATAAAATGATTTTTTTGAGAAAGATAATACTAAACGATTTGAATTATCCTTAACTTCTTAACTTGTTAAAAACAGTAGGTGACTATGAGGTCAAAATTGTGCTCGTTTCCACCGTGATAGACTCCCTTCAGTGGAGTTTGGTGTTTCAGTTTATTGTTAATATCAAAGAGAAGGTTTTGATGTGGGTGAAAGGAAGATGGTTCAACGGAGTTGCTGTTGGGAATCTATAGCAAGAATTGAACTATTTGTACTTTTAATCTTATTTCTAAACAAGTATTTTGTTTTCAAGACTTTTTTTAACAACCTTGCAAAAATTACCCTTTGATAGCACTAACAACTCTCTTGGATAAGGTGTTTCTACTAACAAAGTGATTTCCTTGGATGCCCTTAAAGTAGTTGAATACAATGCTTCACATACTACGTCCAAAAACCAAACTTCTATAACTGAATGGACTCCAAGTTCATCTAAGTAAGTAGAATCATACACTTCAAGTCCTCATGAAGGGGCCTTTAACATACATGAGGATATATTATGCAACAAGAGTGTACTGAATCCAATGCTTGCTTTTTTGCCAACATAAAATTGTTCAACTTCTTTTTTTTGCCAACAGAACCAAAAGCATGGGACAACCAACATAGCATGATAAGAAATACTACTCAATTCCTAGATGGTTCCTCATATAATAATTTTCTATTTCCTAAAGAAATGGGGAACTCATGCAATTTCCACCATACTCAGCACCAAGTCACTTTCAAATCTTTCTTGATGCTAGAGGACCAATTAATGGTACAAGGGTACCAATATCAAATGAACAATATGAGTTTCTATGCTCCACTCAGTACACCTACAATGGGACCAACATGGTATGGGAGACAAATTTAGTCTCCTCCATCTCTAGATGATTTTCGGGACTATCTGGATACATGCATGGTAGGTAAAATAAACTATGTTAGTTATGTTCAAGATTGTGTGCACATAAGGCTATTTATTTATATATGTTAATTTATTTTGTCTTTTTCCTTGATTAAAATAGTTAATTTGGAATTGGCTACTTATGAAAAATACTCTCTCCGTCCCATATTACATGATGTTTTTGCCAAAAAATATCTCATATTACTTGATGTTTTATAATACTAATGAAGTTTAATTTCTATTTTTCTATAATACCATTTATCATTTAGTAATCTTTCTTCTTCCAATAATCTATTTTATATCTTCTCATATCATTACTGAAGGATAATTTCGTAAAGTAACTTATAACTTTTCTTTCCCATACAAAATTAATTATATTTCTTAATTTGCATGAAATGCCTGAAGTGACATATAATATAGGACAGGGGAAACACCTTTGTCAAGAATCAATCCTGAATCCTAGAGGATGTAACTAGATTTAACTACCAATAGGAAAGTTAATATATATACATTTCAGCCATATAATAATTCTTATATCTACTTATTTTAAATATTATATAATAATTTTTTTCACATTTCGTATACTAGAATTAGAAATTATGAATCAATGGTTGATAAGTTTCAAACAAAAAAATTTGTAGCATTTTAAAATTTTAAAATTGAAACAAACTTAAAATTAAAACTATCTTTTTATAAACCATTTCAATTGTATGTTAAATCAAAATTACTTTTTTTTCATTTAATTTTTTTATAAGTAATTATTAATTTATAATTATCTATTTTAATTGTACTTATGCGACCTTCCCTCTCCTAGTCTCTCACGCACGGGTAATCCTTCTTCTCCCTCTCGGCCTCTCTCAAGCTCCATGTTCCTCATCATTGTCGATCTATACATTTATCTATTTTAATTGAATTATTTTACATACACCTTGGCGCAAAAAGTAAGCTAAGACAAATAGAAATTTTTAGGTACATCCAACTAAATTTTTATGTAGTCAAAAATTTAGGTACATGCAACAAAATTTTTAAGTAGTCAAAGTTCATTGTGTATCTAATTTTTTAATTTAATATGTGCCCTCCAACTATTATGTTAGTTTATTTCAGTTATCAAAAAACAAAAAGAAGGATACAAGAGTGCCCATCTTCTAAAATGCCTTGAAGTGTTATACCCAATTTTAGAACATTTCAAGTAAAACATTAGCTTTACTTTGCAAATGTTTGTGGGGTACTCTATAAAATTTTGCTTATTCTGGAGCAAGGTATCCCAAAGTACTTCAAGACATAGATGTTTGTGAAATTAAATGACAAATTTGTCATTTAATTTGACACAGTATGCTATTTATTCTTGGTTTTTATGGTTTATTTTTGCGTTTGTTTGTTCATTTTCTTTGTAGAAATGCAAATGCCTCGTGTTTGAGTTTTGACAATCAAATAATGTGATAGTACATGTTTATAACAATTTGAACAATAAATGAGTGAATGTGTTGTTCTGTAATTATGGATCTTTGCACTGCCATCTGTATTTAGCATCTGAATTGAAGGGGTTTGGTGAATTTAGTTACAGAGGAATTGTATAATTAATAAGTGAAGTGCAGAAGCTATTTTCTTGTCACTTTAGGCTTTTAGGAAATAAGCATTTATATATTTCTTGGAGGATAAGCCTATATAGGATAATGCTATTTCTAATCATTAGAAGAATGATGCTGCTACACTGAAATTATAGTTATGTTACACTACTTGTATTTGCATATGTCCACTGTTAGTTGGTTATGTTTGACTATGCAGCTACATTTTATATTTTACTACAATCTGCCTTTTAGTAGTTACCAACAATCCTATATAAATGTTCGAGATTATATTAACTAGTGAGATAGGCCGTCTTGCCTATGATAAATAATTGTTAGTCGTGAGACTAATAACATGTGCCCTCTCTGTTTATTTGTAATAAATTAATCTATACATTCATACTCCCTTTGTTTTTGTCGGGATAGAAACTTCGGTTTTACTAGTTTGTAAACTCCAAACATGTGCTAGAAAAGGCTAGAAAGAAATCAAGGTGATTTTATAAGTTTTGTTAATCAATGTGTAGTGAGTGTTGGTTTTAGTTTTCATTGTGCTGATGTTGTTGACATCTGATTGTTGCTTCTATTCATAGTCTTTATATTTATTAGTCATTCTCCTAGCTAACATGATTAATTATTTTCTTGAGCAGTAACTGTATTGATGGTCACATCTAAGTTTTAACATCTAAGCTGCCTTAACTAGATATTTTTATTGAGTCTTTTGTTTCACTAACGGATATTTTACTGAAACTTTTAAGACAAATTTTTATAATTATTTTTGTGTAATTTCAGGCTGCAGAGATACGTTCACTTACTCAAGCATTGCGTTCTTCATCTGCTAGTCATGCACCAACACATCATGGACCAACATCTACTCTTTAGATTTAGGATTTTTTATTAACTAGTAATGTTGAAAACATGTTCTTATATTGGGGAAACTTAATTATACTCTTAAACGCCGTATCTTTTGATA
Source organism: Astragalus glycyphyllos (assembly GCA_963573325.1). Lineage (NCBI taxonomy): Eukaryota > Viridiplantae > Streptophyta > Magnoliopsida > Fabales > Fabaceae > Astragalus > Astragalus glycyphyllos. The sequence goes on along the minus strand of OY754313.1, from coordinate 21,023,667 downwards.
TTTTGGAACATCAGTACCTTTTGATATTATTGTGTTATTTTACTTTTAAAGTATGAATGAATGAACTTTTATTATTTATGTATGTTTATAATTTTATGCATCTTTATCATACTTCATTTTATTTTTTAAATAATTTGAGAAAATGTTGTTACAAATAACAAAACAATTTATTTGAGACTTTAAAGCTAAAAGTAGTTTCGTCCTCAGGTTTTGAACCACCACAAACATCCCTAGAATCGTGGCAGAAAAGTGAGGAATATATCATCACGGAAACAGTTTAGCAGCGGTTTTGAACTGCTACAAACATCCCCAGAACCGTCGCATATATCCAAAGATAATGGCTTCAGAAACAGTTTAGCGGCGGTTTAAACAGTTTAGCGGCGGTTATAAATCGCCGCAAATATCCGCCGCAAAATTCTTAAACACCGCCGCAGAAATATGGGCATTAACCAACTGCCTAGCGGCGGGTTACAACCGTAGCAAATGGCTCACCGTCGTCTAAACCGCCGCTAATTACTACTCCCGACGGTTATTCCAGCGGTTGCAAAAACCGCCGCAGAGTTTCCTCACGGCGAAGGTAACTGCAGCGGCTCTGGAACCGGCGCGAGGGGTATTTCGCAGCGGTTAAACCCGCCGCAAAATGCTTTTTCAACCGCCATCGCTTGCTTGTTTTGTTGTAGTGAAATTAAACGCTATGAAAAACATTTCATGCTCAAAGTGGGTTTAACTAAATGTTTGCTGTGGAACAAATGAGATCATGATGATGATTTGCACTCTCAGTTTATTATTGTTACATAAATATTTAAAAATTGACATTTTTAACCATTTGAGCTAAAGGGAAAAAGTAACATATTTTATAAGAAGATAAAAAAAGGAATAATTATTTTTTTGAAATTAACTAGAAAGTTTAAATAATTGATTAATTTTGATACATATGTTCGTATGTTGTTATAATTTTGATTTTTATAAATGAAAACAATTTTTAATTATCCTTTTAGACTAGAATTCACTTTAAAGGCATTAAATAAATAATCTTATGTGATTTTTTATAAAAAAAAACATATTTATCTTTAATTTAAATATTGAGAATATAGATACTGTAAAAACTTAACCTAATAATACGAACCCTCGCCCTGTGAAATCTTTATAAATACCTAGTTGTTTTCACCACTATGACAATATTATCAAGGGCAGCCGCCGTTTCCCAAAAATTTGTAATGTTATATGTACAGTTCTCAATTCTCGTTATATCGAATTTGCAGAGCGTATCACTCGTTTACCGTAGCGGACCTTGAAAATATTCATAGGGAGGGCCAAAATAATTAACTAATATACTAAAAAGTGAAATAAAATTATAATCGCAAAATATAAATTAAAAAAAATATTATAGTATATATGTTGAGTTTGATCACACTGATACGGTTTTTAATTTACAGTGACAGGAGTAAAGAAAAATCGTAATACATAATAAACATATTTTGCCTATTTATTATAGTATATATGTTGAGTTTGTGTTACAAAAGGGTATTGCAACTGTGGTTCAACGGTGATTTATGTTGTTGCTGTCTTCCTTGTCACGGGTTCAACACTCATTAAGTACGTTTTTGCAAAATTTATACTGCATTATATTTTTTAATGTTATAAAAAAGAAAACAAAACAGAAAACGATCCCACCGAGAATCGAACTCAGTAGTCATCAGTGGGAATATAACGTTCTAACTGCCAAGCTAGACAGGGTGTTTGATTAAATTTGCGCAAACAATATATATATTTAGTAATTGAGTTTAAAATAAGAAGGGTACTATAGTAATTTCACATATTTTAGGGAGGGCCGTGGCCCTCCCCAGTCCTCAAGAAGATCCGCCAGTGCTCGTTTATGTATAAGATTTGTAAACAGATACCTAAATGATAGAATTGATTATAAGGTTGTGGTAGGTGTCGGTACATCAATTGCTGCATCTTTTGTCATTTATTTCATCTTTTTCTATTTTGTTTCTCCTATTTAATCTATCTTTTTTGTTACCGCTAGATCCACGTACGAAGGAAGAGACAATACTCAATTTGTGGACCATTACTGGCTTGATCAAAAGGAGATCGTCAATGTTGTCATATTTTTCAACGCCTTCTCTTTTGTGTTTTGCTCAACTGTTAATTTTGATATAAATGTCCAACGATTGTGATTTTCTTGATTAAATAAAGGTAAGACAATATACATAAAATGGAGTTAATTTATAACTATCAATGACTTGATATTATTGTTTAGCCTCCTTTATTTTAATTTGTTCTGATGTTTTATTTGAGGAATTGTTGGTTTGAAATGACTCACTTATAATCTGCATCAATGATGTTTTGCAAATTTCAGTGGTTTTACATAAATCACTTCTCATATATTGCAAAAAATGTGAAAGTTCGATATGATGCCACATGGATGCAAGTGCAAAAAGGTTGTATGAATGCAAAAAATTGCCAATCAGCTAGCTTAAATAGACATGGGTTTTCATATATTTGTAATTATGTCAAGTGATATTTTAGAGTTTGATATCTTTTTATTTTTGCCATTGATGACATAGGGTTTATTTGGATCGGCTTTTCATGGTTATCTTCTGACATAATTACTTATGAGACTGTTTGTGAGAGCATATCTAAACAACTTATGACATATAATCTTCTTTATTTTTTGTTCCATTTGGAAAATTACAAAAACCTATATTGTAAAGATAGATTTAATGGGATAAAAAATTGAGGAAGTTTGTGGTTTTATATCATCGTGTGCTTTTGAAAGGCAACAATGAAAAATTTTGTTGCTTGAATTCAGTAATTCAAAACTCTTACTTCCATTGCATATAAGGTTATATATTTGGAACTTATACTTCAAATTTTAATTTGCAGGATATGACAATGATCGTGTAAAACCTTACATGTAGTGAAATGGAATTGTTGTATAAGATTAATGGAACGAAATGCAATGCATTGGTATGAAGTTAGATTCCATTGTGTAAATTTTAAAAGAATGAATAATGACATGGAATAGGATGGAATCAATTCCATTCAATATCACTCATCTCTAATTTTTCCTCCCCCGATTTAAGAGTAAATACATTGGAAAGAAGACTCTTAATTGGATACCTATCCTTTTTACCCCTATTTTATTTTAAATATATTGTTTTTCCTATAGTGTTTTATCTTTTGACTAAACATTTTCTCTTGATTGTCCAAGTTAGTGTGCATATGATTCTTGTGTTCTTTATGTGTATGGTATTTATATTTCTTGTGTTTGTTCCTTATTTAAATTATTTTGGTCATGTATTTCACAGGGGTCATTCTAATAAGATAAACAAGTACGATATCTCATAAGCTTTATGTGTAAAATTCCCTGCATTGTTGATTTAACTTGTGAATCGGAAGTCCTTATAAGTTCATATATTGGTTTAGTTGATGAATTTGAATGCCTTTAAATTTCAATTGCATATCTTTTTGAATTTATGAAAGTATAAATTAAGAACTATAACATATTATCTGATTAGTATTTAATAAAGTTGGAATCAAATGATTCTTTTATTATTAAAAATCTTGGGCAACATTTTTATATTCTTGAATTTCAGAGAAGTGGTATCAGGATAACTGCGGTGTTGGCGAATTAATTTCTTGTAGTATGTTCATTTTCATCTACATACAGGTTTTAAATACATATAATACTCAATCATTTCTTGTCTTACTAAAATATTTTGCCTTTTATTCTCAGATGTCTCAACATGAGAAAACACGTGTGCTGAACAAAGAAGCTGCTGCAACGCAGGAAAAAGAACTGATGTTAGAGATTGCTGCTGTTGCTATGTATATATGAACTGGTTAGGCTTATTAACGATAAAACCTTATTGAGAAGGCCTCTATATGATGTGTCTGGGCTTGTTCTTGTTTCATCAAGAGAAGATCATATGAATCAGCTACTCAGAAAATTGTTCAAGTTCTACTTTTTTGGCAACAGAACCACAAGCATTGGACAACCAACATGGCATGATGGGCAATACTACTCATTTCCTAGAAATGGGGAACTCACTCATGCAATTTCCTCCAATGGTACAAGGGTACCAATATCAGATAAATAATATGAGATTCTATGCTCCACTCAGTACACCTACAGTGGGACCAACATGTTATGGGTGACAAATTTGGTCTCCTCCATCTCTAGATGATTTTTGGGACTATGGGGATACATGCATGATAGGTAAACTAAACTATGTTCATTATGTTCAAGATGGTGTGCACATAAGGCTATCTATATATGTTAATTTATTTGTTACAAATTTTCTTCCTTTTTCCTTGATTAAAATAGCTAATTTGGAATTAGTTACTTATGAAAAATACTCCCTCCGTCCCATATTACAATGTGTTTTAGCCAAAAAAATATCTCATATTACTTGATGTTTTACATTACTAATGAAGTTTAGTTTCTATTTTCCTATAATACCCTTTATCATTCAATAATCTTTCTTCTTCCAATATTCTATTTTATATCTATCTTTCTCATATCATTAATGACGGATAATTTTGTAAAGTAACTCATAATTTCTCTTTCCCACACAAAACTAATTATATTTCTTAATTTGTATGAAATGGCCAAAATGACATATATAATATGGGACAGAAGGAGTAGATATTTAGAGAGAAAAAAACATGTCTTCACACCCCTCTAGAATATAACACACATGCACAACATAACAATATCATGCAAGTATATTCCTCTTAGCTCTTACCGTGGATTTTGGTAAACACCGCTGGTCTCCAATTTGGTTAACTTGCAGGATCAACCAGTGAATCCTAAGACCATTTGTGTTTAGAGTTTTTAGTTTGATGTGATGTTCTTCAGTGTTTTGCGTTTTAAACAGAAAAGAAGAAGAAATAATTGATTCCTTACGCGCGAAGCAATCAAGATATTTCAGGGAAGAAGGACTTGAATTGTAAAACACATAAAGGTAAAGAGAAAACAGAAGTAAATTGCATTAAAATGAAAGAGAATGGTACACAAGATCATACATTGTTCTCTGACTCGTTTTTCTCTTGAATGCGGAAGTTAGAGCGTGAGAATTGCAATATGAAATTTTGTGACCTTTGTTTCTTCTCAGAAACTACTATTTATACTAAGCAGAAACTGCCCTAAAACAGTTATAAAAATGATAGCAACCGCTCCTCTTTTCGACCAACTGCTAGTTCTTCAGCGCATAACTGCTCTGTTTTCTGTCTGTCGAAAGCTTGTGTCCATTTTCCTCTTTCTTGCTTTTGCTTCCCCGGAAGCTTGTCGAATTTACCCTGCACATGACCATTTTCTCTGTCGAAATACTTTGGTCTTTGTCGAAATATAAGTCAAGTCTTGTTGACCATTTTCAATGAAGCCTGTCGAAATTACAGGCTAACAAATTGCCCCCTCAAAAATGTCTTTTTCGACTGAGCTTGAGGTGGAAGAAGGAAAAGAGCATTTTTGAATTCAATGTCGAAATAGGTTTTACACTTGATCGGAATATCTCACCTACCTGACTTCATCACTGTTAAATGTTGTTGGCGTTATTCCTATATTGGTGTACCACGTGGCCTTCCACGTTCTGCTTTTCAGATTAAGGATTTACTCCACAAATTGGCTGAACTTGCTGTTGATGGAGTCCTTGATGAATCTGTTAGTGACTTTGTCTTAGCTGTCCAGCCTCTTTTCGAACAACTTGCTCAAGATCTACAGAAAAAGAGGGATCATGACAATCCTCTAGAGCTTGCGTCGAAACGCAAGGCAGAAGTGGCAGCACTTATTGATGCCACGCATGCTAACTTTGCCTCTTTGAAGACTAAGTCAGAAGCTGAGATGAAAACTATTGAAGATTGTGATATTGAGATCAGGGCACATCAAGAAAGTATAGCCAAATTGCAGTCGAAGATACAAGCGTTGGAAAAGAAGAAAGGGAACCTTCTAAGGTCTTTGACTCCTGCAGAAAAACTTAAGGACCAAATTGACCAAGAAGCCACTCTTTGCCTTAAACACTTGGAGGACCTTGAGCGTTGCAATGCCACTGTCGAAAAATTAACTAAAGATGGCAATTTTCTCAACAAGAAGATCTCTAAAGCCAAGGCCTTATTCAATGACTTGAAGTCGAAAGTCATTTTGTAATACCATAGCTTCATTTTCCTGTTGTAACACTTTGGCTATTTTGACAATTATTTTTATTTTGCTAAGGCCATTTCTCAAGCAATGTCGTATCTAATCTGGCAACATTATAATGGAATTTCTTCCATTTTATTCTTGTGCAATTCTTATTCTATGAATTCGACAACGTTTTGGTAACTTCTATTCTTTGAATGCCATGTCTTTACGCTTTCTTTATATTTATTCCAACGTTATTTTAACTTCTTGCAGCATTGGCTTATATTTTTTCAAATACTTGCCATTTACACGCATAATTCTCTCATCAGCGCCAATCTCTTTGACCTCATATGCGCCGTTTGAATAAACTTGTAAAATTTTAAATGGTCCTTCCCAACTTGGGTACAACAGATATTGAAAAAAAGGCGCTAAAATAGGCAGCGTTTATGCTAGAAGCGCTGCTTTTGGCTAAAACACGGAGCAATGGGCAGCGCGTATGAAGCAAGCGCTGCTTTTGGGAAGGACACGCTGCGCAATAGGCAGCGCCTATGCAGCAAGCGCTGCCTTTTGGGTTAGACGCGCTGCGCAATAGGCAGCGCCTATGCAGCAAGCGCTGCCTTTTGGGTTAGATGCGCTGCGCAATAGGCAGCGCCTATGCAGCAAGCGCTGCTTTTTGTGTTTGATGCGCTGCGCAATAGGCAGCGCCTATGCTGCAAGCGCTACCTTTTGGGTAGATGCGTTCTCAATGGGCAGCGCTTATTAGTGAAGCGCTGCCTATTGGTGTGTTTTTTTTTTTTTTTCATTTTTTCCCTCTCAACACATACATTTTTTCCCTCTCAACACATACATTTTCCCTCTCCTCAACACACTAACACTCTCTCAAGCTCTCTTCGTCCTCCTCCTCCTCCTCCTTCTCCTCCATTGGCCTCAAACGGACACACACTCCTCTCAAGCTTTCATCTTTGTCCTCTCAAGCTCTCATTTTCGTTCTCTCAAGCTCTCATTTTCGTGGCTCTCTCCCATTTTCGTTTTCCCAAAGGACATCTCTTCCACACTTCTCCATTTTCGTGTAAGGTGATTTCTTCCCCATTTTCGTTTCTCTTTCACAAAGTTTAGTATTACTACATGTTGCTCTAGTTATTTTAATGGCATTGGAACATTAGGTTAGATGATTTAAAGGTTATGGTTGATGATTGGTTCTTTAAAATGGTGTTTCTAAACTTTGGGGGAAATGTAGTCTTAGTGTTTGTTGAAATGCCCAAATGAAATGCTTGTTAATTTAATTTGATGTAGGCTTAGTGTTTGTTGAAATGCCCAAATGAAATGGTTGTAAATTTAATTTGATGTAGGCTTAGTGTTTGTTGAGATGTCCAATGCTTGTTAATTTAATGTTGCTTTCGGTTAAGGGATTTTATAAACTTGAATATTTAGGATTGCATGTTGTTTTATTAATTTTAATGGCATTGGAACTTTATGTTAGATGATCAAAGTTGATGCTTATTGATTGGTTTATTGAAAGGGCGAAGTGTTTGTCTTATTTTGTTAATGTCACAAAAATTGATTGTATTTTTGTCTTCCATATTTGTATGATGGTTCTTTAATTAGTAATTTAATTAATGAATTGTTTATAGGAATTGAAAATACTTCCTTCAAGTTCGTGTTGGTTCATGAGTTCGTGTTTGTTCGCTTCATTTGCTAGTGTGTGGTTCGCATTCGTTGAAGTTCATCGTTGCTTCCACTTGTTCAGGTACTTTTGTTGTTTTCTTGTATTTATTATATGAAGAATGACAATATGGAAGACATCAAAGTCTTTGATTTCTTTAGTTAAAAATAGTTGAATGTATTAGCTTCAAAAAAATTGTTCGTTTTGTGTGTTTGTCACCTATAATAGGTTTTTAAGTTATCTTATCAGGAATTTATTATAAATAAATACTGAGAAATTATGGATAGAGAGTGGATGTCTGCCAATCGTCTGTCCAAGGAATATGTTGCTGGAGTGGATTATTTTGTGAAGTGTGCTGTTGAACGTTTAGGGACTTCTAGTAACATGAAGTGTCCTTGTTTGAGTTGTTGTTATGTAAAATCAGTTAATGCAGAGGAGTTGGCAGGACATTTAAAGGGTTACGGAATAGATCAAAGTTACACTTGTTGGACAATGCATGGTGAGGAAAGAGGTGAATCTTCAAATATGGATAATAGTACTGAGAGATGTGCACCGGTTGACACCGAAAGACCTACATTTGAAGGGGGCGAATTTGAAGAGATGGCAAAGGCTGTTGAAGACGATCTTAATGATTGTCCTCAAATGTTTGAGAAATTGATAACGGATGCGGAGACACCGTTGTATTCAGGTTGTACTGAATTCACAAAACTATTGGCTGTGATAAAGTTGTATAACTTGAAAACTTGCCACAGATGGACGGATAAGAGCTTTACGGAATTACTCGCACTGTTGAAGGAAATGTTGCCGAAGGATAATGTGCTCCCTTCTCGGACCTATGATGCAAAACGAATGTTAGGGTCCATTGGGTTGAACTATGAGAAGATACATGCTTGTCCCAATGATTGCATTTTATTTCGGAATGAACATGCCTCGTTAAAGTCGTGTCCTAAATGTAATGCATCGCGATATAAAAAGAAAGAATCTGCTCCAGAAAAGGTGTTGTGGTATTTTCCCATAATTCCTCGATTTAGGCGCATGTACCATAGTTCAGAAGATGCAAAACACTTGACATAGCATGATGATGAAAGGATTAAAGATGGCATGCTACGACACCCGGCAGATTCTCCGCAATGGAAGAAAATTGATATTGATTATCCTGATTTCGGGTTGGATCCAAGAAACCTACGACTTGCATTGTCTGCTGATGGATTTAATCCGCACGGCATTCAGAGTAGCTCCCACAGTACATGGCCCGTGATTTTGGCGATCTATAACTTACCTCCATGGCTTTGCATGAAACGCAAATATATGATGTTGTCTTTGTTAATTTCTGGGCCCAAGCAACCGGGAAATGATATTGATGTATACTTGGCTCCGTTAATTGAAGACTTGAAGCTAATGTGGGAGACTGAAGTAGAGGTGTATGATGGGTTCAGAGAAGAAACTTTCACCCTGAGGGCTATGATTTTTGGCACAATTAATGACTTTCCAGCATACGGCAATCTATCTGGGTACAGTAACAAAGGTCAGTGTGCGTGCCCTATATGTGAAGATAACACTGATTGGATGTGGTTGGAACATGGTAGGAAGAATATCTACTGTAGTCATCGTAGGTTTTTGCCATCTACTCATTCGTATCGACTGTTGAAAAAGGCATTCAATGGGAATATCGAAACCCGTAAAGCTCCCATGGCTTTGACGGGTGAACAACTATTTGAAAAGGTGAGAGGTTTGAACATTAAATTTGGGAAGCCTTTTGCAGGAGAGCTTGCCAAACGGGGGTGGAAGAAAAAGTCAATTTTCTTTGAGTTGCCATACTGGAAGTCATTATATGTAAGGCACTTCATTGATGTGATGCATGTTGAAAAAAATGTCTTTGAAAGTGTCATCGGTACCTTGCTCAATATGCCAGGAAAGACTAAAGATACCATCAACTCGAGGTTGGACTTGCTTAGTATGGGGTTGAGACCAGAATTGGGTCCGTTAAAGAAGGGTACACGTACATATCTACCTCCGGCAGCTCATACTTTATCTAAAAAGGAGAAGACCGTGTTTTGTAAGTTTCTTCATGGAGTTAAAGTTCCAGAGGGTTACTCTTCAAATGTTATGAACCTTGTATCGATGAAAGACCTCAAGTTAAAGTCTTTAAAGTCTCATGATTGCCATGTACTAATGGAAAATTTGCTACCCATTGGTATACGTTCCATTTTGCCTAAGAAAGTACGCAAGACCCTAACCAAACTTAGTTTCTTCTTTAAGGCGATTTGTAGTAGAGTGATTGACCCTGGAAAGTTGCCATCATTGCAAAGAGAAATTACTGTCACTTTGTGTGAGCTTGAGATGTATTTCCCACCTTCGTTTTTTGACATAATGATTCATCTAATAGTTCATCTGATTAGGGAGACACAATTGTGTGGCCCATGTTACATGAGATGGATGTATCCGTTTGAGCGTTACATGAAGATATTAAAAGGTTATGTGAAAAACCGATCACGACCCGAGGGTTGTATTGTTGAGCGCTACATAGTTGAAGAAGCTATTGAGTTCTGTACCGGCTATCTATCTAGTCTTGAATATTCTGTGGGACTGCCAAGGTCTCGTCACTTAGGAAGCATTAGTAAAGGGATGTCAGGAACAAAAATAGTGATGGTATCAAGGAAAGAACTAGATGAAGCACACTTATATGTTTTGCACAATGATACTGAGGTTGATTCATATGTTTCCAAGCACATGGACATACTTAAGAGTGATCACCCATATAAGACTCAAGTTTGGTTAACAAAAGAACATAATCGGAGTTTCATAGTGTGGCTAAAAGCGCACATTGATTTCGAATTTGCTATGAATCTTTCCTCGATTTCAGAAAGATTGAGATGGTTAGCAAAAGGCCCAAATATGCAAATTTTCTCTTACACCAGCTATCTAATGAACGGGTACACGTTCTATACAAAAAACCATGATGATCAAAGTAAAATGCAAAATAGTGGGGTGACTCTTGTAGCTCAAGCTTTGCATACATCAAGTGCCAAAGACAGAAATCCCATATATGCGAATATGTCATACTTCGGGGTCATTGAACACATATGGGAATTGGATTACAACATGTTTCGGGAGCCTGTGTTCCAATGTAAGTGGGTTGACAATAATAGTGGTTTACAGATTGATGAGTCGGGGTTCATGCGGGTGAATTTCAATAAGTTAGGATATAAAGATGAGCCTTTTATTTTGGCATCCCAAGCTCAACAAGTGTTTTATGTCACTGATCCAGTTGATACAAATTGGTCCATTGTTTTATTGACAAATAAAAAATTGGTGAATGACATTGAGGATCAAGCAACCGATGATGATGGTATTGAGGACGACCCTTTCTTTGGGACATCACTACCAATTGTAGGGGAAAGTACTCCTATAGAGGATTTTGTGTATGTTAGAAACGATCATAGTGATGGGATTACGATTCGTCAAAAAAAAAATACTAAGACGCGAATTGCAAATACAATTATATCCAAGAAAAGGAAAAGGTAATTTAGACTTACATCATATGCTTTTTATCTATTTCCAAGTAGTTATTTTACATAGTTTTCATCTTCTTGTCTATTTATTTATTTTGGATAGATAAATATAACAATAACAATGATTATGTTTTATTGCAGGTTAGATGGCGGATCATAGTGATCATCACAGTGATCATGACAGCGATCATCAGTGTGAGGTTGAAAAGTATATCAGAAGGCAGGCTCCTCGTGGAATGACGGTCAAAAAAGATATCATCAATCGAGTAAATAAAGGAAAAGGAAAAGTACCAGTAAGTTACTAATTACTAATTACTAATTAATTTATTAATTCAACACTTAGTTTTAATTGTTTGTTAACTAATTTACTAATGACATAATGTAGGTGTTGTGGAATATTAAGGGCCAGCCAATTGGGGATAATCGCGCAGATTTGGTTACCTTCCTCAGTAGTAAGGTAAAACAAATGATACCAATTACAATCAGTACTTGGAGTGAGAAAAGTGCTGTTTTGGGGAAACACAAAGAGGAGTTTTGGTTAACAATACAGGTATATAATTTTACATCTCTTTAGTAATCTTATTTAATAAATTTGTAACCATATATATTTATATCATTTTTATTGAATATGTGTATGCAGAAATATTTTGATGTGGATGAGTCCCGAAAAGACTGGTGTATGAAGGAAGCTGGAAAGCTACATCGGAATTTCAGGGGTAGTTTAAAAAAAAATGGTTGTTTGATAATAGTGGAAACCTCAGATGGAAGCCTCCAGCGCCATATAGTGGATTTATTACGGAGGAGGATTGGGTTACATTTGTTAGGAGACGCACCGAAGATAAAGATTTCATGGTTAGTACTATAATCTATTAAGTTATAACTTAAAATATAGTTGACAATTATATATTATACATTAATGTATACTTATGTCTCTAAATAGGAACTATGCCAAGCGAATCGAGAGAGAGCTTCTGGTTGTGAGTACCCTTATAGAGGCGGTGCTAGTGGATATCAAGTTTTTGAAGAGAGATTGGTAAGACACAATAAGCTTGATTTCTCTTTGTTTAATAAATCTTTTGATTTATAATTTCTTAACATTTGGTAAATTTAAATATAGTTGGAGGAGAGTGGGAAAGATCCTACTAAAGAAAGCATTGAGCGACATTTTTTGTGGGTAGCAGCCAGACAAAAGGATGGAGAGGTTGTGGATCCCAAAACTAAGGAGGTGACCGACAGAATTGTAAGTATTTCCAAAATTCGAATATTGTTTTGAAACTTTTATGATATTTAAAATGTATAATAATTTTATTTATTATACTTTTGTTTGTGAATCAGGAAACCATATCAGAGTCTGTGTCACAGGGAGAGATCACTGATTGCTCTGAAAAGGAAATCCTTACTCGTGCCTTGGAAAAGGAAGAATACCCAGGTCGTACAAGGGGTTGTGGATTTGGCGTTAATCCATCCAACTACCTTGGGTCAAAGAAGAGAACTTATGAGGAGCATCATGATTGTAAACAAAGTAGAGAGTTGCGGGTATTGTATGAAGGTCTAAGGTCTGAACTTAGTCAAATCAAATTGCACTATGGGTTGGTTTCGCCTGCAGTACCATCCCCTGCCACAGATAGCGCACGAGATAGCTGCACCATTCCGTCAACTAAGGTATTAATTTTTTTTTTGAGGATAAATAAGAAATTAATTATTAAACTCTCTTTCTTCTACGCAATGTATTTATTAATTTTTGTTTATAATTGATTTAGGACAACAATGAGTGTGAGTGTGAATTGTATATCTCAAACTCACACCAAATGGTTGCAATAGGCTTCACATGTGACCAATTGGGAACTTTGATGCACAATTTACCCATACCTCCAAATCATGTTAGAGTCAGAGTTGATTGTGCAATTGTGGGGGACTGCATTTTGCCTGCTCCAATACCCAGTATAGATTTACTAACTGTGCAAGATGCAGTTGGTACATTTGTGGCATGGCCAGCACACCTTATTGTTGTAAGTGACAATATATTTGTAACTAACTAATTATTTTATTTTGTCATTTATTGTGTGCTAGCTAACAAATTATTTGATTTATATATAGGTACGCCAAAATGCAAAATCTAGGGGCAAAAGTGTTAGCAAGGCAATATCTACTAGCAAGAAAGTGTCTCGGTCCGGCCGTTCAACACAAGTTTCTCAGCCTGCCCCTCAAAAAGTGACTCGGCACTCTCCTCCTCCAATAGTGACTCAGCCCTCTCCTCCTCCAACAGTGACTCAGACCGCCCCTCCTCGAAAAGTGACTCGGTCCACCCTTGCTCCAAAAGTGACTCAGCCCGCCCCTCCAAAAGTGTGTCAGCCCTCCGCCTCTTCCATTGATGATTCTAGGATTATTTTGTATACCGAAATGCATGCACAATTCAAGATGGATGATGAAACCCCGCTTGTATTGGAGATGGATGACAACATTTTTGGAAATCCCGATCAACTATTGATAATCCCAAAACAGGATATTAATGATTTATGTCAGATGAATTGGGCAACCAGTGTTTGTATTAGAGCATATATCAGGTACGTATGTAATTTATTATTTAACATCATTGAGTTTATTTTATTATATTGTTAATTTAATTTATATATACATATACCTCTAATTGTAGGTGCTTGTATCATAACATTTTGGTCCCTTCGGAGCGGACACAGAGATATGTGTTCTTGTGTCCGGATAGTACACACCTCCGTAATGTCAGGGAGGATCTGTCTAATTATAACGACCTTGTGGAACAAAACAAGACAGATGTTACAAATTATATCACTCGACGCTTATCGGATGCTCAACATAGAGGCGTCGATACCATGTTTTTGGCACCGTGTCTCGTAGGGTGAGAGATTTAATTTATTAATTCTTATATAACATGCATTTTTTAAATACTAGTCAATTACTTATTCAAAGTTTTATTTTGTAGGGATCATTGGATTTTGCTTGCAATAAATCCTAAGACAGATACGGTGTACTACATTGATTCTGTGCATGGTCATTTCAACACCCACCCAGACTTGGTTGTCATATTTAATAGGTGTGTGTATTTCGATCACTCTGCATATTTATTTGTTTTAGTTGTTAACTATATGTATTTTTAATAATATAGTTATATCCAATTGTGTTCAGTTGTTTGAAGGAATATTGGGGATTGGAACAATCACAGACAAAATGGGTGCCAATAGTGGTAAGTTTGTAATCAATCTTCTCATATATTTATTTACATTATTGTTGTCAAAAAAATGTATGAAATTAAATTTAACAATTAACTAATCTTTTGTTTTGTAGTGTCCGAAACAACCAAATAACAATGATTGTGGGTATTACGTAATGAGATTTATGAAGGAAATTATTACCCACAATCAAATGGTTATCCCCAGACAGGTATCTTTACAGAACTCTTTTTTATTTTGGTTTAACCATATATTTCAATTCTAATTTTATTTAATTATATAATTTCAGTATTTTCCCGATTGTCGGTGGAAGACATACTCTACTGCACAGATTGATGAGCTTAGAGGAGAGTGGTGCCGTTATGTCTCGCAATTCTTTTGATTTTAGATAGATTGGAATCTTGTAAATTGTTAGAGTTTTATTTGGATACATGCATATGAATTGGTTCATGCATATGTAAGTTGCTAACTTGTTTTAATTTAGATACATATTGTAAGTAGCTTGCTAGTTTTGGATACATGCATATGAATTAGTTCATGCATATGTTAGCTGCTAACTTGTTTTAATTTAGATACATATTGTAAGTATCTGGCTAGTTTTGGATACATATTGGTAGAGAGTTTGATTTGGATACATATTAATTTGTTAATATTGTAAGTTGCTAAGTTTTGGATACATATAATAACTTGTTAGCTAGTTTGTTTTGGTTTGTGATCATATTGGTGCATTGGGATATATAACTAGTTTATATATATATATATATATATATATATATGTTGTTAGTATATAATGGATTGGATTGGTATTAATTGGCTGTATATGACCAGGAAATTATCAAATATAAAAAGGAAAGTACAAAAAAACAAGAAAAAAAGGAAAAAAAAAATTAAACAATGGGCAGCGTTTGGTGGGAGAAGCGCTGCCCATTCACCTAGCGCGTATAGCAATGGGCAGCGCTTGGTAAAGGGAAGCGCTGCCCATTGCTAAATGTGCTAGGTGAATGAGCAGCGCTTGGTGGGGGAAGCGCTGCTCATTCACCAGCAATGGGCAGCGCTTTCCTTTACCAAGCGCTGCCCATTGCTATACGCGCTAGGTGAATGGGCAGCGCTTCTCCCACCAAGCGCTGCTCATTCACCTTGCGCGTTTAGAAATGGGCAGCGCTTCCCCTTACCAAACGCTGCCCATTTCTAAACGCGCTAGGTGAATGAGCAGCGCTTCTCCCTTCAAACGCTGCCTATGGCTATTAATGAGCAGCGCTTCTCAAACGCTGCCCATTTTTGGGGAGGAATCACCAGCGCCAAATTTAGCAGCGCCCAGAAACGCTGCCCATGGCTAAAAAAAAACGCTGCCCATCCCCAAATCTGTTGTAGTGGGACCATTTACCTAGGACTCTATCTTTTCGATCTATAGGTAAAATGACTTTCCAAACTAAGTCTCCCACGTCGAAAGTCTTCAATTTGACTTTCTTATTATACACCTTAGCTACTCTTTCCTTTTGTCTTGTGAGCACATCTAATGCATTTAACCTGTCCTCATCTAAATCAACTAATTCATCTAGCATCATACTCCAATAATGATCAGATGGGATTTCAAATTGTCTTTGAATCCTAATTGATTGAAAACAAATTTCTGCTGGTAATACTGCATCATGCCCAAAAACAAGTTTAAAAGGAGTATTATTAATTGACTCTTTGGGAGATGTTCGACACGCCCATAAAGTTTGGTTAAGTGTCTTATGCCAATTCTTGGGTTTTTGCCCAACATGTTTTTTAATCAAACTAATGATAATTTTATTGGCTGCTTCAACTTGACCATTTGCTTGAGCGTAGTATGGCGTCGAACTCAACAATTTATAACCATTTTCAGCAGCGAATTCGACCATTTTCTGACCAATAAAAACCGAACCTTGGTCTGTGGTGATAGTTTCAGGCACACCGAATCTATACAATATATGGTTTTGAATAAAACTAATTACTGCCTCTTGATTAACATTATTTAAAGGAATAGCTTCCACCCACTTAGTGAAATAATCTATCCCTACTAATATGAAACGATGGCCTTTCGACGAGTTTGGCTTAATTTCGCCAATTATATCCAAAGCCCATCCTCTAAATGGCCAAGGTTTCACGATAGAATGTAATTCATTTGCAGGCACATGTTGTATCCCTGCATGCTTTTGACATTCTTGGCATCCTTTGGCAAACTCTATGCAATCTTTTAACATGGTTGGCCAATAAACACCTTGTCGAAAAAGAAGCCATTTCATCTTATGGCCTACTTGGTGAGCCCCACAAGTTCCACTGTGAACATTGGATATTGCCAAGTACGCCTCATTTTCGCTAAGACATTTGAGTAAAACTCCCTCAGGGGTTTTCTTAAACAACTCATTTCCCATAATCACATAACTTAAGGCTCTATACTTGATCTTTCTATCAGTCATCCCTGTGGGATTCTCCAAGTAATTAACAATTTGTCTTCGCCAATCATCATTTGACAAATTGTTGATGGCAAAAACTTCGAACACGTTGTCACAATACCCTTTGTCAAAAACTTCAAAAGTTTCATTTTCATTAAAAATTTCATTTGGCTTAGGACTTAAGGCTAAAGAATCGGCCTCTGCCCCCTCAAGTTTTTGCCTTGACAAACTTTCTAGTGACATGTTCGTCGAAATTAGTTTGTTTTTAATTTCGATTAGCTCCGTTAAGTTTTCTTTCGAAACTTTATAACCTGAAGCTAGCTGTGCCAAATCATTCGCCTCTTGAATTGCAATACGAGGCACATGCTCGATTTTAACGTGATCAAAACGTTTCAATAATGCATTGGCAGCAATAAAGTAAGTAATCAAATTTTCCCTTATGCACTTGTATTCTTTCGTTAATTGCTTGATTACTAATTTAGAATCACCTCTTATTTCGACCTGCTTTGCCCCCAAGTTTAACAGAATTTCGAGTCCTGCTATTAAGGCTTCGTATTCCGCCTCATTGTTGGAGCAACTTTCTTCGATTTTATACTTGTATTTGGTTGGTATTTCTGTTGGTGAAATGATTAACATTCCTACACCTGTACCATGTTTGTGGCTTGAGCCATCGAAATATAGCCTCCAAGGTCGAAGGTGAACACAATCAATTGCTAGTTCGACCACTGAATGGTCTGCAATAAAATCTGCCACTACCTGGCCTTTAATAGCCTTTAGTGGTTGAAATGTCAATGAATATTCGGATAAAGCTAATGCCCATTTACCTATTCTGCTATGCAAAATTGGTTTCGATAACATATGTTTAATTATATCAAAATGAGAATAAACATAAATATCAACAGGCTTTATATATTGCTTTAACTTTGTACATGAGAAATACAAACACAAACACAGTTTTTCAATAGGATGATATCTGGTTTCAGCATCATTCAAAACCCTACTGAGGTAATATATGGCTCTTTTAACTCCATTTTCATCCTCTTGTGCTAACATACTGCCTATTGACATTTCTGATGCAGCTATATACAATTTCATTGTTCTATTTCTAATTGGAGACGATAAAATTGGTGGCTTCATCAGGTAGGCTTTGATTTCGTCGAAAGCTTGTTGGTGGCATGGCTCCCACTTGAAAACATCTTCCTTCTTCAGTCGAAGTAATGGCGAAAATACTTGAGTCTTGCCACTTAGATTTGATATAAATCTTCTCAGGAAATTGATCTTTCCTAGTAAAGACTGCAATTCTTTCTTTGTCGAAGGAGGTTGTGTTTCCATGATAGCCTTCGTCTTATTTTGATTTATCTCAATGCCTTTTTTGTGCACGACAAAGCCTAAGAAATCACCTGCACTTACACAAAAGGCACATTTTAATGGATTCATTTTCAATCCATATTTTCTCATCCTTTCAAATGATTGTAGAAGGTGGTCTAGATGACCACTTTCTGATGCTGATTTAACTACTATGTCATCTATGTATACTTGCATAACATTTTCTATAAAATCATGGAACATAGTATTCATAGCTCTTTAGTACGTAGCACCAGCATTTTTTAAACCAAATGGCATCACTACCCATTCATAAACACCTAACGCCCCCGGGCATCGAAATGCAGTCTTTGAAACATCTTCCTCAGCAATAAAGATTTGGTTGTAGCCTGAATACCCATCAAGCATACTCAAATATTGGTAACCTACTGCGGAATCAACTAACATTTCTGCCACTGGCATTGGATATTGATCTTTGGGAGTAGCATTATTTAGATCCCTATAATCTATGCAAACTCTAAGTGTACCATTTTTCTTAATTACAGGAACTATATTAGCAAGCCAATCAACATACCTGGCAGTTCTGATGAACTTGCTCTTTAGTAACCTTTCGATCTCTGTTTTGATCTTCGACATGATTTCTGGTGCAAATCTCCTTGGGGTTTGCTTCACAGGCTTCTTATCTGGTCGAATAGGCAGCTTCAACTCAACCACTTCTCTTTTTAAACCTGGCATTTCATTGTAGTCCCAAGCAAAACAGTCTTTGTACTCTTTCAGCAATTCGACTATCTGCACCTTGAAGTCTTTATTGACTTTTGCACTGATATATGTTGGTCTTCTTACACTTCTATCTCCCAAATCTATTTCTTCTAAGGGATCTTGTGCTTGTATCTTCTTGGTCGAACCCATTGGATCTTTCTCAAATCCTAATGGTTCATCATCATAGACACCGTCTAGTCTAGGTGATTCGACCATAATTTCTTTGTTACTATCATTTGTGGTTAAAGCAACCATGTGATGCAACTCAGCTTCGAGAATTGCTTTTTCTTTATTTTCGGCCACATAGGCCGTAATTCTTTCCCATGTACTGGGTTTTATCATCATCAATCATCCCAACCAGAAGGCTTGTCAAAGCCTCTTGTTGCACTTCCATCATCAATTTATTGCCTCTCCCAAATGAAACCATAGTTTGGGTGGAGGTTGACAGAGGAAATAACATTATCCTGCTCAATGAATCCAGCATTAGAGGAGGAACATGGAGCAATGTTCGCTAGTTGTTTGTCGAAGGTCTGCTTGGTTATTGTATTTACTTCAGCCTTGAAGTAACTTTGATCTCCTTCAATATTTTCGACCAATCCATCTTCTCTCCAAAATACCAACCTCTGATGTACAGTCGAAGGGATTGCCCCCACTGCGTGAATCCACTCTCTTCCAAGCAATAAGTTGTAATTTGCTTTAGAAGGTATTACCATAAACAGAGTTGGCCTCTTTATGCTTCCAACAGCCAATTCGACCTGAATGGCCCCTAGTGAGTAGCCAGATTTGCCTTCATAATTGGTAAGAACCACGTTATGTGGCCTTAAATCAGTATCATACTTGCCAATTTTACTTAGCAAGTGTTGAGGCATTAAATTCACAGCGGCTCCACCATCGACAAGGACCTTGTTGATCCCAACATTATTGACTTTGGCTTGTATAAATAGTGGCTTGAGATGATTCATCATGCCACAATCCGGCCTTTCAAACACAGCTTGTTGCTCTTCAACGCAACCATTCTTCAGCACATAATAGCATATTGGCTTGTAAGCCATACATTCGTCGAATTCTTCTTCGACCTCATTGACTTCAGACACCACATCATATTCAATTGGTAAAATTGAAACGACACCACATAGCACGTCGAAGTCATGCTCAGAATCAGCAAAAGAAGAGTTCAATTCCTCTTCCAACTTGAGATCTTCTTCTTTGAAGCCTTTCTTTATCTCAGCCAAAGAAGGGAAGATTCTTTCAGTGGCTGGTTTCCTAACCACTTCAGTTGAAGGTAAAACTATTTCCTTACCTTTCTCGTTCTTGGGAATTGCTACTTTGCCTGTAGCAACAGCATCAACTTTCTTTTGGCGTTGAAATCTTCGCCATTGAGTCCTTGTCATAGGATTCTTTCCCTTGTAGTTGTTGTTGTAGGCATACTTCTTATTTCCAGTTGCCTCATTCTGGTTAGCACCACTTGTGTTTCCTTTGGCCATCATATTTGGCCTAATTCGATGAATCACGTTGCCCCCAGTGTGGTACAGGCCTTTACCTTTCCCACCAGAATGTACCCACTTTTCGACGGGAGTACAAGAAGGAGGCACGTAAGTGCTTAACTTTCCTTTTCCTCCATAGGGAATTCTCTTGTCAGCAAAATCAAACTTGGGCCTTTTATCCACCCACTTACCCTTGCGCTTCATTTGAGGCTTGAACTCTTCAAGTTCTTTAGCAGCTTTCTTGTCGAAAACAGCACTGTATCTTGGGCACAGCATCACCTCTGAATTACTTATCTTGCAGCGATTGAGGAAATCCACCAAATCCTCTTCAGCTTTTGGGTAGACGGGTTTGGCCTTGTCGTTTCCTTGGCCTTCTGCATCCATTTCGACATCCATCTCTGAAATTGGTGAAGTTCTCTTAATGTGAGCCTTACTAGGCCCGGTTCCAGAAGCTTCGACCATATTGATGCTAATTTCAGTGTATAATGCCTCGACTTCAGGCAAGGGATCAGCATCAATCTTCATTGGCGCTTTTGGTTTTTCACCAAATTTGAGCCTTCCTTCATTTAGCGCTTTCTGCACCAAATCCCTGAAAAGAACACAATGAGAGGTATTATGACCCAAAAAATTATGGTATTTGCAAAAACCTCTTTTCTGTCTTTGTTCTAATGGTGGTGTTTTTAGCCCTTTAGGAACCAGAATTTGACCGTCCTTAACTAACAAGTCAAATATTTCATCACATTTAGAAACATCAAATGTATAAGTTTTTGCAACGAATTTGTCGTTTTTAGGTTCGACAAGATTTTTACCATTTGAAGGTTTTAGCAATTTACAAGTATATGGAGGTCCTGGCTTTAATTCGGCAACATTGACCTCCTCTTCGACTTCCTCGTAAGAGATGTAAGAGATGTCGTACTCTTGTTCCTCATTTTGAATTTCGACATAGGCAATTTTGTCTTTTTTATTGTTATGAAACCTACTAGTTCTAGATTTCTCAGCTTTTAGCCTTTCGACTTGCCTTACTCTATCGGCCAATTGGGCCATATCTCTTAAATGTTGAGTGTCTAGTTTTTTCCTAATAGAATAATCTAGACCACCAGCAGCCATTTCGACTAACTCATGTTCAGGCACTTGGGTAAAACACCTTGCTTTGAGAAGTCTAAATCTGTTGAGATAGTCATCAACAGTCTCTGCCGTTTTACGTCGAACACTAGCCAATTCTTTGAGACTAATTTTGGAGTGTCTTATATAGAATTGCTCGTGAAAAGCTTTTTCTAACTGGTTCCAATTAAACATATAGTGAGGGGGTAGTGTAGTAAACCAAGTAAAAGCATTTTTTGTTAGAGAATTAGGGAAAAATTTCATTCTTAAATTCTCATTTTGGGCTAAATCCCCAGCCTCAGTTAAATAACGAGCAATGTGTTCGACGGTGGATTCACTAGTTTCTCCACCAAATTTAGTGAATTTAGGGACTTTCCAACCCCTTGGCAATTCACTTTGCAAAATATATTCTGATAATGGCGACACGAAATTTGGCCTGTGCATTCCTATATTAAGGCCATTCTGGGCTAAAATTGTTTCGACAAGATTAGCTATATTGTTCTGCGCTCCAAAATTATTTTGTTGCACTTGCCTGACTACTTCATCAGCATTTTGATTTCTATTTACTAACACTATATCAGGCTCGTTTTCAACCATCCCCTGCAAGGGTTGTTCGACAACTTGTGCTTGTGCCTGATTTCTAGGCAATTCAATGTTAGGCCTTTCTAAGGGGATTTCTACAGGCCTCAAAGGTTGTACTTGGGGTATTGGCTGATTCTGCATTCTTGGAGTGCCAAAGAAATCTGCAATTCGACCCATTTGAGTTGCCAATGCTTGGTAACTGTTATTGGTCTCACGTATCAAAGGGTTGAATACTGTACCAATTTGTTGGGTTAACATGTTAACCATATCATGATTGGCCTCATCTATTTGTTGTCTTAATGCCAACACAGATGTAACGCCCTAAAATTTAATCAAATTATTTCGAAGTTGGATTGCCGTAGGATGATTGTAAGAATTGAAATTATGGGCGTAGTAGCTATGTTGAAAACGAGTTAGATGATTATCACGTGTTGTGGGCTAGTTAAAAATAGCATTGGGCTCCCTTCCTATGTGGATAAAGTCCCAAATAATTTAGCCCATTATGTTTCTCACTTATTATAAGTGGAGAGGATTAATTTAGGGTTGAGAGAGAGAGGAATTTCGGATTAGAGCAGCCACCAAAGAGAGAGAAAAGAAGAGAGAAAACAATTCCCGTTTTTCTCAAACCTGTCACCGTAAAATTGCGATTTCGGTTTCGTTAACCGTTGGATCGTCTTCGTTTTTGGGCAGAAGGTTCGTAAGATATAGTTCTACACTTTCACCGTTCGGATCTTCGAAACGAGTTCTGAGGAGAGAGATATTGGCTTCGCACTGAAGCTGCAGTTTGGGGGAGTCGCCGTATTCGGAGATCGAGGAACGAGGCTAGGAGGGAGTTTGCGCCACCATAGTTGAGGTAAGGGTGGGCTTAACCTTGATAATGGGTTGAGGATAATTATGTGTGGGTAGTCTAGGGCTTTGTTGAATTGTTCGTGTTGTTGCATATCGTGTTTTCGTTGAGATTGGTGCTTTGATGATTATTGCAAGTTATTGTGATTTGTTTCGTTATTTGTTGTTGCGTGATTGTTGTATCACGATGATGGTGTTGTTATTGTTCGTGTTTTTGTTGTTGCTGTGCGTGGTTGATTGTTGTTGCCGCGTTGTCGAATTGTCGTTTTTGTTGTGGTGGTTGCGGTGTCGTTGCCGTTAGGGTTTGGTGTTTGGCAATTTAGCGATTCTGGACGCAGGTTCGGTTTTTCTAAAACTGGCGCTGTTTCGTTGATCCAAAAATTATGAGGTTGATTGTTTTTGAAAATAGACTTAACGCCGGTCGTTTTGGCACTGGTTTCGTTAAATTCGGAGTTGTATAGCTCGAGTTATAGGCGATACAAGTTAGGTTAAAATTCTGGAAACGATTTGGGTATAGATTCGGTATTTCGGTGACTGGGAATGTTGTATTGACCGAAAAATTATGTGGTTTATTTTTCTGGAAAATGGACTTAATGCTTGTTAATTTGGCACTGGTTTGGTTGCGTTTAGAGTTGTGTAGCTCGAGATATGAATTCCACAAGTTAGAGTAAGATTCTGGAAACAATCTGGACACAGGGTCAGTGTTTTGGTTACCACGTTTTCAAAAGAACTCCTTTTCGAACGAATCCAATTTCTTTGAAAACTAGACAAAATTTGCCCCAGTTTATGCACAAGTTTCATGCAATTTCATTGAGTTTTGGTCACTTTGGAATTGCTTGAATTTGAAGGACAGAAACTGTCCTCTTTTGCAACTAGCCTGTGTGCCTTTCGAAAACTGTACCTATTGGACACTCTCCTTCAAAAACTGAACTTAGGGATGATAACCAGACCCATAGGGCTTTCCAACAAGTATTTATTTGTTGAAATCCGATGTCGTTTGCTATTTTAATTAATTCGCTGAAGTAGGTGCGATGTGCCTAGGCGCTGTGCGCCAGTCTTGTGCGTGGTGTGCGTGCGTTATGTCCGCGTTGTGGAGCCGTCTGGTGTTAATATTTCAGGTGCGGTGCTGGTATGCTCAGGAGAGTTTAGTGGTAGCTGTGATGCTACAACTTGGTGCTATTTTTGGTGAAATCATTTGTTTTGATTCTGGTGATATAGTATTTATTTTAAATACTTGTTATGGTGAGTTGGTGCATAATCATGGTGTCGCATTGTCATATGCATGTTCTGGTGATATAGGCTCTGCCTCTGGTGTTTATTGGTGATATGCCCGTCGTGGCTCATTTTGGTGATCGGTACCGCATGCATATGCCCACTGGAGGGGTTGCATATCATCCCATTGTCTATGAATGTTATAATTTTGGTGGTTCACTGTCAAATGGATTTTTCCTTTGGTATCTGGTGCTGTGATATGGTGTAATTGTATTGTGTTTCTGTAGTTACCTGATGCTAGCATATTTTTATCATCTGCTTATTATCTCTGTTAGACTCACCCCTTCTGCTTGGAATGTTGCTCTCATGCGGCAACGCTGCAGGTGATCGCTAGTGCTCGTGGAGGAATTGCTAGGTTTTGCTTCCTCTCTCGTTTGGGTCTGTGTCAGCTCTGATATGTAGCACCGGGGAGTCGTTAGTTATCGTTTTGAACTATTATTTTAGTTATTGGAAATTGTTTTAATTTATTTTGGAGATGTCTTTAATTGTTAATTCTGGAGATGTTTAAACTGGTTAATATTTCCGCTGCTTGGTGATTTCTTTTATATAAATTATTTTGGAGATGTTTAAAATGGTGAAAAATGTAGCGCCCTTCGAGGTGACTCTGATAATTGTCTATTTAATTGTAATAGTAAAACGGGGGGTGTTACAACAGACGCTGTAGTTAATGTGGGCTGGGCATTTCGACCATAAATGCCCTCTTGAGAGGCATGCATAGGGGAGAAACCACCATTCATTATGTTATCTGCACACGTTGATGAATTGGTTTGCAAGCCTACCATCTTGCCAGTTGGCATACCATAAGGGAGATTTCGACCAACTATAGGCATGCTAAATGGGATATGACCACTAGTCATATATGGGTTAGACGTTCCCATTGTTTGTGGCATAGAAGCCATTTCATTAGGCTGTGTGGTCACCGTGGTGGCCATTGTTGGTAAAGGATTAAGCACAGGAGATGTAACTGTGATCATGCCTGTCGAAGGCATTGGAGCAGTTATTCCCATAGCGGTTACTGGATTAGCGTCATTGACAGACGCATTCTCAGGGCCACTCTGTGCGTTCGAAGAACTTGCGCCAGAACGTGACATCTTTGACAAAGATTTACCACTCCTCAGGCGCATAAACAATTATATTCCAAGATTCTGTTAACTAACACTCTAATATTTCGACACAAAGGTCCCACTGGGCGTGCCAATTTGTTTACCGTGGATTTTGGTAAACACCGCTGGTCTCCAATTTGGTTAACTTGCAGGATCAACCAGTGAATCCTAAGACCATTTGTGTTTAGAGTTTTTAGTTTGATGTGATGTTCTTCAGTGTTTTGCGTTTTAAACAGAAAAGAAGAAGAAATAATTGATTCCTTACGCGCGAAGCAATCAAAATATTTCAGGGAAGAAGGACTTGAATTGTAAAACACATAAAGGTAAAGAGAAAACAGAAGTAAATTGCATTAAAATGAAAGAGGTACACAAGATCATACATTGTTCTCTGACTCGTTTTTCTCTTGAATGCGGAAGTTAGAGCGTGAGAATTGCAATATGAAATTTTGTGACCTTTGTTTCTTCTCAGAAACTACTATTTATACTAAGCAGAAATTGCCCTAAAACAGTTATAAAAATGATAGCAACCGCTCCTCTTTTCGACCAACTGCTAGTTCTTCAGCGCATAACTGCTCTGTTTTCTGTCTATCGAAAGCTTGTGTCCATTTTCCTCTTTCTTGCTTTTGCTTCCCCGGAAGCTTGTCGAATTTACCCTGCACATGACCATTTTCTCTGTCGAAATACTTTGGTCTTTGTCGAAATATAAGTCAAGCCTTGTTGACCATTTTCAATGAAGCCTGTCGAAATTACAGGCTAACACAATCATATCTAAAGTTTTTTCCGAATGCTAAAGTACCTCATAACACACAACTTAACGACATTTCACATATTTTGTCACAAAAATTATTTTTTTCGTCAAGCTGATTATTGAAGAAGGACTTTGCTTATTTGAACACTTAATTTTTTTTCCAAACTCTAAATTACTCAAAACACACTACGCAACATCACATTTTACATATTTTGAGACGAAATTAAATTCTTTATTCACCAAACTAGTTATTGAGGAAGGAACTTTGCGTATTTGAACACTTAAATTTTTCAGAACTCTAAAGTACTCCAAACATACTGCTCAGTATCAGACTTTACATATTTTGTCACAAAATTAAGTTCTTTTATCACCAAACTGGTAATTGAGGAACAAACTTCGCCTATTTGAACATATAACTTTTTTCATAATCTAAAGTACTCTTTTGGGGGGCCCTAAAAAATTGGATTTAACCGAAGCCCTGTGCGGTCGCACGCCCCACTCAACTTAATGATCGACCATGAATATTATCGTCAGAAAACATAACGAGGGGGAGGGGAAGGATGAAGGCCGACTGAAATAGATGCTTGGGGCTTCATGCTTCTTTGAATTGGATACTTGGGGGACTTCTTTGGCATATTTAATCGTCGAAGTCAATCACTATCATTAGTATACTAGATGACGTACTTCAACTTTGGTTGTGCATAAGATGCTCTAGCATAACTTGAATACCCGTAATGACCTTTTGTTGACATGATCTTGACAATGTCATGTACATTCAATCAGATACATCAGGGTAGAATTATTCTACTATATTATTTGTTATCTTTAAAACTAATTGTGGGTTGTTGCCTTGAATCCATCTGGTTCCAACAATCGTGTCCATAATTCCCCCACAACTTCATTCAATTCAACTTTCCCTTTTTTCTTCATCTTTTCAACTCCGACCTCAGCAAACCATGTCTACCCTTGTTTGCAAACACTTTTCCACAATTATGCTTTGGACACATAGTCTTTACCTTGAATGTGGTTGTCCTCACAACTCTTTTCATCAGAATTCACACACTAGTTTACACCTAACTAAGTCATTCTTCTTAACTTTACTTCTTTGTCATTCAAAACATTGTGCTCTAAAACAGCATCCTTGTATTGTTTTAGTGATGAAAACTCCATTAACAAAATGATTTTGAAATTCTTGGTAATTTCCTCTTCTATATTGAACCTATCAAACTTAGGACTGTCATTCATTGGTTACCTCATTGTCTTTTTTCTCAATAACATGTTTTCCTTTAGCATTATCACCATTAAAAACAGTTTTATGTGCATTCTCATACCCCACTTTATAATACACACAAACTTTACACTTGTTTAATTAAGCATATGAAGACAACCTCATTGCACCATTATCATCTCTTAACATCCTTATGTCATCATCTAAATTCCCACTTTATCTTTCCACCAAAGTTTTGCATTAGCCCCATTGAAGGTGGGGGTCCAGTTCATTTAGTAAGTCACATGCTTCAAAGTAATACCATTTACCCACATAAATGTTGTAAGCATGAATCCCTCTCTGTAAATTAGTTTTGGTTTTTTTTTTTACAAAACCCACTTGGTGTGGAAGACCACGCTAATTGTCATTATCTGTTTACTTTTGGTACACAAATACCATGGTACTGTTGGTACGCTTCATAGTAAAAAACAATTTAACCAATGTATTCTAAAACAGTATTATACAATATTCTAACTTACCCCACATGCATTCAAACTGTTTTAAACTAGAAAGTACCCATATAATAAAGTAACTTGCAGTAGAAAGTCCAACACTAAACCCTAGCTTATCTACATGGAATCAAAACCGAAAACAACACAAACAATACATAACCTTTAAAAATCACTCTTAGGCTAATAAACAAACAACAAAACGACATACTATACCTCGCCATACTCCATAAAATAGCATCCATCAGAAATAATCCCTACAAAGTAAAGAAGACAAAGAATATATAGAAATGAGGAACCACGACAACAAAGACTCCCCTGAGTTTAAAGGGACCAAAAATATATAAAGGGAGCAAAAATATATTTAACTCTTATTATTATTATTATTATTATTATTATTATTATTATTATTATTATCATTATTATTATTATTATTATTATTATTATGAGTTTAATTTATATATACATAGTGCGTTTAGGCTTTTACAACCACCACCAATCATAATTCACAGAGTGGTTTGGTTACCAATTGACTAACGGGTGATTTTTTTATCAATTGTCCAATTTCTTTTTAATGATGTATCAACATATAATTGGTAGATAATGTAAAATATGTATACATATATTGTGTATATAAATTAAATCCTATTCTACTTATTTGTTTTTAAGCGATTTTTGAACTTATGTGGGGTAGAGCTATTTCACACGGGGAGCGAATGGTTAGAGAAGGGTGAGTTCCCTCCTAGTCTTAATGATGCTAATATTGTACTTATTCCTAAGGTCGAAAATCCCACCTCAATGAGGGATCTAAGACCTATCTCCTTGTGTAATGTCATTTATAAAATGATTTCCAAAGTGCTTGCTAATAGACTCAAATTGTTGTTACCGAAATGTGTGTCTTTGGAGCAATCTGCTTTTGTTGCAAACCGATCCATTCTTGATAGTATCTTTGTTGCGTTTGAAACTCTTCACCACCTGAAATGTAAGACAAAAGGAAAGTTGGGGGAGATGGCTCTTAAGATTGATATCAGTAAGGCGTATGATAGAGTGGACTGGGGGTATTTGAAGGGTATGTTGCGGAGGCTGGGTTTTGTGGAGCAATGGGTTAGTTGGATGGCTATGTGTATAAAAACTGTCAACTACTCGGTCATGGTTAATGGTGAGCGAGTGAGATCTGTCACTCCGGGGAGAGGACTCAGACAGGGGGACCCATAGTCCCCTTATCTTTTTATTCTATGTGCGGAAGGTCTTACTACACTTATTAAGAGAGCATAGGGTAGAGGAGATCTTCATGGAGTTAGGGTGTGTAAAGGGGCTCCTTCTCTCACACACCTCCTTTTTGCTGACGATTGTTTCTTGTTTTGCAAGGCTAATTCAAATGAAAGTAGACACCTAAAGGAAATCTTATCAGTCTATGAGAGAGCTTCTGGTCAAGCCATCAATTTGCAAAAATCTGAGGTTTATTTTAGTAGAAATACTTCTCAAGCTTGTAGAGAAGATATAGCAAGGGATTACCGTCCATGATTGGAAGAAACAAAAAGTAGATATTTGGTTATCTCAGGGACCGCATGTGGAAGCGTATTCAAAGCTGGTCAAGTAAACATCTATCAAAGGCCGGTAGGGAGGTTCTCGTGAAATCTGTTGCTCAAGCCATCCTGGCGTATTGTATGAGTACTTCCACGTTTCCAACTTCTTTGGGGGAGGAGCTTGAACGTATGATGAATTCTTTTTGGTGGGGAACAAAAAGAAGGGACCGCAGAGGCATTCGGTGGATGAGTTGGGACAAATTCACTATGAGGAAGGAATATGGAGGTATGGATTTCCGACACTTTCATGGTTTCAATATAGCAATGCTAGGGAAGCAGACATGGAACATTGTAACACATGCAGATACTATAGTTGATAGAGTCTTCAAAGCTAAATATTATCCAGATAGTGATTTCCTGGGGGCTCGCTTGGGCCATAATCCTAGCTTTGTTTGGCGTAGTATCTTCGTTTCACAGGTAGTTGTTAATTTGGGATCACGGTGGTGGATTGGAAACAGGGAAAGCATATCTAGTATGATCTGTCGGTTAAGGGAGGGCAGAATGCGTTTAAATGGACACCAATAGTAACTGGCACTAAACATATGAAAGTTAAGGATTTATGGCTACCTAATTCTAGAGAGTGGAATAGGGACATTGTGGATCAACTATTTACGCTACAAGAAGTAAATAGAGTGAAAGCAATGCAAGTCTAGTGGAACATGAAGAGGATAAGTTGGTTTGGTGGAGAAGTCGTTGTCGTTCTTACTCGGTGAAATCTGCTTATTTTGCGGTAATGAGTGAGTTGGTTGTTAGCTCTCATCTTCGGATTGATGGTCTGTGGCTGTTAATTTGGAGAATTAAAATCCCACAGAAGGTCAAACTCTTACTATGGTGAGCGGCTAGAGGATGCCTTCCGACTAGATGTAATCTACAACGGAAGCATGTACCGTGTGAAGAGAGATGTCCAATGTGCGAAGGGAATCTAGAAAATGAATGGCATATTTTTTTTGATTATTAGCATGTTAACGTTGTTTGGCGTGATTGTGGGTTGGCGCAGCAGATTTGGTCTGTCGTGGATCGGTCTAAGAGCTTTAGAGATTATTTTTTCACTTTATTGCAGGAATTGGGTGAACCAGCTAGGAGGACTCTAGCGATGATGTTTTGGGCAATTTGGAAGCGGAGAATGATAAAGTCTGGGAAGGCAACGTTCAACCAGCAGCCATCTCAATTCGGAATGCCCTTGATTTTCTTTTTAATTGGATAGCAGCGCGTGGTAGGGGTGAGACAGCAGCGAGACCAGCTTCTTATAGTAAGAGCATTTTGGTCAAAAAGTCTGACACCAAAATGACAGTTTTTTTAGAATCCCCTTCATTAATAGTTATAAATTATTATTATTATTATTATTATTATTATTATTATTATTTTGGGTAATAAGAGGACAAGAACCGAAACGATGATGTTATTCCCCTTCTCTCACCATCGTGTTTCTCTACCTTCCCCACAATTTCTCTTTCCCCACAATCTTCTTCTTCAATGGAGGCAAGAATCTCTTCTTCCCTTGGTCTTCAATCTCCAAACCCAAACGAATCACCACAAACCCGAACCACCGATTTCAAATCTCTCCACAACCACTTCGCAACTCTAACCCTCACAACAAAACCCAACAACACTCTCCCCTTCGCTTCAAAATCTCTCCGACCACCTCAATCTCCCCAAACCCTCCTCAAAAACCTCTCTCTCCTCGAACGCGCCCTCATCGGCGCCGCCGGTGGTGGCATAGCCGGCGCGTTCACTTACGCTTGCCTTCACCCACTCGATACAATCAAAACCAAGATGCAAACTAAAGGCGCTTCACAAATTTACAAAAATACCCTCGACGCTGTTTCTCAAACTTTTACTTCCAAGGGCATTCTCGGTTTTTACAGTGGCTTCTCAGCGGTTGTAGTGGGGTCCACAGCTTCTTCTGCCGTTTACTTCGGAACTTGTGAGTTCGCTAAGTCGTTTTTATCAAAACGCGAGAATTTTCCTGTCGTTTTGATTCCACCTACTGCGGGTGCTTTAGGAAACGTCGTGTCGTCTGCTATTATGGTTCCTAAAGAGTTAATTACACAAAGAATGCAAACCGGTGCAAAAGGTAAATCGTGGGATGTATTAGTAAAAATACTTCAAAACGACGGCGTTTTGGGTTTATACGCCGGTTATTCCGCTACTTTGTTGAGGAATTTACCTGCTGGTGTTTTAAGTTACTCGTCGTTTGAGTATTTAAAAAGTGCCGTTTTGAGGAAAACGGGGAACGAGAATTTAGAACCTATTCAGAGTGTGTTTTGTGGTGCTTTAGCGGGAGCGATATCGGCGTCGTTAACGACGCCGTTAGATGTGGTCAAGACGAGATTGATGACGCAAGTGAATCGGGAAGCGGTTGGGAAGGTTGCGGCCGTTATGTACGACGGCGTTTCGGAGACGGTTAAGCAGATTTTGGTTGATGAAGGTTGGATTGGTTTTACTCGTGGTATGGGTCCCAGGGTTCTTCATAGTGCTTGTTTTTCTGCTTTGGGTTATTTTGCTTTTGAAACTGCTAGACTTACTGTTTTGAAACAATATATTAGGGGAAAAGAATTGGGTGAAGTTGTTGTTCCTAGTACTACTAGCTGAGTTTTCGAGATTTTCGGCGTAGAAATTTAGAGTTTTTAATTGGTATGCATCACCGGTGTAAAGATAATTTACACTGTCAGTCGATGAGAATTTATGTTTGAATTTTGAAATGATTAGGATAAAAGTGTGTTGTTCTTATGACGTTGATTGATTGATAGTGTAAAAAATCGTTACATTGTGTCTGTTTGCATATTAGTTAAACCCTAAAATTTATGCTGTCTGTCGTTTGGAGTTGTTGGATTAAGATTTGATGATGGTAATTTTGAGTTTGATTTTTAAAGTTGAAGGGTTTTGATTGTGATCCAATGGCTCTAAATTGTTGATTGTGTGAGTGTGTGGAATTTGAATGGCGACTATTTAGGTACCTCTATGATTCTCTTCAGGGAAGTTACTTGTTTGTTGTTTTGTATTTGTTTGGCTTGGTATCTTTGTATCTATCTATCTATATGACGCATGTTAATTATTAGAATTAGAATTTTTCGATGAAAAAATTGGTTGTCTTAATGCAATCTATCATGCTTATTATTAGATGGTGCTAGATTTGTGTTTGCATTATATCATGCTATGGTTCCCTCTATGGAAGTCACGTTGTTGTTGTCGTCGTTGTTGTTTTACTGCATTATATCATGCTAATTATTTTGAAAAACGTGCTACTAGACTCTAGAGTGATCATATTTAAAACTGAATGTATTCCTTTGCTTTTAGTTGTTCTTGAAATGAAATATTAGTACCTTGCTTGTGCTGAAATTTAGGCTTGGCTAGAACAATGATTCTTGAAATCTATTGCTAAAAACTGTTTAGATTGAACCATGTTGATTTATGTCTTCATAGATATTGCATTGACATGTCCAAAATATGTAACATATTAGATGCTTATTGGTATCTTTATCATTCTTTAGGGAAGTTACTTGTTTGTTATTGTTTTGTTTGGTTTGGTATCTATCTACACAAAGCTTTGTTAATCATAAGTAGAATTTGCAAGGAAATAATTGGTTGTCTTCCTGAAATTGCCTCTCCTTTTTTTATGTGTTCTTTTTCTTTTAGTTGTGCTTGAAATGAAAGATTGATATCTAATTTGTGCTAGTCTTGGGTCTTGGCAACAACAAAGATTCTAAAAATCTATTGCTAAGAACTGTTTTGATTGAACCATGATGATTTATTTCTTCATAGATATTGCATTGATATGTCCAAATAAGTAACATATTGGATGTTTATATTTTTTATCATTCATTCTTGACATGGCCGCTACTAAATTTAACTTGTCCCAGCCCTGATAGATGGATATATTGATGTCTATGATTTACCCTGGTAGAGGCTAAATATGTGAAAACTTGGAGCTTTTAAGGTATGTTTGGATAGAGGGATTTGTCAGTTTGGAGGGAGATGGGAAGAGAGGGTTATTTTTAAGGTTTAGCTTCAATGAAACTTTTACCATATCTCTGCCAAACATATTCCCTTTGAAGTTCTAACTAGATGGAAACAGTATTTGCTTATATCTCAAATTACTTCTCTTTCAAGCTTCAGCAGTTTATGTTTTTCTTTTGAAAGGAGCAGTTTATTTTGAAAGGAGCAGTTTATGTTCTAGTTGAATGAACTGTGAAACTTTTAGTTTTAGGTAGGCTTTGTATTCTTGATTTGAATATAAGTTATGCATGTCTAGAACTCTTCTATTACTACTTTGATAGCATAAATTCTTTCATTTTTTGTAGTTCTACCTTATCAAATATAAGTTATGCAAACTCTTTTATTACTATTTTTCAGAAATAGATCACCTTTTTTTATATTATATATTTTATATTTGAACAAGAATAACCCGGTGATTGTGGTGTTATATGTTAGGATACCATTTAACATAACCAGATTTCACTGATAAGGGAATATCAATCCGTAGACTTTTTTTACAGAACATGGCTAGAATATTATCATCATAATCTTAATTAAAGTGGTTATTTCAATCCTTCAAACTCTCAAATGCGTAAGTTCTCTGGTATTCATGATTCAGATGGATAGTTTATTTTTGAATAATATTCAAGGTGTATATTTACTTTTTTTAACAAAAGAAAATGATATAGTCTCATTAAAATATTTAGATGTAAAACACTCCTTCGAGAAAAAAAACATTAAGATGGAAAATGAGTATTATCCCTAAATTTTATTGATGATATACGACATGAGAAGCAATAAAAAAACACGAGGGGACTGGTAAAGAATTTTCTATCAAAAGTTTAAGTGAGTTACTGGGTAAGTAAAGAAAAATAATTTAAAAGTGGGTGTGAGTTTGATGGTTTTGTTACTGCTGGGAAAATCAAATCTCTAGAGAGATTGTTAAACTTTGGGGACGATGAGGCAATAGATTGTTGTGCAGTTTAAGCAGAGCAGTAATACATCTTTAAAAGAGCGACCATGTCCTCGACTCACTCAACCTATTTTGTTCGTGTTTTTGTTTGTGTTAGACATTTGCGGCAACGTATTCTCTGTGGTTCAATTGATCAACACTAGTTGCTCCCATTTTGGTCACATTTTTGTGTTCAATTGGACTAGCTCTATCATTACACTGGTGTTTGCTATGTGCATTGTGTGGTTTTCTAAGGGTGGGGTCACACTTGAAATTGGCATCATAATCAATGGTCCTCATTTTGATGATTTTGTATGGTTTTGGCAATTCTGGTCCTTATTCTTGTATGAATTATGCTTTAATCAGATTAGTGGGTCAATTAAACTTTTGTTTTTGCAAGTGCATTCTGGTTCAATGAATGGTTCACTTGGTTTTGTTTAAGCCTAGAGTGACTTGTATTGCAATTTGATTTTGGCATATCTTTAATTATATTATAGCTTGGAGTTAACTTCAGCCTTCCATGTTTCCTCTCTTCCATTCTCTCTATAGATAAGTCTCTTATGACATGTGAATACCAATAAACACTACCATATACAACATTTGAATGACAAATATTACAAATATAATTGTTCTAAGCATCTTAAGTTCAATCCTCATACGTTCAAGCTTGGAATTAACTTCAGCGTTCCACGCTTCCTTTCTTCAATTCTCTCTTTCTTGCTTTGCTCAGTTCCTCTTCCTTGCAATAGTCCATTTGTTTCAACTGCTTTATCCTTTGCAAGTGCTTCCATCAACTTATCAACACATAAAGTAGCCACCATAGTAAATTGCGAGGTTCACCAGAATTCATCCTACAAATTGACATACACATTCAAAAATTTGGAAATTCAAAATTTTTGCCAACTGTGGGGCACATTCAGAAATTGAGACATTTATCAAAATAGATTCTCAATGACTTTGTGACTGAGCAAGTGTAGAATGGCTTACCTCTGTAAATACTTGTCTCGGAAACACGCCTTACATCCCTTCTCCCACACCCACAATAAAGAAGCATTAGTGATACGAGTCCCTTCCACCATGAAGACGATCGAATCCTGGGCATCGAAATGGCACAACCCCATCATCTATGTTTCTCACTACACAAAATGGTTGCAACAAAGTGAGAGAAAAAGTTAGGGTTAAGGTTTCAGATTTAGGGGAATTAGGAAGGTACACTACGAGAAGACATTTCAATTTAGTGTCATTTTCATCCATACACACGTTGAGTTATACTCGTGTTGATTAATTCTAAAGAAAATGGTACTTACCGAAACAATTGTTGTGGGCGAAGAGCATGTTGACTAAGAGTTTGATGGCATAATTTTGGTACTTCATTGATTTGATTTGGAGATTTATGATTTTTCATAAGATCATCTTCATCTTCATTGTCATCGTTGCCACCAGTCATTTGAGAAAATATCATATATTCTCAAAACAGTGAAAATATTTTTTTGATCTTAGGATAGATATGATGTTTTGTATGAAAGTTTTGATAAAGTCACATTTTATCTATATCTATAACATTTGACAATGCATCTCCATAAATGCATTGCCAAATGTCAAATTCTGGTTAACCACACAATAATTACATTAACAAGGTCCCCTTTATCATTAAGAAATTATATTATTTATTCAAATAAGCAATTATATAAAAGTTTAATTTAATATTATATTTTGGTTCCAACAAAATTCTCGAGCATTTATTTTGTGCTTAATTAGTACCAAACAATAAAAAGACCACTCATTGAGGATTCTCCCTGGACAATAAATTAAATTAGAAAAGTTAATAAAATTTCTTTCAATAGTTTCTATCAAAGAAATAACATAAAAATCTAAAAATTTCATCATATTTCATTCAAACCAAATATGAATTTCAAGAATTCGAGTTATTCAGTATTTTGCAAGCCACAAGCCAAATTAACTTATAAGTAATGTTGAGAAAATTAAATTTTGCATACCAAAATTATTGACAACAACAAATTTCAATTCATAGTTCCCCTCATGTAGAATACGATTTTCCATCTCAATTTTATTTTTTCCATGAACCTGAAATATAGTAGGGCATAAAATAAACTTAATATTAATCATGATTTCATTTATTAGTGTAACACAATTTATATTGCTATTGGTTAAAACATAAAAGATTATTCCATTCATATGCAATATAATAGGAAATTAAAAAATTAGCAATTTCCATAACAATCATATAGAATTCAAATTTATTAAATACCAAATCAAAAAACAATGAATCCCAAAATGGTATGAATTTTCCTACAATCTTATATTAACCATTTCAAAATTCGAATTTGGTGGAATTTGACACATTTAGCTCTTTTAAGTGAAATTTAAAATTGAAATTTCATAAATTCTCCCACCAAATATATCTTCTCTGCACTCTCTTCCAAATCTCATCTCACTCTCTTACACCTCAGTTCTCTCTCTCGCCTTATCTCTTTTTTCTTCCGTTTCCACCTTCTTCTTCTTCCTTCATCCAGGCAATAAAAACTAGAGGGAGTCGACATTCTCCTTGCGTCACCGCACCAGGAAAAAGTCCCCCCCCCCCCCCCCCCCCCCCTCTCTCTCTAATTTCCCTTCCACTAGGGATTTCTTCAATCGCATCTCGATTCGCAAAGCTATCCGAAATTCTCCATGGAGGTAACTACACTGTTTCCATCATCACTTTCTCTCTCCTTGCTTTCTCTCAAAATCGTCAATCGCATGGAATCTTATTTTGATCAGAATTCTTGTGGGAGATTATTCGATTTCCTTTATTAGTTTGTTTTTGTTGTGTTTTCGTTCTGATGAATACAATTTTTCTTTAATTGTTGCTATTCAATTGGGGATTTTTCGGGAATAGAAAACTGTTTGTTCATTTCAATGTCAAATTGTTGTTTGTTTGTGGTTTTTATAGGTTCCTGTGATGGAAGAGAATGAAACTAAGTCTGGGGCGCATTTGACTTCTGCCGCTGCTTTTGTTGAGGATGGAATCCAAGATGCTTGTGCCTTCCTTAGGTGTAAATTAAGCTGTGGTTCTTGTGATAATGATGAGTGACTCTGTGTTGGACTGTTAATTTGCCCCTCTCTTTGAACAAGTTGCTTTTACGCTTCCTGTAGGTGACGACGGTGCAAACGAAGCTCGGATGCGGCGGTGCAAACAGTGCACGTCTGCGGTGACTGAATTGGTGCTCGCGACGGTAGGTACGAGTGCTCCCTGTTGAAAAACATGACATCCATGAAAATTAGAGATAAAACCCTAAAAGTATATTATATTGAAATTGATAAATATATTACTAATGAGAATAAGATGATTACAAATGAGTGTACCATCTACCTTATATACTAACCAACTAATGGGCCTTACTACTAACTAATGGGCTTACTATCTATATTTTAACAGCCTCCCGCAAGCTGGACGGTGTTCTCAACACTTCCAGCTTGGGATAAGCAATACACAGATACTATTAAAACAAGGAAAATAAAGAACAATCCGAATTGGTAGCAGTTGAGGTGCATAGCTCCTAGAAGTCTTCGACCAACTATCGGGCCCCTTCAAGCTTCTTCCAGCGTCTCCACAACATTCACTCCAAAGGAATCAACAAACTCCACTCTTAGGCATAACCATCCAAGTGTCAAAGAAGTCATCAAAAGCTTAACCATCAAATAGAAACCACAACTCAAGGTTTATCCACTCGGAGGAAGCAACAAACCAACACTTAACCATCAAGCCAAAACCACAACTCAAGGCTTAATTACTTGAAGGAAACAAAATGCTTAACCATCATAAGGCAGAAGCAAATATCAACAAGGCCATAGGCCAAAAAAGCTTAACCACCATAGGGCAAAAGCAAACATCAACAAGGCCATAGGGCCAAAGGCTTAACCACCAAACAGAAACTATACCTCAAAGTTTAACCATTTGGCAGAAGACATAAACGCTTAACCATCAAGAGTACTCAATCACTCAAGACAGAAGCAAAATCTCAATACTTAACCATTTATAGCAGAAGCATCATGTTTAACCACCATAAACAGAAGCTAAAAACAAGCCAATAAGGCTAAAAAATAATCATCGAAGCAACCCAACATCAACAGACTATTATGCTTCAAAAACAAACCCAAATCTTCAAATTCATTTCAAGTTCATTTCCAATTCAGCCCTTGGAGTTTCCAAACAAAACAAACAAACACATCTTCAAGGAAAAACTTCCATTATAACAGCACCAGCCAAGTAACCAACATGAAACTCTCTACCACAAATCCATCCAAAAATATCACTTCTCACAAGTGGCAAAAATGCTTCATAACCATCATTTGTATCCACCCAAAAATGAGCCAAATCACTGAAAGGTAAAATAAAATCCAAATCTTCCTCTTCAGAAATGTTACTACGTACAACAAACACTTATATACCCAAGACTAGAAGCAGTGCAAACTGGAAACCAACTCTTATCATCAACGTGAAACTCAAATGAATATAAGTAATTCTTCAATTGTAAATGCAATATTGATAAATCATCATCAGTAATATCATCTCAAAACATTAATAGTATGAGCACTTGGTATTTCATCAACATCAGACATTATTAATAAATCATCATCAGTAATACTAGCTATCTTAAGAAGTTGTTCCAATGCTACACATTGATATGCTTCCTCAACAAATGAATTCTCTCCTTTCTTAGAAATTTGGAAACCGTATAGAAACTTAGAAACCGTAATAGCTTTGCTCAAGGAACAACAACTTCACATTTTGGCCAGCCTTCTTTAACCCTTTGGCATAATCCAATTGCCAATCCTGAGTAGTGTCAACTCGGCATTCTATATGCCAAACCTACGAAATCAGCTAAGAAGCGACGGAACGGAACAACACCAACACAAACTGAATCGGAATGGAAGTAGAATACGGCACTGCGAGGTAGAAATTCTAGCAGTCAGATCTAACACCAAAGCAATCCTCATTCATCCACACCAACCAACAACAAAAGAGTGCTGGAATAAAACAAGCGAGAACCCAGCAGCAAACACTCTGTTCTTCTTTGAGGCATTTCATCAAACATATAAAAGGCCAAAACTCACAAAAACATAACAACCCAGAAATAAGTAAGGACTTCGATTGTAGAATGGAGAAATTGCAATCCAGAATCATGAAATTGAAACCACAATTTTGCCGAATCAAACCATAAAAGTCAAAATCGAAATCAA
The DNA here is from genome assembly GCA_963573325.1 of Astragalus glycyphyllos. Lineage (NCBI taxonomy): Eukaryota > Viridiplantae > Streptophyta > Magnoliopsida > Fabales > Fabaceae > Astragalus > Astragalus glycyphyllos. Next base: position 20,984,057 of record OY754313.1, on the reverse strand, counting down.
ATCGTAGATGCAAATTCGAAATCGAAGAAGGAAGAAGACGATTCGCAAGAAGGAAATAATATTGAAATCTGCGAAACCGAAATTGAAGAAAGGAGAATCGAAACTGAAATCAACGATTGGAAATCAGAAGAAACAAAATCGAAATTGCAGAAATTGATTCATAAAGAGAATGGGAAATAAAAAAAAGTCACGAAGAATCACACAAAGGTCACGAAAGAATCGTACAAAGATTCACAAAGAGAAAAAAAAGGAAATTACAAGTTAAAAAGAAACTAATAAAATAAGGAACCTAAATTAAGCGAAATTCATAGAGGATACCATGTTTGCTCTGATACCATGTTGAAAAATATGGCATCCATGAAAATTAGAGAGAAAACCCTAAAAGTATATTATATTGAAATTGATAAATATATTACTAATGAGAATAAGATGATTACAAATGAGTGTACCATCTACTTTATATACTAACCAACTAATGAGCCTTATTACTAACTAATGGGCTTACTATCTATATTTTAACACTCCCTCTTCTTTCCTCACTCTTATTCTTTCGCTCTCTAAATTGTCTGTCTCTATTTTTTTGGGATTTTATATGAAACGATGAAGGTCTCCCTTTTGTGTCGCTGCCATGGTGTTTGATGAAATGCCTAAGATTGGTTTAGGGAGTTGTTTTTGTTGATTAACTAAAAAATTCTCACTTTGTTGATGACTCAACGATGTTATTAGATATTTGTTCTATTTGTTGGCTAATGTTGTTTAAGCTTGGTGACTTGAAGTTTGTCATCAATATTTAAGCTCACTTGAAAGTTGTAAGAACTATCGATGAACAATGGTACTTGTCTCATTTAAATTTTGAGTTTTCTTTGTTGTTTAAGTCATTACTATGTGCAACAGGTTTTGGATTTTGATCACCTACTATGAGTAGAAGAAGATAGAGAGTTCAAAGGGTATTCATAGAGAGAAAGTGGTAACCAAAGAAAGGTGATTTGCTCTCATTCAAATCTTCGACTATTTTAAGATGAATAAAAACCAAGTGGCATTATATAACAAAATAAATAAAATGCATTTGCCTATGATATCTATTTAGTCTCACTAGATAATGGGTTGCTGGAATTTTAGCGATATATGTGGATATATGGATAAAAGTTCATGACTTTAATTTCAAACAATATGAGAGCCAATTTCATGTGGATATATGTAATCTTCTTTTCAACTGTTTCTTATTCATGCTTGTGATTGTCGCCAATTTCTTATAGCAGTCTCTGGTGGATGTTACATTTTGCTCTTTTTATAACAGTTTGAATATAATGTTTCAGTTTTCCATGCTTTTACGAAAATAAAAAGTTAACTATTTGATGTGCAGATCATGCATGAAAAATCATGCTCTGATCTTAATTTATAATGTTGTTGGCAAGGATTTCTGGTCAACTACTTGGTGCAACAGTACTGCATTTGAAGGGTAAGTATGCATAATGCAAATAGAACCTGGGGAACATCTAATATGCTCAAATGCTTACCCTGCAACATTAATGTTCTTTACAGGAAACAGCTTGAAGGGACAAGGATAACACTTTTAAAAATTGTAATCTTGATCATATTTTGTGAAAATTCAAATTATTTTGTTCCCCATTTCCCCGTATGTTACGGCTTCAAAATTCCATCCTTTTATTTAAAATATTGGTCTGCATGATGAGAATATCTCTATTGATTGGTATTATGGTAATTTTGCTTTACAGAATATCTAATTGGGCTGAAGGTAGCCGATTAGTCCATCTATAATGGCATCTTAAATGCAAAATTGCAGTTTTGAATGTGAGTGATGTGATCATATCATCTGAATTGATATAGAGGCTGATATGCTCTGATGTGAATTTAGACCATTTGTTGATTCTTTCACAAAATTCTCAATTTAGATCAATCTTACAATATTTTTATCAAATTTTAAGAAAGATGTTCTCTCTTTTACTGATACTCGATTAACTTGTGGCATTGTAGGATGCAAACTATTTGTCTGTATGGGAGGCTTATTACACTTAATTGAATTCAATCAAGGGAGGATGGCCAAGAAAGTCCATGCTCATAATAGGAGACATCATGGAAGTAAGTGTTTTTGTTGTTAGACATTCAAGAAAAATTTCGTTCATGCTAAGAGACCTTCTTAGGTTAATGTTCCATGATTATTCTGAAAGGAAAGACAAATTATTAGGAAGCTCAATTGAGCAATAATTTTATTATTATTAGAAACAAGCTAATTGAAAATGGCTGATTAGTTTGTTACCCCTTTAGAGAAATTTTGCTAAAACTCAGGGTTTTTCCCCCTATTTTCCTCAATAGTCACAAGTTCTTGACACTTCTATTTGTCCCTTTTCTCCTCTAATAAAGAATGACAATGCTCCCCTCTCGCAGCTAAAAAATAAATGTCAGTTGTTATTTGGAAAATTTGCATTGCCACATGAATTGACTTTTTTTAACATTTTTAAGCTTTACAGGTCTGGCCACTTGAACTCGGTGAGAGACAATCAGCAATTCTATGAATCCTATATCTGAAACATTTGCCATTGATATTAGTTCAAAGCTAGATAGGCAAACTATGCAAACCAGTTTATAAATTAAAGTTGCTTTTGTATATTATACAAATTTTACTCATAACTTAATGCCTATTACTAACCAGGGAACTGATAAATTTATTGGAGAATGGGCAGAGCAAAGTCCCAGTCTATTATAAGCAACCTACAAACATTATTGGGCATATATTACAATAGTTTAAAACTGTCCAAATTGATTTATACTTATTCCCCCTACTTTTTCTTTAGATTTGTAGGTAATTAAGGTTCCAATGAACAATGAAATGCAAAAAGGTAAGAATGGATGAGTATCAAGGAGCTCTCAAATCTGTATCGATGTGCTTCTAAGTAGTTTAGTTTTTACATCCTACTTATCATATTCTCACAATAGGACTAAGACTATACCTTTGGCCAGTATGGATGCTATATACTATATTGAATTTTCTTGCTATTTTTGAAGTGATGATCCTTACAAATGAGTCAGAATTGACTCATTTGAAAATATTACATGTTTATTATCGGTATTTTAGGAATAGTTGCTGCGCACATGGTTTTTTACTACCCATGATCACACTCATGGTGAATCTCATTTGGAATCAGACCACAAGGAGATATTTGAGGATGACTAATCTCATTGGGTTTAATTTAAAGTCTAACCCCAAAAACACAAAAGGGGTATTTTTCATTCCAATAGTTGTATCTATTTGAATATATGTAGCTGGATATTTAATTGTTTTCAAAATTTATTGATACATTTTTTGTGTTTTTCATTGTTTTCAACCTTCTTTTTTTGCAGGCATGTAAACATAGATGCAAGTAGCTTTCAGGACAAGTTAGGAATCAAAAAGAAATACTAATTCTTTTGATTCGAATACTTTGGATTTACGTATATAGTCAGTTTTTTCTTCTTTTTCTTAACAACCTTTCTGTTATAAATTGATTGAAAGGCTTTATTTCTTCATAGTGGATTTGGAAAAACTGTGTTCTTGCTCTGCAACATTGTGTTTTTCATTCCCTGTCTTTTGACCCTACTAAAATCACTTGAGCCCTTATTTCCACCAGGCAATGCCATATAGTTTTTCATATATCTTCAGCATAACATATCTGATGGTTAAAAGCAAAGTTTATGAAAGGTTTTGGTGAGTGGCATTCTTAAGGGTAGCTATTGTTAGTATTTTAAAAGCTCAATCATCACATACTACAAAATGCAAATCCTGTCGTTGATCATGCCGGTCTTTCACAATTAATTTACAAGTTTTGAGTTGTTTAAACTATTTAATATGAACTGATGTAAAATCATGATGTTAATCACTTAGGTAAGGAGTTTGATATGATATACATGCTTTTCAAATATGCATAAGCAGTCATTAATAGAGAAATAAATGAAAGTGTATTTAATTTATGTTAGTCATGTTATATACTTATATTAGTATCATGATGCTTGAAGGAAAGTATTGCACTTTCATATTATAAAGTAAATGAACTTAGTTTTGCTGGTTGAATATAGTTTCTGTAATTTAGAATAGGGTTCTGCTCAATAGCTATAGAGATATTTCTTTTAAAATTTATGGAATCCTTTGAGTGATATATAATTACAATCAAAATACTTCTGTTCAAGTTTGAATGCATATTCTATTACAATTTATATTTTGAAGTCCACTCTCATTCATTCATCTATATAAGAAAATTCTGGTTGATATAATTCAATGTATTATGTTCTTTGATAAGTAGTTTTGCAGGATAGATTCTTTTTCTTTTTACTAACCAATTGCGTATTTCCAAGGTAACATATTATCATTTGACGTCAATTCTGGGGTGCTGCTCAATAGCTATATAGAAATCCTTAAAGTTCATTTCCAATTTTTGAATTTTAAGTTAGTGACTAATTCCAAATCATAGATCTGTAATCATCCATCTCTCTAAATGAATTTACATTAATGTCTATCACTTTAAGTAGTTAAAGACCAGAGAATTCAATCAAAATACTTTTGTTCAACTGTATAATTAAATGCATATTCTCAATGTTACAATTCATAGTTTGAATTCCACTCTCTTTTATTCAACTTTAGCAAAATGTATCATGTAGCTTATCTTGACAATAGTAACATCAATAGGTACAACAATGCTCCTATCACGAGTTTGTGCTATCTAGGTGTAACAATGTTCCTATCAAGGAACTATGTTTGAGCGGGTGATCAATTTTATACTTTGAATAATCATAAGACAAACAAGACTTACTGATACTCAATGGAGTGTCCTTAGTCAAATGGAATTGTTGACAACAACTTCTAGATGGAGACTTTCAACAATATAAGATGTAATTGTTGGCACTTGGTTCAACTTCATAGTAGGATACCATGGCTATTATCATGTGATGTTCTCTAGAGCATTTTACACGTGTATGTATGTGTAATATTCATTATACTTGCCAACTATTTCAATGTAATCAACTTGAATGATCAATTCATTCTTCCAACTGATGCACCTGAATCTAATTATGATTTTGATTAGATTACGTGTAAATTGTTGCACTATTAGGACTCTTTAGATTTCTAATTCTACTTACTATTATGTATGGATTATGAATTTGAATGTTTTTCTTATCTATGAATTATGATTTTTAATGTTATTTAAATTTCACTATAAATTTTGTTTTTACTTATAATTATGAGATGATATAGTGTTGAAAATCCAAATTCAATTTTTTATCCTCTAATTCTATAGTTATTACGTAATAAAGAGTCAGGGTCTCGGATACGCCACCGCCTCTAACTTAATCATCATGCCTCTAAATTATTTGAACAATAAAGGGAGTTTTTGTTTTTATTTTTATTTTTACTCTGAAAGATCGACCCCTCTCTAAACTTAATCATCATGCATGCATTTGAATGGTAGTTGTTGACTAAAGATTGGGGATAATTGATTTGGTCGAATCATAATTAGTTTTCGCGTAAGCATTAAACTTGCTTATTGCTTTTCCATGGCCTACCTACAAACAATATGCATCTGCCCCCAATAGTCTGACTCAATTTGATGTAAGAGAATAACTGAAAAACAAGTAGTATTCATCTAACTATCCATTCTTTTTTTTTTGTTATTCTAATTGAGAGAGCAATTACGACATGTGATTAAAAAATGAGCTGATGTAACAACATATAAATTTATTAGGATAATGATGAGCTCACAAAGATTAAGATTTGTTTAATTTTCTTGGCATAATTCGCTGTTCTCTTCGGCTGTGCATTTCAAAAGGTCCTTTTAATTTATTTGTATTTTTTCAAAACTTTTTTCATATTGTAATCTAAACAACAAATTTTGGTATCCAAATAATTTTATGTTAACTAAAGCATTGGCCTCGTGCATCGCACGGGTCAATACGCTAGTATAGGTAAAAGGCAAATCAAATCGTTTAACTTTAAATGCGGGTAGAGGGATGCACAAAATATTTTAGGAAAATTATATTTCTTTTAAGAAATACGATGAAAAAAAGAAAAGAAATAACTTAGATTAAAATTAATTGCAATACGCGGGGAATATAAAGAAATAAATATTTTAGGCAAGTTACGAAATATTTTAAGAAAATTAATATGATTAAATGTATGCACTTATATTAATTTTTTCCTATTCTAAAATATTTAACTATTAGATTTTTTTTGGTAAACCAAAGTATCCCTGCTTGGACAACTGCAGAGACTAATCCCCGAGGTACTGAGATGCATTTAAGGGGTTGACCTCTCCCACCAGGCATTTTTCCATACGCACCGGCCAGGGATCGAACCCTTGACCAAATGGTTAATGAGCCCAAGTATCTACTACTTGTGCTATACATGTTGGTTAGTTATTGGATTTTACTTCTTAGTAATTTGTACCTAACTTTAAATCTAAGTACACGGTGTGGCATAGGTATTTGTCGTAATCATTTTGGCTCTTTTGTTACTGCTAAGTCTATTTGGGTTGATGGCTATCTAAAACCTCACGAGATTGAAGCGTTGAGTTTGTTGGAAGCACTCACTTGGTTGCGCCAGTTGGGCTTACAACATGTTAATATAGAACTTGATTGTAAACAAGTGTTGGATGCGGTCAAGAACGGGCTGATATTGGTGACGAAATTTGGGCATATTATAGCTAAATGCCAGGATATTTTTCATTATTTTCAAAACTGTAATCTCAATTATGTTAGGCGACAAGCCAATTGTGTTGCTCATTGTCTTGCTAGGGCGGCTCAGTCTTTTGTTAGTCACTATGTTCACGATTTAATACCTCTTTGTATTACAAACATTATTAGGAATGAAATGAAGCAAGTTTGTTTGCTTAAAAAAACTTTAAAATACACTGAAATATATATATATATATATATATATATATATATATATATATATATATATATATAGATTCGAAAAAGAAGAAGAATGAAAGTTTTTTTTTGGTTACAAGAAGAATGAAAGATTAAAGGTTCGTTAGGAAATATAACGAAGAAAAAAGGAGAAACATCCATTTGTAACGCCATTATACATGATTGTTATTAAAGTGTGGTATGTGATTTAATTGCAACATGTGTGTTTTTCCTCAAGCTTTGTTTGGCGTAGTATCCATGAAGCAAGAATGGTTCTTAAAGAAGGGTGTCGGTGAATGATAGGAGATGGTCGGAATGTTAATGTGTTCGGGGAGCGATGGATGGCCAACCGTGTTGTGTTAGATGAAACATCAATTCCTTACTTTAATCCTTTTCTGCGTGTGACTGATCTTGTTATTGCAGGTACAAAAAGTTGGAATGCGAATTTGATCAACCAAAATTTCCCTACGGTTTTGGCGGATCAGATCTTGTGTACCCCTCTTTTCCCTACCGTCTTGGAGGATTCTCGCATGTGGTGACCGGAAAACTTAGGAACCTATTCGGTTCGAAGTGCTTATAGGTTGATTATGAATAATATTCTCAACACTGATCATCTTCATGTTGTTGGTGACTGGCGTAGTTTATGGCGGTTGAAGATCCCTCTGAAAGTTAAACACTTTCTTTGGCGCTTATGTAGAAATGTTCTCCCAACTAGATCGAACTTACGGCAAAGACATATGGATGTGGAAGTTTTCTGTCCTTAGTGTTCTCATGGTCCGGAATCAGATATTCACCTCTTTATTCATTGCTCTAAAGCTCAAGGTTGTTGGACGAGGTTAGGCGTTTTAGATGTTGTTCTTGATTGTGCTTCTGATGCTGCGGATTTCTGTGCAGTTTTTTTCTCTACTTTGACTGCACTTCAGGATACAGATCGTGATGCTTGGTGTATGACGCTTTGGCGTATTTGGGAGAGTCGTAATATCCGTGTTTGGGAGGGGAAAGATGTGGATGCGTCTACTATTATTTGGGCTGGTTGTCATTTGTTGAGTGAGTGGAGGGAGGCTCGCACTTCTTCGATTGGTGTGGCTAGGCAGCAACCAGGCCCACGCGTGGTGGCTTCTTAGTCTAGTCCGAAGGCTGGTTTTGTTAAATGTAACGTGGATGCCTCATTTTCTTTGGTGGCTAATCGAGTTGGCATTGGTATTTGTCTTCGAGATGAGCATGGTCATTTTATTAAGGCCAAAACTTTTAGCTACTCGCCTATCCTAGATGTTCTTTTGGGAGAGGCATTGGGTCTTTATGGTGCTATTTTTTGGATTCGAGAGCTTGGCTACAAAGACGTTATTTTTGAGCTTGATGCTAAATTTGTAGTTGACGCTTTTAATTCTAAGCGTCTTATGTTTTCTGAGTTTGACTCAAATTGTTAGAGCGAGTGGAGACCTCTTTACTTTTTTTAATTACAACTCTCATGTTGAGTTTGCTAGGAGGGATGCTAACAAGGTTGCTCATACTCTAGCTGGGGTGGCCTTGTTGTCAGCTAGCCCTCAAGAATACTCTAGTGTTCCTTCATGTATTTCATCCTTGATTATTAATGAAATGCACTGAGTGCTTTTTGTCAAAAAAAGTTCGTAACGCCATTATACATGATTGTTATTAAAGTGTGGTATGTGATTTAATTGCAACATGTGTGTTTTTCCTCAATATGACAAAAATGTAATTTTCTTCGTAAGTGTTAAAGAAAAATAGATTTTTCCTACATTTGGTTTGAGAATCGTTAGTCTTAAAAGATCCTTCTAACAGTCACCGTGCCACTAAGGGTTATAAAGCCGGTTATTAGTACGATTTCCAAACACCTGTAAGATTTTGATCCATTTAAGATATGAACTTTGTGCCTGCTAAATTGCAATTAGGAAGTTTGTCTAACATAGCCTCCAAACAATTACTACACTATTGGGTAGTAAGGTCTGTACTACCCTGCACAAACTCATACCATTTCTCATAACTCACCCCTTGCATACAGCTTATTGGTCTCCACATATGCTTCTCTTATCGAAATTTCAAAGACCTTATAATTTGAAAACACAAAAGAAATAATTAAACTTAGAGTGTGCAAACAACTTCAATAATCATATTTTAGCTTAGAGAGAGAATTAGAATTAACACTAAATTTTATTTCTGATGTATGAGTTTCTAGTACTTTATTACTCATTGGTTCTGCAACTATAATTCCTGCATAGTGTCTCAGATATTATCTAGTTAAAGGGGTCATTAACAGGATAGTATTATAAGAAACGAATCAACTAAATTCGACTCAAAGTTTCAAATCTTCAATACCTGTCGCCTGTCTTTATAACTCTAATTCGAAACCTGCGAAAATTAATTAAAAATGGTGTCAACAATGCATAACTATGATAAGTTTTAAAAAATCACTTAAGCGCATTAGGTATTGAACCACGCTCCCAAAGCAATACCTTGCTTCTATTTAAAATGAATCCAGATATGAAAAAAGCAAATTATTCGAGTAGAGTGTCAACATTGTTGTTTTCCTAACAAAAATGTTTTAATTTCATTCATTATTTTGTAAGTCAACTGTAGTAATTGCAATTGTATGAGAAATTCAAATGTTATTGTAACAGTATTATAATAACACTATTATCGGATATTTAATGGATATAAAGTAGGCATTCATTGCCTTCCTATTTCATAGCTACATAATTTTGTTATTTTTAATTTGTGATAATTTCTGATCACCAAAACTATTTTCATACTAATAATTGGTCCAAAAAATTCCATATTGGTAGCCGCAATTTGATTAAATTTGAGCCGTCAAGATTGCTAGCTGGTGTAACTTTGGTTATCAGCCGTTGAGATTGTACAAAAAAGATGACGTGGACAGTTAATGCGTATGTGGATATGAGGTGGATCATACGTGTTTTATTGTGAATATCTGATGTGGACTTGAACTTGTAAAACCTATGATTTAGTATAATAGAGATAGAGATTGTTTCATAAAAAAATATTTTTCCTACTCCTACCCAAAAAAAATTACTACATAGTATTTCTTTTGACAGCTGTTTTTTTTGGTGAGTAAATAAAAATTTATTTACTCGGATTGTGACAGCTGTTTTATTACATATCTCTCGGAATGTGGAGAGATGTTTTTCTTGAAATATATAAATATAAATATATATATATATACACCCTTTCTGTTCCTTCCACGCCTCTCCTCTCCTTAGATTCTTACTTCACGCACAAGTCAATCACGAAAAATTCTCGGTATCCGTTTTTAATGTAATCTACTAATTACTACGCTCTAATCTAACCCTTTTCATATCACTCACTCTCTCTTCAATTCTCATTCTTGTTTCTTGCCGCCGGAGCAAAGGAACAACCCTTCAAACAGAGACACAATGGTTAGTGTTTTTCCTTCTCAACAATAACAAACAAAATAATTGTCTACCATCTTCTTTTTCTTTTTCTTAATACATTAAACCTGTTTTTGTTTCCGTTGAACGTTGCTTTTTTTATTTCTAAAAAAAGGGGTTTTTTAGGAACGGGTAATTCTGATCTAGGGGTTAGCTTTCAGCAAAAGTGTTTTTTTTTGTCTTCAGACAGTAAAATTCCCACACTAACAAACAACTGTGATAGGGTTTTATGTTGTCAAAGTTTCTTGTTTGTTTTCAAGAAAGCTTAGGATGAATCAATTTTCTATATGGGTTAAAATGACTTTGATTAGAATCACTTGTCACAATCATTGATGTATGTATGTATGTATGTATGTATGTATGTATGTATGTATGAGAGGCTAAGAACATAGATAGTAAATTTTCTTAATGGGTTTAACCGTTGAACATTTGGTCACAGAAGCTCTAATATTACTACATGAACAAAATATATCCTAAAAGCTTAATATGTATAGTTTTGTATCTATCACACACCTTCATGTTTCTGTATTTTTTTGTTGCAGTTTCGGAATTATCGACATAATCATAGAGGTGGCCGGAATAATATGTCATTCAATGGATTCAATCAGGGCCAATTTAACTATCCACATGGTCATGGTTTTCACTATGCTGATAATCGGTACCCACCACATCGAGCGTTCCGACCACCCATTCCCAATGCAGTCCCACCACCTCCTCATGATCCGTATTTCCACCATGCTTATAATGGGTACCCACCACATCAAGCACCACGACCAACCGTTCCCACCGTAGTCCCACCAGTTCCTCATACTCGGGATAATAATGGGAACCCACCACATCAAGCCCCGCGACCAACCATTCCTGCTCCAATTCCACCCCATCAAACGCCAGAACCGACTATTCCTGCTAAAGTCTCGCCACATAAGACGCTAAAACCAACCATTCCTGCTGCAATTCCACCCCATCAAACGCCAGAACCGACTATTCCTGCCAAAGTCTCGCCACATAAGACGCTAAAACCAACCATTCCTGATGTAGTCCCGGTACAACAACTTCCAACAAATCTGGTATGTGAAATTTGTAATGTTTCTCTTCCTCGGAAGCAATTGGAACAGCATAAGAATGGGAGGAGACATCGAAGAAAGGTACAACAACAACTTGAGTACTTAAAGAGACAAAAAAATTCAAATGGACAGGAGGCTAATGCTATACGTACTCCGAATTCTCAAGTGAGTCCAGTAGTTCAACCTAAGAAAGTTCTGAAATCTAAGGAAAATAGACACGCGGTAAAAAATGTGAGCTTTAAAGGTTCATATTCCAATTCCAAGAATCGTCAAATGAGTCCTGTAGTTCAACCCAAGAAAGTTTTGAAATCTAAGAAAATTGAATGTCGGGTAGAAAATGTGAGCTTTAAAGGTCCAGTTTTCAATTCCAAGTACAAGGAAGGTTCGGTTAAAGGGCCTGAAAGGAAACATGGGGATAACATTGGTGCAAAGGATTGGCGTTTTGAGGTGGAAACTGTGAGTCCTATTTTCAAGAACAAGAATGTTCCAACTGGAGGGTCTGAAAGGAAACCGTTGGATAATGCTGGTGCAAAGGATCGTGGTTTCAAGCGTAAGATTGGAGAAGCCAAAGTCGCAGAAGGTAAATACATGAAGATGAATAATGAGATAAGAAAGCAGGTGAAATCATCAAAACCGGAAGTCAGTGCTTTGTCAATTTCAGTTAAATCTCTAGTCCAGGCACCTGAATTAACACCATCTTCAAAAGGAAAAGAATATCATGAGATTCAAAAACCTATTGTGGAAAAGAATGATCAGAATCAATCTACCCCAATGGAGTTGCGAGCCCCAGTAGTTTCTAATGTTAGTTCCGGGACAAAAGATATGAGTTGCGATTTTGCAGCAATAGCACAGCCAGAAAAACATGATTTACCGACAGAAATGCCAGAAGGCAAAGGCCATAATGAAATTCAGTGTAAAACCATGGTTTCAAATGATCATCAACAATCAATAGCGGTGCATGCCCCTGCTGGCTCTAATATTAATAGTCAAACAGAAGTTTTGAATTCTGATTCGCCGGCAATAGCAGTAGAACCACAGTCATTCACACAATCAGATGCTATTGCTTGTTGCGAGAGCCAACATCCTGCCAAGGAAACAGATTTTCAAACGCTACCGTCAGTCTTAATGGAGCTCGATGTCCCTTCCGGGGCAACTACTAACACCCAAACTGTAGGTGAAAGTTATAAAGATGAAGCAACGATGAATGTTCTTGCCACTGAGTTAGGGATAACTCAGTTGTCTCAGGTGTTTCTTATTTTCTGATTTGCAATGGATGTATATCAAACAATACTATTGTTTCTTCTTAAAACATGTGTCGCGTCATTGCATTAAAACTTTGTCTACTTGTTGTAGGTTTCTGTTTGTCTTAAGTGTGGTGATGAAGGTTTTGAGGAGGCGTTGGTATATTGCAATAAATGTCAGATTTATGCATTGCATAGGTACTTGTTACTTACTCATTCTGTCTAGTTTCGTTTTTTTAGCAAATTTTAATCTTCAGACTTGGCTGCTGACATGCTATGACTTTTAGCTTCATTCGGAGATGTGAGTCCATAAAATATTGAAATGTTGTCTTCATTTATTTATTAGAAAATTGATAGATATATAATCTTTATGTTATATGTAAACTCATGATATTTTTGTCTGTGCACTGGAGATCCATCTATACTGTCAAATATTTCTGTAAATAAGAGAAAATCGCCCTATAAATACCATCAACTCAATTGTATTAAAATCATGAACTTCCTTTTCAGCATCAGAAGCATATTTAGTTTTTTTCTTAAGCGTTTCCCTGTAAACAGGAAGCTTTTGCATCTTCTATAGTTGTATTTTCACATTCTTAAATGCATTTTGGCCTTATGCTCCCCATCTCTCCTTTTTCAGGTATTGTTTAGATGGGCCCGTGGTTATTAATGACGATGTTACTTGGTTTTGTGAGGATTGTAAAGAAACAATAGTAGACATTTCACCTGGAGCTAGTAACTCTATAAATCTGCAACAGCAGGAAATTATTTGTGGATCAAAGGTTGTTGAGGCATCTTCTCATGATCCATGTAGCCTTTTCGTACTTGAAAGAAGTGACGGTAAAAATTCAGCGAAAGATGTATCTCAAGCCATAATAGAGCTAACAAATTGCATAGATGGTGAAAAGACGAACAAGCAACAAAACCAACATATTGCAGCAGAAGAAGAGATGTTACTATTAACTTATCGTCACAGTCCCTCTCATCACGGGCCGTCCGAAAGCTCGAACGAGTTCGAAGAATCTGAAGAAGAAATTGAAGCTGATTCTGATGAGGGATGTGTGATTAATATTGATCCACAGCCTATTGCTGATCCAATCTGGAGGTAAGATATTCGTTTTGTAGCTTTCTATGAAGCACCGACACAGACACCGAACACAACACAGACACGGACGGACACGTAGATACTGCTCTTAATTTGAAAAATACAAGTAATTGAAGCGTCAGTGTCAGTGTGAGACAATATGTGTCACACACCGAACACGTTTTCAATCAGAAGTGTTGGTGTTAGATAAGTAACTTTTGTTACCTTTTTTTGCAATTGGTTGATTTTCTAGCTGCTATGTTGAATGCATTGTCTGAAGTTTAATTTTCTGGCCTGTAGGGGAAGTTTGGACCTTTGCAACCAAAGCTTTGGTACAGTCAATGGACTTCTTGCACATGTGTCTAGTTTAGCATGCTCCAAAGTTCTTGAGGAGGCAAGACTTTTCCCTCACGTGCTTTGTGCAAACGTGCTTCAAAGGTCAACTGTGTGGCCCAAGAGTTTCATGGAATTTGGACCAGATCGTCAAAGCATTGCTCTATATTTCTTTCCTGAGACTGAAAGGTGACAATTTTTACAAACTAAGAACATGTTGATTTGAATTTATTTTTCTTCTTTTAAGTTATTAGAATTCCAGTAAAAAATAAACTACTAATTATATGTTAAGTTATTTAAATTGAGTCCCTCCGTCATATCAATTTAGTCCCTCTATTTTGCAAAAAGGACTAAATTGGAACACTTTTGCAAAAGTAGGGGTTAAGTTGATATATTGTAAACGTGAGAGACTAAATTGAACTTTTGTAAAATTGGCTAGTAACTCATTTGTATTAAGATGGTGAAAACAACATTTTTATTGTGTTTACCCTTTCTTATATATATATATATATATATATATATATATATATATATATATATATATATATATATATTGGAAAATGCTAAACAATGTTACAATAATATTTTTTTTATAATTATTAATTAAAACAAAATATAAGAACAATAAATATTTGTTCAAACCATAGAGCCATCACATTATCTCTATGCTTTCTTTTAATTTATAGTATGAGATATTACTTTTTTCTACAGAGTTGAGAGGGTCTTTGACAAACTAGTTGAAGATATGATTTCCAAAGACCTTGCCATATCAACTATGGTTGAAAATGCAGAGCTGTTAATTTTCCCCTCTACAGTGCTCCCAATCCAATACAGAAGTGAGTTACATTTATCCTACTTCAGTTCAGTGTCACACTAACTTCATTGTTTGTTCTACTCTTTAGCTCTCTATGTTCAGTATACTCCTTATTGGTTAAAATTCAAATGTGTCCCACTGACTCATATGCGACTATATGAATATCACTCAATAATAACGATTGTTAGACTCTACAGCACTAACAATTCAGGGTGAAGATGTGTCTGGTGTCCGGCACGTGTCATGTCGGACACCGACACTCTTATTACTTCTATTTTTCAATACCAGTTTTTATATGTTCGTGTCAGTGTCGTGTCTGTGTCTGACACGAGTATGTTGCTTGCATTTCTCTTGTTAAACAAAATTGTGTCCTAATTTGAGTCACTTGTTTTGCAGGATTTCAAGCAAAGTATTACTTGTGGGGAGTCTTTAGAGCAAAGGAAACTTCACCAAAGACAAATGATGTGGTGTCTGAAGAGGATAAGAGTCCCATATTCAACAATAGTCCCTCCAATACTTTGGGAACTAGTGGTAGTTATGGTAGCTCTTGTGCCTCAAACCATTGATATATGTATGTATGCATCGGTACAATTTTACTAGTCACCTTTTTTTTTGTTTTTGAAGTTTGTTCCTAACAATATGGATTTAGTTTATACTAAAAGGGTCTTTTGTGTCTACGGAGTATTATTTTTTTAGTTCCTGTTTTAATAGTTTCATTGAAAGATAAAATGCAGAAGAATTAATACATTTCTGTATATGCAAAAAAAAAGTTTCATTGTTGCATATTTGTAGATATACACTAAAATGTGTTTTATATAGCAATAAAATAATTTTTTAAACTTTAAAGTAGTTAAACAAAAAAAAAAGTCCGAGAATGTGGTGACCTGTACTGCGTATCATATACTATACAGACAAAAACGATATATTGCTGTATTTCTAGATTTAGCAAAAGAGTACCATGGCATATTTATATCTAATAATCTAATAATAATAATAGTGAATAACAAAAATAATATAGGATATTTATAGTTTTATAATAATAATAATTTTTAATTTTAATGAAAATCATTATCATATTAGGAAGAGCACTTCTTTTTTAGTCAAAACTGCCAAAACAATACTAGTCCTATGCTGTCCTACATGCCTCTTATATAATCAATAGAGTTACTAGCCCCCTTTTAAAGGATAGATCCCCATATTTTCTCCAAAAAGGAACCAATCCAGATTTACTTACCTTAAAGGTTTTTGGGTGTCTTTGTTATCCTTCTATCTTGCAATCTCAAAGAACCAAGTTAGAACCAAGGGCTAGAAAATGTGTATTTTTGGGGTGTAAACAACGAATGAAAGGTGATGTGTTACCTGATTTGCAAAACAAGGAATTATTTGTTTCTAGGAATGTTGTTTATCTTGAAAATATCCTACCTTATAGAAAATATCCTACCTTACTTGAGGTGCTAGCTATCCTCAAGGTGCTGAGTTCAAATCCCTTCGGGGACTGTTGTAAAATGGCCATTAGTGCCACTTTGATTAATAAAAATTTCCCCCTTCCCCAATTTTTTTAAAAAAAATCCTACCTTATAGAAGCACACAGCCCTTGTCTAAATGGCACTACATCACTCCCAACAACCTTGACACACCGGATAGCCCAGTTGCCACTTGTACCAACAGTGAGTCAAGGGATGATACTGCAGGGACAGCAGCTCCAGAAGCTGTCACTGCAGAGCAGGGCTCTATTCCTCCTCAAGAGAGAAGATCTTCCAGAGAAAAGCAGCAGCCAGCATACTTGTCAGACTATACCTGCAACCTCTCATCATCATCCAAACCTTCCTCTTCAGGTACTTCTCACCCTATCTCTCAATTCCATTCCTTTTGTAATTTGTCTACTGCACAAAAGATTTTTTCTGTTTCCACAAGTGCCACAACAAAACCACAAAGTTATGAGGAAGCTAGTAAGACCCCTTGTTGGGTAGAGGCCATGGAAAAGCAATTGGAAGCCTTGAAGAGAAATGAGCCTTGGGATTTGGTTGATATGCCTTCAAATGTAAAACCTATTGGAAAAAATGGGTTTACAAAATAAAACACAAAGCTGGTGGTAGCAATGGGGTATAATCAAATTGAAGGTCTTGATTTCTTTGATACCTTTAGTCCTGTTGCAAAACTGACTACTGTAAGGCTGTTGCTGGCAGTAGCTACCATGAAAAAGCGGAATTTGCATCAACTTGATGTAAACAATGCTTTCTTACATGGTGATTTAGATGAAGATGTCTATATGGAGATTCCAAAGGGGTATAATTGCAGCAAACAGAATCGAGTTTGTAAGCTTAAGAAGTCCTTGTATGGACTCAAGCAGGCCAGCAGGAAGTGGTGTGAGAAACTCACAGCTTTGCTCTTAGCACAAGGGTACAAGCAATCCAATTCAGACCACTCTTTGTTTACACTCGGCAAGAATGAAGAATTTAATGCACTATTGATATATGTGGATGATGTTGTACTTGCAGGAAGTTCAATGACAGAATTTCATAGAATCAAGGGAGTTCTTGATAATGCTTTCAAGATTAAAGACTTTGGGTGCTTGAGGTATTTTCTTGGCCTTGAAGTATCTCAATTGAACAGTTGCATTTCTGTTTGCCAAAGGAAATATTGCTTAGATCTATTGCAAGAAACTGGCTTCCTTGGCTCCAAACCTATTTCCACTCCCTTAGATTCCAATCTCTGATTCAGCAGAGCCCTAATCAGATGTGAACTCGTATAGGAGATATAGCCTTTGCTGTACAACAGCCTAGCCAGCACATTAATGAACCTACTGTGACACATTACAATCAAGTTTACTAAGCTTTTAAACTACACATAATGCAAAGGACAAATGGTTTGGACTCTTAAGATATCTTAAGGGTAATCCTGGTTGTGGCCTAATATTTCCAAGGGACTCTATTGTTCAATTATTTGGTTTCTTTGATCCGGATTGGGCGAATTGTGTGGACACAAGAAAATCAATTACTGGTTATTGTTTTTTCTTGGAATCCTCTTTAGTGTCATGGAGAACCAAAAAGCAGAAAATTGTCTCAAGGTCCTCCTCTTCAGAGGCAGAGTACAGAGCTTTGTCCACCGCAACTTGTGAGTTACAATGGTTACTTTTCTTGCTGACTGATCTGAATGTTCATTGTGAAAGGCTGCCTGTTCTTTACTGTGATAACCGGAGTGCTATGCACATTACTGCCAACCCCATGTTCCATGAGCACACCAAACATCTTGAGATAGATTGCCACTTCGTTCATGACAAGGTGCAAGAAGGGATTCTAAAGCTACTGCCTGTCTCCTCCAAAGCTCAATTAAGTTCACTCCTTTTGTTTCCAAGTTGAGCATGATTAACTTGTATCCTGGTCCAGCTTGCGAGGGGTGACAAAACTAGAGAATGGTGCTGACACCAAGGAGGAATATTCCCACCTGAATATTGCCTTGTATCTTATAGTCTAGAATCTGTGTAGCTGGCAGCAAATCTTTCACCATGTGCTCATTTGATTGGAACAAAATTCTGTTATGCTGAATCACCAAATCAGCTTAGATATTTTTATTTTTCTAGATGTAATAGGGTGCACTCTAGCTTATGGTGCTCCTAGTGTCCTTCTTTAAATAGCCTAGCATTGTACTTGAATAATCATCAATGAATACAGTGCTTCATTTGATCATTATATTGCTCTTTTCAGCTCTCTATTTCACTGCTTTCATCAGTAGCAGTTTTATCCTTTTGTCAACTATGTTCTGTGAAAACTTCAAGATATTCATGCTGAACTGTGAAAGTTTTCTGTTTAGGTAGGCTTTTGTAGTTCTTGGTTTAAATATTATTGAGTTATGCATCAAAGGTAAGAGATAATACTCTTGTTTTCTTACAGAAGATGGCTGGATTATTATCATAAATTCATAATCCTAATTGAAGTGGTTACTTCAACCCCTCAGACTCTCAATTGCTGAAGTTCTCTGATATTCATGATTCAGATGGATAGTTTTATTTTTGAATAATATTCTAGGTGTGTATTTGGTTGGGGGTTTGTCTACAAAATAGAGTGATATACTGTTCCTTCCTTCCCAGTCTAAAATTATTTTTTTAGTTCCTATATAGGTTGTTAGAAGCTTTGTTCTGTATTTTTAATAAATAAAAATCTCTTGAAGGCCTCATTAGTGGAAATGAGTATTGGAGTAGTAGAAACTATGATACTGTCCAAGTAAATCATTATCAAACAGTACTTTTCAAATTATGAATTAAATTCTAGGAATTTAATCTTATTAAGCTTTTCAATGGAGTGAGGAATGGTTATGTACATAATTTGGGCTGGTAGAAAAGTTGGATAGTTTTCCTTTTTATATTTTGGGAGTTTGAGAGTGACTTACATGTTTCTAGGTTAGGGGGTGCTCCCCGGTTGGGTTGAGTCGAATTTGAATAAATCAAATACTCGAATCAATCAGTTGTTTTTCGTTTATTTGGTTTGGGTTAAGTACCCAAATCGTACTTTTAACACTAAATTGACCTGGTCATTAATGGGTTGAGTTGGGTTTGTGGGTCATGTAAAAAAAAACTTTAAAATTCTAACGAAATAATTCGATGAACATGGTGTGGTACTTTGAGCATTCAATGAATCGTAAAACTCCAAGACTTCAATTAAATAAAACACGTCATTCATGCTAAAAGTTCATCTACAATTTGAATCAAATCCATCAGCAAACACATATTAGCTAAAACAAGGTCATGAGATCATGGTCTCTCAAATTAAATTTAGCTTTAGTTTTTACAATAGTAAAAGGTATAACTTTATAATAAATAAAAAATTAAGTTCATGTTATGTTCGACACATTTATATATATATATATATATATATATATATATATATATATATATAGTATCAAGTGATAGTACTTTTATTATGAGACGGCGAAAGTAGTGAATCATAGTCGTAGATTAAATAGTGATTGAGATTAAAACAAAATAAAAAAGTCAAATGAGGGGCTATGTGATCACTAATTACCTTTTAATCACAATCACTACTGTATGGTTGTACGGTTCTGATTTACCTCTCTCACCCTCTCATTATAAAAGTCCTTTCGCTTGATATATATCCCATACCAAATGAGTAAAAAAGAAATCGACAAATCCAATTTCTCAAGGAAATTCTTTTTCTCCTATTCAAGAGAAAAAATTCCCCATCCATAAAACTCTAAA
This sequence comes from Astragalus glycyphyllos, assembly GCA_963573325.1. Classification (NCBI taxonomy): domain Eukaryota; kingdom Viridiplantae; phylum Streptophyta; class Magnoliopsida; order Fabales; family Fabaceae; genus Astragalus; species Astragalus glycyphyllos. The sequence goes on along the minus strand of OY754313.1, from coordinate 20,963,987 downwards.
TAAGAGAGTATTTATCGAAATTTCCACAACTTGGTGAAAATTTTCACCTCCTAAGTAAGACACATTCTAAAGCTTCAAAAATCTAAACATTCACTCAAGTTACAATCTAGTAGTAGTAGAATTTGTTGATGTTTTTATCTTATAAAAAAGTGAATTTGAAATGTCGATCCCAAATTCGAACTTAGGTGTTATCGTATGATATTGTGTGTGTTGTTTATTTAGCATTTCGTCTAAGTTAAAAAATACATATTGCACAATTGTTGTTTCCTTTTAATTAGATTAAATTAGACTAAAGGATTAATTGGTATACATCGTTGTTGTAAAAAATTTTACACATCAATGAATCAAAAACTACTGTATGAGTAACTTTTAAGATAGCTTTTATAAACTCAAACATTTTTTATGATGTGTCATATCGTAATTGGCCGACATTGTAAAAAATTTTGTACACCACTCGTGTATATAAATTAAATTGTTAGATTAATTAATTAGATTACACATGAAAATGAGTAAGTTCAATTGTTATGCACCATTGCTATAATTTTTAAAAAAACTTATTTTATTACCTATTTTTTAAAAAACTTTTTTATTTAAATGAGTTTTAAAGTAGTTGAGATAAAATCAAATTTATTTTATTACCTATTTTTTTAATAGTTATTTTATGAGTGCAACAGAGCAAATCAAATCCTAAATATTACTGTAAGATATATATATATATATATATATATATATATATATATATATATAATATAAAAATTCATCAACAAATTTAATACTTCAGAATTCCTATTTTATTACATATATCTCTCTCATTCCGTTCCACGCCGAACTTAACTCTCAAGTCAATTCCGAAAAGATCTCGGAATCTGTTTTCACTTTTTAGCGCAACACACCTACTACTAGTACTCTCTCTCTCTCTAAACACACCTACACCTTTGACATCACTCTCTCTCTCTCTCTCTCTCTCTCCAATCGTCATTCTTAGATTCTTGCCGGCGCAAAGGAACTCTTCAAACAGACAATGGTTTGTGTTTTTCCTTCTCAATAACAAACAATAATTGTCCACCATCTTCTTTTTCTTTTTTTTCTTTTTTCTTTGTGAATTTGTTCTGAATTTTCTTGTTGTTTTTCTTTTACAAACCTGTTTTGTTATTTCAGTACAATTAAACCTGTTCTGTTTCGGTTGAACTTTGTTTTTTTTATTTAAAAAAAATTGGGTTTTAGGAACGGGTTGAATATGAATTCTGAATTAGGGTAAATAATGCATGAATAATCTAGGGGGTTAGCATGAAAATTTCCAACTGTGTTAGGGTTTTAAGTTGTAAAAGTTTCTTCAATTCTGAACTAATTGTTGTTTGAAGTCGTAAAAGCAAGGTTCTTGTAACACATGCAATATACTAAGGATATTGTTTTGGATGTATCTGTGAAATTGGCATTGTGTAATCTGTAACTCATTAGATTTTGACAAAATTGTAGGTTTACTTTATCTATGTATTATGAATTCAGTGGAAATATCAGGAAAAATTAATGATTAGATGTATGTCGGGTTAATGATGGGTCGGGTCGGGTTACTGATGGTTCAGGCTTGGCTTCATGGTTGGACTGTTGGAGGAAGTGAAATGGTGTCTAGTCTGAGAAATTATGGCTAATAATATATTTTAGAATGAGATGGTAGTTATATTTGTGTTAAGCTTAGGATGAGTAAATTTTGTTTATTGGTTTAGCTGATTTAAAATAGAATCACCTGTCACAGACATATGAGAGGCTAAGAACATAGATTGTGTTGGATAATAAACGTAGATAGATGAACATGCTTTGTAGTAAATGTCAAAATCTCAGTTTTGTGTTGTGACTTACACCGATAGTGTGATAATATTCCAACTTTTTTTTATATCGAACTCGAATGCGTTTCAAAATTATGACTAGGTTGGAAGTTCAATCTGGGTTGAGTGGTTTAGTCTGTTTCTGAGTTATAAAATTATTCAAATGGTTCAGGGTTTGAACCTTATTTCAAGCATGTCAAGAAGGTTGTTCAACTACTGAGACTAGCTAGTTTAGTCTTGTTTTCAAAACAATGGAAGCCTAAGAATGATTTTGTACCTCCATTCTCTAACAATTCCCTTAATCCTTTTCTTTAATGTTGACACCATATCAATTTTTGCACTATGTCATTAATCAACTATCCCAAAAGTTCAACCTGTTAGGTGAAAGCACATGCATGGTTCTGTATCTAACACAATGCCTCATGTTTGTATTGTTTTTGCAGTCTGGGAATTATCAGCATAATCATAGAGGTGGCTGGAATGATATGTCGCTCAATGGATTCAACCAGGGCCAGCATAACTACCATGACCAATTTCCTCATCATCATGGTTTTAACTATGCTAATAACGGGTACCCACCACATCAAGCGCCGAGACCAACCATTCCCACTACAGTCCCACCACATCCTCATGATTCGTATTTTCACCATGCTGATAATGGCTACCCACCACACCAAGCGCCGAGACCAACCATTCCCACCGTAGTCCCACCACTTCCTCATAATCAGGATTTTCACAATGTTGATAATAGGTACCCACCACATCAAGCACCGAGACAAACCATTCCCACTGCAGTCCCACCACTTCCTCATAATCGGGATTTTCACAATGCTGATAATGGGTACCCACCACATCAAGCGCCGGGACCAACCATTCCCACCGCAGTCCCACCACTTCCCCATACTCCCGATTTTCACTGTACTGATAATTGGTACCCACCACATGAAGCGCCGGGACCACCCATTCGTACTGCAATTCCACCCCATCAAATGCCGAAACCAACTATTCCTGCTATAGTCTCACCACATCAGACGCTAGAGCCAACTACTTCTAATGTAGTCCCAGTACAACTTCCACCAAAATTTGTATGTGATATTTGTGATGTTGTTCTTCCTCCCGGGAATATGGAAATACATAATAATGGGAGGAGACATCAAAGAAGGTTACTAGAACAAATTGAGCACTCACCGAGACCCACCATTCATACCGTAGTCCCACCACTTCCTCATAATCAGGATTTTCACAGTGCTGGTAATGGGTACCCACCACATCAAGCACCGAGACCCACCATTCCCACCGTAATCCCACCACTTCCTCATAATCAGAATTTTCACAATGTTGATAATGCGTACCCACCACATCAAGCACCGAGACCAACCATTCCCACTCCAGTCCCACCACTTCCTCATAATCAGGATTTTCACAATGCTGGTAATGGGTACCCACCACATCAAGCACCGAGGCCCACCATACCCACTGCAGTCCCACCACTTCCTCATACTCGAGATTTTCACCATGCTAATAATGGGTACCCACCACATCAAGCGCCGAGACCAACCATTCCCTCTACAGTCCCACAACTTCCTCATACTCGGGATTTACACCATGCTGATAATGAGTGCCCACCACATCAAGCGCCAAGACCAACCATTCCCACTGTAGTTCCACCACTTCCTCATACTCGGGATTTACACCATGCTGATAATGGGTACCCACCACATCAAGCGCCAAGACCAACCATTCCCACTGCAGTTCCACCACTTCCTCATACTCGGGATGTTCACCATGCTGATAATGGGTACCCACCACATGAAGCACCGAGACCAACCACTCCCACCGCAGTCCCACCACTTCCTCATACTCGGGATTTTCACCATGCTGATAATGGGTACCCACCACATCAAGCGCCGGGACCAACCATTCCCACCGCAGTCCCACCATTTCCTCATACTCCCGATTTTCACTCTACTGATAATCGGTACCCACCACATGAAGCGCTAGGACCACCCATTCGTACTGCAATTCCACCCCATCAAACGCCGAAACCAACTATTCCTGCTATAGTCTCACCACATCAGACGCTAGAGCCAACTACTTCTAATGTAGTCCCAGTACAACTTCCACCAAATTTGGTATGTGATATTTGTGATGTTGTTCTTCCTCCCGGGAATATGGAAATACATAATAATGGGAGGAGACATCAAAGAAGGTTACTAGAACAAATTGAGCACTCACCGAGACAAAAAACTTCAAATGGACATGAGGCTAAACATACTCCTGCTATAGTCTCACCTCATCTGACACAAGAACCAACTATTCCTGATGTAGTCCCCCTACAACTTCCACCAAAACTGGTATGTGAAATTTGTGATGTTGTTCTTCCTCGCGGGCAAATGGAAGAGCATAAGAAGGGGAGGAGACATCGAAGAACGGTACAAGAACAAATTGAGCAACTAAAGAGACAAAAAACTTCAAATGGACACAAGGCTATGCATACTCCCAATTCTCAAGTGAGTCCAGTAGTTCAACCTAAGAAAGTTCCCAAAGCTAAGGAAAATAGACACACAGTAAAACATGTTAGCTTTAAAGGTCCATTTTCCAATTCTAAGAAAGTTTTGAAATCAAAGAAAAATGGATGTGTGGTAGAAAATGTGAACTTCAAAGGTCCATTTTTCAATTCCAAGTACAAGGAAGGTACAGTTAAAGGGTCTGAAAGGAAACACGGGGATGACTCTGGTGCAAAGGATTGGCGTTTTGAGGTGGAAATTGTGAGTCATGAAGCTCCTATTTTCAAGAACAAGAATGTTTCAGCTGAAGGGTCTGAAAAGAAACCATTGGATAACACCGGTGCAAAGAATCGTGGTTTCAAGCGTAAGATTGAAGAAGCTGCAGGAGGTAAATACACGAAGATGAATAATGCAATAAGAAAGCAGATGAAATCATCAAAACCCGAAGTCAATGCTTTGTCAATTTCAGTCAAATCTCAAGTTCAAGTACCTGAATTAACACCATCTTCAAGGCCTGCAACTTCTCCTATAATAGCACCAACCGATGTTGAGGGATCTAATGAGTTTCAAGTGTCTAAAGGAAAAGAACATCATGAGATTCAAAACCCTACTATCGAAAATAATGATCAGAATCAATCTACCCCAATGGAGTTGCGAGCCTCAGTAGTTTCTAATGTTAGTTCTGAGACAGAAGATATGAGTTGTGATTTTGCAGCAATAGCAGTAGCACCACCAGAAAAACATGACTTACAGACAGAAATGTTAGAAGATAAAGACCATAATGAGATTCAGCGTAAAACGGTGGTTTCAAATGATCATCAACAATCAATATCAGTGGAGTTGCATGCCCCGGCTAGCTCTAACATTAACACACAAACAGAAGATGTGAATTCCGATTCCCTAGCATTAGAAATAGAACCAGAGTCATTCATACAACCACAAGCAGTGGGATCAAGTTTCGAGCCCCAAACTGAACTTGTTTTACATACTGAAATGGAACACCAAGTATCAGATGCGATTGCTTGTTGTGAGAGTCAACATCCTGCCAAGGAAACAGATCTTCAAATGCTACCATCGGTCGTAATGGAGCTCGATGTCCCTTCAGTGGAAACTACTAACACACAAACTGTAGGTGGAAATTATAAAGATGAAGCGAAGATGAATGTTCTAGCCACTGAGTTAGTGATACCTCAGTTGTCTCAGGTGTTTCTTATTTTCTGATTTGCAATGAAACTGTTGTTTCTTCTTTAAATATGTGTTGTGTGTTATACATCTTTTGTGTCATTGCATTAAAACTTTGTCTACTTGTTGTAGGTTTCTGTTTGTCTTAAGTGTGGCGATGAAGGCTTTGAGGAGGCGTTGGTATATTGCAACAAATGTCAGATTTATGCATTGCATAGGTACTTGTTACTTACTAATTCTGTATAGTCGCATGTTTTTTTAGCAAATTTATGCACTGCTGCACATGAATCCATAAAGTATTAAAATGATGCACATTGCATCAATACCCTGAACCTGTGTGTCACGTGTACATGGTTTTGTTGTCTTCATTTGTATAAATAAGAGAAAATCACCCTGTAAATACCATCAACTCAATTGTATTAAAACCATGGTTTTGTTGTCTTCACATTCTTTAATGCATTTTGGCCGTGTGCTCCGCATCTCTCCCTTTTCAGGTATTGTTTAGATGGGCCCGTGGTTATTAATGACGACGTTGTTTGGTTTTGTGAGGATTGCGAAGAAACAGTAGCAGACACATCTTCTCAACATCAATGTAATCTTCTCCCACTTGAAAGAAGTGACCATGAAAATTCAGCAAAAGAGCTAACAAATTGCATAGAATGTGAAAAGACAAACAAGCAACAGAACCAACATATTGCAGCAGAAGAAGACGTGTTACTGTTAACTTATCGTCGCAGTCCTTCTCATCACGGGAAGTCCAAATGCTCAAACAAGTCCGAAGAATCTGAAGAAGAAAAAAAGTTGAAGAAAGATTGTCAACAATTTCCAGAAAGTGAAGCTGATTCTGATGAGGGGTGTGTGATTAATATTGATCCACAGCCTATTGCTGATCCAATCTGGAGGTAAAATATTTGTTCTGTAACTTCTGTTGCCTTCTTTTGCAATTGGTTAGTTTTCGGATAAAAAGCCATTTTGGTCCTTGAATGTATCGAAATTTGCAAACACATCCTCAATTCTCTCTTTAGTAAATCATTTTTGTCCTTGAATGTGTCTTTGGTTAATCATTTTGATCCTCAAATTTGTTTTACATTGGCCAATTTGGTCCCTAGAATTACTAACAAAAGAGACAGCGAAGGACATGTTTGCAATTTCGATACATTCCAGGACTATAATGACAGCACCTCACACATTCAAGGACCAAAATGACTGTTTACCGTTAATTTTCTAGCTGTTATGGTGAATGCATTGTCTGAAGTTTAATTTTCTGGTCTATAGGGGATGTTTGCATCTCTCCAACCAAAGTTTTGGTACAATCACTGGATTAGTTGCCCATGTGTCCTGTTTAGCATGCTCCAAAGTTCTTGAGGAGGCAAGACTTTTCCCTTATGTGCTTTGTGCAAGCTTGCTTCAAAGGTCAACTGTGTGGCCTAAGAATTTCATGGAATCTGGACCAGATCATCATAGCATTGCTCTATATTTTTTTCCTGAGACTGAAAGGTGACATTCTTACAAACTAAGGACATGTTTGATTTGAATTTATTTTTCTTGTTTTAACTACTAATTATAGAATTCTAGTAAAAAGTAAAAAACAAATTATATGTTACTTTTATTTTCATTTTGTTTGCTCTTTACTAATATTTTTATTAGAGTTATTAGCCAATTTGGTCCCTGAAATTTCACAAAATTTAGTCCCTTTGTCATATCAATTTAGTCTCTCTATTTTGCAAAAAAGGACTAAACGGAAACACTTTTGCAGAAGTCAAGGACTAAGTTGATATATTAAATGCCAGAGACTAAATTGAACTTTTGTAAAATTTCAGGAACTAAATTGACTAGTAACTCATTTGTATTAAGAAGGTGAAAACATTTTAATTGTGTCTACCTTTTATTATATATATATATATATATATATATATATATATATACTTGAAAATAGTTAACAATGTTACAGTAAGATTCCTTTTTTTTTTTTATAATCATTAATTAAAACAAAATATAAAAATAATAAATATTTGGTCAAACCATAGAGCAATGACATTATCTCTCTCTATGCTTTCTTATAATCTATATTATGAAATTTTACTCTTTTGTACAGAGTTGAGAGGGCCTTTGACAATCTAGTTGAAGACATGATTACCAAAGACCTTGCCATAACAACTACGGTTGAAAATGCAGAGCTGTTAATTTTCCCCTCTACAGTTCTCCCAATCCAATACAGGAGTAAGTTACGTTTATCCTACTTCTTTGGTGTCACATTCAACTTCATTGTTGGTTCTACTCTTTAACACACTATATTCAATATACTTCTTTCTATTGGTTAAAATTCAAATGTGTCCTACTGAATCATATGCGACCGTATGAATATCACTCAATAATAAGGAGTGTGTTGAAAAATCAGTGTCAGCACCGATATTTTAGGTTGAAGACGTGTTTGGTGTCCAATACTTCCATTTTTAAATTGCCAATGTCCGTTTGTGTTTGTGTCCGTGTCGGTGTTGTGTCCAGTGTTTGTGTGTGACGTGTTCGTGTCTGACACGAGTATGTTGCTTGCATTTCTCTTGTTAAACAAAATTGTGTCCTAATTTTTAAGTCATTTGTTTTGCAGGATTTCAAGCAAAGTATTATTTATGGGGAGTTTTTAGAACAAAGAAAACTTCACCAAAGACACATGATGTGGTTCCCGAAGAGGATACTAGTGCCATAATCAATAGTAGCCCCTCTAATACTTTGAGAATTAGTGGTAGTCCTGGTAGCTCTAGTGCCTCTAACCATAACCATTGATATATCATATATGTATGCAGCACCCCCCATTTTTTTTGTTTTATAAGTTTGTTATTAACAAATATTTAGTTTATATTAATTTTGCATGGGGTATTTTGTGGAAGTTTGTTGTGCATATAATCCTTTTTGCTACCTTAATTGGTCAGTGAGCCCTTTATTTCTGTAAATATTGATCTTATTTGCATCATTACAATTTAACAGCCGCTTAATTTGCGTTAAAAATATTCGGTTTGTTATATCATAAATAATTTTGTACCAAAAAAATTATAGATAAGTTGATTTTGCACGTTATCTTCAATTTTATTTTATGCCATATTTACCTGCAAAATCACAATCAGTTTTTAACATTGACCCATATTTTCTACAACCCCCTACTCACTGGGTACCCCAAAACTAGTAAAAAGACGAAAATGCCAGTAATGAAACGCGCGCTCCCATTTCTTTTTTTTTTCTGGGATTTCGAAAGTTAGGAAGTTTAGGGCCGAACCGGTTTGGAAAGAAAGTCCCGGTGTTTTTTCTTGACAAGCGTGCGTATGTTAGGGCCATTATTAGGTGTTATGTCTCTTTGGCCTATAAATTCATACATAGTTTTTCAAAAAAAATTAAAATTTAAAATTAAAATAAATAATACTAATTAAGTTCCATTTTAATCCCCAAATTAGTCGGTAGTTACAACAAATCAGTAATACTAATTAGTATAATTTTGTAAAAATTTGAATAGATTCTCTTCTGAAATTCAAACTTTCCTTAAATAACTTAAAACTGCCAAACAATTTCAAGAACAACCCAACAGACTTACATATACTACCAGGAGACATATGAAGCCCAGAGTATTGTGACAGTAATTATCATCATTTTATCGTGTTATATTGCATCAACACTTTAATTAAGCTGCATTTTCCATTATGGTATGAAACAATAGTTTTTATTGTACGACTCTTTATCTTGACAGCTGTAATTCTACAAGTAGTTAACCTTCTTGTGTGAGACACCAAGATCTAGAAATGTCTATTTGATATTCCTAGGTATGCAATGAGTAGCTAATCATTGTGTGACTGCCTTGCCTTTTTATGGCATCTCCACCTGCATTTCGAATTTAGCATAATTGAATGAAAGAGTATCTAAAATATCTCTTTTATCTTATCTGGTCCTAAACCCTCAAAGGGTATTCTAGCTCATTACCCTCCCTGGCTAGGGCTTAGGGTATTACCAGAATTAAGTCTCCCTAGTATCTAAATTGGTTCCACTGTAACAGTAGTACCGACTTTGTAAGGGCCAATCTCCCTGCAAAAGACAAATTACGGGCCTCCCAAGTGTTAAGGCGTTGGTTAACTTTCTCAATGATGAAATAAAAAGTGTTCCTATCAACCTTTTGTGAACACCCAATTTTAAAAGGAATTTTTTTCACTTTTTCCTAAAAAAATTGTTCATGCCCGAACTCAAGAGAGAGAGAAAGATGTACCTCACGATGATAGATGGCTTATCAGGGTTAGTGAGGTCTTCAATCCGAGGTAGGTCTTCGTCCGAGGTGGAGCTGTCCGAGGTTGCTCTTCGTCCGAGGTGGAGCTGTCCGAGGTAGATCTTCGAGCCAAGGTTGAGGTCAGCGGTGGTGGTACTTGCAAAGAGACTCCGACGCTCAAGTTAGAGAGGGAAGTAATCGTGAGGAGAAGTTATGAGAACATGAATTGTGCCCCTTTTACCCTTTTATCTTGGGTGGAGGCCTATTTATAGGCGCTAGGAATGAGTAAGGTGTGCTTTGGTGCACAAGGAATAAGTGGGATCAAAGCCGTTCAACCAGGCCGCGCGATCTCCACCGTTCTTGAGGCATGGCACACGGATTGCTAGTTATGTTAGTTCCTCGGTGTGTTTGGACCACCAAATTGGGCCCAAAATCGAGGTTGGGCTTGAGCTCAGTCCATAACAGTAGCCCCCCAAGTCGAGGTTGGCCAGGTAAGGCAAGGGCGGCCTCGGCTTGAGATGCCATGTGTCAAGTAGACCATAGTTGGATACATGAGAGAGAGATAGAGATACCTGAAGTGAGGCATGGGCATTTGGCCTTGATTTCCGAGATCGCTGTGGATCCGTCTGGCCCTTGACTGAGCATTGAAGCTTGGAGTCAATAGGGTCCAAAGCCGCAAGGACTTCTTCCTCGGTCTCTGATGGAGCTGAGCTCGGAGATCAGAGAGGAGGCATTTCTTGACTGAGCATTGAAGCTCGGAATCAAGAGGGGTCGAAGCCGCGAGGACTTCTTCCTTCGGTCTCTGTCTCAGCATTTAAGCCAAGCCAAAGAGGAGGCTGGCTCGCAAGGAGCGAAGATGTCGGAGTCGCTGTGGACTTAGGCGCGCTCCATGATTGAGCATTTAAGCTCAGAGTCACGAAGGATGTGGTCGCTGTGGACTTAGGTGGGCTCCATGACTGAGCATTTAAGCTCGGAGTCAGGGAGGACGTGTGTGTCGTTCTTTGACGGCCTCGCCTCATACCGTCGTCCGCCGAGTGGCCAGCTTGGTGTCGGACTCGAGTGAGAGTGGCGTTGTAATAAGTTGGGAGCTGATGTCGCCAAGGATCCTGCATGTTAAGAAGACATGAACATTCTAAACAGTAATTTTAAAGTGGCTAGGTGTGAAGCCTGACTAAAGAGAAGAGACTGAGGCTGAGGCTGATGCCAAGGTTGATTAGAAACCTGGCTGAAGATAATAAGCTGAGACCGGGGTTGATCTGGAGCCCGGCTGAAGATAAGATGCTGAAGCCGGGGTTGATCTGAAGCTCGATAGAAGAAATTAATCCGAGGCCAAGGTTGATTAGAAACCTGACTGAAGATAATAAGCTGAGGCGGGGGTTGATCTGGAGCCCAGCAGAAGATAAGATGTTGAGGTCGAGGTTGATCTGAAGCCTGACAGAAGATAATAATCTGAGGCCAAGGTTGATTAGAAACCTGGCTGAAAATAATAAGCTGAGGCTGGGGTTGATCTGGAGCCCGGTAGAAGATAATAATCTGAGGCCAAGGTTGATTAGAAACCTGGCTGAAGATAATAAGCTGAGACCGGGGTTGATTTGGAGCCTGGCAGAGGATGATAAGATGAGACCGAGGTTGACTTGAAACCTGGCTGAAGATATTTAGCTGAGGCCGGGGTTGATCTGGTGCCGGCAGAGGATGATAAGATGAGGCCGAGGTTGACTTCGACTTAAACATCCAAACTTGACTTGAAAGAGGCCGGACTTGAAAGCCGGCATCCGGGTTTCACTGCCGTGTACGAGAAGAGAGCAAAGAAGCTCCCACTGTGGTCGCCATTGTTCGTGCCCGAACTCAAGAGAGAGAGAAAGAAGTACCTCACGGTGATAGATGGCTTATCCGGGTTGGTGAGGTCTTCCATCCGAGGTAGGTCTTCGTCGAGGTGGAGTTGTTCGAAGTAGATCTTCTTCCAAGGTGGAGCTGTCCGAGGTAGATCTTCGAGCCGAGGTTGAGGTCAGCGGTGGTGGTACCTGCAAAGAGACTCCGACGCTCAAGTTAGAGAGGGAATCGTGAGGAGAAGTTATGAGAAAATGAATTGTGTCCCTTTTACCCTTTTATCTTGGGTGGAGTCCTATTTATAGGCGCTAGGAATGAGTAAGGTGTGGTTTGGTGCACAAGGAAGAAGAGGTGGGATCTAAGCCGTTCAACTAGGTCGCGCGATCTCCACCGTTCTTGAGGCATGGCATACGGATTGCCAGTGATGTTAGTTCCTCGGTGTGTTTGGACCACCAAGATGGGCCCAAAATCTAGGTTGGGCTTGAGCCCAATCCAGAACAAAAATCATAAAAATATTTTTTACGTGCTTATTGGATTTTTAATCTCTTCAATACCACATTTTACTCTCGATTGCTATTTTTGCGTTATCTATATTATTAGTAGTAAAAAAATGAAATAATTACAAAAAATATAAAATCAAAAATTAGAATTAAATTATTCGTCCAAAATTTATTACAAAATAAAAAATTGAAAATAAAAAAATAAAAACAAATAAAACTACAAAGAAGGAATGAAACAAAAATAATAAATAAAAAAAGTGTAATGAAGAAGAGAAGTGCTCCTCTTTGTGGCGGCTGAAAACCTCACACCTTAGGAGCCATCCTCCTTCAATTTCAAACCTAAACCTAGCAAAAAAAAGGAAATAATTTTTTTTGGTTACAAAAGAGGAAATAATTTAAAACACAATCAACAAATTAGGAACGAATAAAATTAAATCAAACAAATTGTAATTTGGATCAATTATCATAATTTTTCTCAAAAAAAAATCAATTATCATAATTAGCACCATAATTGCTGATTAAAAAAACTACTATAAATACAAGAGTTTCAGAACAAGAAAAAAGGAAAACGGAGGATTTAAAAGATGCACCAACATATTGCAGAAGAAGAGGAGTTGTCAATGTTAACTCATGAAGAAGAAAAAGAGTTGAACAAAGATTCTCAACAATTTCCAGAAACTGAAGCTGATTCTGATGAGGGATGTGTGATTAATATTGTTTCACAACCTATTGTTGATCCAATCTGGAGGTAAGATATTTTTTCTCTAACTTTCTCTGAAACACCGACACAGACATCGAACATGACACAGACATCAAACACGACACAGATGTAGACATTAATTTTAATTGATAAATACAAATAATAGGGGATGTTGAAAGTATGGGAGGGCCAAACTGTAAAACGTGTGAAAGTTATAGAGTGTAGTTTCATAGTAAACATGTATTTGACAAAATTCTAACATAGTTCCACGCATGTTGCTAGTAATATATTTGATAATAAAATACAAATAAAATAAGCAAGTATAAATTATATTATAAAAGTAATACATTTACAAACAAACTAAACTTCTAAAAAAATTGTTTTTAATTGAAAATAAAAATTCCGTTAAGAATTCAAAATCACATTGTTCTTACAACATAATAATAGATTTAATTGATTTTAATTTAGAAGATTGAAATTATTTTTAGACCATTATTAAGGACCTGTTCATAAATTTTATAAGAGATGTGTGATAACTAATCATTTTATTGTATTTGTCAAAAGTAGTTTTTTTACGGGTGAATAAGTATAGAAAAAATAAGTATAGCTTGTTTTTTTTAACTGGATACAGTTTATTTTGTTTTGAAAGAATGTATAAGGTTTTTTTTTACAAATGTATAAAAAAAAATAGCTTCCAAATACGAATATGATTTCCTAAAAAAGAAAATATAAATATGAATTGATTTGTCAGACTAATTCAAAAATTAAAAAATAATAACAATTGCTTTCTTAAATCATCCTATCCTAATCATCCTAAATGAGTATGGAGGCCGTTACCTGTGTGTGGCGACTAAAAACGCGAGGCGGCTACGCTGAACTACAATACGAGAACAAAAAGCGAATAGAGATTATACATATATGGAATACTGATTTAAAGTACTCTAGTATATCACTTAATTTAATAATTTCCTTGTGGGCGGGTCATGACCCTGGTCAACCTATACAAAGATTCTTCCCGATTTAAAGTGTCGGTGTCAGTATTGATACCTTCTTTTGCAACTGGTTAATTTTCTAACTGCAATAGTGAATGCATTGTCTGAAGTTTAATTTTCTGGTCTATAGGGGAAGTTTGCAGCTCTCCAACCAAAGCTTTGGTACAATCACTGGATTAGTTGCACATGTGTCTAATTTAGCATGCTCCAAAGTTCTTGAGGAAGCAAGACTATTACCTCATATGCTTTGTGCAAACTTGCTTCAAAGGTCAACTGTGTGGCCTAAAAGTTTCATGGAATTTGGACCAGATCATCACAGCATTGGTCTATATTTTTTCCCTGAGAGTGAAAGGTGACATTTTTACAAACTAAGGACATGTTTGATTTGAATTTATTTTTCTTGTTTTAACTACTAATTATATGTTACCTTTAGGCGTGTATTGGTTGAAGATTTTAAAAGACTTTTTTTTAAGTAAAAAAATCTGTTGGTATTCAATTAAGACTTTCTGTCACTTAAAAACAATCTAATTCATTTGAGACTTTTTATCACTTCAATTTCAAAGAGACGTTTTTTGGTTACCTTTCAAAGAGACTTTATAAACATTAATAAAATAGAGAAGAAAAACACCTGCAGACCACCACTTTTTTGGATATTAGTTTCTTTGTTTTTTTTATCACTATTAATTCTATTTTAGCTATTAGTTTCTTTTTTACCAATTAGTTTCTTTGTTTGTTTGCAGGGATTAGTTTGTAGGTATGCTCTGTTATTTTTTATAATCTCGTTTTTATAATTACAAAATTCTTTATCGATTTAGGTAGTTATTAGTTTGTAGGTATGTGTTATTTTTATTTTTTGGTATCGGACCCTCGCGGGCGACCCACGCAGTGTCCCAACGCTGGCCAACACCCTATTTGACGTAGCTATAAGTTATTTTAGGTGTTATAATATAATCAAAATTGGTTTTGTTGAACTATATTGGTTTGGTCGGTCGTCCTTGATTGAACTGTAGCGGTCAAATTGATCATCAGGTATAATAAAATACTATAAGTGGTTCAGATTGTATCAACCAACATAAAATCTCAACTATTCATAACTTATTATCCATAAAATCTCCACTGTTATACTATATAATCAACTATATATATATATATATATATATATATATAGGGTTAAATATGTTTTTGGTCCCTATAATTAGACCGAGTTTTGTTTTTAGTCCCTATTAAATTTTTTGGGCATTTTTGGTCCCTACATTATTTTTCGTTGGCGCTTTTAGTCCCTGCCGTTAGTTTTCACTAACGGCGCTGACGTGGCATGTCACATGTGACATTTTTTAATGTGCTGGCATTTTAGCCTATTTTCCACATCATTTAAATGAGACACCTCAGCTGCCACGTTGGAATTAAAACAGAAATTTAAAACTCAAATTAAAACTGAAATTAAAAACACAATCCCTAATCCCCAAATCTGCTTTCACTCTCACTCTCATCTCACTCGGTGCTCACTCATTGATGATTCCTTCATGAGACAGGTCACTTGGTCGATAATAATCTTTCTGACTCGCAATTGAAGACAAACATATATGAACATGGATGCAGATCTCACTGCTTCCAACAAGCTAGAAAGCGACACAGCTGCTTCAAAATAAAAGCATGGATTATCAAAGAATCAGAAGCCAAATGACCTGTGTGTCGTTCTACAATGAGTTTCTAGATTAGAGTCTGAGGCACCTAGGACAATGGACTATGAATTTGACTTTTCTTTCTCATAAACTAATAAAAGATCCTCTATTGATGATTCACATGTTAATATGAATAACAACCTTCCTGAAAGTCCTAAGAAAACCAACACCAACAAAAGCAAAATTTCCAAAGAAGATAAGTCGAAAGCTTTGCGTGAAAAGGGAAAGCCTGAAATAATTCTTAGGAGCAGAAAGCCATCCATCGAGTGAGTAGTGAGTGAGATGAGAGTGATAGTGAAAACAGATTTGGGAATTAGGGATTGTGTTTTCAATTTCAGTTTTAATTTTAATTTCAGTTTTAATTTGTCTTTTTAATTTCTGTTTTAATTCTAACGTGGCAGATGAGGTGTCTCATTTAAATTATGTGGAAAACAGGCTAAAATGCCAGCACATTAAAAAATGCCATATGTGACATGCCACGTCAGCGCCGTTAGTGAAAATTAACGGCAGGGACTAAAACTGCTAACAGAAAATAATGTAGGGACCAAAAGTGCACAAAAAATTTAATAAGGACTAAAAACAAAACTTGGTCTAATTATAGGGACCAAAAACATATTTAATACCCATATATATATATATTTGAAAATAATAAACAATGTTACAATAATATTTTTTTTATAATTATTAATTAAAACAAAATATAAGAACAATAAATATTTGTTCAAACCATAGAGCCATCACATTATCTCTATGCTTTCTTTTAATTTATAGTATGAGATATTACTTTTTTCTACAGAGTTGAGAGGGTCTTTGACAAACTAGTTGAAGATATGATTTCCAAAGACCTTGCCATATCAACTATGGTTGAAAATGCAGAGCTGTTAATTTTCCTCTCTACAGTGCTCCCAATCCAATACAAAAGTGAGTTACATTTTTATTCTAATTTCCCCCTTTACAAAATTGTGTCCTAATTTTTGAGTCAATTGTTTTGCAGGATTTCAAGCAAAGTATTACTTATGGGGAGTTTTTAGAGCAAAGAAAACTTCACCAAAGACAAATGAAGTGGTGTCTGAAGAGGATAAATGATAATAGTGCCATAATCCACAGTAGCTCTAGTGCCTCTAACCATTGATATATATATATATATATATATATATATATATATATATATATATATATGCAGCCCTCCCCCTTTTTTATTTTTTTAAGTTTGTTTTTTTTTTTTCTGACCAATTTTAAGTTTGTTCTTAACAACAAGGATTTAGTTTATATTAATTTTGCATGGGTATTTTGTGAAAGTTAGTGGTGCATATAATCCTTTTTGCTAAATATTGATCTTACTTGCAACATTACAGTTTAACAGCTGCTTAATTTGCTTTGTATATTTATAGATAGATATGGAACAAATTTCAAAAATTAAAACAATAAATGAATTTTATTGATTTTAGTGTTGTTAGTAAGTTTAACAGTAAGTCTTGAGATAAAACAACTTTCAAGAACATGGTTGTGGATGTTTTCTATTCTCGTATTCTTTGTTTCTGGTGTTTTGTGTGCTTTATCAATGTCTTATGCAATTGAAAGCAGAAAATCATCCCTCAAGGAAGCTTTAGATGTTATATCTCTTTTAGGAACAACTTTATTTGTTGTTATGTACATACAATACAAAGCTTCTAAATGTTGAAAACCTTTATTTATTCCCCTTTAAATGGACAGTTCAATGAGGTTGATAATGTTAGCAATGAAACCCCATTTGCCAAAGCTGGAGTTTTTAGTAGGATATTGTTTTGGTGGTTGAGTCCATTGATGAAAAAGGGACAAGATAAAACACTTCAGGATGAAGGTATTCCAATGTTCGTGCCACCAGAAAGAGATTTTTGTGACAGGATTCTATGCTTTGCTCTTTCAAGCTCTTTAAGCCTTTGTTATCTTCCCTCTTGCATTCTAAAACCTAAAAATTCCAATCTTCTCTATTGTGCGAAAGTTAAGCATTATTTAACATCAAATCTTCAAGAATAATCATTATTTATCATCGATTTTCCAACATTATAAATTAATTAGAGTTGTTATAGTACAGATACACGGTCACACACACAGTAATGCACAATAAAGTCACATATATAGAGATACTAGTATTGAGAACCTGTGCAAAAAGTCGGGTGAGGCAGTGACAGTAGCTGAATGCCTCAATCAACTAGAGGAGTTGCTTGTAGTGGCGGACCTAAGACCCTGGACAGGGTTGCAAAAATTTTTAAACACGTGAATCACTAAAAAAAGTCATAAAATTAAATTTGTAATATTTTTGTTAAATTAATTAAATAATGAGTTTATTTGGAATAATAACATTAAATATGGTGCAAATCAAGAGCTTAAGTGCAAAAATAAAATTTCAAGGGGGTCAATTTTTTTTATAGGTGACTTAGGTGCAAAAAATTAAAATTTAGAGTGTGCAACCGACTTCCCTGAGTCATATGTGGCTCCACCACTTGCTTGCACAAAATGTGAAAAGAACCCCCCAAAACAGAGGCACAAGATGTCAATCTACGTACACCCAGGAGGTTGGCCGGAAAAAGCTCACGGTGTGGCGATGCGTCGCCTACATTCCCCCAAAAGGCCATCGGAGGTTAGACGTGTGTGGCGGCGCATGGGGAGTGGGACAGAGGCGCGACTTCAGTGGATAGTCGGTCTTGAAATCCTGATTCAGATGGTGGAGGTGGTGAGATGAAATCAGTTGTCTATGGTGGAGATAACGGCCAAGCACCGGGTTGCGTAGAAAAAAAAGTTTTAGTGATCAACAACTGTTGCAATGAAGGCACTGTTTGGGGTTTTAGGGTTTGAATTTTTTTGCAATGAAGGCATGGAAGGGTCACAATGAAGGTGACTAAAGTTTACCACAGTAAAGGCGGCTAGAGTTTATGCGGAAGCAAGTCACTCAAGATCGAGCGGGAGCTCGTGATACCATATAGAATTAGATTTCTGAATATTATTAGAATTGTAATTTGAGTACAAGTGCTAATCTATCCAAATAGGCTATTCTAAACTTAAACCTAACAAGTCTAATAAATGGGCCGGATAAATAATTACTGTGATTAACTATACACTATTTACAACATATATATACTAATTAAATTACCCCTACTTATAATGATCCTCTCCTTACAATATTAAATACATGAATTAATTTAAGAGTATTTTACCAATAATAACATTAAATTTTTTTGTTTATAGTTGATCGAGTTTTGAGTAACATATCATTAGGATTTAGTTGGTACAAATCGTCAATGTAAGAGATATTTTATCTTGTTAAACTAATTTATAATGATTTGAACGTGGGGTTAATGAGTACAATTTGTATCAGGATAACCATAAACCACAAATTAAATTGTGTTAAGGTGATGTCACAGATGTCGAAAATTTCTGAATTAATTGCAAACATCTTTCTGCAACATTTATTTAGTGTACACTAAAAATAGATTGAAACAAAACAAAAAAAAATAGTAACATTATAGTTCCACTTCTACCAAAGGGAATGATCAGAAGCTTATAAAAAAAAGAGAGAGAGAATTAGCAGAAAGACACTACCACTCGGCAATTAAAGTAAGAAAACAAGAGTTGTCATTTTTACTTTTTAAAAATGTTCTATATTATTTTTTTTCTAAATTATGTATTCATTATATACGACTAATAAGAAAATAAAAAATTATTGTAACATAAAATTGTGACAATTATGATAGAAAGAAGATGTAAAGTGGAAATGAGTACAATAGAAAATTGAATAAAACCCAGTTTTTTCCTACCAACCATTCATAATTTTTTTAAGGTTCCGTGTGAAAGTTGCTCTGTTTATCATTTTTCTATCCTCGTCACTGTCACTTGTTCACTAATATATTATTATCGTACTTTCCTCGTTTGTATTTTCTTTGTTATTATAATGAAGTCAACACATTCTTCTCTTTCCTTTCCTCACACTCTAGATTCATGAGAATTCAACTAAATTAAGGTCCTAATGTATCCTTCAATTTTTGTATTAAAACTCTCCATTTTCATCTGTAAATGGAAAGCTGATTTTAATACTATTCCTTTGTATAAAGTTGAATTCTAAAGGAATATAATTAAATACTATTCCTTTGTATAAAGTTGAATTTTAACACAAGAGTAGTATTGATGTTTCACCCCAAAAGAGTGAGTTTATAGGTTATAACTTATAATACAGAAATCACCATTTTCTCGCTCCCATCAAACATATCACCTGCTCAAGAAATGAAAAATAAAACATATTCTCTTCCTCTATCTTTTTTTAACCACTGATCTGGAGTGTATTGTTATTAACTATTAATAATTATTGTTATTCTCTCTCTCTCCCATAAAACAGATCTGATGATTTACCTTCAACAAATTTGGAAAATTCTTGTAATTAACTATAACAAATAACAGATCTATTTTTCCTCTGAAATTAAACAATATGATGATAAGAGGAAAAGAAAGGTGAAGGAATTAAGAACGTGAAGTGTGGTGAGAGGAGTGGTGGTTTAAGGGAGGGTTTTGAGAGAGAAAGAAAGAGGAAGGAAATTGGAGAGGATTGAAGGAAATGGAGATTTTGTTGCTGCTGCTGCAAAACGTTACAAGTTTCAATAAAAGTTGATAGTTATAGGCCAATGAGGTTGCTTACTTTACTAATTGATGAAGCATTATTCAAGTTGTAGGTGAAAGTTTCTTCAATAAATACATGATTATGTTTACCTTTATGTTACAGAGTTTGAGCTGAAAAGAGAAGCTAAAAAGAAAATGGAGGATTTTTGGAGCATGATTTGTGGAGACTCTAGTTGTTCTGAAACTGGAGAAAATCCTTTCTGTTATGATTTCAAGTTTTTAAAAGATCCTTCCTCATGCATCAACCACTTGATGGTCATTTGCTTTGATGTGTTATTCTTGACCATCTTGTCCTTCATCATGATCCTGAAGTCCTCATCAAGACCCTTTTGGAGTCCAGTAAGATATTCAAATTTGCAGCTATTTTCTGCTATAATCAATGCTTCTATTGGGTTGTTGCATTTATGCTTAGGAATTTGGGTTTTAGAGGAAAATTTAAGAAAAACCCATCAAGCTTTTCCTCTTAATTGGTGGTTGCTAGAACTCTTTCAAGGATTCACATTATTGTTGGTAAGTTCAACTGTAACTCTTCCGATAAAACAACTCTCAAGAGCATGGTTGTGGTTGTTTTCGATTCTTATATTCATTGGTTCTGGTGTTTTATGTGCTTTATCCATGTCTTATGCAATTGGCAACAGGGAATTATCCCTCAAGGAAGCTTTAGATGTTGTTTCTTTTTTAGGAACAACATTACTATTGTTATGCACATGCAAAGTTACTAAATCTGAAGATAATGATAGAGAAATTGTTGAAAGCCTTTATGCCCCTTTAAATGGACAGTTCAATGAGGCTGATCATGTAACCCCATTTGCTAAAGCTGGATTTTTTAGTAACATGTCATTTTGGTGGTTGAATCCATTGATGAAAAGGGGACAAGATAAAACACTTCAGGATGAGGATATTCCGAAGTTACGGGCATCAGATCGAGCAGATAATTGTTATTTGTCATTTGTAGAACAGTTGAACAGACAAAGACAAAACGACGGTTCGTCCCATTCATCAATTTTATGGACAATAATTTCATGCCATCAGAAAGAGATTTTTGTGACAGGATTATATGCTTTGCTCAAGGTACTCACTCTATCTTGTGGTCCTATTCTTCTGAATGCCTTTATATTGGTTGCTGAGGGTAATGGAAGTTTCAAATATGAAGGTTATGTATTGGCTATATCACTCTTCTTTATAAAAATCATAGAATGTCTATCACAAAGGCAATGGTATTTCCAAAGTAGACTTATTGGGATGAAAGTTAGATCACTACTTACTGCAGCTATTTATAAAAAAACATTGAGTTTATCCAATTCTGCTAGACTGATTCACTCTAGTGGTGAGATAATGAATTATATGACAGTGGATGCTTATAGAATTGGAGAATTTCCATTCTGGTTTCACAAGACTTGGACAACAATCCTCCAATTATGTATTGCTTTAGTGATTCTTTTTCGCGCAATTGGAGTAGCAACAATAGCCTCACTGGTGGTGATAGTTCTCACTGTGCTTTGCAACACTCCACAAGCAAAGTTACAACACAAGTTTCAAAGCAAACTTATGGCGGCACAAGATGAGAGATTGAAGGCTAGTTCTGAGGCACTTGTGAATATGAAAGTGTTGAAACTATATGCATGGGAAACAAATTTTAAGAATGCTATAGAAAACTTAAGAAATGTGGAACTGAAATTGTTATCTTCCGTTCAATTAGCAAGAGCATACCTTGTCTTTCTCTTTTGGACCTCGCCGATGTTGGTGTCTACTGCTTCTTTTTTGGCATGTTACTTCTTGAATGTTCCTTTGCATGCAAGTAATGTTTTCACTTTTGTGGCAACTTTGCGCCTTGTGCAAGATCCTATTACAGGCATCGCGGATGTTATTGGGGTGATCATTCAGGCAAAAGTTGCATTTGCTCGGATTGTCGAATTCCTTGAGGCACCAGAACTACAGAGTGCAACTTTCAAAAACAAGTGCGTTAATGACAACCTTAAGGGCTCAATTTTAATCAAAACTGCTGACTTTTCATGGGAAAGTAATGTATCAAAGCCAACACTAAGGAACATAAATTTGGAATTAAGACCTGGAGAAAAGGTTGCTATTTGTGGAGAAGTTGGCTCAGGCAAATCTACCCTCTTAGCAACAATTCTAGGAGAAGTTCCTAATACAAAGGGAAATGTAATCTTTTATTCTCTTTCTGGTCATACCATACACTCCTATATTGTGTGATACTCTAATTGGTTATAACTTGGACAATACTTTTATCTTTTGGTCAGAAAATTCAAATTACTGCGATAACAATAACAACAACCAATCACATAAATTAAGCTTTCTATAGTGATTTTTTATCTGTCCTTCATTTTAGTTAGAAAATTAATGAGTATCTGATTCTCTATTATGAATTACAGATTAATGTATATGGGAAGTTTGCGTATGTTTCACAAACAGCATGGATACAAACAGGTACTATAAGGGAAAATATTTTGTTTGGATCAGAGTTGGATGATCAAAGATATCAAGAAACACTTCAAAGGTCTTCACTGTTGAAAGACCTTGAGTTGTTTCCCTATGGTGACCTCACTGAAATAGGTGAGAGAGGAATTAATTTAAGTGGAGGTCAGAAGCAACGAATTCAACTTGCTCGTGCTCTTTATCAGAATGCTGATATATATCTCTTGGATGATCCATTTAGTGCTGTTGATGCACACACTGCAAAACATTTGTTTAATGTAATGACATCTTTCTTCACATACTACATATATATGTCTGGTCTAGTGTTAGTCTTCACTGAAAAATGGCTTTGAAATTTGGCAGGAATACATCATGGAAGGACTTAAAGGGAAAACTGTCTTACTTGTGACTCATCAAGTTGACTTCCTTCCAGCATTTGATTTTCTTTTGGTAATTTCATTCTTCTAGTTTTTTTTACCGTGTTATTGGTACGCAGTATCTACCGGTCTTGCTGGTGACTAATCTACATTGGGAAACCTGGTTGGCCACGTATATCCGGCTTTACCGGTCACTGTGGCTCTCCCCTCCTAATAAAGTTTTTGTCACACCTAGTATTCGAACTTGAGACCTCCTTAGGGTGGGATCTTAACACAGTTACCACTAATATCAACCCTTGTTGGTATTTATGTCTCTAGTTAATTATAGTTGTTCATCTACTTTATAAATGTGGCTAAGTTAAAATAAAATCATGGTTGTTCAACTATTTTATTTCCATTACAGTTGATGTCAGATGGGGTAATCCTACAAGCTGGTTCATATCACCATCTATTAACCACAAGCCAAGAATTCCAAGACCTGGTCAATGCTCACAAGGAGACTGCTGGTTCTGAACAGCTTGTGAATGTTACTTCTTCACAGATAAACTCAATTTCTATGAAGATATCTTCAGCTTTTATGGAGAAGGAGTTTAAAGAAGCAAATGGAAATCAATTAATTAAGAAAGAAGAAAGAGAGAGAGGAGACAAAGGGTTGAAGCCTTACTTACAATATCTGAATCAGATGAAAGGCTATATATTCTTCTTTGTAGCTTCTCTTTCTCACCTTACTTTTGTGCTCTGTCAGATACTGCAAAACTCATGGATGGCTGCTAATGTTGACAATCCGCGTGTCAGCACATTGCGATTGATTTTAGTTTATTTCTTAATTGGAGCTTCTTCAACATTTTTCTTGTTAACTAGAAGTCTGCTTGTAGTTGCTTTGGGTCTTCAGTCATCAAAATCTTTATTTTTACAGTTGATGAACTCCCTCTTTCGCGCACCGGTGTCATTTTATGATTCTACACCATTGGGAAGGATACTTAGTAGGGTAAGCATACTAAACAATCAATTCCTTTGCTATAAAATACAATTGAAGAAATAATAGTATTTTAACTGTTATTTACTTGTTTAGGTATCATCTGATCTCAGCATTATGGATCTTGACATACCATTTATCCTTACTTTTGCTGTGGGAGGCACTATAAACTTTTATTGTAGTCTTACAGTTTTAGCAGTAGTCACTTGGCAAGTCTTGATTGTCGCTATACCAATGGTTTATGTCGCGATTCGCTTGCAGGTAATCCACATATTCTTTTAGTATTTTGTTATAGAATTCAAAACATTCTTGGTTGTTAAGCAAACTTGGTAAGGTTGTTTTTTTATGTGTTTTAAGCAGAGATACTACTTTGCATCAGCAAAAGAAATGATGCGGATGAATGGCACAACAAAATCCTTTTTAGCTAATCATGTAGCTGAAACTATTGCTGGAGCTGTGACAATAAGGGCTTTTGAGGAGGAAGATCGTTTTTTTGAGAAGAATCTTTATCTAATTGATATTAATGCTAGTGCTTTTTTCCATAGTTTTGCCTCAAATGAGTGGTTGATACAGCGATTAGAAATAATCAGTGCAGTTGCTCTTTCCTCTGCAGCCCTTTCCATGGTTATGCTTCCACCTGGAACTTTCACCTCTGGTTAGAACTTGATCATTACTATTGAGGGACGACGCTTCCACTCGGCACCGTCAAATCACGAATGTCATTGTTTGCTTTAAAACACAAACAATAGCATCAGTTCTCTTTATGCAAGTTTCTAAATTTCAGTATCTTCTATTTCAGGATTTATTGGCATGGCTCTATCTTATGGCCTTTCGCTAAATGCTTCCTTAGTATTTTCAATTCAAAGTCAATCCACTCTTGCAAATCAAATCATATCTGTAGAGAGGCTAAATCAATATATGCATATACCAAGTGAGGCCCAAGAAATAATAGAAGGAAATCGCCCTCCTTCAAATTGGCCGATTGCAGGCAAAGTCGAAATAAACGACTTAAAGGTAATTGCTGCTTACTACTCCAAACTTAAATATAAGCAAAAATGTCTATGTATTTTGTCTAAATTTGGATTAAGCTCATAGATACTTTTGCTTATATTTAAGACTTTTAAGAATGTGAAGCATAATGTTTGTTGATACCTTTGTCAGATAAGATACAGACCTGATGGACCACTTGTACTTCATGGAATCACATGCACATTTAAAGCAGGACACAAGATTGGCATTGTTGGAAGAACTGGCAGTGGGAAATCCACTCTAATTGGCGCTTTATTTCGCCTCGTGGAGCCATCAGGAGGTAAAATTGTAGTTGATGGCATAGATATTTCATCTATTGGCCTTCATGATTTGAGGTCATGTTTTGGGGTCATACCACAGGATCCTACCCTTTTCAATGGGACAGTAAGATATAATTTGGACCCTTTATCTAAACACACTGATCAAGAGATATGGGAGGTAAGTAAAACATTCAACATTCTATTTATCTTTGTGTTGCATAGCAAATGTAGACTAATTGTTGATCAATATGAAGGTTCTTGGAAAGTGCCAATTGCGAGAAGCTGTCCAAGAGAAAGAAAAGGGATTAAACTCCTCAGGTACACTTTCTAGTTTCATTATTATTGAAATGTTGAAAACACTTATTTCCTTGTTAGTAATGACTAGTTGAAAATTTCTTCCCAGTTGTTGAAGATGGATCAAACTGGAGCATGGGACAAAGGCAGTTATTCTGTTTGGGGCGTGCTCTTTTGAGAAGAAGTAGGATATTGGTGCTGGATGAAGCAACTGCATCAATTGATAATGCAACTGATTTGATTCTGCAGAAAACCATTAGGACTGAATTTGTAGATTGTACAGTCATCACAGTAGCACACAGGATACCAACTGTCATGGATTGCACTATGGTTCTTTCAATTAGTGATGGTGAGTTGGCTTAAAATTTAACAACCACTATTCAGACTAATCCATAACTCCCTAGGCTAAGAAGTCTAGGTACTCAGTAAGATATTGATACGATACGATACAACACAGGTACGGTGAAATTTTACAAAATTAGATACGACATGGCCAAGACACGCTAACTAAAATTTATACTCACACAATGTTGGTAAAGAGATAAATGACCTGGAGCGGCACATAAAATATGACAATGTAAAACGTGGGGGACTTTATTTTTAAACTTGAAATCATGAAAAGGAAATGTGGAGAATATGTTTGATCATTTACATGTTTTTATCAAATAAAGGAATCCTCTGACTGTATTTTCAGGAAAATTGGCGGAGTATGATGAGCCAATGAGCTTGATGAAGAGAGAAGAATCACTGTTTAGGCAACTTGTCAAGGAATATTGGTCTCATTTTGAGTCAGCAGAATCCCATTGATGCTAACAATGAAGTTTATATGTCAGCACTAGTGTGTCTCTTTTTCTCTTATACTAGCAAGTCAAGAAAGTGAGTAGGATGTAAAATGTGTTCTGCTAGAATAAGTTATGAGGTCTAAGAGATGGGAAAGGGATGATACTTGAGGGAAATTAAAAAAGAGGACTAGATTGTACCACTTCTAAAATGATATATGAGCTTTACAAAGTTTTTGTTTAGAAATCTGTCAAGTCTTTGCTAATGAAATTGGTCTGTAATCCTGAGAAGTTTAAGGTCCACTAGATATGTTGTATAGGATAAAATTTAATAGTATGAGGCTACCAACCCTTGTTGGTTAAGTATCATACTAACAATAAATAGAAGACAATATCACAATAAAAAGATAACTACCATGACTCGTTTTCTCATGAAAATGGTAACCAAAGGCATCCAACATTACACAATATACACATAACATTAGAAACCAAGCACACCAAATTAAATTACAAGTAAAACTACAATTAGTGGAGCAATGTAGTTGCTGAATTGCTATTAGCTACCTGCCTAGTTCTTATTGAGCTGTCACAAGAAAATAACTAGAGCTATTTGCAGAAGATGAACACTCTTTATAGATCAGTTATTTTCAGAGCAAGCTTAGTTGCTTCCCAACAAGTTAATAATTGATGATGTAACTTTAAATCACCATAAGTGTGAAAAACCAGTATTATCAAATTGTTGCCATGGTGGCACGGCATCGTGGCATTATGGAATGGCAGATTATCTGCTAGCTGCCATAATCGGGCATAATCTAGTGACATAAGCAATTGCAAGACTGTTTTGAAGAGCTTATGGAAACTTTATGACATGTTCATAAGTTGTTTTCATCTTATTTTCATAAGCTCTCTATAATAGCTTATAAAAACAGCTTCAGTTTGACTTTATTTTATCTTTTATTATAGAAATAACTTATACATAAGCACTTATCTAATAAACGTTTAAGCTATAAGAATTTAATTAAGTTGTTTATACAAACAGTGCCTAGGCTAGGAACTAGATTACAGAGTAAAATGCTCAAAGCTTACACCAATAACTCAATCATAATGGCTTAAAAGTTTAACATCATCTATTATTACTGTTGGAGATCAGTTTAGCTATTGTTACTTAGTTTGTTATGTGTCTAGTAAAGGAGTTATCCCTGTCTGATGAATCTTTGAAACCGAAACATAGAGTTCAATACTCTTTCAAGCTCTTTAAACATTTTGTTATCTTTTCTCTTGCATTCTAAATCCTAAAAATTACAATATTCTCTATTACGTTAAAGTTAAGCATTATTAACATAAAATCTTCAAGAATAAACATTTTTTCTCATCGATTTTCTTCCAACATTACCATAAATTATATAGAAAGAATTGTTACATTACACTACAGATACACGGTCACAGGCACAGTAATGTAGTAAAAAATGATAACGCAGAATAGAGTAACATATACAGAGATATGATGAGATTGAAAGAGACCTTGCCTGGAGGCGTGAAAGTGAAGGTTGCACAATGGAGTCGAGTGAACGAGTGAAGAAGCAGTTACAGTGAGACCTGTGAAGGGAATGAAGTTGCACCGTGAATGAATGAATGGCTCAATCAACTGGTGGCGTTGCTTGCATCGTCGCTGAATGCGATGCGGTGACGGTTACCAGCATCACAACTCCAACTACGCCGTCGCTGGAGTCGGGCGCTTGATCCACATAAGCAAAAAAAAAAAATCTCTTTTTTTATGAAAAAAATAATAAAATGTTAAATTATTGTAAAAAAAAAAAGGTGCTTCTAAGTGAGACAGCAAATCAAATCTTTCACCAATTGACGTTGAATATTGTTTAAAATATCATAAATGGTTAAGATTTAACCAACCAATATTAAATCCCAACCATTGATGAATTTTTATACTACATCCAACAGTCAATTTTAGTGTTTCACTGGTGAAAGATTTAATCCTTCTATGTAATGAGAATGAATCCTCTAGATTTTCCTCAAGCATTGTCGTTGCGTAGTTGGAGCTGCATGGGGGATAAATTGAGAACCCACGATCATATGATGATGTTGGTAAGAGACCATCATTTTTGGGGCTTTTCTAAATTATCTAAACTATCCTCAACGACCTTGAAGCTGACTATCCTGAAATGCTTGAGTGATTCTGCACTCTACTTATCTTTTATTTATACACTTTTAATAATAATAATAAT
Organism: Astragalus glycyphyllos; assembly: GCA_963573325.1. Taxonomy (NCBI): domain Eukaryota; kingdom Viridiplantae; phylum Streptophyta; class Magnoliopsida; order Fabales; family Fabaceae; genus Astragalus; species Astragalus glycyphyllos. Next base: position 20,935,496 of record OY754313.1, on the reverse strand, counting down.
AAATAAATAAATAAATAAATATAATTTACGGTTACAAGGAAGTTAATGAGATTACTACTTTCTAAGAGCATAAATAATATTACCAAAATACATTTAAGTGCATGATTGACCTTACCTAGGTAAATGAATAACGAGTAGTGGCAGATTTGTATGTTAGTGAAGGGGTCACTTAACCCCCCCCCTCAAAAAAGTTTCATTTACCACCCAATAAAAATGAACTTTGACCCCCTAAAAATATAATATTGTATTACTACTCATTAATTTTGTACTCAATTGCACCAAAGACCCAACTAACTCGCTCCAAATATCTATAATTTTGCACCCAATTGCACCTCTAGACGCAATTATTTCGAAATATAAAATCACTTATAAGACAATTATGAGTTGTATAATTTATTTATTTAAATATATTAAAGTTTTATTTATTTAAATACTAACCACTTTGCCTATAAAAAGATATATATTTTAAGATTGTTTTTAATTATAATTTTATCAAAGTGTGTTTTAAAAAATTTTAACTCTAAAACTCTGTTCGGCAAGTCAGATCTGCTAACTGTAGGGATGGCAAAAAACCCGGACCCACGGGTACCCGCGAGTAAAACCCGTGACGGGTACAGGGCGGATAGTCAAATGGGTACCCGCGGGTTGAATAAACGGATAGTCAAACTACCCGTTAATAAATGAGGTCGGGCGGGTGGCGAGGTACCCGTGCCCGCGGGTACCCGTACCCGTTACAAAATATGATTAAATACCCCTCATATATATACCTAATTAAGAAATCCTAAATTTTCCCTCACACTCAGCACCTTGTTGTCATTTTCAATAATTTGTGGTCGTATGTTTTATTCTACTATTTTAGATGATGTTTAGTGACTTGTTATTTTCAAAATTGGAAATTATTATAATTTTAGTGTTCATTATCTCCATTCATTAACAATTATATATTAATAAAAAGTTGATAAGAAAAATGGGTATCGAAATGCATAATTTTCTAATATAAATGAACCGAAAAAATAGTGTTCAAAAGATAAATTTTACAAGGTATTTCAAATTTATTTTTTTTAAAAAAATATTTTTATTAATTTACAAATATACGTGGGTACTCGTAGGTACCCATTAAGAAACAATATCCATTTAATACCCGCTATGCGGGTACCCGCATGGGTCTGGAGCAGGTACAAGTCCCAGTTATACTAAACGGGACGAGTAGCGGGTAGTTACTACCCGGGCCCGCCCCGTTGACATCCCTAGCTAGCTGGCTTATAAAGGATTTGACTACGGATAACGGATGGAAAAGGTTAGAGTTGTTTGGCAAAAAATCATATATGTGACAGAGTTACCCCCGAAAGAGAAACTCCTCCATTTGCGTTTGTTTGCTTGCAGGATAACAAACAACACTCTCAGTGGCAGTGTAGACTTGCTTCTTGCACCTAACAATTTTCTTCACTACACCCTCCCACCTTCAAATTTCAACCTCTCTTTCCTTCTCACTCTTTCTTCTCATTTTCATCATGTCCACCATTTCATCTTCTTCGCAATTCACAATCTCCAATTTCTCACTCCAATTCCCTTCTTCACTCACCCCACCATCCTTTTCCCTTCAATTCCCAAACTTTCACCCTAAACCCTTTCCCTTCTCTCATTCACTTTCAGTTTCCTTCAAAAAATCCCTCAATACTTCACTTTTCTGCAAGTCCAATGAAGCTTCAGAATCAGAAGAAGAATCTGAATGGCTTCAGAAGCTTCCTGAAAAGAATAAGCCACTTTACTCACATAGTTTGCCTTGTATTGAAGCTTGGTTGAAAAAATTAGGGTTTTGTCAGAGTAAAGATGATAGAGCTTTGTGGGTTGTTCATAAATCTGATTGGCATGCTCATCTCTCTCTTGATGTTACTGACCTTTACGTTAGGTTCGTGTATTTCTTTCTTTTTTCCTCTTTAGGTTTTTCTTTTTCTTTTTTGTGTTTGTTTTTGTTTGTTGGTTGATTCTTGTGCTTGCTTGATGTTTGTGTTTATGCTTGTGAGTGTATGAATGTGTGTGCAGAAGGTGCTATTCTGTATCTACCTTTATGTGGTTTGAAATTGATAAGACTGTGTTTGGATGGATAGTTTTAGAGGCAACAAGACTTAATTCTATCTTTTAAATAAATTTATTTGGGTAATGAAGTTAAATTCTTTTGCCATGTAATATAAAAATGTGTTTGGAACATAATCACTAATAAATTGTTAACTTCAAATCCAACAAGACTTAGGGTGAAATACCAATACTGGGAATCATGGTTACAATGCACAGAAAGATGAAAGTAATGGTTATAATATGACCAGTAGTGTTTTTTCATTTATGGTGATTAGTTATTTACTCCTTTTTGTTTTATTAATTGTAGCATGTTAGCTTTCTGAATGAAAGGATGCCTCCTAGTGATAATAGATGGAATCAAACATGAAACAACTGAACTTTGTTATGTATTCTCTAGCTAATTATAATAACTAGTCAATTCAGTAATAACAAGAGATCCCAAAACAATGAGTATAGCAGTAACTTGTGACAGGCCCTTTTTTCTTTCTTATGTTTTAGCATAAAAAATAACACTTAAGTAGTTGTTTTCCATTACATGCATCTATGGAAGGAAACATTTTTAGAAGTGCTATTCTCAATATTTGTAAAAGAAATGAGGCACTGTTGTTTTACAGCCATTTTGGGTCAACTTTTCAACAATCATCACTTGTAGGAAAAGAAAAGTTTAAATGATCTTGTAATGACTAGGTCATAAAATAATAGCTTTCTACTTAAGTTGAGATCAGCTTCTACACTTCAATTTCTTATAAGCTCCTTTATTTAACTTTTTCATAAGCATCTATAAACTTGCAACAGCTTTAATTTAACATAAGTTAGAATTCAAATAGTTATCTCAGTTGAGGAGCTCCCTTGAGTTTTATTACTTAATAAGTTGCTGGTTACTAGCTAGTTGGTTGTAGAATACCTGGTAGCATTTTTCCGTTTGTTAAAGCGCGTGATGGATTTTCCGTAGTAATTTAAAATTGATGTTTTTTTTTTGTAAATAAAAAGTGGGTTTCATTTCATGCTTTTCATGTAGACATTGAAAAGTTTAAATTTGGTGCAGGTATTTGAAGAATGGACCTGGGAATCTTGAAAAAGATGTGGAGAGGAAGTTTAGTTATGCTTTGAGCAGAGAAGACATTGAGAATGCTGTACTTGGAGGACCATAGCCATTTTGCTTTCACTGTTAAATATACAATGGCTAAATTCCCTGTTTCAAATACTAAGTCAACACATATGTTAAATCATTAACTTTCATGTCAAATTGAAAATGCCTTGTAATGATAGAAATTTTTTATAATGAGATACGGTGTTGATATAGGGTTTAGGGTTATATATATATATATATATATATATATATATATATTAAGAATGAGAATCCGTATGGTGACTGCTACAGAACTAGACATATAGACTTATAGTACTAACATTTCTGAATAATACTTATAATTTATTGATCTAACTCTGGGAATTATCGTCCAACAGGGATATGTTATAATGAAAATGAGAGAATACCACTTCATGACTATCAGATTGTGGGTGATATGTTGAGTTGAACTTGAGTTTAGTACTCAACAATTTAGTCCAAAAAGGGCTGAGAAAGATCTTGTCCCTATGAGACAGTAGTGGATGGAACCTGATGTAATTTAACCACTTCCTTCATGAAATTTCTACAATGTTTCTAGAAGTAAAAGATAACTAGGAGGAATAAGCAGGCCTAGTCATCGCACCACCACCATCATGATGGTATCTTTACCTTGCAATTTAGGAAGGCCCTATACAAAATCCATAGAGATATTAGGCCAAACATAAGTTGGAATTAGGAGTGGTTAGAGGAGACTTGCTGGTGAGAGAGTTTGATACTATAAAGTAGCCACAAATTGATGAAATATCCTTTGATAGATGCATTTATCCCAACAATAGATTCAAAAAAAAAAACAATCCAAGAACAAATATTGAGCTTCCTCGCAATGAGACTTACAAAAAGGGCAACAAACATCAACCTTGTTTGCTACCCCTTACCTTGAAATGACATGACCAAGATATTCATTTCGCTTTTGACCAAAGGTGCACTTCTTCCAAATAAAAGTAAATTTTTAAATTGGTCCCTCAACTATCACTCTCTCCAATTTAGTCCCTAATCTATAAGTATATAATAAATAGTCCCAAACTATTCTAAATTCATCAATTTACTCCCTGGACTATCCACCATCTCTCCAATTTACCTTTACTATTCTAAATTCATCAATTTAGTCCCTAAACCATCAATTTTGTTCACTATAGTTATAGTTATAGTGAACTTTGTTCACTATGGTGGTTTTATTGAAGACAACCCTTGTGAATTGAGTCTACTGTAGTCTTGTAAACTCAGTTTACGTGAACTATAGTGAAATAAGTTCACTATTGGTCCGTAAAACTACTGAAACTCATAACTTATAGTGAACTGAGTTCACGATAGTTCTAGTGAACTCAGTTTAATTGAACTATTGTGAACTCAGTTCACTATAGATTTTGAGTTTTAATTTTACATGTCGGTAGTGAACTAAATTCACTGAGGGTATTTTTGTCATTAAATTTTATTTTTTAATATGCTGCTGATGGAGATATAGATTGAAACTAAAAATAATTGTCCAAACTATTTCACTTGAATTAACCAAAATTTCAGCTTCAAGTTAAGTGCATCATGGCCGTGTGATTTCGCTCAACAATACCGGGCCATCAAATTGAACCAAAGCAGAATTCATGAAACCTCTTCCAACGTTATCTCGCCACATTCCCGAGTTAAAAACCTTAGTTTCTTCAATCCAAAAATCATTGTCACCACCCCTTCAAAATCTAGTTTTTACTTTGGAATTTCTAGGCAAAGCACTTGACCAATACCCAGATCTCAAAACTTTGAAAAATCTCCATTCCAAGATTTTTTATCTCAGTTCTAATGAGAACCCATCTCTGGGTATCAAACTCATGAGAGCTTATTCTGCTTGTGGAGAACTAAGGTTTGCACGCAAGGTGTTTGATGAAATTCCTGAAAGGAATGTTGTTTTCTATAATGTCATGATTAGAAGCTATGTTAATAACTGTCTGTATAATGATGCATTGCTTGTTTATAAGGACATGGTTAATGGAGGGTTTAGGTCTGATAATTATACATACCCTTGTGTTCTTAAGGCTTGTTCTTGTTCTGATAGTTTGAGGTTTGGGTTGCAGCTTCATGGAGATGTGTTGAAGGCTGGGATGGATTCTAATTTGTTTGTTAAGAATGGTCTTATTGCTATGTATGGGAAATGTGGATGCTTGACGGAGGCGCGACGTGTTCTCGATGAAATGTTGTATAGGGATGTTGTTTCTTGGAACTCGTTGGTTGCAGGGTATGCACAGAATCTGAACTTTGATGATGCGTTGAAGGTTAGCAGAGAAATGGAGGATTTGGGACAGAAACCAGATTGTGGTACATTGGCTAGTCTCATGCCGGCTATAGCGAACACTTCGTCGGATAATGTTTTGTATGTTGAGGAGATTTTTATGAATTTGGAGAAGCGGAGTTTGGTATCATGGAATGTGATGATAAGGGTGTATATGAAAAACTCCATGCCTAGAAAATCTGTGGATTTGTTTTTGCAAATGGAGAAAAGCGGAATAGAACCGGATGCAATCACTTGTGCTAGTGTTCTTCCCGCATGTGGGGATCTTTCGGCTTTGTTGTTAGGAAGGAGAATTCATGAATATGCTAAGAGAAAGAAATTATGTCCAAATTTGCTATTGGAGAATTCTTTGATAGACATGTATGCTAGGTGTGGATGTCTAGAAGATGCAAAGAAAGTGTTTGACAGAATGAAGTTCCGCGATGTTGCATCGTGGACTTCATTGATATCTGCTTATGGTATGACCGGACATGGCTGCAATGCTGTGGCACTCTTCACAGAAATGCTAAATTCGGGTCAAAACCCAGATTCCATCGCGTTTGTGGCAATTCTCTCAGCTTGTAGTCACTCAGGATTATTACGTGAAGGGAAGATTTATTTCAAACAGATGACAGATGATTACGGAATCACACCAAAAATCGAACACTTTGCTTGTTTCGTCGATCTTTTAGGACGTGCCGGGAAAGTAGACGAGGCCTATAATTTCATCAAACAGATGCCAATTGAACCTAATGAAAGAGTATGGGGAGCACTACTTAGTTCTTGTAGGGTATACTCTAACATGGATATTGGTCTTATAGCTGCAGACAACCTACTTCAATTAGCTCCAGAGGAATCAGGTTACTATGTACTGTTATCTAATATATACGCAAAGGCCAGTAGATGGAAAGAAGTAACGGTGATTCGATCACTAATGAAGAAAAGAAACATTCGGAAAACGCCCGGTATCAGTAATGTTGAGCTGAACAATAAGGTTCACACGTTTCTTGCAGGAGACACATTTCATCCGCAATCAAAGGAGATATATGAAGAGCTAGGTGTGTTGGTGGGGAAGATGAAAGAGTTAGGGTACATACCAGAGACCGATTCTGCGCTTCATGATGTGGAGGAAGAGGATAAGGAATGTCATTTAGCTGTTCATAGTGAAAAGTTAGCTATTGTGTTTGCTCTTTTGAATACAAAAGAGTCTCCAATAAGAATCACAAAGAACCTTCGTGTTTGTGGAGATTGCCATATTGCTGCTAAACTTATATCGAAAATAGTTCAACGTGAAATTGTTGTTAGAGATACCAATAGGTTCCACCATTTTAAGGATGGTGTATGCTCTTGTGGTGATTATTGGTGAGGTTGCTGCTGAAAATTTTGATATGGAATTTGGCTGCATATTTATTGTAGCTATTTTTTAGTAGCTGCAGGAAAAAAAAATGCTGTAATATTTTTTTAGAAGTTAAAAAAGAGTGAAATTTTTCTAAGAAAAGAAACACCATATAATTGGAAATTAGCTGAAATTTATTTAGAAAAATTGAAGCGATAGATAACTGGATCTTAAAAATGATTCTGTGTCTTTGAAGATAATGTCTACTGTCTAGCAACAATACAAAAGTAGACTTCTCTTGAAACTTTGTGATTAACTTGGGGATGCACTGCAGTTGCACTTCCTCTCTTTGATGCTCATAGAATAGAAGTGTGAAAAATTAGAAATTAGAGATAAAGATTTGATACGATATGATATGACTGAAATTTATATTCTATTCTGATTCACTTGGGTAAACTTTTAAAGAATCATCACTTTATAGGAAAAGAAAAGTTGAGATGACCTTGTAATGGCCGACTCATAAAATGGTTCCTTTCTGCCCCTCAATTTTTTCATAAGCTCTTTCATTTCATAAGCAACTATAAACTTGTAATGGCTTTAACATAAGTTACAAATAGTTATCTCAGTTGAGGAGCTCCCTTGAGTTTTAATTCAGTTATGCTTTGAGCAGAGAAGACATTGAGAATGGTGTCCTTGGAGGACCATAGCCATTTTGCTTTCACTGTTAAATATACAATGGCTATTTAGTTCCCTAATGGAAATTACTTATAAAGTAATATATGTATATATATGAGGATCCGTATATAGTACTAATATTTCTGAATAATACTTGTGATTTTATTGATCTAACTCTAGGAACTACCTTCAAAAAGAGATATGGAAACTGAAAATTTGGCAGTGATAACTTTCTTCAAGAGGGAAACATGAAAAATTGGAAGGATTCTACTTTCTGTAGGTAAGCCCAATTAATTGGTTGATTGCCTTAGCATTTCACAATCTACTGAGGACTTATGGAGACTAGAGCTCAGAAAAATAGAGTAGAAAGAATAAAAAGACGTTTTAGATTTCAACATGTTTTTCGTGTGGAAACTATGGGTATTTCTGGTGACGTAGCTCTTTTGTGGAATGATTATTATGTTCAAATTCTAGTCTCTTGTCTGAATTATATTCATGTTAACGTGATTGAAAGGAGGTCACAGATTTTTTTTGCTATGACCTTCATCTACGGCAACCCTACCTTTCAACAACATAGATCACTTTGGGCTAAGATTATGTCCTTACAACCTGCCAACCAGGGACCATGGTGTTGTATGGGTGACTTTAATGAGATGCTAAATACATATGAGAAAGATGGTATGCGACCAATTGAACCTATTAGATTGCAATTGTTCAATGACTTATTGGATGAATCGAATCTAATGGACCTAGAACTTGATGGATGTAAGTTCACTTGGATTAGTAATCTAAGAGATGGGGTGACAACCAACTAGACAGAAAATTGATAGGGTGCTAGTGAATTGGAATTGGAGGAGATTGTTCCCTCATGCTATTGGTGTGGCTTTACCTATTGTAAATTTAGATCATTCCACCAATTGTTCTTAAACCTAACCACCCCTAACTAGTGGGGTGAACTTTAAATATGAAATGTATTGGGAGTAACATGAGCAGTGTAGGGAGATGGTGACAAGTAGCTGGGAACCGGATAATAATACTGACTTTGGGTGGTCTCTTGTCTGCAACAAACTTTAAGTACCTAAGTTAGATCGAAAATTAAATAAGGCTGACAGTGTAAACGTTGTGTAACTTAAAGGACTCAAGTGTTAAAAAAAAAAACTCAAATGATCAATTCGCTACAATTAAATAACTTAAAGGACCTCTGGTATAATTTTGCCTTTGAAATAAACATCCAAACTATTTTACTTAACATGAATTAACCAAAATTTCCCACCTTAAAGTTTCACCGGACAAAAGTCAAACTTGTCTCCATTGTACAAGCATCTTCAAGTTAAGTAGGGGTGTTCACGGTTTGGGTCGGTTATGAGATAAAAAATGAACCACAAGGAAAAACTACATGCAATTTGGTTTGTTTGGTTCAATTGGCTCCCTAAAAAAATAAACCAAACCAATGCGGTTTGATTGGTTCCTTTGTTTCGATTTTTTTGAGACAAAACATAATTAAAACAGAGTGAAAATTAACAAACATAAAAAACGGGTAACATAAATCTTTAAGAAAAAATATGCCCAAATTGTTGGACTATATGATAACCTTGGGGGGGTGGGGTGAATAAGGTTATATGCTAAAAATGAAATCTGTTTAGTTTTCGAAAATTAACGGTGCTAGTTTAAATCGAATGCGGAAAAAAGGATTTAAACTATATGCAACTACTTATGCAAGCTATAACAGTGGCAGAAACAATTATAGTGCGATAATATCAAATGCAACGACAGTTAATAATTATAAAAGAAAAGCAAAGCAAAGATAAGGGAAAGAAGTACACCGTGATTTTTACGAGGTTCGGGATAAAAGCCCTACGTCCTCGGCCTCCGGCTTTCCAACCTTCGGACTTGATAACCATTATATGAGAAGAAACTTCTTCAACGTCTTACAAGCAAGAAACTTCGCTATAGCTACCACACCAATCTCAATTTTCCCCAAATTGAGAACCCAAGCTCCCCGCTAGAAATCTCGATTTAGTGCTTCCAAAAACACAAGTTAGAAATCGATTTTGTGCTTAAATAGAGGAAGCAAAAAATCGATTGTGCTCTTTAAAAGAATGAGTGAGAAATTGATTGTTAGCTTTATAAAATCAAGTTCATAAACAAGCCATAAATCGATTTCTAGCATGTAACTTACAAGCCATGAATCGATTTCTAGCTTGTAACTTACAAGCCATAAATCGATTTTCACCTTTGAAATGATAAGCAAGAAATCGATTTTATGCTTTTAAAACACAAAGTCATCAATCAATTGTTTTCTTTCCAAAACAAGTTCTTTTATATTTAAACTATAAAGCCATAAATCGATTTTCTTCTCTAGAAAAGGAAGCTCAAAATCGATTTCTAGCTTAAAACCAACAAGCTCAAAATCGATTTTCTTCTTTTAAACTAACAAGCTCAAAATCGATTTCTAGCTTTAAAGTACCAAGTCAAGAATCGATTCTTTACTTCAAAACAAATTCTTTAAAAAACAACAAATCATGATTCAAACTATTTTTTTAAAACACTTTGTGCCTAACCTGATTAATCATGCTTTTATATAAAATATTTTTCCGAGACAGTTTTATTTTAAAAGATCATCTCTCAACTACAAAAGTCATAAAGCAGAAGTGATGGAATCTTACACGCATCCTATGCAAAGCAATATAACACATAAGCCTTGAACACTTGAGAAACTTCTCCTCCGAGCTGCTACACTTTAAGATATCATGTCAAGCGTCTTACTAGATATCACGTCGCGCCGCTACACTTTAAGTTATCATGCCTTGTGCTTTGGTTCAACTATAACCATTAGTAAACAGATTGTAATTTGTTATCGTACAAAACAAAGAGTGTTTGACATTGGTTCAACACAAATATATGTAATATATGAATAACTTTTTTTTAATTCTTTTAAGATAACTACGACCATGTTTAAAACAATTTTGAATTAAAAGTTTTATAGTAATTTTTAAATATAGCATAACAGTTCTTGTCAAAAAAAAAATATAGCATAACAGTATGAATTGCTTGTAAGTGAGTCAAAGAATTAATTGGATCTGGGATAGTAAGTGAGTGAGAGTTGGGTTTTACTTAGATTTGGGCTAGTAAGTTAGTAAAGGAAGTTGTAAGTTATAAATCTTAGTATTAATTGCGGTTCAGTTTGGTTTGGTTGGTGAAACAAAAATCGCAGGCCGAACCGAACTGCGGATTTGATTAAAAAAACCAATTAGACCAATATATATTGGTTTTTTTGCAGCTTTTTGTTTGGATTGGTTCGGTTTGCGGATATCTATTTTTTTATAGGCAAAATGGTTAGTAATTTGTGTTTTAGTTGTTAGAGGGGAAAGGGAGCGGGGTTCGAATCTTGCACACCTACGTTTTTCCACCAATAATGTCTCTTTCACTCAACTATGTGAGCTACCTTTTTCGGACTTCGCGGATTTCTATTGAATTGGTTCGGTTTTTATTTTTGGTCAAAGATTCAGTTTTGAACGACCTTTTTACGTATGATTTCGATCAACAATGCCGCGCCATCAAATTGAACCAAACCTACACCTTCAAATTCATGAAACCTGTTCCAACGTTGTCTCGCAACTTTCCTGAGTTACAAGCCTTAGTTTCTTCAATCCAAAAATCATTGTCACCACCCCTTCAAAACCCAGTTTTTACTTTGGAACTTCTAGGCAAAGCGCTTGACCAATACCCAGATTTCAAAACTTTGAAAAATCTCCACTCCAAGATTTTTTATCTCGATTATAATGAAAACCCATCTTTGGGTATCAAACTCATAAGGGCCTATTCTGCTTGTGGAGAACTAAGGCTTGCACGAAAGGTGTTCGATGAAATTCCTGACAGGAATGTTGCTTTCTATGATGTCATGATTAGAAGCTACGTTGATAACTGTTTGTACAATGATGCATTGCTTGTTTTTAAGGACATGGTTAATGGAGGGTTTAGGCCTGATAAATATATTTACTCTTGTATTCTTAAGGCTTGTTCTTGTTCTGATAGTTTGAGGTTTGGGTTGCAGCTTCATGGAGATGTGTTGAAGGCTGGGATGGATTCTAATTTGTTTGTTGGGAATAGTCTTATTGCTATGTATGGGAAATGTGGATGCTTGACGGAGGCATGACGTGTTCTCGATGAAATGTTGTATAAGGATGTTGTTTCTTGGAACTAGATGGTTGCAGGGTATGCACAGAATCTGAAATTTGATGATGCGTTGAAGGTTTGCAGAGAAATGGAGGATTTGGGACGGAAACCAAATTGTGGTACATTGGCTATTCTCATGCCGGCTATAGCTAACACTTCGTCGGATAATGTTTTGTATGTTGAGGAGATTTTTATGAATTTGGAGAAGAGGAGTTTGGTATCATGGAATGTGATGATAAGAGTGTATATGAAAAACTCCATGCCTAGAAAATCTGTGGATTTGTTTTTGCAAATGGAGAAAAGTGGAATAGAACCGGATGGGATCACTTGTGCTAGTGTTCTTCCCGCATGTGGGGATCTTTCGGCTTTGTTGTTAGGAAGGAGAATTCATGAATATGCTAAGAGAAAGAAACTATGTCCAAATTTGCTATTGGAGAATTCTTTGATAGACATGTATGCTAGGTGTGGATGTCTAGAAGATTCAAAGAAAGTGTTTGACAGAATGAAGTTCCGCGATGTTGCATCGTGGACTTCATTGATATCTGCTTATGGTAAGACCGGACACGGCTGCAACGCTGTGGCACTCTTCACAGAAATGCTAAATTCAGGTCAAAGTCCAGATTCCATTGCGTTTGTGGCAATTCTCTCAGCTTGTAGTCACTCAGGATTATTAGACGAAGGGAAGATTTACTTCAAACAAATGACGAATGATTACAATATAACGCCACAAATTGAACATTTTGCTTGTTTCGTCGATCTTTTAGGACGTGCAGGACACGTAGACGAGGCTTATAATTTCATCAAACAGATGCCAATTGAACCTAATGAAAGTGTTTGGGGTGCACTACTCAGTTCTTGTAGGGTATACTCTAACATGGATATTGGTCTTATAGCTGCAGACAACCTATTTCAATTAGTTCCAGAGGAAGCAGGTAACTATGTTTTATTATCTAATATATATGCAAAGTACGGTAGAATGAAAGAACTAACAGAGATTCGATCACTAATGAAGAAAAGAAAAATTCAGAAAACGCCTGGCATGAGTAATGTTGAGCTTAACAATCAAGTTCACACGTTTCTCGTGGGAGACACGTTTCATCCGCAATCGAAGGAGATATATGAAGAGCTAGGTGTGCTTGTGGGGAAGGTGAAGGAGTTAGGATACGTTCCAGAGACCGATTCCGCGCTTCATGATGTCGAGGAAGAGGATAAGGAATGTCTCCTAGCTGTTCATAGTGAAAAGCTGGCTATTGTTTTTGCTCTTTTGAATGCAAAAGAGTCTCCAATAAGAATCACAAAGAACCTTCGTGTTTGTGGAGATTGCCATATTGCTGCTAAACTTATATCCAAAATAGTTCAACGTGAAATTGTTGTTAGGGATACTCATAGGTTCCACCATTTTAAGGATGGTGTATGCTCTTGTGGTGATTATTGGTGAGGTTGCTGATGAAAATTTTGACATGGATTTTGGCTGCAATTGTGGCTATTTTTTAGTAGCTGCAGAAAAAGAAATTCTGTAACAGTTTTTTAGAAGTTAGAGAATGAAAATTTTCTTTTCTTTTTTTTTGACAAAAGAATGAAATTTTTCTTAGAAAATAAACACCATATAATTGCAAATTAGCTGAGATTTCTTTAGAAAAATTTAAATACAAACATCGTTTCCTGTTATTTGATTGATTTCTGATTATGCATCCAAGTAACAAAAAAGTGAGCGACACAATTCAAATCAAAGATGAAGAATTGATAGAGAAATCTAGATTTTCCTACTTCCACTTTTATTTTTAATCTTAGACATCATCGATTGCTACAAAGGCTGGGTTTATATTTACATGAGTTAATAGGTGTGTATGTTTGTTGAAACAGCAATGATATTTTGTACGAAACGAAATGTCAGAAATGCACTAAAAGACACGTAACCCACTAACAAAACACGGAAGGTAATAAAAGAAAAGGCTTGCAGCTTAGTTTCTTTGCTTTCGTATCGTACAAATAACCATTATTGTTGTTGAAATGTTAATAACACCAGTGAAACATGCAAATATACTTCAATTTTACTCTACTAAAGATTGGGGTTTGGATTGTCTAACTTTGTAGTTCCTACCTTTCTCCCTATCTCTCTCATCACTTGCTTTCTCTGTCATCTTTGTCTCTCCATTTTAAATTACTGCATTATCCTAAGTTAGAGAAATTTAAGAATAACAAAGTTAGACAATCCAAACCCGAAAGATTGTTAAAATGTATACTATAAAATTACTCTTGTTTGTTCTCCCTCCCCCAATTTCAGTTACCCATTATGGTGAGTTCTATAGTGCCTTAGTGAAATTGATATGGGGCCCATTTGGATAGAACTTATTTTGAGCTTATGCAAAATAACTTGTGCAAAATAAATAAGTTTTTATGTATTATTCATAAGCTTGTCAATGTAGTTTATGGAAAAACAACTTATGGAGATATAAATTTTGTTAGTGGGAAATTGTGAATCAAAATAAAATCTTATTTATCTTCATAAATTATTTTTCATAAGCTCAAAAATAAGGTAATCCAAACGGGCCATGATCACTGTGAACAATTACTTAGAAGTCATTTGATGCTTCAACAACGACTTTTAGATACATGTGCACAAAAGAAAAAGAAAAAGAGCATTGAACCTCAATTGATTAGTTATATTAGACAGAAATAAACACTAAACCTCAACTGGTTAGAGTTATATTTGGTGATAGATAGATTCATTGTTTTCTCATTTCAAATTCTCCACAAAATTTCAATAAAATAAAATGTACTACAATTTGTCTCCATGATAAAACCAAAAGCATAACAAAACTACAAAGGTAAAAAAAAATTAATACCAATAACAAGAAACTAAGACCATAAACCCACATGGGCAATAAGATGATGATGATGATGATGATGATGATGATGATGATGATGCTCTTTCTAAAATCAAACCAAACATATCTTTAAATGTATGATTAGTGGCTTCTGCTCTCCATTCATTGTTTTTTGTCTACACTTTCCTGACTTGGATATTGTGAGTGGATTGGAACCTCCATATGGGTTGCCTACCACTTTGTACAAGTGCAACTTCTTCTCCATCCTTCACCATTCCATGATTCTGCAAATTTAAACCAAACTAGCATGAGCATAAAGAAATAGGAAACTACTAGTTTACGGAGTAATTAAATGTTGTCCGAGTCCATTCATACAAAGTACATGCTGCTACCTGTTTGCATGCACATGTATGTTACTAGTTCAAACCTAAACATCAGCAATCACCTCCATAGAGTGTTTGACAAGTCAATGAAATTTATTTTATAGCAACAAATTCAAACAATTAAATCATGGTGGCTTTTGTAGTGAGGGATCAACTAAGTCCCTCACTAGCGTACCATTCAAATTGAACGTAGGATATAGTATAAAATGTTGCGAATGTTGGTTGAGATTTCATGCTGGTTGATAAGATCTCAACCACTCATGGCATTTTATATATCTGATGATCAATTTGACTAATACACCGGCGTGGGACTTGGTTGATCTCTCACCCTAGAAATCACCTCAAATCATAATTTTATATTTCCGTAAAAAAAAATCATAAAACAATTCATATAAAGGGATTTCTTTTCTTTGTAGGAAGAGCCTTTTGAAAGGAACGGGAGAGCCAATTGTCCCAACTCACTAGTTGGCGGCTCAGTGCATGAGGCTCCCACCAGGTAGGCACAGTCTTACCCTGCAAGCGGGGAAGCTGTTTCCAGGATTTAAAGCTGTGACCTCAAGATCACAACGCAACAACTTTACCGTTGCGCTAGCCAATTGTCCCAACTCACTAGTTGCATTGCATAGCACAAAAATTATGTTTGTCATAAGTGAAGGTTAGTTGATAGAAATAGAATAAGTAGACAAATCCATGGGTATAGTGTACAACAAGAAGCATTGGCAAACACCAGTGGCAAGAAGTTCAAAAAAAAAGTCCATTGTTAAAGTATTGCATGAATTGGGACCCACACATCTTGAATGTGAAAGCTTCCCTAACATGAGGATTTGAAAACAAGTTCAAATGACCATTTATCATGTTACTTGTTAGCAGTTAAAAGTACTTTGCACCATGAATAACTCCATAATCTTCGAAAGTTACCTGAAGAAAATCCAAAGCTCTTCTGAAAGTTTCTTCGGAATCATCGCTGAATTCCATGTATATAGGACAGACTCCTTGATACAAAGCTAACCTTTGTTGTACCCTCTTCCTGCATGACCAGAAAAGCAGGTAGATGAGAAATCTGTTATGATATAAAAGAAAGATAGATGCATACCGATTCTCAATCTTTAGATACATATATCAACAAAATAAAAGAAGTCCATTTATAGGTAAACTACTAACTGCTTCTGAAAAAGTTCACCAACCAGAACTATGAAAATAACAAGGGAATACCATACAGTACAAGTTTTCTCATAAATAAGGAGAAAAACTCACTCATCAGTGAAAGCAAATATGGTGCCAGAAGGACGATAGTGACTCAGAAGGATAGCCATGAAACCCGTTCGAGTGAAGACAACAGTCGAGGTTCCAAGAGTGTTAGACATCATCGTTGCATGGTATGCAAACATCTCACTCATGTGGTTCTACACAGGACCATATAAAAAAGATATACACAATTTAGTTCTGACATTCAAATGAGAGTAAAATGGATTAAAAAAAGAACGTCGTAGCGAAATAGATTGGCTAGAGACCTTGAACACTTGACCGATATTAGGTGGCATTTTACCACCTGGTATAGTGGCTTCTGTCCGTAATGCTACTGTGTGCATTACTTTCGCAGCTTTTAGAGGGAACCTGCAATATAATAAATTGAATAATTATTTTTGGCTTGTTGATGAAAAGAATCAAAGTGTATTATTTTCACAGTATCAGTCCATGAAAGGCAAAAGAATTTACTTACTTTCCATGAGCAGTTTCTCCAGAAAGCATAATTCCATCAGAACCTTCACGAACAGCGATTGCTATATCGGATACCTCAGCTCTGGTTGGAGTTGGGTGAACAATCATGCTTTCCAGCATATTTGTTGCGACAATCACAGCCTTTCCCATGCTACGACACAGGTTGATAATCTCTTCCTACATTAACAGGTATTATGGATGATAAGATGAGCTCAACTCAATACGAGTTACAACTTTTACTATTGATTCTCAGTTTTTTTGAAAAGAATTTTACCTGCAAAAGAGGAACCTCTTCAATAGGGAGCTCAGCACCAAGATCTCCTCTGGCAACCATAGCCTACACAGGAAAGCAAAAGTAAACATGTCAACATAAATAACCAGTATAGAACTCACTGACACTTCAGGTTGATGACGTGTCCGGTGTTCAACACGTGTCGTCTCAGACATCGACAGTGACACTGGCACTTCACTTACTTCCCTTTTTCAAATTAAAACTTGTGCCAGTGGCGTGTCCGGTGTCCGTGTCTGAATCGATGCTTCATAGGTACAAAAGCACTCGAGAAACTATCATAACCACTATAGAAAATACATTCAAGAGTAAAGAAGAATTCTGTATTTAAAATATTTTCCAAATCATCTCACACAATCAAGCAACAAGCATATAGTAATAATGAAAGGAGTAGGCTGTTACCCCATCAGATGCGGTGATAATTGAATGCAAGTTTGGTATAGAATCGGCACTTTCAATTTTTACGATGACATGTATATCAGCACCACAGCCTGCATTTTTTAATGTGAAAATTATTATATTATATTCATAATCTAAATATGCCACAAATTCATCTGACAAATTTAAAAAGAAATCTTTTTTTGTTAGATATTTACTCTTCAAATAATTCTTCAGTTCATGAACAACATCAGCATCCTTAACAAAGGAAACGGCATAGAAGTCGACTTGGTTATCCACTCCAAATTTGATATCATCCCAATCCTTCTCTGCAATAAATAATGTGATGATTTTAATCATTTTATCAATAGAAAACCATCAAAAAATAAGTCTCCACCTATGTAGCACCGACAACCTTAGGTTGAAGACGTGTTGTGTCGTGTCAGACACCGAGACAAAAAGTGATAGACACTAGAAAATCATCAAGAACGGATTAATAATATGAACACTGACCAGTAATTGAAGGCAGAGTTGCACTTTTTCCTCTAACATTCAAATGTCTTCTTGACTTAAGCTCTCCTCCATCAACAACTTCGGTTTTCACTGAATCCTCTGTCTTAGACTTAACCACCATAGACATCATACCACCTAAAACATACATCAAGAGTCAGAAGTTCATTAATGCATTATTTTTGTAAAGCAGCATCAAATAGTAAGCATATTTGGCTTCCCACCAAAAGAGTTTCACCATTTTTCAGAATAAAATGACAAGTGCTGACATATCGATCCATAAGCATAGCACAAAGTCATGTAAATTGAATGTTTTAATTGATCAGGTGATAATAATACCATCAACAAGAAGCATGTCGCCGACTTCTATATCATTGACAAAATCATCGTAGTTCACACTGACACAATCTGAAGTTCCAACACCTCTCTGAATAGTAAAAGTGAATTCTTGCCCACTTTCTAACATGATTGGTTGTGGCAAATCCCCACTCCTGACCTCGGGACCCTGAAAAATAAAGAAAAAAGGAAAAAAATAAATAAATCAGATATCACATAAATAAATACTCTTGGGTGAAAAAAAATTCCTAGCATAGACTTCATAACGAATACATCACATTCTTAATTTCCTATTTGTTAAAGGGGGCATGTTGAAATTGTCGCTCAGCACCGCAGGAATAAGGCACGCCCATTAACTTGGAATCATGCATGTATATCATCAAGTTCAAATAAATTTGGTCACCAACAGGTTCTATAATATGATGAAGTATGGATTTGGGAAAGGAAATTAATGGTTCACAGTTCACACATGCAAATAAAATTAAGGCGATATGTAGTTATTGACTGGTGAATCGAACCATTACGTATTCCAAGTTCTGACGACAGAAATAAAAGGAAAATAAATAACATGTGAGCTATTGAACCACTGAATAAAGCACTGATATTTGTGGTTGTAACATT
This sequence comes from Astragalus glycyphyllos, assembly GCA_963573325.1. Taxonomy (NCBI): domain Eukaryota; kingdom Viridiplantae; phylum Streptophyta; class Magnoliopsida; order Fabales; family Fabaceae; genus Astragalus; species Astragalus glycyphyllos. The sequence continues at coordinate 20,916,786 of OY754313.1, read as the reverse complement.
CTGTACTAAAAAAGAGGGAAATTAAGTAGATAAAACGTAATCGATTTATAGACAGAGTCAAAATCAGGGCCAAAGGAGCCACTGCTACACGGTCCCTTTCGAAAACATTTGAGAGGACTAATGTAGCAATCAATCAGTTATGCTATGCATGAGATATCATATTTTGACCAAAAAGCTTAGTTATATCATATTATTCAAATTGTCTTTCACCTAGAAAACTCAGTAAAAACCCTATGAAGAGGAACAACTATACACCAGCTGACACAATCATCATGAAGGGTGCTGCAACAAAAGGTCAAAAAAATATGAAAACAATTTGAGTCAGCTTGATTGAGGCACCCTTCAGGACAATCATGTTACCAATTGTCTCATCTTCGGAGTGTCGAGTATATGACAACCAAATTTATTAATCAGTTCTTTCGTCTATAGCAAAGAGGGAAATACCAACCAAACTAGAAAAAGTTAAAATTTCAATTAAGCCAGTATGTATGTCTTCAGCCAGCCAACTCTAAAGAAAAGTTTAAACATTTATGTAATATTTTACAAATGCAGTCAATTAGTAGCTTTCCAATAAAACATTATTGTATTTTTTTTGGATTCTAAACCCACCCTAATTAGCCCTTTGGCCGAGTGGGTCCACCAGAATATCCCAATTTGGGCTCGCAACAAGACTAATCTCCTCGTCGGGGGAATGAATTCTCTCCAGTTTTCTCGTGTGGAGTTATTTCCACCCTTAAACACATCATCTCTCCTATTTCCAACACTTAAACCCTTCATCCGCATTTTTTATTAGAAGGCCAAGATTACACTGCACCAGGAGAGAATCTGCTCCCCCAGGTCGACTGATAGAGCAAGGCTTTACCCCTGGCTCTCAGCCTCTCAACAGGGTGACTCAACGAGGATTCAAACCGGTTTTCAAGTTCTTCTCCTTGTGTAACAAGTTGCTTCCACTCATGACTCAACCAACTCCACATTGGTATTATTCTATCCAGTTTAATCCCTATAAAAAAGAGAAGAAAAAAAATAACCAATGGAAAGGGAAGAACAAACCTTAGTGTCAAGCATAATTGCAATAACATTATCCTTGCATTGAGCATTATATTCTTTAACCAAATCAATAACTTTCTTATGAGAAGCATGATCTCCATGAGACATATTAAGACGAGCAACATTCATTCCAGCCTCAGCTAGCTTCCAAATCATTTCCTTTGTATCAGTAGAAGGTCCAATAGTACATACAATCTTTGTCTTTCTCCTAACAACTGGCTTAGACCACATTCCATAGGAATTCTCACCAAGTGGCTGAACCCCACGCAAATGCTGCAAATGTTCCTCAATCTAACCACCATAACACAAAAACACAAAAAGGGTCACAACAATTTCCTCAAAAAAAAAAGACAAAAAAAAAACCTCACCCAATTACCCAAATTGCATTTTCAATCATTTTCAGCTTCTGGGTCATTCTCGAAATCTCAAAGTTTCATACTTTCATAATAATTCTTAATAAAAAAGGCTAAAAGCACTAACCTTTGGATCATCTTCAGGTGAAACAGGAACAACTTCAGGAGATGCTGATTTCCTTGCATTGATTTGACAGTTTCTGAAACCAAGTTTAGAACAGTTATTCCCTTTAGGTAAGAAGACTTTTGAAGCAAAAGTTGAAGGCTTTAATAGTTTCTGAACCCTTTCTTGTGTAGATCCAGAAGTGGGGAGGGTGGTATGAATGGATCGCGTGGCTACAACTTGAGCCATTGTTAGAGAGAAAGAGAGAGAAATGGGGGGTTGGGTGAAGAAAAAGAAGAGGGTGTGAAGAAGTATAAGAAGTTGAGAGATTGGAAGAATCGCCGCTAATGTGGCGGAGATTTTGAGAAGACAGACAAGGTTGGTGACTTAGAAGGAAGGAGGCCTCCTCGGTTGCATCGAAGTCGAACGTATCAATTGAAAATGTGATTTAAACTTGCACCGTGTTTGTAGGGTTGGTTTAGGAGAGATATACCCATAATCAATGATTAATATTAGGGTAAATAGTCAATTTGGTCCCTAAATGTGTATCTCGCTGTCAATTTGGTCCCTCATTCGAGCGAAACTGCAAAAAAGTCCCTCAAAGTGTATTCCGTCCTTCACGTTCGTCCCTCATGTTAATGAGCATGGTTAACTCCGTCAAATTGGTTGATGTGGCACGTTTAGTGCCACAATAACAATTGAAGAAGCATTGTGCTACGGACGGAGAAGCAAAGCACCATTGGATGGAGTAGCGACTGACGATGACGGCGACTGCGAAAACAAATCTATGCAAAGAAACTGTAGGGAGGCAAAGGGAGTGGGAACGATGCTTGCACAAAGGTAGGGTGATGCAAGTGGCGGTGGCATGTGAAGGTTGAAGTACGGTGGCGACAATGATGAGAGAAGGTTGGGGAAGATGAGTATTATCCTACGAAACCCATTTTCCTTTTCTGGATTTTAATTGTTTTAAAATTCCACAGAAGCAAACCAATGTGGCACTAAACGTGCCACATGTGCAAATTTAACGGAGTTAACCATGCCAGTTAACGTGAGGGACAAACATGAAGGACAGAATACACATTGAGGGTCTTGTCAAAAAAAAAGAGCCTGAAGGTCTTGTAAAAAAAAAGAGTTTGAAGGTCTTTTCTGCCTTTGACTGGACGCCATCCCATCACCCTAAATTTTTTTAACAAAAAATAAATCAAATCCCTCACCCTAAAAGCACCCTGAATTTATATATCTCTATAACAAAAAAACATGAATTTATATCTCTTTTAGTAAAATTTCTAATCTAGTTTAATTATTAAAAAAAGAAAGAAATTTCTAATTAAGAGAGAAGATCATTACTCTTGTTTTGTACTCTAAGGCGGCTGTGCTTGGATTTCAAATGAGTGAAGTGTAATGAAACAGAATGGAATGAAGTGGAATAGAGCGGAGTAGAGTAGAATTTTTGCTTAATTACAGTTTTGGTCCTCCTATTTTTACCAACTCACGATTTTAGTCCCCCAACAATTTTTTTCACAAATTTAGTCCTCCTATTTTACTAATTTGTAAAATCAAATTCCTCCTTTTGTTTGTTCAAACTTGTTGCTGAGTTGTTAATTACTTATGCTATGTGGCGTGTCACGCAGACATGCCAAATTGGAATTTAAATTCAAAATTCTTATTTTTGTTTTTTTTTGGTCGAAATTGTCTGATTTTCATTGATAGTGGGCAAGGCCCAAACCAGTACAATCAAAAATTAACAGGGGTGCCAAAAGCAAACAACCTAGTGATAGACTATCAAATGGCACGCAGGCCCAACTATGTGAAAATACACGAAAGTTCAAACGAGCCTCTACAACTAGTAACCCGACCCATAAAACTCATAAAACAAACTACAACCACTTACACGGAAGTGGAAAGAAATCCACCCACTTCCACAAGACATTCAATGAGAAGAACCCTAATTCAGCAAAGTGTTGGTCATCTCCTTTCTGGTTCACCTAACATCTTCTGAAAATTACTCTTTGAAGGAGACGATCGCTAACCACAATGATCCACAAGAAACCAAGGGACACGCTTCTGTTTCAAGAACGATCAAGAGACCCTCCCCAGCCAAATCTCACTGCCACAGTGCTTGTAAGTCCTTGATGATGGCTGATCGAAGAGTATTTGGTGGATTCCGAACTCAATCACCCAATAGGAGGTGTCTAAAGGCTAAATCTGCAATGGTATGAGCGACGCCATTGTCTTCACGACAACCCAGGTAATGACATTAAGGCTTAAATCTGCTCTCATTTTGTTAATATCTTCAACAATGTTTTTAATCTCCTCTTTGATTGATTTCCCTGTGACTGCATCCACGAGAATCTGGTTATCACTTTCAAAGATTGTTGGAGATGCATTGATGGCGTAACCAAGAGCTATTGCTTCCCTAGGTCCCAAGGCCTCTGCAACAAGTGGAGAAGAGGTGAATATTTGCTTGACAGATGCTGTAAGTATGTTCCCTTCGTGATCTCTGCAGATAACTCCAACAAAACCCCTTCCTGTATTGATATTAAAGCTAGCATCAGAGTTAAATTTGCATTGTCCTGGATGAGGTGGTCTCCAAATAATTGGAGATTTGCCTGCAATTAAATTAGTGCTTACAACTGGTGAGACATTGATTTGGGTATTCTCATGGAGATATTCCATGCACTGGGTTTTGATTCTGTATAGGGTGGCTCTAGGGTTGGGTTGGATAGCATTAAAGCATAAGTCATTTCTGGCTTTCCAGATATTCCACAGTGTGTGGAATATCCAGGCATCAAGGTTAGGGGTAAAGTGAGAACATGCTTTGTAGTTGTCTAGTAACCAAAGACTAAAGGTGGATAGGCCAACTCTATTAGGTACAGGGGTGACTTGAAGCCCAAACCAGATTGGTTGGGTCCAAGGGCACAAAAGAAAGAGGTGCTCAACAGTTTCCTCCTCAGAATTGCAAATTGGACACATAGGGTTCTGAGCTATCTTTTTCCTATACAAAGCCTCTTTAGTGGGAAGAAAGTTTTGGCAGATTTTCCAAGCAAAATGCTTGATTTTGTTAGGGATAGCTGACTTCCAAATCAAGGACCAAATTTCCTGAGGAGTATTAGTGGATACAGAGGGGTTGGAGATAAGATTATTTTGTGTGTTGTCAAGGGCTATATAACCAGTTTTCACAGAGTAGTTGCCATCTTTAGCTAAAGGCCAAATAATAACATCTGGTGTCCTCCAAGCAATAGGAGTCTTTAATGCTTCAATTGCACTATGAGAATCAAGATTCTGCCTTAGCAGATTATAATCCCAGGATTGTATAGGACTAATGAGGTATTTTACCAAGACAGTTGTAGCATCAGATTTTTTGATTGCTTTCTCACCAGAAGCCAACCATATATCCTCTGTGATATTGATTTGACTATTCAAACCAACCTGCCATCTCCCTTTATCTTGAATTAGCTTTCTGCCTGTCAGCAAGCTCTTCCAAACCCAAGATGCGCCATGACCCTCTCTAGCATTCCAGAAATCAGAGTTATAAAAGTAGATGCCCTTAATTGTCCTTGCCCAGTAGGAATTAGGTTCATTAAAGAGGCGCCAAGCTTGTTTAGACAGAAGAGCAGTATTAAGTTTATAGAATTCCTTAAACCCTAATCCTCCCAAAGATTTGAGAGAGCAAAGTTGTTCAAACTTCCTCCAGTGTATCCCTCTTGTCTTACCAGATGACTTCCACCAAAATTTCGCCACCATAGCTGTTAGGGAGGTGCAAAAAGACTTGGGGAGGTTCAAAATAGACATGATATAGCTGGGGATAGCCTGCACAACTGCTTTAATTAGAATTTCCTTGCTTGCTTGGTTTAGAAGGTTACCTTTCCATCCTTCTAATTTAGAGAGTACTCTGTCTTTCAGCCAACTCAGGTTTTGAATCTTTGAACCTCCCCACTCTGCTGGAATCCCAAGGTACTTACCAGGATTCTCCCAAATTGGAATTCTACTGATGGAAGAAATTTTGTTTCTCATTGTTTGGGGAACTTTACTTCCACAAATGATGCCTGATTTGGTGAGATTAATTTTCTGACCAGTAGCATTAGTGAACAGATTCAGGATCTTGATTAGCTGACAGATATCTTCAATGGTGTCATTGGAGAACAAAATGGCATCATTTGCAAAAAGTAAGTGGGTAAGAGAGGGAGCAGAGTCTGCCGATTTGATACCATGTAGTAAACCTTTAGCTTCAACATCAGTAATCAGCCTAGAAAGTAAATCAAAGACTAATAAAAATAGGTAAGGGGAAAGAGGATCCCCTGCCTTAACCCTCTCTTAGGGACAAAAGTGTTATATGAAAATCCATTGATCTGATAAGAATATGAAATAGTGGATACTAAGGTCATGACTCACTCCACCCAGGAGCTAGAGAATCCATAAGCTAGAAGGACAGCTTTTAGGAATTTCCAACTTACTCTGTCGTAGGCTTTATTCATATCTATAGTTTGATAGCAATCCCTTTCCCACATTGTTTTTGTTTTCTTTTCAGAAAATGGAAGGCCTCATGAGCTACAATGATATTATCTTGAATCATACGACCACCAACAAATGCCCTTTGTTGAGGGGACACTGTAACACCCCTTTTTTTCTAACCTTTAAAAGTGGTGCTACACTTAAATAATAATCCCATTTCTAATTCATTTTGAAAATATATTGATTCAAAGTAGATATGAATTCAAATTCTTAACTTATGTAAAAAAAATTCTAAATATATGAGAAGCATAAAGGATAAGGCATAATCATACATCATCGAAATATATATAAATATGCACCATATATTGATCACTGTTTGTCGAATCATAATCATGCCCTTGGGCTTACATAGGGTTAATAACTAAATACCACGTCTCCCAAAGTATTTAAAAGGTGGTATACCCTACAAGGTTATATATATATATATATATATATATATATATATATATATAACATAAATCAGGATGTCAGACTAATAAACCGAAACACCTGTCAAAATATAGAGTTGTAAGAGATTACAAACCATACTAATTTCCACAAAAACTCTCACACTCTAACTTCCAAAAAGTCATAAACATCCTAACATCACATAAGTACTAATGATAACCATTAGGGAGACCCCCAATAGTACCACTACTAGCGGAACCATCAGACGGCTCCCACTCCGGCACAACAGGGACAGGTACTTCAGTAACCACGGCATCCTGTACTACTACTTCAGGTATTTCCACACCAGGAAACAAAGCATCTATAATGTGGTTCATGGGTAACTGGATCTCTAAAGTCATATAAGAAGTAATCGTGGTCATGGGTACTCCCCCGACTCCATCTGTGATCTGTACTACTCCAGTATATGTTATAGTTTGCGCTACCCCATCTATTTCCCAGGAGGAAATTTCCTCACCTTCCAGAAACCTAATCTGACGGTGCCCAGAGTGTCCCATTGGTTCCCCCGTCGCCATCTGAAATGTAAGGGGTGAAATACTCGTACACAAGTTTGCAACACGATGGTTACACAAGTTACAGATAATCTTTATAATATACATTCAAAGCACACTTTTTAAGGTCTTTTTTACACATGTCAAGTTCTAACATAGGTTTGGCCACATCACAATTTAAAATTCTTAAAAACATACCTAAATTACTCTAACATGTCATTGATATTTACATTTACTCAAATATAATTATTAAAATAAATTTTATTCTTAATTATACATATAACCTACTCCCTCCGTTCCTAAACTTTGGTCCTTTTGGCCTCTCTTTTTTGTTCCAAAACTTTGGTACTTTTAAGATACCAATGTACAATTTACCTAATATTTCCAAGTGTACCCTTTATCTTTAATTAATTGTCACTCTTTACAATATTAACTCATTTAATGCTACAAAGGGTGCTTTAGTCATTAGGTATTGAAAATTTATGGTTTCTTAATTTGTGTGAAACACTCTAAAAGGACCAAAGTTTTGTAACGGAGGGAGTAAAACCTGTCATTCATTGACAAAAAAATAGGAAAAGTAGTTGCAATTTTTGTTTGACCTATTTCCCAATTTTTTTCAAACTCACGCCTCTCTCTTCACTCACGCCTGGCCTCTCTCTTCACTCACGCGTCTCTCTCGTCTTTCCCTTTCCCCAACCTTATTTTTCTACCCCAAAAACCCAGTCTCTTCAAACTTCCCAAATAATCTCTCTGCTTCAATCAGACTGCAACAATAATATCACACCCCTCTCTCTTTAATTTCATTTTCAGAAACTGCACCCTATGTATCTTCTGTTCTTCACCTCCAAACCCCTAAATCCATGTTTCTTCATTAAATGCAAATTTGTTCTGTTGTGATTTCAAATTTCTCTTCTGTTTCAACTCTTCAGAAACCCTAAACCCATCTTTCTAAGATTACCAAAATTTCTCTCAATTTTTGCCTTTTAGGTTTACACGATTCCTCCATACCACAACCCTTTCCCTTTTCGATGATTTATGATGAAGTACCAGCTGGATTTCTCAAATCTCCACCACAATTTTTGAAATTGTGAGTATAACGTTTCTGCTTTATGATTTCAAAGTTCAATTTTAACTTATTTAATTTTTTGCTATTTGATTGTTTCCTCTTTCACCCTTTGAGTATTTAATATATATATATATATATATATATATATATATATATATATTATGTTTTATGATTTAGATTTAGAATTTGAAATTTGCGTTTTTACACAAGCTGGAGGTGAAGAAACCGTGAGTCTTTCATTTTATATTATGTTTTTTTGGCTTTTTGATTGTTTCCTCTTAATTTCACCCTTTGAGTATTTAATAGATATATATATATATATATATATATATATATATTGTATTATGAATTACATTTAGAATTACAAATTTGTATTTTTACACAATCTGGAGGTGAAGAAACCGTAAGTCTTAGAAATACATATATATTATTACACTATTATTATACTATTGTGGTGGAGTTTTATGTTTTAATTTTACTTTATTTTTTTTTATAGCATGGACTACATTTTACTTCTATATAAACAGGGTTCTCTATGTTCTAACGCACCACACCCAAACATCCTTAGTCTTCCTTAGTTTTTAAGGCATTTCCTTCCTTTGCACCAGTCCTCTCTCCTTTCATCTCTTGAGTCTTCTTAACCTGAACCATGGCCAGCCAATCCATTTCCCAAATCAATTCTTCACAAACTTCTTGGAATGTCAAAGTTAAAGTTATTAGATTGTGGGTAGTTTCTGACTTCAATAGAAATACTTTGCCATTTTCTGTTGACATGATCCTTTTAGATGCTGAGGGGGGAAGAATTCACGCAACCGTTAAAAAAACACTGATTTACAAGTTTAGAAATGAAATTACTGAGGGTCATGTTTATTTGTTTGAGAATATGGGTGTTGCATCATATGGAGGTAGTTATAGGACAGTCCACCATCCTTTTAAACTAAACTTCCAATTTTCAAGCAGAGTTGTTCCCCTTCCTAATGCAACCATTAATTTGTCTCCTTATCATTTGGTTCCAATATCTGAAATTGTTGGTGGTTCGTATGACACTGATTTTTTGGTTGGTGAGTCTATTTTTAATTTTATAATCTGGCAATCACGATATATCGATAACTCTTTTGTTATCAACCTTTTACATGTTATGATTAAATATGATGTTTTTTTCCAGATGTGATTGGTGTTTTGACTGGAGTAGGAACAGAGAGGGAGGTTGTAGGGGGAACTGGGACAACCACCAAGTTGAATGTCATTGCTTTAGAAGCTTCTGGGTAAATCATGTTTATTAGTTTTTAATTTTTTTGATATAATTTGTCATAGGTCAGTGTTTTGGACTTGAACCTATTTGGCTATTTCTGCGTTGTCTCTTTGTTTTCGTTTACTGAGAACAAATATCAGCTTTTTATTATTCAGTCCAATGTGAAGTTCATGTTAAGTTTTAGTATTAACTCCATGTTTTCTTCCATCTTATTTATCATTTCCATGTTTTAATTTTTCTTTCAAAACAAAGTAAAGTAATGAAGTTTTCATGGGGTAAAGTTCTCATTTCTTAGTTTAGTATAATATGACTATCTCACTATTAGTATTCCTCCAAAGTTTATGCCCCCTTTTTTATCTGTCTAGCCATAAGGTTCAATGCACACTTTTTGGAAGCTATGTGGATGATCTCAACACTTTTATGGCATCTGGTGATTTGCAAAATGCTGTCGTAATTATACAGTTAGCTAAGGTGAAAATTTTTCAAGGTTAGTTTCTTAATCCTGTTGACAAAACTCTTTGTTTCTATCTTTGTTTTTATTAAAAAACATACATTGTGATTTAGTTGTTGATATGGAAATTGTAGATAAAATACACATTCAGAATTCTATGGGCTGCACTAAATTGGTGTTTAACCCAACATGTGCTGATGGTGTCATCATGAGAAACAGGTGGTTTACTTTGATGTAGTCAATGATTTATTTATTATGTTCATGTTTTTTTTACTTAAACAAATTCTAATATAATCAGATTTCATTTATTTCATTTTCGTATTAGCCTCACTGAGAATGCTGATTCTCCCTCACCATTGAGCATAACACCACTCAATGCTCAGCCAAAGACCGATACTTCAGATGAATTTCTGTACAACACACCAAGGACAACCATTCAGGGGCTCAAAGATTGCACAACGGTTGATATCTATTTTATAAATTCCAATTTATAACTTCAGTGTCACAGTCTTTACTTAATAGTCAATAGTCGGTTTCTAATGTTTATTGGAAAATCACTTTATTTCAAAATTTTGTGTTGTAGGAATCAGTCTTTGTGGTACTAGGGACTATTACAGAAATTTTAAATCCTGGAAATTGGTGGTCCACAGCCTGTGGTTGCACTAAATCTGTTTATCCTGACTCCAAAATGTACTTTTGTGAAAAGTGCTATAAGCATGTCATGAAAGTGTACCCAAGGTATTCACTTAGCCTATTATTTGTGGTCACATTGTATTTTTATTGCTTATGTTTATTGTTTATTGTTTATTATTAGCTTATTCATAAATTATAATTTTTTTACACAATAATTTATAATATTATTCACACTAAGCTCTGTTTAAATTTTTTTAGATATTGTATTAAAGTCCGAGTCATTGATAACTATGATTCTGCCACATTGGTGATATTTGATCGTGATGCAAGTGTCCTATTTAACAAATCTTGTGCTGAAATGCTTCGAGCACATGACAGGGTATACTTTATCTGCATTATTTAATTCATAATGAGACCTATTTATTTAATTTTTACTTTCGTAATTTTAATTCGACGTTGCAATATGTGGTAGACTGTTGGAGATGGAGTCCTTCCTCCTGAATTAATGGCATTAGTGGATACCACCATCCTTTTCAAGGTTGAGACGAAACCCGTGTTGAGTCCCCGGTTTGAACAATCATTTAGGGTGCGTAAGATCTGCACAAGCGAGGTTATTATCAATCAGTTCAGTCAAAAATGGGACAAGGAAGAGGCCATCTTTTTAGAAAATAATAATGTAAGCTGATTTTCGTTTTAATAGTATTAACAACTACATTTTTAAAGTCATAAACTTACCTGGTTGTTTTTTGTAGCAAACTAATTCCTTGAGTGTGTTGGTGGGAAAGGGAAAGGACAAAGTTGGTGCTTCTGATACTCATGTGATTTCAAAGGTATAACTCAATCTCAATATCTACACTAATACTTATATACTACTAAAATAACAAAACATATCTACTGGAACATTAATCATTCTTAATTTATAGCACTTATAGTTCTACAAATACTATTTACTAATAATACCATAACTAATTATCGTTGTTACATAGGGTTTGGAAGAGTTATCTGGCAATGAAGGAAGGGGAAAGGAGAAGATGAGTGAAGGAAAAGGAAAGGAGAAGTTGGATGCCAGTTGTATCTCCCAGGTATAAATACTAACCTTAAAAAACAGATTTATATCTTTATTTATTTAATGGTTTAAGATGCAATTGAATAAAATTTAGAAAGACACATCAGATTCTGATTTTTCAATCTTCATGTTTCTATGATTTGTGATGTACTACCTTCAATCTAGCAATCACAATTATAATTATATTCACACACTATTAATTTCGTTTGCTAATAATACCATGACTAATCTATTTTGTTACATAGGGTTTGGAAGAGTTATCTGGCAATGAAGGAAAAGGAAAGGAGAAGATGAGTGAAGGAAAAGGAAAGGAGAAGTTGGATGCCAGTTGTATCTCCCAGGTATAAATACTAACCTTAAAAAACACCTTTATATCGTTCTTTATTTAATGGTTTAAGATGCAATTGAATAAAATATAGAAAGACACATCAGATTCTGATTTTTCAATCTTCATGTTTCTAGGATTTAATGCCTAAATTTTCACTAGCTGGGCTTGAGGATGAAGTTCAGATACTTGCACCATCCATTGATAGCATCACTAACTCAGTCAAGAGAGGTTCCCCAAATGAAGATGCAAATGAAGATCATAAACTTCCCCTCAAGCTGCTGAAGAGGGCAATTAAGATAGAGAAGATTTAGTACCTACCAAATGTCAAAAATGTGTTCTATTGAGTTGGATTTTGTTGAGTTTGATTTTACTTTATTGTGACCTGCTTTGTACTCTTTTGTTATGTTATGTTGAACTTATGTTGCTCCTAGGCTTTGCGCAGTTTCTAGCCAAACAACACTTTGTTTCCTCTTTTGACTTTGTTGGAAACAATTTGTTTTTTAAATTTCAGCTTCTATTAGTCTAAATTTTCAGCTTCTGTTAGTCTATGTTCCCTTTTCTTATGTACCCTTCTTTTGTATCAAACTATATTTTCATATTAATGACCAAGGACACTTTTAGTTTTACGAACACAATTTACCTATTTGTACTCTTATGTTATGTTTACCTTATGACCTTAACTTAAAATTTTAATATATATATAAAAAATTTATTAACTTAAAATTTTAATATATATATAAAAAATTTATTCAGTATAAGTATGTTTTACTAAACTTATACTATAACTTAAGTTAAATATATGTACTATAGTCCTTTCATGAAATTCTACTCAAGAGATTCACTAATATATACTTTTTAATTTGTCTAAATCAAATAATCGAATTGGCCCTAATTAATTTCTCTACTCAATTGATCTAATAATCGAATTGGGCCTAATTAATAACTGCATTGGTTTGGTTTGGTTTTATTTTAATAAGCCAACCGAATCAAATCAAACCGCATGTAGTTTTAACTTGTGGTTCGGTTCACTTTTTGTCTCAAAATCGAACCAAATCACATAGCGAACACCCTAACGAAAACTAAAGACGACGTCGAAATGCTGAAATTAGTTAAAACAAATAAAAGTGAACCTATTATAAAATATATTGATTTATTTGTAACGAAAAAAAATTAATTAATATAGGAATCGGTAATTGTAAGTGAATGGAAATGGTTACCTATTACAATAATTTATTCTCCTTGAAATACAAAAAAAATACGGCAATGGAGGTTCCCTTTGATAGATAAATATAATTAATTCCTTGCAACGGAAAAAATATCAGTATGAGAATAAGATGCACAACCTTTGTTTATTTTTTTCTACCAACAAATACAATCTGTCCCTTTCAACTCTCTTTCGACCCTCTCTCTCCTCAATCACGTGTCTCTCTCATCTTTGACCTCTTCCCAAACTTCTTCCCCATCCTATGTATCAATTTTTCCCCTCCAACTCCCCAGCCTCTTAAAACTTCCCAAAAATCATACACCTCTTTGCTTAATCAGACAAAAACGACACACCCCTCTCTCTTAACTTTCATTTGCAGGACCCTTTTAGATGAATGATGATCAAACACAAGCTGGATTTGTCAACATCTCCAATCCTGCGTTTTCAGTTAAAATTTCAATTTTAAATTTTTATTTTGTCAATTTGTTTGCTCTTTGATTGTTTGCTCTTACACATTTTGATACTGCTTAGGGGGCCATCAACCACAAAGAAAATGAAGCGTCCATAGCCATAACTCCATAACAGAACAATACAGGACACTCAATCTTTATCTAAAAGTTGTGAGTATATGTTATCACTCAAGTTCCTTTTTGGCCCACGTTTTTTCTCATTTCTTCAGCTCAAAAAACTTACTTGCTCTATTATTCTACATTCATTAGGTATAACAATGGACCATCCTCATTCCAAATTTGCAAGGATGAAGAGGAAGCATGTTTTGATGGAGAAAACAAAACAAAAGAACCCTTCACTTTCAGGTTGGTTGTGCTTTGCTTACATTTTTCATGGAATAACTTGCTTTATGCTTCAATAACCATTTTAAAATATGTGTAATTATATATAAATAATAAATAACTCATTGTTATGATATTCTTTCTTTAGAGATACTAAATTGTTGACCTATACATTCTATGTCACAGAAAATGTCAATTCATCCATATCTATATCCTCTAATCTCGACGTTGGAAGCAATACTTCAAATAGAATTCCTCTAACACCATTGTTCAGTTGTAAGCCTTCATTTTTCAGTCACAAAGGACATATTATTTATTTTAGCCATTTTCTGTGAAATTTAATGATATAACTTTATTTCACACATAACTAACAAGCAGCTTCAATTTGACAATTTTTTTTCCCCATTTCTAAACACTATTAATTTGTAGGTATGTCTACTTATGGAGATACTTCAGTTGGGAACCTTAGATCAAACCCCATTGGTTTGAGAGGAAACATAGTACCTTTGTCGCCTTTAAATGTTGGTAGGTTTTTTTTAAATTTTTGTTATATGCCATGATGAAAATAAATTTAATTTCAAGGACTTATATTTGTCGTTTCTAAAATAGTTGTTGAATATCATTAAAGTTAGTATATTTTTATAATTTGCATTTGTTCATCGTAGATAACAGGATCGCCTCAATCTCAGGGCACGTGGTTTCAAGTGATAACAAAGTTCCAACGTCAAATTTGAATGCAAGTATGTGTGTGTGTATATATAAACACATTATATTTGCTCTCTATCTAAGTTTCTATTAATGACCTTATATACCATCAGTCAATTAATGTAGTTTAACTAACGAGATATATTTTATTTTGTTCTAATAGTGACTCCTAAAGCGACAACAAAATTTTCAAACTTAGGGTCAAAGAAAAGAGGGCGTTATCATCATGATGCAGAGAATATCACTCCATTGTCTGAAATCATAAATAACACACAGATTAGGAGTGGTCAATCAGTTCCTATAATATTCTCATCCAGCATGAAATCAGGTTAGTTTTTTTAATTCAAATGTAAGATATTCAACAATATCATTTCAATCACATTTGTTTTTTAATTAGTACATGTTTTTGTGCAGGACTAACCTCAAACAATGGTGAAAATTCTGCATCATCTGAAGTTATAAATCCTCAAATCACAGGTGTTATGCAGAAACCCACCAAAAGGAATGGGCGCCGAATCAAACAAATTGGTGTTACAAGATTAAACTTTGATGAACATTCCGAAGATAACGATGTTGTCCTCATTGGGTCTAATTATGGTTAGAATTTTTCACAGACACTCAAGTAAGTTAAAAATTTTGGATTGAAAGTCTTCTAACCTAAATGCCCATTCTCAATGTAGGTACTACAAATGAGAATCACAATTTATTGTCTCTTAGATCAGAAGACTATGAAATGGCTGAAGAAGAAGGTTACAAATATTAATACTCATTTTTCTTATTATATATGTGTGTGTATTTAGCCAACCTACTTTTTTTTATCAATGATTTTATTGTGTACAGTTCCATTTATTACAGGATGCCTCAATTTTGGCCTGCCAGAGATAAAGTGTAAGTGGTGCAGTGCTGAAGTTTGGTTTGAAGAAAGATCTGAGAAGTCCAGGAGTTCCAAACATATTGATTTTTCAATTTGTTGTCAAAAAGGAAAAGTGGACCTTCCACTTCTAAAAAAACCTCCACATTTGTTGTTATCATTAATCAATGGGTCTGACAAAAGAAGCAAACATTTCAAGGAGAATATTAGAGCATACAATAGCATGTTTGCTTTTACTTCAATTGGTGGTAAGATTGAATCAAACATCAACAATGGGGGTGGGCCTCCTCAATTTATCTTGAGTGGTCAAAATTATCATAGGATTGGAAGTTTGTTGCCAAAGCCCGAAGCTGCTCCCAAATTTGCACAATTATATATTTATGACACCCAAAATGAAGCAAAAAATAGAATGCGACATTTCAGGTACATATTTTGGCTATCTTTATTTTATTGCAAATTTTTAATTTTGTTCATTAAGATTGTAAAAGGTTGTTTTAGTAGTATAAATAGGAATGCCTTTTATTTTTTCATTTCATATTTAGTGTGAATTGATATAATTGTATTTTCTAAACTCATTTTCTTTTTTTAGGTTTAATTAAGATATATGCTCAGAACTCATTTTGCATTATATAATTTGATTTCTTAAAGTGATTATCATTGACTTAACAATTACATTTTATTTCTTAAAATTAAAATAGACAAGTGATGTTTTTATATGGGTTACAACTTGCATACGACAATGTGATGCCTTTAATCATCCATTGACTCATTCATAAAAACTTTTTACTTTTGGATGACTTTTCAGATCCAATGATGATTTAGAAGAATTTGATTTGACATTAGTTAGAGACCTCACTAAAATGATTGATGAGTGGAATCCTTTGTCCAAATGTTTTAGAAAAGTTAGAGATATTGTGGAACAAGGCGAACCTCCTTCTCTCACTTTGAGGTTGTTTAGAAATCGGTCAAAAGATTCAAGAATGCACAACATTCCTACAACAGATGAGGTTGCAGGTTTGATAGTTGGTGATTTTGATAACTCAGATATTGGGAGAGACATTATTATCCACGATGTTTATGAGGGGTTAACCAGGATACATGAGACACATGTGGCTTTCTTGCCCCTTCAATATCCCTTAATATTTCCTCTAGGTGAAAATGGTTTTGAAGAAGATATTCCTATTAGAACTTTAGGAGAAGATTCTGAAAAACGAACAAGAGCAAGGGTTTCTATCAGGGAGTTTATCGCATTTAGATTACAAGAACGACACGTTGAATTTGGTAACATTGTTTGTGCAAAGAGACTCTTTCAACAATTTGTGGTTGATTGTTACACCATGATAGAGGCGCAAAGACTATCATACATCAAATTTAACCAAGATACCATTAGATGTGATGTTCTGAATGGTTTACAAGAGGCTATGGATTGTGGAGATACCGATGCTTCTTTAGCCGGCAAGCGCATAATACTTCCAGATTCTTTTACAGGCTCACCAAGATACATGTTTAATAATTGTCAAGATGCTATGGCAATTTGTAAAAGATTTGGGTATCCCGATTTGTTCATTACCATTACATGTAATGCAAATTGGAGCTAAATACGTGATTTTGTATCTGAAAGAGGCCTTGCAGCATCAGACAGACCAGATATTGTCTGTAGAGTTTTCAAAATGAAATTGGATGAAATGATGTCAGATTTCAAGAAGAAACAAATATTTGGAAAGGTCGTTGCAGGCAAGTTTCAAAATTCAGATTTTGATTATGACATTTCAATGACTTTATTATCTTGCTATTTTTTGAATATGATCTTTATTATTTACTATTTCAAATTGTTTATATCATAGGAATGTACACAGTTGAGTTTCAGAAAAGAGGCCTTCCACACGCACATATATTGTTGTGGTTAGAGACCGGTAACAAATTAACAACTGGTCGTGATATTGACAAAGTAATATCTGCTGAGTTACCTCATCTAGATTTATATCCAAAGTTGCATTCTGCTGTTGCAACTTACATGATGCATGGACCCTGTGGATTTGCTAACTTGAAATCTCCTTGCATGAAAGGAACAAAATGTACAAAATTTTTTCCTAAAAGATTTCTGACTTCTACGTCTGTGGACAATGATGGTTATCCATGTTACAAGCGACGTGATACTGGGGTTTCTGTGCATAAAATTGGTGTAAATATGGATAATCGAAGTGTAGTTCCCTACAACCCTTTTCTTTTGATGAGGTATCAAGGGCATGTCAACACCGAATACTGCAATAAGTCCAATGCAATCAAGTATTTGTTTAAGTACGTCAACAAAGGTCCTGATCGCGCAAATCTTCAGATCACAAATCGTGCAGGTATTTTCATAAAACAATCTTTTTTAATAAATTAAGTCGTATTGTGATCAGACATCAGACATACTTAACATTTAGGGGGATATTTTGTGCAGGTACTTCCGATAAAGATGCTCCAATTGATGAAATTCAACGTTACTATGATTGTAGATATTTATCTCCCTGTGAGGCAGCTTGGAGAATTTTCGCATTTGATATTCATGAACATTGGCCAGCTGTTTACAGGTTATCCCTTCATCTCCCAGGTCAACAATTTGTTATGTTTAAAGATGGAGAAAAAATTAAGAATGTTGTAAACCGTAGTGAGTTGTTGGGAACAATGTTTCTTGCTTGGTTTGAGGCAAACAAGATTTATTCTGAAGGAAGGAATTTGACTTATGCTGAATTCCCTACTAAATTTGTTTATATTCCCAAAGATACGAGATGGCAACCAAGAAAACAAGGTTCAAGTATTGGCAGGCTATCATATGTTCCAGTGGGTGCTGGTGAGTTGTACTACATGAGGATTCTGTTGACAATTCAAAGAGGTTGTGTTGGGTATGAATGCCTTAGAAAAGTCAATGATAAAGTCTACGACAATTTCCAAGATGCATGTTCTGCATTGGGTTTGTAAGCTGATGATAATGAATATATTAATGGAATTAAGGAAGCTAGCAAAACATGTAGTGGAAGCCTAATTAGGAAGTTGTTTGTTAGATTATTGATCATGAGTACAATGACAAAGCCTGACATAGTCTGGAATTCCACCTGGAATTTGTTAGCTGATGGGATTATTTATCAGAGACGAAAGATATTAAATATCCCAGGTAAATCAATATTTTTCATATCATTAGTACAATTTAAACTCAAATTCTGAATATATTTATTATGCTTTACCAAATTGGAACATACAATTTATATGATTCATTTTGTTAGTTAATAATGTATTGATATTTAGCATTATTAATTATTTTACAGATCTCCAGATTTATGATGATGAATTGAAGAACCTTTGCCTCATTGAATTAGAGAAGCTACTAATGGCTAATGGTAAATCTTTGAAAGATTATAATTCTTTACCATTGCCAAATCTTGAAGGTGAAATTCATTATGAGAATAAGTTCATAGCAGATGAGTTGAACTATAATCGAGTCGAGCTGGAAATTTTACATGCATCTCTATTAGAGCAATTGACTGAGGAACAACTATGTGTCTATCAATTGATAATGAAATCTGTTCTCTCTAATGATGGACAATTTTACTTTTTATATGGATATGGTGGTACTGGGAAGACTTTCTTATGGAAAACTCTGTCTGCTGCTCTTAGATCTCAAGGTAAAATTGTGCTCAATGTGGCATCTAGCGGAATTGCATCATTGTTACTACCTGGTGGAAAAACAGCTCATTCAACTTTCTGCATTCCATTGATTGTCAATGAACAGACCACTTGCAACATTACACAACAATGCCTTCGAGCAAAGCTTCTCAGAGCAGCAAGTCTAATCATATGGGACAAAGCCCCAATGATGAACAAATTATGTTTTCAAGCTTTTGATCGTACAATGCGGGACTTGATGAGAGTCGAATGTGAAGACAACATGAATAAACCATTTGGAGGAAAAGTGGTTGTATTAGGTGGGGATTTCAGACAAATTTTGCCTGTCATTAGAAAGGGATCAAGATATCAGGTTATCAAGGCGGCTGTAAACTCTTCACCAATATGGAAAGCTTGCAAGGTTTTGAAGTTGACCAAGAACATGCGTTTGTCTGGTCAAGGTACACATCAATCCTCACTTGATATCAAAGAATTTGCTGATTGGATATTAAAAATTGGAGATGGTGTTATGGAGACAAATGAATATGGGGAAGGTCAAATTGATATACCACAAGATTTGTGCGTTACAGACACTGAAAACCCCTTACTTGCTCTGGTTGATTTTGTTTATCCTGATATATTAGCAAATTTAGAAAGTACAAACATGTTTCAAGATCAAGCAATCCTTGCTCCAACTTTAGACTCTGTTGAGCAAGTCAATGATTTTGTCCTTTCTTTGATACCTGGTGAGGAAAAGCATTATCTAAGTTATGACACACCATGCAGATCTGATGAGGATGATCATGTTCAAGGTGAGTGGTTTACTTCAGAATTTTTAAATGACATCAAATGTTCTGGTATACCACACCATCGTTTGACACTCAAAGTTGGAGTACCTATTATGTTGTTAAGGAATATTGATCAAGCAAGTGGTCTATGTAATGGAACACGATTGAAAGTTTGTGATTTAGGGAAAAATATCATTACAGCAATTGTTATCACTGGAAAGAATATTGGCGAAAAAATATTAATTCCAAGGATGGATCTGGTTCCTTCTGATTCTGGATTGCCATTTAAATTTCAAAGAAGACAATTTCCTATAAGCCTTTGTTTTGCTATGACAATCAACAAAAGTCAAGGCCAATCTCTTTCTAAGGTAGGATTGTATCTAACAAAGCCCGTTTTTACACATGGCCAATTATATGTTGCTGTTTCAAGAGTAACAACAAAAAATGGCTTAAAGATGTTGATTCTGGATGAAGATGGAAACATGTGTACTTCAACAACCAATGTTGTCTATCACGAGGTCTTCGACAATCTATAGAAGGTATATTTTATTAAGTCATCAAATTTAATACATTTTACTTTAAACAATTAATTTATTATATATTTCATAATGTGAGATTTCATTTGTCTTTATTTTATAAATTTTTTTTGCAGGAAGTTTGCAGAATATTATTTACTTAACCTCTCTGTTCTCCTCCTTTGTCACAAGTCAGTCTTAGGAGTTCACTTTACTTAATTCCAGTTTAAGTTTCCAAACATTGGATATTATGGTTTTTATTTGAATGTAACACGAATTGTTGGTTAAACTCTTTAATTGTTTACCCAATGAAATTTGGTCAACTATATTAATGCTTTATATGCATTATCAAAATCATTTGATATTAAACAAAAATTTTCAACAGATTTCTCCCCGTGCGTTGCACGGGTCACAAAACTAGTAGGATACAATCACAAGTAATAATAGTATATAAACATAATAAGTGACACACATTAAACGCAATCAAACTAAGACAATTAACCACACACAATCACCAAATCCTGCAAAACATGACTAACATTCTAGTGAAATCAATTATCGATAGTTAGTCAAATAAAGATAGATATCACACTTATCCGGTAATCCATCAATGAAGTTAGTCTACTATCTAAAAATAATATACTCAACCTACTCCATGGAGATTTCTCTATCAACTTGAGCGTAAGGCCGTTTCAACTGCCATAACATGATTGTTTGCAATGAGATGATATCCAATCCATACTCCAATCATTCTGGCCCGAGCGCTGCACCTTATTATAGATAGTCCTGTACAGTCAGGCTCACTGTGTCGGGTAGTACGATTTCCCCCAGCCAGAGATGCTACAATCTGACCATTGGTAGGAGTTCGAAACACAAGTGCCCCCAGAAGGTCTGTAGTCGACCCAACCGAACCTATCCTCAGTCTTATATACTTGATAGTACTATAAGAAACATCCTGTAATAGCTCTTAGTAAAATCATCAGTCTTACTAATCTAATCCATAATCAACTTGACAAATCAATCCTTAGAATCCATAGATCAATTTATGATATACACCTTAACTAATCAATCCTCATAAGTCATACCACTAAGTAACAACTAATGTTCTCGACTAAATTCAAAATGTACTTATTTTGACACATTTGTAATTAACTCAAACCAATCAAAATCACACAAATCACTTAAGGATATCTAAATAATATATATACAAGCAACACACAATTTGTGCCCATCAACTTATTATTAGTATTTCCCCTTACCTTGAATTTGTTCCAAAAGAGTTTGTTGGTCAGCACTTGCTTCAAATTCCACAATACCTATTACTCATCAAAACAACTATGTCTTACTTTACTATATCCATAACTATAAATTTCATAACTAAAGTTCTACTTAATCAAGGTTTTCAAAATAAATATTATCTTAAATCATATCCTAAATTTAGAAGACTGTCAAGGAAAAATATATTTGTTTAAGAGTTTGATTTTCATTTTGTTTTGCTTCACCGTGAATGTATTTTTGAAAGGATTTAAAGAGAGAGGAACTAATAGTACTAACTAAAAATAAAGTAATGCTATATATATAAAATAAAATAAAAAAAAACAATGTTCCACGTTCCCTTTTTGGTTTGTCAACAAAAAAAAAAAAACCAATGCTACAAAACATAAAGTAACAGCTAAGTTCTTATTTTAATAACCATGTTTCTTTTCAACATTTTTTTTTTCTCATCCCACTAACTGATGTTCTACGTACCTGCCGCCAATTGTGTATAGTTTCAACTATTTAATTATTATATTATATCACACAACACCCAAAGTTTCATAAAAGAAAAAATATTTGAAAGAAACATAAAAAAAAAACTAGAAAAGAAAGTATAGAAAGATTAGAGAGAGATCGGAACCTGAATGTTTTCAGTTGAATGTTGGTGTGATTTTATTTGAAGAGTTAAGCTTCTATATATACTACTCTCAGTAGGTCATTTGACAAAAATTTGCATACGTACCGGTGAATGAATTTGCTGTTTATATGGTTTGGCTGGTGAAAAAGTGGCCACAAACACTCTTCCTTCTCTTTTACTAGTTATTTATTTGTTATACTGATAATAATAAAAGACGTATTTTCAGGTAAATAAAATTTTGCAGATACAATTTCGATCTTTATATTTTATACAACTTAACGAACTAACTTTCAAAAAAAGTTGATAAGTTTGGACTTTTTAGTATAGTACAATTTGCACTGACAGATACTTTTTAGCTATAATTTGATAGAGTTTCAAACTCAAATATTTTTCATAACCTTCCATAATATTTCTCTCTAGTCCTACAAAATTATTTTCCTTAAAAACACTCTCTAGATATTAAACTAATTATTTTATCACTTAAAATAAATACACAGTTATAATACACACAAAGGAAGTAAAATTTAGGGTGTTACAGACACCACATGAGATAGAATAGGCTTTAATCTTTTCACAAATTTTTTTGCAATGACCTTATAGAGAAAAGAGCAACAGCTAATTGGTCTCAGTTGAGATATAGATTCAGGGTGCTGAACTTTAGGAATTAAAGCAACCGTGGTAAAGTTAGTATTTCCTTCTAACCTTCCTTCAGTGAAGAAACAGTTTACTGCTTTGAAAACATCATTTTAAATTGTTGCCCAGTTTTTCTAAAAAAATAGACCATTTAATCCATCTAGACCAGGTTCTTTGTGTGTGCCTAGGTCAAAAACAGTTTCCTCCACTTCTTTGAACAAGAGTGGGCTAGTTAAAGATAAGTTCATAGAGTTAGTAATGCTATTAGGGACAACTGCCAAGCATTCATCAATATTTGAAATAGGAGATTCAGAATATAGATCATTGTAGAAATTCCAAATACCATTTGAGACTTGAGTTTGGCCCTCCAGCCAATTGTCTGCAGAGTCTTTTATCCTGTAGAGTTTGTTTCTGTCTCTTCTTTGAATGGTAGATGTGTAGAAGAATTTAGTATTCTTATCCCCTCCTTTTAACCATTTGATTCTTGACCTTTGTGCCTAGTAGTGCTCCTTCTGCCTCCATAATCTGTCTATTTCCCTACTTATTTCGTTAACACTCTGCCAATCAACAGTAGCAGAAGTGTCGTTCAACAATGATTGCATTCTTTGTTTTAGAGCTTTGATTTCTCTTGAAGCATTTTTGAAAGTTGTCCTCTTCCAAGTTGTTAACTTTCTTGCATAAGAGGTAACCTTAGCTTGCCAATTATCCCATGGATCCACATTGTTGGCAGATTCCCAGCCATTTGATACCACAACCCTACATTCCTCATTCTCCTCCCATAGTGTCTCATATTTGAAAGATTGACCACTAGTTAGAGGAGGTTTAGGCTTTACCAGAATTGGGGAATGGTCAGAATTAATTATTGGAAGGGCAGTGACCATTGCATGAGGGTATAGAGTTCTCCAAGTATTGTTAGCAAGGACACGGTCAATCTTCTGCCTAGTGACAATCCCATCTCTGGGATTGCTCAGCCAAGTGAATTTACAACCATGAAGATAAAGATCCATCAGATTTGAGGAGTCTAGAAATTGCCTAAAGAATCTCATTCTTATAGGTTCCACTCCCCTCAATCCATCTTTTCTGTATTAGAAATCATTTCATTGAAGTCTCCCATGCATAACCAGGCTCCATCAGCTGCTGGCTTTAATCTCAGAATTTTTGCCCATAAGTTCCTTCTTGCTGCAAAAGTGGGGTTCCCATAGATGAAGGATATGTCAAAAAATAAGCCTGTCCTCTTTCCCTTACTGCAGTATGAATGTAATTAGAACAAGATTCAATGATTTTTACCTCATACTGATCATTCCAAAGTAGGCAAAGACCACCAGAGGTGCCAACAGCTTCTACACAATACACATGTTGGTATCTGAATCTTCTTTTCACACGTTTAACACGTTCCTTATGAGCCCTAGTCTCCATAAGGAACACAATGGCCGGCTTATGACCTCTGATGAGATCATTTAGTTCCCTATTTGTCGTGGCCGCCGCCAAACCACGATAATTCCAGCTTATGCAAGTCATTGGGTTGGAGGGGGCAGGGATTTGCCTGCCGCCTCTTTCTTAGTGTAGGCTCCCATGCTGAAGGTGCCAAAATCTCCACCAAATGCATTGTTATCAGTAACTTTAGGAATTTTATTGTAGGTTGTTATAATCTGATCTGTTTCTTCTGCTTTTCTTTTCTTAATTTGCAGGCCATCAGAAAGGTTTGTAGCAAGTTGTTTTTCTTTCTCATTATGCAAGACATGCTGACCCTCTGCAGACCCACCATCATCTGGGTATTCAACAAAATAAGTTGGCTAAGTAGGAGGCAACAACTTTGGAGATTCTCTCCAAATAGGTGTCTGCTCCTGGGGTACACTCTAGGGGTGTGCAAACAATATGGCTAACCAGTCCAAATGTAAGAACTGGACCACACCACACCAGAAAAATCCAGAACCATTTGTATGGTTTACAAACCCAACCTATTTTTAAAAGCAAATCGGTGGCCCAAAACTTCGGTACTAAACCGGTTTGTTACTGTTAAACCTTATTTAGCAGCGTCCAGTCTCTGTGATGGAACCGAGGGAAGTTGCAGCTCCTCCAACTTCTGGTGGTTTCCTTCGTTCTCCATTGCCTGCTCTAAGTATTAAACACTAAATCCCGTAACTTACAAGCTCTGCATAGTGCTAAAATGGAGTTTTCACTTTTCAGGTTTTTTGGAGAGAAAGATTAAGCTGAGAAAGAAGTGAATAAAAGTAAAATAGTATTATCAAATTTAATTGAAAACTGACCATTGAATACTAATATTTTATTTTATTTAAGCCTTTAACAGTATGAAAGCCTGCAGAAGAAAAAAGTTAATACTAACGTGTCATGATGAGTTGCCTTAGACTTTAGTAATACTATTTGTGTTGTTTGGTTTCTATTGATTATCACTTTTCTTAATAATAATAATAATAATACTAAATCCTTCACCATATTATGTTCAGAAAGAAAGAACACGCTTTTTATTTAGTTTTAAATTAGCTTTGTACTTCTCAGTTCTGTCACCCTTGGACACGTGATGAGTCACGGAAATTGGTGTCCATACGGTGACTTTTATTTATCCGGTTACAACGCAATAAGTCCATAACATTACATTTGTATTTCTCTGTTATTCTTACACCCACTAGATACTTCCATTCCCTAATAGAAACACCAATTAACACACGTATCCATGATTTCTGCTTCTGTTTATCTCTGCAGGGTACAGTGGGTTCCATGGACTATATTATTATTGCTTTTATATATATATATATATATATATATATATATATATATATATATGAGAAGAAAGCTGCAACGGATTGGAAGTAACAACTAAATTAATATACAGTGGATTGCAAAAGTACATGAAGAAAGCTGCAACCAACTACAACATCAAACCCAAAATGCAATAGAATATATTTACACAAACCGGCGCAGTACGAAAAACTGGTTTTTGAATGGTTCAAACAAGGATTCCGGTTTACAACATACGAACCGGTTTGGAACCGGTTCAGAACCGAACCTAAACCAATTTGGAGGAAAAACAGGTTTATTACAAAAATGGTTTTGCGAACCGAACCGAATTGCATATGTGGTTCAGTTTGGTTTGGTTCTTTCCCCATGCACACCCCTAGTACACTCTGAGCCTTCTTCTCCTCTGTTTTGTTTTTTGGTATCTTGACTTCTGTTTCTTGCTGCTTGCTGTATTTACCTATATTTACCTGGATATCTGTCTCTCCAATTAGCCTCGTTTTCTTAGGAGCTTCATCTCCCTTACTGTTATCTTTTTCCTCCCCCTTCCTAATAGGCTCCTTGGGTAAGGCTTTCCCTAATTGAATACGAACACTCTGCATTAATGCATCAACTTCTACATTAGCTCTTACTTTGTTCAGGTTTGCTAATTCTTGTAGTCTCAGCTATCTCAAGAGGCCAATTAGAGGAGCTCCTAGACTAATCTGGGGAGTAGTTTCACTTGGAGGGTCATCTGCCACTTTTTTATCCTCAATTGTCAACTGCACTTTGGAAGGTAATCTTTGTTGTTGCTGTTTCTCTCTAAACTCTGCCAACTCCTCTTCTGATAGTATTTGTTGCATCACCCCTCATCTGTGAGATGCGTTTCATAAGGCATAGGATATTCCTCTTCAGAGGAATAGTCTTCTCCTAGTTCCCTTATCATAAACCCAATTTGTTTTTTACCATAGGTATCTGATAGTGTTCCTATCCCATATGAGCAATTTGCAAGCATTTCAGCCCAAACAATTCTTATTCTTTCCCTAACTGCCTCTTCACTCTCCTCTTGAGCATTAGGGGCTTTAGTTGTTGCATTAGGATCCTCCTCTTGAGCTCTGCCTTTTTGAAATTTGTGATCAGTAGTGTTTGTTGCATCCTCGTACCTCTTTTTGTGTTCATTCAAGATAGCTTTGATGGTTTTGGCTGGTTGAGCTATCAAGCTCTGGTCATACTTAGGGAATCTAGGGTCAATGGTGGACATGATTCTGGGTATCTTGCAAAAACGTTGCTCATGCCCTAAGCATCCACAGTTAAACCACAGATCTTGAAGTCTCTCGTATTTATAGTTAACCCAAACCTTAGGGAGCTTTTCCTAGGGATCCAACAACCTGCTGGGAAAGGTTTAGTAATATCAATTAGTACCCTTTCCCTAAGGAAAGTTCTGAGAACGCTACCTTCAAGAATAGATTCCTCTATCTCAATGATTCTGCCCACTTTTTGTAGTATAGTTGGCCCATTAGTACTGTTTAGGAACTCCATAGGAAGGTTGTGAATTTGGATCCAGAATGGATTGAAGTCAAAGTTAATCTCATCAGTAGTGATTGAGGGAATCCAATATTGGAGGCTCATGAGGTGGTTCATGAAGTACCACGGTGCCCTATTAAGAACTTCTTTGCTGTCTTTCTCCTCTTCAAAGGTAAATAGGAACTTGTTCTTTCCTAGATATGATATTTGTAAGTTGTTGTATGCTGATCAAGCTTTGGCTATGATTCCTTTAGCAGCTATTTTGTTCTGTGCCTTGCTTGTATAGATCAGACCCACCAAAGTCCTTTTTGTAAATCCACATTGTTGATATTTGCAGGTATTAGGGTTTCAGTTAACTCCTCTGGGTTGTCACTTTGGGGAGAAGCAGACCGTGTGGAGCTGGACGCCATGATGGAGGTGAATGGGTAACTAGGGTTTCAGATGAGAGCAAGGAAAATGCAGTTTACTGTAAATGAGTACTGTAATATTTCGGGTTGTAGAGAAAGTGTATAGTAGTAAACTATTTTTTGTAATGTTTTTGTGAGGTGATGAAGAGCTGATTGAAAGGTGAAGCTTGGATGTGATGGCTTGTTTGTATGTGCTGGTTTTTTAGGTTTTGTAAAAAGGAATTTGGGAAGATGTGTAAAAGCGAATGGGTTAATACGTGTCTTTGTGGGTAAAGCGATGTGAGATGTTTATGGTAGCTAATGGAAATGAGTGTAATGGGTATTATGGTAGGTTGAAGAAGCAAGGTGAGATGTTTATGGTAGCTAATGGAAATGAGTGTAACGGGTATTATGGTAGGTTGAAGAAGGTAGATTATGGCATCCTTTTAGGAAACTGAAACCCTTAGAGGGGACTAAAACCCTAGAAACCCTAGCAAAGCTCTATTAAGGGAACTAGCAGCAATTTTTGTTTTAACAATTGTCTTTTGACTATTATTTATAATATAAAAAAAAAAACACAAATTACACAAACAGAACTTTCTCACTAACGCGTACGTAAAGGTCCCTCACGTTCGTTCCACCTTCTTCCTTTGATAACCCTAACTAACCCCAAACCCAAAAACTCCAGAATAATTCCTTCAAGTTCGCGATGCAGAACCCTAATTCCCAAACTTAGAAAGTACGCACAAAAGCTATGCTACAACTAGAAAATATGTAAGGAAAAAGGAAAATGATTGTAGAGAGTGGAGTAGCTAAGAAAGAAAGATTTGCAGAGAGAGATTAGTTTTAAAAAAATTCAATTGAAGATAAATGCAATCAATCTCAAAGGAGAATTTGTGGAAGTAAGTGAACCAAACATATTGAGAGAGATTTTTTTGATAAGCAAATGTTAGTGGGGGAATGTTATTTTCCGGGGTTTGAACCCTAGACCTCATTCTTACAACTCCTTCATGTCCCTTAGCTCGCCAACTGAGCTACCTTATTGGGACACATATTGAGAGAGATGATACATCTTAACAAGTAAGGGCTGTTTGGATCGGCTTATTTAGGCTTATCTACTACTATAAGCACTTATGAAACTATTTGGGAGAGTTTATGGAAATATTTTATGAGTTGTTCATAAGCTGTTTTCAGCAAATTTCCATAAGCTTCTCGAGATAGCTTATGAAAATAGCTTATGGCTTATAGGAAAAAGTTTTAACATTATTTTCTTGTATTATATAAACAGCTTATGGATAAACACTTATACGATAAGCGCTTATGCCATAAGCTGTTAATTAAGCTGTTTATCCAAACGGCCCTAAGTGTAACGTTTATTTATGTTTTAATTTCGTAATAAATGAATTATCTTATCATCTAAGTAAATTATTATTTTATTAATTTAACCTCTTTTTTTTAAAAATATTGGATTAGTGGTAGGTATTTCTGAATCTTCCGATGAAGGGCAAAAAAAATGAAGGAGACAAACATTATAATGATAAATTTGATAAAAAAATTACATACGAAAGTTCTTGACCCGGGATGACGTTCATCTCCGAAGATCAAGATACAGAGTATTACATGAATTATGCTCGATCTATGGGTTTTGGAATTGCTATAATAAGTTCAAAAATGGAGATGATGGAAAAAAGTATTTTTACTCTAGCATGTAGTCGTGCAAGGAAGTATGTGAGAAATGCAAAGAATCTTTTGAAGCCAAATCCTATTACAAAATCACAATGTAAGGCTAGATTGAATGCATGTATGTCTTTAGATGGTACAATTACAGTTTCAAGTGTTGTTCTAGAGCATAATCATGACCTAAGCCCAAAGAAAGCTTGATATCTTAGATGCGACAAGAAATTGGGACCTCATATGAAAAGGAGATTAGAGCTTAATGATGAAGTTGCGATTAATGTGAGCGATTGAGTATGAGAATCTTACCTTTGGAGAAGGGATTGTAAAAACTATATAGGTAAGGTCGGGCGGTTGCGTCTTAATGCAAGAGTTGTTGAAGTTATTCAAATCTATTTTGTTAGAATGCAAAAGCAAATTAATCAGCAAACTATTTCACGGTATGTAAACTCAAAAACAACATTGAAGCAATTTGTTGAGCAATATGACAATGCATTGAGAGGTAAACTGAAAAGGAAAGTGTGGCTGATTTTGGTTCAAGCAAAAATGAACCAAAATCTACCATACACCCATCAAAAAATGAACTCATACTTTCGCTTTGTTGTGTGGTTGACATTCCAACCCAAAATGTGTCTCTCACATAAAGAGGAGCCCAACGATGTCATTCATCGATAGCCCTTTCAACCATTCATTATCCTTTGACAAAAAAAACATTCATTATCCTTGAGCTTATAACGTTTAATCATTTTCCATTTATCTGTAAAACAACTTTTACTCAAAGAATCATACAAAATATCATGCAAAAATGCTTTGATAGACTCTTAATCAGAGTTTCTACCCAACTTTTCCGGAATTTTTTTTATTAAATTCCACAAACACCATCGATAACGAGCTTTCGGAAAGACAACCTCAATTGCACTTTTCATTGCTCTATCTTTATCAATAATTATAGCATTGATCAGTGCAAAATTTGCTCTTTACCACAACAGTGATCAGTCTTTCATTAAAAACGTCGGGGCACTTCGTGAGTAGTCAACAATAATCTGAAATATATATATATATATGTGTGTGTGTGTGTGTGTGTGTGTGTGTGTGTGTGATGTATTTTATAATTATAAATTTAATTTAATGGTGGATGTTATTACCGTTGAGTTTCCCTAGGAATAACGTTAAGTACATATAATTTTTTTTGTTACAAAAAGTTTAGGTGAGTTGGGATCCAAGAGCTCACCAGGGTTAGGGCCCTTGCGGGGAATGTGTCAACTCCTTACCAACTGAGCCGACCCTCATTGACACGTTAAATACATATTAATAACGTTATATAATTACTATGTACTTTTTTTATTGAAAATGGATAACTTCGTTTCATTAGTAATCAAAAGGAAATATTTACCAAAAAATAATAATAATATGCAATACAAATGGGTACAAAGTTAAAAAAACTAAGGATTAGCCATACACAAGGCCGCTCTTGTTAAAAAAGGAGCCGCCTCATTTGCTTGCCTCCTAACATACTCTACTCAAAGAGTTTGAAAAATAGGAGCTAATACACAACTTAGTATGAGTGTATGAGACATAATAGCTCCAAAACAAGTGGATTCTAACTTTTTAGACACATAATAAAACTAATGTTATGATATACTATGAGGAAAAAAAACTATCTTGTGTTATAATTATATTTACATAAATATGAAAATTAAAAATATATTGCACAGTAACATTGGGTTCCATATTAATAACGTTAAATATATATTTTTGTTAATATATTGTTTTTGTTTTTATTTTTTTAATTGGAAATTTAAAGTAACAATAATACGTGCTTGGGCGAGAGTAGTATCGAGATAAGTGACCTTCTCAGAAGTCCTTGAGTTGCATCACTTTTTAAAATCTACAAGAGTACTTGGATGTGATGGTTGGAGTCTTTTCCAAAAGCTTTACCCTCGAGGGATGTCTCTGCTGGTTTATAAAAAATAGAACCACACGTTCTGTTAACTATGTGAACTTTCATTTGAAGAAAGAAGAGATTTTACTGAATCATTGAAAGAATTGAGAGAAAGAAGATGAAGTCTCAAAACAGAATTTGTTAACTTCTGTTATTCAGTTAATCTGAAAATAAAACTTGTACAATTGACTTTATATACAACCAATTAGTAAAACTAACTGCAAAACTAAACTATGGTTACTTCACTTAACCATTCTAACAACCGTTTTAACTAACAATAACAAACTCTTCTATTAAACTAATCTACAATTCAGTTGATACTCCCCCTCAAGTTGGAAGGAATATGTTCTTCATTCCAAACTTGCACAGAAGATGAGAAAACTGATTATTGGGCAATGCTTTTGCCAGTTGTTGTTCTGATTTAACATGCACCAGTCTCAAGAAACCTGATTGAACATACTCTATTATAAAGTGACAATCTATGTCTATGTGTTTCGATCTTTCATGTGTGGTTGGATTCTCAGCTAGTGGGATTGCTGACTTGCTGTCACAAAGCACCATGGTGGTGGCTATCTTTATCTCAAAGTCTTTCAGCAGCTGTTTAACCCACAATAGCTTAGAAGTTACTGATGCAAGGGCTCTGTATTCTGCCTCTGCAGAAGATCTAGCCACAGTGGCTTGCTTTTTAGACTTCCAGGTGATCATTGACTCTCCAAGGTAGATACAATAACCTGTTGTTGACCTCCTGCTGACTTGACAGCTTCCCCAATCAGCATCTACATATGCTGTTAGCTTCAAGTTTGAATCTGCTGGGAACATTACTCCAAGTCCTACTGTACCTTTCAAATATTGCAGCAGATGATGTGCTGCTTGCAAGTGAGGAGTTCTGGGTTTTGCCATAAATTGGCTCAGTTTGTTGACTGCAAGCGTGATGTCTGGCCTTGAGATTGTTAAGTAAATCAATCTTCCAATCAATCTCCTGTATTGAGAGCTGTCTTCAAGTGCTTCTCCTTCTGTTTCATTCAACTGTGTACCAGTGTCCATAGGCACTTGCATTGGCTTTGCAGATGTGAAACCAGTGTCAAGCAAGAGTTGAAGAGTGTACTTACTTTGAGATAAGTGTATGCCCTTTTTTGATCTTGCTATTTCTAAACCTAAGAAATATTTCAAATCTCCAATCACTTTTAATTTGAAATGTTTTTCTAGTAACTTTTGGACTCCAGCAACCAGAATTTTATTTGGACCAGCAACCACACTATCATCAACATACAGTAGCAGTGCTATAAAGTTTTCTCCAGACCCCTTAGTGAATAATGAGTGATCTGCACAACTTTTCTTAAATCCCAGGCTAGTGATGGTTGAGCTGAATTTATAAAACCATTGTCTCAAGGCTTGTCTAAGTCCATAAAGTGATTTATTGAGCTTACATACCATAGACTCCCCTTGACTTGGATAGCCAAGAGGAAGTTTTATGTAGACTTCTTCCTGTAGCTCTCCATTAAGGAAAGCATTATTAATGTCCAACTGAAATAGATGCCAGTGCAACTGTGAAGCCAAGCACAGAAGAATTCTAACTGATGTCAACTTAGCAACAGGGGAGAAGGTATCTATGAAGTCAATACTTGCTTGTTGAGTAAACCCTTGTGCCACAAGTCTTGCCTTGCATCTATCTAGGGAACCATCAGCATGATACTTTACCTTGTATACCCATTTTGATCCTACTGCTCTTTTGCCAGCAGGGAGGGGAACAATGGTCCAAGTGTGGTTTGCCTCAAGTGCTGCAAGTTCTTCTGCCATAGCTCTTTGCCACTCAGGGTATTTAATGCCTTGGAAGAAGTGTTGTGGTTCAAAGACAGAAGAGATGTTGAGGATGGAGTTTTTGTACTTTGTGGAGAGATTGTCGTATGTAAGGAAAGATTGAATGGGATGAGTAACAGAGCTGCAATCATACATTTGAAGATGAGCAAGTGGATGGTGAGGTCTGCTAGATCTTCTAAGTGCAGGATCTGGTTGATTATTTTGGATAGGAATTTGTGGAACAGTGGTTTCTGGTATAGGATCAGAGTCTTGTACAGGTAGAGGAATCACAGGGTGGTCTGTTTCTATGGAGGTATCAGTGGTGGTGTTTTGGTCACTAGATGTAGAGTGAGGAATCAATGTGTCACGAAATAAGGATTGTGATGGAGAAGTAGAGTTGGTCATCTGGTAGGGAAAGGTAGTCTCACAGAAGATAACATCTCTTGAGACCAGAAACTTGTTTTTGTTTTGGGATCAAACAACCTGTAACCTTTAACACCAACAGGGTATCCCATGAAGACACATGGAGTTGATCTTGGGGAAAACTTGTGCCTTTGAGATGGAATAGTAGAAGCAAAAGCTAGGCAGCCAAAAGTTCTCAACATTGAATAGTCAGGTTCCTTGTGATAAAGCAATTCATAGGGAGATATACCTTTTAGAGATGGAGAAGGGATCCTGTTGATAAAATGAGTAGCTGTGGAGACACATTCTCCCCAGTATTGTAGAGGCACATTGGATTGGAAATATAATGACAACATTTAAGAGGTGTTGATGTTTCCTCTCAACCACTGAGTTTTGTTGTGGTCTATGTGGACATGATAGTTGATGTAGAGTGCCCTCATCTTGGAGAAAACTGTGAAGGGCCAATTCTTTTGCATTGTCACTACGGAGAGCCTTAATTTTCTTGTTAAACTGAGTGTAAACAAGCTTAAAAAAACACTTGATCAAATGTGGAGCATTAAATTTTGATTTGATGAGATGCAGCTAAGTAAACCTTGTGCAATCATCAACAATGGTTAAAAAGTATTGCTTACCATCATATGTGGGTTGATGAAAGGGTCCCCAAATATCACAATGAATCAAATCAAATGCTGATTTTGAGTGATTATTATTAGAATGAAAAGTAACCTATGCATTTGAGATAATGGACAGATTGAACAAGAAGTATTGCATTTATTTGAGCCAATAAAAGGCAATTTTGAAGACAACATGTTGAGAACAAAATCAGACAAATGCCCTAACCTAGAGTGCCACAATTGAGCAGAATCTATAGAGACATTATTAACACAGTTTGCGTTATTCAAAATTGAAACAGAATTTACAATTGAAACATGAAAGTAAAGACCATGATGAAAATCACTCCTTCCAATCACCCTTTGTTGGTGAGTTTCTTGGATTAAGAATGCATTATCAGTAAATGAAACATGATAATTGGGATCTTGATTCAAAGAGCCAACGGAGATAATGTTAATGTGAAAATCAGGTATACATAACACATTGTGTAAAATCAAACCAGAGTCTAATTTGACAGAACCAGGGGCTATTACAGGGACTTTTTGATTGTTAGGGAGTGTGACAAAAGTATTTTTCAAGTGAGTGAATGAAACAAAGGAAGACAAGGAGGTGCATATGTGTGCAGTAGCACCAAAATCAATGATCCAATCATCAGAATGCAAGAAAGAAAATGCATATAAAAGAGTGCTCAAAGAACATGAAAAATGTAGGAAATGTAGAATGACATTACCTGAGGAGTCCTTGGACTCAGAAGCATTTGTGGAGGCCTTTGCCATTTGAGCCTGCATGTAGCTAATCAATTATTGATATTGGTGATGATCCACTTGTGCTTCACCAGAGGAACCAGAACCAGCAGTGACTTGAAGGACACTAGGTTGAGTTGCAGTTGCCTTTGCCTTCTTGAAACCAGGTGGATACCCGTAAATTTTGAAGCACTTCTCTTTGGTGTGGCCAGGAAGACCACAATGTGAGCATTGAGGACGATCCTTCTTGCCACTCTTGTTGTTGTTGTTGTTATTGTTGTTGTTGTTCACAACAAATGCAATGTGGGATGGTGATTCGGTAGAAGTGGAACTAAGTTCCCTTTGCTTCTCATCTTGGAGAACAAGGGAATATGCACGGCTAATGTCAGGAAGTGGTTCTTGAAGCAGAATTTGGCCTCTCACATTGTTGAATGCATCCTGAGTCCCATAAGGAATATCATGACCTGTTCTTTCTTCAGGTATGTGCCACCATAGGCACAATCAGGAGAAGAATTATGTGCAGCTAAAGCATCCCATAATCCCTTGAATTTGCTAAAGTAAGCACTTACCGAACGAGAGCCCTGAGTGAAATTGAGGACTTCCTTCTTCAATTCGTAAATTCGTGGTCCATTGCTCTATTGAAACCAATGTTCAATGTCTTTCCATATATCAGCAGCAGAATCAGCATAAAGAACGCTGGTGTGAAGCTCCTTGGAGATCGAATTGAGGATCCAAGAAGTTGTCATGTCGTTGCTACGCAACCACTTCGCATGATTTTCTGCGTTTTCATCAGGTTTTGCAATGGCACCAGTGACGAAACCTAGTTTATTCTTTGCTCCGAGAGCAAATGCGCATAGCGCGAGTCCAGGATCCGTAATTGCTTTCGGATTCTGTCAAGATCTGAGACACCAACACCGCACCGGGGTTGTCAGACGGATGGATATAATATGGATCAGCACCAACGTCCGCCATGGAAGCAAGATTTCAAGGTGAAGCTTGAAGAATCCGAAGGCGACGAAGGGAGAAAATTGATACTCAATTCTGAAAGAAAGGAATCGAATGGAGAAACGATTCAATTGAAAAAGTGTAGCGGAAACGCAATCGCGATTGATACCATGTTAACTATGTGAACTTTCATTTGAAGAAAGAAGAGATTTTACTGAATCATTGAAAGAATTGAGAGAAAGAAGATGAAGTCTCAAAACAGAATTTGTTAACTTCTGTTATTCAGTTAATCTGAAAATAAAACTTGTACAATTGACTTTATATATAACCAATTAGTAAAACTAACTGCAAAACTAAACTATGGTTACTTCACTTAACCATTCTAACAACTGTTTTAACTAACAATAACAAACTCTTCTATTAAACTAATCTACAATTCAATTGATACGCTCATGCTGTAAAAAAAAAGAATCATGTGTTCAAAAGATAAAGAGCAGATTTATTATTATTAAGAAAAAAAAGACTAGATGACGATTTGACATCAATATACAAATAGGCCCATGAAAAGCAGAATAAATAGAAAGAAGACAAAGATATGATAATGAGTTAATAATTGACAAATTGTCAAAAAAAGAAGTTAATATTATTGACAAAAAAATTAAAAATGGTTCACTCCATTCCGCCAATTTGAGGGTAGAAAAATGGTGGTAAGTGATGGATTGTGTTCTGTACCGTATCTCTGATCTTAATGAGTAGTTCGAGACAGTTGGTAGATGTTGTCATTGATCAACTATGGTCCAATCCGAGGTGGGGTGTTGTACCTGCAAAGACACTCCGACACTCAAGTCGGGAGGTAGTCAAGCAAAGTAATTAGTTGGGTGAGATTGCTTACCATTAATGAAGCATTGAATGCTGTATTTATAGAGTGTGGTGGGGTTTGACCTAATAA
Source organism: Astragalus glycyphyllos (assembly GCA_963573325.1). Lineage (NCBI taxonomy): Eukaryota > Viridiplantae > Streptophyta > Magnoliopsida > Fabales > Fabaceae > Astragalus > Astragalus glycyphyllos. Next base: position 20,880,287 of record OY754313.1, on the reverse strand, counting down.
TCTGAGTCGTCCGATCTTATGGATGGATTTGAACCCTTGATAGATGAATCTGCTTTTGAATATGGGCTTTAAGATATTGGGCCTTCATGGGGTGCGAATAGTGGTGCACATAGGGGTGAATATGGTAAAAGTTCCACACCATAACAGAATGAAATGAAATAGATATTATTATGTTCTATTTCATTCCATCCTTTTGAAATAAATCAAAGGATTGTTGAAGAACATGGCATCCATGAAAGGTTAGAGAGAGAAACTTCAAACGGCTCTTAGATTGATATAGATAAAAGTGATACAAATGAAAAAGGTTGAAAGTCAAATGCTTACCTAGCCTATTTATGGGTACCCACTGGCTACTAGGCTACTGCAAACTATATTTCTAATAACAATAGAACATAATATATCATGTTTTCATTTCCCCTTTAAAATAAATTTACGGTAGTGTAACCTTGAGTGACATGCGTTATGAATCTCATTGATATGAGCATGTTGTCTTGGAACTAGAATGGGAAGATTGCGACTATTGTCCCCTTTTCCCTATTCGTAGGGGTGGTGTTGCACGTGATACTTAGCATTTATGTATTAGCATTCATACAAACTACATTGATATATCTTGCGTGATGTTTGGTTTTTTCTTTGTAGACGGAATGACAATTGCCACTTGTTCTGTACCTAGCAGTACTGGGCTGACTGCGTCGGTGGTCTCTTGCGGTATGACTTGATGTCAACGAGCGCCTGGCAGGGGGACCTGCGAAGCCACTCCGACGCCCAAGTTAGTTTTGAGAGTAGGTGAGTGATTTAGCAAGGAATGAGAGTGTACCTCATTATGGCAATGTGAGCTAGTATTTATAGGAAAGCGTGCCCATTGTGAGCCGTTGGATTGAACGAGTTGATCTAAGCCCTCCAAATATGGGAGCCATAATTGGGCTTGTAGATTGTGGATATGGACCAAAGTGATTTGGCCAATCCATGTTCAATTGCTGAATGGGCCTCGTGGCCCAGTCCAGAACAATTGCCCCCCAAGCCGAGATTATTCCGAAGGATGGTCTTGGCTTGAAGCATTTTTGTCGGTTCGTCCAACGTGTCGGGAGCTTAGCCCTCCAAGGTGTCGTGTGATGATGTCTTGGCACCTCTATGGTGTCGTGGGACTAAGCATCCTCATGGTGCTGTGTGATTGTGTCTTGGCACCTCCATGGTACCGTGTGCTAGGTGTCCTCTATGGTGTCGTGTCTAGGCTTTGGCCACCCCATGGTTTTATGGGCATGATTTTGTGCATGGCGGAGAATAAGACTCTTGGTGACCACACACTTCATTTTCAACTTGGATCCATCCTCTCTTACTTCTCTCCTTGGTAAGCATTTTCATTCTCTTTTCTTTGGTGCATAGGCATTGCGTCGGGTCCACAATGCGTCTGCACACGACCGATCGAATGCCGGGTTGTGTCCCTTCCATGTACTACCATTCAGGCAATTTATCGAACACCTGATGGGCAAGGCAATCCTGGTAGGGTGCATAGTTGTGTTGCATCCAGACGCTGCCTTTCAGGCAACTTATCAAACAGCTGGTGGGCACCCATGGCGCCTGGTGGATGAAGATAGAATTTTGAAAGAGTGGATAAGGCTTTTAGGACCACACAAATTTTTCCTTTGTAGCTCTCCCTCATTTCTCCCTTGGTAAGTGTATCTTCCTTCATCCTCTTTTATCTCTTTTTAACATTATATGCTACCATTGCATGCTTCATGAGAATGTTAGCTCTTAGTGACAAAAGAATGTTGATGCCTCATGGCATTGGTCTTCCATAAAAGTTATAGGTGACAAGGGAATGTTGGTGCTTCATGGCCTTGTGTTGATCAAAATCACACCCCAAACTCATAAGTTTTTGCGAAAAATGGAACCATATGGGGGATAGCCCTCGGACACCGGAGTACCTCCTCGCAAACCGGTAGGGTGCCGGGCTCCAATTCCCGCGTGTACCCCCCTCGTAAACCGGCAGGGTGCCGGGTTATAACACTCACGCCCGCGCGCACCCCCCTTGCAAACTGGCAGGGTGCCGGGCTCCACACCTCGCGCTCGCGCGCCCCCGGATACCGGCAGGGTGCCGGGTTCCCCACGTAAACCGGCAGGGTGCCGGGTCTTGCGTTTTTCATCGGGTGTTTCGAGCGCGTCCACCAAACCTGCAAGGTGCCGGGTTATGCGCCTTCGTGCGCTTTTGCCCAACCGGCAGGGTGCCGTCTGATGCGCCTTCCCCGGCAGGGTGCCGGGTTTCGTCACCCTTGCGCGCCTTTGTGCGCGTTTGCGTGCCTTCGTGGACATTTGCCCCTGCTGTGAACACCTCATGGTGTTGGGCTTTGAATCTTTATTTTGTTCAATTATTTCCTTGACGTGTTTTGAAGACGTATGTGCTTGACCTTTGCCTTCATGTGCTATTTCAAACCCCGATGGGGTGCCGGGGTTCGTTGCCCCATCGTTGGCACTTAGTCTTTGACACTTAGTAAAATTCTCATGAATTTTTTTAGTCTTTGACACTTAGTAAAATTCTCATGAATTTTTAGTCTTTGACACTTAGAAAAATGCTCATGAATTTCTTTCTCTTTGACACCTTAATTTTTCAGTGCTCGCTCCAGACACCGGCAGGGTTCCGGGGTTCAATTCTTTCCTTCGCGCACGCCCCGGACACTGGCAGGCTGCCGGGGTTCAACTTCTACTCTTGCGAGTGCCCTGGACACCAGCAGGGTGCCGGGGTAAAAATCATGGTGCCGGGGTTGGAGACGTCAGAATTGGATCTTGAGCTTAACATAAGAATTGTAGCTCTCCTTCTTATCTTTCCAACGCATTCTCACACGACCCCATCGGATAACCATGGACGAAGTTATGGTCTGCAGACTAGACAGACCTCAAGGGTGCCGGGTTACAAATCATGGTACCGGGGTTGGAGAAGTCAGAATTGGATCACGAGCTTAACAGAATAATTGTATCTCTCCTTCTTAGCTTTCCAACGCATGCTCACACGTCCCCATCGGATAACCGTGGACGAAGTTATGGCCTGGAGACTAGACAGCCCTCCCGGATGCCGCGGAAACCGGCAAGGTGGCGGGTTACAAATCATGGTTCCGGGGTTGGAGACGTCAGAATTGGATCTTGAGCTTAACAGAATAATTGTAGCTCTGCTTCTTAGCTTTCCAACGCATGCTCACACGCCCCCATCGGATAACCATGGACGAAGTTATGGTCTGCAGACTAGACAGCCCTCAAGGGTGCCGCGGAAACCGGCAAGGTGCCGGGTTACAAATTGTGGTGCCGGGGTTCGAGACGTCAGAACTGGATCTTGAGTTTAACAGAAGAATTGTATCTCTCCTTTTTAGCTTTCCAACGCATGCTCACACGCCCCCATCGGATAACCATGGACGAAGTTATGGTCTGCAGACTAGACAGCCCTCAAGGGTGCCGGGTTACATGATGCCGGGATAGAAATCATTGTGCCGGGGTTCGATATGTCAAACTCGGCAGGGTGCCGGCCTTCGTTGGTGCAGGGGTTCATACCCAAAACCCGGCAGGGTGCCAGCCTTCGTTTCCACATGGCACCTCATGGTCAAGTATATTCGCCCAAGGGGTTATTGCCATCAAAGTCAGCTTGAATTATACCCTTGGCGCAGTTTACCAGGACTCGGCCCGGATATAACTCGCCCAAGGGGTTGTGACCACCAAGGTCACTTGAAGTATACCCATGGCACAGTTTACCAGGACTCGGCCTGGATATAACTCGCCCAAGGGGTTGCGACCACCAAGGTCACTTGAAGTATACCCTTGGCACAATTTACCAGGACTCGGCCCAGATATAACTCGTCCAAGGGGTTGTAACCACCAAGGTCACTTGAAGTATACCCATGACACAGTTTACCAGGACTCGGCTCGGATATAACTCGTCCAAGGGGTTGTGACCACCAAGGTCACTTGAAGTATACCCTTAGCACAGTTTACCAGGACTCGGCCCGGATACAACTCGTCCAAGGGGTTGCGACCACCAAGGTCACTTGATGGAAAGAATCACGAGATTCCTGCCTCGGTATGTAGGGAAGATACTAATGATCATGGCGGCTCGCATTGATTACTCTGTTACCGACAATCTTTATTTGTCTCGGCGTCCCATGGCACTCTTGACTCCATTACTAGGATTCCAAGGGGTGTATTTAAAAAGACCGTCTTGGGAAGATGATTTTAGTTTAGAGCTAATGATAAGGTTTCCTCTGTGAGCCAGGAAGTCCCTTCCTACGGGGTATGTCAGGTCTCAAACTTGTTTCGTTCTGCCCCCAGCTATGGAGTTGGACCTTTTTCTTTCTTAATATTAATGGATTTTCTTTGGAACCAGTGTTAATGTTGGTGAGCTAGAGCAAAAACTGTACTTGCAAAATGAACTTTTGTTAATCATTCATATCGAGCTTTTACATTCTGCTTTTGTGCCCAAACAACAAAATTCTTAACTAGTCCTAGCTCTAGGTTCAGGTTCTGATGCTTTGTTCACTATTCAGAGTCATGGGTCTCCTCCTCTTCTTCATTCACGTACTGGGCGAGCTTCTCTTCGCGGATCAACTCTTCAATGTCATCCCTGAGGGTGTAGCATTTGTTGGTACTGTGCCCATAACCTTTGTGATAATGGCAATACTTCTTAGAGGTTCGGCCTTTCCTTTGTACGAGAGGTTCGGGCTGTTTGATATCTCGAAACTCCGCGTCGGCGCATTTCGCAAGGATCTCAGCCTGGGATGTGTTCAGCGGGGTGTACTCTGAGAAACGACCTTGCCGGGGTCGAGATTCAAAGGGAGCTCTCTCAGCTTGGCCTTGCTTCTGCCACAGCTCTTCGGTGGCCTTATAGGTCCGCCCGTCCTCTTTGTTGCCAACCTTGGCTTCCTCTTGGTAAGCCAACTTATTCTCTTCGTAGTCCATGTACTTTTGAGACTTTTGGAGGAATTCTGCCAAGTCCCTTGGCTTGTTGATTCCCACATTAATTTCGAAAAGACTTCCTTGCCTGAGGCCATCTTTCATCCAAAATAGTCTTTGCTTATCTTCCAAGTTCCGAACACATGAAGCTTCCTTATTGAAACGCTCAATATACTCTCTAAGTGTTTCGCCTTCCCGCTACCTGACAGCCCTCAGCACTTCCTCATATTTTGGCTTCAGTCGGGAGGCGGTGAAACGGGCCGTGAATAGTCTTGCCAGTTGCCCCCATGAAGAGATGGAGTTTGGCTTCAGCTATTGGAACCACTCTAATGCGGTGTCCTCGAGGGTGAGAGGAAATATCTTACAATGAACAGGCTCTCGAGCGCCTCTATAGCGCATCATGAGTGAGAAATGAGCCAAGTGCCGGTCTGGATCTCCGGTCCCATCGTACATCTTGAGTGTTGGGAGTTTTTCCAAAGTCCTTGGAATCAGGCATTCCTCCACCCTCCGAGTGAAGGGTCCTTCATCCGCAAACCTCCTTGAATTGCAAGGTGAGACATCTTGGAAGTCAAAGTCTTGGTATCTGTGCTTGTCGGGAGATTTCCTCGATGGCGATCTTCTGCGACATCTCTTGTGAATCTTAGTCCTACTCCTCGACCTGTCGCGCGAATCAGAGGAGTCACGCGAAGAAACCTTGGAGTGGGTGTCATCAGGCTGATAAGTCCCATCCAGAGAGGAAGGGGACGCCCTTGGTGGTGAGCCGGATCCCTGAGGCTTCCTACGCCGAGGAGGAGAGCGATGCACATGCTTCCGTCTAGGTGGGGAACGGTGATCATGACGCCTCCGAGGGGGAGAACGGTAGGGTCTTGATACCACAGTCGTTTGAGGAGGAGTTCCCCGAAAAGGAGGAGGTTGCTCGGGCATAGAGGCCACACGTCTCTCAATTTGCCTAAGACGTGCCTCTTGTAGCAGCATAGTCTGAGTGCGGTTGGCCAGAAGGTCCAACAGTTGGTTGACATCCGGCGGATGAATCCCTCCCGTCGAGGGAACTTCTTGCGCAGCTTGAACAGGGGTGTCTTCGTGGGTGGCGATGTCACCCTCAGGAGTGCCTTCAAGCTGGGGTGCAGACACGACAACACTCTTAACTCGGGGTCTGCCTCTTGGAGCCATGGAAGTGCAAGAGAAAAGTTTCTAAGAGTAGGAATGGTGTGAAAGGTAGTGACCTCCCACTGTGGTTGCCAATGTTCTGTACCTAGCAGTACTGGGCTGACTGCGTCGGTGGTCTCTTGCGGTATGACTTGATGTCAACGAGCGCCCGGGAGGGGGACCTGCGAAGCCACTCCGACGCCCAAGTTAGTATTGAGAGTAGGTGAGTGCTTTAGCAAGGAATGAGAGTGTACCTCATTATGGCAATGTGAGCTAGTATTTATAGGAAAGCGTGCCCATTGTGAGCCGTTGGATTGAACGAGTTGATCTGAGCCCTCCAAATATGGGAGCCATAATTGGGCTTGTAGATTGTGGATATGGACCAAAGTGATTTGGCCAATCCATGTTCAATTGCTGAATGGGCCTCGTGGCCCAGTCTAGAACACCACTAGAAACTCAAGCACACAACTATGAGGTCTCGGGCTCGAATCTGAGACATGATATCTAGCTTAACAATTTCAGTATTTGCTAGTTGAGTTAGACCTAACGGATTGAGTGATGTTTTGTTCACATGAAGTTGTGCTAAATAACATGATATTATGTGACTTTTTGTTACAAATGAATGCTTGTTGGTGCAACATGTGTTATGTCTATTGTTAATGCGAAAACATTGTGATGAACTCGTGCAATTGTACATGGTGTACTTGTCGGGTAATTGTATATTTTTAATGCTATTTTGTTTCGAGGGACCAACACATAGGGTGTTAGTTTTGAGTTTTTTTAATGTTATCTTGTTTATGGTGTACTTGTCGGGTAATTGTATATTTTTGATGTGCATTTTAGGATACCCTTATCAATTGAGTCCACCTTCGAGATTGAGTCCACCTTCGAGATATGTGAGTTTTCTTTGCCATACATATTTAGTCTATATACTTTGGTACTCTAGACACACCATTGTGCCTACATCGTGTATGTTATCTACATATTTATGTCAGTGCTTATTTTATGCTTTAGCTATATTTATTTTTCGAATTCGCTATTAAGAGCAACTTAGAAAAATATACTTGCATTTTCATGACAAGATTTTTTTTTTAGATAGGCAAAGTGGTTAGTAATTAGTGTGTTAATTATTAGAGGGGAGGGGGGAGCGGGGTTCGAACCCCGTACGCCTATATTTTTCCACCAACGATGTCCCTTTCACTCAACCATGTGAGCTACCCTTCTGGGACAAGAATGACAAGAATGATTTTAACCGAAAGAAAAATCGGCATTTTATTATTTCCGCTTGTATGAGTGAGATTATGTTGGCGCCTTGAAGCTCCTGAGAGAGTGAGGAGTTTTGCTTGGCAAATTTTACATGGGAAGCTCGCCACAAAAGTTTACTGTGGCCAGTGGAGTGGTGACACCACGGATTGTTATCATTGTCCAGGGGCTGCTGAAACAATTATTCATGTTCTAAGGGATTGTCCCATCGCTACCGCTACTTGGACGAGGTTAGTTCCTAATCATTTACGATCTAATTTCTATGGTTCTTCTTTTGGTGAATGGGCCTTTGAAAATGTTTCCTCATCTAAGGGTCCGTATTGGAGGAGCATATGGGCCACCACTTGCTATTTTCTTTGGATTTGGCGCAACAAGAAAATTCATGATACCACCTTCGTCTTTCCTCCTCAAACGGAGATTATTATTCGGTCTTATGTTGACAATTATTTCAAGAGCAAGGAGCATTTCAATCCGATAGGTAACAAGCGTCGGGTGTGCATCAATGTCCGTTGGAATCCATCGGTTGAGGGGTGTGTAGTTGTTAATACTGATGGCGCCTCAAGGAGTGGAATGGGAGGTTGTGGTGGTGTGTTGAGAGATCATCAAGGGCGCTGGCTGGGTGGTTTTATGCATCGGTTGGGGGAGGCAAACGCTTATATTGCAGAACTTTGGGGAGCCTTGGAGGGTCTAACGATGGCGCGGGATAGAGGGTTTACCAATGTGGAACTTCAGCTGGATTCTCAGGTGGTTTCTACCCTTCTCAACAGTGACAGCAACGGTAGCATGACTGGTAGATCTCTTGTTGTGCGCATCAAGAAGCTTCTTTTGTTTGATTGGAGCGTTAGAGTCATTCATATTTACAGGGAAGCAAACTTGGTTGCCGATGCCTTGGCTACTATGGCGTGTGACGGTCTGGATGGCTTGCAAGTGTGTGACGTTCCACTTCCTTCTATTGTTCAACTTGTGCATGATGATTGTAATGGAGTCTTTACTCCTAGAGTTATTCCTATGTAATCTGTGTTGTTCTTCCTGGACTTTTTATCCCCTATTAATATAAAAAAAAAAGTGGGATGTTATAGGACACACGTCCTCTCTAAGTTTAGTCAAGGTCATTTTGGTCTTGGGAAGATAGTCATTTTTAGTTCTTAAATTAAATGTATTAGACACTGCCATCATAGTCCTAATTGTGTTAGGCTCTCTGCATCTTACTTTTTTGGGTAAACCTTCATTTTGGTCACTCAACTATCTTTTTTTAAAAAAAAAAAATTGGAAAGGGGAAAATTTCATTAATCAAAGTAGCCCTAATCACTATTTTACAACTGTCTCCGAGGGGATTTAAACTCGGCAACTTGAAGTCTTATCCCAATAATTAGCGGTATGTAACTTGTAAATAATGGGTTTTATAATAAAAAAATAATTTAAAAGTCTCAAAATTTTATTCGATGTAGTTTTTATTGTGCAAATCAACGCAAAACAGTGCGAAGGGTATTACAGACATTTTTACATTATTTAAGTGTATCAAAACAAAGTACAACACAAAATAGTCTATCCAGTGCATCGACCACCAAACAGTGTACAGTACAAACAGTTGTCTAGTCCTGTCCAGTCCTATCCTGTCCAGTACTGTCAATTTTGCGAATCAAAGACACCCACGTATCACTCAACTATCAACATCTCTCTAATTTAATCCCTAAACTATAAAAATCAAATAAATAGTCCAAAAACTATTTTAATTTCATCAATTTAGTCCCTAAACTATTTATCGTCTCCTAGAGAGTAATTAAGGACCAAATTGATGGACATATAATAGTTTATGAACTCTTTATTATATTTTTTATAGTTTATAGTGGCATAGTTTTTGCCACTATTGAGGGTTGACTAAACTTTTTTCCACTATATTCTCACACAACACAACACAACACAAAGGTTGTTTTCAGTTCCTTTCTTCCGCAGCCGTCAAAGGTTTGTGCTTCTTCTTCTTCTTTCCACTCAAACCTGTTAGCAAGCAAGCTCCCACTTTCCAAAATGGGATGTAAGTTTTGTTTCAACTCTTTTTTTCTTCTTTTATTTGGTGATCTTCACTTCAAATTCGCTGTTTTACCTATTTCCTTCTCACCTTATTGTTTGAATACCTCAACTTTTGAACTTTTGAGCTTATTGATTCAATTTTTTATTCTCTTTTTTAACTTTTTCTATGATTTATTGAATGTAATTTATAGTTATTTGATTATATCCTATTCTACTGCAATAGGAAAACCATATTATTTGATGCCCCTTTGGTGTTTGACTAATTGCTTGAATGGTGGTCCTCATATGCTATTTCAGGTTCACAAAGGGTAATCTGGTAGTTAATGTTGATGACAATAATCATAATCATATAATAATTAAAACAAGTGTGAATACCAATGCCTCAATAATCAATCAAACTATGAAAAAAAGGGGGGTTGCTATGAGCCTATGACTTTACTGGTTATATAATCTCCAATCAATGATAGATTACTTGCCTGTTTCATTTTCATGCTGTTGGTGGGTCACTGACATACACCATTTTTACTAAGCTTTCTGATATACGGGTTTGAAGGGTGTAGTGGACTAGTGGTAGATGAGCTAAGTTAATCAAATTACTTCTTCAGTTTGGATGGTTGAATAAGGTGTTTAATGAAATGCCAATTAGGGTTGGTTGATGTTTGATGAAATGTCAAATGTGTTTGAACTTTGAACCTGGCCTTTAACCATATGATAGTTGATAACGAACCACAAATGTCTTTTGAATTGAAATTTGGAGATGAGTTCTGCTTGTCATTCTTGAGTACAGCAATTTATAAATCCAATCTTTTTTTTGGCAATCAAAAGACTTTTCAGGAGGACTCTTAAAATCTACTTATAAGACATTCGTGCATACAAGCCACACACATACATCCAGCATGTGGAACACTGATGAACTCTTCAGAGATTTACTTACTTCCCATGACACTATTAAATTAAGTGACAGCAGAGAATGATTTCAATTTTGCCAATTACTATCGATTAAATTATATCTATTTACTTATTTAGAGTGGAGTAAGTACCTTTATTGGTATTAAACTTCCTGATCTCAATTAAACTTCTTTAGCATTTGACTATGGAATTAATCTCCTTTTTCTTAACACTAAAAGCACTTGCTTTCCATAACTGTAATTTTTTGTTTTGAGGTTTACTTGGTCATCTGCAAATGAAGAGAAACACAGGACAGGAGAACAAACTTAAAGGATGGCTCATGAAGTATTTGTGGTCAAGTACAAGGAGCTAGAAGAAAAATTGCAAAGGTTAGACACCCATCCAATATTTTAACAATTAGAGTTTTTCTTCTTTTTATTACCACTTAAGTGGTGTCCATGCTATATAAGTTCTTTCTTTACCACCTATATTCCATTTGACCCAAGAAATGTACACACCCATTAATGACTATCAAGATTCCCAATCACAACAGGTTTTTACTTTTATTTCATTGTAATTTGCCTAATGGTTCAGAAGTTCTTTCTTTTCCAACTATAGAATTTTTTTTAAAAATTATTAGATTTTTATTTTCATATTATGACTTTCTTATGTGATTGTGATTTGCTTGGGCACACAAAAGATCAAATTAGAACCATGAAACAAGTTAATAGTTAATACTGTACTTGCAACAACCATCACTGGGTTCTTTGACCTTCATGCTTGGTTACTCTCACATTTTCAAAAGAGGTTTCTAAATGTGAAGTGCATTATATTTCAAAATGTGAAATGCAAAATGTCTCATAGAGTAAGGGACTATTCAAAGTTCAAAGTGAACATACCAACCAACCATATTGTTGTAAAAGCTAAGCAGCAGTTGAACTACTGCCAACAACTTAGAAAGCTTTAAACGCATGGGATTAGGATTCAAACAGTTTTGAACGCATGAGATTAGGATCCTAACACAATTCATTTTGACTCATTACAGTTTGCATTGTAAAATTTTGTTGTCATTTTGTATTTGGGATGGTATTCTTTATGTTGTACTCTGTCAAGCAATATATTTAGGGATGGTATTATTTATTTTTAGGTAAATAATTATATATATACTCCTTAAATTTCCATTGTTTTAATATCACCAAATATAATTGACATTTAAAATATTTTTTTTCCAAATTAATCAAATTATACTTAAACATTGACTAAAAAATAATTTTCCTGAATCACAACATAACTATATGTTTTAATGCATGCATAGACACGAGTGCGATCCGTGCAAATGCACGGGTATCCGAGTAGGTTATTTTCTTAAATATTTCTCTCCGGATAACAAAGGAAGAATTGAGTTACGTATTCACAATCACAACTTTCATTGCTTGGACTTGCTGCTCTGTGAGAAACCAAACCTTCTCATAGCTGCAGGCAGTAAAGTAAGGATGTTTCCATGAAGAACTATAGTTCCTTCGGAAGAAAATTTTCTTCATTGCTTTAATTTTCTTAGTTGCAAAGGTTATTTATTGGATTCTAATCTATTTTGATATGGAAGCTCAAATCACACCCTAATAACTTGTTGCATTGCATTGCTCAGGTTGGATATAATAGATATATTGAAATCCATTCAACAACTCTACATTTAATGCTCGAAATTTATTTGAAGAAGATTGCCGAGACGATGAATGGAGCTTCTGATTTTGAGCATGAGGTATTTTTTTTACTTCATTCGCACTGCATCTTTACCTCGTAGCTAAGATAATTAGGCCCAGTTTAGATTGACTTATCTACTAGCATAAACACTTATGAAAACTTATAGAAACAACTTATGATACGTCCATAAATTGTTTTTAGCTTATTTCCATAACCTCTCTAGGATAACTTATGAAAACAACTTATACCTTTGACTTTTATTGTACAAATATCTTTTACTTTTATTTGGTGATCCTCACTTCAAATTGTCTGTTTTACCTATTTCCTTCTCACCTTATTGTTTGAAGACCTCAACTTTTGAAGTTTTCAGCTTATTGATTGAATTTTTTATTCTCTTTTTTAACTTTTTATATGATTTAGGAAATGTAATTTACAATTATTATGTCCTCTTCTACTTCAATAGGAAAACCATATTATTTGATGCCCCTTTGGTGTTTGACTAATTGCTTGAATGATGGTCCTCATGTGCTATTTCAAGGTTCACAAAGAGTAATCTGATGGTTAATGATTGATGATTGATGACAATAATCATATAATACTTAAAGCAAGTGATAATAAATACCAATGCCTTAATAATCAATCAAACTATGAACAAAGGGGAGATTAATTACATTTTCATGCTGTTAGTGGGTAACAGAAATACATATTTATTAGATGGGGCAGATACTGAACCCATATATGAGTTATAAGTCTGTTGTTATCTGTTTTGAAATAATTTCTGTCTTGATAAACAGTGGAGGCATCTATTTTACTAGTTTCCTAGGATGTGGAGTTACTGAAACTCTTCATAACTCATGTTGAAGATTATAACTCAATGAAAGCTCCTTCATTCAATACTGATTCCCTAACATAATACAAGCTCCCGTCCTAGTTACAGATTTGGAAGACGGAGCAAAAAAGTAAAAGAAAGAAGAAAGATACTTTGAGAATTCATTGGGGATGTAGGAAGTTAAATTTCAGGCCATCAACAAGTCTTGATTTCTGTCAACTTTTTTGTTGGTTGGTCATTTTTTAGTTGTTGCTTTACCTATGTATCATTGGTTGGTTAATTATTCATTTTCCTTCTAAAAAAAGCTGTTATTATCGCCCGTATTTGTGTTCTTGTCTCATCATCAAAGCAAGGAAAGGCACTATTATTTACTAAGCATTCTGATCTATAGGTCTGAATGATATAGTGGTAGATAAGCTAAGTTAATCAATTTATTTCATGAAGCAGTTTTGGAGAAGTACAAGGAGCTAGAAGAACAATTTCAAAGGTTAGACACCCATCCGATATTTTAACAATTAGAGTTTTTCTTCTTTTTATTACCATTTAAGTGGTGTCCATGCTATATAAGTTCTTTCTTTACCACCTATATTCCATTTGACCCAAGAAATGTACACATGCACAATTATAACAGAAAACTAAACTAAGACCTCAATCAATTTGTTCACGCAGTTCAGCATCAATGTGATGCTTACATCTGCGGGACTAAGCAATCGCTTAGGTCCAGTTTCATTGAATCTTCCAATAGAGATGATTATCCCCAAAGTGTTTCCCCCTCACTTCCCTGCGCCCACGGTTCCCGTGTATCACTCACACTCAGTCCCAGTACACCAGAGTTTTTCTATATGCTCAATAACAACGATGAGAACATATATATTGAAGCAACTGAACAAACTGCTTCTAACTAACTCAACAAACAAAACTTAAGACGAGAGCCTCTGCGAACCAAGAGATATCTGAATAAAGGTGCCCTTTGACTTGCCACATCAGCAAAAAACATAGGCGCATTGTGCATGCCACATGAGAAACAATCTCCACCTTGGCATGCACAGGAAGATTCAATTCTGGATCCCAGCAGTTACTTAGTCCAATCAATCCACTAGCCTTTATCGACATTCAACATGTTCAAGCAATGCTTGAACTTGGCTAGTGGCAACAATCCACTAGCCGGTATCTGCAAAAGAAGTAAATGATCATTAGAGGAGGCCACTATGATTGCCAATGCCTATAGAAATTAAAAGGTAAATCAGAGATACATAGACAAGTATGAATTAGGAGCATAATTAAAAACATTATAGAAAGAAATCAATAACTTGTACAGCTTCAACAACAATTGTTGGTCACTGTAAAAGTTATCATGACTCTAGCTAAAGAATTGATAATGGTACAAGAAGGGCTGGACGAGTGAGTGAGTTAATGACATAATGGACAGACAGTCAGTATTAGCATATAAAACATAAGGATCACTGACATGGAAGGAATATCATTTTTTTCCTCATCCTTCTACTCAATCTCTACTGATTTTCTGAAAATATCTCACCTTGATGATGACCCTCGCTGCACCAGTTTCACCAATCACATTGACTTTGACGTGAATACACAACTCCTTTACAAATTGCGCGAGTGTTTGGATTTGCGGTAGCTCGGACGTGAACGCAAAAGTAACATTGCGGAGCTTCGAATTTGACGTGAATTTAAGGGGTAGTGGACGCGATACCAAACACATCTGCAGTTAATTTGATCACCTTTACTTTGATTACTTTAATAAATTTGGAAGAAAACTATGAACAAGGAATATCATCGCATCCAGATTTTGTTTAATTGATTCCTTTAATAAATCAGAAAGAAATTAAACTATCCATTTTTTTTTAAAAGAAGAGAAAGTACCTCTTATGACTTGCAAATTCTTTAATTGTTTGTAATTTCTGATACCTTTTGATTTGAAGCAATTTCTGTTTCCTTTTGATTTGAAGTTGTTGTCAAGGATTTTTCACTTGGAATTGCATCTAAATGATCTAGCATACTGGATTTCAATTGCATCTAAAATCATTTTTCCACCATGTTCATCATGTACCACCATGTCCATCAGATTACCTGTATATTAAAACCTCTATGAATCTCTAGAAGGCATGCAAACAAAATTGGGATATTGATAAGATACCTGTATATTAAATAATAAGATGGATCTAACATGAAGAAACATACATACCCCATTAAATGCTGCTGGAGAAGGGGAGTATACTAGTGAACCAATAGATTCACTAAGATCAACACATATAAACTCATCCTCCATGTACTGTTTTGGTCCTTTTTCAGAACAGCTCCAGATCTCAACATAAGTGAAAACTCTGATTTTTCTTCTGTGTTTGATTTAAGGCCAACAGTATTCATATTTGATTCCTAGGCAGAAAAGAATAAGGCTTAAGAAGCATACCACAGCCCTTTTGATTGAACAAGTTAATTTTAATTAGACTACCAGAATGGTCCCTTTTTCTTCTGTGTTTGATTTAAGGCCATCCTTGCATATTCTTTCTTTTATTCACATTTTGGGTTACCCTTTTAGCTGTTACTGCTTCTTCACATGTTTGTAATGTCTTATATCTGATTCCTTTTGATTTGAAGTTGTTGTCAAGGAATCTTCACTTGCAATTGATGAGTCACCCACTTCACACGATGACAGTTGTGACAGACTTTCATTACTGCTTCTCTGATCCGATCTCAAAATGATATCTAGAAGATATCTCTTGTAGTAGCTGAAAGATGAATTTTTTTATGTTAATATCAAGATATGATACTTAGAGAGAAAGGACAGATATGTCTTCACTAATATTCAGTAATGGACAATTTGATATTAGAAAGAAATTAAAGAACCTGAGCCTTCTTTTTGAAATATATAAAAAAATAGAAAATACCTATTGTGATTTGCTGATGCTTTAATTTTTGTTACTTTGTCCTTTTAATTTGAAAACTTCACTTTCAATTGCATCTCTGGTCCTGCATGATGGACTTGAATTGTTAATCTGTTCTCCAAATGTGACATGCCAAGCTATAAAATACAATGCATATAAAAAAATAGAGTTAAATAAAAAAATCTCATATTTTTTATTTTATTTTTGCTTACAGAGTTTCTTTTATTTACCTTTTTGGGCCAGACTTTGAGGGCTCCTGGTCTGCAAAATGATACTGGTTTTCATTGAGAAAATTCTTGATGCTATTGGGACGAACAGGTTTCCCTTGACTATGCTTTCCAACAGCTGCAAAAATTTAGGAGCACCAAACTCTTTTTTTTTAAAAAAATGATAATCAAACTCTTTTTTCACACATACTTCTCTCTCTTTTTTTCTTCAAATTATTATTTTTTTGTTTCCACATCAGTTATTTTTTTTCACATCAATCCTTTTTTTATTTTTTCACATCAAGCCTCACATAATTATCCCAAAATGAAATCTCCTTTAGAACCAAAATGCTGGATGCAAAGCAATATCTTCACCTGAAACCAAATGTTGTAAATTGAGCAAACAGATCAGTAGTTGGTCAGTGCAGTTCAATATATAACAATTACAAGGCAGAAATTAAGCTACCTGTTATGACTTGTAAAGTCTTTAACCTTTTCTGAAGGTGAAACTCTTTTTGGTCTGAATTGGTTGTCAAGAATGGTTGACTTTCAATTTTGTTCGAATGAACTTGCAGGGCTTGAATTGCCTTGTTTTTATGAAGGCCGTGGAGATCTATCCTCCACAGGTTGTTTTGGCAATTTTGGATCTTCAAAATATCTGATGCTGCCTTGGAATTGAGTTCACGCACCAAGTGAATTTCTTCTTTTGCCATAGTTGAATATTGTTTTGCAGCCTTTCTGCGATAAGCCTCCTTAGCAGCCTCAAAATGTTGAGATGCCAAACTGAAATTACCATATTCATTAAATTATATTTTTATTTTTATTTTTATTTTTATTTTAATGTACAAATTCAAGAGCAAGCACACACAATTACACATACCCCAAAATAGTATTCCCCTTTAGTATTCCATTGGTTTGTCCGTCCATTTTTTTAGGTGATAATGTGTGTGAAACATATCACATTTGTTCTCTCAATATTCATTTGAAGTCTAGTTGTTATTACCGTTAAAAAAATAGTGACTCATTACCCATAATTTATTGTAATATAGTAAGACTATTATTATATAAGATTAAATATATATACACAATAGGTGTATAAATGTTTTACCCTATTGTAATATAATAAGACTATTATTATATAAGATTAAATATATATACACAATAGGTGTATAAGATTAAAAAATTAGTGACTCATTACGCATACTTTATTGCAGGTTGATATGTCATTAAGATGAGGTTACTTAATTGGTAACCACCTTATATATTAATTATTTCATGAATTGTTATTAGTTGTGGTTGTAAAAACTTATACACAATGTGTACATAAATTATCAAATTATGGTTTTAAAAACTCTATTACTTAAGCATGGTTTTAAAACTATTAGTTAAGCATGGTTTTAACACTATTTTAACAAATTAGGTTGTAAGAACTCTATTACTTAAGCATGGTTTTAACACTATTTTAACAAATTGGGGTTTTAAACTCATGGTTTTAAAACTAGGGTTTTAAATATTTTATCTTAGAATATGATTGGGTTTTAACAAATTAGGGTTTTAAAATTGACCTAATTTAGAATTAGTTATAACACGTTTCAACCTGTCTTACGCTACTCGACGATGCAATTAAAATAGAGATGTATACCATGACATTTCCAAAGCGTCCTTCCTATAGGTGAAATATATGCAGGAAGGACGCTTAGTGGTAGTTAATGGTCCGGCCAATTTCAAGAAAGGAAAGAAACACAAAAATAACCATAAATAAACAAATACTCCTAACTTTTACAAAGGCATTAAAATTTTTAAGAAACTTAGTGTCATTAAATGCATTTCACCTTAGTTACCATCACCACATTCAATTAATGCCAGAGAGCAACAGAAAAAAAAACGAAATTTAGCGAGGACCAAGGATTGTAGTTGGAATAAGAGAAAATGTAAGAGACCACTCTTACAGTCCTACCTACCTTCAACTCCAATAGTCATTATGTGTGTTATCTATACCTATATATAAAGGGAATTCCTTTTTTTGGTGTCAGATTTTTCTGACCAAAATACCCTTATAACTACCCACTAACACTATTTCATTATATTATTATTTATTATTTATCCATCAACTCACCAACACATGAAAGACGGGCCCGAAGGGCCCGTCTTTCCCCCTAGTAATTATTAATTTGAACTTTAATATCACATAAGTTATTCAATGAACCTAAAACTCCAACGATATAGCAATTGATTGAAAAACTCAAACGAGTTGTACATATGTCAGGTTTAAGTCCTCACTAATTCTAAAAATAATAAATAAAATGTAGTTATCATTGTTACTACTTAAAGAGCTTGAAGATGTTCTTGCTTTTGATCAGGGAATCATCCACTAACCTTAAACATTTATTCATAGAATTTCTTTTGACTAATATTCATAGAAAAATCTTAATTAGAAAATTACACGTATAACATTTTAGGATGTAAAAAAAATCTCAAACAGTTACACAATTCCACACTTAATCCTCTAATACACATCCTGCTTAAAAATGCATAAACCAGTTCTTAATGAGATTAGTTACTATAGGAAACCTGATTATATATGCATTAATTAAATAAGCAAAAGCCAACAATTAAAAAAAAATAGCTTACGAAATCAAGAAAGTTGAATGGCCATGGAAAACGAAACGATGAAATGAGTGAGTGAAAGAAAGTAAAGAAAAATGAAGATGAAATGAGTGAAAGAAAAAGAAAGTAAAGTAAGAGAAACCCTAACTATTAGTTATTAGTAGAGAAAAAGAAAGTAAAGAAAATAGATTACGTACGAATTCAAGAAAGTTGAATGGCAATGGCAGGAGAAGGATACTGATTCATCAAGGAAGTCTTTCCAACCCTAACAGTAACAAAAAAATGAGAAGGTTTGAACCGGACCTTGTGATGATCTGCGGAGACGGTCAAGGGACGGATCGTCTGATACTGTAGGCTGAGGAAGACCTGAACGCGCCGGGGGGGGGGGGGGGGGGGGGCGGGGGGGCGGTGTACCTGCAAGAACACTCTGACGCCCAAGTCAGCTATATCGAACTACAGTAATATCTAGTGAATGAATTGCGTACCTGACATCTGGTGACTGGAGGTATTTATAGTGAATAGTCTGGATCGTTGGCGTCGGATAGCCCATTTGCGATGGGGGCCCAAGTATCAGTGGAGCTGACCACTTCGTTATTGGGCTGGTTGATTAGCTGTTGGATCAGGCCCAGCGAAGATGGCCCTTCCCTTGCTGGGTTGGATCGTTGCTACTGAATTGGGCCTGACGATTGGCCCAGTCCAGAACAGTTGCCCCCAAAGCCAAGTTCGATCGCTGAGCGGGCGTAGGCTTGATGCGCAGTCATGCTGGTCGTGCTCGATCGGTAGTTTGATAGGTCTTGCCCCCAGTTCACGACTTGTGAATTTTCGGCGGTCGATATCGTATCGGATTGATCGAAAATTGATAGACACTCTCCTGGTTGCCCAATTCCGGTGAATATTTCGAATATAAAAAGTGTTTTAGATAAATAAAAAAAAAGAATTTTATTTTTTGTTGGGCCTATTTTCTTGGGCTTATATATATGTTAGTATGAGGGATCTCCTCTTTCTCTCATTCTCATCACTCATTCACCAAATCAGAATTTCCTCTTCCCCACAAAAGGGGGCGACCCGCTCTCATCCTTGGCACCAACAAAAGGGGCAACCCGCTCCCTCCTTGGCGCAACAAAGAAGGGGGCGACCCACTCCATGAACAAGAGGGGACCTCATCCACAAAAAGGGGCGACCTCATTGACGAGAAAAGGGGGCGACCCACTCCATCCAATTGAGGCGAGTTCACCAACGAAAAAGGGACGACCTACTCCATCCAATTGAGGCGAGTTCACCAACGAGAGAGGGGGCGTCCTGCGTGACGGAAAAGAGGGGCGACCCGTCCAATCGGAAAGAGGGGTGACCCGTCCAACGAGATAGGGGGCGACCTGCTCCATCCAGTTGAGGCGAGTTCACCAACGAGAGAGGGGGCGTCCTGCGTGACGGAAAAGAGGGGCGACCCGTCCAACGAGAAAGGGGCGACCTGTGCGTGAGTTTGATCTGGACGGGCTGGTCCACTTTGCTTTGGACCGATACGCTGTCATCTAGGTAATTTCCCTTCCTCTCTTAGTGATTTGGTATTTCGGTAAGAACCGAATGCTTTAGGTTGATTTAATGTTCCTCTTTTACTTAGTTTGATCTGGAAGTCTGGTTATATGACCACTTTATGTATACTCTAAATGATGATATATCCCCCTTTGAAATTTACCTCCTCCCTTTTCCAGCATCGGCGTGAATTTGTTTAAGATAGTGGTGATTTGATCCTTCAATCTTTTGGTCTTCCAGGTTTGCTCGTGATTTTGCCTTTGTGATTTGGTGGTTTGATCTTTCGGGTTTTTCACTTTCTTTCGAGGTACACGGCCTTAAACTTCATTGCTAGAAATTTATGAAGATAGTTGTTTGTGTGGTTTTAATTATAAGCTGATCATGTCGTTTTTCTTTGAGTCTGATTGATCCTTTTATTTTTGTATCCAGTGAGTTGTCCTGACCATCCTAGTAGGTGACTTGGTCTTCTCAGTCGACAGAGTTTGATACAAAGGTATTCTCCCTTTCTTTTTTCAGAGTTGAAGGTGAAGAGGGATGAGGCCTTGGGGCAAGCTAAGGAAGCCAAGGAGTTAGCCAAAGAGGCTGTTGAGGCCAAGATGAAGGAGGAGCTGCAAAACTTGAAGTTAGCCAAGGAGTCTGCTGATCGTAAAATTGAAGTGTTTAAGGGGTCGATCTCAAAACATGAGGCTGAAGTTGAAGACTTGAAGCAGACAAGCGAGGCTGCTGAGAAGACCAAGGAAGACGCAGATGAATATGCTAGACAAGTTGTAGACGACGCGATTAGGATCTCAAAGGAGC
This sequence comes from Astragalus glycyphyllos, assembly GCA_963573325.1. Lineage (NCBI taxonomy): Eukaryota > Viridiplantae > Streptophyta > Magnoliopsida > Fabales > Fabaceae > Astragalus > Astragalus glycyphyllos. Next base: position 20,859,456 of record OY754313.1, on the reverse strand, counting down.
AGTTTGCTAACGCTCTAGAGCAAGTTACGTTCTTTAATCCTGCGTTAGTGGTTGATAAGACCATTGTAGATGTCAATCATGTCGTCCTTGGTGACCAGATTGTGAAGCCTAGAGGCAGGCCTGATGGGACCAGCCTGGTGGTCTACCAGCGACCATGAGGGCTAGGTCGGGTCGTTCCACTAGGTCATTCTCTCGTAATTATGATGTTATTTTATGCTAACTTGTACTTCTACTTGCCATTCTTGGATTTGGTTTGATTTTGTTGTAACCCATACTTTTGATTGTTCATGCTTTTGGTACTTTGTTGCACGATTTATTTCGCCTAAGTATTAAGTGCATTTGCACGATCGATGCTCAACATATGAATTGTAGGCACGCTTCTAAGCTTTCCAACGCATACTCCCGCGCCCCCATCAGATAAACATGGACGATGTTATGGTCTTCAGACCAGACCATCTTCCAAGGTCGCGTGCGGGCGATCAAGAAGTGGTCGTCCCAATCTTGGACGACCTAAAGGGGACGAGCACCTTCGAATTAGACTTTGAGTCGAACATCAAAGTTGTAGGCATGCTTCTTAGCTTTCCAATGCATGCTCACACGCCCCCATCAGATAAACATGGACGATGTTATGGTCTTCAGACCAGACCATCTTCCAAGGTCGCGCGCGGGCGATCAAGAAGTGGTCGTCCCAATCTTGGACGACCTGAAGGGGACGAGAAACTTTGAATTAGACTTTGAGTCCAACATCAAAGTTGTAGCCATGCTTCTTATCTTTCCAACGCATGCTCACACGCCCCCATCGGATAAACATGGACGATGTTATGGTCTTCAGACCAGACCATCTTCCAAGGTCGCGCGCGGGCGATCAAGAAGTGGTCGTCCCAATCTTGGACGACCTGAAGGGGACGAGAAACTTTGAATTAGACTTTGAGTCCAACATCAAAGTTGTAGCCATGCTTCTTATCTTTCCAACGCATGCTCACACGCCCCCATCGGATAAACATGGACGATGTTATCGTCTTCAGACCAGACCATCTTCCAAGGTCGCGCGCGGGCGATCAAGAAGTGGTCCTCCCAATCTTGGACGACCTGAAGGGGACGAGAACCTTCGAATTAGACTTTGAGTCCAACATCAAAGTTGTAGGCATGCTTCTTAGCTTTCCAACGCATGCTCACACGCCCCCATCGAATAAACATGGACGATGTTATGGTCTTCAGACCAGACCATCTTCCAAGGTCGCGCTGCGGGCGATCAAGAAGTGGTCGTCCACACCAGGCCAGCTCGTCCTGGATATGCATGGCCAGGTTGTCCATGCCTGGCCAGATCGTCCAGGCCTGGCCAGCTCTTCCATGCCTGGCCAGATCGTCCTGGATATGCATGGCCAGATCGTCCATGCCTGGCCGGATCGTCCAGGAAAGGCAAGATCGTCCTTGAAAGGCACGATCGTCCTTGAAAGGCATGATCGTCCTTTCTGCTGAATAATTTGTTTACTCTGTTTATATTATCGCGTAAACCGCTAAGTTCGTTTAGTTTATCTCGTTATTTGACAGCCTTATGCGTTTGGCTCGTCGATTTTGCGTGTTATCTTATACTTTCCATCCGTTTGGTTCGAGTGGGATCAATCGTCGCCCGCGGACAGTTTACCAGGCTCCTACCCAGATTTAACTCGTCCTTGGGAGTGCGACTAACCTCAGGTCGCTTCGTTTGTACTTAAAGTCGTTTAAGTTCATTTGGACAGTTTACCAAGGTTCGACTTGGATTTAACTCGTCCTCAGGGGTGCGACCAATCTTAGGTTGCTTCGATTGTGCCTAAATTCGCTCTCGATTGACCGTTCGTAATTAAAGAGACTTATGAACACACAGATATAAAAGTAAATGTCTTGTTTTATTTAACGGTCGGGCAGACCTCGATAAAAAACCTGCGGGAAAAAGAGTGTTCTGCCCGTCTTTTATTTCATGACATACAATCAGTTCTCACAAGGCAACTTGCCTTCCCCTTGATCTTCTGGTATCCAGGGCATCATCGTCCTCGTCCTCCTCTCTCACTCTAGCTGCCTCGTCAGCTGTTGCCTTTCCCTTTCTAGGTGATCGCACCAGCTTCTGGTCATCCCTCCTGTCAGCTTGCTCTTTCTTTACATACTGGGAGAGCTTCCCCATTCTGATCAACTCTTCTATGTCGTCTTTGAGGGCCATGCAATTGTTAGTATCATGCCCGTTGCTCTTGTGGTACTGATAGTATTTCTTAGATGGGCGCTGCCCTTCCTTCAGGACGACAGGGTCTGGTCTTCTCATCTCTCTAAACTCTGCGTTTGCACAATCTGACAGGATCTGTGCGTACGAAGTATTCAGTTTCATTCGGTCTGCGAACTTCCTGGTCTTAGAGTCTCTAGGCGCTCCACCCTGCTCCCTTCGTAGTCTCTGGTCGCGTTCTTCGTGAGGTTGTCTATTCATCCCTGCTTCAGCAGCTTCGATGGCCATTGTCTTTTCTTCGTAGTTCATAAACCTTTGAGACCTTCGGAGGAAGGTTTCTAAATCTCTTGGTAAGTGTAGACCAACTTCGACCTCAAATCTACTTCTTCGAAGGAGTCCTGTCCTCAAGAAATACAACCTTTGATTATCATCCAGGTTCCTCACCTGGTCTGCCTCCCGATTGAACCGCTCCACATAGCTTCGAAGGGATTCATGGGGTCCTTGCCGGATCGCAATCAAGACATCTTGAGATTTAGGCTTTATTCTTGACGTTATGAAACGTGCAAGAAACACTCTGGCCGTCTGGTGAAAGGACCCAAACTTGCGTTCGTTGTACCCCTACGAGGTCTTCCTCCTTCCGAATCGTTTCTTGGGCGGTTGCGCGGATGGGCTTCGTAAGAGCGACTGCGCGATTGATGCCGGCGTGGAGGCGTTTCATAGGATTGGTTTTGTGATCGAGTGGGCGAGCCGCGTGATCCGGATGAATCATACGAGGATTCCTGTTGCGAAGATTCCTCCGGCCAGTAAGTGTAATCCGAAGCGGAGGGTGTGATGATCGGCGGGGTTAGTCCTCCTCCTCGTCCCCTTCGATGGGGTGGAGATCTGTGGACCAGGTGTCTTCTAGGAGGCGAGCAGTGTCTCCTAAACAGGTCATCCCGACGATGAAGTTCGGGTGCAGTATTCGCCCGTCTGGATGTCACCTGATCTTCCATCTGAGTGATGAGGTCGGTCTGTCGGGCGATCTGCCGGTCTTGGTTTCGAAGTTGTTCCCTGAGTTCCTGAACCAAGTCTGCCGGAAGGGTGACATTGACCTGCTGGGTCGTGCCTGGATGGGAACCAGGGGCGACGACCTCAGTGTTGGTCATCGTTCCTCCCAGTGCGAGGGGTGGATGGACTGGTATCGAGGCCACCGTCGATTGTGGTCTGCCACGAGTTGCTTTCGCCTTTGGAGGCATTTGAAATGTTGGTGGGATAGTAGGCTCTCCCACTGAGGTCGCCAATGAACCGGACCTTGTGATGATCTGCGGAGACGGTCAAGGGACGGATCGTCTGATACTGTAGGCTGAGGAAGACCTGAACGCGCGGGGGAGTGTACCTGCAAGAACACTCCGACGCCCAAGTCAGCTATATCGAGCTACAGTAATATCTAGTGAATGAATTGCGTACCTGACATCTGGTGACTGGAGGTATTTATAGTGAATAGTCTGGATCGTTGGCGTCGGATAGCCCATTTGCGATGGGGGCCCAAGTATCAGTGGAGCTGACCACTTCGTTATTGGGCTGGTTGATTAGCTGTTGGATCAGGCCCAGCAAAGATGGCCCTTCCCTTGCTGGGTTGGATCGTTGCTACTGAATTGGGCCTGACGACTGGCCCAGTCCAGAACAAGGTTACTGATTCATCAAAGATGAAAATGAGTAAATGAAAAAGAAAGTAAAGAAAGAGAAATCCTAACCAGGTTTAGTTTACGTACTAGGTTTAGGTTTAGTTTACGTACTTGCTTTCTAGTTCTCTAGTTATGCAATGCAATTACTTTCTAGTTCTCAAGTTCTCTTATTGATCCAGAGAGAGAGAGAGAGAGAGAGAGAGAGAGAGAGAGAGAGAGAGAGAGAGAGAGAGAGAGAGAGAGAGAGAGAGAGAGAGAGAGAGAGAGAGAGAGAGAGAGAGAGAGAGAGAGAGAGAGAGAGAGAGAGAGAGAGAGAGAGAGAGAGAGAGAGAGAGAGAGAGAGAGAGAGAGAGAGAGAGAGAGAGAGAGAGAGAGAGAGAGATTGTACGTCAAGCCACAATCACCTCTACTTTTATATACCATCTCAACATATAATAAAATGTTGAAATTTGAATAATAAAATGTCAGCGCCAACAATTATTTTTCTATTTTATATTTGTTTGTTTTTTCTTTTGGGTGCTTCTAGAACAAGTTAAATCCATCACCGGTGAAAATTTATATAACCGTAGGATGTAGTACAAAAATTTATCAACGGTTGAGATTTAATTCTGGCTGATTCAATCTTAACCAATCATAACATTTTACACCATCCTACGGTCAATTATAGTAGTTTACCGGTGAATGATTTGATTTGATTCCTCACCCTAGAATCAGCTTTTTATTTTGTTTTGTTAGTTTTTTTAAATCTTTGTCTTTTATTTATTTTTTTGATAGGTCTGGTTAGAAATTAGTATGTTAGTAGTTAGAGGGCAGGGGGGAGCGGGGTTCGAACCCCGTACGCCTACATTTTCACCAACTATAATTAGTGTATTAGTAGTTAGAAATTATGTCTTTTATTTATGGTTTTCACTTGTGCCATGGGCTTTAGCCCTACTTTTTTTATTATTATTTTTATGATTCTTGTCAAATTTTGCACAAGATAGACTACTTATTTGCTTAATTTGGTTGAGAGTTAGAAATTTTGGAACTTTTGGTGGAAGCTTTTGAATCTTCATCTTCAACCTCCAGAATCATTTTTCTACATAAGTGCTCTTTTTGTTCTGAAAGTTGCATAGTTGAATTCTTTGTGAAAATTTAAGTGAAATGGAGTCCAACTCTTTCTAATTTGGTTCAATATTCACTGAGATGGAACCATTTTAAAAAATCAAGCATTCATAGTGTTCTTCATATTGTTCTACCATTTTAAAAAATCAAGCATTCATAGTGTTCTTGGTGTTCTTCATATTGTTCTAGAATTTATGGAATTTCCAGTATTTGATCCAGATTTTTTGTTTCAAAACTTCAAAAACTGTTAGAGAACTCAATACAAGTCCAAATCAAGTGATTCAAAAGCAATATAGTTTGTCTCAAAAACAAGGGACAACGGTGCAACATTTTTAAAAGTTAAGGGACCTAGATGTTACAAAAAGAAGTTAAGGGACCTATTCGTTACCAAAAAATAAGTTAAGGGACCAGGGGATATATTTTGCCTTAACTATATTACTATTACTTGTGTTTTTTTATGAGTTTCTTATGATTGATTGTATTGCACTACATAAGTTAGATTTAAAAAATATATAAATTAGACTATTAAAGTATAAATTTTAAAAATTTAATTTATATATATATATATATATATATATATCTTAGTACTTTGTTTAGTTATCATGAATTAATAGTGATAATAATTTATAATTGATTAAATAAACCTAACTATTAATTAAATAGGTATTTTTATGTCATTTTACATCTATCAGCTAGTTCAATCGCTAATTTTACCGAACTCTTTCGCTATCAATTCATTCTAAACTTATCCGCCATCTGTTATTTGTCAATCACCACGAAAGGAACCTGATCTGTACCCTTGTGTGATGGACCGCAGCTTCTCAGGTATCAAATCTGTGCTCTTCTTGTCGTGCTCCAAACGTAACTTCCGGGGGCGGGTGTACCTGCGAAGACACTCCAACGCCCAAGTCAGGAGCGAACGGGCAGAATATGAATCTGAATCAATAGTGTGTACCTGACAACTGACGCAATGAACGCTTATATAGCGTGCGGGAATCGCGCCTGACCGTTGGATGACTGTACGGATTCATCAGAGTCGTTGATCCAGTCTTTTCGTTCTTTTATCCATTCCGTTGGGCCGTTCGTCCTTCTTTAATGGCTGGACTGGGCTTCGGCCCACTCCAGAACAGAACCCTATAGGTCAATCAACGGATTAATTGGTATCTATCAATTGATTTTTTGTTCCTTTAAAAATGCTCGAATGTTGCTACCCCTTGAATTTGTCAAAATTTGTTAGTAATAAAACTACCATATGCATAGTCATGGAAAAAAGTCAGTTGTGTTTAGTAACTACTTTCACACATATTGAAGATAGTAGTTTTGTGCATTTAATTTCATTGAATTCATGAAAAAAACAAATAGATTTACTAAACTATCCCTAATTAATAGTCATCTTCTCAAAACATTAATGAGATACTTTAAGGATAATTGTGGAAAAATAACATTAAATATGGATGAGTTAGTTGAAATTTGCTTATATTATGAGTCCATCAAAACTAAACACTCTTTGGCTTATAATTATGTCCGGAGGGAGTATAATATTTGAATAATAAGATGCCAGCGGCAACTTTTCTTTTTCTATTTTTTATTTTTTTGCGCTTGTTTTCTTTTGTTTCTTGTTTTGTCATTTTTTTAAATCTTTATGTCTTTTATGCCAGTCAGGTTCCCCGTCGTAGATTAGTCATCGACAAAACGAGTGGAAACTGCCCACCAATAACATGGTAAGCAAAAAAAAGTGAATCCAGTGATTTGTCTACCTTATAAAAAATAAAAATAAAATTATCCGCCTTATAAAAAAATATTTTGCACAGTCTAAAAAATAATTTGCACCTAAGTTCTTAATTTTGCACATTGTGTACACAATCACTCACATTATTAATTAAGTAATTTACTTAATTAAAAACCTTAAAGTTTTATTTTTAATATATAAAAAGATTTATCGTACTTATGATTATTTTTATACTTTTCCTTTATAATTACCGCTTATTTTTAGTATAATTTCATTACTTTTTTCTCGACAAAGAAACACTACACATTGTCAAAATAGTTTTTTATATTTTTTCCTTTATAACATAAAAAACTAATTATGTTTGTCATATTGTAATTTTTGATTTTAAAATATTTTTTATGAAAAATAAGAAAGGGAGCCTAATTAAAACTTTCTGATGCAAAACGCTCATTAGGAAAAAAACAACTAGAAGGAAAAAGTGTACACCATCTATTTTTATAAAAAGAAAAAAAAAACAAGACACAAGAGAAATGATTACTATAATGATTGCTGGGTAAGCCCTTAACCGAGGAACCGAGCTTGAATGAGCCGATTACTTCAAATCCTAGAAGCAGGGGTACAAATTTTAACAAAATAGCTAATTTTGATATAATTTTTTTTTAATTCCAAAATCTAACACGTTTGGTGTCGATTTGTATGTTCAATGGCAGAAAAGAAGTCAAAATTAAAAGAATAAAGAGAGTAACTATATAGAAATGTATGCTCTCTTTTATCCCTGATAACTTTTTAAATGCATTTTTTTATAAAAACTATTTCATGGGGGAAACATATATTTTTTATAAGGGCAAAATCATTTTTTTAAGTATATGTAAACTAAAAAAATTGAACTAAATGGGGGCAAATCCCCTCAATTAGCTTGCCTTGTATCCATCCTTGGGTGTGGGTCTCTTCTAGCTTAACCAAGGTCCTGCAGCGTTAAATCTATTGAGGGAGAGCTTTCCCACCCATTGTGGTCCTACCTGGCTCGGGGATTAGTCTTTGCAGTTTCGCATAGATGATACCCGATTTATACAAAAAAAAAGGTCATGGGTTCGAATCCAGTCTTGGAAATGTAGCAGTGTTAAATCTCTTGAGAGAGAGAGAGAGAGAGCGCTTTACCGTTCAATTTGGTCCTTCCTAGCTCAACGGATTAGTCTTTGCAGTTGCACACATTGAATTCCCAGTTCACACAAAAAAAAAATACAAATGTAATGAATATTATTTTTGTTTTTTATGCATATACTATCTTTTGTTTTTAATTTAATTATATTACTATTACTAGTGTTTTTTTAGGAGTTTCCTATGATTGTATTGCACTACATAAGTTAGATTTGAAAAATATATAAATTACACTATTAAGATATAAATTTTAAAAATTTAACTTATAAATATCTTAATAGTTGGTTTAGTCATCATGAATTAATAGTGATAATAATTTATAATTGATTAAAAAAACCTAACTATTAATTAAACATGTCTTTTTATGTCATTTTACATCAATCAGCTAGTTTAATCGACTATCCGTTATAAACTTATCCGCTATCCGTTATTTGTCAATCACCACGAAAGGAATTCTATAGGTCAATCAACGGATTTATTGGTATCTGTCAATTGATATTTTGTTCCTTTAAAAATGCTCCAATGTTGCTACCCCTTGAATTTGTCAAAATTTGTTAGTAATAAAAACTACCATATGCATAGTCATGGAAAAAGTCAGTTGTGTTTACTAACAAACACTGATGGAAAAAGTCAGTTGTGTTTACTAACAAACACTGATAATGGTTACCATCTATGTCGCCAACAATGTCTCGCTACCCAAACACTGTGGATTCCACTCCCTTATGGCACCATCATATCCTAGATGAGAAGTTTAGATGTGCATTTTTATAATAGTTTATTTTTTTTACATATTTTCAAATAATTTATGTAATCTTAGTACTAATACAATATATTTTTACCTCAATGTAAATCCAAAATAACTTTATCAAACTATACATTTCTACATTATGTTTTGAAGTTAAGGGTACTTTTGAGATTTAGGAGGTTATGGGGTGTGTGGTGAGTAGGGGGTTGGAAAAGCATGGGCCTTTTTTTATTAACCGGTGGGTTGGACTAGAAAGACCCATTTCTTTAGTAAACACAGAGTAAAAATCCCATGCTTCTCCCACTCCGCTACTCACCACAAAGGCACAAACCCCCTTACCCTATAAAAATACCAAAATACCCCTAACATTTTAAAAGTTTTTCCCTATCCTTCATCCTTCTTCTTCTCCTCCATCTCCTACACACTCCCCTCTTACACCCAGACCTCCTATCTCTCCACACCAAACCCTATCCTCCTCACCTACATTATTAACCTTCTATTCATCTTCTCAACACTGCCAACCATAATAAGGTATCATCCCTACCAACCATTTTTCATTTTTCTCCTCGAAACAATATGCATTTGTTCTTCTATTTTCCCCCTTGAAATCACGCTTGGTTCGTTGCATTAGAAATGAACCGGTTCGGTCAATAACCACCGTGCCTTTGAAAATATGTGGCTAAGGGGTGTTTGGGTGAGTACATACATAGACACGAAAGTTATGTGTCAGACAGATTCAGTTTTATGTAACCATACTTGTATTATAATACACGTCTGCTTCCATAGATCCGAACCTGTCTGCAGGGGTGTTCAGTGGTTTGGGTAAACCCGAACCGACCCACAACCCAACCCAAACCGAAGCATTTGGTTCGGATAATTTTCGTGATCGGATCAAATCCGAACCAATCCATTAAAATCCGTACTAGTTTGGTTCGGATAATGGATTTATAAAAGTAAACCCGAACCAACCCATTTGCCCGATACTATTCAGCCAGCGCCCTATATCATTGTTTCTTAGTCTTCATTATTCAAAGATATTCCATCATGCCTTCGCATATTAATGTCGTACCTTGGTATATTATCAGAATGTGCAGTAACATGTTTTTTTCTTCTGTTTTCAGCTTTTGTTGGGATTAGGAGTATAAAATGGAAAAAAAATGGTGCAACCTCAGTAGGAGAAGACATCCTAGATGACACAATAATTGTGGACTATACTAGTTCATTCACAACCGAACAGGTACAGACTAAGTCTTGATTTTTTAGTATCTAACTGACAAATATTTTTTTGCGTAAGTATATGAATGTTATTTTTTTCCAGTTGTTTGCTACTCATGACGAGCTGTTGAAACACATAATCACATATTAATTTCTTATGATGAAGGTCGTCTGTACACTACTAGATTAACGACAAAAGAGAAGGAAGTAGTGACTAGAATGACTAAGAATTTGATTCCACATAACCTAATCCTTAATGAAATCAAAGCTATGAAGCCTAAAAATAGTCACACCACTCTCAAACAAATATACAAGTCACTACCAGAAAACATAAAATTAGAGTCCAAATTTTAGCGTCGCCCCGACACCGACACTAATTGCGTCGTTTTAGCTTCGGTTAAACTCACGCCAAGTTTCCAACCATTATTTGTTTTGTTAAATGTATATTAGTGTCGGCTTGAGTCTTCCCCATGATTGTGTCGTCGTCCCACTTCTTGCCTTCATCGCCATCTAGCTTCATGCCTTCACCACTGTCCAGCTTCTCTCTCACCAAATGCAGGGGTTTGTGCGTACAATCTCTTCCTCCCTTCAGTTAAACTCTACCTTCCGCCCTTTAAATGACCGTCGTCGAGCAATATTTTATTTTATATGAAAATCTATGACTTTTTGGGTTTTGATTTCATGTGAGTGTGTTAGGTCAATTTGGAAAATGGTCAACCTCCATTAATGGGGTTTGGAATGATCTGAGATGAAAAACAAAGTATTATAAGTGGCTTTCAAATGCATTCACTAAGGCCAAGGCTGACACTACAGTCAACTCTTGGAAAGTCAACTATTTAAAAACTAGCGTCGAATACCCGACGTTGAAGTCAACCAAAGAAATGTCAACAAAACAGTAGCGTCTATTTGGCTGACACCAAAGTCAACCAAAGAATAGTCAACAAAATAGTAGTGTCCGTGTGGCCGATGCTAATGATTGTGTTTTTTTAACTGCAAAAGCCTACTTTGCTTTCTACACCTTCTCCTAATATATTACTTTTCACTTAATACTTGAGTAGCATTAAAAAACATTAGTAACCAATTAAAATGCTTAATCTCGAAACAACAAAATACCATTTTTTTTGGTGACCAACAACAAAATACCATAACAACTAATCTGAACAACAGATTAATTGACGGTCAGAAAGAACAAAATATCATAACAACAGACAACTATCTTGAAACTACACAATATGTGACATAGTCATCATGAAACTACAGAATATCAAAGTGTTTGACATCCAACATCTAGAGAAAAGTAACAATAACAAGATCAATTGCTATGTTGTGACTCTTCCTCCAAATCATCATCATCATAATGAAGATGGCTAGCACCACAAGAACCACCACCAGATCGACGCTCCAAAGCATCCATGAGATCTACAAATTATTTTTTCATCGCATTAAGACTATGATTATCTAAATTCTCGGTAACAATGGTCTACCTATAGAATTTTTTATTACTTCAAATTTCAATTTTATTTATGTAAAGAAGGCTACAGGCAACACTACATAGGAAAGAACACCGAATAGTATAATATTACAATCTGTTTACATATTACATTCTAATAAAGCCCTGTTTGGAAAGAACTGCAGTCAATGTGTAAAATTTGGAGTGTCAATTAGCTAAGAAATAATAATAATATTTTTTGGTTACACCTAAGAAATAATAATAATAATAATAATAATAATTTGAAATTTGAAATATATTATGATTTCTTTGCAGGTTATCGTCCGCCCGGGTCCCCGACATGATCCCCACGCCCGGCCTTCAGCCCTCAGCGGCTCCAATAGCTCTCTGATCTCCGAGCTCCGCGCTCCATGAGAGAGTCCGACCTTCCCTCTGGTGTTTGAGCTGACGAGCTCCACCAAAGGCCGAAGGGTTCCCAATTTCGCCCCGCGCGAGCTGACCTCCCTCTGATTTCCAAGCTGACGAGCTCCATCAGAGGCCGAGGTCTTCCCAATTTCGCCTTGTGCGAGCCTACAGCGCCCCTAATCAACGCTCCATCGGGGGTTGAAGGGCGGGGGTCCGCAGCGACCTCTGTTGGAGGAATGTTTGGAGAGAGGAGCCCGCAGCAGCTTTCTCATCTAAGAAGACCATGACCCGCAAAGGTTTCCACGTCACCTGGCTACGAAGAAAGGGACCCATGCCGACCTTTCCCCTCTCTAAAGCTCGGACCTCGACAACTCTAATTTTGCAGGAGTAACGGAACTTGAGGGTTTCCTATTAGTCACCTCGAATGTCATACGGGGCATCTTTTTAATGAGCAGACAGCCGTCTCACAACAGCCCGCGCTCTAACAATGGTCTCTTTTCCTACTCTACAATGGACATTCATCCAAAGCATGAATACGAGATGGGAAAATAACAAGTATTAATGCGAATAAACGGATTAAAAGACCGAAAAAAAAAGAGACGGTGCCCAATGTATGTTACAACCAGGAATTGGCCCCAGACATGCCCGGGACCAAGTCAAAAATGAAAAGAAAATACAAATATTAACAAGCTCCAGCCTCGGCCTCGGTGTTCTCAACAGCATTGGCACCAGCGACCTCCTCAGCAGCGGGGACAGCGGCAGGGTCATAGATAACTGTGTCCTTATGAACGATCCTCCCGCCTTCAGCCTTGTACTTGGCATTCAGCAGGGTGGTGTTCAAACCGGGCTCCAGGACCAGGGCCATATTCAAACAACGTGAAAAACCAGACATGGCAGCTTTGGTCATGTTCTGGGTAAGCACGGTCTTGTTCGCCTTCAGCTCCTCCACTTCTTTGGATTTCTCCTCCTTTACCGCCTTAGCTGCCTCTGCCCTCTCCAGTGCCGCCTTCAGATCCTCTTTTAGCTTGGGGAGGTCGGCAGCAAGCTTTTGATGATGGGAAACCTGAGCACGGGCATCCTCAAGCTACTTTTGAACACCCTTCAGCTTCTTCAGTTGCTCCGTCAGGCTTCGGTTCTCTTCAGAGTAGGCTACCAAATTACAATCTCGGTAAGAACTGAGCTCACAACATATTCGAATGTATTTGCCTTGTAAATATCTATTTTCAGCATCAAGGATGGAGATCTTACCTTTGAGGCGGTCAGTCATCCTGCCGGCTGCGAGCTCCCGCAGCTCCTTTATAACCCCCGCACCGGTCTGACCGACACGGATACAGGCTTCAAAGTCAGTCAGGGAAGCTTGCTCTTTTCCTCTCTCTGTATTTTGTTGCGAGGACCTTTGTTTTTTCGCAGGATCCTGGAGCGGACGGCGGGAGACTTGTGAGGAGGTTTTTTCTGGTTTGCTCTTTCCTTGTCTACTGCCGCCCCCTGGAGTGGGATTGGCCCGCGTTCTTTTCCGAAAGGCCGACCCAGAAGGCTTCTCCGTAACCTTCTTTGCAGGAGTCTTTTCAATAGTGACCGTGGTCTGCACCCCGGCCTCCTCGAAGACTGAATCCAAGTCTATATCTTCCATTATACCTGCAAACAACAAAGACACGCTAGCAACAGTAATATACCGAAGTTGACACTACACAACTAAGTCAAAAAGAATTAAAAGGCGGATTACGGGTAGCAAAATAATGGTCCAACTTGGCCTTGGACACGGCCAAAGCTTCTATCATTGAGCCACAACGAAATTGAAGGCCGACCTTGACCATCTATTTTCCCCATTTGATGAACAGCTCATATGCTTTTTTGTCCTCTCCTTTCAGTTTTTCAGGATTAAACATGTAGCTTTGGGTGCTGATCTCAACCCTGTCTCGGACGAAGTGACTCTGATCCCAAAAGAGGGGGAAGTGCCCAGCCACCGACTTCTGATTTTTGAAGTCGGCAACGGCAAGCTTCGGTGCACTACTCGTGGCTTTCAGAAAGAAGAAATTTGGTTTGAAATCCCGATTCGAGTCGTTAACAGGAAATAAATAGGACCGACTCGGGTTGCACCTTAGGCCGACGTGTCCATGTCTTGTGCCTTTGGAACTCGACTCCGGGAAACGAAGCACATTGAAGAAGCAGAAGAAAACTTCCGCTGTTGGAACCTTCCCAAGGCGCTCCATTACCAGCTCGAAAGCGGACAAAGCCCCAGCCATTTGGCGTCAACTATGAAGGGGCCACGTGTAGAAATTTGAGTACACCCTTCTGAAACTCGGACAGTGGAATCCGAATTCCCATGGTCTCCAGTACCACCCCATACATGAAGAAACTGGCTATGTCGTGCTCCATGCACACCGGGAATTGCTCAGCGTCCATCATCTTCCATCTTTGTTCCGGTGGGCCAGTAATGAATCTCTCTTAAAAAGACAAGGGCCTGTCCGACCTCAATCTCGCGACGGTGTTGCAGATCTTGGTAGACACCCAGGGGTATTGATCCACGACCAAGACCTCGGGCTCCTCCGCCACTGCCTCCACTTCCATTCCGGCCTCAAGCTCCTCCGCCTAAGAAACAACTTCGTCGTCGTCCATCTCGGGGTTCTCCTCGACAGTACATTCTGAGGTCTGAAAAATTGGGTCCCTGGCCGAAGCGCCCAACGCAGTCGGAGAAGGAGCATAGGTTGAAGACATTAAAGAAGGGGTCCCCTTCGGGGCCGGCATCGGATCTCCAGTCGCCGACTTTCTCAAAATTGGCTTACCAGGCGGAACTCCTAGGGCCGGCCTTTCCTCACTGATTGTTCGGACCATGATCTGCAAGGGGAGGACAGCGCCATCACTTAATCTATTCGCATAGTTCTCTCTATCTTAACTTGCAAAAATCTATGTCTTGGCCTCGGACACACCCGAGGCCAAACGGCTCCTCCCCTTGGAACGAACAGCGGGGACCACTAGCCTAGTGGCGCCCGCCGCGGCTAAAAATAATAAAATGCATAAGCAAGCTGTAAAATGCTGACCTTTAGACAGAAATTTGCAGATGTCAGACTGAATTTTGATCTCGCAGGAAAGATTCCCAGGAAACAACGTCCCGCTCGAAGATCTGACCTCGCGCGATCACCATAAGATTCGCCTTGCAGAGCTCAAAGTCAGGGTAAATGCAGAATGACCAGAAAGGTCCCCAATTCGCTCTTTTATGAGAGGGGGAGATGAAGCGTCACAGCAGAATAAATGCGCGACTCTTCGAATCCTCGCGAACAGGTATTCAAAAAATTTCTGAAACAATATCTTTGTGCTCAACTCGCCTTTTCAGAAGACAAGAAACAAGCCGAGATCGAGCTCAGATCGCCTCGCCCTCGACTTGAGGGGCCACTATTCCGGACTGGGCCAAACCCTTCACCAGCAGAGGCCCGGCCCATTCTCGACTCGCGGGAGAACTACGCCCTGTTACCAAGTGGCTTCAGTCTCAAGAGGGGGTGAATTGAGACTTTAAAAACTTTTCCCCTTTTAAACGACTTAGATTAATTTTCGCGCAGGTTTATGAAATGAACGAATTAGAATATAGAACAGTAAAGCACGCACAAGATTTATACTGGTTCGGTCACCTCCCAGTGACCTACGTCCAGTCGTCACAACCCTTTGTGAGATTTTCACTATCAAATCAAAGCTTTCAACCGAGTGCTTTAAAACCCTTACAGACACAGGTACTCTTCACCAAGGATACCCCACCTTGTGCAAGAGCCCTAAAAACAATTACAACAAGAGATACCCCACCCTTGTTGCAATCAAAAACCCTAGAGAGATACCCCACTCTTTAGTATAAACCGAATACAGTATTACAAGAAATTACAATAACAATGAAATAACGAATACCTCTGAGAAGGTGAATAGAACAACTTGAAGATTCCCAACCTAACCCTTGAGAGAGACCAGCTCAAAGTGATGAAGAGCATGAAAAAGTGATTGTGACAGAAGTTTCGCGTTCTGCGTTTTAGAATTTTAGGTTGTGATTTGATCGTAAAACCTAGGTCCTATTTACAGAGTTTGTAAAAATATGACCGTTGAAGCAAATTGTGTTATAAGTGGACAATCGATTATCTTCTTTAAAAACATAGTATGCTAATCGATTGTGTGCTTTAGAAAGAATAGCTCCATAAGTGAATAATCAATTATATGCTTAAAGAAAGAAATATGGGAATCGATTATATGCTTGTTTTGGAGAAGCACTCAATCGATTATGTGCTTTACAAATGCAAGTAGGGAATCGATTTCATGAAGTTTCACAAATTTGGGAAGACAATAATCGATTATATGCTTAACATAACTAAGACAATAATCGATTCTTTTAAAGCCCAAACAAGTTCTTTTAAAATCAAGTCATTAGAACTTTAAAGAATAAGTGAGGAAATCGATTGTTTGCTTTATGAAACAAGTAAATATAATCGATTGTTGGCTTTAAAATAGGAAGCCATGAATCGATTGTTTTCTTCCAAAAACAAGTTCTTTTGAAGGCAAAAGTGGATAATCGATTCTGTTGTTTAAAATGGGAGCCATGAATCGATTTTCAACTCTAAAATACATAAGTACAATAGATTGTTTGCTTCATATACACAAAGTCATCAATCGATTGATTTCTTTCCAAAACAAGTTTTTTCTTAAAACCTTCAAGTTAGCAATCGATTCTTTGCTTTAAACCAAGAAGCCATGAATCGATTTCTAGCTTAAAATCTATTCTTTGCTTTAAAATACCAAATCAAGAATCGATTCTTTACTTCAAAAACAATTTTTTTAAAACACTAAGTCATGAATCTATTTTCTTTAAAAAACAACAAGTTATTATTTGTGCCTAACCTATTTAACATGTTTTTATCAATTGAAAACATATATGTTAGGTTTGCTTGTGTGAGTGCTAGTGTGTTGATTGATTTGAGTCGATCCTCAAAAGCGGTTTACAATTCATTCCTAAGACACGACTCGACTTCCTAGGGACTACCCTTAACACGGACTTACTTCTTGAGTTGGTTGTGTCTTGGAGTTCCATTTGTCACTTTGTCTTAGATTACTTCATCATCAAAACTTAACCTGCAACACAAGATATCCACACGCCAGAACTCCGTACTCGACCAACGGCTACGATCAGTACATGATCCAACGGTTTAAGTACAGCGCCTCGTCTATAAATAGAGGTTCCGCCCTCCAATTTCAGGTACGAGTCATGCCTAACAACTGAAGCGCTCGGCACGCAACGCACTTCCCTAGCTCTGCGTGTCCCGATCTGTCGGGTTCAGCCCGCCTAGCTCGGAGACTCCCCTGTGCACCCCGGCATCATTTCGGGATCACTTTCTTTATATCTTTGTGCCCTCTTATCTCTCACATACTGACTTGGGCGTCAGAGTGTTTGTAGGTACCCCCCACCCGACGTGGATGAGACTCGGCCTCGGACATCTCTCAATTCCACTTTCTAGCAACAATGGATCAAGATGGAAGCAATCAATTGATCGTGCTCCTGGTACAAGTTCCACCCGGCCTCAGGAACCACGCATTTGTACCCCGGTACCAAACAAGCTTATATGGCGTTGGATGATCAAAGGTGTGAAGGTTGAGTTTCGTAACTAAACTGGTGCTAGCCATATTAATACAACTTTCACCTACCACTTGCAAACAACATAGACTATTTTGAACACGACATCTTGCATGGAATAAAGAAGAAGTAATAGCAATAGGAATAGAAGTAGATATTTTCTCTTTACCATGTGGCACTACGGCCGAAGCTTTATCATCTTCAAAGTTAGATTGAAATGCTTCTTCTATGTTTGCATCGGTGTCCCTCCTTCTATGTCTCCTTTCGTGTTCTTCCTCCTCAACATATGCATCTCTTCTATACCTTTTAGGTGAAACATGTCTCCATAGACTTCCTTTGTACCTTTCATTCATCCTTCAAGTGCAAAGTGGTACAACAAGAATAGTTGGATAATAACAAAACGGTCCAGCCATCAATAAGTCCTCACAGGTGTATTTATCTCACCAAATTTCACTCCACTCGTGTTTAGGCTTTTTAGGAAAAGAAACTCTCCACTAAAGGTTTTTTTGGGCACACAAGTTTAAAATAGGGTCACTCAGATCACTCTATTCTCCAATGATCTCTTAGGAGTGAACCTCAAAAGCCTCTTTCCAACCTTGATGTTGATATTACTATAAATTCTCAAGGAGAGTATTGCCAATCACCAAAGAATGCCAAAAAAGGGAAAGAAACTACTATGACAAATTTAGGAATTTTAAAGACCAAAATCAAAAACAAAACAAAAATTGAGAGAGCTAAACCAAATATAGAATATTTAAAGACAAATTTAAATTACAAAAAAGAGACTCAAAAAGATTGGTAGCAACGCACCAAAGAAACTGCAACAAAGTTAGCAAATAAGACTCCAAGGGCAAAATGGTCACAAAGTCCTCAAAATTTTTTTGAGAAACATTCTCAATGATCCAAATAACGTTCAGTATCAGTGGAAATTTTTGTGGAATTTTTTGGAATGTTTTGATGCTCCCGTGATTAGGTTGATGCCTTTTTTTTTTTTAAATAATACTTTTTTTGCTGTTTTTTTCTACTTTTCAGTATTTTCGTTTTTTGTTTTTTTTTTCAATGTCTCAAATAATACTAGATTTTGAGACAAACAACCTGGCTTTTGAATCACTGAAAAAGGAGTTATATTGAACCCAGAAACACAATTCGAATTTTGAACAAACAGAATTTGGATCAAATAAATCTGGAGATGAAGAACAGAAATATGAATACCAAGAACAAGTGATTTCTTAAAACAGGTGTATCTCAATGAATACTCAACCAAATCAAACAAATGATTAGGTTGAACACATTGAAGTATATTCCCTTGAATTGTTGTTGAGACTCCTTCTTTTGATTTTGATTCTTTATCTTTGTGGCCTTCATCCAAGCTCCATGTGGGATCACAACAAAATATGCTACAATGCAAATTAAAAAAAACTAAAATATGATGATATGCAAAACAAAACAAAACAAAACAAAACAAAATGAATATGCAAAACGAAATGAAAAATGCAGAAAAGAAAACACCCTACCCCAAGCTTAAAATTTACATTGTCCCCAATGTAAAAAGTAAACTTAAAGTAGGGATGAAAAGGAAAGACCTCCATGTAACTAATTTATTACAGCCAGAAACAAACGAAAAGAAAGGTGAGAAACCACCTGGATCCCATAACTTGTGGTAGAAAGACCAAGATGTGCTCCCAACATGAGACATTCCTTCTGGTTCCCATAAGTTGGTATAGAAAAGCTTAGTGATGGTGATATTATAAGAGCTTCCTCCCGGATCCCATGGCTTGAAGCATAGTGATTGTAGGAGGAAATGCCGGAGAATTATGATGTTCTCGTCTACTGGCAATTGACAACCTTCTCCTTTGACCTCTTCATGCATTGATTTTCCATGAAGCACAAGTGGCTCACTTTTTTGGAGTTGACTTTGATGCATCCAATCCATCATACTTAACCAAATCAACAATCTCTTGTCCATCGCTAGATATGAAACAATATTATACCTTATCATCCTCTATCACCACTTTATCTTCAATAAAGTCCACCCCCGAAATCATATTCTTTAGAACTCTTGATCCATGAGGCTCTTCCACTAGCAATTTGGAACATTTCATAGCTTGTATCTCTAATTGAAGCTTCATTTCATTAATTATCAAAGCATGTTTTGCAGAATATTTTCCATCTTGCATTTTTAATATTTCAAGTTGAGCTCTCATTTCTGAAGTCTGGCGCTCTATGCTCTGGATTACAAGTTGTGCATCCATCTCCCAAAGAAATCCTAACACATCGGGACTCAATTTTATGTCAAGTGGTGGTGATAGCATCAAAGATGACAGATAAGGTTCTTGTTCCTCATTGGAATATATCTTTCTTTTCTCATTCATGATACAATCAAAAACAATATAGTCGATTTGGTATTCATAACTAGGATTCTCAATAACCTAGCAAGGACAAAGCTCAAAAGAAAACAGATCAAAGCAACAAAATAAATAGAACTTCAACAAACTACTTTTTTTTGTTTCTAATATATAAATTCCATAAGAAAAAAACTAGGCTTAAATATGTTTTAAGCCCCTTCAAATATGGGGTGTTTTGGTTTAAGCCCCTGCAAAATTTTTATTTATTTATAAGCCCTTGCAAAATGACACGTTTTGTTTTAAGCCCTTCTGTTAGCAAACTGTTATTGAGACGTTAAAAATCTCTTCTACGTGTATATTTGCAGGGGCTTAAACCAAAAAAAAATAAATTCCAAGGGTCTAATAAATAAAATATATTTTTGCAGGGGCTTAAAATAAAATAAAAAACACACGTGGAAGAGATTTTTAACGTCTCATTAACAGTTTGCTAACAGAAAGGCTTAAAACAAAACGTGTCATTTTGCAAGGGTTTATAAATAAAAAGTGTTTGCAGGGGCTTAAACCAAAACACCCCATATTTGCAGGGGCCTAAAACATATTTAAGCCAAAAAACTATATTAAAAAGAAAAAAAGCAAAACGAAATCTTGCTTGATGGTGCGCATCACACAATCAGGTCCATTTTTTTTTTGTTTTTTTTATAACCAATTTAAATAATTTTTTTATATATATAAATAAAGAACTACTTAATTCAACTAAATCAATAATCAAACTGAAACTTCAAATAAAACACAGTCCCGAAAATGCAGCCAAAAACTTGGTGTAAAATATCCGCATGTGTACGGTTTTCGTCAAGTAGTAAAAAGATCGAACTCACAGGGACTATGATTTTTGAGTACCAACTAATTATAATCTAATCAAATTAAGAAGGAAAAATGTTTAATTAATTTGAAGAAGAATTTGTAATAACCAAATAGTGAAAAATCAAATAGAATCTAAGATTGCAAGAAAATAAAGTTTGTTGTTATAAAATAGGAAGGGATTCTAGGATTGGGATTTCCACAAGGATTATTTATGATTGCAAATTGATTTTCCTTTTATTAACTTTGATCCTCTTTGAAGGTGAATTATCCTAATGAAGCTAATGTTCTCTGTCAAGTAACAAAAATCGTGCTCAATTGAAACAATTCCTACTTTCGTGGTAATCGAATTCAAACTAAACCCATTAAGTTCTATGATAATTCATCGGTTCCTCGAAAGACTAACCCTACTTTCGTGATTTAGGTCTCAAGTTCAATCCTTATAGTTCTTACAATTAGGTTCACCTCTCAGTTCTTCCCTAATTATATATGAAATGCAAATAAGTGGCCAGCAAATTCACAAGAATGAAAGGCAATAAGGATAGAATCAAAGCATGATCAAATTTAATAAAAAGGGAAAATAGTTCAATTCGTTCTCATAAACATACCAAAGGTTTTTTACCCAATCCGGAAATAGAAAACTACTCAATCATATTAAAGTTATAATCCATGGAAAAGGTTAAGAAACATTCAAACCAGAATTTTTGAGAAGAAAAGAAGATGAAGACTCTTGATCCTTGCCTCTAAAGCTTCTCTCCAATATGAAGTTCAGAACCCTAGGCAAGAATTTGTAATTCCTATTTATAGTACTTAAGCACAAAAAGAGCCCAAAAGAGCCCAAAAACTAGGTTAAAAACGCTAAAATCCGAAACCGCAGCAGCAGGGTGTGGGGAGAAACACACCCAAACACACCCAGGTGGTGTTTCGCAACAGCACTTGAAATCTTCACAGCAGGGTGTGGCGCGAAACACACCCTGGTGGTGGACTAATCTGTTTGTCTCTTTTTCATCCGATTTCTTCCAAAATAACTCCTAGCTCCATATCAACCCCTCCAAGCCACTTTCCAACACTAAAAAGCTCATTTCCTACAAAACATAACATACCAAATGAAATTATCCAAATCTACATAAAAGATTAAATAAAATTAAAGAACTCATTACTAATTAAACTAAAAATGCATGAATATAACAATGAAAATATGATGCAAATATGGACACATCAAATTGGCGCCCACCATGGGTCCCGAGGGAAAAACACCCCCCACGCCCCACGCAAGAAACCCAGAAAAATGGAGGACAACCGAAACAACCTGGAATACCTGCTGCGAACCATACGGTGGCTACAAAGTCGAAACGCAGAGGTAGAACAAGAAGGACGAAACCTGACAGACCAAGTTCAGAACCAAGAGATCAGGATCCAGCGACTGTGGGAACACCTAAGAGATACTGCGAGACTAGCCTGAGTCTTCCGCTTTTGATTATTGCGCTACAATAGATACTTATGTAGTAGTTGTTTATTGTGAGTTCTGAAATGGGTTAACTCAGTCCAAAGGCCCAATAAACACATTGCTGCAAGTCGTTGTGCACACCCTCTTTATATAAAGGCCAAGATTGGCTAGGCGAGGTCGAAAGGTGCTTGGAAGCGCGCATGAAGACATGAGTTGTGATGTGACCTTTCGACTCGTGTCCGTCTTCCGCTTTTAATTACTGCGCTACAGTAGATACTTATGTAATAGTGATTTGTTGTGAGTTCTAGACAGGGTTAGGTCTGTCAAAATGGGCTTCACTCCAAAGGTTCAATAAGCACATTGCAGCGCGTATTTATTCACACCCTATTGATGAATAGGCCAAGATTGGCTAAGTGCGGTCGAAAGGTCATATCACACATCATGTCTTCAGGCGCGTTGCAACAATAGGGTGTGCACAACGACTTGCAACAATGTGTTTATTGGGCCTTTGGAGTGAAGCCCATTTGGACTGAGTTGACCCAGTCTGGAACTCATAGTGTTGACCGAGTCTGGAACTCATAGTAAACTACTACTACATAAGTATCTACTGTATCGTAGTAATCAAAAGCGGAGTGTCCGTCTTCCGCTAGTAAATATAATTATGATTGAAATTATGATTGAAATGCTATAACGCTTTATGACCAATGATACTACCAGAAGACAGGCACACTTGTGTCCGTCTTTCGCTTTTAATTATTACGTTACAGTAGATACTTACTTACATAGTTGTAGTTTCGTGTCCATCTTTCACTTTTAATGAGTTTAATTTATATACACACATTGTGTATGAGTCTTTTACACTATCTAGTATCTACCAATTAGAAGTTGACACCACGTCACATAGAAGTTGGTCAATTGGTAACTAACCACTACATGAATTGTGATTGGTAGTGTTGTAAAAGCCTATACACAATATGTGTATATAAATTAAACTCTATTATGAATAGGTGTTCTTAAAATTAGTAGTTGTCAAAATTATTCATTGAGACTATCAGTGACAGATTTCTTGCTACTTGATTCATCCCCTTCACTATCCCTCGCCAGATGATCTGTACCTTCAGAAGATGTCCTTCTACTTGATTCACCCCCTTTGTTAACCCTAGTTAGAATTGTGCCTTCTACTTTTTCATTTATCATTTGTTTAGCTCCATTTTTTGTTGAAACAAAAGGCTAAAATATAATTCTTCAATTATTTTGGTTTAGTTACTCTGGGAATTCGTTTCCTGAATCCAAAAGGGGAAAATGAAAAAATAAGTATAAATTCATTTTTTTCTAACTTTAATGTAATTAGTATATCTACGATCCAAGTCTCTAACAAAAAAGATATGTTCATTCATTCGAATATAAGATTACAAAATTGTCATCAAAGAACATAAAAATGCTCCATATGAATCCCAGAATTTCCCATAAGCATCAGCACAAAATAGGATTTGAAAGCAGAATCTGGAGAACACAAAAAGTAGAGTCTCATTCTCTTGAAGTAATTGAATATTAATTAAAGTAAAGATGAAATTTTAAAGTAAAGAAAGTGCACATACCAAAGGAATAAAGGAATCAAATATGCTAAATAATATTTGCGGCTAATAATTTAGGATTTGTATCAGTGTGCTATATTGGTGTCCATAGTAAATGTCTACAAAAACAGTTATATATGCATGTACAATTTTCTCTTGATACCCTATGAAGCAAAGGTCTCCCACAAATAAGAGCAAATAAATCGCAAAGGAATCATCTGACAAACCCATGTCGTGGCTCTTGAAGAATTGAAATGAAGTGATCTGGAATTCTCCATGAGAGAAAGGTTAGAGAAGGGAGAATCTGTAACTGAAAATGAGTGTATTGAGTTTTCTAATGAATGAATGATTTACAACTTGTTTAAAAGAATCGATTATTTACAAAAGAGATCTGCAATCTGGTTGACAGTAGATAGTGGAAGAAGCTCCATAAAACCAGCTGTGACCTTCTCTCTAACAACATGGCAATCAATTTCAAGGTGTTTAGTACGTTCATGGAACACGGGATTGGCTGCAATATGCAAGGCACTCTTGTTGTCACAGTAAAGGACAAGTAGTTTGGAGCAGGAAATGCCTAAGTCAGTCAGCAAGTAAGATAACCATTGCCATTCACAAGTGGCAGAAGCGAGAGCCCTGTATTCAGCCTCAGAACTAGAGCGAACAATGGTGGATTGTTTCTTGGATTGCCATGTGATCAAGGAGTCACCAAGGATGAAACAATAACCACTAATAGAACGACGTGAATCTGGGCATCCAGCCCAATCAGAATCACTGAACCCATGTAGTTCAAGTGAAGAGGATCTGCTGAAAAATAGTCCTGTACCAAGAGAGCCCTTGAGATAGTGAAACACTCTTTGAGTAACTTTGAAATGACATTCAGTGGGCTTGGAAAGAAACTGTGAGAGTTGCTGCACTGGAAGTGTGATATCAGACCTGGTGGTAGTTAAGTAAAGGAGTTTACCAACAAGGTGTCTATAGCAAGCAATGTCACTATAGGGAGGACTATCATCATTGTGGAGGTGTGTACCAGGTTCCATACGAGTGGAATTTGGTTTTCTGCCAAGACTACTAGAATCAGATAAAAGAATATTGTCTTTGACATAGAGAGATGCCTGATGGAGAGTGAGCAACCTGACGTCCAAGAAAGAACTTGAGTATCCCAAGGTCTTTGATGCCAAAGTGATCATCAAGTATGGATTTAATGCGAGACAGGTCAGAGAGATGATCACCAACTAACACAATATCATCAACACAAATGAGTAGAGCCATGTATGAGGAAGGAGTGATGCAGGTGAATAGAGTGTGATCAGCATGACCCTGCTTGAACCCAAGATTCAACAATAGTGTTGATAGCCTATCATACCATTGTCGGCTGGCTTGCTTGAGTCCATAAAGAGACTTAGACAGCTTGCAAACCTAAGAAGAGGATGAAGTTGTAAGTCCAAAGGGTAGAGTCATATAAATATCTTCCTTTAATTCACCATGGAGGAAGGTATTATTTACGCCCAGTTGATGAATGTGTCATCCCTTAATTGCAGCCACTTCTATGAGAGTTCTGATAGTAGCCCTTTTAGCTAATGGAGAAAATGTATCAAAATAGTCAATGCCCTCTGTTTGCGCGTAGGCCTTGGCTACAAGCCTGGCTTTATAAGGCTCAAGGATACCATCAACCTTGCGTTTAACTTTGTAGACCCATTTGCAGCCAATGGGATTTATACCAGCAGGTTTGTCAACAACAGACCAAGTCTTGTTCTGCTCCAAAGCCTTGAGTTCTTTGTTCATGGCTTCAACCCAACAAGGATGTTGGCTACCAACATCATAGGATGAAGGTTCTGGGATAACATCAATGGAGGCAATGTATGATTGATAAGGTGGGGCTATGTGATCATAAGATAAATAATTGTGAGGGGGTAAGCAGGAGGTGGTAGCAAGATTACAAACATAGTATTGGAGGTGAGTTGGAGGAATGTGAGGGGGAGTGGAATGTCTAGATGGGATCTGAGAGGGTACTGTAGTGGAAACAGATGTAATGGGAGAGTCTGTGTTGGGAGAGTCCATGAAAAGAGGGTCTGTGGTGGGAGGATCTATGAGAGAAGGGTCTGTGGTGGGTAAGGGAGGGTCTGTAGTTGAGTGTTTGGGAGAGACAGAGAGATTCAAACATTGGGGAGAGGTTGTAGGTGGGGTTTGGTATGGAAAAATGGTTTCAGGATGCACCACATGTCGTGAGACAAATATTTGTTTGTTATTAACATCATAGATCACAACACCTTTAACATGAGGCTGGTGGCAAAGAAATATTCCCTTCCTGGCACGAGGATCAAATTTAGTCCTCCCAGCAGTTAATGTAATAGCATAATAGAGACTTCCAAAACCTCTCAAGGAACTGAGCTCAGGCAATTTATCATAAGGTATCTGAAATGGAGAGCATTTGTCTAAAATGTGAGAAGGCATCCTGTCATACCCTAATTTTGTCCGCCTAGGTTTAAAACCCTAATTTTCCGCAAAAAATAAATAAATTGAGAAGTGTGGTTTTATTTTGAAGAGTGAAGAGCATTGTGCATGCATTTTTGGGTTTTAAAAGTCATTCTAGGGCTTTTAAATTCATTGTTAGAGTGGAAATGCATTTGTTTTTAAAAAACAAGGTTTTTAGGGCAAAAGGGTATTTTGGTCATTGTCAAAAATAAGATAATTTCTCATCAAGAATCATTGTGCAATTTTAGAGAAATTTATTTGAGGCAAAACATTTTTGGTCATATATGTATGTATGCGCATGCATGCATACATTGTGCACAAAATTTCAAAAAGGATCAATAGGGAATATTCTACAAAAA
Organism: Astragalus glycyphyllos; assembly: GCA_963573325.1. Classification (NCBI taxonomy): domain Eukaryota; kingdom Viridiplantae; phylum Streptophyta; class Magnoliopsida; order Fabales; family Fabaceae; genus Astragalus; species Astragalus glycyphyllos. The sequence goes on along the minus strand of OY754313.1, from coordinate 20,833,141 downwards.
GTTCCAAGATGTGATTTTTATGACATTTTTTGGTCATGGTGATCTCATAAAATGGCATATTCCTAAGGTTCCTAGTATGTGGCCTAAATTGGGTGTATTTTTGTACAATTATCCTAAGAAGAATAATCAAAAATGAAGGGATAATGGAATGGTCATATAATAGTACAATAGTACAAGATGACAACTAGCAAAACTTGGTCACCAAGGACCCCTCCCAATGTGTGTCGCCTATCCCTCTCATTCCCTCTCATATTTTCATTTTTTTGACCTCAATCCATGTGTGATTCAATCCTCACCCTCCATTCAAATTTTAGATGCAATCCTAGGGTGAGATGAGATGCACAATGACCTAACTACCCTTAAACCTAATTGCTTTCTATATATACCCTATTAACCTCACCTCAAGGGAGGAGAAAACTTTTGGCCTCATTTTTTCACTCACACAACCCTAGCACACAACTCCCTCTCCTAATTCCCTCTCTTGGCCGAAATCATACCACCTTCTTCCTCCATCAATTCTTCACTTCTCCTTCACCAAATCACCATTTTCTCACCTCATTTCCATTCCTACTTCATATATCTTCCTTCTCTCCTAATTTAATTCAAACTTGCATCATCAAAGGGCATTTTTGAGCAAGCATTTCGTGGGTTTTATTGAAGTTTGGTGAAGATTCAAGTTGATTTGTGGTCTTGTTCTTCATATTAGTCATTCCTTAGCTTGGATTTGAGGTAAACTTCTTAAAACCTAGCATCATCTTCAACTTTTTTGCATCAAAATGTAGATATCATGTTTCTAATTTTGCATCCTACCATATTCATGCATTTTAGTGTTGTTATATTGTTGATTTGTTGATTGTTGTTGGTGAGAGGTGTCTCAAGCATTTTGACAAACACTGTGGGAGGTTTGGGTGCTTGAGATGCTTCTCACCCTTGAATAAATTGTGATTTATGTTGTTTTCACTATGATCTTGCATTTTTGTTGAATAAAATGATGTGGTGCTTCGCAAATCATGATTAGAATTAGGGTTTGTTAATTTTCTTGTGAAATGGGTTTGCAATTGTGATCAAAAACGTTTTCTCAAGTTATTTTGTTGCTAATTGATTGTATCTTGCTTGCAAATTGTTATATGTTGATGATTGGCAAGAGGACTCACACTTGTGTCTTTGTGCACTTCACTTTAAGTGTTGAGGATTGCCTAAGATGATTCAACACAACCTTGTGCTTTGATTGTAAACTTGGTTTGCTTGTTAGTAACTTGTTTGCAAAGTTATTCTATGTTGAGGATTGGCAAGAGGACTCTCACTTGTGCCTAGTGCACTTCACTTTAAGTGATGAGGATTGCCTAAGATGATTCAATTTTCTTTGTGCAATTCTTGCTTGAAAATGCAAATGCTAGTTTTCTAACTTGATTAATCAATTTTGGTTACAAAAATGACTTGTTAATGCCCTCTTTTGGTCACTTTTGGTCTTGCAAATGTGATGTTCTTTCTAGGTCAATGTTATGCTTTAATGTTGATGATTTGGTAAAAGGACTAGACACTTATGCACTTGTGCATTGTCTCAAGCGTCAAGGATTACTAAAAGGGATTCAACCTTGTGCTTTATCTTGTGTTGACACCTAATTGAATTGAACTTTTGTATGATCTCTTTGTGTGCCTATTGTTGATCTTACATATGCATGCCATTAGATGTTGATGACTAAGTGTCATTCTTGTGCTCAAATGTTGTAATTGGTAATGTTTATGCTTATGCTTACATTGTTGGTTGCTTTGCTTGCAATTTGTTAAATGTTGCACTTTGGTTCTTGACTTGGAAATTGATTGAATGTTCTACTTTCTTTTCCTTTTGGATGCCACGCCATCCCAACAAACCTTTTGTGACCAATGTCACCCTCAAACTCCCTTCTCCTTTCTTCAAATCAATCATTTTCTAAAGCTTTTTCCAAACTATTTTTCACAAATCAAACTTTGTTGAGGATAATGCGAAGCCTTTGCTTGCACGGTCGTCAATAATGGGGTGCTAGTGGTGATCACTTGGAGTCTTTGCTCAATTGATTATCATGAACACTCATTTTTCAAAAGAACTCTCATTTCACAAATTAAAAACTTTGTTGAGGATAATGCGAAGCCTTTGCTTGCACGATCGTCAATAATGGGATGCTAGTGGTGATCACTCGAAACCTTTGTTGTTTGATCACTGCGAACATTCAATTTTCACAATTAAACAACTAAAAAATAAAAACCTTTTCTCGACAACCGAGAACTACGTAAGCTTTGAATTCTCCATCGCACTGGGAGATACGTAGGAGCGGGTCACATTCCCGTCAAGCACGACAAATGAAAACCATTTTCTTTTCAAAAAAAAAACAAACCCTTTTCCAAAACAAGGCAATTTCTAAAAACAAAACAACTTTCGAAAACAAGAACTACGTTGCTTTGATTCCCTCCCCAGGATACGTAGGCACGGTGCCCTCCCGTCAAGCGCAAAAGATTAAATTTTCCTTAAGTTTTTCCATAAAGTAAGGAGAGATAAAGAGAGATAAAAACAAAGCATTTCTTAAATCAACCTTTTAAATCACACGTCAAATCGAGGTTCCCTTTCAGTAGAAAGGATGTGTGGGGTGCTCGTACCTTCCCCATGCATAACCGACCCCCGAACTCAAATCTCGTGGTTCCAAGGACCATTGTCTTTCAAGAAAGGTTTTTTCAATGTTTTACCTCTAAAAAAATATTGGTGGCGACTCCAATTCATGTTGTGCGAAGAGAAATCCCTCCAAAGGATTTTTCGGGGTGCAACAGCTGGCGACTCCACTGGGGACCTTTCTTTAGTGGGTCGAGCCAATCAATTCGACATGTGATTTATTTCGTTGATTTGAATGCTTTGTTATATCTCTCCTCCTTTCCCTTTCTTCTTTCTTTCCTTTGCCTTTAAAAACATGCTTGCATTATTCTTAGAATTGTCGTGTGCATTCTTGTGATGTTGTGCTTGCGTGCATTGTGTGTTAGCCTTCTTCCTCTTCTATATTTGCTTCTTGAGTAAAATAAGAGTAGTTTCTTCTTCTTCTCCTCTTACTTTCGTCGTTTATATGCTTTTCTCATACATTTCCCCAATCCTAGCATGTTCCCCTCTTCTTTGCTCCCTTTCTTGAGGTAAGCTCATGCATTTCCCCTAATCCTATTATGTCCCCTCCTCTAGGCTCCCTTTCTTAAGGTAAGCAATGCTTGCGATTGTTGTTGGAACCCTAGGTTAGTATACTTATGTTGAAATGATATTGAACCCTAGGGTAGACGACATGCTGTTGCTTGATATTGTCTGGACTGTTTTGGTTTCCCTTTGCAGGTGGGGTTTGGGTAGATTTTTAGGTGTTGTGCCCTCATCACACACTGCACACCTTATATTTGTGAGCATTGAGTGGGGCCTAAAACCCAAGGTCTGCAAAGAACCCTAGGAGAGTGGAAATGAGTAGTGACTGCCATTCGTAGACCGTTGTCTGTCTGGCTCTCATGAAAGTTTCGCCCAAGAGTGCGCTTTCTTCATGATACCTCACAATCGGTAGCTCTCTACGATTGTGGGTGTATTCATGAGAGAGACTTTAGCTCTTGGTTGCCATTGTGAGGCAGTGACCAGAACCCACATTGGAGGATTACCCTTGTCGTTGACTTTAGAGCCTACGATCTTTACCCATTTGTAGGACATGGGGGCACGCAAATTGTGTGTTGCATTAGCTTAGGCATCCTCTTTCGAAACTTTTTTACCAAAAATGTAGAAAGTAATTTCCTTTTTCCCTCATAAACACCTATATGAGGTGGCATATAGCGGGTATTTTCAAAAATGTTTTGAACCGCCACCAATAAACATCATTTTCTTCTCTCTTTTCTATGTAAATAAAAGGTCATAATCATCACATCTGCGTCATTTTGCATCATCATCATCATTGCATTCGCATCTAACAAAAATTTTGAAAAAAAAAACCTCCATTCTTTGCATCCTCCATGCATTAAAGTTGTTTGCCGGAGATCGCAACGTAACACAAAGTCTTGTCATAGGTGTGTAAGAAACGGAATGGAATCAAAAGGCAAAACCGTTTTCAATTCAAGGCTTCCTGTTGTGAAAGAGATTGATATGGCTAGTCTGAAAGAGTATGCATCCCTCCTAGGTCCTATTGAGGTCAGGTCTTTTGACAAAACCTATGGGAACATTCGCAAGCTGCTACAACTAGAAGTGCAAGAGAGTGCCATTGCTGCCCTGTGTCGGTTCTATGACTCGGAGATTCGCTATTTCATTTTTAAGAATTTCCAAATGGCGCCTACCCTAGAAGAGTATGATAGGATTTTGGGCTTTGATCGATCCAAGTTTAAGCCTTATCAATACCAAGGGGAGTATTATTCTGATGAAAAGCTTGCTGCCTTGTTGCAAATCAGTGCTGAGAAAGTGCGGGCCCATAAGATAGAACGTAATAAGGTATTTGGGATTCCTCAAGAATACTTTGAGAGTTTGATGACCAGCTATGTAGTGTCTGATGATTGGAATTCTTTCAAGCAAGTGCTAGCTCTGACCATCTTCGGCATTGTGCTCTTCCCTCAGATAGAGAGGCATGTGAGTGAAACTGCAATCGGTGTCTTCCTCGCCTTCAAATATGTAAAAAATCCTATCAACCCGGTTCCCGCAATCCTCGCAGAGACATACCGTGCCTTCACTTGTCACCATGAATTCCAAAAGAATAAGATGTGTTGCTCCTTCCCTGTGTTATATGCTTGGTTGATCAGTCATGTGTGTACCAACAAAAGTGATGTGAAGGATTTGCTTTCCTATGCCTTGGGTTGTAATCCGAAGACTATGAACTCTCAAGAGTGGGTGCATGCTTTCAAAAACCAAGATGCTCTCCAGATTCGTTGGTTCTCACCTAAATGTTGGGTAGACAGGCCTTCAGTGGTATTTCGGTGTGGGAGTTTTCAGAACGTTCCTCTCATGGGAACCCAAGGATGCATAAACTATAACCCCTCTTTGACCTTGCGACAGCTCGGATACCCTATGCGGGATTCACCCTCCGAAGCTATGCTGTTTCGTTTTTACCTCCACGCGGGGATCCCTAAAGACGAGAGTCTACTTCGGCGAGTCCTGCAAGCTTGGGAAACCGTAGTGCGGAAGGACAGAGAAGAGTTAACCAGGAGGACCACTGCTATCTCTTTTTCTCAATGGCTTGAAGGGAGGATTAGTGAAACTCGGTCATCCAACCAAGGAGTACCACTGCCTGAGGAAAAGATACAAGAACCTCACATTCCTACCATTGAAGAATTGGAAGAGGTTAGGTTGGCCATGTCAAAGGTGGGAGAAGAGAAAAGGGCTCTGCAAGATAGATTGAGAAAGATGATGCAAGACAAGGAAAAGCTAGAAAATGAAAATGCTTTCCAAGCTGCAGCTATTGAGGAAGTCAATAGAAAACTTGAAATAGAGGGGAAAAGCAAGAGGGAAATGCAAAAGCACTTGAAGGGTGCCAAAGAGGAAGTGAAGAGGTGCACTACCAAGATGAATGAGGCTGTAGCGGAAGCAATTAAATGGAAGAGGCTATATGAGGATACATGGAAAGAAGAGCAAGCAGTCAGGCACGCACTAGTTAAGTCAAGAAAAGACTCTCGAATAATGAAGCTTGAATTGGAAGATCAGTTAAAGAGTGTCAAGCAAGATCGGGAATCTATTGAAGGGATCCTGAGGGATTATCAGCAAGCACTAAGAAGGGAAGTCGGAAAGCTTGGCCAATCATGTGCAGTACTTGGAAGGGTCTTACCTCCGACTAAGGGAGAAGAGTGACTATTGGGAGAGTCAATTTGCGAAATTGCTCAGTAAGGTAAAAAGTCAACAAGTCTTTGAGGAATTGAAAAAGGAAGGCTTACATTGGAAAGACAAGTTCTCCAAGTTAGTTTGGTTAGCTAATCAGGCTGTGAGAGACATTCCCAAGAAGCTAAGAAAGGCGGATGCAGAAATGAATCCTTTCAACACCCCTGTCAAGGTGTGTGAGTTTGTTGAGTACTGCAAGATTCTCACAGAAGAACTCTTGGAGAAAGCCCGGGGAGCAGCTGAGAGAAAGAAGAGGAAAAGGAGCGAGGAGTTGAAAGTCATATGCCTTTAAAGTTCCCTTTAGAGTATTGTAGCGATCCTTAGGAAATTGTAATTTTCTTTAAGAAGTTGTAACTTTCTTTGGAAAATAGTACTTTGTTTAAAATAATTGTATTGCACTCTTAAGGAATATTGTACTTTGATACTCCTTCGCATTCCATTTAATTGAAATACGTTTGTTTTGCCTTGTTGCTTCCAACTTTGTTGCAATCCTAAAAACACCTGAACCTTAACACCTATGACAAGACGAGTTGCACCGCGATTCCCGGCAATAAACATAATAACATGCATATTGCATTGCATTTGCATCATTTGTCTTTGTGTTCATAAAAAAAATGTTCCGTCCACAGAAGTAAGACAAGCTGGTTAATCATCGGTATTGGACGCGATCACAGGCAAGAAATATGGCCAACAATCAAGACAACGCGAATCTGGGCAATCATCAACCAATCCAGAATGATGCAGTTCCAGAAGGTCTGAATCCAAATGGTCAGGGTCAGCATGATCAGAATCAAGAGAATCGAGCAATCAGGGCTGAGATGGAAGTTATAAGAGCTAAAATGGCAGAGGTCATAAGAGTGTTAAGTGCCTTAAGGGATGCTGGCATAACTGAAGGTGCTGCTGCCGCAGGAGTGGATCCTCCTCCTGAACCTAGAGTCTCTCAGGCTCTCCAGAACGTGCGATGGCCTCCTTATGGTCTCCCATTAGGGTACACACCCCCTGCTGCCAGTGCAAACCTAGAAAGTGGTCCTTCGGGAACCACAGGACAGGCCCAGCCTGAATCAGCTGTGAATGAAGTTGGAACGGGGACACCTCAGGTTCAAATTCAGATTCCTACTCCTGCTATTACCCCGGGAACTCCGGTTGGCTTCAATTCTCCAGCAACAATCCATCCACAAGTTCAGGGTCCAATTCCTCAGATTATCGCTCACTCACGTGACCCACACGTGACCCCAGCTGTGGTGTCGATGAATAATCTTCACTACGGTGTGAGTGGTTTTTCGCCGAATTACCCTGATGAAGCTAGAAGTCAGTACCAGATGTTAGAAGAAAGATTGAGAGCTGTTGAAGGAACAGGTTCCCAGGCTAGGAACGCCCATGAGTTATGCTTGGTCCCTAATCTAGTCCTGCCACCCAAGTTCAAAGCACCATTTTTCGACAAGTACAAAGGAGCAACCTGCCCGCGCAGCCATGTGACGATGTATTGCCGGAAGATGACTGCCCACGCCCGTGATGATAACCTGATGATACATTGCTTTCAGGAAAGTTTAGCTGAAGCTCCCCTTGAATGGTATATGCAATTGGAGCCAACTAATATCCGTTGTTGGAAGGATCTGGCGGATGCCTTTATCCGTCAATACCAGTACAACAGTGATTTAGCCCCGGATAGGACCCAGCTGCAATGTATGTCTAAGAAGGATAATGAGACATTCAAGGAATACGCCCAGAGGTGGAGGAACCTCGCTGCACAAGTAAAACCCTCCCTGCTTGATAAAGAGATGGTCCATATGTTCATGGAAACTCTTCCCCCAGTGTTCTATGATCGTTTGGTCGGCAGCGTGGCTTCGAATTTCTCTGAGATGGTTGTCATTGGAGAAAGAGTGGAGAACGGCATGCGCAGCGGAAGAATAGCCCATGGCCCAACACCTCCTTCCCATCAGAAAAAGCCTTTTTCTGGTACCCACAAGAAGAAGGAGGGAGAAACTAATGCAATCAGCGGAGCTAGCGGTCCATCACACAACAATCCCCCACAAGCCATTCCAGTTCCTGCTCAGACGCCGCCTGCTCAGCCATTCCAGTCCAACAATCAGTACAGAAACTACAATGAAAAAAAGCCTGTTGTCTTTGAACCTATCCCCATGTCGTACACGGATTTGTTCAATTATCTCATTGCCAACAAGTTAATCAGCACTCGTCAGATGAAACCATATCAGCCTCCCTATCCCAGAGGGTATAATGCAAATGCTACCTGTGCCTTTCATTCTGGGGCAGTAGGTCATGTGGTGGAGGATTGTAAGGCGTTCAAGTACGTTGTGCAAAACCTGCTTGATGCAAAGAGTATATCATTTCAGCAACCTAATGTAACCACCAACCCGTTGCCGGGGCATGGTGGGCCCACTGCAAATGCCATTAATGATCAGAGTGGTCAGTACTTAATTAGGAAGGTGGAGTGCATTCGTACACCCCTGAGTATCATTCATGCTGCACTATGCCGTTGTGGTATCATCGAAGAAGGGTGTGCCAGAAGAGACATCTGCAATGACCCTTATTGTGTTGGGGCCTGTGAGAGCTTCAAACCCATCCTCCAAGAGCTGTTAGACAGACACCTGGTCCAGGTTGGGGTTCAGGAAAAGGAAGAAAGTGTATCTACTCTACAATCAAACAACAGAGGTTTCAGGAGACCAGTTGAAATCCCTTGCAGTCTGAATTCAAGCTCGGTTGTGGCAAGACCTCTGACTGTTGTTATTCCGGTACCTGCTGCTACCCCTAGTAGAGAGACTAGGGTTATTCCCAGAAGCTACGTGCAAATTTCATGCAGGGGGGGTGGGACATTCTGTGGAAGATTGTAAAGCATTGAAACATGCGGTCCAGGATCTAATCGACTCCAAACATTTGAATTTCAATGACAGCAATGTTAATGGCTTGACTGTGAAGGAGAGTGGAGAAACCAGTGCTGTGGCGGGCAAAAGAAGGTCACCACAATACAACCCCATCCCCGTGTCATACGCCGACCTATGCAGCTATCTAATCAGTCATGGATGGATCACTCCTCGCAAGATGAGATCAGTTCAACCTCCATTCCCAAGCGGGTACAATCCAGAAGCCACTTGCGAGCTCCATGCTGGGGCAATTGGGCATTCTGCTGAAAATTGCTATCTTTTGAAAAGTTTGGTTCAGGGCTTCATTGATTCCAAGCAGTTAACTTTTGAGAAGGGGGAAGGATCAAGTTCTCAGGGTCTGTGGACTATTAAGCAAGGATAGCAGTTGTTGAAGAGGGTTGAAGTGGTGAAAGCAGCATCATCAAAACATTTGTGTCTTTGTCATGCATTTCATAGCATTTATGAGTGATTGTTGATTTTCATGTAGTTTTTCAGTTCAAAACAATTTTCTGTAATGCAATCCTTTGGCTCTGCCCAAGGCCTTAGGATATTTCAATAAGGGCACGCATGTTTCCTTTTAGTATCATCATCAATAAAATGTTATTTTGAATTCCTCAATAAAATTTCTTTCTTTCATTTTGTCATGTGTCTGTTATTTGCTTTTCAATTCCTCCCAACGCGGATCAAAAATAATAATAAATGAAAATAATCTTTGAAAACAACGACGCCAATGGTTCATATTGTGACTCTGATTACCCGATTAACCAAACTGAGAGAGAGGCTGAAGACAACTGGGATGTTTCTTCGGAGTTAATAAGTGAAGAATTGGCTAAGGCTGTAGAAATTCATGATGCCACAACTAGGTTGGGCAATGAAGTCAAAGCACAAGTTCAAGCAAAGTGGAGCAATGCTGAGGAAACCAAACAAATGTTACAAGCGAACCTCTTTCGCGACCAAACCCTTTCCCTTCCTCAGATCAACCAACTTTCCCATTTCCCATTACAAGTACCCCATCACAAAAAAAATTTCATAACCAAATGTCTGCCATCGCCACCTTCCTCACTACCAGTGGCCCTTCTACAAAATCAACCCATCTCATTTGCTCCTCCCTCTGAACCTCCTGTCACCCCAGTTAATACCAGAACCCAATCAAGCATCCTCCAACCGCTGCAGGGGTTTCATTGCCATTATCTCTCCAATCACCCCAGACAAGGATCACTTCAAATATCCAAAAATAGTGTATCACTTTTATCAGCTCACTCAACTCAAAAGCAAAAAAGGAAAAAATCAGAAAAAATGAAACAAAAAAGAACAGATTCAAAAAATGAAAATCCCAAAAATGAAAAAACAAGGGAAAAAGAGACGAAAGAAATATAAGTTGTGAGCTGATACATTTGGCCATAAAGCGTAAGAGATCCTTGTCTCAATGAACCTTCCTACACCTTGTTGTGTATGACCACCCTTTCTTCCATAAACCTTCAAACACTTCATCATTCCTATACATCTCTCCTTTCATAAAACCGCAAACACTACCTCGACCTCGTCATCCCGCCCTCCACAAACCCTCAGTCATTCCTCAGACTCCACCATCAGATTTGCAATCAAGCTGTTGTGCAAGAATAAGAGAACAAAGTGGTCCGCCCTCATGAGGAATCAAGTGACATGATCAATTTGAGCAAAGGAGAGGATTGACGCCATGATAAAGAGCAATGAATCAACAAGTTTGTGTAAATCACCCTTCTGACATAAGACACTTGCCATTATAACAAAGTCTGTAATTACCAAAGTTCGGTCTGTTGCGCAGCTTTCCAAGCTAAGGTAGTCACAAATGACAGTATGAAGACTTCAGGTCAAGCATCATGATCCCTCCCTACGCCACCCTAAAAATGGGGCAGTTAGAGACAATCAACAAAGGATATCAAGGACGATGATGACCTTCATGGAAATCAGGCTTCGTTTTACACTCTAACAGGGGCAAACCCCATATGATGGAAGTAATACTTTCATTGAGCCTTATCAAACCAAAGTACATTTGTCTTATGTCAGAAGAAGATTAAGAGAAAGCTCAAACCGAAGAAAGCTCATCTTCAACAATTTCAAAGAAGACTCAATGCTCAAAAAGATCATGAACCTCCAAAGGGATTCCCATGGAGATGAACCCAGTATCATGAAGACGAAGAACTTATTCTCCGGAGGGGCCTTTAATTCTCGCAAAATGGGATGCAAGAAAAGAAAACCCCAGTTTCCAGTTAATTCAGATACAGTCAGAAAGGAGTATGCCTAAAGAAATAAATGAAAAAAGAGAAAGATGAGCCAAGTAAGAATCAGCTCGCTAGGTTGAAAACCCGCAAAGGGCGGCCTAGGCAAAACCAGAGCGACCCGGTGGATTGAAAACCTGCAAAGGGCGATCCAGGCAAAAATTAGGGTCAGAAAACTTGGACTTGAAATGAAAAAGGCAATCAGCACTCCCAAAAGTTTGGATAAAGGGGTGATCAAGGTCATGAGTATGGACGATTGGCATCGTTACTTCAAAAGAAAAAAAACACAAGATCTGCTTCCCCTTTTTCTTGTATTTTTCCAGTTTAAAAATTTTTCAATGTACTTTCAATTGGCGTGACCTTCTGCACGTCCAGTTTCCATAACAATAAGAATTCAACTTTTTCTTCCATGTGTTTGCTTTTCGTGTCTTTTATCTTCACTTATTCTGTCTCTTTGTTTTAAAATAAATGTTTTTATGATTGATGATACTAAATTGTGAAACCTGTGCATGAGTCAAAAAGCATTACAATTATTGTGAAATTTCTGAAAATCACAGAAAAGAGGGGATCCCTCAAATAAATGAATTGGCAAAAAACAAACGCGGGCACAATCACTTCAAATGGCAAGCAAACTTATGCGCGGCTCTGGCATTGCTATTACCCTAGATGGTCCTCATGTCTCAGGCCCAAAGGAAAAGATTTGCACCAAAGATTAAAACAAGGTTTAGTGATCACCAAGTGAGGCTTCTTTCATGCCAAAATTCAAGACATTCATAGAGAACCAAAGATTTGCACTGAGAACACCACTCAGATCCAAAAGTTGGGGCATTCTCTTTACCACCCACCCACCCACCCTGGTCTTGGGAAAGTTTGTTCATTGTCCATCCCATTCATATACCACCCTCAGTTCATAACCAATACCATAACTTCATCCCCTTTCACAAACCCACTCAAAGAACCCATTCGAAATTGTCATTCTAAAGTGGGGCATTTCCATAACTGTTCACTCCCGCTCAAATGAGCAGAGTTCTCCCTAAAGTCATTCACATCCATAAATTCCTGTCGGGGCAGTCTCTCAACTCACTGTCCTAAACCAATCCCAAGTTAACTGACTCACTCGTCCACATCTGCACTCTTATGCATACTTACTAGTCAATGCTTCAGAGAGAGAGAGAATACAAATTGATCATGTGGTGTTTAAAGTTCAGTCATCATGGAAATGGAAAGGAAAATAAATGAGCTTGTTAATAAAAACCTTGAGAACACCAGAGTTTGAATCAAATCTAGTTTTTCCAAAGAATGGTCCATAGCCATCTCAATTCCTTGCATTCAAAGTCTCGCGTCTCATCATCATAAAAATGTTTACAAAAATGTTTAAATACTCCAATCATTCATCCTCCTCATGCATGTAGGCATTTCATGTTATTCAAAGCATTACATTCGCATCATCCACATTCATCACAATAAAAGCAAAAGAACACAGACATTCCATAGCATTCATCATCATCACATCAAACATCAAATCAGTTTTCAAAACAAAAAGAGGCATTCTTAATAAATAGTCATAGTCGTCACGATAAGACGCTTGAATTGATCACTCAAGAATCCTAAAGTCCCTATGCTAAAAGAAAATTAAAAACATTCATTGCATCCATGTGCATCCCAGCATAAGAGCCTGCATTCCATGCATCATTCAAAGCTTCCCAATTTTCAAAAAGAAACTCAGTTGCTTTGGACTCGTTAGGCCCCAAAATTTTCAAAAAGTCAGTTACTTTGGACCAATGGGTCCCCGAAATCTCATTTTCAGAAAATCATCATGGCACCGAGTTAGTGAACTCCATCAGCACAGAGTTAGTAAACTCCCACAGAGTTAGTGAACTCCTTCCACAGATCACAACGTCGCGTACGAGCGCGCGGCAGATCCTACAGACTTCGTTAAGTCCATCGGATTAATTGTGTCAACCTAAGGTATAGTGTAGATCCATTGATCATATCAGTTCCGGACCTGATATTGATCGGCCGCTCGAAAAGGCCACCCCCAGAGCTCGGACTCGACGAGAGTCCGTTAAAAGGTTTTAGGCAACCTCCGAATTCCCCAATTTACGGTACTTCCCATTTACTGCTTTCATTTACTGCTTTACGCAATTTACTGCTTTCTCGTCGACGCGACAAGTGTTGACTCTCTCTCTCTCAAAAGAAGAGAGATCAAAGAAAGGAAACAAAAAAAAAGAGAAAAAAGAAAAGGAAAATTCGGGTTTCTCTAAGTAGACAAAATTAGTATTATTTCTGAATTCTTTATTTCTATTTTGCCTCGGAATATGTTTCGGCCAATTCATATTCCTTGGTAAAATCCAAATAAAGAGGGGCAGCTGTCATACCCTAATTTTGTCCGCCTAGGTTTAAAACCCTAATTTTCCGCAAAAAATAAATAAATTGAGAAGTGTGGTTTTATTTTGAAGAGTGAAGAGCATTGTGCATGCATTTTTGGGTTTTAAAAGTCATTCTAGGGCTTTTAAATTCATTGTTAGAGTGGAAATGCATTTGTTGTTAAAAAACAAGGTTTTTAGGGCAAAAGGGTATTTTGGTCATTGTCAAAAATAAGATAATTTCTCATCAAGAATCATTGTGCAATTTTAGAGAAATTTATTTGAGGCAAAACATTTTTGGTCATATATGTATGTATGCGCATGCATGCATACATTGTGCACAAAATTTCAAAAAGGATCAATAGGGAATATTCTACAAAAAGTTCCAAGATGTGATTTTTATGACATTTTTTGGTCATGGTGATCTCATAAAATGGCATATTCCTAAGGTTCCTAGTATGTGGCCTAAATTGGGTGTATTTTTGTACAATTATCCTAAGAAGAATAATCAAAAATGAAGGGATAATGGAATGGTCATATAATAGTACAATAGTACAAGATGACAACTAGCAAAACTTGGTCACCAAGGACCCCTCCCAATGTGTGTCGCCTATCCCTCTCATTCCCTCTCATATTTTCATTTTTTTGACCTCAATCCATGTGTGATTCAATCCTCACCCTCCATTCAAATTTTAGATGCAATCCTAGGGTGAGATGAGATGCACAATGACCTAACTACCCTTAAACCTAATTGCTTTCTATATATACCCTATTAACCTCACCTCACAAAAGGAGAAAACTTTTGGCCTCATTTTTTCACTCACACAACCCTAGCACACAACTCCCTCTCCTAATTCCCTCTCTTGGCCAAAATCATACCACCTTCTTCCTCCATCAATTCTTCACTTCTCCTTCACCAAATCACCATTTTCTCACCTCATTTCCATTCCTACTTCATATATCTTCCTTCTCTCCTAATTTAATTCAAACTTGCATCATCAAAGGGCATTTTTGAGCAAGCATTTCGTGGGTTTCATTGAAGTTTGGTGAAGATTCAAGTTGATTTGTGGTCTTGTTCTTCATATTAGTCATTCCTTAGCTTTGATTTGAGGTAAACTTCTTAAAACCTAGCATCATCTTCAACTTTTTTGCATCAAAATGTAGATATCATGTTTCTAATTTTGCATCCTACCATATTCATGCATTTTAGTGTTGTTATATTGTTGATTTGTTGATTGTTGTTGGTGAGAGGTGTCTCAAGCATTTTGACAAACACTGTGGGAGGTTTGGGTGCTTGAGATGCTTCTCACCCTTGAATAAATTGTGATTTATGTTGTTTTCACTATGATCTTGCATTTTTGTTGAATAAAATGATGTGGTGCTTCGCAAATCATGATTAGAATTAGGGTTTGTTAATTTTCTTGTGAAATGGGTTTGCAATTGTGATCAAAAACGTTTTCTCAAGTTATTTTGTTGCTAATTGATTGTATCTTGCTTGCAAATTGTTATATGTTGATGATTGGCAAGAGGACTCACACTTGTGTCTTTGTGCACTTCACTTTAAGTGTTGAGGATTGCCTAAGATGATTCAACACAACCTTGTGCTTTGATTGTAAACTTGGTTTGCTTGTTAGTAACTTGTTTGCAAAGTTATTCTATGTTGAGGATTGGCAAGAGGACTCTCACTTGTGCCTAGTGCACTTCACTTTAAGTGATGAGGATTGCCTAAGATGATTCAATTTTCTTTGTGCAATTCTTGCTTGAAAATGCAAATGCTAGTTTTCTAACTTGATTAATCAATTTTGGTTACAAAAATGACTTGTTAATGCCCTCTTTTGGTCACTTTTGGTCTTGCAAATGTGATGTTCTTTCTAGGTCAATGTTATGCTTTAATGTTGATGATTTGGTAAAAGGACTAGACACTTATGCACTTGTGCATTGTCTCAAGCGTCAAGGATTACTAAAAGGGATTCAACCTTGTGCTTTATCTTGTGTTGACACCTAATTGAATTGAACTTTTGTATGATCTCTTTGTGTGCCTATTGTTGATCTTACATATGCATGCCATTAGATGTTGATGACTAAGTGTCATTCTTGTGCTCAAATGTTGTAATTGGTAATGTTTATGCTTATGCTTACATTGTTGGTTGCTTTGCTTGCAATTTGTTAAATGTTGCACTTTGGTTCTTGACTTGGAAATTGATTGAATGTTCTACTTTCTTTTCCT
Organism: Astragalus glycyphyllos; assembly: GCA_963573325.1. Taxonomy (NCBI): domain Eukaryota; kingdom Viridiplantae; phylum Streptophyta; class Magnoliopsida; order Fabales; family Fabaceae; genus Astragalus; species Astragalus glycyphyllos. Next base: position 20,817,575 of record OY754313.1, on the reverse strand, counting down.
TTTGGATGCCACGCCATCCCAACAAACCTTTTGTGACCAATGTCACCCTCAAACTCCCTTCTCCTTTCTTCAAATCAAACATTTTCTAAAGCTTTTTCCAAACTATTTTTCACAAATCAAACTTTGTTGAGGATAATGCGAAGCCTTTGCTTGCACGGTCGTCAATAATGGGGTGCTAGTGGTGATCACTTGGAGTCTTTGCTCAATTGATTATCATGAACACTCATTTTTCAAAAGAACTCTCATTTCACAAATTAAAAACTTTGTTGAGGATAATGCGAAGCCTTTGCTTGCACGATCGTCAATAATGGGATGCTAGTGGTGATCACTCGAAACCTTTGTTGTTTGATCACTGCGAACATTCAATTTTCACAATTAAACAACTAAAAAATAAAAACCTTTTCTCGACAACCGAGAACTACGTAAGCTTTGAATTCTCCATCGCACTGGGAGATACGTAGGAGCGGGTCACATTCCCGTCAAGCACGACAAATGAAAACCATTTTCTTTTCAAAAAAAAAACAAACCCTTTTCCAAAACAAGGCAATTTCTAAAAACAAAACAACTTTCGAAAACAAGAACTACGTTGCTTTGATTCCCTCCCCAGGATACGTAGGCACGGTGCCCTCCCGTCAAACGCAAAAGATTAAATTTTCCTTATGTTTTTCCATAAAGTAAGGAGAGATAAAGAGAGATAAAAACAAAGCATTTCTTAAATCAACCTTTTAAATCACACGTCAAATCGAGGTTCCCTTTCAGTAGAAAGGATGTGTGGGGTGCTCGTACCTTCCCCATGCATAACCGACCCCCGAACTCAAATCTCGTGGTTCCAAGGACCATTGTCTTTCAAGAAAGGTTTTTTCAATGTTTTACCTCTAAAAAATTATTGGTGGCGACTCCAATTCATGTTGTGCGAAGAGAAATCCCTCCAAAGGATTTTTCGGGGTGCAACACATCCTATTAATCAAATACACAGCATGAATAATTGCATAGGACCACAGATATTTGGGAGCGGAGGATTGCATGAGCAGGGCTCTGGCTATAGCCAGAATATGTTGATGCTTGCGTTGCACCCTAGCATTTTGCTGTGGGGTTTCAACACAGCTCAACTGGTGCAGACTGCCGTATTTGTTGCACAAGTCCTGCAATTGAAACTCAGTCCCATTGTCACTACGAAATACTTTGACAGATTTACCAAATTGAGTACCAACCATAGTAATGAAGTTGTGCAATGTTTGCTCCACCTCAGATTTAGCTTTCAACATATAAATCCATGTAAATCGTGAGAAATCATCAACAATTGTCAAGAAATATCTAAATGCATGTACAGAAGGTAGGGAAGATGGTCCCCAAACATCTAAATGTATTAAGTCAAATGCATTAGCAGCTCTACTAGTACTCAAAGAGAAAGGAAGTTTGTGTTGTCTAGAATTGTGGCAAACATCACAAACCAAATCTTTATTAGCAATAATGGATGGAAAGTCCTTACAAAGCATCTCTAGTTTGGAGTGGGAAGCATGTCCAAACCTATAGTGCCACAGAGCAGAGGCAGGAATACCAAGACAATTACCAGAAATAGAACTAACAGCAGCAACAGAAGCTGTATCAGTATGCTCAAAATGAATCAATCTACCTTGAACCCGGCCCAAACCAATCTACTTGTGTGAAGGGTCCTGGATGTTACACATGGTTCCAGAGAAGTTAACATCATAACCAAATTCAAGCAATCTAGGGACAGAGATCAGGTTAAGTATGGTCAATTGATTATCCTCCATTGTTTATATCTGAGGGATTATTGCCGTAAATGGATTGAGGAAAAATAAAATAAATTGTACTATATATTGTTTTCTTCTTAGGCAAGAGGGTTGGTAAAGATCTTTATATTCGTTGAACCCTATACAAAAGGCATTATGAGAGGTTGTCCTCTTATACATAAACCACTTTCTTCAAAGCCTAATAATGAGAATAATAATTACAAAAGAGTTGCTTGTGAAGATAGGAAAATAATGCTTCTAGAAAACCCAAAGGGAGTTTTTGAACTAAAGAAGGTATATGAAATCGTTGGCCAATGAGAGAGAAGCTCTCCCTTCTCTCTAAAAGTCCTTTCTCTCCTCCCAACCCTAGGGTTAGTGGAGGTCTTTTCTCTCCAGTTGCTTGGAGCTCTCTCCTCCATCATGGAGGCTGTCCTCTCCGCCATGGAGGCTCTGGTTTCCGTCTCTTTTGCTGCTGTTGTGAGGTGAACATCAAGATTTCGTTCACCATGTCCACTCCTCCTCCTCCTCCAGATGCACGACCACCACCAGAACCGCCGCCACCGTCTCCGATTCCGATCTTCACCTTCACTGAAGCTTCTCCGCCTGGAGATCTGACTCCACCACGACCAGATCCGAAACCCCCATGACTTCCCAACAGCTCAGTTTCATTATCAACCTGGTTCTACTCTAAAGATCTCACCTTTATGTCTGTTGATGCTCTGTTCTCCTTTTGGGTTCTGTGTTTTTTCTTTTATTTCGTTTTGTTAGTGCTTTATTATGTTTTTTTGAGTTTGGGACTAGTCTGGTTTAATGTTGCTTCTAAGGTGTTTGTTGAAATGCCTCTTCAGCTTTGGCTTTTTGGGAATGACTTGCTTTATCCAGATTCTATTAGGGCAAGAGCATGGGTAAACACCAACCTCATCTTCCCCTCTCATCAGCAAGCTGCTGTAGTTATTGTGGTTATTTCGAACCATCGCGAGACCACGCATAGTCGAAGTGCACCTATACTAGCTAAAGAAATGATCCGTAACTGGATAGACTCAAAGACTGTGGATTCTCCTCCCTCTCTGGCCATTTACCATATGCGAAAGCTGTTTTTTTGGTTGATTGGATTAGTTGTTAGGTTTGTTGTAGGACCTTTGCGGCCTCGACTCTATTTGTGTATTGATTCCAATGGTCTGTATTGTCTCATTGTTAGGAGCAGCTTTAACTTGTGGATGGGGAATGCCCCAACACTGTTTATAATATCCTGATTTTCATCTATTGAAGAATATTTACCCATCAAAAGAAAAAGAAGGTATATGTTCTTCAATGTTTAAACAAGCTAAGTTCAAATCTCTTTATCTATTCCTTGTGGATCAAATGAATGTACTGAATTACTTGATACAGTTATATTGCTTTCGATTACTATGATTCCTTATGTCTACATTGCAATATTAACTAAAAACATTTCTCACATGGGATATGCTTATCATGTAGAATGCAAACTACTTGAGTTTGATATGTTGATCCTCCTCCCCTCTAATTCCTCATGTCTACATTGCAATATTAACTAAAAACATTTCTCACATGGGATATGCTTATCATGTAGAATGCAAACTACTTGAGTTCGATATGTTGATCCTCCTCCCCTCTAATTCTTTTTGATTGATGTCAAAAGGGGGAGAATAAAAAGATAGATATAACATTAAAGAATGTTGCGAATTAACCTGATACATAAGTTTAGGGGGAGTTTAAACTTCATGCATAAGTTTAGGGGGAGTTTATTTTATAATAAATCAACATTCTTGCATGTATTATTATATCCATCCAGAAAACTTAAGTTTTGTTCTTAAAGGTTTGTCATCATTGTTGCACCCCGAAAAATCCTTTGGAGGGATTTCCCTTCGCACAACATGAATTGGAGTCGCCACCAATATTTTTTTAGAGGTAAAACATTGAAAAAAAACCTTTCTTGAAAGACAATGGTCCTTGGAACCACGAGATTTGAGTTCGGGGGTCGGTTATGCATGGGGAAGGTACGAGCACCCCACACATCCTTTCTACTGAAAGGGAACCTCGATTTGACGTGTGATTTAAAAGGTTGATTTAAGAAATGCTTTGTTTTTATCTCTCTTTATCTCTCCTTACTTTATGGAAAAACTTAAGGAAAATTTAATCTTTTGCGTTTGACGGGAGGGCACCGTGCCTACGTATCCCGGGGAGGGAATCAAAGCAACGTAGTTCTCGGTTTTCGAAAATTGTTTTGTTTTTAGAAATTGCCTTGTTTTGGAAAAGGGTTTGTTTTTTTGAAAAGAAAATGGTTTTCATTTGTCGTGCTTGACGGGAATGTGACCCGCTCCTACGTATCTCCCAGTGCGATGGAGAATTCAAAGCTTACGTAGTTCTCGGTTGTCGAGAAAAGGTTTTTATTTTTTAGTTGTTTAATTGTGAAAATTGAATGTTCGCAGTGATCAAACAACAAAGGTTTCGAGTGATCACCACTAGCATCCCATTATTGACGATCGTGCAAGCAAAGGCTTCGCATTATCCTCAACAAAGTTTTTAATTTGTGAAATGAGAGTTCTTTTGAAAAATGAGTGTTCATGATAATCAATTGAGCAAAGACTCCAAGTGATCACCACTAGCACCCCATTATTGACGATCGTGCAAGCAAAGGCTTCGCATTACCCTCAACAAAGTTTTTAATTTGTGAAATGAGAGTTCTTTTGAAAAATGAGTGTTCATGATAATCAATTGAGCAAAGACTCCAAGTGATCACCACTAGCACCCCATTGTTGACAATCGTGCAAGCAAAGGCTTCGCATTATCCTCAACAAAGTTTGATTTGTGAAAAATAGTTTGAAATTGTTTTGAGAAGAAGTGAAGTTGTTTATCAATGATTATGTAAATGCAAAAAAATGTTTTGAAGTTGGAACGTTACTAACGAGTAACAAGTTGTTCTTTGTATGCAACATGGTTTTGAAGTTTTGGAGAGTTACTAACGAGTAACAATTGGTGGAAATCAAAACAAGCAAATTGTGAACACCAATTCAACATTTTAATGCACCACAAGCACATAAACAAGTATATCAAGCATGGAGTACCAAGCTTCAATTCAAGAATGCATGAGTAGGCAAGGATGCAAGAATAGGTAAGAATGCATGAATATGCAAAATGCATGTGCATCAAGGTTAAATGAACCTATCTTTTGCCGAAACTTCACAAGCTTCAAACAACAATTTACAATAAACTCAAAGAGCAAAGAAAGCATGATTAAACTTGAGGATGCATCAAGGTCATTGGAGACCAATCATGTGCGCAAATTCAATTGTTTATAGACCCCTTTTTGCTCACATTTCACAAGCACATCAAATGGGAATTGAATTTTTAAATGCTTACAAGCATAGGCATCAAGGTTGAAGTAACCTATCTCTTGCCAACTTAGCATAGCCCAAGATCATTTGTGGATCATAAATGAACCAAAACCCAAATTCATTTTTCTCAAATCACAAATTTCACAATTAACAACATAGGTTTGAATATTTGCAAGACCAAAAGTGACCAAAAGAGGGCATTAACAAGTCATTTTTGCAACCAAAATTGATTAATCAAGTTAGAAAACTAGCATTTGCATTTTCAAACAAGAATTGCACAAAGAAAATTGAATCATCTTAGGCAATCCTCATCACTTAAAGTGAAGTACACTAGGCACAAGCGAGAGTCCTCTTGCCAATCCTCAACATAGAATAACTTTGCAAACAAGTTACTAACAAGCAAACCAAAGTTTACAATCAAAGCACAAGGTTGTGTTGAATCATCTTAGGCAATCCTCAACACTTAAAGTAAAGCGCACAAAGACACAAGTGTGAGTCCTCTTGCCAATCATCAACATATAACAATTTGCAAGCAAGATACCATCTATTAACATCAAAATAACTTGAGAAAACGTTTTTGATCACAATTGCAAACCCATTTCACAAGAAAATTAACAAGCCCTAATTCTAATCATGATTTGCGAAGCATCACATCATTTTATTCAACAAAAATGCAAGATCATAGTGAAAACAACATAAATCACAATTTATTCAAGGGTGAGAAGCATCTCAAGCACCCAAACCTCCCACAGTGTTTGTCAAAATGCTTGAGACACCTCTCACCTACAACAATCAACAAATCAACAATATAACAACACTAAAATGCATGAATATGGTAGGATGCAAAATTAGAAACATGATATCTACATTTTGATGCAAAAAAGTTGAAGATGATGCTAGGTTTTAAGAAGTTTACCTCAAATCCAAGCTAAGGAATGACTAATATGAAGAACAAGACCACAAATCAACTTGAATCTTCACCAAACTTCAATGAAACCCACGAAATGCTTGCTTAAAAATGCCCTTTGATGATGCAAGCTTGAATTAAATTAGGAGAGAAGGAAGATATATGAAGTAGGAATGGAAATGAGGTGAGAAAATGGTGATTTGGTGATGGAGAAGTGAAGAATTGATGGAGGAAGAAGGTAGTATGATTTCGGCCAAGAGAGGGAATTAGGAGAGGGAGTTGTGTGATAGGGTTGTGTGAGTGAAAATGAGGCCAAAAGTTTTCTCCTTTTGTGAGGTGAGGTTAATAGGGTATATATAGAAAGCAATTAGGTTTAAGGGTAGTTAGGTCAATATGCACTAGTTGTGCTCTAGGATTTGATTTTAATTTTGAATCAAAGGCTAGGATTGAGGCTCACATGGATTGAGGACATTGAGAAAACACAAAATGAGAGAATAGAGAGGGTGAAATTCGTGGTGAAGAGGTAGTGGGAGTGGTCACCAAGTTTTGCTAGTTGTCATCTTGTACTATTGTACTATTATATGACCATTCCATTATCCCTTCATTTTTTATTATTCTTCTTAGGATAATTGTACAAAAATACACCCAATTTAGGCCACATACTAGGAATCTTAGGAATATGCCATTTTATGTGATCACCATGACCAAAAATGTCATAAAAATCACATCTTGGAACTTTTTGTAGAATATTCCCTTTTGATCCTTTTTTGAAATTTTGTGCACAATGTATGCATGCATGCGCATACATACATACATGACCAAAAATGTTTTGCCTCAAATAAATTTCTCTAAAATTGCACAATGATTCTTGATGAGAAATTATCTTATTTTTGACAATGACCAAAATACCCTTTTGCCCTAAAAACCTTGTTTTTTAACAACAAATGCATTTCCACTCTAACAATGAATTTAAAAGCCCTAGAATGACTTTTAAAACCCAAAAATGCATGCACAATGCTCTTCACTCTTCAAAATAAAACCACACTTCTCAATTTATTTATTTTTGCGGAAAATTAGGGTTTTAAACCTAGGTGGACAAAATTAGGGTATGACAATCATCAAAAAGGGGGAGATTTTTGAGTTCAAATCCTTTTTGATATATGATTTTAATAACAACAAACCTTATGAACTAAATCTTAAGTATTCTGAATGGTGTTCTACTAATGGGTGCTCTTGAGTTTGTTGAAAGAACAGGTTTCTTATAAGTGGACATGCTAGAAGCAAATTAGATCAATCAAATGCATGTCATTATCAACAACTGAAGAATCAAAGTAGAACCAACAAATTACAAGAATAGTAATGCAAGCTTCATGAACATCTTTACTATTAAATTACAACGGTGTTGGACAAGGAAATTCACAAAGAGAAAAGAGAAGACATTAGGAAATCAAGAGAAAGTTCAAATCAATTAAGTGAATTCCTATCAAGAAGAGTCCTAAGAACCAAATGACTACATTGATCAAAGGAGTGTACAAGCACTACAAGAAACACTGATTTTACTGTCCAGGAGTTTCCGGCGGATTAATGGTATTTTCGGCGGATATTAATTGGTCAAAAAATTTCCGGCGGATCTGTCTGAATTTAAAATGATTTTTTTAAAAAAAATTCAAAATCCGCCACTAATAGCGTTTCCGGCGGATTTGAAAAAAAGGGGAGGGGGATTCAAAATCCGCCACTAATACCGTTTCCGGCGGATTTGAAAAAAAGAGGGGGAAAACAAAATTTGAAATTCGCCACAAATACCGTTTCCGGCGGATTTGAAAAAAAGGGGGGGGGGGGAAACAAAATTTGAAATCCGCCTGAAATTTTGCCGAATCCGCCGGAAATCCCCAACCAATGGGATCGGCCGGAAATGTCCAAATCCGCCGGTAATGCACGAATCCGCCGGAAATCCTCTTTTTGAGGGATTTCAAAATTCCAACCGTTGCACTCCCTCCCTCTATATATTCCCACGAATTTTCTCTTCACTTTCACATCTTCTTCACTTCTTCACATCTCAAATTTCTCTCTTGTTTTCTTACAAAATCTCTTCCTTTCTTTGATAGATTTTTCCATCTAAGGCATGATTTCTACCTCTCTTTCATAGATTTCTCTCTTTTTCTGTTTGTTTGAGTTTTATTTTCGTGTTTTCGATAACGGTATAGTTATTATTTGTTGTATTGTTTGTTTAGGTGTTGAGTTTGGATCGTGTTTTGGTTCGTTTTGATTTTTGTTGGAAGGAGTTTGGAATAGCATCAAGCTAGAGTCTTCTCTTCACAACCGGTTAGATATCCAATTTAATATTTTATATATTATTAGATAGTTATATTAGATAGTTATTTGATATATTATTAGTTATATTATAATTTCTTCAATAGTTAAATATAATTTTTTTAATAATTAGTTAATATAATAGTTAATATATAAATTAGTTAATATGTATATAAATTAGTTAATATATAATTACGAAATTAAAGTAATATTTTTTTAAAATATTTTTATTTTTTGGTTAATAAATTTCAATAAGTAAATACGAAAAAAAATTAATAACTAAAGTTTATATTAATTTACTTTTTAATTTGTGTTTATACGAAATTAAAGTAATATATTTTGTAATATTTTGTAATTTTAATTTATATAATTAATTTATTTATTTTATATTTAATACGAAATAAAATGAGAAATAAATTTAAATTTTCGTAATAAATTTTATATATAAATAAATGGGATTAATTTTATAGATTTTGAGATAAATATGATATATTATGTTGATATAATTGATATAAATGCGAATTATATTATTGATTTCTATTTTTTTATTCATTTTTAGATAAAAATATTAAATATTATATTTACTTTATTAAATTGTATATCAATATATATATTCACTAATATATAATTACATTTACTTTGAATAATTACATTTAATTTGTTATTAACCCAAAGTTTGATATTTTGTTTAAAAGATAGGAATTTAAAATTAGTAATATTAATATATAGAGAATAGTATATATAGTATATATAAGAATAAAACAACATGTAATTTAATTATAGTTGTTATTAAGTTATTATTATAATTAAATTTGCTTTTTAATATATATATAGTTAAACTAGATATTTATGTATTTAATATATCAATAAAAAAAATGCTATATTTGAATAATTGCTAGTGTATGTTTAAAACCTAGTAACTAGTGATTTATTTAATGTTAACATTGTTAGTGTATGTAAATATGTGTATATGTATACATATATGCATGTATATGTAATATGTAATAAATATATAGGAATCTAATATATAACATTAATTTTTATTGAACTATAGTACGTAGTTCTCGAAAACATGGATCGTAGTTGGATGTACGATCGGTTGTTTCTTGGAAGAGCTGGTTTAAAGCGGCGTTTTGTACAAGGAGTAGAAGAGTTTCTATTTTGTGCTAAGCAGCACGAAGAATTTGCGCGAGAAGGCGGAATTAGATGTCCGTGCTTGAAATGTTCATTTCAATTTATAAAAAATGATGATGAAATCAGAATGGATTTGTACAATAATGGGTTTAGGCCAAATTATTTTATATGGAGTCGTCACGGCGAATTAGCAGCAGGGGTTGTTCGTGCAGTTAATGTTCCGATTGATGTAGTAGCTCCCACAACAAATACTTATCCAGCGGCTACGACATCTTGAGGCGAAATTATTCAACCTTTAGAAGTTTATCAAGGAATGATATCTGATGCGGTTGGAGTAAACTTGGATTATGAAGAGCCGGAATATGATGCTGAAGAAGTTCCAAACGAGGAAGCTCAAAGATTTTACATATACTTGAATGAAACAAATAGTCCATTATTTGAAGGAGCTAAAGACTCTAAATTATCAATGTGTGTTCGGTTGTTGGGTCTTAAGTCGCAGTTTAATGTTGCTGAGTTATGCATGGAGTATATGACCAAATGATGTTGGATGCAACTCCTGTTAAAGGACTTTTGCCGCAGAGTTATTATGATGCTAAAAGATTATTATCGAAACTTCGTTTGAAATCTAAAAGAATTGATTGCTGTGTCTCTGGTTGCATGCTCTATTACAACAATGAGTTTGGCATAAATGATGGAGAGTTGTCGGAATGCAAGATTTGTGGAGAGCCACGCTATCGTGCCAGCAGAAGAGGGATGAGTGGAGGCAAATTGGTTCCACGAAAAGCAATGTTCTATTTGCCGCTCATACCAAGGCTACAGAGGATGTTTACTTCAATGGAGACTGCAGGTAAAATGACATGGCACCATCAAAATAGAAGTAACTCTGGTGAATTACGTCACCCATCTGACGGTGAGGCTTGGAAGCATTTTGATCGTGTTCATCCAGATTTTGCCAGTGATCCACGGAATTTTCGACTTGGTTTATGCTCTGATGGATTCACACCATATATTCAAGCCTCGGCAACACCGTACTCGTGTTGGCCGGTTATTGTTACCCCGTATAATAAATGTTATTATTATTTATTATAAATATTTAATAATATTTATTATTATTTAATTTGTATTATTTAAAAATAATTATTAAAAAAAATTAATTATATTTAATACGTATTTTAAAAAAAACATTTTTTAATAAAAAATTAATTTTATGTTTTTAAAACAGCTTTTTATTATTAATTTTTCTTTTTTTAAAAAAAAAAAAGGTTTTTCCGGAGGATACTAATTATTTCCGGCGGATTTTAATTTTTTTTTTTAAAAAAAAGTTTTAGTTTCCGGCGGATATTATGTATTTTCCGGCGGATTTAATTAATTTTTTTTAAAAAAAAATATTTTCCGGCGGATTTGGAGGGGTTTCCGGCGGATTTATTTAAATTTTAAAAAAAAAACCCAATTTCCGGCGGATTTGGGTGGCTTTTGCGGCGGATTTGGCGCCGGAAATTTCCGTGGGATTTTTCGGCGGATTTTCCCTCGGAAATTTCCGGCGGATTTTGCGAGGGACTTGTATCCGTCGGAAATTTCCGCCGGAAACCGTTTGCGACGAGGGTTTTTCCGGCGCCCAAAATCCGCCGGAAAGTCCAAATTTCCGACGGATTTTAGTCGCCGGAAAATTCTGTTTTTCTTGTAGTGAAGTCTTTGCATAGAAGATTCTCATAGTCATTAATTGGGTTATATTCTACCAATGCTCTCTTACTCAAATGTTCAAAAGCTTATCTAGAAGCATATCAAAAAGCATGACCAAAACATGCAAGAAGTCAAGGGTAGAAATAACATAAGAAGGTTCATTCATGAAAAGGTTTGACTAAGTCAACAGAAGGTTTGACCATGTCAAGACTTCAACATGAGAATGTTAAATATTAGAAGCTTAAACTAAGTCAACAGAAGGTTGACCAAAAATCAACAGAAGGTTGACCAAAAGTCAACAGAAGGTTTGACCAGAAGTCAAAAGAAGGTTGACTCACAAACACCTTAGAAGCATAAGTTCATGCTTGAGAAGGTTGATGTGTAAGTAGAATGAATGTTGAGAAGGTTGCTGGAAACCATATCAAATTCAATCCAAACACATTAACTTTTCTTGAATGTCTTTCACCTGAATTAAATGAAGATATCTTGCAATAAATATGGTGAAAAGCCTCAAGCAATAAAGAAGGAAATGCATGATTATTCCCCTTTCATATTTGGTGTGTTTGTGCATACTAGGAAGCTTGAGAAGGTTCCTTTTAAATTAGTTCCAGGCTGGCCAACGGTTACAACCTAAGACATAACTGTTAGGTAGGTTACTAGAAGAGTACATATCCAGCTCCAGAAGGTTCAACTCTGCAGATAAATCATAAAGCAAGCCTTGAGAAGGTTCAAAGGCTGTCATCTTTTGTACCTTTCTTCAATATACTCCTATGGACCAATGGTTACTCCAAACGGCTCTCTTCAAGTTTCTAATGGATATATTCAATTTTCTAATGGCTATATTCAGTCTCCAAGGCTATTTAAAGGCTAGACCTCAAAGTTTCAAGGTATGAGATTGAGTTGGAACCTTCTCATCATTCAAAACCTCTCAAACATCAAACCTTCTCATCCCACACTCGAAGCTTCTAAAGTCAAATTTCTGGGATATCTTTGTTAAGTGTGTGTTAGCTTGATAAGCATCATTGTATACACTTTGTGTAGTTCATCTTCAAGCTCTTAAACATCCCAAAACCCAAACCCCTTATTGTAAACACAATCTTGTAAACATCTCACCAAACTACCTAGAGAGAGGTGAGGGTTGGTGGTGATTCTACTTGATAAGGTGACTCTTAGGAAACTAGTAGAGAGTTTCTAAGAGGGTGAAAACAGCTAGGCATGGCTGTGTAAGAGTACACTAGGCTGTTGTGTGTGATGAAAGCTAGTGTTGGTGAAGTCTTTTGTGTGTTGATCAAAACCAAGTGTAATAGCTATTTGGGAAATAGTGGAAATACTCACAAGGAAGTGGGGAGAGGACGTAGCAAGGTTTGGGTGAACCTCTATAACTCTAGTGTGTTATTTACTAGTTTTCCTTACTATTTGCTAACTTGTTATAAAGTATTTGCTGTTGTTCAAACTAAGAGAAGGTTAATTTATTCAACCTTCTCAAAACGGTTTTTAACTAAGAACTTATAATCTATGATTTAAACTCAAGTTAAAACCAACATATCTCTTACAAGCTATTATTCATAACTATCCTTCATCATCAAGAAGTTAGTATTCTATATTGATTATCTATTATTGCTAACCTTCTTATATCTTATATTGATTATCTATTGTTACTAACCTTCTTCATTGAGAAGTTAGTATTTTATATTGATTATCTATTGTTACTAACCTATACTCATGTATTTTATGCATAAATCATATACTGTTTTAAAGCATCTATTTAATCCTAAGAAGCTTCAATCTGAAATGAATTCATCCTCATAAGCTTCTCTACATTAAAGAGTTTATCCTTCACATATATATCTCTTGATAATATGTTCCTCAAGTTATCAAACACTAAATGACCATGTTCAACAATAGGATAAATTTCATATGATGTGCAAAATGTTTTTATGCTTAAACACAACACAAGACTCATTGTGTATTGAACTTGTCAACAAGAGAAGGTTCAATGCATGGAACCTACTTAGGTATAGGAAGTTCACAGTGTGGAATCCACTCATCCCAGAGAAGGTTAAACACTTTGAACTTACTTAACTAGAGAAGGTTCACTGCTTCGAACCTACTTAACTTGAGAAGGTTCACTGTGTGGAACCTACTCAACATAGAGAATGTTTAATGCATGAAACCTACTCAAGAAGAGAATGTCTTGTGAAATTGTTTTATGCTAACTATCTCATCTCCAAGTATAAACTTGAGAGGACATTTTCTAAGTTGCAGGATATAAATTTTCAAAGGGTCACAATTCAACCCCCTTCTTGTGACTCTATATGGCACTTCAAGGGTAAGGGGAACCCCTTATATAGTGGGTCCGTTAGGAAGATCATGGGCTACAAATTAAATGATGCGACCCTTTGCTGCGTGCATTAAATGCTAACCTCGAAATTGAAACCGACATCATTTCCTGCTCCCTCGAGAAACTCAAACGTCATGTCAGTTACCTCGAAAAACTAAAATGTCCCATCAGTCAGCAGTAGACTGTCACCTCCCCAAGAGAGTGCGCGTATAGTGCACGCGCACGGGCTTCGAAGAGGTCGCACAATTCAAGCCACTCCAGACCAACTATAAATAAGACAAGCTGGGGGCAGTCGATCTCAAGTCTGAGCCCATCCCTTGGACGAGCTCGGCTTGGGGGGAAACTGTTCTGGACTGGGCCAAGGGCCCAATCCGTTCGGAAGCGGGCCACAAATGGTTTGATCAACACACACATTCGCGTGATCAACGACTCAGATCAACCCGACCCATCCAGCGGTCAGGAAGGACCAGCTGACACTACAAATAGAGGTCCACGCCTCGCTGACATATATTTGGACCCATTCGTTACTCCTGCTTTGACTCTTACCCCACTGACTTGGGCGTCAGAGTGTCTTTGTAGGTAAAACCTGGACTGAGCTCTGCTCCCGACGACACATCAACAGTACGACCAGGCACCTCAACCAGTCCATCTCCAAGGCTCTGAGGTACGATTCAGGAATGTTCACCTATGATAGTATGTTACGTATAAAATGATAACCAGAATCAATATTTTATTTAAAAAATTATTAGATCTAAATCGAAGGAATAGAGAGAAAGAAGTGATAAATAGATTGGAACCAAAAGATCAAAAACAGAAGGAGGCAATTGTGCCCACAAGTTAAAATATATTTGTTTGATTAGATTTAGTAAATTTTTATCTGCCCCAATAAAAAATTAGATGAAGCCAAAACACTTTTTTTAAGATTCAAAATTTATTCTCAAGTGTTTACTTTTTGACCAAAACTTCTAAAATTTCATTTTGCCGCATTTGTGTAAATTGGAAACTTTTTATGCAGGGTGTTAAAACAAGATTGAAACAGGGTGGTCCAGCCGATTGAACCAGTCCTATGTCCAATGCAAGTGAACATGAGAATTGTTCTGCACGAAATGTGGGCTAAAACCTGGATTTAGACAGAAAATCGAGAACCGACATTTCAACCGTAATCAAGGTTTTTTTAGGACAAAATATGACACATAGACAATTGGAGCATCCTCAATTGGGCAGAGTAATATCCATATAGTGGTTAAGGAATTATTTGTTATATAATTTGCTATTATTAGCTGAATTTTCTCTATTCCACGGCCATAATATATTTAATATATGATTATCCATAACTACATTTTTAAATAATTTTTGATTTATGTATCGTTTTAGGATCAATTATTCTATAGCGTTATCTTGGAAATTACTGGTTTCAGTTCATCAAGAACATACAACTCAAATATGGTGATAACTTGCTTTTGTTGTGTCATCTCCTCATAAGATTTTCATGGACATGTATGAGCAAGAATTTTATGCTATGTATTATTGTTCCATCTTCTCATAAGATTTTCATGGACATGTATTGCTAGAATTTTATGCTGTGTGTTTGGTTTCATTGTTCATGAAGTACTTATGATAATATATTATTTAAACTTTTAGTTGTTTATTTTGCCAAAAAAAAAGACTTAGTTGGTTACTTCATTAAACAACACTTATTTTTTCATTTATTTCACATAACTATATACTATAATTGGCGAAATGACAGTCATTTATTAATAATTCAGGTAAATATTTTTTTAGTATATTATTTTGATTTCCAATTTTTTGTATAAAAATTTAAATAATTAATTTATAAATTACTAATTCCATTTGTTATAAAATTTAATGTGTATTGTATGTTGTATATTTAAAATGTTAAATACGATGACCATTTGTTTTTTTATTATTTTCTCATATATACTTATAAGATTTTGATCAACATATATAAGCGAAAACTTGGGAACGGATTGTCTGACTTGTTGGCGGAAACAGCAGACTGACTTTCGTTAATTTACAGCCATCTGATTTATCAAACTGCTTAAATGTTGCCATGTGTTCTGTGTTTGTCTCTCTTTGAAAAACAACTTGAATACCCAACTATTCCACTGTCTTGTTGCTTAGCACCACTTAAACACACTGTTGCCGTCTCTCTGCCGTCATCCCCACTGTTGTCTTCATCGCCGTGCTACTCCCATCTCCACCACCGTGTTACTGTCGTCTCTGCCGCGTTCACTATAAAGGTGAAAACTTCATAATATAATACTGATTTGGACATGTATTGCAGAGAATTTTCAACTGATATCAGAGAAATGGGTGCAGAATAGAGTATATAGTTCCATTCCAATAAATAAAGGGGACCAATTATGTGCAGAGAAGTTAATACCTAATTTGAGTAAGCCAATGTATTTGCTGGAAAGGATTATTAGCTTGATATCAATTAGACTAAACACCATGCCAGCTTGTTATTAATCAATTGAGTGAATAAACGCAAAAAAGTGATTGTTGAATGGACAAAAGAAATAAGAGGGGGCGAAGGAATGGCCACAGTGACGGTCGGATTCGGTAGTTGCGGCGGTGATTGAGTTCGGTAGTTGTAGCCGTCAAATTCAATAGCTACGTGACGATCGGAATCATGCAGCGACGGTGAGGCGGCGAATGTTTGATGGCGTTCTTGGTTCAGCGCAGCGACCAAAATGAGTTCCTGCTTTGTCGATAATCTGAATAAGAGAGAGAAATGGCCAGTTGACAGACTTTTGACCATGGGATGAATCTAACTGATGAGATGAATGGAAAGTCAGTCTGCTGTTCCCGCCAACAAGTCAGACAATCCGTCCCCCGAAAACTTTATGCTGAAAATAAAAAGTTATTTTTCCATATAGAGTTTCTACACATTTAATGTTGGTTACGTCACATGGCATAAACCAAGGTTTTGCAATTTCTTTTTTGTATTTACCTTTTTGGGCAGACTTTAAGTACTGGTGGTTTGATCTCCTCAAAATGATACTTGTTTTAGTTTTAGTTGAGAAACTTTTTGATGCTAGTGGGAAGAATAGGTTTCCCTAATTATATTTGCCAACACCTGCAAAAAATTAAATGATATCAATTTTTTACTGTTAACTTTTCTTCCTTGATGAGATCTCATTTATATATTTGAAGGATTAGAAACCACCTTATCTTTTCAAAGAAATCGGATGGAAGCAAATAGAACCAAAGCATAGAGGACACAAGCTCAGGAAGTGAACGTAGTTCAATTACACACAGAATTCAGGAGCACCAAACACACCAAAGCAATTTAGCTGAAAGTGAAACTCTTTTTGGTCTGAATTGGTTGTCAATGATTGTTGACTTTCAATTTCAATCAATCGAACTTGCAGGGCATGAATTGCCTCGTTTTTATGAAGGCCAAGGAGATCTATCCTCGTTGTTTTTGCAATTTTGGATCTTCAAAATCTCTGTTGGTGCTTTGGAATTGAGTTCACGCACCACACAAATTTCTTTTTTTTTTGCCATAGATATTGACTTGCTGACTGATAATCCTTTCTGCGATAAGCCTCCCTGGCAGCCTTAAAATGTTGAGACGCCAAGCTGAAAGTTAAAAACATATGGTATATATCAATTTGAAAATTTTACAAGCAATGTTTATAATTTTTCATAACTTCTCAGAGTTGCTTAAATTAAACAGTTTCTCATTAATATTACGACTATGAGATTAAATTGAGTTTTTGTATCATTTGTAGGTTATGTCCTTCTTTGGTGAATTACATGTAGATCTCTAACTCATACATACACTTGAATTTTTCAAAATTAAAGTGGTAATGATTTATACTTTTTGTTTGTTTTCTATTTTCATCTTAAAAGGGATTATTGTTTTTGTGGGGACTGATAAATTAAATGAACAAGTTTCAAACAAGTATTATTTTTATCTGATGTAGACAAATTGTCTGTGAGATCCAATCGAAGAGGACAAATTAATGCAAGTATTCTATCATTTCTACAAGGTTTTAATAATCATTGGTTAGTTGTTATGTTATTTCTAAGTTTGTTGATGAAATTTCTATGAGAGAATAATATCCCCAAAACCATTTTGAATAATGTATAGGTTTGCATAGATGTATAGGTTTACAAGCAAAGTTATCAATTGGTGGATAACAATTTGGGTTGACTTGATGTAAAAATAAGTGTGCAGATTGAGTCTGTCAGCTAATGAACAGTGAAAAGAATAGATGGAAAGATAAAGATGAACAGTGCTAAGAATAGATGGAATAGTACCGGCTACTGTTGGAGCTGGTAAACAATGACTAGAATGGTTTAATAAATGGAGATATATGTAATAGAAATGCAATACTTATCTTGCACGCAACCTTCAAAACAAGTTTCAAAACTAAAATAAAGTATTTTTAAATAAACTTAAAAATTTCAAAATTCAGATTAGAAGAAGACAAGTTCTGATCTTGGTCAAAACTCAAAACAGAAAATCCAACATTTAACACAAGTAAACAAAAAGAACACGGGTTAGATCGCCTGTGGTATAGACCTTTATTGTAGGCGTCCATTGGTATCGTTTCTGGTTAGATAGCTCCACTTTCTTACCGTTCGAGTCTGAATCAGTGAACATGAGATCCAAAAAAAGACACTTTTGCCTCTTCCTAGCCCCATCGTTGACATCCCACGCCGAAGTTCCAAGCTCAAATCCATAGATCGAAGAGAGAAGAAGATGGAAACATGTAGCATAGAACAAAAGTGACGATGAAGAGGAGCTTGAACTGAGAGAAAAACAGGTGGAGTTCCAATGTGTACTTTCAGGTCTATGGACATTTTGAATAATGAAATGATGAAATGGTTTTACCTTGGACAGTGTTAAAACCCCACAAAACTTGCGTATAAAGGAAGGGAAGGCACAAGTTTCGACATTGCTTTTGACCCAAAAAAAAAAAGTTTCAACATTGGGCAGTGTGTATTTTGTGCAGAACTAAAAGAAGTTATAATTAAAAATGGAATTTAAAATGGAATGCAGGGATTTTAACAAGCCAACGTGTATTATATTTCAATTAAAGATCAACAACTAAATTATTTCAATCAAAAACAATAAATAATTTACATGTACATTATTTAAATATTTGATACTTACTATAAAAAAATATTTATTTCAGAGAGACCCATCGGTGTGAATTTAATATTATTTTTTATATTAAGTATTAAATAATTATATAATGAGAGAAGGAATTGTGTGTGAATACACAGAGAATTGAGAATTTGGGTAAAAAATTAAATGAGAAAAATAATGAGAAAGAAATTTACTGCCTCCGTCTCATTTTATAAGTTGTTTTAGCAAAATGAATTTGTCTCAAATTAATTGTTGTTTTACGTTTTCAAGAAACCATCTAACATGTTTTTCTACTATTGCCCTTATTAATCATTACAACTTTTTATATTTAATAAATAATTCACGTTTATCTATGTAGAGAGATAAAGGACTAAATGGTAATTTAGACAAAAAATTTTATAAAATCTAAATTACCAATTATTTTTCTTAATATGCGTGCAATAACCTTAAACTACATATAAAATGAGACGGAGGTAGTATTTAAGAGTGAGAATTAAAAAATTTAATGACAACGAGAAAAAAAAGAGGTAACAACATTTGGGAAAATTAAAAAATGTAATATGGTGAAGCCAAAAAAGAGAGGTGACTGACAACACTAATAGGGGTTCCAATAAAGATTCTCACAGTGACCGAGTGGTCATTTATGGTGGGAGTGTGATTTCTTTTGAGAAGAGTGTGATAAAACAGTACCAGGACTAACACCTGGGCGATGCACAGGACGTGGTTATAAGGAGTTGTGTAAAAAATATTAAAAAAGTTATGTAATGCAAAGTTAGTGGTTGATACGAATTGATAATTTATAACCAAACATAGAATAGAATTTTTATGTTAACAGGGTTGTGTTTATATATGATATATTTGCAAAGATACATATCAATGCGGGGTGGTGATTTAGAATGTGAGAAAATTAATTCATAAAAACTTTGATAAAAACACTCTTTAACAATAATAAGGACAAGATAGTTCACAAAAAAAATGGATGTGTGTACTATTGGTTAAAAAAAATGGTTGTGAAATTTTATTGTAGATATTAACTAACCAACGGTTATGTTATATGGGCTCAATCATTCTCATAAAAATAAAGGGTTTTTTTTGTACCCCACCATTCGACTCCATACCCCCACTCATACGGTGAAAAGACTAAAATACCCCTAAAAAAATTACAAATTTACAGAGATAAATAGGATTCTTTTTTTTTAATTTATTTGTTTTTTGTCAAGGAAATCGTATATAGGTAAATACGACTTGAAAAAACATAAATCGTATTTACCTATTACAAACATAAATCCGATTGGTTCAATTTTTGTCAGGGGTATGTTCGTCCAAAAATATAGAGTGGGGGTATATTGGTAAACAATGGGGGTACAAAAAAAACCCAAAATAATATGGGCTTAACAAATGAGGGGTACATTTTGATAATAAAAAACAATGAGTGTGGCATTAATTTTTGCTAGATTAATAATGGACATAAAGTTTGCATTATTTACAACTAATGCCATCAAAAAAATTTCCCCCTAAATTGGCTAATAAAGTAGATAGTGTATTATATAAGAAGGATATTACATGGGCATGTTTTATAGTACTACTATTGTCAAAAAAAAAGTTTTATATGTTAAAAAATTAAATAAAAGGGACCAAAACACCCAATTGTTTTTCCTTTGATTAATATTTGTGAGCACATTCTCTATTTTTTTTTCTCTGATAGTCGAACTGGCAAGTGCCAAGACCTAACACACACAAATAAAAAAACTAAGGTTCGGATCGGCAAGTGTCAAGACCTAACACACACACAAATGAAAAAACTAATAATCGACACTCGCTGGGGATTGAACCCGACAACCGAGTGTCCATTAACGGCACTTTTACCGCTACGAATAACCCTCGGACACACATTCTCGACTTACGATATGAGTGTCCGAAGCTATTTCATTATTTATTACATAAAATAACTATGAAATACAATTAAAGTTTTTCATAGAATATTATTATTATTATTATTATTATTTTCTATTGTTAATTTTATATTAGCATTTAAGGTTTACCTAAAAACAATTGAGGTTTCTAGACCGTTATTCTTATTTACTTACTTTTTAAATATTGTTTTCTTAGTATAGTTAGTGCAAAATATAATGTACTTTTTTAACTTGAGTAAACATTAGTTCTAACTTCTATCGTACTGTCCACTCTTTTCGCATAGTTGGATTCACTATCAAAAATCTAAACTCGCCTGTTAGAATTTGTGTATAACTGACAAACTGCACCGGTCCGCGCCCTTATATTTCAATCTAGATATTTTGGGTCCGGGGCAGGTCTCCTTATTTGTCTAGCTATATATCGTAATATTGTCATCTTCCTCCCTCATCTCTCTCTCTTTTCCATGGTCGTCTCAAAAAATTTGGCGGCCCTCTTCAAATATTAAAAATTGAATTCTTAATTATACTTTTGACTTTTTTATCAAACGTCCCCTACTCTGTCACCCCCTTCAAATTGAAAAAAGTCCAAAATCCCCCCCCCCCCCTCCCCCACTTTATTTTTTTTTCCGCTTTCGATAGATTCAGTACTATAATACCGAACCAGTAATAATATCTTGATACCGTACCTTAAAATATTTTACACATTGCCAATGAAGGTTGGCTCAGTTGGTAAGGAGTGGATTCTCCGCAATGGTGTGGGTTGAACTCCCGCTGCCGGCCTGGGGACCTCTTTGGTATAGATGATTTGTAAGTACCGTTGTAAACTCTCAAAGAGCCGTGAGACCTGCCCTAATCTTGGCGATCTCCCTGAGCCCAACTCACCTAAGCTTTAAAAAAAGAAATTACACATTAGAAAAAGTAACCTTTTGCAATATATATTATATATTTTACCAATCTGGGTTGGTTCAAGTGGTAATTGAGCTCGATTCCCATCCCAATGTCTCAAATTCAAATCTTAGGTGTGGTAAAAACTCTGTTGGGAGGTGAGAATCTCACGGACCGGTAAAGTCAGGTTTACACGTGGCTAGCTAGGTTCCCCGACATAGATTAGTCACCGGCAAAGGCAGTGGAATCCGCGCACCAAAAACATGGTAACCAAAAAAAATATCTATTATATATTTTAATATATCAAGTCACTATCATTTTTAAAATAATATCACAACTTTTTACCAAAATATAACTTATTTAACAATTAGTTTAAAGGACAAATGTACCGGCATCCCTTAATTCTTCAATTGTACTACACAAATTTCCTTAAAAAATCATATACTTTTATCAAATTAATCACCAAAAATTAGATTCGGTTGAGGCCCTGTGCTACTGCACAAGCCGCACACCTTTATTATCGGGCTGCTCTTTCTCCCATTCTCTATGCAATTTTCTTTTTCATCAATCTCTAATCTCCTTTTTGGCTATGTGAGGTACGTCGTGTAGCAGCCTCCAATCAAACTGAGTAAACCGCCCGATGGAACTGCCACCCCTAGAACCGCCATCTTCAGAACCGCCTCTTAAAAATAGTCGAAATTTGGCTGCTCATCGATTTTCTTTCAAATTTGGCTTATTGAATCCGACCTACTCACCTGTTTGTCCACCCCCTATATGGACAATGGACAAATGAAAAGGTGTGGACTTCAAAATATTTTTAAAACCACTAACAGGGCGAAAGAATGAATGTAAATTAATAGAACGAGGGTAATAATTTTTTTGGTTTCAAACGTGTTGACTCCATATCATACTTTTCTTGAAGATGTAAAACTGAATGTGAGTAATTCAATGAAGCAAAAAAATGTGATTCTTTAAAATCATATATAATTAAGTATACTTTATTTTGTTGCTTATCAAAAAAAAAGTATGCTTTATTTTGTTGATTTGTCGCAACCAAAATGATTTGTCGCAATCTATTGGCATGTATTTTTTGGCATCATGAAGATGTAAACAAAATGTCACTTTAAGTGACATTATTCCTAATGATAGTTTTAATAACCTCATTATGTTGACAAATGATCACTTTTTTGTTTCGTTACGTTTGAATGGTTAAAGTTTTAGTAATTTCATTTGCTGCTATTTACATCGATTTTATTATGTATTGAGTGTAAAAGAAAGTTATACAACATACTTGCATTATAATGATTTTCATATTAGTTGACATATATTATCAAAAAATCAACAAAATAAAAAATAATCAAATATATACATGATTTTAAATAGATTTTAAATCTACTTTACCCGTGAATGCACGGGTGCAAAGTCTAGTTCTCTAGTAAGGTTAGTAATATTTAAGTCTATTCCATTTGTTAATTTCTCCGTCCATTTTTTGTTTAGCTTGATAATGTGTTTAAAACACATCACATTTGTTTTCTCCTAATATTCATTTGAAGTCTAGTTCTTATCGTTAAAAAAAATTTAGTGACCCTTTACCCAACCAAAATTTATTGTAATACAATAACACTATTATATTGGATTTAATTTATATACACAATACGTGTATAAGTGTTTTACACTATATACAAAATACAGGCCAACATGTCATTAAGAAGTTACTCAATAGGTAAGACCATACATCGTAGCTCACCAGGGGGCCGAGTCCCGGTACCAAAAGATAGAAAAGGTCCTGTTAGCCTTGGTTGTGGCAGCCATTAGGTTAAGACCATACATCGTAGCTCACCAGATCGTCGTCAGGACGGACCAACCAATTTGCCAGATTTTACATCGCGCCGACCTCACGGGAAGAATCATCAAGTCGGCCGTAGAATTACCTGAGTCTGGCATCAAATACGAGGCCCGGTCCGCTCTCAAGGCTCAAGTCCTAGCTGACTTTGTAGCAGAAATGACACCGTCCCTCTCTGAGACCAATCCTTTGCAATGGAAGCTCCACGTCGACGGCTCGTCGAATTCAACGGGTAGTGGAGCTGGGCTCATCCTCGAGAACTCCGAAGGGCTGATGATCGAGGTTTCCCTCAGCTTTGCCTTCGCCACTTCGAACAACCAGGCCGAATACGAAGCCTGCATTGCCGGTTGAAATTGGCCTCGGACTTCGGGGCAAAAACCATTGAGCTAAACACAAATTCGTTGCTGGTAGTATCCCAGGTCAAGAAGGATTTCGTAACAAATGACCCTGTCTTGCAGCGGTACCTAGCACGGGTGCGGGAGTTACTCCTCCGTTTCGAACGGGCAGAACTTAAGCATGTACCTCGGGCTGAGAACGCCCGAGCCGACGTCCTAGCCAAGCTGGCCAGCACAAAGCCTACAGGCAATCTGCGAAGCATCACTCAGGAAAGCTTGGCAAAACCAAGCGTAGACCTGTCTCCGACTGCCGTGTCCGAGGTCAACGCAGTTACAGAAGGCACTGGCTGGATATAACCCATCAAAGATTACATTAACGTAGTCCGGCGACGTGCGACCTCTTACTCCATCATAGACGGGAAACTCTTCCGGCTTGGTTTCTCTACCCCTCTCTTAAAGTGCGTTGAAGGGGAGGAGGCCGGGTACGTGCTGGACGAAATCCACGAAGGAATCTGCAGACAACACTTGGGGGCCCGGGCCCTGGCAAAGAAGGCCCTCAGGGCAGGATACTACTGGCCGACAGGGCAGGATACTACTGGCCCTGGCAAAGGATGCGTCCTACCTCGTCAGAAGGTGCGACACCTGCCAGCAATACGCCGACGTCCATCACGCTCCACCAGCCGAGCTCTCTTCCTTGTTGGCGGCATGGCCTTTCACTCAGTGGGGAATAGACCTCCTCGTGCCCTTCTCACCTGGCCGAGGCGGGGTCAAATACCGAATCGTCGCCGTTGACTATCTCACAAAATGGATCGAAGCAGAACCACTAGCCCAAATAACCGCCAACAACTGCATCAAGTTTGTCAAAAAGAACATCCTGACCCGTTTCGGGGTTCCGTCTGTGGTAATCGCTGACAAAGGGACTCAATTCGCGGATAAGGGTTTCGAAAGTTGATGACGGATTTGAACATAAAGCAGCACTTCACCTCCGTCGAACACCCCCAAACCAATGGGCAGGTGGAGTCGACAAACAAGGTCGTTCTCAAAGGGTTGAAGAAAAGACTAAAAGGTGCAAAGGGGGCATGGACAGACGAACTACCATATGTCTTCTGAGTATATCATACGACTCCACATTCCACCACAAACGAGACCCCCTTCAGATTGACATATGGGACAGAGGCCGTCATCCCGGTGGAGGTCGGAGAATCCACCTGGAGAACTCTGTACCCTATTAGCAATGAGGCAAATAGCAAAGCCGCAAGAGAAGAACTCGACCTCATACAAGAAGTCTGAGATAAAGCACAGCTTGCTGAGGGCATCGTCAAAGCTCGGACTGCCAGGCGGTACAACCAAAGAGTCATTACCCGAGACTTCAACGTTGGGGACCTCGTTCTCAGGCGGGCTGACGTCGGCAACAAGAATGCTCGTGAGGGAAAACTCGCACCCAACTGGGAAGGACCCTACCGAGTCGCAGCAAACCGGGACAGGAGCTTACCATTTGGAAGCTCTCTCCAAGGAGCCGATACCCTGAACCTAGAATGCTGCTCAGGCTATACTATAGCTAGTCAAATGTAACATTCAGACCAGTAGCGTCCATGAATAAGGACATTTTTAAAGCAATCATTATGTTTTCCTCATTTGCAGGACTCACGGTGACACCAGCTCCAGACTAGCAACAACGCCCCTCTCGCCGGAGTCCGACACCGAGGTGGCCACTCAGCGGACAACGGTATGAGGCGAGGCCGTCAAAGAATCTGCTCTTCATGAGCTAACCTCCTCTTCAGCTTGGCTTAAATGCTGAGACGGAGACCGGAGGAAGAAGTCCCAAATGACTTCGACCCCCGCTCTTTGAGCACATGCCTTCTCCTGAACTCCGAGCTTCAATGTTCAGTTCAGGACCGA
The DNA here is from genome assembly GCA_963573325.1 of Astragalus glycyphyllos. Taxonomy (NCBI): domain Eukaryota; kingdom Viridiplantae; phylum Streptophyta; class Magnoliopsida; order Fabales; family Fabaceae; genus Astragalus; species Astragalus glycyphyllos. Next base: position 20,792,093 of record OY754313.1, on the reverse strand, counting down.
GGAAGAAGTCGACAGCGGCTTCGAACCCTCTTGACTCTGAGCTTAAATGCTCAGTCGAGACATAATTGACTCCGAGCTAAAATGCTCAGTCAAGATTTACTTGATTCCGAGCTTAAATGCTCTGTCAAGCCCTTTCTACAGGAAGGAATGCGGTGAACCGACCCCCTACCTCAAGCGTCGGAAAGCAGGGACTCACTTGTTGCCATTCCGGAAGCAAAATAAGGGACAGATCCAGAATCTTCAAGCCAAGCCCGACCTTAGTCACTTCTACCTCGGCTTGGGGGGCCACTGTTCTGGACTAGGCCGAAATCCAATCACTTGGGCATGGCCAATTCCAGGCGTGCTGCTAAGAGCATAGCTGGACTCCACGGTGGTCACTATCCGCATCCAACGGACAGGACTTGTTCACCTAATCCGCGGGTTTGGGTACGGCGCCGTGCTCTATAAATACATGACTCGTTCACCATTTCCAGGTACACACTCATTTCTCCCTAAAATACCTCTTCTCTTCCCTTGCTGACATAAGGCATCGAAGTGCTTGTAGGTACCCCACCCGAGGCACGAGAGAAGATTACCTCGGCCAATCCAAGGTCCAAGCTCAACCATTCGAAGTCAATTTCTCTTCCACGCGGAGCATTTCAGCTGAAGGACACATCTCGTACTCCGGTACCGAACAGTATTTAATGGATGGTGCTATTTATCCTAAAATAAATTTCAATAAACAAAGAGGGAGAGAAGAAGAGAAAATATCATTGTAATTAAATATACATATGATACAATTATTACCAAACAAAAAAAAAACCAAGTTTGTGTTGTAGTTAAAAACAATAAAGTTTTAGGGATGAATAGTGTCTTTTTTAAATTTTAATATTTTTGAAGCGAAAATGGGTCCAATTAATGCCTCTCAAAGAGATATGAGAGTGTAGGATTTTTGCTCCTATCTCGCCTTTGGGAGTTGTTGTTGGGAAAGTTCTGAGCCAGGTTCGACTTTCAATATCGATCGTTTAATAGCACTTCTCTAAAGAAGCACTATAATAGGTAACACAGAACTCTACCTTAGCGCTTCAATGAGCCAACATTATTGTTTTATATGAATATATAGATAGCACTTCAGACAAATAGCGCTATTAATGAGATCTAAATATTTTACATCAACCACTTACAACATTTGCTTGGGCGCGTCGTATATTCATTGCGTTTAGATAGCGCTTCCTATACTATTATAGAGATTTGTTAATTTTTTTTCCAATAAAAAATAATACCACGTCTCCAAATAATTGGAAGGTTTTTTGGGTTGCATTAGTCAAGCATTTTTGCAGATTTTTATGAGAGTTGGGTGTGATTTGTTGTTTATGCTCTTCACTAAAAATGTTATGAAGCCTTTTCTATTGTTTTTTCTTTACTAACTCAAGATTACCCTCATTTTATTAAGTTTCTTGGACCGGAAGAGGTGAAGTAATTGAGCCTAATGGAAGCATATTGGTTTTAAAAAATACACTATTTAATAGTTCTACTTTAAGAAAGCGCAGTTAAAAATTAACATGCATGTAACATACAATAGCTGATGTGATCCACACATGCATCACTAAATTTAGGATCTAGAATATTAGAAATCTCTATGAATCTCTATGTCATGAAGATGAATAAGAACACAATTTCAAGATTAGATCATAAAGCTTACTTGAAGAACACAAAAGTGAAGAAAGAATAGAGATGAAATGGAGAATGATGTCCGCCACTTCTTCCTTGGGAAGAAGATGAAGACCACACGTCGCTTTGAGCTTCTCCAAGCCTCAAATGTAGGTGCTCAAGGTTCCATTCTAAGAACCAAGGAGAACATGATGAACTCACTTCTACCATGCTCTCAAGCTCTCACGCCTCACACCTCTCTTTGGCTCTCACTACTCTAGCTTTGCAAATGATTTCACATTCATCAAATTGTAAGGGATTACAAGGAGTGGAATAATATTTATATGTTGGGTCTAGTGGATCCTAAGCCCAACATACAATCCACTTAGAGATAGGAAAACAAGCCCCATGGCCACATCAAAGTAACTAAAGACCTATTATATTGCCAACAAGGCTCAAATCAAAAACAAATTACACTAGAATAAAATCCTACATTTATTGAAAACAAGGAAATAGAAAACCCAAAAGTTGTCTAGGAATTTCCTAAAGAAACCTTGGTAATTACAAGTCTATTCGTGACTTCCATCCAAACTCTTGTGAATAGGTTAGCCATGCATGTTGGCTCACATCATACTCCCCCTCTTAAATTTTACCTGTCCTCAAGTGAACTCCCCGTCTTGGAAACCTACGTCAAGCATGGAGAAAATCACTTATTTTGAAAATAAGAGACGACTAAACTGTGCATTAATTTCTTAGGCTCCACCGGGATCAAGTGAGTGACCCCAAATAATAGCCCAGTCATGCAAAATTCAAGCAAAAGTTTCCTTAAAGAACAAGACATCTTACATTTCCATTTAATACAACTAAGGCTTGGATAGGGAATGGAGAATATAGGGAGTAGATTATACCTTTGCAATGTTGTACCACTAACAACCATTCCATTACCTTTTTTTTGCTACTTGGTGGCTCAACTTTAGGAGTTCTATCTAATTCATTGCCTTGTCCACAGAATAGTGTCTTAGGCAAGACGTGCATACATTTCCTTAAGAAGCAAGCTATAAAACTTTGTGCAAGAAAAGAGTTAGTAGTGAAACTCGTTTTATCATTTGACAAATCATGCAAAAGTTTCCTAGGATACTTAACTCTTTCACATGCTTTTCTTTTCTTATCTTCATGAGAGTCATGATCATTATGAGAGTTTCCTACTGTTGGAATATTTTATTCCAATATCATAAATAATGGGCATATATTCTTTATTAATTATATTAGCTATTTATCAATTAGGAGCCTTGATTGATATGTGATCAAAATAAGTAAAAGGCTATATTGGATTTCTAATTACATAATTAATAATTAATTATTATTGATATGGGCACAATATGAGTGGATGTCAGTGATAGCCCATTAGAGGGATAATGGGAACCCTAATAGACTGTCACACTATAAGTAGGCTATGGTCCCCAATATACAGGACTAACCGCAACACACACGTTTACTCTCCTCTCCCCATCTGAAGAGAGTCTAAGGCATTAGGAGTCCCGGTTGAGGAAGAACCATAAAGCCGACGAGTAGCTGTTGCTCGTTTATCACTCACTCTTTCTTCTCAGGATCCGTTCTCCACTTCTTTGCTATGGATCCAGGTATTTATCTAATCCTTGATATATCAACATGTCGTAGATCCTAAGGTCATCAAGATCATGGTTTTGTTCTTGATTATATAGAAGCATGCTCCTATGTTTTTTGTCTTCTGCAATAGTGTATTCATGCTTGTATTATTAATTCCAACACCTACCACTACTACACTTCTAATTCTCTTTTCCTCATGATTTATATAACAATGACAATGATTCATTTTAAGCTCCAAATAATCCACGCCGTAAAAAGGAAGCATTGATGCTAATAAAAAGAAATTCCTTGATATATTGAAAGTCAAAAAAACATGTAATAATGACACATGTTTTAGTCAATGTATTAACTAATGATCGACATTTAATGTGGGATCTCATTTTGTGACTGTAACAACCTTCTCATGTATTCAGAATCCTAGGAAGTGTAACGAATTCTAACAGAAAAAATGAGAATCTGTTGTTTTCATTTCTTTGGCTAACTTGCCTTTATACAGAATACATTGTCAGTGGATCACTAAACAATACAACAAGTCACTGGGCTTACAATACAGACTTACATTTAGGCCCAAAAACTAATGACACCACAAGTACTAATTGATACAAATCCTCCCTTAAACTAAGACATCTCAGATGCTTAGTTTACAAACAATTATACTAAATTTCCAACACATGCAGCAGACACTTAAACAACAGCAAGCCTAAGACTCAATTTGGAGAACACAATCCAATGTTTTTCCTCAACCTGTGGAAACTTTCTGTCTTCAAGGGCTTTGTAAGTAGATCTGCAAACTGATCTTCAGAGTTGACAAATTTCAGCTCAATTGATCCTTCCTTGAACTTGTCTCTTAGGAAATGGTACCTAACATCGATGTGCTTACTTCTACCGTGCATAACAAGGTTTTTGGACAACTTTATGGTAGAACTATTGTCACAAAAAACTGTCAAACACTCCTGCATCTTCAATCCTAACTCCTTCAGGATCCTCTTGATCCATATTCCTTGGCAAACACAATAGGCAGCGGCCACGAACTCTGCTTCAGTCGTGGATAGTGTCACAATGGGTTGCTTTTTAGAAGACCATGAGACAGCACCTGAGCTCATCATAAACATGTAACCAGAAGTACTTTTTCTATCCTCTACATCTCCAGCATAGTCACTGTCGCAATATGCAATTAGATCCTGCTTCTCACCTGCCTTATACATGATCCCAAAATCCGTGGTTCCCTTCAAGTACCTCAGCACTCTCTTGGCAGCAACGAGATGTTTTTCAGAGGGTCTATCCATGTACCTGCTAATTAAACTAACAGCATACATAATATCTGGTCTGGTAGCATTTAAATACATCAGGCTGCCTATGATTTGTTTAAATCCAGTGGAGTCAACACTGTTCTCCTTGTCAGTCTTAGTGAGCTTATTCCCTGCCACAACAGGATTTGTGACAGGCTTGCATTCACTCATCCCAAACCTGCTTAGTATTTCAATTATGTATCTTTGTTGAGTAATAAAGATCCCTTGATCAGTTTGTGTCACTTCCACACCAAGGAAGTGCTTCATCCTTCCCAAATCACTCATATCAAAGTGCTTTTTCATTGAATCTTTGAACTCACTAATCATTTGTTCACTGTTACTGGTGAACAGCAGATCATCAACATACAAGCTGACAATGAGAATGTCATGCTTGTTTCTGGTCTTTGTAAATAGAGTGTGTTCATGTGAGCATTTTTTGAATCCCTCCTTGCTGAAATAGGCATCTATTTTACTGTACCAAGCCCTTGGGGCTTGCTTCAGGCCATACAAAGCCTTTTTCAACTGATAAACTTTATTCTCTTCTCCCTTCTGTGTGTATCCTTCTGGCTGATCTACATAGACTGTTTCATCAAGCTCTCCATGAAGGAAAGCACTCTTGACATCCAATTGATACACATTCCAGCTTTTACTAGCAGCAATGGCCAATATACACCTAATGGTGTCCCATCTAGCAACTGGTGCAAAGACTTCTGAATAGTCTATGCCATGTTGTTGAGCATACCCTTTTGCAACAAGTCTAGCCTTATATTTTTCTATCTTTCCTTCCTCATTGAGCTTGGTTTTATACACCCATTTTACACCAATTCTTTTTCCATCTTGAGGAAGTTCAACCAGCTTCCATGTATCATTTCTTTCAATGGATGCCATTTCATTATCCATTGCTTTCTTCCACTTATCATGCTTCACAGCCTCTTCAAAGCTAGTAGGATCTTCAAAGTTCTCAAAGATGGCCAAGCTCAGGGCATTTTCTTCCTCCTGCAAGTCATCATCATCATCAGTATCTGTGACAAAATCATTCAGATAGGAGGGCTTTCTCAGAGTTCTTCCTGTTCTGGATACTCTGCCATTACCAGGATTGTTCTCAGGATCATTTTCAGTTTCTGTGTTATCATCAACTTCAGTATTTCCTTCACCTATATTTTGACTACCTTCATTCACTGGAATTTCATTCACTTCATCAGGTGCATTAGAATTTTCTGCTTGTGCTTCAGTTTCTTCTGTATCACCAATCACAGTTTCTTTGTTCATTTCTCCCTTGTCACTCCATTTCCAGGTGTCATTCTCATCAAATACTACATCCTTGCTTATCATGATTTTCTTAGTTTTGGGATCATACAATCTATAGGCCTTGGACTCCTCACTGACTCCAAGAAAAATGCACCTGAGACTTCTATCATCTAACTTCTTCCTTTGAGCATTTGGTACATGCATGTGAGCAATGCAACCAAATGTTCTAAAGTGCTTGACAGAGGGTTTCACACCACTCCAAGCTTCTTCAGGTGTGATATCTTCAAGGGCTATGGTTGGACTTCTGTTCAATACATAGAAGGACCACCTCACTGCTTCAGGCCAAAACTCCTTTGGTAGATTGGCTTCCTTGATGAGACTTCTCACCATGTTCATTACACTCCTATTCTTCCTTTCAGCCACCCCATTCTGCTGGGGAGTGTATGCAGCTGTGAGCTGCCTTCTTATACCATTTTCTTCACAAAAGCTAGTGAATTCACTTGAATTAAATTCACCTCCCCTATCAGTTCTTAGACAACTGATCTTACATTCTGACTCCTTCTCTATCATAATTTTGAACCTCTTAAAGTTTTCAAAAGCAGTTGATTTTTCATTTAAGAAATACACCCAACCCTTTCTAGAAAAATCATCAATTAAGGACATGAAGTACCTTTTTCCACTGTTGGATTGTGGAGATATAGGCCCACATAAATCAGAGTGGACAAGTTCAAGTTTTCTTGAGGCTCTCCACTTACTCTTCTTTGACATTCTGTCTCTGTGTTGCCCTCCTGCTAGGCATTCTGTGCAACTTTTCTCAGGCTCCTTCAACTCTGGAAGACCATCTACCAGTTTCTTTTGACTCAATGTCTTCAACCTGTTGTAACTCAAATGGCCATATCTCCTATGCCATAGACTAGACAAGTCATCGCATGTGGCTTGCATACATGCTGAGATAGTAGTAGTTCCCATGATAGTAAACACTTTGTTCTTAGCCATCCTTGAGGTTATCAAGAGTCCCTTTTCCTTGTGAAATACTTGACACAAGTCATCTTCAAATACAACCTTCAACCCCTTTTGTTGTAACTGCCCAATACTCAGTAAATTGTTTCTTAATTCTGGTACAAAATAGACTCCAGTGATGACAAGTACACGTCCATCAATTCTTAGTTTTATGCTTCCTTTGCCCATCACAGACAGTTTCATATCATTGCCTAGTTTAACTGTTTCCCTGAATGTTTCATCCAAATCAAAGAACCATTCTTTGATGCTGCTCATATGGTTAGAGCAGCCAGAGTCAAGGAACCATTTAAGCCATTTCTCATTCATTGATTTTAGGCAATCAGCAAATTGACATTCATCAGTACAGGGATCAATACATTCATCAGTACAGGGATCAATACATTTACTATTGCATTCATCATTGCAGGAATCAACACATTCACTATTGCAAGAATTATCAGTGCAAGCCATAAGAAGTACCTCTTCTTCATCATCAAATCCTGCGTAGTTTGCCTCCTTTCCTTCAAGAGTTGGACATTCACTCTGGTAATGTCCCATCTTGTGGCATTTGTAGCACTCAATGTGCTCTTTTGACCCTTGTCTTCCTCTTCCCCTGCCACCAGTAGTTCTTCCTCTTCCCCTGCTACCATTTCTTCCTGGGCCCGTGACTTTCAGAGCCTGTACTTGTTCATCTTCCTTCTGGACCTTCATTCTACTTTCTTGAACAAGAATGCTACTCTGAAGACTGTCAATGGAAAGAGTCTCAATATTGTTGGCCTGCTCAATTGCGAACACAACATAGTTGAATTGTGGTGTCATAGATCGCATGATCTTTTCAACCACCACCAATTCAGGAACGGTTTCTCCATGAGACTTCATTTTGTTCGCAATTGCTAGGGTACGCGAGAAGTATTCACTCACTGTTTCATTCTCCTTCATGCGCAATGCTTCGAATTCAGCCCTCAATGTTTGCAATTGAGCGCGTTTCACCTTCGAGGAACCCTGGAATTTCTGTTTCAATGAGTCCCAAATGTCTTTTGCCGTGTCAATCTTCAAGATTGTCTCAAGAACATTCCGATCCAACGCTTGAAACAAGTAGTTTTTCGCCTTTAGGTCCTTCAATTTCGCTTCAGCTATCACCTTTTGTTGCTCCGGTGTTGCGTTCGTCGCTGGGGTTGGAATCCCGGTTTCAACAACCTCCCAATACTCCTTGGAGCGCAGCAAATTTTCCATCAACATAGCCCAGTGATCGAAGTATCCGTCGAACTTGGGAATCGCAGCGTGAACGTAACTTCCGTTTTCCTTTTCCGCCATTGATGATCTTGATTGTTTCTGGGATTATCACTTTCAGTTGCAAGCTATCAGGCCCCTTCAGAAGCTCTTTGATACCACTTGTAACGAATTCTAACAGAAAAAATGAGAATCTGTTGTTTTCATTTCTTTGGCTAACTTGCCTTTATACAGAATACATTGTCAGTGGATCACTAAACAATACAACAAGTCACTGGGCTTACAATACAGACTTACATTTAGGCCCAAAAACTAATGACACCACAAGTACTAATTGATACAGGAAGTTCCCATCATTAACCACGGACAATCTAATCAACATTCTGGATTAAAGAAGTGAAGTAATCGCTATTGCGCCATCACTAACCATGCAAAAATGGACATGTTTTTTGTATGAAATGCTAGTTAGTTTGATAATAGAGTTAAAGAGTTGGGAGTTAAAATTGGTTTTTAGCGGAGATGTGGTATTGCAGTCCATCAGAGACTTTCTTTTAAATGCATGGTTGTCAATTACACCCAAAATCACATTAGGGTGTAGCTGGATTAAGATAATAAGGGCAAGTGGCATCTTATATTTATCTTTGATTTCCCAAATCGCGTAGAATGGGAAGAGTCTTAAGACTTCTCTGAATTCCTAGCTAGTACGTCATTGCTCCGTAGTGTGCCACATGATATTTTGATGATATACTTATGGTGAAGGACAAAAGTGGATGTGTTGAATATCCAAAATGGTTAATCAATTGGTTGAGATAACCGTTTGTTTATATTAGCATGGAGGGAGGCCATATAATTGGGCAATGAGGAAGGTGATGTAAACATGATTCATTCCTCATACATAACATGAATAGTTTCACAAAGCTCCCCATAGAGAGGGGTGTTTTTTTAGTTAAGCAGTGAATTATAAGGGGAGCACTAGGGGTGCTCCAACCCTTACATAAAATAGGTCTCGTTAAAACCTCCCTGAACGACTGGACCAAAACCCAATAGGAAAAAGACCTAAGGAGGAAAAAGAGTACCTAACAATAACTGTAATTTATATAGAAATAAACCATCCCATAGGACAATTAAGCCCAATCCGACAACGATACCCCGCAAGCACTGTATATACTAGACATACCAATGTTTCTTACATTTGCCACTTCTCCCCTAAACAGTACTTTATTTCTAATAGCCCAAATTTATTTACCACTGATATCCATATTAGATGTTTTACCACCACCACCCCGGTTCTCCGAATTAAGAAAAGTTGTTATAATGTAATCATGAACATTGAGATCCAAACTGATCCAAGAGGAAATTTTATCCCAATTTCGCATTTGCAGAAGAGATGTGTTGTTGTTTCAATTTCCTTGAAGCAGAGTATATGATAAACTCGAATTTTATGCATTTTTAGAGATAGTTTTAGGTTATTTTTAGAGCAATTATTACTAATTATATAAATTGTTAACTTAATTTGCTCTTTATTTTGCAGAAAAGAAGGAAATATGAAAAAGAATAAAAATTAAATTTAGAGCCACTTATATATATATATACACACACACACACACACATATTTATGTGTGGCTAGCAAATAAAAGAAAGCAAGTCCAAGCCCATTAATGCAAGAAGGCCCACCATAATAAAAAGAAGAATTACTCTCTTGGTGATTTCAATTGAAAGTGATGCACATGGACTTGGAAACAAAGAAAGAGACATGGAGTGGATAGCAAGTAACAAATATTTAGGAAGGATCTGAATCCTAATATTTAGGGATGGAGATAAAAAGGTGCTCTTGCAATTAACACCAGACCCTTGCTTGGAGAGAAAGAAAAGGAACTAATAAAAAAGGAGGGCTTCACTTGTGAATGAAAGGGAGCTGCATGCACTAGCACAAAATTAGGAAAAAAGCGGAAGTGACTGCAACACATAGAAGAGGAGAAAAAGAGTTTTTCGGCACCGTTCTTGACACGAGAGAGCTTTGGAGTAAAAGAAAGAGATTGAAGACAAAGATTAAGACTTTATCTATTTTCCGGGTTATTCTTATCTCTGTAATTCATGAACCCTATTTTTCTTTTATTGTTCTTTATTATTATGGATACCTATATCCTCTTCTAGGGTCTTAGGTGAATCTTGAAAGTTTAGAGACTTTTATGTTCTAGTTTCTTATTTGAATTCATGCTTTATTTCAATTAATATTGTTCTATTGTTTTTATGACATAATTATGACATAATCAATTAGTTGATCAGCGATCGTACTGCAATTAGTTGGTGGACCTATAGAATAATTGGAGCTATAATTAATGAATGACCAAACTTTAATTTAGTCTTCCAATCATTCAACCTTTTTGCTCTTTATGCTTTTCTTGAATTTAAATTCTTGCATGACCAAAAAAGGGTTAATTTAGGAAAAAGAATATTAATCACGAATGACCAAATGGATTAATAGCTTTAGTAAAGGGACTGGTAATTAAATAAAATAAAGGAATTCAGATAGAATTAGATATAGGGTAATCGAAGCTTGCAAGTTAAGTCGCGACCCTAGACCGCTCTCCATTGATTGTATCTAGTATTTTAGTTCTTGCTATTTTTATTTTGTTTCCTTCCCATCAAACTATTGGTTCGTCTAAACAATATATAATCTCGACTAATTTGGTACTTGTTAATTAATCCCTGTGGATACGATAATCTTTTATACTACTTCTGCGAGAGAGTACACTTGCTCTAAGTGTGTTTTTAACGCAACAGTATGCAACAAAGTTCTCTTGTTGACGTCAAAACTCCACGTTTGAAAAGTTCTTCACGAGTTGCAATTCTATCTAAAAACAGTCTCCATGTAAAAATCAGCGCCTTTGAAGGTGCTTGTTTCTCCACAATTTTCTACATGCTTCGGCCTGCACGTCCGTTATTCGTCCACCAAAACCTGCAAAGAAAGAACACAGCCACATATAACAGTTTTTTACTATAAATTTTCTTGAACAATCCGACAACCAACACTACTTGTCTTCCACGTCCCTTATGGTCCAACTCCCATCAAAATTCCTTTCATATCATCAATATTCTAAGCCTCTGATTGGGGAAAGTTATCACTCCATGACTAATCCCAGTGCCACACATCCACACACCCATATAAGCTCTTGTTATATTCTTCTTCATTAAACAAGGGACCTGCTTGACCATATTTATCAGCCAGTAATTTTCTCCATAGTGAGTTATGATTTCCCACTAAAAATCTGCACCTCCACTTAGCAAGAAGGGCCAAATTGAATGCCTCTAAGTTTTTTCTTCCAAGTCCTCCATTGCTTTTAAAATTGCACACCTTATCCCAACTAACCCAAGCCATCTTTTTATTTTCATCTTCACCCCCTGCCCCCACAGGAACCTTTGCGATTTTATAATCTCTCCTATGACTTTTTTTGGAGTTTTATAAAATGAAAAGAAATATAAGGGTAAAGAGGATAGTACCGAATTTATCAATGTTGTTCTCCATCCAATTATTGAGTCTTGTCTTTATGTAGTCAATAATAGGCTGCCACATAGAAGCTCTTCTCGGGTTTGCACCTACCGGCACACCCAAAAAATTAAAAGGGACTGGAGTACCAATGTTGCATGCGAGAAAGTGAGAGATTCCTCTTAGTACCTTGCAGCCTTGCTTTCTTCTTTTTGCCAAGTCAAGAATCTCGTTTACAACCACACACCGTCCAAAATCTGCTTTCTGGGAAGAAATGCATTTTTGTTTTCCGAAATCACCTTTCCTAGTACGTTTTTGAGTCTGTCTGCAAGAACCTTTGTAATCATATTCTGATGTGAAAATGCATGGGCATCCTGAAATTGGCAACGTGGGCTATTGAGCTCGATTTTTTTTTGTCTTGTGGTAATCAATGGTGTTTTATTGGTTCATAACTCTGGAACTACTTCGGAAGTGGATATCCATGTTTTAATATCCATTGTATAATATGATTTCTTTTTTGTTTTAAATTTTTGCTGTTTTGTTTATTTTACAGAAACAAAAACAAAATAGCAAAAATTTTAAACAAAAAAAAAAAGCCATATTTTACAAACAGAAAAAAGCAAAGAAGAAAGACCTTCTTCTTTTGTTTCTGTTTTTATTTCTACTCATCACTACTATAACAAAGAAACATCACATGCATAAACCTTATATAACAAAATGTAAGGAAATCTCAATACCTGCGAATTTATTAAGATAAAAATATTTACATTTACTTTTGTAAATCTCATTTAAAAATTTACTTGATTATATAACACTACAACAGATTTGGGGATGAGCAGCGTTTTTTTAGCCATGGGCAGCGTTTCTGAGCGCTGGTGATTCCTCCCCAAAAAAGGGCGGCGTTTGAGAAGCGTTGCTCATTAATAGCCATAGGCAGCGTTTGAAGGGAGAAGCGCTGCTCATTCACCTAGCGCGTATAGCAATGGGGAGCGCTTGGTAAAGGGAAGCGCTACCCATTGCTAAACGCGCTAGGTGAATGAGCAGCGCTTCCCTTTACCAAGCGCTGCCCATTGCTAAACGCGCTAAGTAAATGAGCAGCGCTTCTTCTCCCACCAAGCTCTGCTCATTCACCTAGCACGTTTAGTAATGGGCAGCGCTTGCCTTTACCAAGCGCTGCCCATTGCTATACGTGCTACAAGAGTCACCCCACTATTTTGCATTTTACTTTGATCATCATGTTTTTTTGTATAGAACGTGTACCCGTTCATTAGATAGCTGGTGTAAGAGAAAACTTGCATATTTGGACCTTTTGCTAACCATCTCAATCTTTCTGAAATCGAGGAAGGATTCATAGCAAATTCGAAATCAATGTGGTCTTTTAGCCACACTATGAAACTCCGATTATGTTCTTTTGTTAACCAAACTTGAGTCTTATATGGGTGATCACTCTTAAGTATGTCCATGTGCTTGGAAACATATGAATCAACCTCAGTATCATTGTGCAAAACATATAAGTGTGCTTCATCTAGTTCTTTCCTTGATACCATCACTATTTTTGTTCCTGACATCCCTTTACTAATGCTTCCTAAGTGACGAGACCTTGGCAATCCAACAGAATATTCAAGACTAGATAGATAGCCGGTACAGAACTCAATAGCTTCTTCAACTATGTAGCGCTCAACAATACAACCCTCGGGTCGTGATCGGTTTTTCACATAACCTTTTAATATCTTCATGTAACGCTCAAACGGATGCATCCATCTCATGTAACATGGGCCACACAATTGTGTCACTCTAATCAGAAGAACTATTAGATGAATCATTATGTCAAAAAACGAAGGTGGGAAATACATCTCAAGCTCACACAAAGTGACAGTAATTTCTCTTTGCAATGATGGCAACTTTCCAGGGTCAATCACTCTACTACAAATCGCCTTAAAGAAGAAACTAAGTTTGGTTAGGGTCTTGCGCACTTTCTTAGGCAAAATGGAACGTATACCAATGGGTAGCAAATTCTCCATTAGAACATGGCAATCATGAGACTTTAAAGACTTTAACTTGAGGTCTTTCATCGATACAAGGTTCATAATATTTGAAGATTAACCCTCTGGAACTTTAACTCCATGAAGAAACTTACAAAACACGGTCTTCTCCTTTTTAGATAAAGTGTGAGCTGCCGGAGGTAGATATGTACGTGTACCCTTCTTTATCGGACCCAATTCTGGTCTCAACCCCATACTAAGCAAGTCTAACCTCGAGTTGATGGTATCTTTAGTCTTTCCTGGCATATTGAGTAAGGTACCGATGACACTTTCAAAGACATTTTTTTCAACAAGCATCACATCAATGAAGTGCCTTACATATAATGACTTCCAGTATGGCAACTCAAAGAAAATTGACTTTTTCTTCCACCCCCGTTTGGCAAGCTCTCCTGCAAAAGGCTTCCCAAATTTAATGCTCAAACCTCTCACATTTTCAAATAGTTGTTCACCCATCAAAGCCATGGGAGCTTTACGGGTTTCGATATTCCCATTGAATGCCTTTTTCAACAGTCGATAAGGATGAGTAGATGGCAAAAACCTACGATGACCACAGTAGATATTCTTCCTACCATGTTCCAACCACATCCAATCAGTGTTATCTTCACATATAGGGCACGCACACTGACTTTTGTTACTGTACCCAGATAGATTGCCGTATGCTGGAAAGTCATTAATTTTGCCAAAAATCATAGCCCTCAGGGTGAAAGTTTCTTCTCTGAACCCATCATACACCTCTACTCCAGTCTCCCACATTAGCTTCAAGTCTTCAATTAACGGATTCAAGTATACATCAATATCATTTCCCGGTTGCTTGGTCCCAGAAATTAACAAAGACAACATCATATATTTGCATTTCATGCAAAGCCATGGAGGTAAGTTATAGATCGCCAAAATCACGGGCCATGTACTGTGGGAGCTACTCTAAACACTACTAAAAAAACAGACATTAGAGACGCCCCAAATCCCTCACTAAACAACAAAAAATCCGCCACTAACTGGTTTAGTGACGAATTTTGCGACGACTCATAATCCGTAACCAATTTTGGCGTCACTAAATATTTAGCGAGGGATTTTGAAAATCCGTCGCTAATAGAGAGGGAAAAATTCGTCGCTAATAGCGAGGGAAAAATCTGTAGCTAATAGCGAGGGATTTTTTCCGTCGGTAATAGGGAGGGATTTTTTCGTCGCTAACAGAGAGGAATATTTCCGTCACTAATAGAGAGGGAATTTTTCCGTCACTAATAGAGAGGAAAAAATCCATCACTAAACCTAAAAATTCTACAAACAAAAAATTCCAACAATTCATTAAACTTGAAAGTTAAAAAAAATTCTAAAAATTACTACATGTTTCTTTATGTGAATAAAAACGACTCCACTGGGGATCGAACCCAGAATCTCTGTTCTATAGACCAGCGCCGTACCATTTGGCCATGGAGTCAAAATGATGAAAGCTAATATGGAATAAAGTAAGATTACTAATGATAAAAGTACAACATCTAAACATCGAAGTAAAAGGAAAAACCAGCATAAAATAGAAGAGAGGGATACTTCTTTAGTAGCTTTGAGCTCATTCCAGCTAAATTTTAAGGACATAAAACACCAAAATATACAAGGCAATCAATAAAACACCAAAATATATAAAAAATTTAAGTCAAAGTTTAAATTACATAATCATTGAAAGAGAAAACGCCACCTTTTACTTATGCCTCGGCAATTCATAAAGTACAATTTCTTCAGTGAATTTCATCCCATTCGCAACAAGGCAATCAAAATCAAAATTCTAGGGAAAAAGATTACCAGCTTCCAACAAAGTTATAAATCAATTCTAGCAAACACAGTTTCTATTCCGGAATTGGATATTGATTCAATTTAGCTACTTGAAATTACACAAGATATAAAGAAGAAAGTAAACAATGAGAAACTCACATTGAAGGATAAGGTAGTAGTTCCATAAAGCGCCATAGTTGAAAATGCTAACTCCAGATTTAAAGCAACCAGGAGCTAAGGAAAATGGCTTTGATCAGCTGAGCACAAACAATAGATAAGGAGGCTTATTCTGAAAATAACAAGAAGCTAATGATACTCCTTCCCCTGAAATTATACAATAATCAAATTAAGAACATAAATTAAATTAAGGAGAAAACAAAAGGTACTTCAATTCAACTATGAGCATTTATCAAATTAAGGAAAGATAATACAGGATGACCAGTACCTTTGCCCTCTATCTGTCAAATCTCTTTCTTCCGCAATAAGAGCATTTATTAAATTAAGGAAAGATATAGTTGAAGGATATTGTTCTCGCCTGGCTTCAATTTCATTTAATTCAAATTGCATATCATAAACCTGTCAGAATTACAAGTTCACTCAGGTACATCTTATTCCTAAAAGTCTAGATGCCAATTTATTAACCAATCCTAGGCACTCACCAATTCACACATGAGGAGGATATTATTCACATACTGGTTTTCAGATTTGTAATGGGCTCAGGACAGTTTTCTTTGAGGTTTGTTTCTCTAGTCTTCTTCACTTCATAAAGTAGCCTTCCCTGTTTCAAACTACCTTCCAAGGTCTTCAACATCGCACCAACATTAATAAGCATTAAGAAACATCAAAAGCCATGCTTGATAACCAGCTTTATGCATTTCAGTAAGCTTACTCCCAAGAACAGACTGTGAAGCAATGAATTACAATAAAGGTGCTTAAGTTTTCTTAGTTAGTAGAAATTTTAGGTAGCTCACCTGATTGCCTCTAGATGCACCAAATTCTAGGAACTCCATAATCATGAAAGAACCACCTATAAAGGAAACTCAGACAGCAACATGGTCATCTACATATTAGGACATAGTACTTTCGCTTCATCCTTTATTCTATAGAAAATGCTCACTTCATCTATATATCAAGTGTGGCAAATGACTGTGTTTTTGGTAGTGTTAGAAGCAATCAAATTCCCTTTCTCCAAGCAACAATTTATGAACAGAAAAGATAAGCATTCCTATGCAACTTAAAATGACACAACTCTTAAAAATACCCTTTGAAGTGTAAGCCAATTATTTGAATTTACACAACTTCCTTGAAGAATTCCTATGCAACTTAAAGTAGAAGCATTCCATAATCAAACCAAAAAAGTTGTATAATTGATTAGTAATATTACCCTTCATCTAAAAATGACTCTATTAGTGATCCCACGGGTTTCTTTATAATCTGGATATATTCCAAATTGATGCTTCCTTGTAATTTTAAACATCAACATTAGAAAGCAAGATTAGTGGAAATGAAAGCATGAAAGGCATATAGGTAATTTTGTAACCATAAAGATCACTGTGATAAAAAATACTGAGGCTTAATCAAATATTTGCATGCAAAGCTCGCATTAATAATTAACATCTGACATATAAATGAAAGTTGTGAATTAAGGAAAGCCAAGAAACTTTAGACTATGCATAAAATAAGTTAAATCAACTATTTCTAGCCAGTATGCAAGTGCAACAAGCAAACACATTTACTTAAAAGATAAACTGTTTTATACCTCAACACATTTTAGTCAAACTCAACCATCAAGGCAAATAATCCAGTAGCGACAAGTTAAACCAAGTATTTTATACTTCTCAAATCATCACCATAATCCTTAGGTTCACCAGTCCTTTTATTTAATAATTCTAACTCTATTCTGAAATCTAATTTCAGCCAGAGTCCATGCATTGCAATTTAAGTCATAATCTAAACTCGAAAATCAATACCTCTTCTTCATCAGGTTTGCAAACGGTCTGATCCAATTCCCGAGTGTTTTCGATCGTATGAGGGACCTTCTTCTTTGAAGCTGTATGAATCCAACAAAAAAGTACCAAATTAACACCAAGCCCAACGACAACGAACAGTAACGGCTCTTTCTTCCCCGTTCTCGTCGATTTCTTCTTCGATGAGTTATCGTCTTCGTCATCGCTAACATCGTTCCTCTTCCTCTTTGCCCCCATCGAAGTAGTATTCGCTTGATTTCTAGGTTTAGGAAGCAGAAGAAAAAGAGAAGAGCAACGATTGGGTTGATTAGGGTTTTTGAAAGAGATGGAACGATTAAACCCACATACGTGTACCATCTAAGAAGGAGAATAAACATGCAAATGAGAAATTTGAGAGATAGAAACAAACCTGAAAGTTGAAGAATGAGGAGAACCAACGGGAAGGAAGGGACGCAGAATGAGGCAAGGTTGAAGGAGAAGAGAGCTGAAACGGCTGGGTTGAGAGAAGTGTGAGAGGGAGGCATGTGTTTTCTCACTATTAGGGTTAAGTAAAATTAAAAAAATAAAAAATAAAAGGGAAAGTGAAAGTTAGTGGGAGGGAAGCAAAAACACTAAGCGGGATTGCTTAATTTGTTGGTCAGCGACGAATTCCAAGTTCCTCACTATTAGTGAGAGATACATTTCCTCTCAAAATCCGTTTCTAAACATCTTTTCAGCATTTGTGACGAATTTAGCTACGGAACATTTAGAGAGGGATATTTTTTCGTCCTTATACTCGTCACAAACGTAACCCAAATATGCAGGTGATGAATTTCATTTTTTCCTAGCTAAATCCCTCACTAATAGTGATGGATATTTTTCCATCTCAAAAATCCCTCTCTAAAAACAAAATTTCTAGTAGTGGAATGCCGTGCGGATTAAATCCATCAGCAGACAATGCAAGTCGTAGGTTTCTTGGATCCATCCCGAAATTAGGATAATCAATATCAATTTTCTTCCATTGCAGAGAATCCGCCGGGTGTCGTAGCATGTCATCTTTAATCCTTTCATCATCATGCCTTGTCAAGTGTTTTGCATCTTCTGAACTATGGTGTATGCGCCTAAATCGAGGAATTATGGGAAAATACCACAACACCTTTTCTAGAGCAGATTCTTTCTTTTTATATCGCGATGCATTACATTTAGGACACGACTTTAACGATGCATGTTCATTCTGAAATAAAATGCAATCATTGGGACAAGCATGTATCTTCTCATAGTTCAACCCAATGGACCCTAACATTTGTTTTGCATCATACGTCCGAGAAGGGAGCACATTATCCTTCGACAACATTTCTTTCAACAGTGCGAGTAATTCCGTAAAGCTCTTATCCGTCCATCCGTGGCAAGTTTTCAAGTTATACAACTTTATCACAGCCAATAGTTTTGTGAATTCAGTACAACCTGAATACAACGGTGTCTCCGCATCCGTTATCAATTTCTCAAACATTTGAGGACAGTTATTAAGATCGTCTTCAACAGCCTTTGCCATCTCTTCAAATTCGCCCCCTTCAAATGTAGGTCTTTCGGTGTCAACCGGTGCACATCTCTCAGTACTATTACCCATATTTGAAGATTCACCTCTTTCCTCACAATGCATTGTCCAACAAGTGTAACTTTGATCTATTCCGTAACCCTTTAAATGTCCTGCCAACTCCTCTGCATTAACTGATTTTACATAACAACAACTCAAACAAGGACACTTCATGTTACTAGAAGTCCCTAAACGTTCAACAGCACACTTCACAAAATAATCCACTCCAGCAACATATTCCTTGGACAGACGATTGGCAGACATCCACTCTCTATCCATAATTTCCCAGTATTTATTTATAATAAAATCTTGATAAGAGAACTTAAAAACCTATTATAGGTGACAAACAACAAACAATTCGCATATTTAGGCATATTCGATTTTGCTTTGCTAGTTTCATTCACCACACATATACAAGTTTGCATAACTTATATTCTTGTTCAAGTATAAAATATAACGCTGTGACTAATCCCCTTACTGGATTACAGTAATAGGTTGTTTAGCTACTTATTTCGTTGACCTTTTTTTTATATAATAATAAATAAATAATGGCTTAAATATGTTTTAGGCCCCTGCAAATATGGGGTGTTTTGGTTTAAGCCCCTGCAAATTTTTTATTTATTTATTAGCCCTTGCAAAATGACACGTTTTGTTTTAAGCCCTTCTGTTAGCAAATTGTTAGTGAGACGTTAAAAATCCCTTCCACGTGTATATTTGCAGGGACTTAAACCAAAAAAAATATATTTTGCAAGGGTCTAATAAATAAAATATATTTTTGCAGGGGCTTAAAATAAAAAAAAAATGTGTCATTTTTAACGTCTCACTAGCAGTTTGCTAACAGAAGGGCTAAAAACAAAACGTGTTATTTTGCAAGGGCTTATAAAAAATAAATAAAATTTTTGCAAGGACTTAAACCAAAACACCCCATATTTACAGGGGCCTAAAACATATTTAAGCCTTAAATAATTATAGTGGAATTATGCGCGCCAACACTAAATAATCTTCAAACTTGTGTTTCTTTTTGCCGTACATTTTTTTTATTTATAAATAATGTATACTACTTTATTAATATTATTATGATTTTTGGATGCTAATATTACACCGTTTATAAGCTTGTAACTTATGTGATTTATGTCCTACAAATAGGATTCATGTAGCATTGTAAAAAAAATTCAAGAGTAAAATACAAATACTCTTTTCTTCTCTCATTCTCTTATTCCCTTTGTCTTGCGCTAATATCATAAATGGGAGAATTATTTTATCAAAAGGGGATAAACCCTATCAGGTTAAGGAACTAAAGGATAAATTCTCTAAACTTTGGAACTTTTCTTTTGATTGGTCTCTGATTTCTCTAGGTAAGAGCTACTATGAATTTTCTTTCGGCTCTTCTGCTAATTTTAGCTGAGTACGGTCGCTTGGTTCTTGTAATTTAAATCCAGGTGACATCTGTTTGCTTGAAAGCCCGACTTTGACCCTTTTTCTACAAAACAAACTAATGCTCAATGCTGGGTCCAACTTCATGGCCTTTCCCATGAATATTGGAGGCCAAAAATTCTTTTCGAGATAAGTGAGTGCCTAGGGGTCCCTATTGCTTTGGATGAAGCCACTATGAAGAGAACTTTTGGTCACTTTGCTAGAATTCTTGTTGATGTTGATTTAATTGCCAAGTTGCATGATCAATTGCTAGTAGAAAGAGAGGGATACACTTTTCTTATCGGGGTATAATATGAGCGTCTGCCTGTGTTTTGCAAGTTCTGTCAATGTATTGGGCACACTCTACAAAATTGTAAGCAATGCAATCCTCAACAATTTGTGGAAAGAAATAAAGGAAGTAAGGAGGAGTCACGAAAGGTGAATCAATTGCCTTCTAAGTCTACTACTCAATCTGTTCCCAAGATAGATAAGGGGAAGTCTATTGTCATGGAGATAAATGTTGAGCACGTTCATATGTTGGATGGAGACTCATCAAAGAGCCATCAACCCAGGGCCCAGCTTGGTATCTGTGAGATTATATTAGTAGATGATGATAATGATCCTAATCGTTTTAAGGGTACAAATAATATTGTCTTAACTCCTGGGGAGGTGGCAGAAACCCCGAACCCTCTTCTTGGCGTAGCTACTATTGGAAATGATATACAACAGGCAACCCCTAATATTCACACAGATTGTATCGCTATGCAAAAATATCCTTCTCTGTCAGCTCCTCAACATAATATCTCTCCTTAGAAATCTACATTTGCTCAAAGTTTCCCGTCTTCTTTAAATAATCAGAATTTGCAGGATGTGGATCTATCCTCCACACAATCTCCCACGACAAGACTTGATTCGATAAATGTCTCAATGTCAGATGCTACTTCCAACCTGGTGGCTGCTATGACATGAGAATATCAGGGAAGGATTGGGGGGATGTCTCAGATATGATGATGTTGTTGCTGATTCTCAAGCAGTTGCGGCTGTGCCCAAGACCCAAAACTCACTTCCTGCCTCAGAGTCTATTGCTATTTCTAACCCAGTAGTAGCTTCTGACATGAGGATATTAGGAAAGCTTTTGGGTGAAATGTCAGATGATGTTGGTTATCCGGTGGCTACTGATACCCAAAGAACAGTTGCTCAACATGAGTATTTTGAACCGGTTGTGTCCAAGACCCACAAGAGGAAATTGAGGCAAAAAAAGAATTTGGTCGTCAGATACAATACTCGCTTGAAGGAAAATTCTGCATCTGTCTCCTTTTGATTTAATTTTGTTTTTTAGCTCTTTAATCTATCTTTTACCTTTCCGTTAGGATGAATTGTTTTAGGGGGTCTCTATATTAGGGCGCTTTATTATTGCTTTATTTTTTATTGTCATTCCTTGCCAAGGGTATTGGTCTAGTCCCCCCTTGGCCTCTCTTTTGTCTTCCTCTTTTTTCCTTTTTTTTAATAAATTCAGGAGGAGGTACTCCTTTGAGCTAAAAAAATCTTATTCCCTTTGTCTATTTATTTTTCACCTATAATCTCTTATAATAGTCATATCCTACTCTAGGTTTCGTTAATTTTATAACATGTTATTGGCACGAGACTTTACCAGAATGATAGTTTAAAATCAACTTGGGGACTTTTCGGAAGAATACTTTTTCTTCTATATTTCTTTTAATTTAATTCATGTTATCATGTTCTTTCTTATAGATTATATTTTAACATGTTAATCTTCTATAATTGTTGAATAGAAATTTATTGAGAATTTTATTTAGCTAACACAATTATTTATCTTTATCATTGTTTGTGTAGATATGTGATATATATAGTTTTTGAAGAACCAAAGAAAAAACTCGTATTCGAGCATTCTGTATAGGATTGTTCAAGGTGCAAAAACTCGGGGTATAGTTCTTGAAGAACGAATAGTTAGAAAGTATGATTTTTCTTGATCATTATTTATGAGAGATTTGTGGTAAAATTCTTCAAGGACTAAATCTCAAGACCATTATTGTCATCTAAAAGATTTATTTGGTCTTAGTATAATTTGAAACAAAGGAAAATAAGAGAAAATATATATTTCTTTATGTTACTCGAAGGTGGTCATGGAGTAACAAAAATGAGAAAATACTTTCAACATGTCTCTGACTGAACAGGATTTATGATTGCTAAAAATGTGAAAGCTCACATAATACCAGAAGTGAATGGTTCATACTATTTTTTGAGTACAAAAAAAGTGATTGTATATTGATGTGGTAAAGGTTATCATTATCCTATTTATAAAAAGTCATTAGTATGTGTCAAAAAAAAGGTCATTAGTGTTGGAATAAGAATCTCATTCTAAGTTTTGATGATAACAAACTAAGTAAGATTTAGGTTTTCTATTGAAGTGTGATCTAACATGTTTACCAAATGACAAGAACAGGTGTCCTAACACAGCAAAATAAGGCTCTACCTTAGTTCAACAACTTGGCAAAATACAAGGGTAGAAAAGCCTTGAGAAGGTTAAAATATGAGAAGCTTAAAATAAGTCAAAATAAGGTTTGACTAATTTTACGGAAGGTTGACCAAAGTCAACAAAAGGTTGACCAAAAGTCAACATAAGGTTTGACCAGAAGTCAAAAGAAGGTTGACTCAACAAACATCTTAGAAGCATAAGTTCGTGCTTGAGAAGGTTGATGTGAAGGAAGATTAAATGTTGAAGAAAGTTACTGAAAACCATAACCAATTTATCACAAACACATTAACTTCTCCTGAATGATATTCAGTTGCATTAAATGAAAATATCTTGCAATAAATGTGCTGGAATGTTTCAAGCCATAAAGAGGAAATGCTTGATTATTCCCTTTGTACATTTGAAGTGTTTGTACATACTAGGAAGCTTGAGAAGGTTCGTTTAAATCAGTTGTAGGTTGGCCAACAATAGCAGCTCAAGTCATAGCTGTTGAGTAGGATACTAGGAGAGAGTACATATCCTGCTAAAGAAGGTTCAATTGTTCGGATAAAGCATAAAGCAAGTCTTAAGAATGTTCAAAAGCTGTCAACATTTGTACCTTATTACTTCCCATCACTCCTATGGACCTATGGATATTCCAACCGGCTCTCTTCAAGTGTCTAACGGCTATATTCATCTTCCTTGGCTATTTAAATAGTTCATTCTTAAGATCCAAAGTATGAGAGTTAATTGCAACCTGCACAAAGTCAAGCTTCTCAAAGCAATCAACCTTCTCATCCCACACTCAAAGCTTCTTCAAGTTCAGATCTGGGATCTCTTTCTTGAGTGTGTGCTAGCTTGTTAGAATCATGGTTTACAGTGTATCTATCTTTATTTCAAGCTCATAAACATCCCAAACCAAACCCCTTATTGTAAACAACAATAGTGTAAGAATCTCATCAAACTACCTAAAGAGAGGTGAGTGTTGGTGGTGATACTACTTGATTGAGGAAGCTCTTAGGAAACTAGAAGAGAGTTTCTAAGAGGTGGAAAACAGCAAGGTGTTGTTGTGTAAGAGTATACTAGGCTTTTGTGTGTGATCAAAAGCTAGTATTGTGAAAATTTTTTGACTGATCAAAAGCAAGTGTAAAAGCTATTTGGAGAATAGTGGAAATACTCACTTGGAAGTGAGGAGAGGATGTAGCCTATTTTGGGTGAACCTCTATAACTCCTCTGTGTTCTTTAAACTGCTTTTCATAACTATTTCCTAAACTGCTTTTCATTTAAGATATTTTTCAAACCAAGAGAAAGTTAATTTCCGCAACCTTCTCATCTTTTTTTGAAAACTACCTCTCTTACATAGTATATATCTATCTTACTATCATTATTAGTCTTCATCTTTCAAAGAGTTTGTTCTGGAGTGGACCGAAGGCCCAACCCCATCGAAGAGCTGGCCAAAAACAGCCCAGAAGCAAAGCAAGAGAGCAGATCAGGCCTTAACGGTCAGGATCGACCTACGCCGGATCTAACGGCTCCCCGTGAATCACTGACACTATAAATAGGGGATCTACCCCACCTGTCAGGTACACTATTCACCCTTGCTGTTACTCTGCCAAACTCTACCCCATGACTTGGGCGTTGGGGTGTCATTGCAGGTACAACCTGGGCTCTGGATACGACCAGTAATCAAGCAGATCGACCTGATACCTCAGTCACCCCCTGTAGAGCGACCTTGAGGTACAGTTCAGTGGCGACCATAGTGGGAGCCCACGGGCTATCCCACCAAAACTCCTCACGCCTCCTCAAGGCAGACCCCAGGCGACCCACCTTCAGAGTGTGGCCGAGATCCCAGTTCGACCACCACCCGTTCCTAAAGGAACAACAGCCAACGTTGCGGACGCTGGCGCTGGTCCTTATCCAGGCACGGCGCAATAGGTCACTGTAGCCCTTCCTGCAGACTTGGTTCAGGAGTTTCGAGATTTACTCCGTGATCGTGAATAAGCCCTTGCTCGTCAAAATGATCGCCTTACCCAAGTAGAAGACCAAGTAGCCTCCAGACGGGAGAACATGGCACCTGAGCCACGACGTCGCAACAATGGTTCACCCGTTCCACGGGCAAACCCATCCAAGGGGCATCGCTCACCCCTCGAAGACATCTTGTCCATCGATCTCCACCCCGACAGAGGGGACGAGGAGGAGGACTTACACCACCGAGGAGGACCCCGTCCACTCCCGACTACACCTACTGGCCAGAAGACTCTTCACATCAGGAGTCCTCTTATGATTCATCTGGTTCCCCCACACGGTCGCATAGTCGATCCAACGAGCGGTACACACACAACCATTCGAAGGACTATTTTGATGAAGAGCGACATGGTCATCGGGGACGACACCTCGAGGACCGACCACATCGTAAAGGACGAGGTTATATGAGCTTGGGGCCATTCACCAGAGACATAGATGAGTACCGCATCCCTCGCTCTCTGGAAAAACCTCTGTCTGACCTTAATATGTACAATGGGGTTAAAGATCCAGACGCCCACTTGAAACACTTCGATCAAATGATGAAATATAGGGGGGCGTCCGGACTAGTAAAATGCAAGATTTTTCCTTTAACTTTAGAGGGATCGACCTTAGAATGGTTCACTGAGTTGCGACCCAACACTATCTCCTCGTGGGAATAGATGGCCAGAGTGTTCACTACCCGCTTCACCACCTCAAGGGTCAAGCCTAAGTCTCAAGAAGTCCTGATTGCGATCAGATGGACCCGATGAGCCACTTCGAAGCTACGCGGAACGATTCAACCGTGAGGCCGACCAAGTAAGAAATCTAGATGACAACCAACGATTGTGGTTCTTGAGAAATGGACTCCTTAGGGGAAGCCGATTTGAGGTCGAAGTCGGCCGGCACTTGCCAAAGGATTTAGAAACCTTCCTCCTCAGATCTCAGAGGTTCATGAACTATGAAGAAAGGACGATGACCATTGAAGCCGCTGAAGCAGGGATGAATCAGCGACCTCGCGAAGAGCGCGGTCAGAGACCAAAGGGAGATTATGGTCGACCACCTAAAGACCCCGAAGCTAGAAAGTTCACAGAGCGTACGAAGTTGAACATCTCTTATGCGAACATCCTTTCGGAATGTGCGAACGCTGAGTTCGGGGATATCAAGAGACCAGAACCTCTCGCTCCTAAGAAGAGGCAGCGCCCAACCAAGAAATACTGACGTTACCACCAAAGTAACGGGCATGACACGAACAATTGCATGGCCCTCAAGGACGACGTTGAGGCGTTAATCAGAAGGGGAAAGCTGACCCAATATGTGAAAAAGACCCAAGTCGATGGTTGGTCACCTAGGAAGGGAAAGGCCCCAGCTGACGAGGTGGCCAAAGTTTTCGAAGAGGACGAGGATGAGGACGATGATGTCCCCGACACCCGAAAATCTAAGGGAAGGCCAGTCGCAATGGTAATCACAGGAGGCATTCCCACTGATGGGAGAGAAACGAACAGATCGATAAAAAGGTGGGATGAGATCATGAGCGTCAAGAGGCCACCCGTTTCCTTTGGAGACGAGGACCTTATTGACGGGACGCATAACAACGAGGTACCACTTGTGGTGGTAGCTGTCATGGCCAACATGAAAGTCAGACGAATACTAATCAACCAATGGAGCTCTGTAGATATTACTTTTCAAGATCTCCTAGACGTTCTGAAGATATCAAAAGAAGATTTGAGACCTTACAGAGGAACAGTCCTAACCGGATTTAATGGAGCATCCACCACACCGATCAGACGAATTGAGTTGATGGTCACTTTCGGAGACGATACTATGGAGAAACCCCTGTGCCGAACAGTTAGAACAGACTTTATAGTGCTATCATGCAAATCGATCTACCAATGTATCATCAGGCGACCAACCCTAGCGCGACTGGAGGCTGTACCATCCACAGTTCACCTGAAAATGAAGTTCTACACTAAAGGTGGGGAGATCGCCACCATCCAGGCCGATCTGTTATCGGCAAAGCGAGCTTTCCTCTTAAGCTTAAAAGACAAAGGTAAGAAATCCAGGAAGGAAATAGAGGATGTGATGAAAGGAGGAGAGCAAGTCAATGTGGCTGATCTTGATGTTCGGTACGACCCTGACAGTGAAAAAGATGAGGGGGACGACCTCCTAACTAGGTAACTAAATAAGAGGATCAAGAGGTCTGAAGAAGAATTTACACAAGTACAGTTGGGAAAGCAAGGGATGACGACGAGGCACAATGGCAAGGTCGTCCCTAGGGATTTCGATGTAAGACAACTGGTGTTCAAAAAGGCAGATGTTGGAAGGAAGAATGCAGGTCAGGGCAAGCTCGCCCCTAACTGGGAAGGCCCCTACCGTGTCGTCTTGAAGATGAGGAAGGAGGCCTATACTCTGCAGACCATGACTGGTGGGGTGACCCCGAATACCTGCAGTCCTCGTTTTGTAAGAACTGAAAGAATGTCATGTTTAACTTGATGAATGAAAAGAATAAACGGGCGGGACACTCTTTTTCCCACAGGGTTTTTTATTGAGGTCCGCCTGTCCGTCAGATAAAGATGAGGCATTTTTTATATACAGATGTTTATGTCTCTTTAATTGCGAACGATCAATTACGAATGAACTAAAAAGTTCAACCTGCTGCGCGAGTTAAAATCAAATCGAGTTTGATAAACTGCAAGGCATAGGTAACACTTAAACGAATTTACGTATAAACGAAGCGACCTAAAAGAAGGCGCACCCCAAAAGGCGAGCTAAATCCAAGTAGAAACTTGGTAAGCTGCCGGAAGGGTAGGGTCGACCTCTGGTGAACCAGAACGATATGAAAGAAGACTTATCTAGGTAGAAACTTGGTAAGCTGTCTGAAGGGTAGAGTCGACCTCTGGTCGACCAAAACAATTAAAAAGGACTTATCCAAGTAGAAACTTGGTAAACAACTTAAACGGGCACGGTCAACCCATGGTCGACCAGAATGATCTGAAAGACTTAGCAAAATAGAGGCCCTCACATGCGGGGAACGAGTGAAACAATCAAAAGGAGCGAACAACGGTAAGTCAAATTAAACTCGAGCTTAAAGATAAACAAAAGTGAAATTAAAAGTTGACCCGAGGAACGGCCGGGCACCGATCAAGTACGAATTACAAAAGAAGGACGACCTAGAGGTCGCCCCATTAAGCATTACATTGACAAAGATAAAAACAAGAAAAACAAAGTACATCAAGATCATTCTGGAGGAGCCCAAACGACCACCTCCTCACTGACAACCTTTCCCTCCTCATCCAACTGCTCGGGCCTGACAATGCGATCGCCCTCCAAAAAGTTGGAAAACTTGATGGTTTCACGATCGAACTCGATATCGGGCTGCATACACTTGACCTGTTTAAGAGCCTCTTCAAAGTGCTCCTCACAATAACCCACGACCTGGTCCTTTAAGGTTTCATGACCTTCCACTGCCTTATCTCGTTCCCCCTCGACATCAGCAAGCTTCTTGTTCAAGTTCTCGACCTGGTCTGACAACTCATTCAGCCTGGTTATCTCAGATTGCAGCTTAGTTTCAGCTGCCTGTTGAGCGGTCACAACATCATCCCGTTCTTTCTTAAGGGTGGCTACAGACTGTTCAACCTCATTCAGCCGTTTGGAGGTCGGTTCCAGCGCGTCCTCAACCTCCTTCAACCTTTTCTTGGTCGACTCCTGCTCCTCCCTCAACTCTGAAATGGTGTCAACGCATGCATGATATTTGTTAGTTTTATCTTGTAAATCTATTTCCAACCACAAGTTTTGATGGATGAGTTTAACACCTTTGCGTCACTCTTTCTCCTCCTCCTTGAAGCGAGCGTGCTTTCGATCGGCCGCTTTGGCCACCTCAGCCATGAAGATAATGGGGTTCTGTTTGACCACATTGACCACATCAACACACTTTTCCTTGTGTTTTTCCCTATCTCTTTTCCTCTTATCTTGGTCGTTCGAACCCCCACCTCGACCATGATCGACCTGAGCATTCAGGACGACCTCCTAATTATTCTGCTCGTCCTGATTGGTGTGGAGAGGGGTAGGAGGAGGAGTGGGAGGCTTTATTCCCTTCTTGGAGTTCTGCCACAAAGCTTTGAAACCAGCCTTAGATATTTCACCTGTAAAAATACAAAGGCTCCTAACAACGACCATGAATCCAGTTCTGCCACTCACCCGCGAAAACTGCAAATCACAAAGCCATAGTCGCTGCGAAGGGGCAAACACACCATGCGAAGTGGTCGCCCAAGGTAGTGGTCGGCCAAAAACTTCAAATCACGTGGGGTGTGGTCGGCCGAAGAAGCTGGGTTGCGCCTCGCCGTCAAATCGATCGCCCGAGATGAAGAATCAATCACCAAAGAGGGGCAGACACACCGTACAAGTGGTCGCCCAAGGAAATCAAATGCCACCGTTGGTTGATCGCTCCGAAGACTAGCACACCGTGAAGAATGTTCGCCCAAAAGGGGCGCCCACCGTCTAGTAGCACTCGTCCGGGGAGAATGTTGATCGTCCGAAAAAGAGCCTCGTAGTTAAGAGCTGCAGATCGCCCCAGAGGGAGTAAAAGTGGTCACTCCAGAGGGGGGTCTTTTGAAGAAAATTAAGTTCTTGGAAAGTGGATGGGGAGAAATAGTGTTAAAAATATCTGGAACGATCCGCTATGATCCCGATCGTGGAAAAATTCACAAATAATGACTGGGGGCACGACTATTAGGACCACACATCAAGCCTAAGCCTGCTCAATTATCGACCTTGGCTTTGGGGGCAACTGTTCTGGAGTGCGTCGAAGGCCCAACCCCATCGAAGAGCTAGCCAAAAGCGACCCAGATGTAAAGCAAGAGAGCAGATCAGGCCTCAACGGTCAGGATCGACCTATGCCAGATCTAACGGCTCCACGTGAATCACTGACACTATAAATAGGGGATCTCTACCCCACCTGTCAGGTACACTATTCACCCTTACCGTTACTCTGCCAAACTCTACCCCACTGACTTTGGCGTTGGAGTGTCATTGCAAATATAACCTGGGCTCTGGATACGACCATCAATCAAGCAGATCGACCTGATACCTCAGTCACTCCCTGCAGAGCGACCTTGAGGTACAGTTCAGAGTTTATACGTGCCTCTATCATCTGTTGGTTTTCAATCTAAGAGAAGGTTATTTCATTCAACCTTCTCAACTTAGGTTTAACAAAAAGTTAAATTGTTTTAAACCTAAAACCAAGTTAAAACCAACATATCTATTGTATAGACTCATTACTAATTGTCATTCTTCATTGGAGAAGGTTTGTCTCTGTGAAGAAATTGTTATTACTAACCTTCTCATATCCAAGTTCATTTTGAGATACGTTCTTGAAGAAGTGTTTCAAGTATCAAGTTTTAAAAGGGAACACAATTCAAACCCTCCCATTTCTTGTGTAATTTAGTCACTTCAATTAGTATGATTTGTGATTATGATATTTGTTATTACTAATAATTGTGTCGTAATTTTCTTTGTGATTATAAGTTCTCTAAATGTAATTTATTTTCTTTCTAATACTTGGAATTTCATATAAATATTTAGCAAAAAATAATGTGTGTCTCTATTTTTTATTTGTAAATAGTAATTTTTGTTATATTCTTTAGTTAGTAGTTTTATATTTTGTTGTTTAAATGATAAAAGTTTAATAGATTATTTTTATTCATTGTAAATTCATATATATATATATATATATATATATATATCTAGCTATTTAGCTAATAATTGAAATTAAAATATTACCTTAGAAGGAAAGGGAGGAAGAGAGTGCACTTCAACGGAAGACTTGAAAAAAGAGAGTAATGGAAGAGAGGGTATATTTAGGAAGAGAAAATTTTATATTTTTTATGCTTGTTTTACAAGTGAGGCAGGTATGCCTTATATAGGGAAATAAAGGCTTACTATTTAAGCCGGTAAAGGGCTACTGTTACATTAGGTAGCCGGTAAACAAGGTGACAAAAAACACTATTAATGCCTGGTACACTGTGGGCCCCATAGGGGCATTAACAATGAATACAAACGACGAAAATTAAAAGTAAATAGTAAAAAGCATAATTTTGCTTTTGACTTAATTGTCTCCACGGGATTCCTTATCATGTCTTGGCAGAAATTATTGCTTTGATGATGTCATGGCTTGCATCATCATTGTTGTCCTTTTCCTTTCCTGGTTTGCTGAGTCATTGACTGGATCATTGCATCCCAAAAATCTTCGGGAGTTGGGTTTTCTTCGTCCTGAGATTCTCCGGCCAAGCAATCAAATGCAGTAGAGTCCATTGAACCTTGTGATGAGCTAGTCTTCATAGAAACATCTCACCTTTTAACTTGGAATGTTTTAAAGAATTGATTTTTTATATGGTCAAGAGTTCTGACCTTAATTTGCTCTTCAGTTTCATTTGGGTGAATCTTTTGGAAATAATTTTTTAGATTGGCTACTGAAAGCTCTTGAGAACTTTGTTCTTTTGTTTTACATTGGTCATCAGCTATTGCTGGTTCGATTTTGGCCTCCATGTATTGAAGGTCTTCAGTAGCTATTGCTGGAATTTAATAAAATATAAACATGGACCTTGTCTATCATTTTAGAAGCATTCTTCAAAATTAAGGGGCTATGATTGCACCAATCATCATATAAGTGTAGTAAATCCACTGGTAAAATTTCCAGGGAAGGGCCAAATTTTACCCACCAATTATAAAACCAATTTGGTATAGGTTTCTCAACCACTTCTGGGTTGACACTAAAGAACCAAGAATGCTTGTTCTTTGGATTTTGATAATAAAAAGCTAACGAAAAAGCTTGGATATAATCCCAATAATTAAAATATACATATTTTCCTTCGGCAATTTTTATTGCCTTTTCTCCATTAGGATTTAATCCCCATTCTCTGGGTGACAATATCTTATTGATATGGCACTTGCTGAAGTTTATAAAACTTTCTGGATTATTGTTTTGGTGGTGATGGGTAATTGTCACTGATTCAGTGGCTAATAATAATATTTCCAAATGGGGTCTAGACTTACCATAGAGTCCAGGATATCCTCTTGATTCGAGGTATCTTGTTTTGATTGACCACCCATCATTAGGGGCCAAACTTATGTCTTCTTCTTCGACATACATAATGTCTTCTATACCAGGGTTTTCAAAATACTCTGTTACTTCATGGGGTTCATTAACCGCTGCCTCTTTGTAAGATGGCATTTTACCTGATGAGGAAGAAGGAATATCTTCTTTCCTTGGGGGCGCAGGCAATTGCTGCAAATTTCTCGTCCTATGGACTGTAGTCCAATCCCCTATTAGAGGAATGTTTGTTTCTTGATAGGGCAACATATTGTTGCTCCCACGTCCACGGCCACGGCCATAGCCACGACCTCTTCCCCTATTGGGGGTAGTCATTCACCCTGCAGGAATTCACGGGTTAAGTAGTCAGCAAGAGAATTATTTTCTCCTTTAATATATTGAATATCAAATTCAAAAACTGATAATTGGGCTTGCCAATTTGCAAAAATTTGTTTTGCTACAAGATTTTTAACATCTTTTTCAATAATTGATTTAGCTGAACTACAATCAATTCTTAGCAAAAATTTTTGGTTTAGTAAATCATCCTGAAATTTAGAAATGCATTAAATAATGGAAAGCATTTCTTTTTTAATAGTCGAATATTTTGACTGTGTTGGATTCCATTTTCCAGACGAGAATCTTACTAAAACATCTTTATTGTTATCTGGGATAACCTGTTTTAAGATACCTCCATATCCTATATTTGAGGCATCTGTTTCAACAATTTTGAAAAGCTTTGGATTTGCTAAATTCAAACAAGGAAGACATTTGACATTATTCTTAATTCTTTGGACAGCTAGGGAATGTTCTTCTGTCCAAGGCCTTGGGTTTTTCCTAAGTCTACTGTAAAGGATAGCTGTATCCTATGATAGACTTTCATAATAATCAGAATTATAATTTACGCTTCCTTAGAATCTTTGGAGCTGCTTCTTATCAGTAATAATATTGGGGAATTTTGAAGCAAACTCTATGCTTCTGCTGATAGGAACAATTGTTCCTTGATCTATTTCATGGCCCAAAAACCTTGTCCTTGTTTGGAACAATTTCATTTTAGGGGCAGATAAAACTAGACCATTATGTCTGACTAAATTTTTGAAAATTTTCAAATGTTTCATGTGTTGGTCTACGGATTTTGAGAAGACTAACACGTCATCAATATAAACAACCATGAAATCGGAATAAGGATTAAAAATATCATTCATGATATTCTGGAATTCAGAAGGAGCATTTTTAAGTCCAAAAGGAAGGACGTTCCATTCAAAGTGTCCAAAAGGGACTGTAAAAGCTGTTTTGTATTTATCAGATTCATTGACCTGTATTTGCCAATATCCTGATTTCATATCAAATTTTGAAAAGATCAAAGCATCGTTAAGTCTATCTAATAAATCTTTTTTATTAGGAATCGGGTATCTTATCCATTTTAAAACCTTATTAAGAAGTTTATAGTTAATAACTAATCTGGGAACACCTCGCTCCTGCTCAGCATTCTTATTAACATAAAAAGCTGTGCAACTCCAAGGTGATTTGGATTTTCTAATTAAACCTTTTTCTAAAAGGGAATTAATATCCTTCTTACAAAGATCAAGATATTCTTGATTCATGTGGGCTGGTCTAGCCTTAGTAGGAATTTGACTTTCTTTGAAGTCATCTACGTAAGGTAGAAAAACGATGTGCTGCTTTCTATTCCAAAAAGCACTAGGTAGATCATTACACACCTCAGTCTTGAACTGTTGTTCAATAACTTTGATTTGTCTTCTAGTCTCTTCTTTACTATGATGATCATTAATATTGAAAATATTCATTTCACTTTTAAGAAAACATAATTGTTTTTCTTTATTAAGGAGAATATCTCTAACCTCATTTAACATCCTAGTTTGCGGATCGGTAATAAATTCAAAAATAATTTTCTTATTATCAATAATGGTGGTAATACCATTTTGATCAATATTTGTCATAGGCATGATATTATGCAAAAAGGGGGTTCCTAGAATAATTCTATGTGTCAAATTTTTGACTAAAATAAACGATGTCGGTAAACATATATCTTGATTGCAAATATATGCGTTTGATAGCTTATAATTAACTTGTAATTTATCTCCACCAGCCTGAGTTAGGGCTTGTGTGGTTTTCGAAAAATACTTAGTAGCGATAATTCCCTCTTGTATGCAATTAAGATCAGCTCCGCTATCTATTAGAGCTATTTCATTTTTCAAAATAAAATTTCTGCTAATAACTAGGGTTATTTTGACAAACCATTTTTGTGAAGTTACTCTATCTAAAAGAGATAAATAGTTATTGCTAGTGGAAGTGATTTCTTCTATGTTGGAAGGGATTCCTTCGATTTGTTTTGGAATTTCCAATAAAGAGACTCTTTGGGATACGATATTATTATCCTTTTTAATCTGAGATATCTCAGATTTTAAGAGATTTATTTCTCTTTTCAAATCCATAGTAGAAACAGGTGTTTCTTTAATATTGGATTGTCTAAGCCTTGATAATACCTCACTTATTTGGTAAGGTGGCTCTATAATTAGAGGAGATTCTTTCTTCGCATTTTCCTTTATTAGGAAATTGATCATTTTTCTTTTCAGATCATTATCTGAAATAGTTTCTAAAGCCTTTAAGGCTTCATCTTGTTCTGCTGTAAGAACATTTAATCCATTCATATCAACAATGGATTTCCAATAATTTAATTCATTGCATTGACAATCATTATTGTTAGTAGAAGAAGACTCTGAAGAGGTATCATTGATAACCTCTATATCTTCATTTGAAGATTCTAGTTCTGATTCAGAACTAATTAATAAGACTTTTGCCAATTGGGTCCTTAATTGGTCGTCCTCAATGTCATTCAGGGCTTTTTTGGTCCAACATTGATTGGCATAATGTCCCATCTTGCCGCATTTATGGCAAGTAATGTCCAATTTTTTGGCTTTTCTTTTGCCTTTGCTTTGGTAGGGCTTATCCTTGGGCCTATTTTTATAATAATTTCTTTTATATTTCTTCTTTTGAGGAGATTTATAAAATCCACTTGTCTTGTCTTTATTCTTTTTATAAAACCTATTATTAATAGTCCTTTGTTTCTTATCCTTTAACCCTGGAGGCTTATCAATATCAAAAGCAAACTGTTCGCAGAACTCACCTAATTGGTGTTTCTCAGATAACTTTTACTTTTTTAATTGTTTTTTCAGCTTTATGTCATTGCATAGAGCTAATCCTTCGTTGATACAAGTACTAATAATTTGACCATAGGTCAAGTCAGCATAATTAATATTAATGCCATCATTTTTCATTCTCAAAGATTGTCTGATTTTTTCAGCAAAAAGATAAGGTAGACCATCTACAAATTTAGACTTCCAATGGGTAGAATCAGGGTTATTTAATTGAAAAACCCTTGACAAGAAAGTATCTTTATACCATCTAAAATGGGTTAAAGAGATATACCATCTGTTCCAAAGAATTTAAAAACCCAATAAAAAATGAAGAATTGGTCGAATATCCAAAGAATTTGGATCAATTAAATAAATGGACAATTCCATCTGTTCCTTCAAAACAGATATACAAATTTGGTATGTTTGATATTATGTCTTGGTATGCTGTCAAAACCATAGAACAAACAATACAAGTTTCTAATAATACTCAGATCATAAAATTATTAAGTAAAAAGGATTTACTTCCCTTTAAGGACTATAATTTTATCCATATTGGACTTGTTCAAATTGCTTTTAAACCTTTAACTTTATTGGGTTTAAACTCTAGTATTATGGCATATGTTAGAGATGGTAGAAGCAAAGATTTCAAATCATCCTTAGCTGCTTTAATTGAAACCAGCTTATGTCATGGTCCTGTTTATTTTGATGTTTCTCCCAATTTGAGTTTGTCTTTATCTGACAAGAATTTACTTGATGCTATACAGCTCACTATACATACTAATGGTTATAATTTTAAACCAGGCAGTGAGGTAATAGCAATATGCTATAGAGTCTATTATAAAGTGTTAAATACACTTAATCCGAAAGTTAAGCAAATATCTTTCCCAGGAACAACTACTCTTGTTCAAACTAATTTACTAACTTCAAATATAGTCACAAATAGACTAATAAAATGGAATGAAATAAATTTTCCAGAAACATGGTCCCTACCCCAAGCTGTAGAACCTGAACCTATCCTAAATAGGGATATAGATCAAATAATTCAGACTAATGAAGGGGACATAGAGATAGAATTTAACCCCAAGAGAATTATTAGAATTCCTAGAAGTCTTTCAGAAAGACATTCAGTTAGCGAGTTTTATACAACTCCCACTGAACTAAATAGAGCCTCTAGTTCTCACCCAATAGAAGAAATAGAGACAGTAGAAAATATGAGAATAAGTGAAAATAAAATTCCCCATGGAATTTATCAGAAAAATCAATCCCAGAGTAGGGAATCACCTACTCAATCAGAAATGAGTTTTCATTTATGATGACAGAACTCATAGACTTCTCCCCAGGGAGCGAGATGAGATGACTCATTAATAATGAGTTCCAACATGATAGAAATGCCCAATTTAGGCAATGGTATTTTACAAAGTTCTCACCCCCTGAACTTAATAGGTTCAAAGAAGATTATTATGAAGAATTAACCATAACTCAGAATTATACTTCTTTTGTTAAATGGTTTGTAAATTATTTTAATAATAAGATTAAAAATGAAATTTTGGTTCTTCAATCAAAAACGTGGGAGACCACTAAAGGAGAAAAAATCAGTTCCCCTTTTCCTCCTAAACAAACAATTATTTTAGGCCAAAATGCTGAGGCCAGTGCTTTTCTCACTTTGCAAAAAATAGAAAGTAACCATGTTACTATCAAAGAATTGAATTCTATAGTTAGATCCCAAAATTATATAAATGCTTTTCTTATCTGTTTAGGAGAACAATTCGTTTCTCTTGAAAACGATTTATTATCTTTAAAAGACATGGTTGAAAGACAAATCTCTCAACAAAAATTAATTTTGGAACAAATAGGTGAATCAAAAGCCCCTATAGTTACTGAAACTCCCATAATCCAACCTCTTCTATCGGTAGAAGGTTTTAGAATGGAGGATAATAATACTGAGTTTACTCGTATTTTAGAACAAAAATTAAAGGATTTAAAATTAAATGTTTTATCTCAAAAGGATAGTTTAGATACTTCCGAAAATAGTTCAGAAGAAAATGAAAATGTCAATAATATTGATGAGTTAAGTAGAATGTTTAGTAACCAAAATATTAATCAAAATGACAATATTAATCCCGTATATACTTCTAAGTCCATAGAGAAGTATTATTATAAAAGGCCTTCTCCTCAAGACCTTCTTTTTGAAGAGAATGAGCCATATCAGAATTCCTATTCTGGTAAGGCCATTTATGAATGGAATATTGATGGCCTAAATGATAAACAAATAATAGATACTATACATAGAATGATTATGTATTCCACTGTTTGTAAACAGCATGGAAACTTTGACAGTTCCATAGCATCCTTTGTAGCTACTGGTTTCGTTGGCCAATTAAGAGGCTGGTGGGATCATTATCTCACGGATACCCAAAAGAAAGAAATTCTTTCTCATAAGAAAGAAATTAAAGTTGAAGATAATACTAACAATATTACTTCCACCACTGGTGTGGAAGATGCTGTATATACCCTATGTCTATCCATCTTACAACATTTTGTAGGAACCAATATTCCTATAGGAGAAAAATTACAAACTCTCCTTCAGAATTTAAGATGTCCCTCTTTAACCCATTTTAGATGGTATAAAGATACTTTCTTGTCAAGGGTTTTTCAATTAAATAACCCTGATTCTACCCATTGGAAGTCTAAATTTGTAGATGGTCTACCTTATCTTTTTGCTGAAAAAATCAGACAATCTTTGAGAATGAAAATGATGGCATTAATATTAATTATGCTGACTTGACCTATGGTCAAATTTTTAGTACTTGTATCAACGAAGGATTAGCTCTATGCAATGACATAAAGCTGAAAAATCAATTAAAAAAGCAAAAGTTATCTGAGAAACACCAATTAGGTGAGTTCTGCGAACAGTTTGCTTTTGATATTGATAAGCCTCCAGGGTTAAAGGATAAGAAACAAAGGACTATTAATAATAGGTTTTATAAAAAGAATAAAGACAAGACAAGTGGATTTAATAAATCTCCTCAAAAGAAGAAATAAAAGAAATTATTATAAAAATAGGCCCAAGGATAAGCCCTACCAAAGCAAAGGCAAAAGAAAAGCCAAAAAATTGGACATTACTTGTCATAAATGCGGCAAGATTGGACATTATGCCAATCAATGTTGGACCAAAAAAGCCCTGAATGACATTGAGGACGACCAATTAAGGACCCAATTGGAAAAAGTCTTATTAATTAGTTCTGAATCAGAACTAGAATCTTCAAATGAAGATATAGAGGTTATCAATGATACCTCTTCAGAGTCTTCTTCTACAGACAATAATGATTGTCAATGCAATTAATTAAATTATTGGAAATCCATTGTTGATATGAATGGATTAAATGTTCTTACAGCAGAACAAGATGAATCCTTAAAGGCTTTAGAAACTATTTCAGATAATGATCTGAAAAGAAAAATGGTCAATTTCCTAATAAAGGAAAATGTGAAGAAAGAATCTCCTCTAATTATAGAGCCACCTTACCAACTAAGTGAGGTATTATCAAGGCTTAGACAATCCAATATTAAAGAAACACCTGTTTCTACTATGGATTTGAAAAGAGAAATAAATCTCTTAAAATCTGAGTTATCTCAGATTAAAAAGGATAATAATATCTTATCCCAAAGAGTCTCTTTATTGGAAATTCCAAAACAAATCGAAGGAATCCCTTCCAACATAGAAGAAATCACTTCCACTAGCAATAACTATTTATCTCTTTTAGATAGAGTAACTTCACAAAAATGGTTTGTCAAAATAACCCTAGTTATTAGCAGAAATTTTATTTTGAAAAATGAAATAGCTCTAATAGATAGCGGAGCTGATCTTAATTGCATACAAGAGGGAATTATCCCTACTAAGTATTTTTCGAAAACCACACAAGCCCTAACTCAGGCTGGTGGAGATAAATTACAAGTTAATTATAAGCTATCAAACGCATATATTTGCAATCAAGACATATGTTTACCGACATCGTTTATTTTAGTCAAAAATTTGACACATAGAATTATTCTAGGAACCCCCTTTTTGCATAATATCATGCCTATGACAAATATTGATCAAAATGGTATTACCACCATTATTGATAATAAGAAAATTATTTTTGAATTTATTACCGATCCGCAAACTAGGATGTTAAATGAGGTTAGAGATA
Source organism: Astragalus glycyphyllos (assembly GCA_963573325.1). Lineage (NCBI taxonomy): Eukaryota > Viridiplantae > Streptophyta > Magnoliopsida > Fabales > Fabaceae > Astragalus > Astragalus glycyphyllos. The sequence continues at coordinate 20,752,920 of OY754313.1, read as the reverse complement.
TTCTCCTTAATAAAGAAAAACAATTATGTTTTCTTAAAAGTGAAATGAATATTTTCAATATTAATGATCATCATAGTAAAGAAGAGACTAGAAGACAAATCAAAGTTATTGAACAACAGTTCAAGACTGAGGTGTGTAATGATCTACCTAGTGCTTTTTGGAATAGAAAGCAGCACATCGTTTTTCTACCTTACGTAGATGACTTCAAAGAAAGTCAAATTCCTACTAAGGCTAGACCAGCCCAAATGAATCAAGAATATCTTGATCTTTGTAAGAAGGAAATTAATTCCCTTTTAGAAAAAGGTTTAATTAGAAAATCCAAATCACCTTGGAGTTGCACAGCTTTTTATGTTAATAAGATTGCTGAGCAGGAGCGAGGTGTTCCCAGATTAGTTATTAGCTATAAACCTCTTAATAAAGTTTTAAAATGGATAAGATACCCGATTCCTAATAAAAAAGATTTATTAGATAGACTTAACGATGCTTTGATCTTTTCAAAATTTGATATGAAATCATGATATTGGCAAATACAGGTCAATGAATCTGATAAATACAAAACAGCTTTTACAGTCCCTTTTGGACACTTTGAATGGAACGTCCTTCCTTTTGGACTTAAAAATGCTCCTTCTGAATTCCAGAATATCATGAATGATCTTTTTAATCCTTATTCCGATTTCATGGTTGTTTATATTGATGACGTGTTAGTCTTCTCAAAATCCGTAGACCAACACATGAAACATTTAAAAATTTTCAAAAATTTAGTCAGACATAATGGTCTAGTTTTATCTGCCCCTAAAATGAAATTGTTCCAAACAAGGACAAGGTTTTTGGGCCATGAAATAGATCAAGGAACAATAGTTCCCATCAGCAGAAGCATAGAGTTTGCTTCAAAATTCCCCAATATTATTACTGATAAGAAGCAACTCCAAAGATTCTTAGGAAGCTTAAATTATATTTCTGATTATTATGAAAGTCTATCATAGGATACAGCTATCCTTTACAGTAGACTTAGGAAAAACCCAAGGCCTTGGACAGAAGAACATTCCCTAGTTGTCCAAAGAATTAAGAATAATGTCAAATGTCTTCCTTGTTTGAATTTAGCAAATCCAAAGCTTTTCAAAATTGTTGAAACAGATGCCTCAAATATAGGATATGGAGGTATCTTAAAACAGGTTATCCCAGATAACAATAAAGAGGTTTTAGTAAGATTCTCGTCTGGAAAATGGAATCCAACACAGTCAAAATATTCGACTATTAAAAAAGAAATGCTTTCCATTATTAAATGCATTTCTAAATTTCAGGATGATTTACTAAACCAAAATTTTTTGCTAAGAATTGATTGTAGTTCAGCTAAATCAATTATTGAAAAAGATGTTAAAAATCTTGTAGCAAAACAAATTTTTGCAAATTGGCAAACCCAATTATCAATTTATGAATTTGATATTCAATATATTAAAGGAGAAAATAATTCTCTTGCTGACTATTTAACTCGTGAATTCCTGCAGGGTGAATGACTACCCCCAATAGGGGAAGAGGTCGTGGCTATGGCCGTGGCCGTGCACGTGGGAGCAACAATATGTTGCCCTATCAAGAAACAAACATTCCTCTAATAGGGGATTGGACTACAGTCCATAAGACGAGAAATTTGCAGCAATTGCCTGCGCCCCCAAGGAAAGAAGATATTCCTTCTTCCTCATCAGGTAAAATGCCATCTTACAAAGAGGCAGTGGTTAATGAACCCCATGAAGTAACAGAGTATTTTGAAAACCCTGTTACAGAAGACATTATGTATGTCGAAGAAGAAGACATAAGTTTGGCCCCTAATGATGGGTGGTCAATCAAAACAAGATACCTCGAATCAAGAGGATATCCTGGACTCTTTGGTAAGTCTAGACCCCATTTGGAAATATTATTATTAGCCACTGAATCAGTGACAATTACCCATCACCACCAAAACAATAATCCAGAAAGTTTTATAAACTTCAGCAAGTGCCATATCAATAAGATATTGTCACCCAGAGAATGGGGATTAAATCCTAATGGAGAAAAGGCAATAAAAATTGCCGAAGGAAAATATGTATATTTTAATTATTGGGATTATATCCAAGCTTTTTCGTTAGCTTTTTATTATCAAAATCCAAAGAACAAGCATTCTTGGTTCTTTAGTGTCAACCCAGAAGTGGTTGAGAAACCTATACCAAATTGGTTTTATAATTGGTGGGTAAAATTTGGCCCTTCCCTGGAAATTTTACCAGTGGATTTACTACACTTATATGATGATTGGTGCAATCATAGCCCCTTAATTTTGAAGAATCCTTCTAAAATGATTACAGGACAAGGTCCATGTTTATATTTTATTAAATTCCAGATCCCATGGATATGGAGATGGACTATTACCATAGCTCAGGATAATTACAATATCCCTGTTCTTCGAAGAAATTTCTTCTATAAATGGTGGAGTAGGATGGCTACCGAAGACCTTCAATACATGGAGGCCAAGATCGAAACAGCAATAGCTGATGATCAATGTAAAACAAAAGAACAAAGTTCTCAAGAGCTCTCAATAGCCAATCTAAAAAATTATTTCCAAAAAATTCACCCAAATGAGACTGAAGAACAAATTATGGTCAGAACTCTTGACCATATGAAAAATCAATTCTTTAAAACTTTCCAAGTTAAAAAGGAAGATGTTTCTATGAAAACTAGCTCATCACAACGTTCAATGGACTCAAATGCATTTGATTGCTTGGCCGGAGAATCTCAGGACGAAGAAAACCCAACTCCCGAAGATTTTTGGGATGCAATGATCCAGTCAATGACTCAGCAAACCAAGAAAGGAAAAGGACAACAATGACGATGCAAGCCATGACATCATCAAAACAATAATTTCTGCCAAGACATGATAAGAAATCCCGTGGAGACAATTAAGTCAAAAGCAAAATTATGCTTTTTACTATTTGCTTTTTAATTTTCGTCGTTTGTATTCATTATTGATGCGCCTATGGGGCCCACAGTGTACCCGACATTAATAGTGTATTTTGTCATCTTGTTTACCGGCTACCTAATGTAACAGTAGCCCTTTACTGGCTTAAATAGTAAGCCTTTATATCCCTATATAAGGCATATCTGCCTCTCTTGTTAACTAATCTTAGAAAAAATAAAAATCTTCTTCTCTTAAATATACTCTCCCTTTTCACTTAAGTCTTCCATTGGAATTGCGCACTCTCTTCCTCTCTTCCTCCCTTTCCTTCTAACGTAATATTTTAATGCCAATTATTAGCTAAATAGCTAGTTGTGGTAGGTCGTAGCCATGGTGTATAGATATATATATATATATATATATATATATATATATATATTTGAAAGCAATTAAAATTATGCTATGGTAAACCAGAAGGTTTCTATGTACTAATAAAAAACGACTAAATTGTACTTTTGGTCCTTTATCTTTGACCAAAGTTTTTGTTTGGTCCTTTATCTTTTTTTTCTCATTTTGGTCCTTTATCTTTTATGTTTCTCACTTTGGTCATTTATCTTTCACATTTGTTTCCGTTTGGTCCTTTAAAACAAAAACTCAAAAATGAAGAACACTATGAATGTCTTCAAGCACACCAATGTCCCTTCGATATAATGTTTCTTGAATAACTAATGCAATACGCGACAAATTGAATGAAACTTGACTCTAACTTGAATAAAATTTCGCAAAGAAATCAATGGAATGGAACCAGAATTTAGCTAAGAAAATAACTTATGCGCAAAATCACTTCTGGAACCAAAATCTTGAATTTGTAGTTAAAAAAAACCTTGAATCTACACAATGGTGATTTTTCTATATAGCACCAAATTGAATGATTCTTCAGCCTAAAGTGCTCAGAAATCAACAAAGAATCAGAATTTGGCAAGTATTTTGTTCAGAAAAGAACTTAAAATGCATAACACTGTGAAAAAGCATTTCACATCAATAAAACGCGTTTTAGTTCTTATTTTCTCATTTCTCAACCAGTTTAGGTCAAACCAGTCGCCTTCAACTCGAATTGAGTGTTATTCTAGATTGGGCCAAGCAGCCCAATCTGTACTAAGAGCGGCCCAATTCAATGCTGGATCAGGACCAACATCAGCCACTGTGGGCAACACCGAGATTAACGATCAAGATCGACACAGACCGATCTGACGGCCCAGGCTCAACCTAGGCAAGGGGAGAGCCCCTCTCCGCATCTATAAATATAGCACCGCCCTCAGAAATTAGGTACGCTTCGCTCATTTGTACCTCTCTTGACATCTGATTGCCGACTTTGGTACTAGAGTGTCTGCAGGTACCAACCCACCAAGCTCAGCCTTGGGAGAAGATTGCTTCCACCAAATCCATCCAACCTTGACCTTGGAGGGGACGACTTCAAGACTTGATCTACCAACTGCTCATAGAAAAATATTTAAACAAAAACGATGCAAATTTGGGAACGATATTAAAAACTGAAAATTTCATTCGCATTTCTATTTTTCTCATCATTCTCGAATTTCTACCATTTTTGTTAAAATTTTGCTATAGTTCAATTTCTAGTTGAACACAATTAGTTTGACACAAATTGGTTGAGAAACAGGCTTTATACAGATGAATTGCATCTTCACGATATTTTGCATTCCATTACTTTTCTAAACAAAATGCTTGTCATATTCTGATTTCTTGTTGAATTTCGAGCATTTAAAGCTCCAAAATTGTTCAATTTGGTGCTATAGCAAAATAACGATTGTTGAGATTGAAGATTTTTTCAACTTCAAAATCAAAATTTTGTTTCTAGAAGTGATTTTGAGCTTAAGCACTTTTCCAACCTTAATTTTGGTTCCACTGAATTCCTCGCAAAATTTTATTCAAGTTAGTGTCCTTTTTCATTAAATTTGGTTGCGTATTGCATGAGTTATTCATGAAACAAGAAATTGAAGAGATCTTGGTGTGTTTGAAGACATTCATAATGCTCTTCATTTTTATGAGTTTTTGTTTTAAAGGACCAAACAAAAACAAATTATGAAATAGATTGGTAATGGTAAATACAAACTTAAAGAGAATTAATACATAAAGGAAATAAAATTCATGGATAGGAATATAAAGTAAAATATAATTTGGGCATATGAATAAAAAAAAAAAGCGAAAGTATAATCAAAATGAGTTTGATCATCATCGAATTCAAGGGCTCCATCAACATCAATGACTTAAGGAGTTTGATCACCAACAAAGACGACATGGTCATCAAAGTTGATTGCATTAGGATTATCGGAATCTCCTCCATCGACATTTTGTTGACCATGGATTTCATCCACTTCAGACTTGGGACATTGGAGCCGACCACGTTGGCCGAACGAGAAAGAAACTTTCTACACCCGAATTTGCCAAGGGCTGCTCAGTTGTCGTAGAATCGGCCGAGGCAAGACATGGCTGAGGGAAATCGGCTCGACGTTGTTGCTAAGTCTATTTAGGCCTGGCTCTTAATGTGCTCATAAAATTATAAATTCCCAAGTTATAATTATACAACTTATGAAAAAAAATATACTAGAAAAGACCAAGTCAACCTAAGAGGGCATGAGAAGTTGGCCGAGTCAAAGGAGCTTGCTTTGGGAGCAAGTATACAATGCACCTGGACACTTGGAGCATGGAGAAACATCGTGGAAGTTGGAGCGGAGATATTTTACCCCACCACCATGCTAGTGGACGTTGTGGAGCGGTTATCCAAGAAACTAGGGCGCATTGCACAATATTGTATGTTTATCTCAGTCGATCCAACGGTGGAAATAGGCTAGTAATAGTGGTTGACGGAGGCTCATGTGTGTGTGTGTGTCTATATATATATATATATATATATATATATATATATATATATATATATATATATATATATATAGCTATCTTGTACATTTGTAAAATACAACCATTCAATCAATTCACAAGTCTTGACTTATTTTATTCTTCCTTTATTGCTTTTATCAATTATTTTTATGCATTCTTAGTTTAGTAACTCTCCTTCTACACTAGACACTTTCTAAAGTAGTCTAGAAACCCGCATTTGAGAAACCGAGCCCTTTTCTCAACATAATCACTTGATCAACAAAGGGATCACTACTAGGAGTGCGAATAATCCAACGTAATACTTAATCAATTGATCAAACACCTAGTCAGCCGATGAAACATCTAATCGGTTGGTTGAGCAATCAGCCAAGCACCAACTATTCGCACGACAGATTGTCAAAAAAAACTATTCCCACGACAACAGAAACATAACATGAATCTTGAAATGACAACGCAAAATATACTTCAATTTTTTAACAACACTACCTTGAAAATGAGATTATAAAGCTCTCATTTGTGCCTATGTCCAAGAATAGTATCAAGATCGACTCTTGGAGAGAAAATACAATGATATGCATCGTAAAAGCGTCTAGGAATACTAATCACTCGTTGAATAGAGGATGAAGAAGAAGGGAAAAGGGAAGAAATAAAAGAATGAACTTTTTTTAACAGAAAAAAAGAATGAAATTTATTACGGTGTCATTGTAAGCATTTGAGACAAAATTCTCACGTGCCACGTCTAATGTCTTTGAAACTAATTAGGAACATGAAGAACATTTAGAAAAACAAAATAAATGAATTAATAACAAATGCATCTAATGATTGAGTATAAAGAGTGCACAAAATGATTTAAGATAATTAAAACATAATTAAAGTTGTACTCCCAACTATTATTAACCTCAACCATGCATATTATTAACATCAACCATGCACCCTAAACACGAATCACATATATCAGAAATAGATGATCAACTAAAATAATTTATTGCGATAGAGTATTTGTCTAACTTAAAACTGCTTGAAGTAATTACAAATAAATTGTGCTATTTGAAGAATGACCCATATCATATATCTAAGCCACATTAGTTTGAACGAGTGTTAAACTGCATTGAACTCATTTTGAAGAATGAACCACAGGGATAGGTGTGAGGGAGTTTAACCCCCTAAAAAAAATTCTGCTCACTACCCTATAGAATTATTTTTTGACCCACCTGAATATTTTAAATTGCACCAGTAACCCAAATGTTGCACTCATTTGCACCAAAGACCCAAATTTCATGTACCCAAAACACAACACACTCACGGTTTCAGTGTTTCACGCTCAGCTCTCTCACGTTTCTGTTTCACGCAAGCTCTCTCTCTCACGGTGGCTCTATCACTCACACTCTTTTCTCACGGCAACATCCCCCTCTCTCTGACTCTCTCACTCGCTCTCTCTCACGTGGCTTCTCTGTTCTCTTTCTCACGGCTTCTCTGTTCTCTCTCTCACGACAACAACTTTCTTCTCTTCTCTAGTTCTCTTCCATTGAACTCTAGAAAACACTAACACAGGTTAGATTTCTTCTCTTTGCTAGTCTAATCTAATGAAATGATTTTTTGATTCTTTGATTGAAAACCCTAATTATTTAATTTTTGATTTGGGGAAAATTGAAAACCCTAATTGTTTAATTTCTGATTTGGGGAAAATTGATAACCTCAATTGTTTAATTTCGGATTAGTATTGGTATATTGTTTAACTGAAATTGTTTTGGTAATTAGTTTAATTGGTATATTGTTTAATTGCTTAATTTCTGAATTCTGATTAGTATTGGTAACATGTTTTGGCTAGTTTTGCCTTCTTTTGAAGCTGGCACTAGTTTTTCCTGTTACAACAGCAACTGTAGAAAGAGCTTTCTCTGCTTTGAATATTATGAAGAATAGGATGAATGACTATCCGGTGACATACATTGAGAGTGATGTATTCAATAAAATTGACTCTGACGCTTATTATTCAACGATTTCAGAATATGAGATCACGTAGAGGAAAATTATGAAATGTAAAATTTATTTATTTAAATATATCATAGTTGTTTTTAATTATATTTTTAGCAAATTGTGTATTTAAAAAATTTGACACCCCCTAGGTCCGCCACTAATGAACCATATTGTCTATCTAAGTCACATTTGTTTGATTAAGCGGTAAACTGTATTGCATTCATTTATTCAAAGAAACAATGAAAATTGCACTTAATTTATAATATTGTAAGCAATCATATGTACTTGATGGGAGAAAATTACTGTCCAAAAGGTAAATGCATAGACTACACTAAATATTTACTTAATATTTGATGACTGAATGGTTGCAAATATTTGAAATTTCTGAACCATTGAATATCAATATAAAATTAATATAAAATGATATACAGTTAGCATTCCTTGTAGGTATTTACATGGTGGGGAAATTGACCCCACACCTTATAGGGTGGATCTGCCATTGCTTGTATTCACCCTCTCTCGCTTTAATCTCCTATGGTGTTCTTCCCATCCGCTTTACCTATCATTTAATTCCTTTGAATTCCATGCTTTGTAGGTTGTTTCATAACAATTTCTTGATGCTGCTTTAACTTAACATCATTTTCCTTTAAAAAAGCATGAGATACCTGTAAAAAGGGATAGAGCATAAAATCAAAAAATAAAGATACAAAATTAAAATATAGTGCAGGTTCGCCCTTAATTGTTATAACCAAAAGAAGGATGCAGATTCACAAAATTTCCCTGCTAAACATCATTAGAGGAGTTATAATCGAGGAGGTCTCAACCTCAACCAATTTATGTATGCTTATTATTATTATTATTATTATTATTATTATTTAAATATGCTTTCAATACTGGTTGGTGTAAAATGCCAAAAATAAGGCAAATAAAGAAAAAATGTGATAATAGTAAATTAAAAAATAAAGAAATAAATTTATCTAAAAAAACAAAAGCATAACAATTTACGTATTTGAATAAACTTTACGTATTTGAACCATAAAGTACACAAAAACACACTACTTAGTATCTCACTTTATGTATTTTGTCATGAACTTGATTTTTTCACCGAACAGGTCGTTGAGGAACGAACTTCACGTATTTGAACATCTAAAATTTTTCTGAACCGTAAAGTACTCCTTAAAATTTGGAAAAGAAAAAGGTAGAATTTTCGGACTCTAAAGTATTCTAGAATGCACTAGCTTGTGTTACACTCTATGTATTTTGTTATGAAATTAATTTTTGTTTTCAAAAAACCGGTTATAGAGGAACGAACTTTGTACACCTACTTTTTTCTAATCCTTAAAGTACTTCTAAAACATAAAAATAAGAAGAAAATTAAATAAAAAAAGGCAAAATATCTCCCGGGGTCCCTTAACTTATTTATTTGTAACGAATAGGTCTCTTAACTTTTTTTTTGGTAACGCGTAGGCCCCTTAATTTATTTATTTGTAACGAATAGGTCCCTTAACTTTTTTTTGTAACGCATAGGTCCCTTAACTTATAAAAACATAACACTGTTGCCCCTTAAAATCTCTCCCTCAATAGTGTTACGTTTTTAAAAGTTAAGGGACCTATGTGTTACAAGAAAAAGTTCAGGGACCTATTCGTTACAAATAAATAAGTTAAGAGATCTGGGGAGATATTTTACCTTAAAAAAAGTGGGTGAGCACGAGGATTCTGCTAAAGCACGGTACTCGCATGACAGAGTAAAGCCACTTGAGTTTTTCTTGGCCCAATGAGCCAACTGAGTTTAGGATAAACTCCTTTCTGGGGTAGGGTTTTTGGGCTTTTTTAAAAATTTTATCCCAACACCATAATTCTATTAAAAAATTCAAAAAGTTTGGTGGGACAACAGCCCATTTCGACCTATATAAAACTTCACTTTGCGCACACCGAGTGCATAATCAAAGCAAAAATAAAAAATAATTGGTGTTAGATTCGGGTTAGGATCATCTCCAAAGGTCGACATTTCGAGAAAGATAGACACAAAATTTATAGTGGGTCATAGCATTAGTTTTTTAAATAAAAAATAGAGATATGGAGTCTCGTTAAAACCTTTTGATGCAAAAAAAAAAACCTTCTGATGCAAAACCGTCATTAGGGAAAAAACACCCGGAAGGAAAGAGTACTCTCCCTAAGTTTTATTGATAAAAAAGAGAAAATGTACAGAAAACATGGGGGACTAGACCAAAACCCATGAGCATAAACATCAATATAACTGGAAAAAAGAAGAAACAAACCTACAAAGGTGTGCAAAAGCATCACAATAACGACTCTCATCCCAACCAGGTCGGCACCAGAGTCGCTAACAAACATCTGCAGCACACCAAAAATAGGAGGCAAAAGGAGAACCCAGCCCATCGATGGCGGAAGAATTAACAAAACCTGTAGTTACGCAAACCTAACCTATTCCTGAAAAAATCCTCCGCAATGAAGCTCAGGATGAGATTCCACCAAGTAAAACCACTTGAATTAGTTCCATGAGCTGCAAGCTTATCAGCACAAGCATTACATTCTCTGTAAATGTGAGTGCAAACGAAGTTCATCTGCCTAGTCAAGTGTAGACAGTTGTTCCATCTGTTGCGGAGTTTCCAAGGAACAACATTACAGTTCTTAAAGGCTGAAACAACTAATTGAGAATCACATTCTAACCACAAGAACATCCAACCTTTATCAAAAGCAATCTCGATAGCCAACATAGCTCCAATAAGCTCAACATGAAGGGCATAACTGTTACCTATCGGGGCAGAAAAACACCCAAGGACAGTCGCACTCCTGTCTCTTAAAATACCACCACAAGCAGATGGACCAGGGCACCCTTTAGCAGCACCATCAGTATTGCACTTAATCATGTAAGGAGCAGGTGGGGTCCACATTAACTCTTTGATGGTTGAAGAATTTCTGTAATTACCATTAACATTAAAGACTTTTCTAATCATAAATTCAGCAGCAGAGGAAGACATTGTAGATTTAGAGGCATTTGCTGCCAGGGGCGGAGCCAGGATTTTTGTCCAAGGGGTGCCGACGATAAAATGTATGACTTAATAAAATACACTTTTATAAAAAAAGTGATATAGGTAATAATACTAGCCAAGTAAACCGTGAGAATGATATAGATACTAGGTAATAAAAAACAAGAAAAAGAAAGGAAAGTAGATAAAAATTTGATCTAATCTATAAAAAAATATTGTAAAAAAAATTAATATAGGTAATAACACTAGCCAAGTAAACCGTGAGAATAATATAGTGACTTGCAGTTCCACATTGACGTAGTGAAACTCGAAACTCTGGGTTTTTAACAATTCTGAAAGTGTCGTACCTAGTTTTTATTACTTTATTTTTAATTTTAAAAATAGTGGAGAGAGGCCTTGAGTATTTTTTATATAAACACTAATATTTTTCAAAATTTTGGGGGAGACCATGGCCCCACCAGATCCCCCCTCCCTCCGCCACTGTTTGCTGCTAAAGTCACAATGGAGTCTTTCATTTCTTTTGAAAAATAGAGAATCTTAATCTGTTTCTTTTCAAAATTAGACAACATTAATGAATGGTGTAACATTCCTATGCAATAGCTAGTTGTATTAACTATCCACAGTGAAGTTTATTAATTATGTCTCCAACCATATTATTCCTTGAAGTTAAATTTGATGTTGTACTTTAGGTTTATTTGTACTTGCATGATGAATGGTGCATGTAACATTCTTTTCGGAGTTAGAGTGCATTGATGAATGTTGGATTTTGTAGCCACTAGCTATTGTCTTTAAATGGGGACAATAGAGAGGGGACCAATATTGGTTTCAAGTCACTTTGTAATACTAGCTTTGTGGTTTTTGTCTCATAACCCTTTCTTCATGTCTACTTCTTTATCCGACAACCCAAGTTCCCTTGTCTCCTTTTCTTTCTTTCTTTTCTTTTTTTTTTTTTTTCAAATTTCAACTAAACTATCTTGTCAAAACTAATTAGATACCTTCGAGACGAAAAAGACTCAACAGTTTCACAAACATTTTAAATGGTTTAAGGGCTAAATAACCACTTTAGTCCTTGAATATGTGAAATACTTTTTCTAGAGAGTGATTTAGGATACTAAATCAGAAGTTTAGTAGCAAATATTAAAGGGGTATATGTGTCATTTCCACCATAATTAAAAACTCAATTTCAAAACACTTTCCCCAATTTCAAAAATAAAAAACGAACCACTTTACAATCGCGCGCAAAACACCAGAAACGACCGCCCGCCACAAACCACTCTACAATCGCCGTCGCCGTCGCAAAACACCGGAACCCACTCTGCAATCGCAGTCGCAAACCACCGTGAATCCACCGTCCGTCGCAAACGAAGTCTACAAACTCGCCGTCGAATATGTATTGAGATTTCTGTCTTTAACCATTGTTGCACTATTCTGTGGTTAGTGGCCACTAACCACAGTTATGTGTATCTGTGGTTAGAGGCCACTAACCATTGTGGTACTAATTTGTGATTATTGTCACTTACCACAAATGTGCATAACATTGGTTAGGATTATAATTTGCTCTTAATCATAATTTGTTTATTTAATTTTCATTTTCATTCCTTCTCCACGATTCAGGATTATGATTAGTGGTCACTAACCACAGATACACATAACAGTGGTTAGTGGCCACTAACCACAGATACACATAACTGTGGTTAGTGGCCACTAACCATGGATACACATAACAGTGGTTATTAATTGCTATGTCCATAAATTAACATTATCAAACTTGATCAAAATCACATTATCAAACTTCTATGCAAACAATGTGGCAATGGTATGTCAGTAAGCATATGTTTACATGCCATTGTATAACGGATATTACAGAAGTATAAATGCGTAAGAACAATTGTTTCCTCCTAAATTGTTTTACAAGTTCTAAATCTCGAATGGCTTCTGAAGTCCAACAAACAACGTCATAAAAAATATATTTATTATATAATAACAAATCAGCATTCAATCTGCAACCACAACTTCATCGAGTTCGTCATCGTGACATCCGACATTGGTACTTGATTCTACACAAACATTAAAAAGGAAACGAAAAAATGAATCAGCTAAGCATACGAAACAATGTCAAATAACACTAACCATAAATATATGGTTACACAATTTTAACAAGTTAAAGTCAAAGAATTTGACAATAATAAGTTAACAACCTGAAATAACCATATCAAAGAGATTTTCATCCTGACCATGACAATCCTGAACTGTAATAAAGAAATACAATGTAGTAAGTGGCAATAACCACAAATTAGTACCACAATGGTTAGTTACCACTAACCACAGATATGTACAACATTGGTTAGTGGCCACTAACCACAATGGTTAAAACAATGCAACAAGCAACAGAGAAAAATTACAATACAACAAATGACATACGAGCAAGCAAACGTGTAAAGCTGATTGCTTCACCATGTTCATCAACTCCGAGCATATTGAAATCTGCAGAAAAACGACTTACGCGTGGAAGTTGCGTGAATTGGTTCTGTGATGCAGAAAACCAACTTATGAACTAAATGAATGAAAAATAATAGTTAGTGAGAAGTAATATTGTTAGTAACAAGTAATAGTAATGGCAATCTGTGACATCTAACAAGTATTAACCACAATCGTCACTAACCACTGTTATGTGTATCTGTGGTTAGTGGCCACTAACCACAAATATGCACAAATATGCACAAATATGCCACTAACCACAGTTTTTGTGACAAATTGAAAGCTGAAATACTGAAAAATGAAAGGGGGAAAAAGGCTCTAGGAAAAAGAAGGAAAAGATAGAAAAATTAGAACTTCTATGTAATTGAAATTGTAGATGAATGAAGAATTGGAACTTATATGTATTGAATTTCTAATATACCATTCTAATGAAGAAATTGAAATTATATATATTGAACTTATATGTATTGAGATTTCTATTATTAACCATTGTTGCACTATTCTGTGGTGTGGTTAGTGGCCACTAACCACATTTATGTGTATCTGTGGTTCAGATACACATAACTGTGGTTAGTGAAATTGCATGTATAATCATAACAATAAAAGCTCCAATTCAATTTTGGCATTTTTACAAACAGTTAGTATGCATTCTACACAAAGACACAAGTCACTTCGCAGAAAACAGCAACCTACTTTGAAAATACAGTTGAGCAGGGACGATGATGCGAATTGAAATTAACGGAAGAAAACGTGAGAACATGAGAGAATGTGAGAACGTCAGAACGAAAATACAGTGCGTGATGGTTGCCGGAGTGAACGTTGTCGGAGTGATCGTTGCCGGCGGTTGCGCGTGTAGACGTGAGAAACAGACGTGAGAAGGAAGACGAAGCCTAATGCGTGAATTGAAATTGAAGGGTAAAATGACACATATTCCCTCGTTAAACACTATCCGTTAGATTAAAGTTTATTAAAAAGGATGAGATCCAGCGACTACAACAGATTTAGTAGCCAAAACTAAGCTTTTGGCTTAGTATTCTAAGCCAGTGCCCTTTTTCTATAGTTTTTAAATATATCGAAATTACAAAATAGTTCTTAAATGACTCATATAAGTTACTTTAATTCTCCACATCAAATTTGGTTCCTCACTAGGTTGAAACTGACAAAAAAAATAACAGAAGTTTTTTATCTATTTGTTACAGTTTTTAAAAAAAATGAGAATATAAAAATAATTTAAAAACTACTTCAAATAATAATCTGTTTTGAATAACTTCTCATAAATTATTATTTTTAAATATGTTATTTTTAGTATTTTTTTAAATTTGTAACAAATGGACCCTTAATTTTGAGACTTTAAGAAATTAAAGTGACAATGAGTTACATCTATTAAAGTGGGTGTTTACCCTTTTAAGGGTATAAATCACAAATTGAGTTTCTAAAATATTTGAGTCAAACGCCCAAGTAAGAAGTAGGAAGTCATATGGGAGGTATGAGAGAGTGAATATGTACCTAGCATAGGGGGTTGCCCTCTATTTATAGGCTGAGACCTACCTTAGGTGTTGGCTGCACGTAATCGCTACTCTGCATCGCGACCGTCTGATTTGGCGATGCATTCCCTGCCATCGATAAGAGTGTCGCATGGATCACCAAGAATGAAGGGGGAAACAAGTGTCTCGCCCTTGTGAGAGACTGGGTTGTATTGTGTGCACCTTGGCCCAAGATCGGGAGTGGGCCCTTGGCCCAGTCCAAAACAGAACCTAATCCTCCAGATACAAATCCTGTCATACTTCCACTAAGCTAACCCATCCAAAATACTCTGACAAAAAAAATTCGATTTCAATGAAAATTTTAAATTTCATTGATTAAAAGAATCAAATTGGTTGATATGTAATACTTCAAAGCTAATCTGATGACTCACTCTATTTTAAACTATAGGAGATTTCTATGCAACACCACATAAGAGGTGTAGTGGATGAAAAGCCCTGAAATTTCCTTACCATGGAATACTTGTGATATATTTTTTTTCTCTTTCTTATTTCAGATTTTTGTTCAACTCATTCATTGACAACAATACAATACGTGGGGGCGAAGTTCCATTTGTGTCGGTGTTTAAGAAGAGAACATGTCCATTGTCCTTTTTAAACATTTGTTTTTATGTTGTAGGTTTTAAGCACTATAGAATTTTGCAAATGGTTTCTACTTTCTACTTCATATTTGTATGTTTCTATAACTTGGAAAGTTGAATTAATTGAAGAGAAAATAAAGATGATTATTTATTTATTTGTTTATGAATAATGAACCACTCCAATAGTTAATTGAATTAATTCTTAGTTTTGTATTAACAATTCTTTAAATACCATTATTATAATTATATTAGGATTTAGGACCATAATGACAACTTGTAAATTTACCATGCTCGAAATTTAACTTAATTTTTAGTTTTAAGTTAGTTCTGTCAGTTTTTTTTGTTTAATAAGGTCCTACATGTTGTAAAATTTCCATTCTTGTAGTTCACTCTTTGTCTAGCCTTTCATTTAGATCGTATCAATAAATTTTTAATTAGCAAAAAAAATGTTGTAAACTAATTTTTGACTAATTTTTAGGGCTGTTATAGCAAGAAATACATTTTTGACTAATTCTTTTTCAAAATTAATTTTATAAATATTAATTCAAGCACACACACTTATTATTGGAAAACTTGGCCCACTAGGTATGGGTTAGCCTGTGAAATATTTCAATGACCAGTCTTGTAGCACAATTTAATATATTAATATCACATGTCTTCTATATGACTCTAAACTATAGTCAATTAAAATTGCATGACTCTAAAGACCTATATGGAGCTCTGTTTTTGTGTTCCCTGCCAAAATAATATTGTCTAGAGTATCTCATACATATAATAATGACCCAATAAAATATCCATATTAGTGTCATTTAGGTTACATGCACGTAATAAATATAATACAATGGAATATATTTATTATTTATGTTCAACCTTATATGTGTTGTAGCAGTTGGGATGTGATCATCAATGTGATGAAATGACCCTTCTAAATTAGCATATCCATCCAACAATCAAAGACCACAACACAAGAAGACAAGAACATAAACAAAACAAATAAAATCATTAAAACAGACATTTGTTTTATAAATTTGGTTTATGATTGAACAAATTTGGGAGGATTTGAACTAATTTTATTTATTTATTTGTTCAACATGTCTAATTACAAAGATTTTTGAACTAATTATTCTTTTCCTTGTTCAACATATCTAATTACAAAGATTCCCTTTGCAAATGTGGAGTAGTGAAAGTTTCACGTTGCTTGACAATGGGTTAAATACAGATATAAGTGTGGAGATTCATGTCTTGAGGCACATTTTCAACAGACACATTGCGATTTTTGGTATTCAGAGAGTCGCAGTCAAATTCTGTTGATGTGGCCTCGATTGCAATCAAATTGTGATTATGACAAAGTCAAAAATCATGATATTGTGCCCAAGATGAGTTGCATATCTCTTTAAAAACATTAATTAGAGATACTGTCAAAAATGTCATGTTGTTAGTTACTTTTTTTCGTCCTCTCTAACTTCAACACATCGATTAGAGACAAGGTTTTAAATAGTAGTCATGGTAAAAATTGCTTCACGATTTCTAATATTGCGGAAAATTGTGATCAAACTATTGAGGAAGCGTCAATAGTCTACAACCATCGCCATGATGTCAAAAACCATGATATTGCAGCCCAGATGAGTTGTAGATCTCTTTTGAAAACATTGATTAGAGCTACTCCTTGTTTTCTCTTTTGAGCTCACCTAGTCTCCTATTTCTAACATACTTTTGATTTACTTAACAAAAGCCTTAAAGGCAACATTCTAAAGCACAATACTAGTTATGCTCAATTTTTTTTTTCTCAAGAATCTAATGCACATATGCATGAACCTCTTTCTACTTTTTCAATGAAAAAGAATGTCATGATATGATAAACAAAACTATGTTTCTAGAAACCAAAAAAAAAAACCAACCAAACTCCCTCGTAAAAAGTTTTAAAGAAACAAATGATTAAAAAAATAAAGGGCATGAGGTTAACTAGTGACACAATACAACAAGACATTAATGGGGTCATGTGGACCGCACACTTCTCTTCTTTTTCTTCTATTCTCAATTCCAATTATTAAATTTCATTGTCTCTTGCCAGACAGCCATATACCCAATTGTTGGAGAGAGATGCAAAATTTAAGTTGTATATATAAATAAACACAAAGTTCAAAGATATGAAACATAAGATTAGAAGCTTTGCTTTCTTTAAGAAACATTGTATCCCTTTACCTTTTACATTGTCCAAAATTTCAAATGGAAACATCCCATCCACTTTCAATTGAAAGTTTCTCTTATAGTTGGTTAGTAAACCTTAAACCATCATCACTAGAAAATCTTGATAGTTCTTTTAGAACTTCTATTGATGCTTATGATGAAGCTTCTTTCATTGAAATGGATCCAAGAATGACACCTTCTAAAAGATTCTTTAGAAACTCACAAGATTTCAAGTTTGATTTTCCAATCTCTCAATCTCCTCTCACACTTGTTGATGCTGATCAACTCTTCTCTAATGGTTACCTTATGCCTCTCTTTGTTGAATCATTGAACATAGAAACATTTGATGATGTTAATGATGATGATGATGATGATGTTATTCCAACACAATCTTCTTCTTCTTCACATGTACCAAAAAGTGTTGTTGATTGTAGCTCTAGTAGAAATTCTAGATGCCCATCTTTGAAAAGATGTAGAACATTATCAAGGAAAATGTTTCGTAAGTACTTGAATTTTTTGAGACCTTTGTGTAGAAAATTGAGGGGTCAGAAATCATCAAGATCTTCATCAAATCAAGAAAAAATTGTAAAGAGAAGTCAATCTGTAAAGAATAGAGAACACTTTTGTGAAGCATCACCAAGAATTAGTGTTGCTTATTCTACAGATGATTATTGGCGCAAGTCTTGTGATTCTGAAAGCTCAATTTATGAAGCTGTTCTCCATTGCAAAAGATCTATTGGTATGTACAAGTTTCATCCATACATTTACCAAACTTTCAAAGGATTTAATTAGTATGTACTATCAGTGTAAAAATATTTTCACTATCAACTAATAAAAAATTAATACGTCGTAATAAAATTTTACTTTTATCTTAATCATTTTGAAAGTCATACATGTAATAATTTCTGATTAATTGACAGTGTAGAAAAACTTTACACCAACAGTTCACATCTATTAAACTCTTTGTTAAAACTCGGACAATTCACTTGATACAATTATGTACATTTTTTGGGGACTAATATAATATTTTATGAATTGATTTTTTGCAGAGAAATTGAATTAAGCATACCAATGAGGAGATAAAAATGAAAGAGACACAAGTGAGGTGAAGATATATGAGGCCAAACTAGCATGACTTATTCTCCAACCTCCTCTGCTTGAATAACAATGGAATATCTATAGGAAATAAATATGTAGTGGCAAGGAATTATTCAACTTTTGTCATCAAATTTGTTTTTTTTTTTATTGTACAATTTTGTTTGTTTATCATGTTAATACGGAAAGAAACACTTTACAATAGATGAGAATCGACATCCCTGTTTCAGTAATGTTTACACTGACTTTGGGGTCATAAATGTGTGATGATATGGATGAATCATTATGTAAATATTATTATATCTACTCTGTTATATGACATGCCTTATAACTTGAGAGGCGCTCTGCCCCCATGCCATGTTTGCAAAAAAATTTTAAAACTTCTTAAAATTATAAATTAGTTCTCTTAAAAAAAAATTTGCCGTAGCTCAACCCTACTAAAACGACTTGTCAAGTGACAGATGTCTCTTGCTTATATATTCTTTTTTAGATTATATCACATCCGATGTGGAACTCTTACACACCCTGTCACCCCCATGAGTGGACAACTGGAGCATGATCCGAGGGGCCTAATAGAGGGTAGCCTAACAGATCTTGGATTGGTTCTGATAACATATTAGAATTTGGGTTGGGTCTAACTGAGCCGTACGAAATTGGCATGTAAGGTGACAGGTTGAGGGCTAGAACTGGATAACTGGAGCGTGACCCGAGTAGCCAGATAGTGGTGGCCCATCTGATTTTGGATTGGCTCTGATACCATCTTAGAATTTTCATTCGGCTTAACTCAACCCTACAAAACTGCCTGGTAAGGTGAAGGATGCCTCTCACTTATAAATTCTTTTTTTGGCCATATCACATCCGATGTGGGACTCTTAACTCAACTACCACACTCCCAGGATTAGAGAATTGGAGCGTGACCCGAGTGGTCTGATAACGGGTGACCCAAACAGATTTTGGATTAGTTCTGATACCGTCTTAGAATTTGGATTCGGCCTAACTGAATCTTGCAAAATTGGTTTGTAGAGTGAGGGATGTCTCTCATTTATAAATTCTAAGATGGTATTGAAGCCAATCCAAGATTCGTTGAGCCACCCGCTATCGGGCCACTCGGGTCACGCTCCAGTTGTCCAGCCCTTGCGTGAGGTGGGTGTGTTAAGAGTCTCACATCTGATGTAATATGGCCTGAAAAAGAATATATAAGTGGGATGCATCCCTCACATTATAAGTCAATTTTTTAGGATTGAGTTAGACCCAAACTTAGAATTACTTATCTACCTAAACCTTGCTCTTACATAATCAAAACTCTAACTACTTTTTCCCCTTTTAGAAGCCACCCTGTTTTTTTAGAAGCTTTGCAGCAAGCACCTCAAAAGTAAATTGTCCTGAATTTGCCTCTCGGTATGTTTGGGAGAAGGATTCGGGAGGAGAGAGCGTTGGGGGTATGATCTATATTTTAATATCTATTTAAGATTTTAAAAAATTGAAACAATAACATGATAGATTGTGATAAAACATTGTTATCGCACTTCACTTTTATTTAGAAACATTTTCTAGCTTCCTCAATTTATAATTGAAAATTAGGCCCTCTCCTCCTAAACCATCTATCCAAACATACCCCTAAAGAACTAAAAATGGAGAAAGGCCACATACATTTATAGCCTGTTTGAATTTCCTTTTCAAAAACAATTTTTAGTTTCACAAATAAAAAAAAAACAAATTTGTTCTTTTAAAACTTTTTGGAAACTAAAAATTGTTTTTAAAAAGGGAATTCAAACATACCCTTAGTATCTATCCGGAACAGATTTACCTCTGTGCAAAATCCAAAATGTAGTGTCCCAAGATAACCGGTTGAAAAAGGAATACTTGATTTTATTTTTAATTTATCCCTTAGGAATCTATGCAAGCATAGACTTAGCAAAGCTAGATTTTATTTTTAATTTATGTTGTTGAACTTGAAAATTGGTCGTGTGGATCGGCTAAAAACTCGCAAAATTGATTTATTTTATTTTCAACAATTATGCTAAAAGGTAACTTTGTTCTTCGACAATGGATTTCTTAACTACTCCACTTAATCGGACATGACCCCATTTGAATTTTTAAAAAAGCTCAATCTTCTTACTTTTGTAGGTCCCATTGGTCCTCCTTACTCACTTGATCTTCTTTCATATAAGTAGAAGTCATCTCCATTTCTCATAAGAAATGGACATCCCCATTACTAAGGTTTTGGGATATAAATGTCTAATTTACATTTTACACCAATTATTTGTAAAACCAACATAAAATGTTAAGATGCAAGGCTTTTTAACATCAATTGTGAGAAATAACTGGCAGAAAATGATACACATTTAACATCGATTTTAGTTAAAGTCGATGTTGAAAGGGTAATCTGTAGTGTAAATTGTAACATTCGACACTAGTGATTTCTCTTTTAACAATATTGGACAACTTAATTGGCGAAAAAAAACTATTTTCAAACTGGTGTGAAAAGTCACCACTTACCATATCGAGAAAACATAAATTGATACCAAAAATAATGCAAAAGGTCTATTTAAACTTGTGTTAAATCCCAAATCCCTAAATTTACACAAGTGTAATGATATGATAAAACGGACTACGATCCCCTGCAGTTAAAAAAAAACTGTATAGGGTCTAGAATTTGCACTAAAGAGATATGAGAGAGAAAAAATTAATATATTTTAAGAGATGAAAAGTCCAAAAAACCCCTAAATAACACATCAGATCTATGACTGCAGTTGACTACGGTGTTTTCTAACTGCAGTGGATTTCTGTCCCGATAAAACCAACAAAATATTTTAATAGTAAGAGCTATCACATATGAAAATCATAATAGGATAATGCTAGATAACCCTATATGACTGGCAACTTCTGCTTCTCTGCATATACATCAGCCAATTGGTATCTAACTCAACTGATCTTTTTTTTTTGGGTTGGTGGTCTTCTACCTCTCTCAATGTCTAAAGGAAAGGGGCTTTGACTAATATAGAGTTCTTGGCTTGGTTCAAAGATGTTTGGTTTCCATTGCATTAGGGACAAAGCCCAATTTACAAATCATGCATCAATATGAAGTCCAGCGAAACAGGCACGGGATACAACCAACCCGGCCCAAGTAAATAAACTAACCAACAGATAAGAGCGACCTGACCTCTCAAAAAACACAACAACGAAAGGAACGACAAAAGCACAACGACTTGTGAGAAAATGGAAGTGAATCAAAATAATGGAGGAGAGAGGAAACCTTGAACCTTAATTTGGGAAAGTCACTAGTGGAAAAAACGCCTTTTGAATCGGTTATTTGGCACATTTGGAATCGGTTATTGGCCGATTCAAGTGCAGCTGATTCTAAATGTTGAGGGACAATATGAATCGGTTAAAAACCCGATTCATAATATGATGTTTTGACTCGGTTATTTAAATACCCGATTCATATTGCTTTCCCAGACCCACAATACAAACCTGGCAACGAGACTTTATAAATCGGTTATATAAACAACCGATTCATATAAGTCTACTTTAGAAATTGGTTATATAAACAACCGATTCAAATTGGTCTACTTAAAAATCGGTTTTTCATAACCGATTCATAATGTCCAATTTTTTTTTTGTATTTTTTTTTTCATTGACACCTATTAACCAATTTAATTCCAGCAACCCACAAATTTACACACAACTGATAATAATTCATAAACTTCTGTTAAAGTTAAAAGTACTACAAGCACAAAATTACACCAATTCTTAAACTTAAAAGTTACACAAAATTCACCAATTCATAAACTTGAAAGTAGCACAAAATTACACCAATTCATAAACTTGAAAGTATGTGCATGTTTCTTTCAATTCATAACAAAATACTTCTATCAAACTTGTTAGCGAATCAGACATTTCCCACTGGACGAATCTTCATATAGAATTCCGCCCAAAGCTTGCGGATCTCTAAAATTTCCTCAAAAGTGTATGCCTTTGGGTTATCAAATACCTACAAATGTTCATACAAAAAACTCAGCACAATGAGAACCAAAAGACACTAATATGTCTGTCAAAACAGAGAACCAAAAGACACCATACAACTACAACCTAAAAGGTCAAAACAGAGTATACTAATATAATCAGTGGCAAGCAATTTAAAATGAGAACCAAAAGTCCTAATTTTCTTCAACAGAAAGAAGTCCTAATTTAACAGATTTAACAGAAAAAAGTCCTAATTTTCTTCAATTCATAGAAAATCAAATTTAACAGAAAATGTAATTTAAACTTATATATACCTCCTCCCAGTTATCTATGATACTGGCATTCACAATCGTCACCATATACTTCATCACAAAATACCCACAATGATACCCATTTTGTTGTTGTGCCACCTACACAAAAATAAAGTTAGCTTCACTTATACAAATGTAGCAAAGAGTAATGAATGTGGTAAATTATAGTTAATTACCTTAGGGAGCAACCATATGGTGTCCACCGGAGAATCCATTGCTCTAAAACCATCAAGTTAGTTATCATTAATTATCTAAACTTACTTGTTAATCCATTACTCTAAAATATTACAATGTAAACAATAAAAACTTACTTGTTAATCATCTCTTTGACTTTTCTGACTGGTTTTTTACCATTTGAACACATCCAGACCACAGTATTTTGCTCGGGGACCAACACAATCAGTTGCCAATGGTTACTGCAGTATTGGTAAAGATAATAAGATGTAAGAAAGAAACAAACAAAGGAAAAATGTATTATCAATTTGTTCAAATATACAATTACGTACTCATTGCAAAACGGAGCCAAATATACTTTCTTATTAGTGTTGGCCATCTTGTTTTGAATATATTCTGAAACCTTGCTCGTGGAAGAGTACTTCAAGGTAATCTTATATGGACACATAAATCCATATAAGTCACCAACACTCCTTTCAGCACATAGGCGATGTAAATATCTAATAGCATGTAAAAATAAATTTATCAAATTAATATATATAGAAATGTGAGAAATTTAATTACGAAATAAATTATACTACTTACGTGCACCATATAGCCAAGTGGGATAAGTCAAGCCACCTGTCACCGCCAGCCATGTCGCTGAGTTCTCCGAAAGAGATATAGGAATGTCCATCTTCATGCTCCAAGTTTATTTGGATGTGCCTCTCATCATACCCCTTAATGACTATCTCTCTCAGCCAATCGGTTTCAACCGGCTCCTCCACATGAGATGGTGAGCAGCTACCCTTAGATCCAAGAGTGCTTAAGTGAGAGGGAACCTGGACAGCTGCATTTTGACCGCAATTTCCCGCAGCAGCCATTTGCTGTACATTAGTTCCAAAATCAAATCAGTGTCTGTATCAGCTGTATTTAGAACATAATAATAATATTAATAATAATAATAAATAATAATATAACAAATACCTTTGCCACCTCCACCCTAACTCGTTCTTCCAATTTCTTCTCGAACAATTCCATCATCTTCGTTGGTGATTGTGAACGACTCG
Source organism: Astragalus glycyphyllos (assembly GCA_963573325.1). Classification (NCBI taxonomy): domain Eukaryota; kingdom Viridiplantae; phylum Streptophyta; class Magnoliopsida; order Fabales; family Fabaceae; genus Astragalus; species Astragalus glycyphyllos. Next base: position 20,728,717 of record OY754313.1, on the reverse strand, counting down.
ATTCCGCACGAGCAACACCTCCAAAGAATTTTTTTATCCCAACGCCTCTTCCAGCTGTTCGAACACGACCAGGATGGTCAGGTTTTCCGATGGCAGCGGTAAAAATATCATTTTTTCCTCTTGCAAGAAAGGATCCTTGGCTGCTCAAATCCACAATTTCATCCTACAACAAAAGCAAGCAATTAAACTAACAATTACATAAAGAAATAAATCCAGAAACTTCTGTTACAATTACTTATGAATTTATCATCTAAAAGTTTCCAGAAACGTTTAATTTTATTCATTGCTTTATGTTGTTTTGTAATGACTGATTCATTGCTCATGTTTGTGTTTAAAGACAACTAAAATGTGATTAATTGAGATTTTTACTTACAATCTTAGATGCAACTGATTCTGACTCCTCGGTTACATAGGATCCCGACTTTTTTTTATGGGCAGCCTTCCACAGCTCATGTCGCTCTGGAGATGTAGGCATCACCTCCAAATTAGGATCACCGGACTCCTCTCGCACTTTCTGTACTTGCTCTTCCTTCATATCTTGCTTCAACTTTTTATAACCGCCCCCCTATTGTGTGGTAGTATTTATTATGACCTTGATTTTTCTGAGCAGATTCTCTCTTCCCCTGTTACAAAGAACACCCACCATCACATATAATAGTTGTGGTGAAAACAATATATACCACAAATTCAATTAATATTATACTAATGGTGATTCTATACTAATGGTGATTCTATCACTACAGAAGTTTCAAAATAATACCACAAATTCCGGAGTAAGGCGACTTTTAACAAATGCAGTCCATGTCTCAGAAGATATATTGCTATACTTGTGACATGGGGTTGTTTCGCCGGACTCATCCCCCTTGCCAAAGACATATTTGTTCGTGAGTGTTGTCTTGAACTGTTTCCAACAAATACCTATATAAGCCATCCAAGAACGCTTGAATTCCTCATCATTGGGAACATCAAATATTTCCTTAACACAAAAATAAGGCGGTGTTAGCACAAGAATTTAGGAAAGATGAATTAAGACAAAAGTTCTTTCATTAGTTTATATACATACCAAAACACTATCCCAAACAACCTTCTTTGTATCCCCATCCACTCCATCCCAAGCCATGGGCAATATGCTCACTTTTGTCCGCGCAACCACCCCTAAATAGCTCTTGAATTTGTCAGCATATGGACCAATAGGGTCGCCGTCACTATCAAACTCCACTCTATACCTATGACCAACTGGACGCCTAGCAAGAAACCACTTTAAAAGCTTTTTTCAACCTACGATATGGGTGATTACGTCTGAGAAATTTACGATGCCCAAGGTAGACAGTTTTCCTTCCATGTTTTAGTTGATGGTGGTACGTGCCTTCTGCACAAATAGGACAAGCTTTATGTCCCTTAACACTATACCCAGACAAGTTTCCGTATGCTGGGAAATCATTGATCGTACAAAAAAGCATCGCTCGCAGCTTAAAGGTTTCACTTGTATACCCGTCAAACACATCCACGCCTTCATCCCACATTTTCCTCAAGTCTTCAACCAACGGCCTAAGATAAACATCTATGTCATTACCTGGTTGTCTTGGGCCAGAAATCATCATGGATAACATAACATACTTGCGTTTCATGCACAACCAAGGAGAAAGATTGTAAATTATAAGGAGAACGGGCCACGAACTATGGTTTGTACTTAAGTTACCATATGGATTCATGCCATCCGAAGCAAGTGCGAGCCTAAGATTTCTTGGCTCTACGCCAAAATCCGGAAACAAACGATCAATTTTCTTCCACTGCAGAGAATCGGCCGGATGGCGAAGCTGTCCGTCGCATTTCCTCTCATCTGCATGCCATCTAATGTTCTTTGCATCTTTTGCATTAGCAAATAAGCGTTGAAACCTGGGTATTATTGGAAGGTACCATAAAACCTTAGCAGGAGAGCCTTTTGTGACATCATCATCATCACTATTAGATTCACCAGTCTTCACTTTGTAGCGCGAAAGATTACACGTGGGACACTTGTGCAACTTCTCAAAATCATTTCGATACAATATGCAATCATTGGGGCATGCATGTATTTTTTTATACCCCACACCCATTGGACACAATATCTTCTTCGCATCATACGTACGATTCGGCAATGTGTTACCTTCGGGAAGCATGTCTTTTAACAACTCAAGTAATTCGGTGAAGCCCTTATCGGTCCACCCATTTATTGCCTTCAAATTGACCAATCTTATCGTCGCAGACAACCGTGTGTATTTTTTGCATCCCAAATACAGAGGCTCTTCTTTGTCTTTGCATAGAGTATCATACAGATGCGCCCGCTTAAAAGATTCAGGACCGATGTCACGGATCATATCCTCCATTCGGTCATTCATATCTTCATCGACTTTCTCTCTTCTGGACACACTTGGGGTGTCTCTTGATTCACCATGCCATATCCATTTGGTATAACTCATGCAGATACCATGAACAAAGAGATGGTCCTTTAGTACTCTAAGTGTTTGTGGGGTCTGATTCACACAAATAACACAAGGACAAGAATAGTTCACAACAGTTTTGGGAAGCTTTGCTTTAGCAAAATTTAGAAACTCGGCAACTCCTTTCGCATACTCATCACTCATACGATCACTCTGCATCCAACTACGATCCATGGCTATGCTCCAAGTAAGTACTTCATGTCACACATATATAGAGTCAGTTACCAGGCTTGGGCATTAAGATAGAAATAATAGTTCCTTCTACATTTACTATGACTATAGGGACAATAACAACACCTATAAAAAGACATGCATCCCCTCTGCATTTTAAAATTCAGATTTGGATATGAATGCATACCAAAGTTTATTTTAAGATTTGGAGAGAGTAATTGAGAAGGAGTAACATGTTTATTATTTCAAGTTTATTTTACTATTACATATAAATATGAATGCATACCAAAGTTTTCACACACAGCACTATATGTGTAGGAAGAAAACTTACAGAACGTGCTACTTATTTCAACATAAACTATATATTTAACCTGAAACTAATTTAATTAAACACTGCCCTTAATAGCATTACTGTATCCATTGTCATGGAATCGGTCCCATATCATGACACCACCATATTTGGGAGAACTCTTAATAGAAGGAAGAACTTGAGAAATTAACACATCAGCAGCAATAAAACCACTGCCTGCAGCATAAGTAGAAGCTGGCACACCCAAAAACACTTGTTTAGCTTCAATATTATTCTACTGATTCCATGCATTAACAAGATTTCCACTAGAAAATTCACACTGACCATTGTTGTAAAACTGAACCCAAACATAATCAAATAAACCAGTTTTGATAGCTGAATCAAAACTAGCATCAGGGAATGGACATTGTGGTGCTGCAGTTAATAACACATTCTTTTGTAGGTAGCAATGCCAGCAGCATTGGAAGACTTGAATAAGGAAACAAGCAATAGAGGGACTAAAAGGAATGAAATTAGTTTGAAGGATGGCATGTTTCTGTATAACTTAAATTTGTTTTGTAGCTTTGTTTGGTTGGTTTGGTTTAAAATGCAGAGGGGATGCATGTCTTTTTATAGGTGTTGGAGAGGGTATAGGTGTATGGGCAAAAATTGGGGGAAGAAAAGTATGAGAACCAAATATAGCTAACATATTCAATATGAGATGTAAAATTCAGATTTGGATACTCATAATTAGAACCAAATATAGATCTAAACTCAACACACAAACACGAGGATGTAAATCCTTGTCTTCAATGATGCACATTCAGAACAGAATTAAATGATGCAAATCCTTTATAGCTAACATATGAAGAAAAACTTTATAGCTAACACATAAAGAAAAACTTGTTAGAATTCATATCTCTCCAAACTCAACAAACAAACACAAGGATGCAAATCCAACACCCTGAACTAAAGGAACTGATACAGTAACATTGACTAATAAAACTAGGCAGATATAATACTCTCTAACAAAGGCTCAAAACTCATCGAAAAATGATCAAATTAAATAGGCAAGTCCCTAACATTCATATAAACAGATATGAACACCTACAATTAGGCTGTCTGGTCATGATTAAACCATGTGTTCTAACAGAATTAATAACTAAAGGAAACCTTAGAAATTAGAAAGACAGACATCAGCTACCTGTAAGAACCATGTGTTCAAAACACAGACATCTCAATTTACTTGACTTACAAGAACAAAATTAATAACTAAAGGAAACCTTAGAAATTAGATAGAATGACATGCATTGCATACAAAGAATGACATTGAGAACAAAATTAGTTATCCTTTTGCCTCAGATTCAAAGCCATATAATATTGATTCAAAAAAGAAAACAGATTGCAAACTAAAAGGAAAACCCTAGAAATTAGAAAAAGGGGTACCTGAAGAAATGTGAACCAGAGACGGTAGCGACAGGCGAGTTAGGAAGCACGACGGTGACGGTGGCGGTGACGGTGATGGCGACTTAAGACAAGCGACGGTGACACACCATTCACGAAATAGACGACACAGAGTGAGTGCGAGAGGGAGAGGAAACTGCGACGGAGAGGAAACAGCGACGGAGAGGAAACGGCGACAGAGAGGAAACGGCGACGGAGAGGAAACGTGAGTGAGAGACCGTGAGTGAGTGACAGAGTGAGAGTTTTAGGGTAGTGAAAGAGGGAGCGCGAATGAGAGGGAGGGAGTGTGAAAATTTTAGAATTTTCGTGTAAAAGGGACTATAAGAATCGGGTATCTACAAAACAGATTCCTAATATACCCAATATGAATCGGTTGTTCAAACAACCGATTCCTAATGTATAAATTTTTTCCAAAACATCGTTATAATTGCAAAAATGCCACCGCCTCTCGCTTTAGAATCGGTTATCCACAAAACCGATTCCTAATAGTGCTTTTTAAAGAAGATTTTGCACTAGTGAGTGATCAATGATGCAACCACGAGCTCTGAAACAACATTATTAACACAACCCAACAACTTAACAAGCCTTCAACAACACATTAGAATCAGCAAGGCGGCGAGATCTGAGGGATATCACAGCTCACACCGACAAGGATAGCACGAGGCAACCGAAGAGACCAATCGCGAGGGAGGAGATTTTGACGACATTTTTCATCAATCGTGTGCGTGAGATAGTCACCTTGATGACCCACCCACGTAAACCCATAAGAGAGGAGCCGAGTCTTCATATTGGTCAAACCACAGAGAATGTTGGTAAGACTTTGTAACTCAACCTCACCTCTACACGCCTTATTTAAGTTTAGATTATTAGATTCAGCTATAATGTGTTCACACCCAAGTTATCAGCACAGGAGAGAGCTGAGCGGAGGACTGGAGCTTAAGCAGTTAGGGCATCCACTGCTACGCCTTGACAGGGAGGAAAGCAAGTGTAGCCTCAATTTGTTCGATTGACAGGGATTAAACTTAAGTACTAACCGAGTCCATCCCTTTATATATGTCGCCTCTTTCAAATATATACATAGAAACTACATAAAGAATTATTGTACCTAATTTTGTCTAAACTATATTCTAGTAGGTCCTCAGTCAAAAGGGTTATCCAATTTGTTATATGAATTCATGCTTGCTTTTGGTTGGCCTCAAATGCCACTTTAGTATTCTACAAGCTGATGACATTTGGAAAGGTCTACGTTGTAGGTACTACTTTTTGTTTAACTTAATCTTAAAGGGTACATTCAAATGCAAGTTAAAAGTCATGATAACATAAAAGAGTAACTGTTAATACCCCATTTTTCCTACCTTGCATCCCCTTAGGAAGTTTTTATTTTTAAATTTATATCCATATTTTGCCTACTTTATTTCCAGACATTTTTATATCGTTTGAAAATGAACTTCTAAAGATATATGGAGGTGTTTTTATAAAAAACGTTGTATCGATGGTTATCTTCTCACATAAAATGTTCCCAAAATCCAAATGTGAAGGGTCTTAAATTAGCTCAAGTACAAGTCATTCCCATATGGAATCTTATACTCAAAGTTCAGCTGGTCCAATGTTAGCCATTGAAAGTGGCAAATGATGTATATATAGCTAAAAGCTAGAAGTTCATCACGTACCAACGTGAGTGAGAAGGGAACAAAGATAAGGTGTGTTTGGAGAAATGCCAAATGGATGATAACTCCTCTTGCTACTTCTTTTTGTCTTCCTCATTGGATTTTATACTTTGAGGTATGAGGAAAGCCTATTATTGTGTTGTACCTTTATTCACATTGTTTTCAATTGTTTCGACACCAGCTTAGGTTGTAGGGGACCATAATCTTGCACACGTTGCTTGTTCATATGATATTGATCATTCTTCAATGGCTCTTTGCAAGATTACAAAAATCACAATGACATCTTTCAATAAATCTCGAAAAGGATAGATTCTCGATCGAAAGACATAACACCATTAATAAACAGTAGTTTGATAGCATCGTCGATGTAAAAATTTCATTGATGAGCAATATATAAGTACCACTGTAAGTACTTTTTGAACATTGAGATTTTCCAATATCCCAAGAAGCCCCCCAAACCTAATTCATTAAAACTTTATATTATGAAAAAGAAGCGAAGTTGAATGTGCTTTTCCTTTTGTTCTATATTTACTATGGTCACCAACATGAGGTTTGATCTTGTCAAAGTACGTAAAATTTGACTATAATTCGACTACTAAATTTCCCGCCACGATAACTAGCGATGAATTTTAGTTTTTAAATTATTGACTTTAGTCACTAATTTCGCTTTTCTAATAATGACGCATGCTCTTTTGTTCATATGAGCGTAGAATCGAACCCCGTGTTGGTGACCACAGTGAAATATAGAATAAAGGTCAACCACTTAAATAGATTTACATTCTTTGAGATATTGGTATTTTACTCTCGATATGTGAATACCTTTGGTTCACCCCGCAAAAGATATCATCATATTATAATGGATGAGTAAAAAGCACATAAACAAGTAAATAGAGTCGTCCCTTCATTGATTCTCCCCTAAAGAGTTAAAACTAGGTATGAAATAGCTTATTATAGTTATCATGGAACAAGGTTTTAGACAACAAAGATAAAAATAGTGAATGGAGTGAATTTGAAAAATAGTTAACAATCGGGACATAGAAAATTCAACATTAGTAAAAGTTAGCAACAAATGAAATAAAATAGGAATATGGATTCAATGCAGTCAAGGCCAAATCACATATTAATAAAATAACCAAATTGTTTTGGCAGTTTTTTTAATTATTTTTGTTAATTAAAAAATATTTTTTAACATAGTGACTGCATGACTGTATTTTGGATTGATTGCACTCAATCCAAATCCGTAAAATAGCTCGCAAAGTCTGTAATTTTACCAGTAATCAAGCATCACAAGAAGAAATCTAGGATTTTTGTTGAGACAATTTATGTTGTTACGATCTTAATTAAGACCATGACATTATTACCAAACAACTGTCTGTTTTGGATCACATATAATAGATGTTCAATTGTTCATGGTTTTTTTTAAAAGGCTTCTTATTTTGTCTAAGAATGAGTGTTTATAAACTACTATTTGTACACCTCGTACTCATTTACATTCTTAAACTTAATTTCTAAGTAATGTGAGACTTTTGTTTCGACAAAACAACAGTCTACTGGTCAAGGTTCAATACTCATCTGTAACCTTGACCCGCCTTTTATTGTCAATTTTCTAGCGTCAAGTCTAAGATTGTTCTCTCAAATATTTCTTAGATATAAACTGTTTGTCCTTAATTTTCAAAAAGACTTTCACTCTCCTAAATGACATGCAAATAAGGATCTTTCCATTGTTTGGAGATGGTGATAAATTATTTTTAGTTACTAGTTACTAAAAATAAAGTAATGATCAACTTAAATTTTGAGGGACATCCGGCCGACACAACTTTTGAATGATGTTGAAAGACTACACTTTTGTGGCTTAAAGATACTAGTATCTAACCAAAATATTCTTAAAGATGCTACTATCATACCGAATTGGTACGGTATCATAATGTCATGACTTGTGTCTTGACACACACCCACCGTTGCATGATTTTTAATAGGTAAGACACTATGGTCTTGTACCAGTTCAGAATCATAGTATTGTACCAATTAAAATCACATTGGTGTTTGTGACTTTAACAATTAAGGGTATTTTTTTGATTGGTGCGTGTGTGATTTTAACAAGTAAGGGTATTTTTTAAGAATATTTGAGATTTGGGAGTGTGTGATGAGTAGGAGGGGGAGTGAAATAAGTACGTGCCTATGCATAGTTAGTTGCCCATATGGATCTACGACGACATGGTCGACATGAAAACTATATCCAGAAAAGTGTTCCTTCACAAGCTTGCATAATTTGATGTTACATATCGTTACCTACATAGGAACATGACTGTTATCTTCAAAATTATTAACGGCCTCGTGCGAATCACAATCAACACCACGAATATGGAACTTAATTATGCCCCATCTAAATTTCTCTGAATCCATATCACTCTCCTTAATTATATGGAACTTTAGTATGCATGTTTTTCTATATAATGTGCATGAATTGTAATCAATTTTAGAACTGTCACTCCTTTTGTAAAAATAACGCGATGATTTTTGCATCTCTTTTAGCTGATGGCAAGTGATCACTTACCATGTGTTGAAGTTCAATAACATCAAGAAGGAAAGTTTAAAACCAACACGAGTTCCATTTTTTATATTAATTTTGGCCAAACATGAAAACCATGCATACTTCTTTTATGAAGCTAGGGGCCCTCTTCCTATCATAATCCAGTTTCACTTGAATTTGACTTTTCTCCTATATGTGATGTGCCAATAGGATTTATATGCATTCCTTATTTTTCATACATTGGTTGTAGCTTAATTGTGAGAAAACGTGCAAATGTGGCGTCTAATATTTGATGAGTTCACATGGTGAAAATGTGATCAGTTCTAAGAAATAGAAAGCATATATTGAAGATGATACAAGTAAGTACCATACAAGCACTAAAAGTTAAGATTTATAACTAACTTCTTAACTTCAATTAACGTAACTATGTGTTATCCTTGGAATATAATAAAGTAAAACATGAAGAGAGTTTGAATTGTGTTTTCAAAATACTTTTACAATGTCTACTTCAAACACACGCTAGAGGTAGAGCTGTCAATGGGCTGGGCCCAACCCGACCCGGCCCATAGGGCCAAACAACATTTGTGGGCTGGTTGGACCGGCCCAATATTCTAATGGGCTGCATATTTTATAGCCCAGTCCAGCCCAGCCCGACATCAGCTCATGGGCCAGCCCAATTGGCCACAAATTATTGAATTTTTAGAATTTTGACCATAGTTTTTTTTCTACAAATGAGCAACATACATAAAGACAATATTTTGGGAGTAGCATACTATATACATAAGATAAATAAATCTATTTTGGCCTAAACAAAGCCAATTTAATATGTTTTGGCTCTAAAAATCACCATGAATAATACATTAACGCTTTGTCCACCAGCCCACCAACCCATGGACCAGCACGGCCCAGCCCATATATGATCGGGCCAATTGGGCCGGGAGAGAAAACATAGCGTTGATTTTGGGCCTCTATTTTAGAGCCCTGGCCAACCAAATAATCGGGACACTGGGCCGGCATGTTGGGTTGGGCCAAAATTGACAGCTCTAGCTAAAGGGCACACACAACACATTTAAGAGGTACATGAGACGATCCCCCTCTCGTCATAGTATACCGTTGAAACTTAATCTCTTAATCTCCAAAACAGAAAGTTTAAAACTTAAAACACTTATTTAACTGCACATATATCACATATAAATACATAATGTTAAGAGTTTTACAAAATTGGCCCATCAAAAACCATTGCACTATCACCATGGCCTACCCAAGCACCACTCAAAACACATATCAAAGCGTACAGACAGCGGAAAATAAGAATACAAGAGACAAACAGTTAAAGAACTATCTTGACAACAACCCAAACACTAATACACTTTCTGTACAAAATGCAAGTTCTCTCAATGAGACACCTGACTCCACCATACTACTGTGACATCATCAATGTCTTCTGTGTGGGCTATGGAGGGAAATGATCCATCATCTGCTATAAGTGTCTCCTCGACTGATCTAAGCGATGTAAACAAATATACAAAAGAAAAGTACAAAGGAACTAAGATACATATATAAGTCTAAATAATTGGAAGATAAGGTAAAATATAACTTAAACATGTCACAAACTCATATAACGGATCAGTTTATTCCTTAACTCGTCTTTTAGACTCTATCTAATCATGAGCAATGTATCAATACTATATGCTGACTCTTGCCATATCCTTTTGCCACGACGTTCTGATACATTCATCAAAAGTTCTTAAGTTTGGCGACTCCCCGATAGAGTTTGCAATGTAATATATAGTAACACCACCAAACTATATATCTCGATAGAGTTGGATGTTATAAGGCATTCCCCACCAATAGTTAATCTGAGTAACCTAATCCTATTATTACCCAATCCAGTCGATGAATAAGTTGGTCAGGGAAATGGACCTCGTCTGCCCATGCACACAGCTTTGGACTTAAAACATAGATGCAATCTATATGATTATTTTTCATTACACCCTGTATGCCTTATTTATTTTGTTGATCAATATCTTATACTATCTCTTGCACTACGAAGAGTTCATTACACTTTATATCTTTATGACCACGTTTCATTTCCGACACCTAAGTTCACTATATAGTCTTAAACTTAGTTTTCTTATCATACTTGTTTATCATAATCCTATCATCGTAAAGTAAAATCATATGCTTTACTGTGTGTGTGCGCACACACACACAGATATATGTGTGTGTGTGTGTAAAACACATTTTAGCAATTCAACAGTTCATAAATTCTTTGAGAAGCTGACTTTTGTTGTCAATGTTGTTTGTTCTTCTTCTAAGCGCCATGATGAGTTACAAGCTGCTCAATTAGAAGAAATTGAACATTTATTAGAGATTGATGAAATCGTAAGTGGTAAAGGTCAAAATCAAATTGGTACTTTGAAGCGAGCTGAGGATACTCGTTGAGGATCACATTTCAATTCTATTTTTAGCTTGATAAAAATGTATGAAGCAACTTGTCATGTTTTAAAAAAAATTGCAAAGGAAGGAACAAGTTATGGTACACGTAGGAATGTTGATAGTGCTTACAATTACATGAAGGAATTTGATTTTATTTTGATCTGTCATTTGATGAAAGAAACGATGGGGATAACAGATGTGCTTTGTCAAGCTTTACAATTACAATCGTAGGACGTAGTTAATGTTATGTGTTTGGTACGTAGCGCAGAAACTCTTATTCAAGAATTGAAAGAATATGGTAGGGATAAGTTGTTTACTAATGTGACATCTTTTTGTTCAAAACATGATGTCGAGATTCCTGATCTCGATGATTTTCATTCAGCAACAAGATTTGGGCGACCTCGTCTTGAAGAGAATCAGGTAACAGTAGTGCATTATTTTAGATTTGAAATATTTCTTATTACCATTGATAAGCAATTACAAGAGTTGAATAGCAGGTTTAGTGAGCAAGCATTGGATTTGTTAACTCTAAGTTGTGCTTTGGCTCCTAAGGATAAGTATAAAGCTTTTGATATTGATACTATTTCCACTTTGGTTGAAAAGTATTATCCCATGGATTTCAATGAGCAAGAGAAGAATAATTTGCCTTTTTAACTTCAGCAATTTGTCGTTCATGCCCGCCAAGAATCAAGTTTGAAGAATTTATCAACTATTCAAGAATTATGCTCGTGTGTGGTTGAAACTAACGAGAAGGAAATGTACCTCTTGCTTGATAGACTGCTCCGCCTTATCATGATTCTTCTGGTTTCTACAGTCACAACTGAGAGGTCTTTTTCTGTAATGAAATGTATCAAGACTAGGTTGAGAAACAAGATGGAAGGTGAGTTTCTAGCTGATAGCATGACAGTTTACAATGAAAGGGAAATTAGTGAAAACATTAGTTTCGAGTCTATTATTGAAGATTTCAAGTCACTTGGAACACATAGAGCATTACTTTAAGGTACACAGTTTAATTTTTTGATGATCAACATTGTGCTTAATATCATTTGCATATTTAATTTATATATTATAATAGTTTATTTTAGCAGCCCTCCCTAGTTTTTTTTTCAAGATCCACCACTGTCCATAAGTCGCTTCGAAGTGAACCGAAAAGCTTTTCACTTTTTTTAAGTAGTGATTGAATAAGCCAAATAGCTCTGCATCATTGACACATTCTCCCAATCTTTTATGAAGAGTTTGAGAGGGCGTCGAATCACTTCTTTTGGATTTCTTGCAGGTAGTACACTGTTGGCTGCATTCTCAGCCACACTCAAACTGACATCTAGTTCAATTCATTTAGTTTCCTATTGAAAAGACATGATAAATCGTTTAGTTTGTTAAATGCATGAGGACAAAATTCTTTTTCTTTAAATAGTTATATGCAATGGACAAAAAGTTCATAGCTAAGGTTGAGTTTGCCGTGCTTTAAGGGTTTTCATCATAATGTATAGTATGTTTTTCTAATGTGCATGGATTGTAATCAATTCTAGAATTGCCTGCATCTCTTTTAGCTGATGGCAAGTCACTTACCATGTGTTGAAGTTCAATAAGATCAAGAAGGAAAGTTTAAAATCAACATGAGATGTAGTAGGTCATGATTAATTTTGATAAAATATTTAGAGACGTGATGATTTCCAATTGAGTTCCATTGTATATATTAATTTTGGCCAAACATGAAAACCATACTTCTTTATGAAGCTAGGGGCCCCTCTTCCCCTCATAATCCAGTTTCACTTGAATTTGACATTTCTCCTATATGTGATGTTCCAACAGAAAATAAGAATACAAGACAGAGCTAGCTAAAGAGCTATTTTGACAAGACTGCAAAGACTAGTATGTTGACTATACGAAACACAGGTACTCTCGGTGAGACACAATTGACTCCATCATACTAACCTGGCATTCTAATGTCTTTTGTGTCAGCTATGGATCCTTTGCTACAAGTGTCTCGTCAATTGGATCTAAGCGACATATACAAATATACAAAAGAAAAGTACAAAGAGACTAAGATACATGTATAAGTCTGAAAAATGACAAGATAAGGTAAAGTATAACTTAAACATGTCACAAACACATATAATCAGTTTATTCTTTAACTTGTATTTCATACTCTATCTAATCATGAGTATGGATCAATATTGTTCTGGATTGGGCCACGATGCCCACTCAACAAATTAGACCTGGTTCAGCCCAATAGCTAGGATCCATATCTAAGGCTTTGTTTATCAAGCATCAATGGCTCAGATGCATCCGACCAATCCAACGGACAAGAGGTTGACACAATGCCTATAAATACTGACCCATGTATTTTACAAAGGTACGCATTACTCATTTCCTACGCACTCTATAATTCTTAATACTGACTTGAGCGTCGAAATAGCTTTACAGGTACCCTCCGAGTTTAAAACACTGAGAACCGACCCAACAGAAGCATTACCAACTACAGTCTTTGAACCACCCAGACGACAGCTTGCACAGTACAAAACAAATTAATATGCAGACTTTGGCCATATTTTGCTTCCACCATGTCGTGATATCAATAAAGTTTTTTGCTTATGAAAAAGCTAGAAAGTATAGATACAATAGTATCTACGATATGTGCAATCTTTGGCATCTAAAGGTTTGCAAATAATTCAACAAATTTGTAAAGTACTTTCCATTGATCTAATTAATCCCTAGTTAGTAAAGTTTTAACAACAAATATAAAGCTTGAAAATATGGGTGAAACCATAACGATTTATGATACTAAGGAATTTTCTTAGTTATAGTTACTAAACCAATCTCGGTCATTGGATACTTTATTTCTTAATCTATTTCTATCTAACGATTACATGTAAATAAGGGAATTTTTTTCTTTTTACCATTATGAAAATTTGAAGCGATGAAGCTTCTTCTTCTTCAACCGTTCCTCGCGAGACGTCACACCACCAATCTTATCACCGGTGAACCAGTCACCAGCACGGCAACCACTGTCATCCATACCATCGGTGAACCAGTCACCACCATGAGCCACCACTGCTCCGCCCCCATCTCCATCGTGAACCACCACCACCTCCGGCGAGTCCGGATAAGTCCTATTTTAGAGTCTTTTTAGTCTTTAAATTAAATAAGGTTTATGGAATTTTAGTTCTATTTTTGAGCTATTTTACTACAAATTGTTAGTTTTTATTTACAGGTCAAGTCATGAGCAAGAGAAGGAATTTAAGAGCTAAACAGCATGGTTGTGATGTCCCAAGGCTAGACGTGAAGTTTGGAGCGAATGCAGCAAAATTCTAGCAACAATTGCGTTTTGGTCTCTTTTTGTACTAAACTTCCACTTGTAGAAGTTGCACTTAAAATAGCAGCAGTTGCGTTTTGCACTGGTTTTCCACCAGTAGAAGTTGCCTTTAAAAACTGTCTGTTTTTCTATTAGCAGAGTTGTGTGCAGAAGTCCAAAAGTCTTCATCTTTCATATTCTGTAACTGTTGTAACTGACTTTAATCCGAATGTTTATGACCCTTAATGGTCCTAGGTCTATAAATAGCACCATTTCTGAGTGTCAAATCCATCTCTTACCATTGCAAAATTACTCTCAAAGTTAATCTAAGTTCTTTTACATTTCTCTTAAGTTCTTGGTCTTATTTTACTCCTCTTTATTTTCTCGCATCTTTAATTTCTGTTCTTACTTTCTAGCAACCTTACATTTCAGTTCTTTATCACTTTGTTTACATTCTGTCATTAACTTTTATGTCAGTTACTTTTATGTCTTCATCTTCTACTCCCTCGTCTACTATGATCATGTGTGAGTAGACTTATCTAGTCTTGGGATTGTGGGAACAATCTAATGATGGAACCCTAAACAATCCCAAGTCTAGACTCTATCTTATTAGAATTTAAGTCCTAATCTAACCTCATTGTTAATCAATCATATTTCAAATATCAAACGAAGTACCGAGAGGTGAAGTTTGATATTGGAACTATGAGGTTAGACAAGACAATCAAAACATGAGAGTAGTTTTGAGAGTCTTGGGACAATAAGGTTGTACTTAATGGGTCTATGGGATGATCAACCATGAAAATAGGTTTGATCGTTGTTTCGAGACTTGTTCTTGTATTCCGAAAGGAAACTTGAATTGCCGAAAGAATACCTTGTCCTTAGAACAAATTCGATATAAGATAGAGGATAGATAAGGGATTATTAAAATTCTATCATTATGATTAAAACAACAATCCTAGGACATTTTCTTAATTTCTGAATTTAAATCAAACAAACATTCCTCTTTACTAAAATTATTCCCTTTCAGTTTATCAAAATTGAAAATTATATTGGTAATCACCGAAACTCCCTGTGGGATCGATACTCTTTATTACTCGGTAGAACCGTGCACTTGCGGCCTATCAAGCCCCCACCACGTGACTACCATTACCGTCGCTGTTATCTCTTCCCCTCTCTCTGATTTTTACGTTTCCTTCTCCCTTTCTCCTTGAATCATTCCTCATTTTTCTCTTTAGCCATTTGAAACCCTCTCTCTTCCCTTTTACTTATTACTTTTGCGGCTCATCATGACTTGAAATAACCAATCGTCTTTTGCAAGACGAAGAAATGGATTTTAATTTTTCTTTTTAACCTTATATCAGGCTTTTTGTAGTTAATGCTAAGTTCCCAGATTAATGCTACGTTGTGGCAAGTTTAATTATCAATTTTAAATATTTGCTACCATTATACAACAATTTAATGCATGGTTAGTACATATTAGCCACAATTTAGTTTTTGTGTGGTGAGTGAGCGATTAAATGAAAACACTAGTTAGTACATGTTTGCCACAATATAACTTTGGTGTGGTGAGTAAGTTGGTAATGGGGGTGGATGTTGCTGCCGGATTTTTCATTGATGGGGAATGACTATTATGCCCATTTAGTAATAATAACTAAACTATTGTTTAATACTAGAAATCGGACTCGGGAGAAATGAATCGGACCGAACCCACTACCCTGCTTATGAAAGCACAGTTGCCAACCATTTTTGCTACCAGACCATTTGTTATTTTTTGTGTAATATGCTACCTTTATTTAAAACCTTTCACGTTAAACAACAACTTTTTGTCTATTAATTATATCCACTTCATATTATATGAATTTTTTAACCTATTAATTAAATGAATTTTTTTACCATACTATATATATATATATATATATATATATATATATATATGGAGCGTATCAGGTGAGAACTAGTTCTTACCATGAAAAATGAGAACTCTTGATTATAACCGTTAGATTAAAATCAATGATTTAGATTACCTCCTTAATAGTAGGATTTTGTGTGGTTGTTTTGTTTTTAGTTACAAATCACATGGGATCCTACAATTAAGGAGGTAATCTAAATCGTTAATTCTTTTGCCATACTAAAAAAACCAAAAACTCACTACTCATTCATTAAAAAAAAACAAAAACTCAGTAGTTCTACTAATTTTATAGGGAGCGTATCAGGTGAGAACTACTGAGTTTTTTTTTTTTTGATGAATAAGTAGTGAGTTTTTGGTTTTTTTTTTAGTATGGCAAAAGAATTCATAGCTCTTTAATATGTGACTTTATACACAACATGCCTAATCTTATCAAGTTTTAGTAGTTTCACGGGTCATGCGGGTCAACTAGTGACCCCTCGGTTCGACCATTGACCTAGTGACTTGACCAGGTCGATTTCCGGGTCGGTTTTAGTAACATTGATTTTAAGCTATTTGTTTTTAGAATATTTCATTTAATTTTGTCAAACCATTTTGTAACTTCAAGTTGGTTTTGTAACAGCAAATTAATTTCGTTTTATTTCATAACGAGCATTTCCTAACATCTCCAAAATTGAGGTCTTCGCAGGCGAAAATTTTCGCAGATGGTAGGAGTTCATAAGCTCTCTGCTTGACATGCATGGAGTTGCTGTAGCGCTCATTGAATCCAAACCAGGGTCGTCTGTGACTCCCAAGCAGCTTGAACTTTGGACTCATGCTAATAAGGTGTGTTGTCACACAATTCTCAGCACCCTAGCCAACGATCTGTTTGACGTCTACTGCACCTAGAAGGAGGCTAAAGAGATTTGGGAATCAATGATTCTCAAATACACCGCGGAAGATGCTAGCAACTACTACAATTGGATGATGAACGAAACTGGCGAACTCAAAACTCAAATCAATCAGTATCACAGGTTACTAGAGGAAATGAAGGCTGAAAATATTGTTCTTCCAGATGATATCATTGCTAGCATTGTGGTGATGATATTGAATCTTAGAGAGTAGAAAGAAGTGTTGATTTTCGTGTTTGTGAGCTCGTGATCGAGTCCATGAGAGCTCGTTGTATTTGAACCCAGGTGAGAGAAAGAGTTTATTATCATTAGGATTACTAGTATAGAATAGGATATATGGTATGTGTATGGTTACCAAAGGCTTACTAGGGGTACTTGAAACCACACTTGTACCTCGATTGGTAGCTCGAAGGAGTGGTGTCGGACGAAGTTAGAGTTACCTCCATTACTTGCTTGCTCAAGTAACTCTGACTACGTTCGCTCATGCAGGTGATTGTGATAAAGAATATTCTAAACAATGCGGGCTAAGCCTAGCGCTCCTGCAAGATTTTAGTGCGAGCTCCACCATAGCGATGAATGCTTGTTGTACGTGTTTTTGAGACCTCTTATCACTTGGACGTCTACATGGCGTGTAATTTGGACACGATGACATATGCTATCGTTTAGATTTTAGTTTCCATGTTAAAAACATTTTCAATGTTATTGTTTGTTAAATGCACTGATTTTCTTCTTATCATCGTAAAGAACACAATGATCATAGTATTGAATAATATGGTATCCATAGAAGATAAGAGAGAAAGGATTAAAAGACTCTAGTATTCATCAAAGGGAATTGATACAAAATGATAAGAGTGTTTCTAAAATGATTACATGAAGCCTATTTATAGGCATGTACCAACTAATAACAAACTCACTTATAACTACCAACTATCTCCCTAACTACTAACTAACTATCTCCCTAACTTCTAACTAACTATATATCTAATAGTCTCCTGCAAGCTAGAAGTTATTCACAACACTTCTAGCTTGACATGAACAATAGAGAGATACATCAAAACAAAGGAAAATTACAATGATTCATAACTAATCAACTACTGTGAGCCTTGAACTTTTAAACTCCACATTTGACAACAACCAAGGGCCTAAATGAATTCACAATTGGGGTCGATCTTGCAACAATCTTGCACTGATATTTCATAAGCATTTTCAGCATGCTCTCTTTATTCATCACTTGATAAAAATCCCTTTGTTAAGCCATGTGAACCCATGAGTGCAGCAGAAAATTTCCTTTGCAGAAACAAAAACAGAAACTAGATCAAGAATTGATCCAAGAAGAGACATCAATTTCAGAAAATTGAAATCGCAAAGAGAAAAAGAATATCACGATCCAAAATGAAATTGAAATTCGGCTTCAGATCACAATCATCGGAAATAAAAATGAAAGGAGGACAATGAAGCGGAATGCAAGACGGCGATGTGAAAGAACGCCAAAACGCGATGTGTGGAAATGCGGACCACACAACGGAGAAATTGAAATCGAAACTCAAGAAATGGGGAATCGAAATCAAGAAAGGTTCAAATCCACAAAGGTTCTGCCAGTGATGAAGAAAGAACGCAACGCACAACAAAAGTTAGAGATCACAAATCCTCTAATACCAACGGCAAAAGCCAAAACGAACATCAAAAGCAAAATTGCAAATGAGTAGGAATGAAATTGCAAATCACATTTGCATGACAAATTGTAAATTAGATGAGCACAAATTCCCGAATTTCCGAAAACGAACAATCAAGAATTGGGAAAAAGAAATTGAAAACCCGAGAAAGGGATCCCAAAACGAAATCACAGCGTAATTAATCTTGAATTGATTGAATGTGAAACTGAAACAAGATTAAACATAGCGATTCAGAATCAAGATCTGAATTATGAATCAAAACCAGAGTTCGTAATCAAGAACCATATGAGGATCGATTCTTGCGTGAAGAAGAAAACTTCACAAGAAAGGTGAAATTGAAACCACAATTTGTAGATTCAAACCAGAAGCTCTCAAAGAAGCGAGAGGAAACAGAAACGCACATGCACAAATGCAATGTTGCAGAATGGCATTCTAGTTCAAGAATGGCGAATGACAACATACATCAAGAAAACGATGCAAGAATCCGATGATGAAGAAATCAGAATTGCAAATGGGAGAAAATCAGAAACGCGAAACCAAAAGACGATACAAAGAACATGAAGCAAGGAAAAGAGAAATTGGAAAGGAAATGAATGGAATGAAAAAACAGAAAATTCATAAAATGAAATGAATAAAAAAACCTGCAGTGGAATTAGGTTCAAGGTGGATACCATGTTTGCTCTGATACCATATTGAATAATATGGTATCCATAGAAGATAAGAGAGAAATGATTAAAAGACTCTAGTATTCATCAAAGGAAATTGATACAAAATGATAAGAGTGTTTCTAAAATGATTACATGAAGCTTATTTATAGGCATATACCAACTAATAACAAACTCACTTATAACTACCGACTATCTCCCTAACTACTAACTAACTATCTCCCTAACTTCTAACTAACTATATATCTAATACATAGCTTATGTTCCCCTATAGTTTCCATTCTTGGAAGGTCTTCATCGTACACTAGTCAATTTATCATGTACCATTTCTTGCAACTCTTTATTGATGTATCTACTTCTTTTTTGGATGTACCATTTCTTGCAACTCTTTGATCATGTGACATGCGATTGAAGTTTATTAGAAATTAAATATATTTTTATACCTTTTACTTCTTTGCCCTGATGTACATTTACATTTCTGCCCTTGTATTAATTAGCCAGCTAACTAAGTCATTAAGTTAGTTAGATACTGTTAGATGTAGTTAGTTAGTTAGATCCTCTAACTTCATTAAGTCATTAAGTTAGTTAGTTAGTTAGTTTGATATTCAATGAATCATTCTCCGAGTTTCTTTCAAACACGATTCTCCAGTTTAACATGGTATCAGTTGATCATTTCATCTTCTTCTTCTTCTTCCGCACTCTGAAACTCTGAAACTTGATGATTCTATTCTTCGTTGATTGTTCTTGATCTTCAATTCGCGTTCAGAACATCTTCGTTTCTTTCAATTTCACCTTCGATTGTGTCAATTCACTTCCAATCGGATATTTCTCCCTTCAATTGCTTCTTGCCTTGATTCTTCCATGGCGAACCCTAGCGTCACTCAGGAAAACGTCTCCAATCCTCTGTACCTTCATTCCAGTGATCATCCAGGTCTCGTTCTTGTCACTCAAACTTTAACTGGTGACAACTACAATTCCTGGTATCGTTCTATTCGTTTTGCACTCAAAGGCAAGAACAAATTCGGTTACGTTGAAGGATCTTTCCCGTATCCGGAGGATGGCGACTCCAAATCTCAGATTGCGTGGACTCGTAACGATAACATTGTCTGCTCATGGCTTCTCAACGCCGTTTCTAAGGAGATTGTCACCTCCATCATTCATGTTACATCGGCATCTGAAATCTGGAATGACCTCAAGAACCGTTTTCAACAAATCAATGGCCCTCGCATTTATCAGCTGCGCAAGGATATCAATGGTCTCTCTCAAGGTACTTCTACTGTCACTCAATATTACACGAAATTGAAGTCTTTATTGGAGGAATTGCAACAATTCAAGGCTGAGAGCACTTGTAGCTGTGGAGGTGTTAAACCTCTTCTTGAAGACAATGACCGTGAGTATGCTATGTTGTTCCTCATGGGTTTATCTGATGGTTTTTCCCATGTTCGTGGTCAAATCCTAACCATGGACCCTATTCCCCTAATTTCCAAGGTCTTCTCTCTTGTTCTTCAAGATGAGAAGCACCGTGAAATTGGCGCTTTGTCCAAGACCAACTCTGTGGAGTCCCAAATTGCATTTGCTGTTAAAGCATATCAGGCCAAATTACTTGCTAAGACTGATTCTAGCAAGAAGGATAGGCCACTGTGTACTCATTGTGGTCTTTTAGGACATACTATTGATAAATGCTACAAGATCCATGGTTATCCCCCTGGATATGGCAAGAACAAGCAAGGGACAACTGGTGCAGCCAATCAAGTTGCTGCAACAACAGAGACTTCTTCCAGTTCTACCTTCACCAATGACCAATGCAAGATGTTGATGGCCCTCTTGTCCAACCAAATGACTCAAGCTGCTGTCCCTGAAGCTGATACTGTTGCCAGCACTTCAGGTGATGTATTCAATGTTTGCTTGAATACTAATTCAGTCAATTATTTGAAATCATTTTTTGGTGTTCATTTTTGGATAATTGATACGGGAGCCCCTTGTCATATTGCATACACTTTAGATAATTTCATTTCAATTAGGGTTGCTCACAACTCATTTGTCACCTTGCCAAATAAAACTGTTATTCAAGTCCACTTTGTGGGTTCTGTGTCACTAGGAAATGGCATTATCTTACACAATGTTCTCTACATTCCTAGTTTTCATGCCAATTTACTCTCAGTTGGTTCACTCCTCACCACTTCAAATATATCAATGTTTTTAATTGACAACAAATTCTTCATGCAGGATCTCAAGCAAATGAAGTTGATTGGGAGAGGTGAGCTAGTTAAAGAACTATACCTATTTCAGGCTCATCAATCTGTCCTTCCAATCAATGAACTTTGTCTCACAGATAAGCTCATTCCCCTTATCCATGATCTCACAACTTTATCAAATAATGTCACTGTCAGTGATTGTAATTCTGTTTCTCATACAGAAAATTTCAAATTGTGGCACTCAAGATTAGGACATTTGTCTAGTGATTGCCTACAGTTTCTTAGTAAATCTCTAGGTTTACATTTCCCACATTCTAGTGTATCTCATTCATGTGACATTTGTCCTTTATCAAAACAAAAAAGATTGCCTTTTCATTCTTTCTATAACATGTCTGACTATCCTTTTAGCTTAATACATTGTGATATTTGGGGGCCCTATCATGCTCCTACTCATGATCACCATAGATTTTTTCTTACAATTGTGGATGATTATTCTAGTTTTACTTGGATGTATTTACTTGCACACAAATCTGATGCACCCACATACATTCAACTATTTTTTACCTTTGTTGAAACATAGTTTAACATTGTCATAAAGGCTGTTAGAACAGATAATGCAAAAGAGTTGGCACTTACTGAGTTCTTGGCCTCAAAGGGCACCCTACATCAGTTCAGTTGTGTGGAAAGACCACAATAGAACTCTGTGGTTGAAAGAAAGCATCAACACCTCCTCAATGTCACCAGGGCCTTGTATTTTCAATTTAGGACTCCTATATCCTTTTGGGGTGAATGCTTGAAGACTGCTGTATTTCTCATTAATTGAACCCCATCCAAACTTCTGAAAGGTAAGTCACCATATGAGCTATTGATCTCCAAACCACCTGACCTGTTCTCCCTTAGAGTTTTTGGCTGGTTAGCATATGCATCCACCCTTCCATCTAAGAGAGACAAACTTACCCCTCGTGCCATTCCTTCAGTGTTTGTGGGCTATCCAATAGGCTACAAAGGGTACAAATTGTACAACCTACAGTCCAGAAAACTCTTTATCCCAAGGGATGTGGTGTTTCATGAGTCCACATTTCCTTTTCACAATATTGACACTCAAAATCTGCCAGTTGATCCCTTCCCAGACACTGTCCTTCCCTTCCCTATACCAGATATGTTACCTTCTATTGATATTGTGCCTACTACAACCTCAGAGCCCTTACCAGTTCCCTCTAAGCCAATCATCACTTCACCTTCTTCTGATGAACCTGTTATCCCACAACCAAACAGTGAACCCTTAGTTCCACCTACTCCCATTACACCTAGAAGAAGCTCTAGGATCCCTCATCCACCCTCATATCTTCAAAATTATCATTGCAACACAGTATGGTCCTATCCTATTGACAAATACATATCTCATGATAAACTTTCACCCTCATATGCCACCTTTATTAACCAAATTTCTGAATACTATGAGCCTCAATTTTATCACCAAGCTGCCAAACTCCCTGAGTGGCAGCATGTAATGCAGTCTGAGTTGAATGCCTTAGAGCTCAACAATACTTGGTCCCTTGTTCCCCTTCCACAAGGCAAGCACACTATTAGATGTAGGTGGGTTTACAAGGTTAAAACTAATGCTGATGGCACCTTGGATAAACACAAGGCAAGGCTTGTAGCCAATGGCTACACTCAACAAGCAAGTGTGGATTTCACAGATACTTTTTCTCCAGTAGCCAAGTTAACTACTGTGAGGGTTTTGCTCTCCATTGCTGCTGTCAAGGGTTGGCATTTATTGCAACTTGACGTCAACAATGCATTCCTGAATGGAGACCTCTTTGAAGAGGTGTATATGGACCCTCCCCCTGGCTACATTTCAAAGGATTCTCAGCTTGTATGCAAGCTAAATAAATCTATCTACGGCCTGAGACAGGCTTCTAGGCAGTGGTTCAACAAATTTTCTCAAGCTCTTATTGGTTGCAATTTTGTACAATCAAAGAATGATTACAGTCTTTTCACTACAGGTTCTGGTCTCAATTTTGTGGCCATTTTAGTATATGTAGATGATATTGTGGTTGCTGGACCATCTCTTGAAAAGATTCAACAGGTTCAAAAGACACTACAGTCATTATTCAAATTGAAGATTTTGGGCTCTCTCAGATATTTCTTGGGCTTAGAAATAGCCAAGTCAAATGATGGCATCTCTCTTTCTCAAAGAAAGTACACACTGTCTCTGCTCAGTGACTCTGGTTTTATTGACAGCAAACCAACAGCTCTCCCCATGGATCCCAACCTTAAACTCAGTGCTACTGATGGTGATCCCTTACCTGAGGCATCTCAATACAGAAGACTCATTGGAAGACTTCTTTATCTGACAATTTCCAGACCTGATATTTGTTTTACTGTCAACAAACTTAGCCAATTTATGTCTAAACCCACTTCAGCTCATCTCAATGCAGTACATCATTTGTTGAGATACTTGAAGGGTACTCCAGGCACTGGATTATTCTTTTCTGCTAGGTCAACTTTGGCTCTCAAGGCATATGCTGACTCTGATTGGGGTAGCTGTCCTCACACCAGGAGAAGTACCACTGGTCACTGTGTGTTCATTGGAGACTCCTTGGTCTCTTGGAAGTAAAAGAAACAGCAAGTTGTCTCTCGTTCTTTTGCTGAGGCAGAGTACAGGTCCTTAGCCAGTGTTGCTAGTGAACTGCAGTGGCTTGTTTCTTTGCTGAAAGACTTGGAGATCACCATTGGTCCTGCTATGGTATTTTCTGATAGCCAATCTACTATCCATTTGGCCTCTAATCCTACATTCCATGAGAGGTCAAAACACATTGAAATAGATTGCCACTTTATCCGGTAAAAGGTTCTTGCTGGTGTCATCAAGTTGGTTCATGTAAAAGCTCAACATCAACTAGCAGATCTGCTCACCAAAGCTGTTGTTCCCACATTGTTCCATAGTTTATTATCCAAGTTGGGACTTCAAAGTATATATCTTCCAACTTGAGGGGGGTATTAGAAATTAAATATATTTTTATACCTTTTACTTCTTTGCCCTGATGTACATTTACATTTCTGCCCTTGTATTAATTAGCTAGCTAACTAAGTCATTAAGTTAGTTAGATACTGTTAGATGTAGTTAGTTAGTTAGATCCTCTAACTTCTTTCTGTCGCTTCAGCAACTTGTATATACATAACTTGTAACTCATTTTTATATTCAATGAATCATTCTGAGTTTCTTTCAAACACGATTCTCCAGTTTAACAAAGTTAGATAAGTTCAACTAGGAAAGTTCAAAAGCAACAAGCGATCCATAGTTCAATTGAGCATATAAGTTGCCAGGATTTTGCTTAGTTCAATTTTTATTGATATATGGACAAACATGCAAACGATAATGATGTTGGTCTTTGTTACACCATACATCTAATGTGAAGGAAAGGGCCCTTCTTCTCCTCTTGACCAAGTATCGCCAATGAATATATTCAAATAGTAGTTTTGTATGCATTCCTCATTTTTCATACATTGGTTGTGGCTTGTGAGAAAGCATGCAAAGATGTGACTTCACATTAAAAAGAACGAATGAATTCTTATTAGTTATTATGAAAAGTAGAGGTAAAAAGAATCCGAAGGAAACAACATGGTTGTATTATCTCTATATTGAATATTTTTTTATAAGCAAAGATTTTATTAACGAGAGCACAAGAGGTACTCCTCAAATCCCGAACATATACAAGGAACGGCAACGGCTTATATCACTAAGCTAAATGCTTAGTGATAGTTACTAAATTAGTGTGACCCATTGGATGGTCAACATTTTTATTAAAATGCATCCGATGGTTATTATTAAAGGAGGGTATTTTGGTACAAACATATATTCTGCCTAATAATTAAATAATTAAATATAATTAATGAAAATCATTCCTATTTTTAAGGCACCACATTTATTGTCATGTTTAATTGTTTCTTATTATTTCTCCCTTCATTTTTTTCCTTCACGTCTTCCCTCCTCTTCCTTCTTCACGCTTTCTTTCTGCACTTTCTTTCTTTCTTTTCCTCTTCCTTCTTTCACGCTTAATTCTGCACTTTATTTCTTTATGCGTTTTATATCATTCACTCTTTATTCTTTCTTTCTTCCTCTTTGATCAGTTCATATTTTTTTTTACGTTGCACCTTTTTGCATTAAATCAACGCACGCGGTGATCAAAAAGCCATTGAAGCACGCTATTCAGTTACACCGTGATGGCTCAATTCGGGGTTGATGAACATCAGACAAATATCAGTTTTACATAGTTGCTCGTAAGTCTTTTCTTTCTTATTGGTAATATGTCGACACTCTTAGTTTTTCACAGTTATTAGCTATATAAAAAACTAACCATTGTTCATGTTTGTGGTTATTAAAATCCATGTACGTGCATCATGTTCAAATTTGCCAGGTATTTTCTATTTTATATTTCAATCTCGTTGCTCATTGAAGTTGCATAATTTGTACTGAATTTTGCAATTCTTACGTATGTTGTGGTCGTTCGATGTTGCAGTAGGGTATGAAGTAGGAGATTTTCCAGCTAAAAAGATAAAGCAACGCCAAAACCCATGCAAGAGCAAGATCAGGTTGATGTCCAAACCTGAGAAAAGGCAATTGATTTGGAAACAACAACGGAAGAAGGCAATCGAACTTCAGAAGTTGTCCGCTAGTTAGGTCGTCTGTTACTATGTTGGAGGAAACAATGTTGTTGGTGTGTTCTTAGTTTTATTGTAATAAATTAGGAGGGAACCATGTTTTGAGGAAAGTTTATCGTCATGTAAACGTTTTGAATAAATTTCATTGATATAGTTTTTTACAACTTGAAGGAACTTGTTGGCCAAACCCGTGTACCCCATTATCTCACCACACTATGGCGAGTTTATGGTTAGTGACATTCTAACCACAGCCCTACAGATCTGTGGTTATTTATATTCTAACCACACTAAAGTAAGTTTGTGGTTATACAGTATATATATCTTCTAACAATATATATATATATATATACACACACACAATAGCAAGTTTGTATATATATACATATGGTGGTTAGAATATATATTGTATATATATTGTGTTTAGAATATAATTATATTAATTAAATTAATTATGCATATCCATTCTTAAGTTTGTGGTTTAGGGTGTATATACACACACACACACACAAGAAGTGTCTAGCCATTCTCCACCACATTTATTGTAGTATTATATCGATATTGGTCAAATAAAGTATACGTTTTCTTAAACAACATTCTAAACCGCAACACTAAGGATGGTTGTGGATGTGCATAACTAATTTAATTTTTTGAGGTGTTTTTTGTGTTTATAAGGCAATATGTAAAAAATGCGTGGAAAGAATGATAAAAAAAGAAATACATATCCATTTGTATTTTGTAACAACCTTTCTAATTAACCTTTCTTATAGATCAATGCATGTTATCATTGATAGGCCTATAATCATTGACAGTAGGATAAGATGCTAAAAAATTCGTGGAAAGAATGACAAAAGAAACACATGTCCATTTGTATTTTGCAACAAACTTTATCTATGACAGCAACCAGTTCTTTCTCAGTCACATGGTCGATATCTAAAACTTTAGATTTCAAGCCAAGCTCATCCTGCAAATTCACAATC
This sequence comes from Astragalus glycyphyllos, assembly GCA_963573325.1. NCBI lineage: Eukaryota > Viridiplantae > Streptophyta > Magnoliopsida > Fabales > Fabaceae > Astragalus > Astragalus glycyphyllos. Next base: position 20,701,414 of record OY754313.1, on the reverse strand, counting down.
GAGCCATTCTTGCACTTGCACTCTAACGGTTTGACTGGTTTTCCTTCGTTGGGGAGACAGTAAACTCGTTGCACGTCTTCCAACATTAGAGGTAGTGCTTCGTATTTGCTCAGTCGCAATTGACTTTGATCGGGTTCAAAGTTCTCTGACACCCATTTCACAAACTCTCCGGGAATCTTGCTCCATTTGCATATGAGCATAAGGGATCCAAACCCGGTTGACTGCAGCAATTCTTTACGAGAACTTGTTATTCCATTCAGCATTTTGTGAACTGCCAGTGGTTTACATTTATGTCTGTACCTTGTAGGTTTAGCTTCCCTAGCACTCGCAACCTCCTTTTTGTTCCTTTTTGTCATCTTCACTGGAAATAAAAGGAACCAAAATAAGCAATTAATAGAAAGCAATAAATTTTTAAAAATTGGAGAGGAGATGTACCGTTTTTGATAAATAGAAAGCAATAATAATCACAAATTTATATAACATTTATCAGTTGTTTTCTAGCCTTATAATTACACAACACGGTTTGTTTGCACCTAACCGCATATGAACTTAGTATAGGTTAGTTAAAAAATTCAAATATTATAATGAGTTTTTAATATACAATGAAATTATGATGTAAAATAATGTTCTAATGGAACCTCAAATTCGCTCAGTAACCAAACAATTTTAAATATTATAATGAGTTACAAAATTCACTCAGTAATCAAACAAATTTAAATATTATAATGAGTTTTTAATATACAATGAAATTATTATGTGAAATAATGTTCTAATGGCACCTCAAATTCAAACACAAATATTGGAATCCAAATTACAAAAGTTGAAGACGTGCTACAAATTAAGCTAAAAAGCCCATAAACTATGGATGCACTATAACTACAGAAGTTCAAGGCGTACAACAAAAGTCACAATTAAAATGTAATTCAAGATTTAAAGTCACAATCAAATAAAGTAATCAAATAACTTAATCAAATAACTTAAAAAGTAACAATTAAAATGCAATTCAAGATTTAAAGTCACAATTAAAATGCAATTCAAGATCTACCATTGTTTATATTTATATACTAACCACATGACTATTGTATTTTGTTTAACCAATCACTAACCGCAATATTCAACTACGTTGGTTAGGTGTCGTTACCTACAAATTTTTGGTGCGTAAAAACCGAAAACCCCTATCCAATAATGGCGCACAGGTACATATAATATTTGAGGCACAAAACACTAACCTTTTTCAGATTGCGAAGTGGCTAGAGACGACGGTTGTGTCTTCGAACTCGTTGTCGATCTCGTTTTTCAGCGTTCTGAGTGGTAAAACACGGAAAAAAGGAAAAAAACGCAAGTTCAGCCATGAAAAAACGAAAACTTTAGTAATAGCTCAACCATGAAAAAAAACGAAAACGCAAAGCACCAACCTCCACGCCTACTGTTTCTGGGTAGACAAACCGATTGCGTGTTCTGGGTAAGTATTTGGGTAACGAAAAAACCTGAGAGAGGTAGCAAAAACCTGAGCTTTTTTCTTCACGCAGAAAAACTTTTTTCTTCACGTTGAAAAGTTTAACACAGAAAAGAAGAAGGAGTAAGCTTCATGTAGAAAACATTGTACGCTGGATTTGGGTTTTTGGTTTAAATGTTAATTACTAATAATAGATCCCTATAATTATGGAGGAAAATAAGGGATTGGATATTCATTTTTTTTCCTCCTATTCTATTTTATTCTATTTCATTTTACAATAAAACCCTTTAGTAATAGTTACTAAGCATATTGCTTAGTAACATAAACCATACTCACAAGGAACAAACATCTACCCTCTAAAAAAACACCCTCTAAAAAAATGTGCCTTTAGTTCCTTAAATTTCTACTATATTTTGAAGGGTATTTTAGTCTTTTTATCACTAAAATATCTGCTTCTATTTTTTGTATACTCATAATCTGAGATATACTTGTGTTGATGAATTATAATTTTATTTTATTGTGTAATAGTTACAATACATGAATAAGTAATTAAGACTTATAAGTTGTAACAATAACTCCTTATAACTAGCTTCCATTAACTAACTATGTAATGCCCCTACGATCCCATGGGTAGGGATCCTCTCAATTTCTTAAATGAAATTTAGTGCCAATTACTAAAGTTTTGATTATATGATGCACATATATAAATTTGAAATATATGCATGGCATATATTTAGGCGATGTGTATTTTTATAGGCTCAAAACTTTAGTAATTAAGATGGCAAGTCACTTACCATCATAATGAGAGATATTTGGGTATGTGGCGGTGATATAAAAATGTCCCCTAAAGACAAATGTGACTAAAAAATTAGCATTTTTGATGGGATTCCTGTCTTACTTTCATTAAAATTTTGAGACAAATTATCGACAAATTTAAAATGAGTTATGTTATGGATAAGGCCCAATTTTGTCTAGAAGTAAATAGGCCCATTAGCAAAAGGCCCACATTGGTGACAAAACCAATGATCAACGGCCCAGATCAAACTACCTGATCCGATGGTTCAGATTCATTAGGTCAACACCACCAAACTTTATAAATACTCATTCAATGCTTCATTAATGGTAAGCTGTCTCTCTCATTAATACACCTGTGATTGACTACCTCCCTGACTTGAGCATCAGAGTGTCTTTGCAGGTACAACACCCCACCTCGGGTCGGATCATCTCGGATCAAGTACTCAACCTACCGTCTATCTCGGATCAACCTCCTAGATCGGAGATACGGTACATAACAAGTTATATAAGAGATTTCATCCCAAATTCATGTACTACCTCTGTCCCGTTTTATAAGTTGTTTTAGCAAAATCAATTTGTCTCAAATTAGTTGTTGTTTTACATTTTCAAGAAAGCATCTAACATGTTTTTCCACTTTTGCCCTTATAATATTAATCATGACAACTTTTTACATTTAATAAACGTTTAAGATTAAGTGGTAATTTAGACACATTTTCTTAATATGTGTGCAACAACCTTAAATTACATATAAAATAGGACGGAGGTAGTATATACTCCATCTCCAACCAAATGTTAGGCTCTGTCGAAAAAATTTGGTTTTAATGTGGAATGGAAGGCTTTCGATTCAATCTCCGATTCGATTTACCGACCCAATAATCTATTCTTGCAATATTATGAGAATAATTATATCGAGCCAGGTTCCTAAAAAAAAAAATACATTGAGCTTAGGAGATAGTTTACATGTGTGTGGCGTATGAAGCAAACTACTCTGTTGCATTAGGGAATGGAATTGTGTTGAATTGTAGAGTTGGAGACTTCATTGTTGGGCCTTTAGTTTTGTGTGCAAGTAAAAGTGAGCTGGGCCATCAATCAGATTATGATGCGGGGGAAAATATGAAGAGCTGTTAACAAAGGCCCCACACACTTTTGAGGGGCACCCCTCCAAATATGAAATACACAAATTACCTCAAGCTAAAAATTAATAGAACTCTTTCACCCCTTTTTTTTTTCTGTGAGCAACACACTCACACTTTAACATAAATTATAGTTTACGGTAAAATATTTTTTTATATTTTCATCATAAATACGCTATTTACGATATGGTGTTTTTAAAAAACATGCCATAAATACGCTATTTACGACACGACGATTTATAAACACTATATCGTAAATAGCGTATTTGCAATATGGATGCTATACCCTAAATACCCTATATATTTAGGTTATGGTGTTTATAAAATATCATATCGTAAATCGCGTATTTGCACTAAATTAAATATATCATACTATGTATATTTTTATGACATTTTTAAAACTGCCATCCTTTAATTTTTCTATTTATGAAGGTGGAAGTCCATCTTTTTCGATTATGAAGGCGTGCTTATTCTTTCCAAATGGATGATTTGTCGATATGAATCGATCGAAGGTGCGAGTCAAACCAAGAACTGTTTCCTGTATTTGAACATAAACGCCTCTGTGCCACACCAATTTATTGTGAGTCCACCAACCAGACAACGTACCAAAAGACGGGAAGTCAATAACTGTCCACATCAATGTCGCTCTTATCATAAAATTCTACTACTTTGCTTCATTATACGTCAAAAATACCTCTCCAAAGTTCTTGAGATGATCAACTAGACGTTCCAAATAGACATCAATGCTAGCTTTTGGATTGTATGGGACGTATCAAACAAGTAAAAAAACATATTGGGATTATTTATGCAAATATCAAGAGGAAGATTAAAAGGAGTAACAATAACTGACCAACAAGAGTAGGGCATCAGGCTTGGATATATAAAGGAAAACCATCAAAACATAACCCAAGTCGTACATTTCGTGGTTTTGAGAAAAATTAGAATTCACCCTATGAAAGTGTTTCCTTGCTTCACCGTTAGAAGGATGGTGCAACATGTCCGAGCTAATTCTATTCTCTTAATGTCATATTATTGTCCTTGCAGTTTCAATCAATGCAAACATTCCATTCAACTTTAGAACTATCGGCAAATAGAACATTTACTTTACAGGGATGGGCTTATAATTAGGTTTTCTAGATTTAGGAGCATGACACCTTGGTGCTCCATATAATTTGCATGCATTCAACTAGCGCACTATCATTTTTACCAAATTCATTGTCGTAATACAACATGTGCTCATTTACTCGGCAACCAATGTTCTTAGCTTCCAATCTCAGCTTCGACGCTAACATCTTAGCCTCATAATAACTTTTTGGAAAATTATCCTTTGTAGGTATCGCTTCCAACATCAACTCAGTGACATAATCTAAGCCAACTCAGAAATATTACTCATCGACTTTAGAGCTAAAAGTTTCACACACATCGATAATTTTGAATATGGCGAGCATTCAAACAATGGTTTCTTTGTCTCAATTAAGAAAATTATAAACGATGTTGCTTCATTCGGAAGTTCATCAACATTATTGTATTGAATTTCATCTGATTAAATTTCATCTACATGCATTTAAAAACTATTCATTAGATTCCCATTAAATTCCTAATAAATTATTTAATTACTCGCATTTATATGATCTTAGTTGAGATGATTTCGAGCCAAAGCGTCAAGCAGAACACTTCACCTTTTTCCATTAAGCCATGAAGGAAATTTATTCTAATTTCAAACAAAATTGTTTGTATCATCTCGAAATGATCTTAATAGAGATGTTTTTGAGCCAAATATGGGGGTGAGGGTCAATACCTAACCATTTTCCATCAACAATAGTCAATTTAACAACAACATAATAGCAATTAAGGGTGAGGGTCAGTTCCTCACCCTTCCCATAACCAACAACAAAATAACAACTAAGGAACAATTGTTTAAATAATATCTAGGAAAGTTTTGTCCCCAATCCTACACACACAATTTCAATTTCAACTTAATCTCGATTTTAATTTCAACTCAATCTTAATATCACTGGTTTCCCTAATCCTACACACAATAATTTTAATCCTAATCTCAATTGCAATTCCTATCTAGCAATTGTTTTTTATCTCTAACATGGTTTTAACACAACAAACCTCGCCTAGTAATAAACACCCTAGCAGACTTTCAATAAAAAGTCTTTAACAAACAACACCCACAATAATAGACGTCCCTGACATTGTTTCAATTATAATTTGTATTTTTCAACAACCGAAATGAAGGTTAGGAGACTTACTTTTTGGAAACCGAAATGAAGAGGAGAAACCGAAATTAAAGAGGGAGCGACGGTGGAAGGCGGTGGAGCGGTGAGGGGGGAGACGACAATGGTAGTGTTTGGGTAGTGATGGCAACGACAGGGAGAAGAGAAAAATGAGAAAGGGTTGAATAGAAGAAAAGAAACATAAATGATAGTCCGCGGGTTGCGATTATTTAAAGTTACAGACGTGCGTAATCGTTGATTGTGTAATGATGAATGCCACTCGAAGAAGAATGTCCGGGAATTTAGGGCACAAAATTTAATGAGGTAAGAGAAAATTGATTGTGTAATGATTGTTGCCTTTTCAGTGATTCAGACAGCCATTAAATAGGCAAATAGTACAATCATTTGGATAAGGATAAAAGGGAATATTCCTATAGCTGTCACCAGCTCACATAATACTAGAACATTCCAAACTAAAAGACAAGAAATTGCAAAACCCTAATGAGAAAGGTAAAAAGGACAATATGTAAAAACTGGAAACATAGTAAATCACTAAGTTTTTACTCATGCCTAAGGAATTCCTCCCACAAATATAGGGGTGAGGGTCAATACTAACCATTTTCCATCAACAATAGTCAATTTAACAACAACATAATAGCAATTAAGGGTGAGGGTCAGTTCCTCGCCCTTCCCATAACCAACAACAAATTAACAACAAAGGTACAACTGTTTAAATAATATCTAGGAAAGTTTTATCCCTAATCCTACACACACAATTTCAATTTCAACTTAATCTCGATTTTAATTTCAACTCAATCTTAATATCAGTGGTATCCCTAATCCTACACACAACAATTTTAATCCTAACCTCAATTGCAATTCCTATCTAGCAATTGTTTTTTTATCTCTAACATGGTTTTAACACAACAAACCTCACCCTGTAATAAACATCCTAGCAGACTTTCAATAAAAACTCTTTAACAAACAACACCCACAATAATAGACATCCCTAACATTGTTTCAATTACAATTTGTATTTTTCAACAACCGAAATGAAGGTTAGGAGACTTACTTGATGGAAACCGAAATGAAGAAACCGAAATTAAAGAGGGAGCGACGGTGGAAGGCGGTGAGTGAGGAGACAACAATGGTAGTGTTTGGGTAGTGATGGCAACGACAGGGAAAAGAGAAAAATGAGAAAGAGTTGAATAGAAGAAAAGAAACATAAATGATTGTTCGCGGGTTGGGATTATTTAAAGTTACAGACGTGTGTAATCGTTAGTGAAAAAGTAAGTCAAAAAGTTGCTTTATTACTGATGTACATCTCGTCGATAACAATAAAATGGTCATATTTACTTTAGTAATTACGGACTTATCCGTCGGAAAGTCAAAATCTTCAGTATTCATATGCTACCGATGGGCATGCCCGTCAGAAATTCTCTCGGTAAATTGAGGAATTCCTCTCTTTAATTACCAACACTCATATCCTTCAGTCACCTCGAATTTATTGATGGGGTCGTAGTCCATCGGTAAATCTGTGTTATCTTGTAATCTGTTCATTTTATCTAATATTGAAGTCAGGTGTTACAACTGTATATTATCCTAAACTGTTTTACAGCAACAAGATAGAAAAGAACAATGATACGAGTAACATCTTCAAAAAGTGATTTGAACTCAACTGTTTATAGTGGGTCAGTGAGTAGTGACGATTGATCTGGAAAGGCGTATTGCGAACTGCGGACATTATTACGTTGGCTTAGAAAACAAGAATCTAATTTTTGTGGTTGGCGTGGTTTGAATTAGGTTTTGTTAGGTTTTTTGAAAAGTGGTCTTTTCAAACTATAATGGATTTCTAGTAACGTCCACCACTAACCTTCAAATAATTCTTTTTTTACATTAAATTGAAATTTTTGGTTATTTTTACTGAAATAAGTTTATTTCTACTTTTAGAATTAAATTATTTTGTCAACAAAAATTAAATTATACTAAACGGTAAAGTAAGTTAAATTGATTATTACTGAAAAAATGATAATAATGATATCTATAATAAGTTATAGGCGTTTTTTAAAAAAACATGTTACTGTTAAAAATTTGGGTGAACTAAGTTAATGGGGAGAACTTATTTGGGTGAACTAAGTTATTTTTGTGGGGCCAAATTCCCACATTGAATTTAAAAAACTCATAGTTGATTTAGATAGTTTTACTTCAATGGTAGTTGTTTATAAAAAATCATATATGACCCCACTTATTAATAATTTTTATTTATATTTATTTTTTATCCCTCGATTTTGGTGATTATGGGAGATAGTGAGAGATAGAAAATTGAAAAAAATGGTAATTTTTTAATGCAATTTCTAAAAAAAAACAATAAGCACCGATTCCTATATAGACACACTACTAGAATTTTCGTCATTTCCTGCGGATTTTCATTAAAAATTCGTAGGAAACGGGTTTCCAGCAGAATTTTCAGCGGATTAAAGTTCCCAGTTATTTCGTTCGTGGATAATTGTTTCCTGCAGATCTGCAGGAAATTTTCGTAGGAAATTCCGTAGGAAGTCGGCAGAAAATTCTGCAGGAAATCTCTGCAGGAAGTTACCCAGGAAATTCAGCAGGAAATTCATAAATTCTGCATGGATTAAATGGCCTTTCAAAAGCATGAGGTTCACTTCATTGTTCATGACAGTACTGGTATATATAGATAAATAAAAGCTTACAAATGAAAATAACACATCAAAAACTACTGTCAAAAGGAAATCCTACAAATCATAAAAGAAGCATGGCTCCGTCTCGATTTTTTATGCTTTTTCCCGCCCTGCACATCATAAATTAGTTGAGATGCATTAGTTGCCAGTATAATCATATAAGGATTAATGGAAGAAAAAAAATATAACTTTATTAAGAACAGCAACTTACTAACATATAAGGAAAAAGGCACAAATAAACGCACATCCCCATTAAACAAATAGAAATAGAATCTATCCTTAGAAACATAATTTACTCACAATGTGGTAAGAGATGATAAACTATCTATTGAGGAATGCAAGCTCAAGTTGTTCAAGATGAATGTGACTTGTCTTAGATTTAATTGAATATTACTAACTAAAAATTGAGGGAAAATACCCCCATTTATTTATTTTGGAACATACAAATTTTAAATACAGATGAAGTCAGATACATACACAACGCCAGATTGAGGATCTAGTGTTGCTATAGGCAGTAAGAAAAACCAGTAGAATCAACAAGAAAATTATTGTAAACAAGAAATTTACCACCATCATCAGATTCTGCAAGAAATTTTGATATAGGCAGTAAGAAAAACCAGTAGAATCAACAAAAAAAATAACTGTAGAGAGATAAATTGCATCAAGTCTTAAACCAAAGAGCTCACTAACCAGCATTACATTTACAGAGAGATAAATTGCAGCAATCCAGAGTAAGCTGTTCAAAATCCTTGTACAAATCATCTCTAAATTCCTTCTCCAAACCATAACTGAACAAGAAATATACAAAAACAAAATTACATAAACCAAATGCAACAATGTTTCAAGGGGGGAAAATGAGCGACACAAAATTGAACATCAGATTCATAATAAAAGTATCTGGAACAAAAATAATTAAGAAGAATTAGTATTGAGAGAATGAGTTCATTATGTGTATTATGTATTACCAAGTTGTTTCATCTTGAGTTTTATTCAATGGCTTCACTCTTTGTGAAAGCTCCACAGATTGATTAAGGTCTGGTACAATATCTACAAGACATTCTTCACAATATGATTCATTTAAACACTTAATTCAAGCTCATAATCAGTAACACAATAAATCAGTATGCACAGAATTAAGATATTTACACAGTAGTCATTTAAACACTTAATAAAACAAAACAAGAAGCAGTAATAAAACAAAACAAGAGAAGATTGGTCAATCAAACACGATTCAAGCTCATAATCAGTATACACAGAAGATTGGTAACTCATAAACACGATACAAACGATTTAATTCAGAATTTTGAAGAAAAAGTGTCAGGGTTTGAAGCTGTGGAAGAAGCGTAGATTTAGGGTTACCTTCACAGAAGAAGATGAAATCCGGATCGCGAGAGCATGATCAGAGAAGATGGGAGCACGAAGCAGGACAAAGACGAGCACGAACCAGGACGAAGACGAGACGGAGAGCGAGGTGAGCGTGACAGTTCACATTGTTGATTTCATTGAAGGTTCGAACCTTCAATTTCTCGATCGGTTGAAGAAGACGATGAGTGAAAGTGAAGGTTAGGGTTTTTTCTCTGATTGAAGAAGACGCTGAAGAAAGGTTGAAGAAGATGGATCGAGGGAGGAAACACAGAAGAAAGAGTTGGGGAGTAAACGTGAATGGGTATTGAAATTCTATTTTACTTTTTACAAGTTTTTCTTTAAAAAAAAAAGATTTAAGAAAATAAAAATAAAAATAAAAGAAATTTTTTCCAGCTTTTTTAAATTTATTAAATAATAAAATAAATATCCTGCGAACTGCAGTTCTTAGGAAAATCCGCAGGAAAATGAAAAAGTACCTTGCCAACTCAAATGCCCAACAAATATTCTGCATACTTTAGAAATTGGTAGGAAATTTCTCAGAAGTTACCTGCGAAAATTTTTTGCAGGTAATACCGAAATTTCTAGTAGTGACATCGGTGACTAGTTATTTTGCAACCTCATCTCCACGTAGGATAACTACAATGCAAGAATCTTATAGTTGCCGATGCTTATAAATGTTAAGATATGTTTTTATCGCACTTATAAAATAAATATTTGATCACAAATTGGTGTGTCAATATTTATAATTTAATAATTTATATACACCGTATCTTTTAGCGTATTTTTTTCTTACAGTGTTACTATTTGAACTCATCTACTGATATAAATACTTGTGAAATTGTTTGAGGAGAGCTTATGGAAACAACTTATGAGATATTCATGAGGTGTTTTCAGCAAATTTTCAAAAGCTTCGGAGGATAGCTTATGAAAACAACTTATAGCTTATAGAAAAATAGTTTAACTATTTTATTCTTTATTATAGAAACAACTAATGCATAAGTTTTAAAAACAACTAATGCATAAGTTCATATATGATAAGCTCATATTGATTAAGCAAATTATCAAAACAAGGCCTGAAAGTGTTCGACTTTCATCATAATTACTTCTAAAGTCACACATATAGTTGGGTGCGATTTGCTGATAGTGTAAACTCTTTTACTTTGACAGTAAATAACAATTAAACCCATATTCTGAGTTTAATTGTATGCACAGTTAGTGTAAAATTGTTGATACTAACAACCAATCACAACTTACATTATAAATGACTGTTTGTGAAATTGGGGGAAGACTCGGCTAGTTTAATGATGTGGCATATCATGATTGGTTGACGATATAAAAAAATATTTACATTGACAATGTATATAAATTAAACTCTTTTATATTATTTTTCAAGTCATATACTTTAGAAAATAAAAATTCCTAGATTTCATTTGAATTTAAAACATTTTAGTATATAAACCTGATAAAGAAAAACCTAACTCCAAAAGATTTGTTTAGTCCCATAAAAAAAAAAGAAAAAAAGGGTTTAGTGGAGTGAGTTAGAATTTGTATTCAACAAGTTGCAAGCTAAATTCCCGTTAGTCTTTTTTGGGGTGAGGTAATTGCTTTCATAAGTGCCAAAACATTAAGAACGTCTTGATCGAGCATTAGTCAACCAAAGCTGGTTAGATATTTTTCCCTCTTATCGTTTTATTAATTGGAGTGTCTATCGCACTATAGAGAAGCTATCAATGGGTGTAGGAGAGATATAGAGGAGTTAAGGGGTAGGGATGTCGTCGAGCCAGATTCACAACTAAAAGCCACAAAAGAGAGGTTGGGGGTTTTACGGAGTCAAGAAGAGGCTTTTTGGATACAAAGGGCGAACGTATATTGGTTGAGGTATGGTGATACTAATTATAGATTTTTTTTCATGAAATGGATAGTGCAAGGAAGAGGAAAAATATGATTAGCAAATTGACTAGAGAAGATGGTGAAATAGTAACTGAGCAAAAGGGGATGGGAGAGGTGGCTTCTAGCTACTTTATAATATAATGTCAATGTTATATATAAAATTATCTCAAAATCTCCTTACTAATCACATGAAAATGCATGAAAACGTTGCTACATAAGTGTGTATCAAGGGAGCAATCAGCTTTTGTTGAGGATCACTCTATTCTTTATAATGTCCTAGTTTCAATTGAAACTCTACACCATCTTAAGTGCAAGACAAGTGGTAAAATGGGGGAGACGACCCTTAAAATTGACATCAGCAAAGCATATGATAAGGTGGACTGGAACTATTTGAAGGAGATGATGCTAAAGATGGGGTTTGATGAGAGATGGGTGCGATGGATATCCATGTGTGTAGAAACTGTCCTCTAATCACTTTGGGTGAACGGTAAAAAAGTAGGAAATATCGCTCTCGGGAGAGGGTTGAGACAGGGTGGCCCACTATCACCTTACCTTTTTATTATTTGTGCACGGGGTTTCACTACCTTGCTAAAAAAATCAGAGATAAGAGGTGATTTACTTGGGGTGAGTGTGTGTAAGGGGCTCTGTCCCTTACGCATGGGCTCCGTCCCTTACGCACCTCCTTTTTGCTAACAACTATTTTTTGTTTTGCAGGGCCAATGAAAAGGAAAGTATACAATGACAAAGTAAACTTATAAAGAAGCCTCAAGACAAGCTATTAATATGGCGAAGTCAAATATTTTCTTTAGCATGAAGACTTCCCACGAGATGAGAGAGATGATTACAGGTATTTTTGGTATTATTGAATGCATTGGAGCGAGCAATTACTTGGGCCTACCTTTGATGATACGTAGGAACAAGAAGCAGATGTTTGGTTATCTCCAGGATAGGAAGAGAAGTACTTGTGAAGTCTGAAGCGCAATCTACACCCACCTACTGCATGAGTACAATTATGCTCCCAACCACTCTTGGGGAGGAGCTTCTAAAAAAGATTATTAATTCTTTTTGGTAGGGGAGTAACCAAAGTTCAGGAAAGGGTATTCACCGGATGAGCTAAGAGAAATTAACTATGAGGAAGGAACATGGTAGTATGGGTATCCAACACTTTCATGGTTTCAATTTAGCATTGCTAGGGAAGCAGGTGTGGAAAATCTTGACCTACTCAGATACTATAATTGGTAGGGTCTTCAAAGTCAAAAAAAAATCGGATAGAAATTTTCTGGGGGCTCGCTTGGGGTCGTATTCCCAACTATGTGTGGCGTATCTACTTTTCTCAGGTTGTGGTAAATTTGGGATCATCGTGGCGGTTGGCTGATGGAAAGAGTGTTTTGGTTTGGACGGACCCGTGGCTAAAGCGGAGGAAGGATGCATTCTTTCGCGCCCTAGTCATTTTTGGGAAAGAAAATATGAAGGTTCGAGAGTTATGGAATGAAAGAGCTGATGGGTGGAATGAAGTTTTGGTTGTTTCTTTATTAACCAATAGCGAAGCTAAATTGATCAAGCAGATGCCATTATACAATGTAAGAGGTGATGATAAGCTTGTTTGGTGGATAAGCCACAATGGTAAGCTTGTTAGGGAGGATCTAATTTATATCACTCACTTATGAGTACCTGGAAAATGGATGCACATTTAGAAGCTTTAAATTCCCTGGAAGGTGAAGATCTTATTGTGGAGGGTAGCGGTGGGGGTGCTTGCCGACCCGTTGTAATCTTAGACACAAACACATACCTTGTGAGGAGCACTGCCCTTGGTGTGATGACATACTAGAGGATGAGTTTCATGCATTTTTTATGCCCACAAGCATCAACTGTTTGGCAAGTCATTGGGGTTGTTGATGCAGTCAGTCTAGAAACTCCCCAAGCAGTGAATTTCAGAGAATGTTTTTTACATTGTTGGAAAATATATCACAGGAGCAAAAGAATTTTTTTCAATGACTTTTTGGGCCTTATGGAAGAGAAAGAATGAAAATCCGTGGGAGGGAATCATCAAACCAGTCACGGTTTCTATGTAGTTAGCACTGGATCATCTACATAAGTGGGAGATAGTGAGAAAGAAACCGCACCAAAGAAGGGAGGACAAAGACGGCATGCAGGACTTCCAAAGTAGATGGCAAAAACCAAGTGCAGGTATGCTAAAATGTAACATGGATGCTGCACTTTTTGCTCCGGAAAATAAATATGGAATAGGCATGTGCATAAGGGGATGGGAATGGAAGCTTCATGGAAGGAAAGACTATGTGTGGTTTGTAGAAGTACTGGAACCTCAAGAAGATGAAGCAGTGGAACTATGGCAAACTTTAAACTGGTTGAAGGAACTAGGCTTGGAGTCAGTAGCTATTGAGATGGATTGCATTTCAATGGTTAATGCACTATGCAGCAACCAAAGCAAATTCCAACAATGCAGATTTTGGTGTCATTATTTCTCATTGTAGCAATTTTATTTCACATTTTCAAGCTATAGGAGGCAAGTGAATCTTGTTCCTCATATTATTACAAGTACGTGCATCAAGATTTTATTCTAGATCTCAAGTTCATTCTTTCAGTCGAACCTGTCTTACACAAATTATTGCTAGTGACATGATACGAGTTTGTTTGAGTTAAAAAAACTTGATGAAAATTTTCGACCTAAATTCGGTCATTCATCAGATAGTTCCATTAGATATAACTTTTTTCCCTTTTTTTGGTATATATATATATATATATATAGAGAGAGAGAGAGAGAGAGAGAGGACAGAACTAAGCCAATTGTTCTGGATTGGGCCGAAGCCCACTTCAGCCTTGGAAACGAGGAGCAGCCCAGACAAGAATTGGTTAAAGGGTGAAAGCGCGAATCAACGGCGCAGATGAGTCCGTACGACCATCCAACGGCCGGGCGTGATTCGCGCTCCCTATATAAGCATTCATTGCGTCAGTTGTCAGGTACACACTATTCATTCAGATTTATATTCTGCCCGTTCGCTCCTGACTTGGGCGTTGGAGTGTTTTCGCAGGTACACCCGCCCTCGGAAGTTCAGTTTGGAGCACGACCAGAAGAGCACAGACTTGATACCTGAGAAACTGCGGTCCAACACTCAAGGGTACAGATCACCAATAAAATATTTACTCAGGGATGGAACAGAAATACAAACAAATTAGAACATAAAGAAGCCCCTACTCTCATAAATAAGCTCGACAAATTCTGTGATGTGCTGAATGAAGAACAATGCTACAGATGCGAGCTAACAGCCTCTAAAATGGAGTTTCAGGTACGAAAATGGTGGAAAGATAAGTGGTGGACGACAAAAATTTATGGTGTTTGGAAAAGGTAGTTTCTGACCTAGGAATTCGTAAGGTGTAAGAGTGTGTGTCCATTTTATGTTGAAGTTTCCCTTTTATATGAGTTTTTCTTTTCAGGTACTCTTTTTGGTCAAGTCAAGTGCTAAAAAAGTGCAACCAACCCCAAAACCAAGGACGTTTTGTCCTCTAGTGGCCCATTAATAGTGCAGATTCCTTTTGCACACCTCTACATAAGACAAAACACCATTTTTCTTCATTTAAACACTTGGGGCCATTTCAGATAATTCTTTTTTTTGCAAACAAGCTACGTGCACTACAAAAAAAGCGGCGATTAGCCACGGTTAGAACCGTGGCTAACAGTCCCTAAAATCGTGGCAAATCCATTTAGGGCCTTTTGAGGTAGAGTATCATACCATTGGAGCTAATTTCCATGAAAGAACTTAAATGGCTTACTTTTGTTCAAGATCTTCATCATCCACCTATCCCGTACTTCGATCAATCCTTTATTATGATAGTTACAGTGTCTTATATATCGCGACCAACTCAATTTTCTATGAGAGAACAAAACATCTGGATTACAGTTCCAACATTGTATTTCTCTCGACTCTTTGTTCATGCATACTAAGTGACTCTCATTGACACCCTAAGATATTCCCACGAGCTTTGGCCCTGGGATCAACCATGGAGGTTTTAATGAGACCCATTATATTTGTAACGGTTGGGGTGTCTGCTTGTACTCCTTTAATATAATTTTTTCTTATAAAAAAAGACCATGACTACTTTCTGATTCACTCGATTAAGCCAAAGAAATTAGCCCTTAATTACTCATCTTCCCTAATTGATTACTCCTAACATTCAATTCAAACCTTATATGTTCTTCTCACTAGAACAGGCCGAGCTTCCACTTCATGACTAACAAATTAATGGTGGTTACATTTTGCATAGGTGCAGAGCACCTAGGGCATATATTCTCCATGAACATTCGGAGAAACTTAGATATATAATATCTATACTAGATATATCATATATTCTTCAAGAACATTCGCAGAAATAAAGATATATATACGTACATAAAGGTACCACGCCGACGAATATTGTTCACATATAAGCAAACAAAAATAAAGAGTCGTGTTATAGACTACATTTTTAGCCTCTCTTTACCTAAAATATTTATTGCCAATTTAATTTAATGTCACACATGATGATTTTAGCTGTAGGTGGGGACTGCCAGTGTTAGAGTTGTTGGTGTGCTACAATTTGCAGGGAGACTTTGACTTATTATTCAGGTTCTTCATGTTGCCAACTTGCAATATCATAGTAAGCATATTTCTTAGCTCTAATTGACCGTAGATATTAATAATTGTAGTTTGATTACATATATACATGAATATAACATGAGAGATGTAATTTGGTCTTATATGCTAAAAAATGTAATTTGGTCAAAAAAGGAGAGATGTAGCAATAAATATATATATATATATATATATATATATATATATATATATAAGGGATGTATAAGGTGAGACGAGAGTTTATTGTGAGAGCTGAGAAGATTAAATCTGGGCTGTATAACAATACATGGGTATATATATACTGTCGATTATGGCACTATTATCATTTATCCTCTTGAGACACCACATCATTTGTCTTGGGTGAAGTTTTCTTTGCTCTAAAAACACCCCATAAGTAATGCTTTGCTCGAGAGATGAGTTTTCCTGGGTACCACTTTGACTTTTTGTTTTAATCTCAACCGCTCATGATATGATCTATGGTCATGATTTGTTCCTCTCACCCTCTCATTGTAAAACTCCTCTCATAATATACATTCTATATATATATATATATATATATATATATATATATATATATATATTTTGTTTGTTGACATTGAAAAAAATCTGTTTGTTGGATATTTTAGATAAATATTATATTAAATATTTATATTAGTCTTTTAAAATTAACGTACTAGCACGTTTGATGTTTCAAAAGATATTACTATTAAATTAATTTATCAAAAATTTAAAGTACTATTACTTTCATGTTTTTGTAAAGGAATAAATTAACAAGATAAAATTATTTTTGATACCTAATTTTATAAAAAAAAAAACATATATTATAAGTCGGTTTTATAAGAATGAGTTACACTTAAAATCTTAAGAAAAATAGTTGATATGCTAATTAATAAACTGTTAAATGTTAATTTGTTTTAATAAATTTTAAGATAACTTCGTGATGAAAAAAGATGGGTTTGAAGTCAATGGAAGTGTTTGGAGTTGAAAAGATATGGATGAGATGGAATAAATTGTATGTGGAGTCATATCCATGTGTTTCTTGACTAGAGAGAAAAAAACAACCTCGAAACTACTCCTTTTTTATTTTATTTATTGGATGTTTCTTCCCTTGTCGATTCTCATTTTACATTTCTTTAGTTATGTGATTTCTCATATAAACTTTTTATCATGAGAGTGTGGTTCTTGTGGAGGAAGGGAAGAAATATGCAAAGTTAAATGGATGACTTTTATAGTCTAATTGTTTTGTAAAGGTTGGAGTACATTGCTTATCAAAAAATAATTTTATTTTATGATTTCAAAATTGTAAATGTTATTTATATCAAATATGTTTTTAATATTTACATGTCATGATCAATATATTTTTTATTGACTAACATGGTATAGAGCACAAATGGTAGAGATCTTAGGCTCCTTAACCATCTGGCTAGGAGTTCAATTCCACGCGGTGCGTTTGGAAAAATATCTTGTGGGAGAGGGTAATCCCTTAAGTGGATTTCAGTACCTCGGGAATTAATTTTTATAGTTAATTAAGCCTATAATATACCCTGGTTTTTGTAAAAAAAGTATATTTTTTATTTATTTTTATCAGGCCGATGATTTTTATGTTACTATCTTTTATTTACAAGAACTCATTTCAAAGTTTAATTTAGACCTAAAAATATGTAAAACAATGAATTTATGAAGTTACTTTAACTATTCTACCTAACGGTTCATATACACTCTCCCAAAACATTTCTTAGGCAAAATCATTGCCATTTCCCAGGCTTGTTGAAAATTTACATTATACAATTATGACTGTTTATAATTATTTCACAAATATGTCTAAAAATAATTATTTCACAAATATATATATATATATATATATATATATATTATTTTTGATAAATTCAAAGGTAAAAATGAAAAAAATAAAAGAGTTTAATGATATAGTACGAGGTCTTTTGCATCTGTACTAGAGATCTCGATTTCAAACTTCAAGAATGCAGCAGTTTCAAAACTCTTAAAGATTTTATTAAAATGAGAAATATGTTCGTTTTGTTCATTCCACCAAAAAAAATCTTTGTTTTATTCATTTAGGTTTCTTCTTTGATCACATCCTTAATTGTGATTTTTCTCAAGTTATCATCTTCTAAAACAACATTATCATTAACATTATCCCCACATGTGCAAATAGAGTGTGTTGATTTGTTACTTGTATTTGAATATCGCGACATGTAGATTATTTTTAATGTATAACAATATGAATAGTTTTTTATGAACAATACCTAATTTAGTCCATAACAAGGAAAATAAATAAAAACGCTTAGATGATATAGTAGATGTCTATTTAAGCTCCTCTCGAATCAAGCTTTGAGAATGCAACACTTTTAAGACCCTTATAAGATCCCATTCAAGTGGTGGATAATTTCTTTGTTTTATTAGCTCAATATTTGTCTATTTTGATTATTTCCTTGATTGGGATATTTCTCGAGTTATCACCATATCTAAAACAACATTATCACCAACGTTGTTAGTTGATTATCACTGATTAAACTATTACAGATTATCAGAATAGCAAGGTATTAAACATTTTATTTTATCAATATTAAAATATTAGGTAGGTTTCAATTTTGTTTGAAAGAATATGGTTGGTGACAACTGTACCGCGCGTAAACATGCGTCTTCTATTCTTCTATTTTATAGATAAAAAAAACCTTGAAATACGAAAAGGATTGTGTTTTAATTAAACAAAATTTGCAACGTAATCATCGTTGTCACGAAAGGGACAGTATACGGAAAAATGAAACCGTGCTAATCCTTTAATTTCCACAGCTGGCGATGTTGTACTTCAAATGGTTCTTGTTTGACAAAAAGCTAACTTATTACTCTCTTTGTCTCATTTTATTTGTAGGTTATGCGCGAGTATTAAGAAAATGATTAAAAAAATGTGGTAGGATTAAAACACCATTCACTTTTCTCGATTGGAGCAAAGACACTGTTATTGATATTCTATAGTAAGGGTACTGTTGGAAAGTAATAATAAATGTTGTATTGCGATTCTAAAGTGACAGATAATTTGAGACATAGAAAAATGGTAAACAAGACACTTAAAATGAGACGGAGGAAGTAGCTTACAACAGATAATTTTTTATAAGTGTTTCATATGATTAGGGCCCATTTGTTAAAGATTTTTATTTTTATAAAAAATAATCACTTTTTTTATAAAAATAGTTGTATTTAGAGGTTTCTATCTGTTTGTTACAGTTTTTTTTTTAAAACTGAGAATCTAAAAATAATCTAAGAATTGTTTCAAATGAGAATTTGTTTTGAGTAGTTTTTCATAAAAATTATTTTTTTAAAAAAAGTTATTTTTTAAAAATGAGTGATTTTCAATAACACAAAGACAAAACAACTTCTCATTTTCTTAAAAAATCTCTGACTAATCACTAAATTATCTAACAACAAAATCACTTATTTTGTAGTCTGTAACATAGTAAGGTTTTAGGTTTGCGAAAATTTTATGCAGCCCATTGGTTACACCAATCAAAAAATACATAACAACAATTTCTCCCTTTTTTAGCTATACACCACACTATTGCAATCCAAATAAAAAATCTTACTGACTTTGTTTTCTTTCCTTTGAAATGCTTCCCAAAATTTATGCAGTGACTAACTCAGCAGTTATGCTGTACCGGAGCTACACGAATCCAAGCAAAAATTATATCCCACACTCTGCGAAATTGGACAACTATAAAATGGGTGTTTTGCATTTTCATCTTCTCTAAAACATAACATACAACAAGCTTCACAATTAGTAGAAATTATACCTCGCTTTAACAACGCATCTCAAGAAGGTAGCTCAGTTGGCGAGCTAAAGGCATGAAGGAGTTGCAAGAAGGAGGTCCAGATTCAAACCCCGGAAACTAACATTCCCCCACCCCACTAATATTTGCTTATCAAAAAAAAAAAACTCCACCACAAGTTGTTGCATGCCTTCATAGCCTCTTCCTCCAATCCTGAAAATCGGCTTGTAAGGTGAGAGATGTTTCCCACTTATATGTTCTTTTTCAAGCCATATCATATTCGATGTGGGACTCTTAACAACTTATAACGTTTCTGTTAGCTTATAGCATCTTTTCAAACGCTACTTAAAATAACATTTGAGCCTATGCTTATATATCATTACAAAAATTGTTTAAATAGTATAATACAACAAACGAACATATGGGCATATTCTCTTCCTCTACTCTTCTAAGATGGAGTATATGCTCACTTATCAGCAAATATGAGTCATACAACAAAGTTAATCTCCAAAATTGAGATTTTTCGTCCTATTAGTTTCTTAAGAAAAATTTAAGGGGACTAAATTGTCTGCTCCAAAAGAACTAATGTGAAGGGTTTTTAATGTTCAAGGTCGGCCCAACACCTACAGAGATCTAAAGGGAACTCTGAAGTGAAATTTATTAGCTAATAAAATAATGTGAATTCTTATTATTCGATTCAATATTATAATGTTATTTTTTATTTTCTTAGATTTTAATGAAAAAATTATTGGCCATTGTAATAACGACAAAATAATGCGGAAGAAATTCAAACTCCATTGAAAATACTATTTGAATAGCTTTAACGAATAGTTTTAGTTGGATAAAAATAAATAGGTAACTTAAGGTGTATTTAAATAAAGGGATATTTTAAAACATTTTATTTAATCGACAATTTGGCCACCAACCAAGCCCCTAGGTAGCCTTTTTTATTTGTCTTCTTTATTTACTTATAGTAGAACAATTATGTACTCGCAAATAAACCAGTCAAAAGTTATTGGACAAGATACAAACCCCGACTAATAAGGAAGGAAAGACATTCACCTACCAACTGAGCTAGGATCAATTCATTGTAAGTGACCAATTTTATTGTTAGTATTACGTAAAAATAAAGTTTTGAGCCATTTAAAAAAAATGAAGTCCAAAACCCTTACTTTAGTGTATGTTTGGATACATGGCCAGATTCCCACGATGGGTACAAATCACGGCTAGATTCCCATGATAGGTACAAATCACAGCCTATTTCCCACGTCCAGCCAGAAGCTCAGATTTGTAGCTTCTCTTAAATCACGTCAAAGTGGATGCTTTTTTTTTGGTCCAACGAATATTTGGTTTCTGTAAACAAGGGCAAAGGCCCAAACCAAATACACAAGCAAGTGGCCCAAATCCGAAGTAGAGCCCAACAACAAGCCGAATCACGCATTCACAAACCGGGTCGAGCAATAATTGAAGCAACACGGGGAGAAAAGAACCCACTTACACCAAACAAGTAAAGTTCCAGAAATAGAAAAGAAATGGGTAGACAAAAAAACCCTAATTAAGCAAAGAAAACTTGAAGAGGAGACTTCAATTCTTCACCAACCATGACAACAACTCCAAGCAATCCAGAGATAAAAGTTAGAAAATCATTCAAACCATTCAGAGCAACTTCAAGCAGGCAACCACAGATCAAAACACACACACACATCAACTAGCAAGAATGCGAGCACGTTCCCTACATAATAACGCCCGAAGATCCAAAGGGGGAGATAGGAGCCATCCCGGCGGAAGACGATCTAAACGACACAACTCTTCCACTAGATGTGTGGCTTGGTTCCCATATCTAGCAACCCAAGTAAACCCAATCAAATGGAACTTAGATCTGAGAGAATAAACATCTTGAATAATGTTTTAATGCCTCTAACTTCCTTTCTCCTCGACATGTTTGGATCAATTGCAAGCTACCTGGTTCAACAATAAGGACATATATGCAAAGATTATCAGCAAAAACAATAGCATCATGGAGCACCAAAGATTCTGCCATGATAGGGTTAATTGCCAAACCTTTGTAAGTATTCCCAGTTATCAGCATTCCTTCTTTATCTCTGAAGATATAACCCCCAAACACGTTACCATTATGCTAAAGAAAACTCACATCAGAGTTCACATTGAGAGACCTCAATCGAGGGAGTGTCCAAAGGCTAGGATAGTTGTTCATATGAGGAATCGCCCTAGACGCCCCCTACTTGTTAGTCTTAGGAACAATGAGATCAACAGTAAACCAGTTTATCATTTGAAGGGAACCCACAAGGTTGGGGCCCTTTCCTTCAAAAACACACACACACACACATTCCCGCCCTTTCAAATGTTCCATAGGGTAAGGAAAATCAAAGCTAACTAAGAGGGCTCAATCTTCTTTGTATGGTCATCAGGGAAAATCAAGTTAAGAAGCCAATACTGGCAAGAGGATACAATAGATCTTGTAGGCACACTACATATTTGGAGACCAAACCAAACAAGGGTGACCCAAGGGAAAAGTAAAAAGGAATGTTCAACAGTCTCACTCTCCTGAGAGCAAATAGGGAAAAGAGGGAAGCTTGCAAATCTTCTCATAAAAAGATTTTGTCTCAAAGGCAAAGAGTTGTGGCACCATCTCGAGATGAAGTTCTTAATCTTTTGAGGCACAATAGATCTCCATATGACATTCCAAAACTCCTCTGGCAACACCAAGGACATGGAAGGACCCAAGGAGGGAGGTTGGGTTTCTTAATGAATGGCATAGAATTCTGACTTAACTGAGTGACTCCCATTAGTAGAGTGAGGCCACCAGAAAGAGTCATTTCCCTCGAAACACTAGGAGGAGTTTTCAAAGCATCCATGGCAGAATCATGATGGAGATAAAGACCAAGTTTTTGCACGACCACCTATTATTAGAAGCATCAATACAATCTCCCCTTAGAGATATGGCAGTGATTAATAACCTTAGCCAACTGACAAAAGGCAAGCTATTTATCCTTTTGCATATCTATATCCATCCCATCCCCCACAGACCTGCAACCTTGTTTTCTTAACATATCTCTGCCCCATAAGGATACTAGTCTAGACCCAAAAGTCCCCACCCAAAATTTAGCAGCCCATAAGTTGTTCGGGTCTTGAACCAATTTCCAAGCTTGTTTAGCAAGAAGAGATTGTTTCATTTCCTCAAAGTTTTTAAAGCCCATACCTCCCTGAGATTTGCTAGAGGTCAGCATCTTCCGACTCTTCTAATTAATGGATCCCCTTGGCCTTTCCTTCAGCCTTCCACAGGAATCTTTCCACTAAAGAACAAAGCTCCTTGCAAAAAGACTTAGGAAAACATACAGTAGACATAACAAAAGAGGAATTCCCTGTAATACAGCTTTGATAAGCACCTCCTTCTCATCCCATTTTAAAAGCTTCTCTTTTCAACCATCCATTTTACTCAACACCTTATCCTCGATCCATTTGAGGGACTTAATCTTGGACCTCCCCCATTCAGCAAGGACACCCAAATAGGAGCCAGCTTTATCCCAAACAGGAATCTTATATGCTAACCCTTCCTTCAGATTACCATACACATCTTTGCTAAAGACAAGGCTAGATTTAAGCAAGTTGATCCCCTGACCCGAGGTTTTAGAAAACTTATTCAAGATTCCCATCAAAGCATATAACTCTTCTTTAGAGGCTTTTGCAAACAAAATAGCAGCATTACCACAGTGGATGCTAAACGCGAGTCTGTCATGGCAAACACACATTTAGTGGCTTGGCCCTTGAGCAGCCTCTATCAATTTCATAATTCACGTTAGGGTTTTCTAAATTTCAGGTAACAAATTACTTGATAAGAAATACAATTTTAAAGAAGTTCCAAAAGGTTAGATAAGAGTGGCCAATGCACTCCATATAAAGATATGAACTCGACTAGTTGTACTCACATTCGATTCCTGACAATAAACTAATTTTGGTTAAGATTTTATTTACTTTTCGAACGAATTTTGTACTAGTAAAGTTTTTTTTATGAACGCATTAGCATAGTTAAAGACTTCTAAAAAACACAATTTCATATAGTTCTAAACTTATACAATTTCAAATACTAAATTAATAATTGACTTACATTTTCATTGCCATTCTTATTCATGTCCACCTTTTGCGATTTAGAGAGAATATTTATCATTACCTACTCTTTTTGTCTTATAATACTTTCTTACACGGTTCCTATTCATGGTTTCCTTAATTATTTGGATTCCATTCATAGCCAAATTTTGCGGCATTAAATAAACTACCACTACATATTATTATTTGCTATTAATCACACAACTATTATTAATTATACCAAACAGATCCAACAAATTCTTGCATACTAACGATCAAAAATTTCGTGTTGGCCAGTGCAAAATTTATTCATAAACACAAATGAAGATTAATCTTTCGTTGAAAGTGTTAGAAATACTCTGTGAAGAACAAACAATAGTTCGAATAAAAGAATACTGACCACCTAAAACATTCAAGAAATTAAGATTTTTTCATTACTCATCACCTAAAAATGTACCACTCTATGCAATTGTTGGCCCACCTTTGTACCTACACAATAGTTTTTATATTTAGTCAAACACATCTGTGCAGTCAGAAAATAAGTTGGATATGCCTTTTCTTAAGGACGTGAAGTGATTTTGAAATTAACAACTTGTTAATTGTTATCTGTCATGTCCTCACAATATTCTATCATGCTTTGTCTCCTTGGACTCAATTGATAAATGACCTGTATTCTTTCTTTTTTTCTCCCCCTATATTTATTTTTTTAATAAAAATATTAACACGTTAATTATAAAAGGAAGTTTGCTTTTGAGCAAATTATAAAACCTTTCTTAAAAAGTAACTGATTTCAAAGTAACTGATTATTAATTGAATAATGTATTTACTTTCAAAGTAACTGATTTCAATTTTCACCTATATATGTGTGTATGCTTAATATATTTGCTCCTTTTTTTTTTATAATGAAAAACTTATTTGAGTTGGGTCTCAGATCTCACCTAAATCAGAGAAAATGTCAAGGGGCAAATAACACTTAAAAAAGTACTTATAAATTAGTAAATTACTCATCATTGAAATCCTCGCCTCTATTGCAGATTCAAACCTACGTCCTTGTATGATTCAAGTCAAACCCTTATCTCTTAGATTAAAATGTTTCTTCCTCTAAATTATTAACTTTATTTATAAATTTTTCTAATTAGAGAAAATAATCTCTTCTATGTGTAGATTTAGCAAATAATAGCGTGTGTTCTCTGCATCCATTTCTCAAAAAAGGTGAGCAAAGTTTCGCACACGGTAACATGCCTTTAACTAAACCTAATAATGAAGTTTCACTTATAGAAAAAGAAATTAGAAAAAAGTGTCATTTTCAAAGAAATAAGCAGCCATGATTATCCAAAATTAGGTTTATTGCTTTCAAACGTAACGGCTGGAAAGTACACTTGGCCTACTAATACAATATACTTACACTATATATAGACATCTCACTATTATTAGATTTTCAAACCATACCTTTCTCATTTCCAGCATATGGTTTAATTTCTCTTCTCTCTGTTGAATTCTTATTCTCTCTTTTTCTAAACCAAGAAAGAAAAAGAAAAAGAGAGAAAATTCTCTCCCTTTTTCCAACATTAAACATTGTTCTAACATCAGCTTCAGTTTTCTGCTTCTTCCTTAGTTCTTCAGAAATTAAGTTCAAGGTTTGTGTTCTTGTTTTTTCTTTCTTATTCTTTATTCTTTTTTGTTTTTTATTCCAATTATTAGAACAATGTTCTTGGCTTCAAAAATTCATCTGATTTTTCAAGTTCTTAAATGATGGGCCCTTTATATCTTCATATGGATTCATGGCCATAAGAAATCATGCATAATTGATAAGCTGGGGTATATTACATTTATGGCTTTAATAATGTAATAACCAAAAATAAATAAATGTTAGAATTATTTCTGGAGATGTTGTGAATGAAATGAGATTCATATCTTTGAAGTCATTATCAAATATTGCTAACTAGTCCTTTTCCATTCACATCCTTCTATTCTGTCTATTTAATAATTATTTTTTTTAAATTTCTGGGGAGGTTAAAAGTCTTAAGGGGAAAGGAACTTTCCCTGATTTTTTAGTAAATGCTGGAAAGAGCCTTTCATTAAGAGGGAATAGTTCTTTAATTAAGAAAATAATATTTTCATGTTTACTGATTTTGACCCTCTGTGTATTTAACAAACACAAGAACATTGTTTTTCTGAAAAGCAAAAAGGTATTATTGTTTCAAGTAAGTTCATGAATATTTTTATAAAAAAGTGATCATTTTTTTTTCTTCAAAAAACAGCTGTAACATACTGAAAGGGAATTTATATGCATGATTCATTCTGTTTAGATCTGGATTTTGCAACCCTTTTTTTATCATCAATTAATAATTTATGCAGCTTTACTTATTTCTCCTTCTAAACTTAGCAATGATAATGTTAGATTAGTTCTTCTAAAATGAGTACCATAGTTGAATTTTATTTGGTCTGATTCAATTTTGTTTCAGGTTTAAGTATGGAAAAACAGATAGCCCTTGAAATCACAGAACAAGGATCTCCTGAAGTTCCATCACTAATTAAGTATATATCATCAAATGAACTTGATGGTTTTGATACACTTGGCTCTCAACTTCCCAGCCCAACTACCATAGTAAGTCTCTTTTTCACTACTTTAATAGCCTGCAGATTTTATTAGTAGTTATATTATTGGCAACATATTAATTCGCGGTCACGGTAATGGTCGTGTTGCAATCCTTTATATCTTGGAGAATCGTTGTTGAATACCGCTGTTGCATCACGAATATTAGAGGTGTCAGTTTTGGCCCAATTCAATGGACGGCCTGATGGCCAAGTACTATTCTAAGATGGACTAGGCGCAAAAAAGAGGCCCAGAAAGAACTGGGCCATTTTAGCCCAGCTTAGTTGGCCCATGGGCTGGATTGAGCTTACTTTTTTATATATTTTTGAGATTTTTTGCATTGTTAAAAATAAGGCTGGGTCGGGTTGGCCCACTGATGACTGACCTAGTATTTTTGGCTCGGCTGGGATACAAAAAACATAGCCCAGCTCACATTTGCACTTTGGCCCATTGGACTGAGTTGGCTGCCCAGTTTGACAACTCTACTAAATAGTAGTTGCATTGCCATCAGCGTGACATAAGAAACCATGATGTCACGACCCGGATTGCGGTCACAGATTATTTTTAGTACCTTGATTCTTAGTAATTTGCAACAATTCATTTTCATGCTTCTGATATAGGATGTGAGTAAAATCTGACTTTTCCTTTATTTGCAAATAGGGGCCTGAAGCAGAAGACTCACCAGGAAGCCAACAAGATACAGCACTAGTCAATAATAATCATCCAAAAAAGCATTGTGTTTCAATCAGCATGCCACTTTCTTCATCTGAAGAAATTGAACTTCAACCACAAAACAAAAACAAAATCAACAAGAAAGTTTTCTTCAGTGGTGAAACTGTGATTCTCAAAGACAAAGTTCCAATAACCTTAGCTGAATCAAAATGTTACTCTCAACCAATGCCAAAGGGTAATAGTTCTCAAAAGACTCATCAACCTGGCATTAAAATGTTCAGGGATAAGAGATTTGATTCATTCAAAACATGGTCTGGTGCACTTGAGAGACAGTTATCGATTCTTCGCAAAAAAGAACCTTCTGGAACATCACAAGATGGTAATACTAGAAAGAGAAGCTTTGATAGGTCTTTGGCTTTACCTGTTGATAGGTATTTTGATGCTTTGGAAGGTCCTGAGTTAGAAACTCTTAAGGTATGTATTTCCTTCTACTATCTTATGTTTAGTTATTATACATCACTATGAAGCACCGATATGGATACGGACACCGGACACATACTGACACTGACACGGATACGTAGACACCTGTTTTAATTGGAAAAATAGGAGTAATTGAAGTGTCTGTGTCGTATCAGAAACTAGACACGTGTTCAACCTAAAATGTCGGTGCTACAGTAGTACTTAATACTTGAATCCAAAATTTTGAACATTTTGATACACAAACCAATAGTCCATTATATGATCTACTTGTAGACATAATTGATTTGCATCAAACTAAACAACAACGTAGTTTGCTTATTTTTTTTTTTAGACAAACAACGTAGTTTGCTTATTGAAGAACCTATATCTGTTTTATTCTTAGTCCTTTTCACAGAATTTTTGACTTAAGCGCCGTTAGGATAAACAACTTTAATTAAGCACTAGTGGGATAAGCGCTTATGGCATAAGCACTTGTCACATAAGAGCATATGCATAAGTTGTTTCCTTAAGAAAAGATATGAAGCACTGACACATGCACGAAAAACGGACACAACCCAGACACGTAGACACTTGTTTTAATTTAAAAAATACAAGTAATTGAAGTGTCTGTCGATGTTGCCACGTTATGTGCCGAACACACCAAACACGTCTTCAACCAAAAGTGTCGGTACTACACAGCTTAGTGTGTCTGTTTTTACTTATTGAAGAGTGTAACATGTTTTTTCTTTTCCTTCTTCAACAGTCTTCAGAAGAGATAATGCTACCACATGACAAGCAATGGCCATTTCTACTTAGATTTCCAGTCTCATCATTTGGTATATGTCTTGGAGTTAGTAGCCAAGCAATTCTATGGAAAACAATATCAACATCACCTACAACTCAATTTCTACACATAAGTCCAATAGTAAACCTAATCCTATGGCACATTTCCACAATACTTGTTACCATAGTTTTCACAACCTATCTTCTTAAAGTCCTTCTCTATTTCGAAGCTGTCCGTCGCGAATACTACCACCCGATCCGCGTGAACTTCTTTTTCGCACCATGGATCGCTCTCTTGTTCTTAGCAATTGGTGTTCCTCCTTCAATTACAAAAACATTACCACATTTTCTTTGGTACCTTTTAATGGCACCAATATTTTTTCTCGAGCTTAAGATTTACGGACAATGGATGTCTGGTGGGCAAAGGCGGCTTTCGAAAGTCGCAAATCCTTCAAATCATTTATCAGTTGTCGGAAATTTTGTTGGAGCATTGCTTGGTGCCATTATGGGATTAAAAGAAGGACCTATTTTCTTTTTTGCTGTTGGAATTGCTCATTATACTGTTTTGTTTGTTACTTTATATCAAAGACTTCCAACAAATGAGACACTTCCAAAAGAGTTGCATCCTGTTTTCTTTCTTTTTGTTGCTGCTCCAAGTGTTGCTTCCATGGCTTGGGCTAAGATTCAAGGTTCTTTTGATTATGGTGCTAGGATTGCTTATTTCATTGCCCTCTTCCTTTATTTCTCATTGGTAAGTCTTTTGTTTTTCACACTTGTGTTTGAAATATATGCATAATCATTAGTCATTTTTGTATAGCTTTGATGTGTAGAGTATAAAGCAAATTAGTCCCTAAATTTGGTGTTATTAGTCCATTTAGTCCTCGAAATTTTACAAAATTTCAATTTAGTTCTTGGCATTTACAATGTCTTAACTTAGTCCCTGACTTTTGAAAAAGTGTTTCAATTTGGTTCTTTTTTGCAAAATAGAGGAACTAAATTGATATAGCGAAGAGACTAAATTGAAACACTTTTGCAAAAGTCAGGAACTAAATTGATATATTATAAATGGCATTTTGTGAAATTTCAGGAACCGAATTGGTTAAAAACTCCTAAATTTGTTGGGTTCTAGCAAGTTGACTACTAAAATTCATGAATTTCCAAGATGATCCCTAAAACTTGGAAACTCTTGACTCACATTAGTCTTTTGGGGCAGGCAACTTATTTCCCTTAAATTTTACCTTGGCGAATTAATGTGATTGAGATTTTTCAATTTCGGAGATCATTTTGAAATTTTGTGAATTTCTAGGGACAAAATTGCTCGACCCTACAGTTTCATGGACTAAATTGATAGTTTAATCTAATATCAAATTTACTAACTAGTTTTATATGCATTTTCAGGCTGTCCGGATCAATTTTTTCAGAGGATTCAAGTAAGTTACATTACATAATTAAATAACATCTCCCTAATCTCTAATATTATTTACTCAATTTCTCTATCCTATAGAATTTTCTAACAAATTTTATTTAATATGATTGTGTAGATTCTCACTAGCATGGTGGGCCTATACATTTCCAATGACAGGGGCAGCAATAGCAACAATAAGATACTCAAATCAAGTTCCAAATATTGTTACAAAGACACTATGTATTGCACTATCTCTCACCTCAACATTCATAGTGACAGTATTGCTTTTATCAACAATTGTGCATGCCTTTGTCTTGAGAGATCTCTTCCCTAATGACCTTGCAATTGCCATAAGTGATAGAAAGAGAAAACCACATAAGAAGTGGTTACATTTTAGACATGGAAGTCAGGATTCTAAAGAGATTGAGAATTACTTGAAGTTTGTGAACACAGATGAAATTAGTTTAGAAGATTCTAAACCTCAACCACCTTCTAGTGGCAATGATAATTCACCACCTAGTTGAATTATGTGTTGGTTTTGTATTTACTATTTAGCCCTTTAAAAGACTGGAAATTACGTGATTTTCTTGTCGGTAATGAATTCCTTATAGTCAACGAGGGATCAAGATGTGGACAATTGAGGTTTCTAATAGCAAGATCACGATGTGAGTCGTTTGATCTCTATTCAATGGCTCAGATGTACTGACCGAAGTGACAGTAGAAAATTTCGACTGTAGGGAATCTAGATTCGTGTGGATCAAGATGGGACGATTGAGGTTTCTGATACCAAGGTCACGATGTGAGTCATTTGATCTCTATCCAAAGTCTTAGATGTACTGATTGCAATTACAAGAGGAAATTTCGAATGCAGAGAATCCAAATCCGTGTATTGCTTATAATAATGTTCAATAGTGGAGCATGTGAGGAACAAAAGTAGGAGAGTTTGAAAGTTCCGGTGACCATGTATAGTAAGTAGAGTATGAAAGTTTGTGTAGGAAGAGTAGATTTTTGTAGAAACACTTGCTATTATACTATCTTGTAAAATAAGTGAGTTGTTTATATATTTCAGTAAATAATCATAATCCTTGAGGCAAAAGAAATGATTTGGTGTTTGGTTTCATTTGCATATCTAGCTAGCTCAAATATGGTGCTTTTGGAATCTAAACATTTTCCTCACAAGTTCAATAACTATGTAAAGTTCCAATAAAGAATGGTGCAAAAAAAGGTTGGCTATTGAGGGAGAGCTTTTCAACCCATTGTGGCCCTATCCGACTCGAGGGATTAATCTCTACAGTTAGGCGCAGAGGATATCCAATTTACACCAAAAATTGATAATTAGGTCTATATGTTTTAATTAAATCCCCAATTCTTAAATAATTCTAGTTAGTACCCTAAACTTGTAACTAATATGTAATGGAGTACATAAACATAGGGACCTAATTAGAATAAAATATTCAAAATTTTAAAACTAATTATATTGTTTAAAATTTTTAACATTCAGGGACTTGATTACAAAAGATTGACAAGTTTAAGATTCAATTACAAACTTTTTTAATTACGGGACCTAATAAGAAATTCTCAAATGTCAAATCATTCATAGACGTGAGCAGAAATTTCAATCATAATTCACATCTTTTAATACTTTAACTTTTTTCCTGAAATATACTTGGAGAGATATAAGGGATTTGGTTGGATGTCTGTATTTCACACCCTTCAAACTTTTTTTTTTTTGACAAGAACAAACTTAATTCATTTCATTAAACAGAATTGTTTCAATACAGGTTGGAATGAAATCAAAAACGTGGGAACTAGCAAACAATCTTGATGCCCGTGCTAACGTATGAGCAACAAGATTAGCTTGTCTCCGAATATAGCTAACCTCAAAGCTAGGAAAAAGACGTAATCTATTACGACAATACAATAAAATAGTACCAAGCTCGGTATTCGGCAAAGGCTCTACCTTCAAGCCATTTACAACTGGAGCACAGTCCAGTTCAATGGAAACAGAAGATAGCCCCAAAGCTTCCAACCAAGCCAATGCTTCCTTAAGACCAATTGCCTCCGCTTCTTGCGGTGTTGGGACTCCATGGAACCACATAGTTTTGCCTCTATAGAAATCACCTGTGGACGTTCGAATACACAAACCAATACCATATTTGTTGTCTTCCGCAAAAATTGCCGCATCGACGTTACATTTTAAAGCTCCTGCTGCTGGCCGAACCCACCTCAATACCCGTGGCAGCTGCTGGCCCGAGAGCACAGGAGGATGGTGTTGTTGCTGGCGCGCTCCAAACCAAGCGTCAAACATATCCTTCACGGTGTGAACGACTTGCTCAACCGGTTGTAACACCCCAGCCCAAACCTTGTCATTACGGCGACGCCAAAGAGCCCAAATACCCATTAAAAACCTGTTTCTACTAGTCACGGACAACGAACCCAGCATCGAAAAAATGGCATCACGCAGAGTTGCTGCGTTTTCTGCTGCAACCCGAAAGGGCAGCAACAAGTCCAGCTTCTGCCACACTTCCTGTACAGCGCTACACTCCAAAAAAACATGACTATCTGTTTCCTCTTCTTGTTCGCAAAAAGGACACAAAACGGTGCAATCAACATGTCTCTTAACCAAGTTACTACGAGTAGGAAGACACCCCCTAGCAAGCCTCCAAATTAATAATTTAACTTTCGGTGGAACGCCCGCTTTCCAAATGGACATCCAATCACCGTCAATTCTAGCATGTGAATTATTAATAATTTCCGGAGTATCCATAAGCGCATAGTAAGCCGAGCGAACCGAATAAAGACCGGACCGACTCCGCCACCAAGATAATTTATCTTCCTCCAAGTCACTGTACCTTGGCATGCTTTTGATGAGCATAGCCTCTTCTTGACAAAAAAGTTGATCAATTAAGCCATAATTCCAACCACTATTGTCTTGGTTCATCAAGTCCTTAACCCTCATTTCTTCCATCCCTTGAGCCATAGGTGATCTAACAAAGCTATCACTACGTCCCTTCAACCACGGATCTCTCCAAACTGAAATTTTGTCGCCATTCCCAATTCTCCAACGTGCCCCCAAATTCACAACTACCCGGGAAGAGAAGATACTACGCCAAACAAAGCTGGGATTATGGCCCAAGCGAGCCCCCATAAAGTCATCATTAGGATAATATTTAGCTTTAAAGATTCTACTTACAATAGTATCTGTACGAGTAGCAAGATGCCATGCCTGCTTCCCCAGCATTGCCAAATTGAAGCCATGAAGATGACGGAAGCCCATACCTCCAAACTCCTTTCTAACCGACAGCTTCTCCCAACTCAACCAATGAATACCCCTCCTCGTGCCACGGTTCGTACCCCACCAAAATGAATTCATCATTCTTTCAAGCTCCTCACCCAGTGTAGATGGAAGCATGAAGGTGCTCATACAATAAGTTGGAATGGATTGAGCAACTGACTTGATTAAGACTTCCCTGCCAGCCTTAGATAAGTGCTTCCCCGACCAATGATGTATCTTCCTCCAAATCCGATCCCTCAGGTAGCCAAAGAGTTGTTTCTTGTTTCTTCCAATCATAGACGGAAGTCCCAAATATTTGCCCGTTCCAAGACATTCTGTGACTCCCAATATAGCTGTAACATCAAAGTGAGCCTCCTGTGAAGTATTCCTGCTAAAATAAATTTCAGATTTTTGTAAGTTAATAGCTTGCCCCGATGCTCTCTCATAGGTGTTAAGAATATCCTTGAGATGCCTACTCTCTCTAGCATCGGCTCTGCAAAACAAGAAACAATCGTCAGCAAAAAGGAGGTGTGAGAGAGAAGGAGCCCCTCTGCACACCTTCACACCATGAATATCCCCTCTGCTCTCAGCTCTCTGTAGTAAAGTAGTGAGACCCTCTGCACACAATATAAATAGGTAAGGTGACAGTGGGTCACCCTGCCTCAGTCCTCTCCCTGGAATGATAGGTCCCACTTTTTCACCGTTTATCATAACTGAGTAAGTAACTGTTTCCAAACACATTTGCATCCACCGAACCCATTGGTCATCAAATCCCATCTTCACAAGAATACGCTGCAAGTAGACCCAATCCACTCTATCATAAGCCTTACTAATATCAATTTTTAGCGCCAGCTCCCCCTTCTTCCCCGTTGTTTTGCACTTCAAATGATGTAATGTTTCAAACGCCACCAACACATTATCAAGAATAGATCGATTTTCCACAAAGGCAGATTGTTCAAGAGCAATAAACTTTGGAAGTAGAGGTTTTAATCTATTAGCAAGTACCTTCGAGATAATCTTGTAAATGACGTTGCAAAGAGAAATGGGCCGAAGATCTTTCATAGACGTAGGATTCTCCACCTTTGGAATTAGCACAATATTAGCATCATTTATATTAGGGAGGAATTCGCCCATGACCAGCCCACTCCCTACCCTTCAAACTTAACAATGAGGTTTTTATATAAGTTGCCAATTAAGTTGCTTGTTCATAAATTCTTGGCCCACATGATAGTATATTCCACTTTATTATTTAAACAAACTTGGTCAAGCAATGCCTATGGAAATATAAAAGGTATATAAATAGGCATTAACTTGGTAGACAAATCAAATGACTTGTAAATATTATCCTTCACTAGTTCATTAGGTTGCAACCATATCTTAAACAGGAAAAAACAGAAATGAAAAAAAAGGTATTTATTTCATTGTGATGCATAAGTACATGGAATAACCATGAACTTGGTGGTCTAATTTTTTTATTCATTATAAAAATTTTAGAGTGACGGAATGACGCAACATAGAAAACCTTCGACTTTTTTTGAATACTTTCAAAGTGGATTACATTTATCTCACCCCAAAGGGACTAGTGGATATTTGAATCTGCAACTTGTCGAATACAAACCTTGTCATTTTTCACTAGAATTGTAAATATTATCCTTCATTATAGTTCATTAGGTTGCAAACATATCTTAAACGGGAAAAAACAAAAATTGAAAAAAAGAAGGTATTTATCTCATTGTCATGCATAAGTACATGGAATAATCATGAATCTGGTCTCGCGTTTTTTTTTTCATGACAAAAATTTTAAAGTAGGGGAATGGCGCCACAATCTAAGGCATAGAAAATCTTAGAGAATTTTGAATACTTACAAAGGGAATTACATTTATCTACCCCAAAGAGACTAGTCGAGATTTGAATCTGCAACTTTTTTGTTTGAGGGAAGATAGGGGTTAGACCCCCCCCCCCCCCCCCCCAAGAACTACAACCAAACATTAGGCAAACCAGGACCCACCAAGTTTACAACAAGTGGATTTCGAATGGAAGGAGGAACCACATCAAAAATGAGACAATTTGTACTCATAGAGAGACATTCTCTAGCTAAGGTGTCCACGGGAATATTGTTATCCCTATCTAAGTGTTTCCATTCAACAGTAGAGTTTTGCTTAAGCGTCTCGTTGATCCCATGTAACAAGTCATTGTGGGGGAGAAATGTGGATTCAGGGGCCAAAAGGAGCTCAATAGCACTAGAAGAGTCCGACTTAATCACAAATTTTTCGAAAACCTATCCCTCAAGCAATACACACCCCATGGTAGATCCCGCAGAGTTCAGCTTCCAAAACAATGTACCTACTAAGCTTGTGAGAGAATCCAGACGAAAAGTTTCCTTTAGTGTCACGCGCAATACCACCGCACCAAGCGAGGTCCCCTCCATTCGCGGCAGATCCGTCGTAATAGAGAGAAACAAAACCAGGAGGAAGAAGGCACCAGCTACTGGGATTCGAATCTCCCATACCGAAGCCACCAATTTGAAGGGTCTACGCATTCTTTTTGGCTTGGGAAATAGAAGTTTGTTGTTAGATCTTCCAAAATAGAGTTTCCTGGTTAGTAGGCTAATTTGTGAAAATCAATTCATTTCGCGTTTGCCAAATCGCACAAAAGGCAACTCCAAACACAATGTCCCAGTTTTCTTTGAATCTGCAACTTGTCTAATACAAATCTTATCATGTTTCACTAGACCAATCCATTTAAGTTACCTGATTGCACTTAGTTCGAGGCACATTTTCGAACAAAGTTCGTGCAAATTTGATGTTGAAGTCATCTTCCAATACGAATTACTAACCAAAATAAAGTTATCAACCTTTTATACCAAAAAAAGTTATCAACCTTTAATAGCTCCACTTAGTATTCTCTAGAAAGAAAAGGAATAACCATATAAAAATACTCAAAACTTCAAAAATTCATTTTGTTTATATGTCCAATTTGAAAATCTTTTTAACAAATACATTATCTCACTAAAATTTGTTATATTTGTTTTTGTCACTGACATTGCAAAATGTATTCACACGTCACAGGTTCCCAAAAGCTGTGTCAAGTGTGAACAATATTCCATTAGCCACAGCCCACAAGGCCACTACATTGTTATCGTCTTTATTAATTAAAAAACCAAATCTATTGGGGCCTAATAGATTTAAGAGATGGATAAAAGTTATATTATATTGATTATTTTGTTGATTTGAATTATTAGCCAATCATCTAAAGCAAATATGCATATGACAACACTTGAATAACTGAACTAAATACTATAGAAAATAGGATAACACTTGGGGGTGTTTTTGCGTCCAGGTTCATAAGGTTTAACATCTTTGTATAGAATAACTACTTCTGTGTCACATTGTGCTCTTTATAATGTGTGTGATACCTAACATAACATAACATAAGATAACATAGCATATTACAACTTGTATTTTTTATTACTGTTCCGGATTGGTCAAACATTGCTAGGCCCATATCCTCTAAGCCCATGATCCACATAAACGGACGCTGTTGATGTGTTTCATCCATCGAATGGCTCAAGCACCTCCACAAAATGTATAATCAATCTCTCGTAACTTGACACGTGTAAGCACTATTCCTTATAAAAGTATTGTCTCATCAAACAGGTACGCATTTATTACCTCATATCATCTATTCTCAATGCTGAAAGCATCAGAGTGTGTGCAGGTACCACCCCTCGCCGGATCAACGCGAGTAAGAGCATCTCGACAAGCGACTCAGAGCAACCAAGCTACTCAGCTTGATGAGCATCTTGGTTCTCTGTCCGACCGAGACCTGCAGTCAATACAGTTCAATTACTTTGATTTTACAAATTCAATCTAAACATAAAAATACCAAATTAATTATTGTTAGAACCAACATAGTGACCAGGCCAATATCATTTTGGGATAGGCTATGCTAAATTATTATGGCCTCAAATTTTATTAGCTCAACTCACACTTCACATCAGGCTAATCGAGTTCAACCTATTTTGATACCTTACAAAATGAATGTACTTCCCTAAATAGGTTCCTAAGTCTCTTCTAATAGAGTAATTATTTTATGTAACAGAGAAGGTAATATGTGACAATCTGTTACAAACAAAACAAATTTGTCAGGTGACTGTTGTTCTGGCTGAACTAGTTATTTTATTAATCTGTCTATCATATGCTGGTACAGAATACTTCTCTGACTTCAGGTTTCTAGTTTATAAAGGCATTTCTGCAATAGGAATTTTGCATTTTACTAGTCTAGGAATTTTGTTAAGCAGAAAATTTCTGTAAGAGGCATTTGATCATGTCTTTCTTTGTGTTACCAAGTGGCTTAAGAGCACACCTTTGAAAATGATGACGAATAAGTGTAGGCATTTCTCATTTCTCATGTCTTTCTAGCTCAAAATGATGAAAATCATGACGAATAAGTGTAGGCATTATTAGGGCTTGAGACTCCACGAAAAGTATTCAGAGTTGTAGACAAAATCAAGTTAAGGAATACTACTTATGGTCGTCGTGAATGAAAATATGATCGTTGGAGTTGGCACGAGTGGGAATTGAAAACCTAATCGGTTAATTACACGATGTTTCTAATTTTTTTTTGTTACTTAGGTTAATTTTAAACGAATATAGAGTGCAAATGCATGAGACTCATAACATTATTCTGCTTACGCACCCCCTCATTAAATGCATTCTCCTAATTTAACATTCCCTAACCTTTCTGTCATAATCAAAAGGGACGGATGAGCGATACAATCAGAAATAGAACAAGAACAAAACCATTGCAAGATATATTCAAATATTCAAATATAGACACTCAAAAGTTTAAGGGTAGCCAAAAAGTAAACATAGGAAACAGGAAATGAAAAAACAATGATTGCAATAAACAGAGAAACAAAGCTAAGAATCTAGTCCTAATCTAGCCCCGGAAACTAACGTTCCCCCAACTCTACTAACATTTGCTTATCAAAAAAAAATAGTCATTGTCATCAACATCAACATCATCATCGTCCTCTTCATCATTATCATATACACCCAATCTAATAGGCGCATCATCAATGCCCAATCGCCGTCATCCGCTCCCTAAGTTCAGCAAGTTTCTTCAAGTTGTATTGCTCTTATATGAGTATATCCTATTTTATTTATAAGTTATTGTTTCTTGTGCTTAATGGCATACAACTCACGGTTTTCAATTATGAATTTGTTGATGGCGGCCACAAAGTGATCCCATTGTTCATAATCTTCGTTGTGCTCATGATCACTATCATATAGACATGATTCCATAGGTGCTTCATCTTCTATAG
Organism: Astragalus glycyphyllos; assembly: GCA_963573325.1. Lineage (NCBI taxonomy): Eukaryota > Viridiplantae > Streptophyta > Magnoliopsida > Fabales > Fabaceae > Astragalus > Astragalus glycyphyllos. The sequence continues at coordinate 20,662,822 of OY754313.1, read as the reverse complement.
GTCGACCAAGATATTGCTCGATCACTGTCACCGTGTCTCCCATATCATCAAGTTTCTTATTCAATCCAAAGTTTTATAAAGGCAGCCAGAATACGATCCAATGGTGCATCATCTTTGTGATCTTCGTCTTCATCGTTATCATATACTTTTAATTCTGATGGTGCTTCATCTTCTACAGGTAGACCAAGAAATCGCTGAAGCGTTGTAATCCGCTTCCTAAGATCATCAATTATCTTATTCGTAATGGCGTGTATCTCGCAGTTTTCATTCCGCAACTCATTGATATGGGCCAAAGCAGGACCGCATTGTACTGCAGAGGCTGCACCGGTAGCTTGAGTCATGGGGAATGATGATTAAACACTTGCGGTTAATGTTGATGTTATAATTTAAAATGCAAACCCTTATGAAAAATAGTTATTAGAACCCAAAAAGCAGAGGTTAATATATATATATATATATATATATATATATATATATATATATATATATATATATATATAACCACCCACCCAACAAGCAGCGGTTACATGCCACACACCATTGTATGGTTCACATCTTGGTCCTGTTGCACTACTTCCTTGCAAAGTATTTTTGTCCTTAATCGCATGAGATTTTTTATTTATTTACAGTAACCTCATGCTAAATTATTTAAAGAAATCTAGGGATGTTCACGGTTTGTTTGGATGGATTTTGAGTATCCAATTTAATCGTATTGGGTTCGTTCGGATTTTGTGGTTTTTTCTGTAAAATCCCAAACCAAACCAACCCGATAGAGAATGAATTGGTTCGGATTGGACTTCGAAGAAATGAATGATTTTATGACATTGTTAATTGAGTAGGCATCGTTGAACTTGAAGAGGTGTAGAATATTAGAAGGCAAACAGACATGCTTCAAGGTTCATCAATTGGATCAGATTTAATTCTTAAAATCTATTATCTTAACCAAACTAGTACAAATTATTATGAGTTTATTTGGATTTGATCCGATTACAAAAATTATCCGAAACAAATACTTTGATTTGGTTTGGTTCAAATTTACCCAAACCACAAAACACAGATATCAACCGGGTTATTAAGAAATGAAATATGGTAACTTTGTTCTCTTCATCACATCAACTAGCACACACATATACACAAGAAATCACATTCATATATCAAAGGCTAATCTTATTATGTCTATGGAGGTGTAATGTTGGAATCACTCCAAGTGATGATAATCTTATTAGTGCTAGTAACGTGGCTTTATTCCTTTTGTAGGCACGCCAGCCGAGGTTCAATTTTGATTGTTTGTTGAGATACCAATTGATCTCCTTCGTAGGTCTTATTGAGGGGAACACTGAATCTCTTGGAATTGGATATGGACGCGGAAGCTGGCCCAAATTTGGACTTAGCCCAGTCTAGTCCAGAACAATTGGCCCCCAAGTCGAGGTTACCTCTAGCAGAGTGACCCCGACTTGAAAATGGATCGTATTTCCTTGGCCTACGAGGTTGCCCTTTTCGATTTCCCCCTACGAGCTCCAAGTTGCTTTTGGTATATAATCATTTGTGCAACAACATTCTTCCATTTTCTTCGTAATAAACGGCTCCTTTATTTTCTTTTGTAGAGACGATGACACTAACGAACGTGTTTATACGATTCAGAAAGTCGGTTGGCAACGCCGTTCTCCCAATCGCACTGACATCCCTTCTTCGGGATCACAACCCACAGTAGCCGGGACCGAGGGAAAACCACGTGGGCCTAGGAAAACCAGGGAGGACCCATGACTCACCTTAACTTTTTAGTCAAACTCCTCCAGTGATAACCCATGAATCTTCAATAGTAGAGCGATTTTTCTGTTTCCACTTGCAAGTATGAATTTAACCACATGGTTTGTATCACTGTTGGTTTTGAGTGAGAGTTTCAACTACAGGGCAACAGACAAATTACTCTGTTATTCAGATCAGAAAACCACTATATTGAGGTAACTAATTCAACTTTTGTTGTTTGCGTAAACATTGTTTTCTAGAAAAATGTCTAAAAAAACTTGTGAGTTCTTAACATAATAGTTGCCGCACATTCCACTACACGTTCCAATACACACTTTCATGACAAATTTTGATAGGCATCCAGATTCTATATACATGCTTCAATAGGATTAGTATAATGCAGGATTAATGCGAACATTACTGAGAGATGAAAAATATTACCATGTTCTGTTAGGAATGTAAAATCTGAACTTATTCATTGAATTAGGAGTCCCTATATATACAACAATATACACAACTGAATCAGTTAAGGGAAACTGAGTCAAGTAATTACAATAATAAGCTATGCAAGCCTATTCTAACAACCCCCCTCAAGCTGGATCATGAGTAACAATCATGTTCAATTTGAAGAGAAGAGTAGGGAAAAAAAACTTGGAATTGTGAGAAGAGTCTTCTTGTTGTGAATAGTTGCCTACTGATCTTTCAAGGCAAGTGGCGTGAAGTAAATGAATCCTTTTTGAACTATTTCTCTTTCAAGGTCTTGTGTGGAAGAGACTGGAAGTCACCACGAGGAATAGAAGTTGTGGAAGCTGAAGTTGCCATAAATGCTAACAAGCAATCAAGAAATCCAAAAAACCAATAACAATAGTATGTAGCAATCAACAACAGTCTAGGAACAGTCAACAATCAATGATCGATGCTGCAATCAAGAACAGTTTAGCAACAGTCAACAATCAATGTTTGATGCAAGTTAAGGAATTAGCAACAAACATTCAGAGGCAACCAACAACAGAAGCAGGGAACAAGTAGAAATACATAATCTGAGAGAAGAACAACCGATTGCACCAGAATCTGAGAAGATGTCGCGAAGAAGCAGATAATTTGTGACCTAATTGTAGAGAACCAGATGCGAAAGAAGAAATTGAAGAATTGGAAATCCGAAATGAGGAGGAAGGCTTGAAAGAGGAATACGCAAAATAAATTGAAGAATCAGTGAAGAGAGACAATGAACTCACGAAGGAGATTAGGCAAAATAAATTGACAATCGCGAAGGAGAAGAAAAATCTTGACCGCGATTCTGAGAAAAAACAAAAACGGAATCAACATCCAGAATCGGAGTATTCGAAGAGGAAGTTTGAAAAAGAAGCAGCAATCAGATGAAGATCCAGATTCAGAGGGAGAGTATCGCGATGAAGAAGCCATGTGATCATCCTTTAAGCAAAAGCCCTATGACTATGAGTTGTTATGAAGATGGAAGGTGTCATGTTCACTAGCACATTGCATCAACCTTGACTGCATGCTAATTGGATAGTAGACTTTATTTTCTTGGCCTTTGATCAGGAAACCTACCTTAACATAAAGATAAGAAGTACTGAAGCTGGTCATTTCTCAAGACAAAATGAAAACCAGATCCTATGTTGTTAACTCCAATACTACAACATTTTCCCTTCTAGCAACTCAAGATGTTGTCACGTGGTATATGCACCAATTTTTGTTACTTAGAATGATTTTAAGAACGAGTTAATCCTCAAAAGAGATTTACTAAACACATTTAACACTATCCATCCTTGATGTCTTCCATTGGTATTTCCTCTTTATGCATTTGTTGCCATGAAGAGCGCCTTTATATCGTGTTGCTTATACTTCATCTTCAAAAACTTCAGCTACAATACATAGCATCCACATTCTTCTTCTCCTTTTTTACGATGACAAAATAGTTTCAAAAAACGGTTTTGGAATTGTTTGAACAATTAGGTGTGAGATTAGTCAAATGCAAAAAGAATATTTGCACAAATATAAAGTGCAAATGCACCAGACACACAATAATACTACATATGTATGCTTAGTGTTCCATTTCATTATACGCATTCTCCTATACATTCCTTAATTCCCCCCTTTTTGTTAGTTAGGTTGATTTTAAGAGTGAGCTAATCCTCAAAAGAAGATTACTAGAGACACTTATATATTGTGTCGCTTATACTCCATCTTCAAAAACTTAAGCTGCAACACATAACATTAACATTCTTCTCCTTTTTTACAATGACAAAATAACTTAAAAAAGTTTTGGAATTCTTTGAACAATATAGGTATGACGGTAGTCAAATGTAACAACAATATTTATGCATAGATAAAGTTAAAATGAATGAGACACACAATATTACTTCTCCTTAGTGTTCCCTTTCACTATGTGCATACATTCTCTAATTTCTCCCTAGTTCCATCATAATCAAAAGGGAGGGACGTGCGATACTTGATAGATTGAATTAGAAATATTCAAATATAGATACTCAAAAGCTAAAAGATATTCAAAAAGTAAATATACACATCAAATAGCATGGCATAATTCCAATACATAGGAAATGGAAAAACAAATATAGTAGTAGTTCATAAACAAAATAGAACTAAGAATCTAGTTCAAAGCAATAACTTCAGAGTCATCATCATTATCTTCAGCATCATCCTTATCATAGACACCCAATCTAATGAGTGCATCATCATTGCACAATCGCTTTCATTCGCCTTATAAGATCGTGAATTTTCTTGAACTTAATGTCATCATTTTCAGTTAAGAGTTTTTCCAAGGCGGCTCCAACACTATTCAATGGTGCATCATCATCATCATCATCATCATTGTCGTCCTCATGGTCATTATCATATACACATGATTCCATAGGTGCTTCATCTTCCACAGGTCGACCAAGAAATTGCTCCATCGATGTTATTCTCTCCCTAAGATCATCAAGTTTCTTATGATGAGTAGCATCCATCTCACGATTTTCAATCCGGAATTTATTAATGACAGTTAGAACACGAACCCATGGTGCATCATCCTCGTCATCTTCATCGTTATCATATACACCTGATTCTGTGGGTGCTTCATTTTCTACAAGTAGACCAAGAAATCGCTGATATGTTGCTATCACCTCCCCAAGATCATCAAGTTGCTTATCAAAATTAGCATGATTCTCACGGATTTTAATTCGAATCTCATTTATGCTGGCCAGCATTGAATCCCACTGTGTGGCGGTAGGTTGAGTCATGTGGTTAATCTGTTGTGAAAAATAAGACCTTATGATTAAAATAATTATATTTACTAACTATCGTTAGTATTATCGAGAAGAGATAAAACTAGAAGAACAAGATAATAATAAAAAAAAAAAAAGGGAGGAACGGATTCAAAAGGGGGATACAAGAGTGGAGACTTACCTTTGCTGTGTCGAGCGGTGCTTCCTGTCTACCTTACCTCTGTTAGCGAATGTCTTGTGAGGTTAGGGTTAAAACGTTTTTGTTGTTTAGGGTTTGGGTTTTTTTGGGTGATTTGGTGTTTTGGTTTGGATTTTTTTTTTAACAATATCTATATTTTATGACAAATGGTTTGTGTTAAAATTTGTGTTTCAATAAAAAAAATTCTAATAAGAGTTACTGTGTATTCGTTAATGCTCCCATATTGTCTATTTATTTTGTTTTTTAAAAGAGTAAACCGTCATTTTATTCCTTATCAATCTAGGTTTGGTTCCATAACTTACTAGACAGATTTGATGTATTACATTTACGATTTTAAGCCAAGAAATTCTTTTTGTTTATCTTATTTTTTTAACTTTTGAAATATGTGGGGGATTGTTGTACTTTTATGTGATATTTCAAAAGTGTGGAAGATCAAACAAGATATATATTTTCTATTTCTCTAAGAAGAGGGTCGTCCCATTTATTGGGTTTTTTGGGACAAAGTGTGCACACCCAAGAAGAACAACAGGTTGTGGGTGAAGAACCTAAAAGCATTCAATTTGGCTCTTTTGGGCAAGTGGAGGTGGAGGTGCATCAATGACAATGGTGCTAGTTGACGGCAGCTTCTTTCACACTGGTATGAAGTTTTGATGAATTTTTTCACGGGAGCTCCTTCATCTAGAGGAGGATCAAAGGATTCTTTATGGTGGAGGGATTTATTATTATTGGAATGGAAAACCTTCGTGCCAGAGAGCCTTTGAATCAACACTTAAGACAGTGTTGGGGAAGGGGAATATGATTTCCTTTTAGGTGCACAAGTGGGCGAGCAACGAGACTTATAAGGATTTGTGCCCTAGTCTCTTCGAAGTGGCAAATCTAAAACATGGCAGTATTATGGAGCACGGGTATTGGCTTAATAACACTTGGTGTTGGAAGCTCGATTAGGGCCGCCCTTTGTCTGATGAGGAGAGGACTAATCTGGAAGTACTTTTGGATACTTTACACCCGCTTCATCCTGATGATCTGGAGCAAGATCGTTGGTAGTGGAGGCTTGATAAATTTCATTCTTTTTCTGTTAAATCTTGTAATGTGATTTTGTCGAGTCTGGTGCAGTAGGATAGGTTGGATAACGATATCCAGAGTGCTTTAGATGATATGTGACAGGTTTCAATTCCCACTGAGGTGAGAGGTTTGTGGTTGGAGATTGTTGTTGGGGAAGCTTCCTACTCGCGATAATCTTATATCTAAGGGTATTATCAAGGACCCTCACGGATCGTGTTGCCCCCTCTATTTTGAATAGGATGAGTCTATTTTCAATTTATATTTCATCTGCAGCCATTCTCGGCCAGTTTGGCTTGATATACATAATTGGTTGGGGATTACGGTTACAGATAATGTGGTTAGTGTCGCTCATTTCTAGGCTCATGGTATGCAGCTGGATTCCAAGAAGGCTTGTAGATTGAAGTATTTGTTTTAGATGGTTGTGACGTGGTGTATTCGGTTTCATCAGAATCTTATTCTCTTCATAAGTCAAGTGGGGGTGGTTAACCATGTTAAGTCTATAAAATGGAGTTGGCTCATCATCATAGAAGGCCGTAATTTTGTTTTTGCAATCTCTGATTGGTAGGAAAATCCTCTTGTAAGTTTGAACTAGTTGTTGTTGGATTTCCACATTTTCTTCTTGTGGTACTCTTTTTCCTCTTTGAGTCTTTTTCCCTTGGGATTTTTGCCTAATGAGGTTTTAATGAGACCGGTTGTATATATGTAATTGTTGGAATAACCACAGTATTGCCTACCATTAATATAATATTTTTGCTTATAAAAAAAGAAGCTAGCAAGTGGGACCTCCTCGCGCGCACAATTTGGGTCCAAATATATATGGTTTTAATGTAAATCTTCTGATTTCCCCTCCGCACCTGATCAACTTTGGCATATTTTTTAATTCATGAAAAATTATTTATAATATAATATTGAACCTAAAATAGCTTATTCTAAAATGCCTAGATTTTGAGCTATTTTAATTAACTGAATTTTATTTTGACCAAGTTATTATTAAATATTACTATTACCAACATATTAGCGTTTTCTTAACAGCTATTTCCACTTTATTTGAAATCATCTAAATTCATTTTTTTACCATTTTCTTAACGGCTATTTCCTCTTTACTTAAAAACATTTAAGTTAAAACTCCAAGCTTGGGTGCAAGTGGTTATTGCACTCCATCTAAAAGGACGAATTTTGCTAGTATCCGAATTCGATCTCCGGTGATGGAGCAAATTACTTACCTCTCGGCCGAATTCAGGATATTCAGAGTCTCTTTCCCCTTAACATCGGAGCGGGATCAAAGACCCCTAGACAAAATAAAACATCTAGGTTCATTTATATAAGTGCATTTCTTGTAGTATATGCGACAAAACCAAGTTTCCTCTTTGTTATTCCTGGGTTCATCTCCTGAAACATGAACATCTTCCTCTTGATAGTTCTGATTCATCGTTTGCTACCTCACTCGAGATGAGACCTGTTGAATCTTGGGGGATTTGCGTCATTGAGCGGATAAATCCTTCGATTTTGCTTGTTTTGTTTTTGCTTCTGATTCGTTTTCCTCTGATTCGATTTTGAAAGAACCTGATGGAGAAGAATCTGATTCATCGTTTTCCTCTAAGACAAGAGAAATGGAGGAAGAAGAATGAGAGAATAGAGATGGAGAAGAACCTGATTGTGAAATTGGATTAGGGTTCATACTGATTTTATATTGTATTTTAATTTTATTTTGATTATTTTAATTATTAAAATATTCTAAGCAATGAGTTGGCATGTACATGTGGATCATTAAATGACATGACTTAGCTGCATCAACTGCCATGTCATTTAATGAGAGCCACATCAGCTTTATCCAAATCACCAAAAACAAATGGAAAACCCCTTTTGGACTAAATGTCTGAATTTTTTAAAATTGGGGGACTAAATGTCTGAGTTTTAAAATAGGGGGACTAAATGTCTGAATTTTTGAAAATAGGGGGACCAAAACTGTAATTTAGCCTTAAATAAAAAATACAAAAGTATTAAACTTTAGAGAAAGAGTAAATTAAAAAAAAGCATTTTGGACGGTTCAACCCAAACCAATTGGCGGTTCAAAGCGATTGAACCGTGGTTCAATCCGATCCAACCCGTTTCTAAGGGGTTCAATTGGACTACGATTCGTATGAGGTTGAACCAACCACCAGACTGTTTCATCCCCGGTCCAACCGGTTGAACCACCTGGTTCGGTCCGATTCTTACAACACTAGTCTGTTACGCTATAAACACGCTAACAAAGGTAACACATGTACCACACAAACACGAGCAAGAAAATAACTATCTCCTGTCTTTGTTTTGCATGTTCGATTCGATAGTTTTCATGTGTCTCTCTAATTTTTTATAAACAAATCCTAAATGTATCCTATGTTTTCAAGAAAGCTTGTATCCACATATCAAATTTGTATTGTATCTGATAATCATAATCCTATTTGCACATCATAGAATGTATTAAAAAGGGTGCTTCTAGGGTCTCACTGGTGTACCACTTAAATTGACAATTAGATATAACATATGGCTGATATTTCATGTTGATTGATACGCTCTCAACCACTCGATCATAGCATTTTATGTTATATCTAACGGCCATTTTAAATAGTACATCATGCGGGACTTGGTATACTCTCTCACCCTAAAAGGACCCAGTAAAAAATGGATGAAATTTTTGTCAAAATATTTTTGAAAAAATTAACACCACGACTACAATTAGTATCAAGAAGAGATAAAACTACAAGAAGATTTTTTTTTTCAACAGAACTTTGTCAATGTACTTGCATTCAATAGCATTATCAAGGAAAGACCATAACACAATCATATGCCGCAATAATTTGTGGCCGGTTCATATGGATAAAATTTATGGAGTAACGAAATCCATCAAAATTTATGCACTAAATCACAGAATAAATTAGTCACAACTTTAAGGTTATCTCCAAAATAGAACTATTCTTGAGTGCTAGCCTTGTCCAACTTTAAGGTTATCTTCAATAGAGCTTGTTCTTCTTGCTTTTTAAATTCGTCGCGAAGTTTAGCACGATAGGAGATCAATCGAGCCTTGTTCAATACCGAATCGATAGTTAGGGTTTTGAGTAAACGGACCAGGTCAATATCTTTGTCGGCGAGCTGAGATCCTTCTTCCCCTTGCATGTATTTGCTTCGCGTTACCACTTCTTTTTATTCTCCTTCCATATTTTTCCCTCGCTTCACAACTTCTTTGTCCGCGAGCTCAAGCTGTGGCTGCTGAGATCCTTCTTCTCCTTCCATGTTTTTTCTTAGCTTTACAACTTCTGCTCTGCCTTCTACGCGAAGTGCTACACTTCGTTTGACCTACAAGAAGAAGATAATAAAGAAAGTGAAGAACGAATACAAAAGGGGGGAGATTTCAGCTTCTACACCATTTTTTTATATAAAAAAAATAATTTTAAAAAAGATATACTGTTTAAGTACTCATGCATTTGATTTATACCCTTTGTTTAAGTACTTTTCCTTTATTATTTTTATTATTCAAGTTATTAATTTTTTTAAAAAAAAGATATACTGTTTGCACCATTGTATGAGTTCGTTCCTTATTTTTTTGATTTAAATGAATATCTATGAATCTATACAAGATTATGAAATTAAAAGCTACTTTGGTAATTTTACGTCATAGAAATTTTTACATCCTATCCAAACAATAAAAATTGGTAAAAATCACTTATATTCCAGTCATTGTTGTTTCAGTCATTTGTTCCGTTTCTTCTTGTTAGGAGCATCGTATCTTCTATGAGAAAGTGTTTTAGTGTTTTGAAGCGATATGAAAAATCAGGAGTGTTTGAATTCAAAAGTAATCTCAGCTGTTTATTTTCATTACACGTGTTTGCCTCAAATTAACAAAATGGAGATTGCAATTTCTCTTTGCAAGGATCCAGATTCTATTTATGTATCTTGTATATTCTTGCCCTAAATCAATTACTTCAATTACTATTTATTAAGAAAAAAAATTAAAATGACAATCCATCATAAACTTCTCAAATAGGAAGAACAATCCAACATACTGATAATCTTTAGTAGAAGAATCTTTTCTCTTTTATCTTGTATTATTGGCCTAAATTAATTACTTCTTATTTTTTGATGCAATCAATTACTATTTATTAGTATGAAAATAAAATAAAATATGATTTGTGACAAGTTGAGCACAACCGGTAGGGCAAAGAATCGACTGTTAGAAAGACTTACACAGTACGTGAACTCATAGAGAGAGCGAGAGATTAGTCAAAAACACAAACTTTCACAATGTTCCAGTCTTTTGATTTTCTCTCTTTTATCTCTAATGGCTTTTGAGGTTATGGATAGTTCTTGGCGTGGGAAGAGAAAACGAGAGTTTCTGTAAAAAAAGCTTCAAATCAATGAAAGAGTAGAGGTAATGTCAATTTTATTTTCCTTTTTGCAAAAAGATACGATCTTTTCATCATTTGGATTTCAAATGTTCTCTTTTTTTTTTTTCTCTCTTTTTCGTTGTTGTAGGGAACCCTATTGTTTTTGTACTATTGTATCATGATCATGTTAATCGTCATTTTTTTTTTTTGATTTTCACGCCTTCGACTTCTAATATTATCCTTAACTATTAAGATTATATAGTTAATGACAATATTGCAAGTGGAAGGCGTGAAAATCACTAAAAATACAATGGTACAACAATAGGGTTTCCTACAACAACAAAAAAGAAAAAAAAAAGAACACCAAAAATGTAAATGGTAAAAAGATCGTATCTTTTTGCAAAAAAAACAAAATAAAATTGATATTACCTCTACTCTTTCATTGATTTGAAGCTTTTTTTGTGGAAACTCTCGTTTTCTCTTCCCACACCAAAAACTATCCATAACCTCAAATGCCATTAGAGATAAAAGAGAGAAAATCAAAATTAAGACTGAAACAATGTGAAAGTTTGTGTTTTTGACTAATCTCTCGCTCTCTCTATGGGTTCACGTACTGTGTAAGTCTTTCTTACAGTCGATTCTTTGCCCTACCGGTTGTGCTCAACTTGTCACAAATCACATTTTATTTTATTTTCTTTCTAATAAATAGTAATTGGTTGCGACAAAATTTAGGCAAAGAATACAAGATAGGAGAGAAAAGATTCTTCTACTATATATTAATGGTGTGAGATTATCAGTATCTTTAATTGATCTTCCTATTTGAGAAGTTAATGATGGATTGTCATTTTAATTGTTTTATTAATAAATAGTAAATAAAGTAATTGATTAAAGGGGCAAACCTTGAACAATTGGGTTAACAACCTATTTTGTTAAAGGCAAAGTTTTAGGAATTTTTAGTTTGTTCCAATTGTACAATTGGGTTAATATCCTATTTTTATTTTGCTAGGTTTACATTAAAATTATTAAAAAGGATTGAGTAAAAATTGTTTATTTTAAATCGAAACGAAATAAAGAAAACAAATTAAGATAAAGGAGATGGGCATTTTACGGACAATAGGGGTATACTGTTCATAATAGAAATATATATTCTAATAAAAAATAATAATAATAATAATAATAATAATAATAATAATAATAATAATAATAATAATAATAATAATAATAATAATAATAATGATTAAAATAGCAAAAACCTGATAAAAGGGATGGGTACGGCAGATATAGGGGCCAAAAGGTGATTTGTTTCATTGCTTGTGACTTGGGATATTGGCTAATTTTTGGAGATATGAAACAAATCACCTTGAAGACTAATTGATACCTTCCTTTTTTACTTTTTTTTTTTTAGATAAGCAATACTTCATTGAAAAAAGCACTAGGGGTGTTTAAACCCAAACAACAAAAGTTACATTTAGTTAATGAAGTGGATCAAGTCACCAAGCAGAAATATCAAAATTTAAATTACAATGAGATATATAGACCAACCAACTCCAAGTTAACTGCTTGATGCGTGACATGATAGATTCAATGTTGGGATCCTCGTTCTTGAAGATAAGAGCATTCCTAGCCAACCAAATACTCCAACAGGTAGTCAACCAAATTAAGTGTTTTGTTTTCTTGGCCTTTTAACCTTTGGATAGCTTCCCCCACCAAAGACAATGTTCGAGCAAGCTGTTGGATCCCACATGGTCGATCCTACACCAAACGCACACCCGCGACCAAATATCCGATGCAAAGGTGCAACTCAAAAACAGGTGAAACTGCGATTCAACTTCATTCCAACACAATGGACTAAGAGCGTCATCGTCCGGTGCGATAACAAGTCGGTGTCTCAAATTTTCACGGGTTGGAAGAGCATCCCTAAGTAAGGGCCATCCAAAAACAATAACCTTGGAGGGAGCAACACATCTCCATAACTTCTCCAACATCTTATGTAATTCATTTTGATCGCTCCCCATTTGTTAGCCTGTAATTTCGACAGGCTTCATTAAAGATGGTCAACATGGCTTGATTTATATTTATTTCACAAAGACCATATTATTTCGACAAAGAAAATGGTCATGCGCAAGGTAAACTCGACAAGTTTCCAGGGAAGCAAAAGCAAGAGAGAGGAAAATCGACACAGGCTTTCGACAGACAGAAATCAGGGCAGTTATGCGTTGAAGACTAGCAGTTGGTCGAAGCGTGACGGAGCAGTTTCGGTCGAAAGTAGGAGCGGTTACTTGGCCGAAAGTAGGAGCAGTTACTTATTTTCAAATTGTTAGGCAGTTACCTAGTTCGAATTTTCCCCCCTTTTTCCCTTGTATAAATAACTGTTTCTGAGAAGAAACAGGGGTCGCGAAAATCACAATACACACCCGATTCCTGAAACTCTAACTTCCAAGCCAGAGCGAAAAACGAGTGGAAGAATCCCTGTATGTGATCGTGTACCATTTTTATGATTCAATGCAATTTGTTCTTCTTTTCTTTACGATTCCTGCACCATTTACTGCTTCTTTTCTTTTCAATTCTGTTAATCATTTGCAAATCGTCCCCTTTTCTACATTTTCTGAAACAAAAACTTTTGCAATTCAAAGGCAATTGCTTTGAGATTTTTCTAGTTTGATCTCACAAACCTTCTAATAAAACTAGTGATTGTTTGCTAAAAACACCAGCAAACAAATTGGCACGCCCAGTGGGACTTTGCCTTTGATTTTGTTCATTCTCGTACTCTCTTATTTGTGTTCGCTGTTGTATGCACTTAAGAAGTGGTAAAATGGTTCGTTCTGGTACGAATAATGCATCTAGTTCCAACCCTGTGGTTTCACAAGGGCAAGGGACAACAATGGATTCTGCAAGCATTAGCGCAGGACCATCATCGTCGATAACCGTTCCTTCATTATCAATGACTAATGTTGGTTCAACGCAGTCAGAAATGGCATCTCTGCCTATGTCTTTGCCGTTAAGTTCAGGGCTTCATAGCCCTTACATGGCAATGGGAAACGGTTTAGACCCACGTTTGAATAACGTGCATCTACCCCCATTTCCTTTGGGAATGTATGGCATGCCTACTGGAATGCCACATATTTCGACCTTTTCCCCTACACATGTCTCTTCTGAGAGCGTATTTGGTCGAAATCCCCCAGCATTAACCAATACGTCTTTGTTGGCCTTAAGACAGCAAGTAGACGAGAGTAATCACGATATGGTTAATATGCTTACCCAACAAATTGGTACAGTTTTCAATCCATTGATTCAAAATACCAACAACAGTTACCAAATGTTGGCAAATCAGATGAGTAGGATTGCAGACTTTTTTGGGGTTCCAGCGGTTAATAATAGGCACGTTCCTATTATCGCGGGTAATGCGTCGCCAGTTAACCCCCAAGAAGCAGTTGCAGTCGAAGCGTCGACAGTTGTAGGCGAACTACAAGGGACGGTAAACCACGTCCCTGAAGTAGTTGTGGTAAATAGACACCAGAACGCTGATGAAGTTGTTCGACAAATGCAACAACACAATGCTGGCGCAGAGAACAATATAGCTACTTTAGTCGAAACTATTTTGGCGCAAAATGGCCTTAACATAGGTCTACAAAGGCCTAACTTCGTATCACCATTATGTGAATACGTATTACAAACTGAGTTACCAAGGGGATGGAAAGTTCCCAAGTTTACTAAGTTTGGTGGTGATACAAATGAGTCCACAGTCGAACACATTGCTCGTTTCTTGACTGAGGCTGGGGACTTAGCACAAAATGAAAATTTGAAGATGAAATGCTTTCCAAATTCTCTAACTAAAAATGCTTTCACTTGGTTCACGACCTTACCCCCTGGTTCTATGTACACATGGGGGCAATTAGAAAAGGCATTCCATGGACAGTTTTACATGGGCCAGTCGAAGATTAGTCTTAAAGAATTGGCTAGTGTTCGGCGCAAAATGCCTGAAACTATTGATGATTACTTAAACAGATTCAGGCTGTTGAAATCTCGTTGCTTCACACAAGTCCCTGAACATGAGCTTGTCGAAATGGCTGCTGGTGGCCTTGATTACTCAATTAGAAAGAAATTAGACACATCTCATTTGCGAGATATGGCTCATTTGGCTGATAGAGTTCGACAAGTTGAAAGGCTTAGAGAGGAAAAATCTAGAGCGAATAGGTATCATAAAAAAGAAAAAGTGGCATATGTCGAAGAAGAATTTGACGTTACATATAGTAATGTCGAAGAGGAGGAGATAGACGTGGCTGAACTTAAGCCTGGTCCTCCTTATACCTGTAAATTATTAAGGCCTGCGAATGGGAATAACCCTGTAGAGCCTAAGAATGATAGATTTATGCCTAAGACTTATACTTTTGATGTTACTAAATGTGATGAAATTTTTGATCTTTTAGTAACTGATGGTCAAATATTAGTGCCTAAAGGCCTTAAAATACCAACTCTTGACCGAAGAAAGAAAAAGGGTTATTGTAAGTTCCATAATTTTTTGGGGCATAACACTGACCGTTGTGTGCTCTTCAGGGATATTGTGCAAAAAGCAATTGACGAAGGAAGACTCAAATTTGCTGATAAGAAAATGAAAGCTCCTATGCAGATTGATGTTGATCCATTGCCTAAGGCTGAAGCTATGTACTCTGAACCTGTCGAAGCTGATGTAGGAATGGTGGATGCTCAAATGGCAGACCCTCCTAAGTGTGTCAAGACTGCCACCGAAAAATTAAAAGGTTTTATGTATGCTGAAGGTAAGAAACAGGAGGTGACCCTAAAAGAATATGACGGGAAGATACATGCTGTGTATCCAAAGGCTGAGGAAGAGTTGATAGATTTCCTCAATCGATGTAAGTGGAATAACTCTGAAGTTATGCTTTGCCCAAGGTGTAGTGCTGTCTTCGATAAAGAAGCAGCTAAAGCTGTCGAAGGTTATCAGGATCAACAACAACGCAAAAGAAAATGGCTTGATAACAGGCCAAAATTTGACTTTGCAAAAGGAGATCTTCCTGGCTATGAGGCTAATGTGTCAGCAAAGCCTTCAACAAGTAAACAACAAATTGCTAAGGAGAAGTCCTCAGCACCAGGGTATTTGAAGCTGTCAACAGGTAAATCCTTTGTTCCAAGTGCTAGTGCTCCTGTCGAAGCGTGGGTACCCAATAATCAACGTGCTAAAGCTGTTAAGCCAGGTACTGATGCTATTAAGTTTAATTATAAGAATAACTATAAGGGTAAGAACCCCATGACTAGAACACAGTGGCGTCGTTACCAAAGACAGCAGAAGAAGAAGGCACACTTTGACATTAACCAGGTTCCAAGTCATTTGGCTAATAATCAAGTTCCACGCAGCATGATAGTGGCTAAGAGTGAGGTTCACAAAGCTGAAGTTGCCACAAAGAGGAATGCTGATGCTGCTAGTCATGTGTGTGCAGCGAATAAGGCCAAAGGCAAGGCTGTGGTAACAGAAAAGCCAAGAAGGCCTGCTCTTGAAAGAATATTTCCTCCATTGTCAACAGTGAAAGAAAGAAATGCTGATTTCGACATGGATGAAGACATTGAGTCTGATTTCAATGATTCTGAAGATGACCTTGACGTTGTTTGCAATGTGGTATCAATACTGCCTCTTGAGTACGATGTTATCACGGTACCAAATGACGTTGAAGAAGATTTCACAGAGGACATGGCTCATCATAAGCCAATGTGTTACTATGTGATGAACGATGGTTGTGTCGAAGACCAAATGGCTACCTTCGAGAAGCCAGATATGAGTATGCAAAACCACTTGAAACCCCTGTATGTCCAAGCCAAGGTCAATGGTGTTGGAATTAACAAAGTGTTAGTGGATGGTGGAGCTGCAGTGAATTTGATGCCGCATGGTCTTTTGAAGAAGATTGGTAAGTTCGATACTGACCTCAGGCCACATAACATTGTCTTAAGCAACTATGAAGGCAAAACTGGCCACTCTTTGGGGGCCATTGAGGTGGACTTAATTGTTGGTTCCATAAAGAGGACTACATTGTTCTTAGTGATAGCCTCTAAAGCGAATTTTAATTTACTCCTTGGTAGAGAGTGGATCCATGGAGTTGGTGCTGTCCCTTCAACGTTGCATCAACGTTTAGTAATGTGGAAGGAAGATGGTTTGGTAGAGTATGTTGAAGCCGATCAGAGCTACTTCCGTGCTGATGTGAACCAAGTTACCAAGGAAAATTTTGAGAAACAAATGGCGAAGATTGCGCCATGTTCATCTTCTAATGAGGCATACGTTCCTGCGGATAATGTTTTTGCCTCAGTTCATCTTGACCCAAATTATGGTTTTGTTTGGGAAAGAGAAATAATGGGAGATGATAGTGTCTATCCTGATGGTGTTTTTCGACCAACGGGGTGGAACACTGGTTCTTGAAAGTGTTCTTATGTCAGTGCCCAATGCATGGGATAAAATTACGGCTTATATGGCCGAAAACAAGTTTAAAGCGGCTATAGAGGCCGAAATTATTCAACAAACAATGGCTGTCGAAGCCAGTGAGTTACATGAAGAAAATGGCATAGTCATAGATGAAAGACTTGACTGCATTTATGATGATGATCCATTAGGTTTTGAAAAGGATCCTAGAGATTTGACAAAGCATATGCAAGCTCAAGACACGTTAGAAGAAGTTGATTTGGGAAATGGCTCAATAAAAAGGCCAACTTATATTAGTGCAAATATTGATGTTTCTCTAAAAGCCCAAGTCATTACATTGCTAAGGGAGTTCAAAGACTGTTTTACTTGGGATTACGACGAGATGCCCGGGTTAAGTCGAGAAGTAGTGGAAATGCAATTACCAATTCGACCAGGGAAGAAACCAGTGAAGCAAGTGCCAAGAAGATTTGCTCCTCAAGTGTTGGCTAAGATCAAAGAGGAAATCGAAAGGCTATTCAGAAACAAATTCATCAGAACTGCCAGGTATGTCGAATGGTTAGCCAATATAGTTCCTGTAATAAAGAAAAATGGGACTCTTAGAGTTTGCATAGATTTTAGGGATTTAAATAATGCATCTCCCAAGGATGAATACGCAATGCCTGTGGCAGAAATGCTAATACATTCAGCAGCAGGATTTGATTATCTTAGTATGCTCGATGGTTATTCTGGGTATAATCAAATCTTCATTGCTGAAGAGGATGTGGCGAAAACTACTTTTAGATGTCCAGGGGCATTGGGTGTTTATGAATGGGTAGTAATGCCCTTTGGCTTAAAGAATGCTGGTGCTACATATCAGAGGGCCATGAATTCTATGTTTCATGATTTTATTGATGATTTTATGCAAGTATACATAGATGATGTGGTGGTTAAATCTTCCTCAGAAAGTGGTCATTTAGACCATCTTCGCCGTTCTTTTGAAAGAATGAGGAAATATGGATTGAAATTAAATCCATTAAAATGTGCCTTTTGTGTACGTGCAGGTGATTTCTTGGGTTTTATAGTGCACAAAAAAGGCATTGAAATCAATCAAAATAAGACTAAGGCAATTATGGAAACGAAGGCCCCTTCGACCAAAAAGGAGCTTCAGTCGTTGCTGGGAAAAATCAATTTCCTACGAAGATTTATATCGAATCTAAGTGGCAAAACACAAGTTTTTTCGCCATTATTAAGACTGAAGAAGGAAGAAGAGTTCAAATGGGAACCAATGCATCAAGCAGCCTTCGACGAAATCAAGTCTTATTTGATGAAACCACCAATTTTGTTGCCTGTTATTAAACACAAAGTGCTCAAATTGTATATAGCAGCTTCTGATAGAACAATAGGTAGCATGTTAGCACAAGAGGATGATAGTGGTATCGAAAGAGCCATTTATTACCTCAGTAGGGTCCTCAATGATGCCGAAACGAGGTACACTCCTATAGAAAAGTTGTGCCTTTGTTTGTATTTCTCGTGTACAAAGTTAAAGCAATATATAAAACCAGCTGATGTTTCTGTTTATTCGCATTTTGATGTTATTAAACATATGCTGTCAAAACCAATAATGCATAGCCGAATTGGTAAATGGGCTTTGGCTTTGTCAGAATACAACTTAACTTATCAACCTCTAAAATCAATTAAAGGACAAGTGGTTGCTGATTTTATAGTTGACCATTCCGTTGTCGAAGAAACATTAAGTTTTGTAGACGTACATCCTTGGAGGTTGTACTTTGATGGTTCAAGCCATAAACATGGAGTTGGGATTGGTATTTTAGTAATATCTCCTACTAACATTCCAACGAAGTATAAGTTTAAAATTCGAGATGTTTGCTCCAATAATGAAGCTGAGTATGAGACTTTAATAGTAGGCCTTGAAATTTTACTTGAGCTGGGGGCAAGTCATGTCGAAATAAAAGGTGACTCTGAGTTGGTTGTCAAACAATTGACAAGAGAGTACAAATGCATTAAAGAGCACCTTATCAGATACTTTGTTGTTGCCAATGCTTTGTTAAAAAGATTTGAGTCTGTTCACTTAGAACATTTACCACGAATTGATAATCAAGTGGCAAATGAATTGGCACAAATCGCTTCAGGCTATAAAGTTTCAAAGCGAAGCCTAGAGGAGTTAATTGAAATAAAGGATAAAATCATTTCTAATGACTATTCTTCGTCACTATTGTCAACACCAACAACTGGGGGGCAACAGATACAAATGCAAACGAGGAACTAGCTGTTAACGTACGTAAAATGTTGGAACCATTCAAAGGTAGAACAGAGAATCGGTAAACATGGTCAAAGGCCGAAACTACAGGCTGTTCAAGTTCAAGGTTTGAATATGGAAACAACACTTAACAGTGGTGACATCAGGTATACAGCTATTTTACTCAAGTGCAAAGTTATTTCGATGGTGAATTCAAAAAATGTCTTTCTCTTCTTCCTCCTCAAGTTCAGTCGAAAAAGACATTTTTGGGGGGCAATTTGTTAGCCTGTAATTTCGACAGGCTTCATTAAAGATGGTCAACATGGCTTGATTTATATTTATTCCACAAAGACCATATTATTTCGACAAAGAAAATGGTCATGCGCAAGGTAAACTCGACAAGTTTCCAGGGAAGCAAAAGCAAGAGAGAGGAAAATCGACACAGGCTTTCGACAAACAGAAATCAGGGCAGTTATGCGTTGAAGACTAGCAGTTGGTCGAAGCGTGACGGAGCAGTTTCGGTCGAAAGTAGGAGCGGTTACTTGGCCGAAAGTAGGAGCAGTTACTTATTTTCAAATTGTTAGGCAGTTACCTAGTTCGAATTTTCCCCCCTTTTTCCCTTGTATAAATAACTGTTTCTGAGAAGAAACAGGGGTCGCGAAAATCACAATACACACCCGATTCCTGAAACTCTAACTTCCAAGCCAGAGCGAAAAACGAGTGGAAGAATCCCTGTATGTGATCGTGTACCATTTTTATGATTCAATGCAATTTGTTCTTCTTTTCTTTACGATTCCTGCACCATTTACTGCTTCTTTTCTTTTCAATTCTGTTAATCATTTGCAAATCGTCCCCTTTTCTACATTTTCTGAAACAAAAACTTTTGCAATTCAAAGGCAATTGCTTTGAGATTTTTCTAGTTTGATCTCACAAACCTTCTAATAAAACTAGTGATTGTTTGCTAAAAACACCAGCAAACACCATTACGGTAAATTTTTTCAAAGTCTCAAGCTTCCATATCCAAGTATCCTCAATCCCTTGAGCAAGAGTCACTGGGGCCAAGATTTGTTGAAGATATACAGCCTCCAAATGATTAACACGCGATTGAGACTTCCTTTTTTACTTGATTCTTTCTTAATCTTTCTATGCGGCTAGGTTAGAAGATATTTTTTCTTAGGTTAAGCTAGGTTAGCAACACAAAAGCCGTGTATGCTTCTTTTTTTGTAATTTTAGTTTTTTTGTTCTTTTTTGTAATTTGTTATTTATATTTTAAATTTTATTGCTTTTTGATTAGATAAATAAAAAACTAAGTTGGGCCAAACTCAAACCAGAATAATACTAAAACTAGGCTCAATCAAGAAAGTACTAAAACTAGTCAAAAAAAAAACAAATTGCTAAGATAGGCCCAATCACAAAAGCACACGCCCAATTAGACGAAATGGTATTTTGGCCCAATCAAACAAACTACTAAGCGTCAACCCAATTAGCGAAAACTATGCCTTAAGAGTCCCAAAACTAATCTTGCGGTGATTATACTAAATAATTTACTCAGATTTTAATTTTAAAAAATAAACAAAAAATAATAATATAAGTGTATTATTATATTAGAATAATAACAATATATTATTATATTAGAATAATTCGTATTATATTAAAATAAAATAAAAATAGCAACATTTTATATTATGTTATTTTAACTAATATTTAACTAATATATTGTATTAGAATAATTCGTATTTATTTTATCTAAAAACATAAACAACAAATAATAATTACAAATCATAACTTTCTAAGTTTTTAACATACCATAATTTTTTAATTAAATTTTTTTATCAACATACTACAACAAATCAGGTACTGTTTTTAGTACCTATTTTTCCTAATAGAAACTAAACCTACTTCAAATCAGATACTGCTTTTAGTACCTATCAGTTATAAACTCTAATTTTTCCTAACCTTATTCTGTTCATGTTTTTTTTTACTTACAAGCCTCACGGTTTTTTTAAAACTCTAATCTATTAACAGCAAAAAAAAAACAATAAAAAAACTAATCTATTTACAGTATTAACATTGAGCCCTAATTATTACTAACAAAACATAAACTACAAAACCAACCTGTACTCCAGCTTCTGAAATTGCTCCTAAGTTGTTTGCTATGCTACTGTTGCTATTTGACCGCTACTGCTCTTTTCTCGCTTTCCAGAAATTTAGAATCAATTTTTTTGGGTTGACCTAATCTTTCGGTAACATGTTTTCTTCTTTGAATTTTTGTGTCTTTTTCTCTGTGAATCAGCCTCCTTTTATAGGCAATTTTTAAGTTTTCGCATTAAAAACTCAGATTCTAATGCGATTTTGTTTCCCTCTTTCAGGTATCAGGCTTCACGAGAAACCTTGGAGAGCAAGTAGAGCAACCAAAAGCCCATTAGCTGCTTTTTTTAATTTTTTGTATTTTTTGACTATTTTGTATTATTTTGGACTTTTGGACATTTTTAATAATTGTAATACCATTTTGATTTTATTTAATATTTTTTGTGATTTTGTGATTATTTTTATTTTTAAATTAAGTGAACAAAAACAAAAGTGAAGTTGGGCCAAAACCAAAAACGAAAACCGGGCCCAACCAAAGAACGCGCTAAAACGAGGCCCAATTAGAAGAAACATGCTCAATTACAACAATCTACAAAAGGCAGGCTCAATTAGAACAAGATACTAAGCGTTGGATCAAATTAAAATGAGACAACATCGAATGAGCACGAAAAAAATTTCTCGTAGTAATATGACGTGGGACTTATGACATGCGAATTAAATAGTAAAAAACGACTATAGTAAGAAGAGGGCGGACAAAATTAGGGTATGACACCCCTAGACAAAAAAAACATCTAGGTTCATTTATATAACTGCATTTCTTGTAGTATATGCGACAAAACCAAATTTCCTCTTTGTTATTCCTGGGTTCATCTCCTGAAACATGAACTTCTTCCTCTTGATATTTCTAATTCATCGATTCCTGGGTGATTTGCGTCACTGAGCGGATAAATCCTTCGATTTTGCTTCTGTTTTGTTTTTGCTTCTGATTCGTTTTCCTTTGGTTCGATTTTGAAAGAACCTGATGGAGAAAAACCTAATTCATCGTTTTCCTCTGAGACAAGAGAGATGGAGGAAGAAGAATGAAAGAATAGAGATGGAGAAGAACCTGATTTTTAAATTGGATTAGGGTTCATACTGATTTTATATTGTATTTTAATTTTTTTGATTATCTTAATTATTAAAATATTAAAATTATTAAGCAACGAGTTGGCATGTACATGTGGATCATTAAATGACATGGCATAGCTGCATCACCTGCCATGTCATTAAATGAGAGCCACATAAGCTATATTTTTTTGAAAGGCATCCAAATCAGCAAAAAAATGGAAAACCCCCTTTTGGACTAAATGTCTGAATTTTTAAAAAAAGGGGACTAAATGTCTGAGTTTTAAGTTAGGGGGCTAAATGTCTGAATTTTTGAAAATTGCGAGACGAAAACTATAATTTAGCCTAAAATAAAAAATACAAAAGTATTAAATTTTAGAGAAAGCGTAAATTAAAAAAAAAAAAGTATTTTGGACGGTTCAACCCGAACCAATTGGCGGTTCAAAGTGATTGAACCGTGGTTCAATCCGATCCAATCCGGTTCTAAGGGGTTCAATTGGACTGCGATTCGTATGAGGTTGAACCAACCGCCAGACTGTTTCGTTCCCGATCCAACCGGTTGATCCACTTGGTTCGGTCCGGTTCTTACATCACTGGTTTGTCATGTTATAAACACGCTAACAAAGGTAACACATGAGCCACACAAACACGAGCAAGAAAATAACTATCTCCTGTCTTTGTTTTGCAAGTGCGACTCGATAGTTTTCACGCGTCTCTCTAATTTTATAAACAAATCCTAAATGTATCCTATGTTTTCAAGAAAGCTAGTAGAAGAATCTTTTCTCTTTTATCTTGTATTACTGGCCTAAATTAATTACTTCTTATTTTTTGACGCAATCAATTACTATTTATTAGTATGAAAATAAATTAAAATATGATTTGCGAAAAGTTGAGCACAACCGGTAGGGCAAAGAATCGACTGTTAGAAAGACTTACACAGTATGTGAACTCAGAGAGAGCGAGAGATTTGTCAAAAACACAAACTTTCACAATGTTTCAGTCTTTTGATTTTCTCTCTTTTATCTCTAATGGCTTTTGAGATTATGGATAGTTCTTGGCGTGTGAAGAGAAAACGAGAGTTTTCGGTAAAAAAAGCTTCAAATCAATGAAAGAGTAGAGTTAATGTCAATTTTATTTTCCTTTTTGCAAAAAGATACGATCCTTTTATCATTTGGATTTCTAGTGTTCTCTTTTTTTTCTCTTTTACGTTGTTGTAGGGAACCCTATTGTTTTTGTACTATTGTATAATGATCATGTTAATCATCATTGTTTTTTTTTTGTTTTTGATTTTCACGCCTTTGACTTCTAATATTATCCTTAACTATTAAGATTATATATAATGACAACATTGCAAGTCGAAGGCGTGAAAATCAGTAAAAAATAAAAGCAATGATGATTAACATGATCATCATACAATGGTACAACAATAGGGTTTCCTGCAACAACGAAAAAGAAAAAAAAAAGAACACCAAAAATGCAAATGGTAAAAAGGTCATATCCTTTTACAAAAAACAAAATAAAATTGATATTACCTCTACTCTTTCATTGATTTGAAGCTTTTTTTTTGCGGAAACTCTCGCTTTCTCTTCCCACACCAAGAACTATCCATAACCTCAAACGCCATTAGAGATAAAAGAGAGAAAATCAAAACTGAAACAATGTGAAAGTTCGTGTTTTTGACTAATCTCTCGCTCTCTCTGAGTTCACGTACAGTGTAACTCTTTCTAACAGTCGATTCTTTGCCCTACCAGTTGTGCTCAACTTGTCATAAATCATATTTTATTTTATTTTCACACTAATAAATAGTAATTGATTGCGTCAAAAAATAAGAAGTAATTAATTTAGGCCAATAATACAAGATAAAAGAGAAAAGATTCTTCTACTATTAATGGTGTGAGATTATCAGTATCTTGAATTGATCTTCCTATTTGAGAAGTTTACGATGGATTGTCATTTTAATTGTTTTATTAATAAGTAGTAATTAAAGTAATTGATTCTTCTACTATTAATGGTGTGAGATTATCAGTATCTTGAATTGATCTTCCTATTTGAGAAGTTTATGATGGATTGTCATTTTAATTGTTTTATTAATAAGTAGTAATTAAAGTAATTGATTTAGGGCAATAATACAATGTTTGAGGTGAAGCCGTCATCAAAGTTTAGGTTAAAGGGGCAAACATTGAACAATTGGGTTAACAACCTATTTTGTTAAAGGGCAAAGTTTTAGGAATTTTTAGTTTGTACAGCTAACTAACCCGATTGTACAATTGGATTAACATCCTATTTTTATTTTGCTAGGTTTACATTAAGATTATTAAAAAGGATGGAGTTAAAATTGTTTATTTTAAATCGAAACGAAATAAATAAAACAAATTAAGATAAAGGAGATGGGTATTTTACGGACAATAGGGGTATACTGTTCATACTAGAAATATATATTCTAATAAATAATAATAATATTAATAATAATAACAATAATAGTGGCAATAATGATAATGATTAAAATAACAAAAACCTTATAAAAGGGATGGGTACGGTAGATATAGGAGCCAAAAGGTGAAGAACAAAAGTAAAAGTAAATATGGATTAATTTTTTTTTTTGACAATAGGGTGGATTAAAATTAAAATAATACAAAAACAAGATAATGAAAAAAATAAAACAAATCATAAAAGTGAGACTAACCCAAGTCTCTAACAGGGACAAGCAAACGGTACCGTCCGGAAGAGAACGAGAGGTTGAAGGCTCAGTGTGATTCTTTTGATTCTCCTGTTATTTATTTAGGGTCCGTTTGGTTGGAACGAAAGAGAAAGGGAAGACAGAATGAAAGAAGAGAGAATAACCTTCTATAATTTGGTTGAAGCGAGAGAGAAAGGAAAGAGAGAAAGAAAGAAGAGATAATGACTAGTCAGTTTTCGATTTTTACGAAGTGTTGAGAGGACTGAAGTGAAGGTCTTGGTTATGAGTGGTAGGGGATGTTTTTTTTCCTCTCAAATCGTTGGCTTGTTGCCTCACAGATTTTCTCTAGTTTTTTCTCCACCTAAAAGAAATGCTAAACTTGTTTTTATACTAAAAGTTGTGTAGGTAGAGCCGAAGAGGGAATTGCTTGTGACTTGAGATATTGGCAAATTTTTGGAGATATGAAACAAAATCACCTTGAAGACTAATTGATACCTTCCTTTTTTAGTTGATTCTTTCTTAATCTTTCTATGCGGCTAGGTTAGAAGATACTTTTTCTTAGGTTAAGCTAGGTTAGCAACACAAAAGCCGTGTATGCTTCTTTTTTGTAATTTTAGTTTTTTCTTTTGTAATTTTTTATTTATATTTCAAATTTTATGGGTTTTTGATTAGATAAATAAAAAACTAAGTTGGGCCAAACCCAAACCAGAAAAATGCTAAAACTAGGCCCAACCAAAGAAAGTACTAAAACTAGTCAATAAAAAAATTTGCAAAGATAGGCCCAATCACGAAAGCACACGCCCAATTAGACAAAGAATTTTTTTTTGTACCCCCACACTCTTCCCATCTACCCCCACATAAATGTTTTTGACGAAAATGCCCCTAATAAAATTGGAGAAAATCGTATATATCTCACCCTTAGATATATACGACTTTGAAAAATGTAAGTCGTATATAGACCCACGTGGGTCTATATTCGATTTGTTAAAATACAAATCGTATATACCTACGTGCGTCTATATACGATTTGTTAAAATACAAATCGTATATACGTGTGGGGGTGGAAGATAATCGTATATACCTACGCGGGTCTATATACGATTTGTTAAAATAAAATCGTATATAGACCCATGTGTGTCTATATACGACTTGTCATTCAAAAAAATTGTTTTAATTTTTAAAAAAAAGGTTAAAAACGCTACTAAAAATCCGTTAAAGAGTCAAAACTAATCCAAAAAGTATAAAAACACCACTAAAATCTAATAAAACCAAAATAAGGCTATGCAAATTTGTTTAGATTTTTCGGAGACTATGAAAAATTAAAAAAATTAATAACAAATAGTAAACGATGGAATTTGGGATTTTGTGCCTGTTGTCCTAATAGAAGTCCCTTCTATTGGTGTCTTGGTCCTTGCTTTTTTTCGGATTTAATGGCTGTGGTTTCATTACAATCGGAGTAGGTTGCCTAAAAATCGTATTTAGGTATATACGATTTCCAATATTTTAAAATTTTTAGGGGAAATTCATATATAGGTATATACGATTTCCAATTTTTTTTATTATTTTTTGAGCTGGGGATATGTTGGGGTTTTTAAATTTTGTGAAGGGTATTTTGGTCTTTTCGCATGGGGCGTGGGGGTAGATGGGAAGAGTGTAGGGGTATAAAAAAAACCCTTACACAAAATGGTATTTCAGCCCAATCGAACAAACTACTAAGCGTCGACCTAATTAGCGAAAACTAATCTTGGGGTATAACATACTTTCTCTTCATTCTTTTAAAAAACTATACTTTCTCTTCATTCTTTTATTTTTAAGGTCCTTCTTTGTTGAAATTCCATAGAATATGGGTTCAATAAAGGAAATAAAAATCTGAATGTATAGAGAAAAAGAATCGGTATTAGCACAGTGTCTATGTGTGTGTTTTGCTTATATTGTCATTTTTTATGCCATTTTTTACTTACTAAATAGCGTATATTGCCATTTTTTATGCTAATACCGATCAACTTAAATAAGATTTTATTGATAATATCTCGGTTCCATTGTCTATGTGTGTGTTTTGCGTATATCTCTCTCTACTCCAACCTCCTGCCTTTATAGCTGGCATCCTGGCATAACTGTCTCGGTGGTTCCTTCTGGGTTCCTCTCCTACTGACATCTGTCTTGGTCAGTTTTCCTCCTAACGTTGTTGTGTCAATCTTATTCGATTTATGCGTCATCAGACCGAGTCCACGTGTCACGCTTTCGGGATTTGAATAAATAGCCTTGTCCACAACCACCTAAGCTCGAGTGCCTTTAGGATGAAGAGCTTAAGGTATGAGCGAGAATGGGTAAGAGTTTCAACCTGTTTGTGCCGAGTAGTATTCCGTTTTGTGGCCGAGGTCATCGTTTTTTCTTGGGAATTTGGAAAGCTATATATGACTTGAAATTATGGATGTGAAAAGTTGGCGAAGATTACCTTGCCTTGACGTTTTGGGGGGAAGTGTTTTTTCCTTTAAGTCACTTCAATGTCAGGAGAGAGAACTGTGTGAGGAGACTTGATTCAGTTTTTCAGCTTCCTTTACATGTTGGAGGTGCGTGTGTTTGCGACCCGACGAGCCCGTTGAGTTGCCTTCTATCCTCTTTAAGGGCGAGATTTCAAGGATCTTAGATTTCATTTTCTCCTTCAGCGATGAGTTGTCTGTTGGCTTGCTTTCAGCTTTGCTCAGTTCTCTACTCGGCGGAAGGTCGTCAGGTTGTATCAAGGTATAACTCTTGATCCTTACTCTTTGCTTCCTTTTACATTTCTCTTTCTCTTTTTGTTGGGGATTTTGGGATGGTAAAATTGTGGGAACTAGACAAGAGTGGGAATGATGTCTTCGAAGTTCCATCTGCTTTAAGGCTTATTTTGGATGAGATGAAGCCCAATAGGGAATGATGTAAAGAACGTACAAGGAGAAGAGGTCTTTATCCTCCCCTCTCTGATATTGTGAGCCTTTCTGGCTTGAGCTCAGATTCTTTGGAAGATGACTCAAAAAGTTACTGTGCTACTTCTTATTTGTCAGAAGTTCGATTCAGTAGCAGGTTTCTTCAAGACCTACCTGCTCTCAAGGTTAAAGTTTTGATGGCTTTGGCGCAAAATGTTGAAGAGGTGATCAACTTTGAGTCTCGTGGCTATTCGTCAACATTTTTGACTGAAGCATCCATAGAAAAGTTTCGAACGGGGAAAAGGTTATCTTCCAGTGGCAAGGAAGACGACTTGATCGTCGAGTGTTGTAAGGTGAGGGAGCAGGTGTGCTTGGTCAGGCCGAGGGGCGTACAAAATGAAGTGACGTACATGTACGCCTGTTTGTTTGAAGATTTGAAAATGCAAATGCCTTTCACCTTATTTGAGACTTCAGTGATAAGGGCTTTAGATGTTTCCCCAACACAGCTTCACCCGAATAGTTGTGGCTTTGTTCGTGGATTTCAGATTCTATGCCGGGCTCTTAGAATAGTTCCTAGGGTAGGTGTTTTCTTTGCCTTTTATTGGACCTAAGGAGAGGAAAATGGAAACTGTATATCTTTCACTAGTCATCCCAAAAAGCGTTTGTTAACCCCTTTTACTACCTCTTATAAAGACTTTAAAGTTGAGTTTTTTCGAGTTCGCGGGAGTCCTTCATGTCCTGAAGTGTTGATTGATACCAAGAGGGCCTATTACTTCCTACTATATTGGCAAAGGGAGCGTTATGCCATCACTGGCGTGATCGAAAGCCAGTTGCCTGGGACTATAAGGCAATCATCAACTTTCTTTCTGAGTTCGCTCTTATGAGTTGCAAAGAGCTCATAAGCACGGAGAAAAATGAGGAGGAATTACTCCAATTTCTGAGTAAGTCATGTCATGCATTTTTTATGACTTAATCCAATAATAATTGACTGATTCACCTTTCTTTTGACTTCTTGCAGTTCAAATGGGGCCTTTTAAAGATAAAGATATGAGGGGTTACCTCAAAAAGAATGGCTGCCTAAGCCATTGTTGATGGTGAGGCACATGACGTCGGCCTGGAAAAGGCTAAGAAGATCACAGGAAGAAAGATTCTTGAGGGAAGTACTCCTATACCGGCAGTCCCCTTGAATGCCATTGCTAGCACCAAGAAACTCCTGGTGTTTTCGAACTTCGAGAAAATAAAAATTGACGAAGGTGAAGTGGTTTGGTCCAACCTTTTGACCGAGTTTGACGGCGAAGATGATGTGAAGTCGTTTTGGGATAGGACCTTTTGACCACAATTTAGCCATGTTGTGCAAAGAGCCCCCTAAGCCTCATTGTAATAGACCTTTGGAGTCGTATCGCCGAGGTGCTTGGTGCTTGACTCCAAACTCACACAAGTGACCGATCTCTCGAGTCTCGTCTAGTGGGTTTAGACTAGCGTTGTTGTTGATGTTGGAGAGCTCATTTGTGTTCTCCCTTCTGAAACTTGGTTTGCCGAGCTTATTAGGGATCATGGCATCAGAACCAAATGCAAGTTTGAAGGGTGTTTATCCAGTGGAGGAATGGGATGTGGTGTTTTAGGACCATATGACTTGGTATAATTGCTCTGCCCAAGTGCCTTTTGGTTCATTCGACTTCTTTTTTAGGCCAAATAAAATGATATCGTTGGCAGCTTCGGCTTGCCCATTTGCTTGTGGATGCT